>OY728152.1:989645527-992145527 GCA_963277665.1 Viscum album | reverse complement strand
ATATCATTATGAGATGTACTATGCATTATTTTTTTATAACTGTTCCGTTTACACAATGAAAAATGGGAAATTTATTCATACCGAATAAATCTCAATATAGATTTATGGATAATATAATAAATACAAAAAGTTTTTATTCATCATGAAGGGAATTTTTATTATGATACACTTTGAGGAAAAAACCATAGAGGCCCTTACTTGAAGAACATTGGAGAGAGGGCTGGAGTGATTAGCTTCATCTTCATTTGTCTTCTACCGCGGATCCACAAAATATTTTACTTCATCCATGATATATATTTCATCTATCTTTATAAATACCACAAAGGGGAAGTGAATCCCATAGTAGGATCATCCAAAACTCTTTCATGGACCACAGGAGTGAAAATAGATGATGAAGCACCCTTGGAGACCTCTATCGAACCTTCGTGACCCACTGATCTAACAACATCATCCTTGGTTGAAATAACCTTCTCGCACCCTATGTTCATAGATGCATCATTGAAATACATAATAAAGGTTCATCATAGATATATTTATGGGGTTATAAAATCCACTTTATATAGAGATCCTTATAGAGTAGTTCCAATTTTAAGATGAAGAGGATCTATCAATACACCTAATGGGGTAGTGACCTTCTTGGTATGAGAATTATCTATAGGGTATGAAACCATGAAACTTACCAAACATATTTTATAGTTGTAAAATAAGTGGACTTATACTAAAAACCCCAAAAAATCAATATCAATAAAATAAAATTAAAACTTATTCCACTACGAAATATAATCCCCAACATTAACAAAAAAATAGCATTAAAATTATTGGGAGAGGTTCATCACCATGGAAATACTCTCCAACATTGTGTGACACATGTATAGTGTACAATCATAAACATAGATAAAGTTACCAAGGGATTCCCCAATTACATTAAAAATATAGGGATATGAAATTAAGGAGGAAAACACACAGACCTAACTATTGGTAAGAGTGAGTATCTCAAGAGGCGGTGAATTGAGTACCCAATAAAAATTTGTTAAAACATTGATTTAAATAAAATCACCCAATTTATGTAAAATATAATAGTTTACCAAAATATTATTTTGATAAAGGTTATAAACTTTTATTTTCATTTTAAAAATATTTATTAGGTCGACAATAATATAATATACAATATTATTTTATCCTTTTCAATTAACATACATTATTAAAAACATGTATTAAAACTAATTAAGATAAACTATCAATGTAATGGTTTTTTTATCAATTTATAACAAACTCATTTTTAATGAAATGAATTAATGTAAAACAAATTACCTAGATGAATTTGAATACAAGAATTTCGGTCACAATATGATACTCAGTACACTCTTCTTGGAAATTAACTACTGCCATGATCTTTATAGGATAATCTTTTGATCTATTACCCAGATTATCTTTTACAGTAAAAAAAATCAAGGCCATACAGGGACCTCTTCCATAGTTTTTCTGGGACTGAAAATAATCAAAAGGTAACAAATGAAACTCTACCACAACACATGGGAATCAAGATAAAATGGTGCTGAGAATATATATACTTATAATCCAGTTTAAGGTTGGATATAGTCTGAAATAATAAAAAATAGAGTCACCAACACAGATCATAAAGTAAATATAAAAAATATAGCCAGTAAAGATGTACATGAATATTGTTACGCTGTCCACTTGGTGATGTATAGTTTGAATCATTAAAATTTATTTGAACTAATGATCATATTTCTTTTTAGAAATTTTAATTAGAATATAGTGTCGGTGACTCTTTGTTCTTGACTGGAGGAAGGAAATAGATTTATAGTATGAATTAGCTTCTTCATCTGATTGTAGCATGATGCATCATTAAATATCTTCTAGTTATCACAATGAGGTTTAGATCCATTAATGTGAATAAATATATATTTTCATCCATCACATCATTCTTCTTCACGATGGAGTTGGCTATATCATTAAGTATATGGTAAAAGTACAATCATTCAGATTTTCTGCTCCTCATAGTTAGAAATGAAACATTACTTAAGAATTCGTTCTAGTAGTTAATATATAATATTTAAAATAATCAATGGAAATAAATTTGGTAATTTTACAATAATATAAATTTAATTCCAAATAAATAAAAAAATTGTAGTGAATCGTTGAATGGTGAACTAGAGGTGTCTATGTGTGATGGTGACTCAGATTCTGGTGGTGTGATATTGTTGCAGTGTCTTGATCAAGAAGTGAGTTACATTGAAGGTGTGTCCTTAGAACTGTGAATCATTCTTGGTGGTAGGTCATTCGAATGTTTTCATGTCTGGTGGTTTGTCAAGAGGGAGTTGTCTCATCTTTTAGTGACTCCTTCTATACCTTGTCAAAATTATTTTCTGGTTGTATAACATCCTTTATGGTGTCTCAAAGTGAGTGTGATATTTTTTGATGGTGAGAAATTTTTTGGAAGTGTCTCAGACATTTTAAAATTTCCATCTAAATGGTGACTCATTACTGATGATGACTCATCCGTTGTAGAATGAATTTGTTGGCAGTGACAAATACAGAGGAAAATTTCAACAATTTATGCCGAATGAATAATTGATAACATAAAACCTTAAAATCATTGATAAAGGTAGTATTCTATAAGATGTGTCAGATCGACTATCATTAGAATGGATTCAGGACTGAAAATGGTAGTACCATGCACATGCCTAAAAGGCTTCATAAGGAAGATGAAGTCCATTTTTAATTTTTCCATGACAGTCCATAGCACTGAAAAACACATTCCTCTATTCTATAAATCTCTACAGTGTTGGAGTCAGAACATTAAATAGCTTACTAGTTCCTTAAATGCTGTGGTCATAGGTGGAATCCTCATATTTTCTTCAAAAAACATATAATTTCCATCCATGGAATGATTACTATATATTATTTAGATATACTACTTTACAGAATTGATTGTAGTCTCTCATTATAAGTTTATATTGTTATCATACTCACGAATGATTTTGTACGAAAAATCATTGTCATGCTCAAACTTTTTCATAGTTTTATAGGGTATGGAAGGTGCAGAACCTGAAGATTGACATGGAAAAACACTGAGTAATTCTCACATAAAATATATAACAAATTATGCCTAAAAACATGAGGTGGAGGAGTATTAGAAAGTTAATTATTTTTTTATGATTCTCAAATTTCTATAAAAAATCATCCAATGAGGTAGAAAAATCATATTTCATAACTTCAACAATATATATCAATTACTCCAACCCACAGATAATTCTTTTATTCTCAATTTACACTACTTAGATGTGGTTCATCATATTTTGTTGAATATGGGGGATCACCAATTCCAAGAATTCTATAGAAATTTTTTCACATGGCATAGTAAGAAGTGGTTCTTGATTCCTTAAAAAACCATAATCTAAGGAAATCCTTTCTATGAACTCATCTAACTCACCTACGGTTACTACATCCATGGAAATAGGTTATACCAAAAGAGAGGGTTCTCTCACCGAAGTAAACAATTCAATGAAACCAGAAACATCAATATGAGCTATAATTGATCCTTTATGATCTCTCTCATATCAAATGGTAGGTTTAGACTTCATTGGTGAAAATCCAACCATATTAAAAAAATCCCCTAACATGGTATCAATCCATCTACCAGCAGCCTTTACAAGAGGCTCAAGCATTGAAAAAATAGAAATTGTAGAGACCACTATAGTAGGTACACCAATTAACATCTCAAAAATTATCATTTCAACTAAATGTGCATCAACCATGTTCTCATCAATTGAATGTTTATTAAAAGAAGCCGCATCTCTCAACAAAGCTTCAACATTTTTATCCACCCACTCAACTTCCATTTTTTCATCGACATACTTCTCAACAATAGTAATAATTCCCATTTTCTCAAACCAACATAATTTTACTATTTATGATCACTAGAATTAGATACCTTATAAACATAATAAAAAATATTATGACTTTTGGATTTCTCTCCTTAACTGATTCATATCCTTCTATTCTAATAGGATTATCTATATCACTAACAAAACTATGCCTTCCCTATGATTTGAAAACATATCCTTCTAGTGAAATAAGTAGTTGTTGTGTAGTCTCAACATCATCTCTTCTAATTTTCTTATTATAACCACAATGATATGAATCATCTTTATCATCAAAAACATCATCATTTACATTAACATATTAATCACCAATCCCTCAACCATTTTCATCTTCATTATCCAATTCATCATTACCATCATCTTCATCCCCATTTTCATCATCTGATGTACAACTTCTTTTAAACTAACCTATATTAGAGACATTGGTATATTCTTCATTAAATTTTACTAACTTATATCTTATTGGTAAATTCCTAAGTATTCTATGAGCTCCAAAAGTTATAGTATAAGAACTAGAGGATTAGTAAAGGTCACTACCCTCATCCATTGGATATTCATCATCTTCTTCTCCACAAAATAAAAATTCATCATTCTGATAAATAAAAATCAACGATCTCTTTAGGTTCTAGACTAGGGTCAATAATATCTCTTAGTATTAAAGGATGATCAACAGGATTAAACTCATCATATATAACTTCACTATCCTATACCTAATACTTTTTCCTATGGTTCCACCTAATATTATCCATTATAAATAGTATTCTTGTAATATAAAATCCCCCCACAATCCACTATAGCTTCTTAATTTTCATCAATTAAACCTCTAGCTTTAAAAATAGCAGGAATAAACATGGGATAGATCAATTAATTTATTATTGAATATGGATTGATCATTTATTATATATGGATCATGATGTTTCATCAATGGACTATCCTTTTCCCCTTTTCATAAGATAAAGAGAATAGATATCCTAATACCTCAGAGTAGAAATGTGAGCCATCCATGGGCACAATAAGTTCTAGATGAATTCAAAGAGAAATCATCACTCTCCATCTAAACCAGAATAAATTTTCCATTATATTGTTCCATATTTAGCCAACTCAATAAGGGATTCCTTATAAATAAAATTATCACCATCATATGGTTTGGTTCATTGATAATCCATAAAATTACCTCATGATTAACATTCAAATACACATCCTTCTTCATTGAGGAAAAGAAAAAAACATTACCTTTAACTCAGCTTCTTTTTGATTACTCTTATTCTTCTTCAAAACCATACATGAAATATTATTAGAACTCACATAATACCCTAGGATTAAAAGTACTCTAATTAGAAGAGAACTAATAAATCCATTCTTCGTTCTGTAAGACATTATACACTAAATATCTACACAAAAGTAATGATTCTTTATAAACTACCTTTTTAAATGATATATCCTTTTTAGATTACCCAGGATTAAATTTTTATTGTTGTACTAGAAATACATGGGTCACCATTCTATTTCTTTCAAGAATATGAATTCTTTGGAGAATACTCTGACTATAGCTTAACTCAGTCCTTGGAGTTTATATTTATTGGCTTAGTTGAAGGTGAAGGAAATGTTGAATGGTTGGGAGAAAAAAAAATCACACAGGGATCAAGAGAAAAAGTAGAAAGGAAATAGGTGCAACGAAACAAAAAAAAAGTGATGCTTTAATCATTTGTGATATTTAAGGATTTGAAAAAAAATAAAAATTTGGTATGGAGATAAATTTTAATCGATTTTTAAAATACACTATAAGAATGTAAAACCTAGTGGTTTCAAACACATAATTTAAAAAAAATTGATAAATGCATGAATCATTCCAATGGTGAGAAATATCACAAGACTAATATGTTCAATGGTGAGAAGTTCTCATGTGATAAGTTCAATAGTGTGATGTTTAATAGTGACAATTACAATGGTGAGAAGTCTAATAGTGAAAATACCAATGGTGAGAAGTCCAATAGTGAGACATACCCACTGGTGAGAAGTCTGGTGATAGTACATACACAATGGTTAGACATACATGATGGTGAGTTCTAGAAAATTTTCTTCCACCATAGTTGATCATACCTAATTCATGTATGACGTAATTGATTCTAGAATAACATAAATAAATAGTGAATAAATAAGCAATATGATGTTTTCTACCAATATATTCTAGAGTGATATCACCTTTATTAAAATGATCACTCAAAAAAAATTATTACATAAATATGTTTTTTTCTATAATGTTGTACAGGATT
Organism: Viscum album; assembly: GCA_963277665.1. Taxonomy (NCBI): domain Eukaryota; kingdom Viridiplantae; phylum Streptophyta; class Magnoliopsida; order Santalales; family Viscaceae; genus Viscum; species Viscum album. The sequence continues at coordinate 992,139,346 of OY728152.1, read as the reverse complement.
CATAGAAATATTTAATGAAATTACTTTATAACAATTTATATGGACATGTCATAATTGACATCTAGTATAGTAATAATTGTTTTATCCAAAAAATGTGTAAATAGTAGCTACCAATATCTATATATATATAATCAACAATATACAGTAAAAAATAATTTTTCTACCTACTAAACCATAAAACTAGATTCATTCCTAAAAAGTGATATTTTCACGATAACGTTTTTTTATAACATATATCCATGAAAATCACTAATTATATAACTAATAAAATCAAATGTTTTTTGTCTTGGGTAAAACAATACTAAATTGGTAGTGTATTTGAGATATTTGAAAATTATTTTTACAGAAACCATGTGTGACCCTTTTGGATTTTCTTGAAAACAAGAATACATACACACTCTAAACATAATATCATGTTCTATAGGAGTAAAATAGATAATACTTCCAATAAAATCTCTTTAAAAGGATTGATCCACTTCCTTCCTAGATTCAGCATGCTCTAATTTAACGGTGGTACCCATAGGGGTATTTTACTCTTAGTGTTATCCATGTTAAAGAATTTTAAATTATTCTTACTATATATACTCTAATTTAAAAATATTCCTTAATTATATAAAAAAATATAAAAACTATGACTGAATTTGATTTCACCCATTATACTCATTTCAAATTCATTTTTTAACAATTTATAAAAAATTTGTAAACAATGAATATTGGGATGATAAAAATTTATCATCAAAAGAAATTTCTTATAATAATACAACTTTTGAAATTTGTTTTATAAGAAGTGTAGGATCATATATACCATTTGAAAACCCTTTAGAAATATGAAATATGTTTAGACTATCATACCATGATCTTGCAGCATGTTACAAACCATATAAATCTATATTTAATTTAAAAACATGTATTGGAAAATAAAGATTTTGAAAACCGAAGGTTGTTCTATAAAAACTTCCTCAACTATATTCCCATTTATAAATAAACTATTGACATCCATTTCATAAAGATATTAATCTTGATGATCTACTTAATCGTGTATTATTCAACTGGATTCATGTCCATATACTGGTGAAAAATTATCCACATAGTATAGTCATTATTATAGAATATAACCATCTGCTACTATTTTATTATTATTTATTACTATAATGCATGATTCATCTACCTTATTTCTAAACACCAACATAGCTCCTAATTTTAAGGTCAAAATGGGATTATCCATTATTTTCCTAAAAACAATTACTATCAAACTTATTTAATTATTTTTGGAATAGCCATTACCCAAAATTTAAAAGTTGTTGAATCATTGATGTTCTTTAGTTAAAGATGATACAAGAATACTTGATGTTCAACATGATTTCGTAGTGAATCTCTAGTCATGGTACATCTATCATGGTCTCCAACTATGTTTCCTTAAAGATTGTATATAATGGTCTTAACTACTCTAGAAAAAGATTGTGTGGTCAATTCAGTTGCTTTCATACCAGTTCCGGTTTTGGAATTTACTGAAATTCCTCAGAACTAGATGATTTTTCTAACTATTGTATCCCAGAATCACTAGGTTTGGAATTTAAGTTCTGATAATATAAATTAGCATCATGGTTTTTTAAATAGGTATTAAGATAATTTGGATCTATCTTATCAAATTTTATGTGAACAAAAACTTCCAAAGTCTTGGTCATCCTATTTAAAATTCTATAGGTTTCACTATAAATTAAAGATATTGGAAAACTACATTATCACCCTTAAAATAATATTTTTTTAATTGATTCTTTATTATTGTGAATAATGACTTTTCAAAAAAACTAATGTAATTAGCCTTGGGATTCCTATTATAACAATACTGATAGGGGGACTTCTTCATGATTGGTCTAATTAAAAATCTATTATCTAACATGTTGTATTTACAACCTCTTCCCAAAATTAGACAGGTAATTCATATTCATTTATCATGGTTTAAGATATCTCATGAGGGGTTATATTCCTTATTTTTAAAACTCCATTCTGTTGAGTTGTCTTTAGATAAGAGAAGTTATGAATATAAAAATTTTGTGTGAAAAATGATTCAAGGTATTTATTTTCTAATTTATGACCAAGGTATCGTCAACAGTTCTTAATTCTAAGGCCACTTACTTGGTAAAATAATAACGAAATTCACTTTTTGAGTTAAAAATATCACCCATGTATACCTACAAAATTAATGTACTAGTACATACACATAGTGCCCCAATTTGTATAGAAACTATAAATGGTCCAAATAAATCCATATGAACCAACTCATGAAGTTGATAAGGTGAAAAAAGTTTGTTTAATTTAAAATAAATCTTATTTTTTTCATATTTTGATATGGATTACAGACTTTATCATTTTGGAACTCTTGGTTTGGTATATCCATGACTATCCATTTCCAAGTACGCTTCCCAAGTGAGTTAATATAATAATTTCCTAGTATCCAATTCCAAATCCATTATTCATTATGAAATGAACTCAAAGAGGAATTTTTAGATATTAAATAATTAAGAACAACTAAAAATACCATTTCAATAGATAATGTATTAAAAAACATCTTTAAAATCAAAAATATTATATGCATTGTTATGAAATTTTACTTGAAATCAATCATCACAAAAAGCCGATATTCTATGAAATTTAAACTTCAAATCATCAACAAATATTACTCATGTAATTAAAATAGAATTAATGTTACCAATCTAACCAAGGTTGGTGATTTTCCTTTTGCACTGTCCCCAAAGGTGACATGACCACCATCAACCGTTATTATGCTCTTGAAGCTATTTAGTATCCATTGATATGGATTGTACATCCTCTATCCAAGTACCTTATAATTTTATAGTGAATCATCAAGAAGTGTTCCTAAAAATATATTTTACACAAAAATGATTTTGGTAACCATATTTTCATGGGTCCATAAGTGTTTGAAATACATGATTTATAAATACATATCAATATAATAGGTATCCAATAAAATAATAATGGCTTTTGAAATAATAAAACTTTTTATTCCATTTAAAAAATAACTAATAGTAAGTCTTCCAGAACTATTATTTGGAAAAAAAGTTTTTTTAACTATCCTTCTATGTCCGAGTAGGTGTCCTGGACCTGTAATATATTTTGTAGAAACATATTTACCTATAAACTATATTACAGTCTCTATTCCATTAGTAAAACATCATAAATCCTTTTTTAGTAGTTCATTTTAAAACAAAAGTTTATTATATTACTTTAGTAACCGATCGTTCTTTACTTTTTCAAAAGATAAATTTGATATAGTGTGGGTAGAGAATTCATTTTATATTTTAAGATCATTGTAAATATCATTACGTTCTTTAAAATAATGATTTAGAAATTTGAAGTATTCAAAAATCAATTCTTGAGACATGAAATCATAATTATCTACATTTTCATAATTACAAAAATTACTCATAGTTATAACATTAGAAATGGTATGTACCTCAGAGACATTAGTGATGCAGAAAATATTTTCCATATCAATTTATTTTCAATATTAGAGTCTAAATCAATAAAATTTTACTTATATAATCTCCATGTTTCAGTCATATACTTCTTAAACATTCGGTCCTTATCATCATAACACTTTTTTTGTATTTTTTTGACTTTCCACCTTGACATGTACTTTTATTTTTTATTCATGATAGGTAATTTCATTATCATCTTTTTTCTAATCCATTATCTAGTTGAATTAAGTTTCATACATTCCTTTATAACTGGGATTTCTAAAAAAACGTCATGTTTATTTAGAACTTCTTAAATTATATAGGGAAATAGTTCATTTTTACCACTATTTATAGGTGAATCACTGTCACATGAACATTAAAGTGTTATCTTCTCATTTTCCTTTTATTTTCCTCTGGGTTTGGATATTGTAGACAATAATGATGTTTTCATTCTATTTTTATAATCATATTACCTCATTTAAATTTTAGTTCTTCTTCATACATAATAATTTTTCGAATAATTACCTTGAATGGAAATTTTTTCGTGTCACAAGACTCTCTAATTGAAACTGATGTGAATCTCCATCTTTTTTGATGGAATATTATAAATCACATGATCTGGTATTTCTCAAACATTGGATTTCATAATGATATCTTGTTGTTCACAATTTCATTAAACCAGAGATATATATTATAAATTAATTAATCAGGCATCATTTTGAATGTGTGATACTTAATATTATAGGTATTCGACCACATTTTTATAGCATTAGTTTTTCTTTAATGTGAAAGAACTAATGTATCCAAAATCTCAAAAGTCATTTTACAAGTACAAATTATATTGAATTTTTCAATATATAAATCACAGTAAATGGAAATCAAAGATTTAAAATTATTTTTATAATAATTTTTTGTATCTTCATCCCATGTAACTCTTGTAGTTTTAGGAAATTCGTATTTATCATCTATAAAGTCCATAATTCAAAACCTACTCTCTCTTTATGAATTTAATGATCTATTTTCCATTAAGCATAATTATTTCCACTATAAAATGAGTTCTTTTAGTAGTACAAAATTCTTTTTTATTATCTCTTTGAATAATTAAATTTAGAACTAAAATAAATTTTTGAATTTTATAGAATATGTATAAACATTCATAAAATGGTTTGAAAATTTTGATAATAAAGAATAAAACATTGATACCAAATTTTGTTTAGAGTAAGTATCTCAATAAGGGTGTGAATTGAGTACCCAATAAAAATATATTAATTTGTATTAAATAAAATCCCCAAATTTAAATTAAAATCCTCAGTTTACCAAAATAATAATTTGATATATTTGTTAATCATTAATAAGGTTTCTCAAAATATTGGTTAGGTATCTAGTAAAACAATATACAATATTATATTGTCCTTTTAAATCAAATTACATACACAAAATTTTATATAAACACTAATTAAGATAAAAAATCAAAGTAGTGTTATTGTTTACAATTTAAAACAAAAAAAGTGGAATTTGAATACAGTATGTTCATTCCCAAGATGAGACTTTTTTCTCTCTGCATGGAATTCACCAGCTAAAAAAAATTTAATAGAATAAACTTTTTAACCACAACATGGATTGGTTTATACAATACCAAATATGTTCAGGAAATATAAGGACCTAATCCATATTTTATTGTATTAAAAATGAAAAATAGATAGCAACCAGACCTCTACCACAACACATGGGAAACATGAAAAAATTTGTTGAGAATATTTCCATGTATCATCCAATTTAAATCAGGAGACAATGTGGGATAAAATCAAATAGAATAACCCACACTTCTTATAATGTAATTATAAATAAACCAATGGATTAGGTAAATTTTTAAAGGAATAGTGTTTATCGATCTATTTGTATTTTTAGATTGTGAATCCTTGAAGGTGATTTGAACAGAAGTTTAAGTCATGTTTCAGAATGTTTTTACAGAACAGAGTGTCATAGAATCATTGTTCATGAATTAAAGAAGGAACTGAATGTAATTTGTTATTTGGATTCCTTATTCAAGTGTATAATGATTCAACATGAAAGCAATTTTAGTTCTTGTAGTTGTTTTTAGTTCACTTCATGTATACAGATCAATCCTTTCGTTCAACACATTGTGGTTCTTCATGAGGGAGTTTTCTCTATCTTTTAATAATATCATACATGAACAATCATTCATATTTCTAAATACTCATAGGTAGAACAATAATAATTTTTAACGCACTCATTGAAATAGTTAACATACACTAATTAAAATAATTAATGGAATTAAATTATAAAATTTATCTGTAAAATAATTTAAATAAAAAAATATTGAATCACCAGTAATGACTCTTTGAATTAAGAAACTAGAAATATCTATATCTATATGTGACATAGATTATGGTGGTGTGATATTGGAGTTTTATCTTTATTTAGAAGTAATATATAATGGAGTTGTGTCATTGGAATGCTAATACGTTCTTGGATATATTTATTTGTATTGGTCTCTACTATAGAGGTATGTCGGAATGGCGGCTTCTATTCTAATAGAGATTCATTCAATACTTCATGAAAATTACATTTTGGGTGGATGACTTCCTTTATAGCGTCTCATGATGATGGTGAGTCTTGGTGAGAGTGAGATGTTTTCTAGTGGTGTCTTATACTTCTCTAAATTTTCATCACATCGGTGACTCATTATTGATGATGAATCATCCTTAGAGATGAGTCTTTGTTGACAGTGACTCATACTTAGTAAAATTTCACCAATCCATTTAAGATTAAATAAATGCTAACATAAAATATGAATGTCATTAATTATCCCAATAATCATGATTTTAATATCATTAGAACATGGAGGTAAACACTAACCAATAGCACAACTAGGCTAAGTCCCCTTCATGGATTAATTTTAATCGTCTTTGTAAAGAAGATGATGATCCATCTTCTAAGAGTATCGGATTAACTAACCCAATAATTCTAAAAACCTTCATGAGAAAAAAATGTTATTGTATAAATAGATGTGTTTAAGTATAGAAATATCCATTGATATGTAAATTAACTAGGAGTTGAGGAAAATTTGGAACAATTCATGGTGTGATTAGAATAATCTAGAATAGAGGTAAGGGTCCACTTGTTGTATAATTTTATTTAAATGAACACATCTATCAAAAATTAGAGTGGGGTATTATCATTTAATTCCATGAAAACATTCAATCTGATGGTAAGATACTGGAATGGTGGTAGTGGTCCAATCAAAAGAGGTACCAAAGTGATTTATAGATAATCCTTAAATGTCTGTGGGTGAGTCCCAATACCGAAACATGAAAGATGCACTAGGTCCATAGATATTATAACTACTAAAGGAAAAATTTCCAATATAAAAGAATATATAATAGGGGGACTCCCTCCATACATACTCCCCTGTGGGAGTGAGACAAAATCCACCACTTTAGACAGGGAATCTCTAATCTTAGGCATGGGAGGTAGGCCTTGTCGATGAGAAATCACTATAAAATATAAATCATGTTTGGTAGTATGATGAACATACAATATTAAAATGAAATATATTCAATGTCATTTATGTTCATTCGATGAAATCATAGTAATCAGAATAATAAACATTCACATTATCCATAAAATATAATGTGGTAATCAATATGAATAACATAATATTTTCAGGAGTAGATAAATAATCCATTTAATTTATTCAATTATATATTATTATCTTCCTTATATTAATATCAATTATTTACCCATTAGGATCTAGATAATGTTATTTTCACATTTAAACATAATTAAAGAAGAGATGTCTTGAATCCCCTACATTAATTTGAAGCTTAAATGGTTAGATGTATGAGAGTGGGGAGTGGAGTGGGATCATAAAATAATGGTTGATCTCATTAAACCAATAGAAAACCCATTTTAGTAGTGTTAATAATTCTCTAATTTCATATATTTGGTAACCCATCATTATGATTAATGATAAGGATTAAACTATGTTTCTAGAAACCCCGAATTTATGAATTTAGATGCATGAATAAAATCATGATAAATCCTTGAATTCCCACTTTTAAAATAATCTCAGCCCTATTTAATTTTCTATTTAATTGACGGTTTTGTGTATCGTTACCTCATAATATTCAAATTCCCAGATGTAATGGAAAAAAACAAGTAGGGAAATTGTATTTTTTTAATAACAAAATATATTTCCCAAATTACATGTTTTATGATTGATAATTATCATAGAAATAATAAAATTTGAATTGAATCATAATTTTGATTATGATTGGTTATGAAATTAGGAATTGTAAAATAGAATTATTTCCAAAAGAGAATTTTTATTTTTTGGAAATTTGATTAATCTTACACCAGGGGAAATTTAATTACATATTAATGAATATTTTTACATGACCATGGTTTACATTTACTGATGTATAAATAACAATTAAATTAATGTAAAGGACCCTTATATATCAATATTTCTTTTATATAATGATAAATTACTTTCACTTGAATAAATTACTCTTAATTATTATAGTAAAGACTCAAACATATTAAAAATTATTAAATTATCATAATATAGAAGGGTTAATTCCATGTGGGGAGGGAAATATGTAAAGGTCTTTTATGAAAATATTGTTACATCATGGAAATAAACGGGTGAAACATAAGGTTCAATTCCACATAAAATATAATATTTATTGGTATTTCTAGAGAAAAAATAAATTCATAAGTGAAAATCATAGGACCAATGTAATATGTAAAGGTTATTCGAGACATTTCCATAAAATGAGTTATTTTGAAAAATAGATAAACACTTTCCCCCTCCTAGAAGTCTGCCATCATACCTCCTCATGCTCCCCTAGAAACAGAGGAATGATAATGTATAGTCTTGGGAAAATATGGTCAGATATATTCAATTCCACTCAAATGATTTTTTCCTCAATAATAAAAACCAAACTTAGGAAGAAATAAAAAACAAGGTTCACTAACTAGACACCACATGAGATACCTTTAAAACATGTATCTCTTAATAAATAGATCAAAACTAGTGCATCATAAATGAATTCATTAAACCATACAAAATCATTAAGCAATTTATTTATCAATCGAATATCATACATATCATATAGAAAAAAATAAATCCTTTAACAACTTATGACATGGAGATCACCTTTGAAACATATATTCCAATATACACTCCTTTATGCCACTATGTCACCATAAGACACCAGCCAAAGGACAAGAATGCCTAAAAACATCTTCTCTTAATGTCCTAGACTGAAAACATATCATTCCTATAATGTTGATATATCTTCAACTAATAACTCACCCTATTAAATAACATTGTAATCATCTTGAAAATACTTGTAAATATACTACGCATATAAAAAATAATGGGTTTGGTTCATATATAGTATATGTTATAATTGATACTCCTTTTTTCCAACATGGACCAACACTTAAAAAGTTTGAACATATTAGAGAGAAATATTTCTCCAATTATGGAACCTTTGTTGACCATGGTGATGAGATAACATAATGATTACATTATATTCAATGTCAAACACCAGTTTCCTCCTTCAATGATCATCATATGACTCTCATGATCTCGATCTACCTTTATCTACTATCAAATAACTTGCATATTATATATCATGTTCCTTAGAAATTTTTATCTATGAATTACTGAATCTCTTACCGAACTTCATCACAAAAAAGGTTTTTAATTCCAATCATACAGTTCTTTTAGTAGATCCATACCAATAGTGAATTGATATATATTATTATAATAAATCTTGATCAAGGTTGGTTTCTTCAATCCTGCTCTTCCCAAATGTGGTTTGCATGAATAAAATATATATTCCATGGTATTTATTGTTTTCTATATTTAACCATATGTATGAGATGAAAAGTTTTGTAAGGAATAAATGAGATCCAAAATAATATTGGAGACCCCTCTATACTCATTAGGTAAAATGGGGACCACAATAAGAGATAATATTCTTTATAATCCTAAGGAGAGTCACTAATTCCTCTAGATACCACTATGATAGTACATGCAATGATCCCAATTACTAAATTACTAATACATTATCCATATTTATTAAATGGCCAATATTCAGCCTAATAAAATCATATACACCCTATTCATGAGGAAAAATTATTTTTTATAACATAAAAATTTCCTCACACTTCCATTAGGGGACATATTATATCTAAAGCATCCCACTAGGAACACAATACTCAACCTTCAAAATCTTTAAATCCAACCATTGTGGAACAAAATATACTACTAATTTAATCATCCCAATACAGCAAAATTTAATCATCAAGGAACTATACATTTTTGATAGACTAACATGCACTGAAAAGAATGTTATATGGAACCCAGAAAGATCCACATCATGCATTATTGAAGTAATTAAGGTCCAACTATATAAAAACACAATATAATGATCACCCTTAAAGCATCTCTTAAGAGTATCATGATTGAAAAAACCATACCAGAAAAAAAAGACATCCTCAAAAACTCATAAATAAGATTTATTCATTTCATATAATATATATGATTGCACCATCATCTGTAAGTGACACCAACAAGCTTTACTAATTTTATATCAAAGTACAGGGTTTGAATATCCTCCATCACAATCCAAAAATTCCGAGACTCTTGAATATCATATCTATTAAAATTCTATCCAAGGGAAATTGTCAAAATATCCCATTGATATAGTGTATAAGAAAACATGATGTCATAATTCCATAACAATTCCATTCACCACTATTAAAATAACATCAAATCATGTTGGAAAAGGATATATCTGACACACTTGTACACTATAAAGAGAAAAAAGAACTTATGATATTTACCACCACGATTTCAAAAAAAAAAGACAGTTGTGGGAATCTTGAGATCATGGGATTCATAGTTACATTGATGAGCCCAAAATATTTGACACCGGTAAAACATGAATACTATTTGTTACATTATTAAATGAATGAATCCAATGTGTAAAGCATCAAAAAATCCTCATACATAATTCCATCCATTGAAAAATACAGAATATAAGACATTGAATACTTCTCCATTATATACTCACAAGAAATATGAAACTAGTCAGTCTATATAAAAGATTGTTTCATCCTTGTAATGGTTTCTAGTGGTTTCTCAATCATATATAAATATTGAAATAACCTCAGGTAGTATCCTACTAGAAGAAATAAACTCCAATATTCAATAATATTTTTGGTGGATATCTAATAAAAAATCCTCAATATTTAATGGATACAAAACTAGTACCCACTAAGACATGAATTTCCCTAATAAATACACCACACATGCCCAAAACATAACATTTAAAAGAATCCAAATATATTTTATGTCACAAATTACCCTCAATAACATGTCGAAACTGAATTATATTATATTCATAAAATACAATATAAAGAAGTATTTCCTCAATAAACACTACCATGACCTAGTTTCAAAATATAATGAAACACAGAGATCACCATTCCCATGAACATGGATAGTAAATTAATGATAGATAATAGAAGTATCATGAACAAATAGTTTCTATAATTACAATGGATGATGGTCTTTGAAATATCATTATCCTCTAATCACTTCTGATGATATCCTAGCCAAAAATCGATCTTGAAGAACCACCTAGATTCTTTTAGATATTTGACTAGATCATTATTCTGTGGAATTGTATATAATTAAATGAATATAACCTGATTCATGTGATGTTAATAAATACATAGTTTCAGAAATCAATCCCACTTCAATATAAAAATATAGGAGAACCCCAAGGTGAAAAACTTGGTTGAATATAACCACTCCTAAGAAAAATATCATTCTAAATAAAAAGCTCTGTAAACTTTAATGGGGAAATAATATATGGAAACATAAATACCAGATAGGTACTCTTATATAAATCTATCCCAGACATGATATAATATCGAGGGGGTGTATCAAAACATCCCGAGTAAAGACATTAGTATTCTCATCTAAGACCCTACTAACCACCAGCGACCAAACCTCCACTAAACTCAACATCATCTCATTCATCATAGACAATGAGAACATGGCATACTTCTACACAATCTGATGATGTTTGTCTAATTAAATTTTTGTTCTCCCATTCATCATCAATGAAAACAACTATCCTCATGATTTAATCAACAACATTAATTAAATAAAACAATTCCATGTCAAGGATGACTTTATAAATCATTATCATCAATCATTTGAAATATATTAATGATTGATGAAACCCTAAAATCTTCTCACAATCCAATGATACATCATGTAAAAAAGCATGACCACCATGTGTCAAAGTCAACACTAAGGTCCCTATAAGCCTCTTCAACTAATGTCCCATATATAGTGTCCCACAATTTTCATACAAAGACATCACATCTTAGTAGATGAATATTAATTATATAACATAATGATTCAGGATGTAATCATATAGGTCTAGTGAATTTTGTGATTATTACACTTAAACAAATGGATTAAAAGTGAACAACCCTACCACCCATTGTGTTGTAAATAACTAGCACCATTATTAGATATATCATACATAAAACATTTATTCATAACCTGGGGAATGGAAACCAAAGAAATGGTGATATCAGATTCTCATTAATGGTAAACAAAGGTTATTTCAATGATCAAATAATCATAACATAAACATAATGATATTAGAACATGATCATAACATTTTAATAATCTAACCTATATTTCTAATATCATAATCCAGTTTCATTGAATAATTATTGGCAGTTCATAAGACATAAATCATAATGTAATCATAGAACTCTATCTTTGAAAATATAAAATTTGAATATGACATAGATTTTTGCAATACCCATAATAATAGAAAATATTATCCTTAATAGTCAAGTATCATTTTGAAGGATATCAAAGTTGAAAAGATTCACTCAACGATCTATAATAGTATTTAGTGTTCTGTCCCAAGGCAATCATAGTGTAAAACATCTGTTTCTAAACTTGATTCACCCCTATTCCATTCTAGTTTATCTCATTAGTTATCAATCATTACACAATACATTGAAGAAAGATATTGTTCACACCCATTACATTGTGAATATCTTAAATATGTGTTCCACAAATATCTAAAAACATTCAAAATATCAAAACCCTTGAAAATAAATTGGTTTCAAAAACATATCATTATTTAATCCAAGAACAACCCATGGAAAAGAAACTTTTTTTAAATATTTCATCCTTCTTTTAGAATGTAGTCTTTTAAAATGGGATAGGTTTCATATAATATTTTTATCATAAAAATAAAACATGAAGGGAAATAGTAAGGATGGAATAATCGTATAGTGTCTTAAATAAATCTTGAGTGACAACAAAGGATTTCATCTAGTATGGATATTTATTTTGAATGGTCACATGGATAATTCCATACAGAAAATACGACTTTCACTTTGAGAAAATTTATTTAAAATATAAATATTATACAAATATAAACATTTTATTTTAAAATAACAATGAAAATTTTTAAGTTAATCATCAAATAATTTATTTTACATGATGGAATAAAAAATAGTTCATTTCATACACATTAAAATGAATATTCCATTCACATTTTAATAAAAATCCAAAATATCCTTATTTAAAAAATGATAGGAATACTCATTTTAATACATTTGATACAAATTTAAATAGGGGTAAAAATGTATTTTATCAATCATTTTATAAGATCACAAGTACCTCATCCCAGTTGGTGATAAATCATTATGTGCATCCAAGCCACCTAAGATCAAATCCATGCAGAGGAATATTTCTAGTACTGTAGTAGTAATGTAGTAGTAATATAGTAGGTACAGTAGTAGGAACTGTAGCAGGTACTAGTGGGCACATTAGCAGATGGGACTATACCCCTATTTGGGCCTTCGGGACACTAATTTGGTCCACGGGTCCTTCAAGGCCTTCAGGCCACCCAGGAATTCGAGTCAGTAAGGCCTTTGGGCCACCTAAAGGCCTTGAGGCAACCTTAAATTCAGATGCAAACAATACATCCTATAAGGAACATGATCCATAAGGTGGGTGAGCAAGGATCTTTCACCATAGCATAAGATAAACATATTGCAATAATGAGAGGGTATAGAACCTTCCATCGGAACAATCCTGTGTATGCACGAGAAAGCTTAGCTGAACACCCATGCGAAGGTAGAGAACTAATTTCATGATGAAGATGTTTGGGAGAAGCATTTACAAGTATTCAGTCTAGGTTGTATGTACTTTTTGAAGCCTACGGACAATGAATTCCTCGAAGGCCTATGGTCTATGAAATACTTATGCCTACGGGCCTTCTAAGGGTTCCACCTCACCCCTTGAATGGTGGATTATCAGAAATAAATAAAAAAATAAATTCCATCAGGGAATTAGAGGATAATCATTAGAGAAGTGTAAAAACTATATTCAAAATATTTTTAGTATAATCATGGATATGGAGGAAAAGGGAATTCAATCGAAGAGAAATATAAATTTGATTCTCCTTTAAAATATGACTTTGGATTGTTGAGTAAATAAAGAGGGGAAAATGAATGTAAAACATGAATTTTAATGAAATAAATATAATATAAAACATCCTGAGTTTCTTGAGAAATATATTATACTATTTCCCCATTACAAGAATAACCATAATCAATCCCAATAAACAATTACCTTTAAATATAAAATATTTTCCACTTTTGTAATGTTGTCTTCATAATCCCATTGATTGAAATAAAATCATAGGGATAATTAAATGACCAATAATATTCATCATAATAATCATAAAATATATTCATGGGTTGAATATAAAATAGATATAAGAACAATGGTTGATTTTATAATGTGTCCCACAAAAATAAAAGTGAGATGAAAATCCACTAACCACATTGTTCTCTTTTGAATTGTAAGACACAATAAAGAATGAAATAAAATTAAAAAATTAATATCATTTAAATATTGAGATTCATGATTTCAAATTTCATATGAGAGGTATTTACACCAAAAAATGAGTGGTGAACATATCATATGTCTCCCATCATTAAAAGAGATACCAGAAACCCCTTTCCTCAAGTATGGACATCCTTCATACACGTTTGAACCTTTCGTATAATTTAAATAGGTTTATTATAAAAATATTTTAGAATCATAATAATATATATTATACCATATATTATTTAATTATTACCATTCAATACCCTTTTAGCAGTAATAATTTATTAGAATTTCATTTCGTTTAATAACTATTACATTTTTCAGGTTTGTTGTGGTTTGGTTGATTTGGTCCGTGTATATTTATTATGGTTCCATAAACTCCAGAATGTTAATAATGATATAAATATAATATATATATTTATTTATATTTATATTATTAACATATCTATATTCATCTGTAAAATTTAATGATAAAAAATTGATTACCTCATTCATTAAGATGTTAGTTCGTACGTACGCATGAACAATGTTTCCATTTTTTCAACAAATGGAATAAAAGAGAGTGATATATTAATTCACCTTCCATTATAATATTTATATAATATATATAATATATATTAATTAAATATATACTTTTTACTATTTATGTGATTATAAACTGAAAAATGTATCACATTTCTTTGTGGAAGTGGTAATCCACAGGTACGCATGTGAGATGTTATTATTTTCCAACTAATTAGAATGTAATAATTTAGATGTGATATTATAATTAAATAATAATAATTATTTTATAAATATCAAATAAATTCAATATTACCATAATTATATCAATCTATTTCAAGTGGTGATTGAAATTGATATATATCGATTCACAAGGCAGTAGACCTCCGTACAAACAAACACCGGTTTTGATTCCCATTTGATGAAATATTAAATGGATTTAGGATATTCAACTGGATTAATAACTTCTAAATATAGGGTAGATAATAATTATATTTTATAAATTTTTATGAAAACATTATTATGGATATGGAAGATGAAATAAAACAATAACACATGGTTAATAGTTATACCACTTCTTCATAATCGCTTTTTAGGTTTACAACTAATGATTTACTTGGATGGTTTCCTAATATAAGTAATGACTCAAAGAAATGGAATGTAAAGTAATGACTGTTTTTAGATACATATTTTCTGAATAAAAATTATCATGGAGGTTTGGACAGGGGAGGAGTGGGTGTGTGCTTTTATAATAGTTGGAGAGTACATGCATGGACATTTTTAAATAAAAAACCTTAAAAAAAATTTTATCTTTACAAAAGGAACCAAATGGATAAATATAGAACATTATATGATATAATTTTTAAATATGATACTTATATTCTACATTTAAAAGATATTATTACATTTTAAACCTTGTATTCTGGGATAAAACCTTGAACAATCTAGTTTTAACCTCAACCACGGTGATTAATTTCAAATATATTTTCTATTCATTATACCAAAATTTATGTCTAACTAATTATGTAATTTTTATTTTAATGGTTCAAAATAAATAATAATTTTTTTCACACTCCATTAGAAAAATTTAAAAATTTTAATTTAAAATCAAACCTGTAGATGGCATGAAAATGTTGTTTTCTAAAGTAAATATTTTCCTAATTATAAAATGATATAATATCAAAAGTCACCCAGACTATGATTAATATGAGCTGTGTTGGTCGATTAATAAAATAATTAAACTAATCTTACATTTAAATAAAATTTAAATAAATTTATTTTTTTCAATTATTTAAATGAAAAAGGAAGTTTTAAAAAAAATATTATATTTCACTATTTATCGAAAAAAGTTATCCTTAGAAAAAATTTATCAAACATTCTACCTAATATGAATTTGAATTGATGGTACAAAAAAATGAAGCTAATCTTATAATATAAATTTTATAAATGTTTTAAAATGTAATTTAATTAATTTTTCACAAATGAAAATAAAAACCAATTTATATACAAAATTCATTAGAAATATATAATGAATTTAATATAAATTATGTATTTATTTATAAATATATATTATTTATATAACACTTTTATACTTATTTTTCAAAAAAATATTAACATTCATAGCACTAAATTTAATGGTTAGGTTATAATGTTCATGTTTGAATAATAATATTAATAGTATTTTATGGTTTCTATAAAACATGGTGTGGTGTGTAACGTAAGTAATCAATGAAAATTAATTTATTTGAAAAAAATAATTTAGAAAAATATTAGTGTGTTATATTCTACCCCATTTAAAAAAATTATCCCTTGGAATTAAATTACTCTAGTACAAACAACTTAGGATACTTATCCCCAATCATATCATTAGGTTCCCACATAACTTCCCCTCATTTGTGGTTTCACCATAAAACCATAACTATGTGATTTTTCTTGTTTCATATAAAATTATCACTATGATCCAGAATCTCCAAAGTTTATTCATCATAGGAAATATCTTTATCTAGTTGTATGAAATCTAAGATTAGTACACGTTAAATATCATTTATGTATTTCCTCAAGCGGGATATAAGGAATGTATCGTGGACCAGAAAGAGGTTTGGTGGAATTGCTCTGAGATAAGTTACCATCAATACTTGATAAAAAATATCGAAAGGGACAATATACATAGGTATTATCATTCTATTTTTCTTGAATATCATAACTTTACTCCATGGGAAAATTCTTAGAAATGACTCATCGCTAACTTTAAACTCTAGATCACACAAACGATTGTAAACTTAAATTTTTCTATCAAATCTGATCTCCCTTGACATACTATTGAATGGATATAAATTTATATATCAATTCATCAAATATTTCTATTCCTAAATTCAATATTTCTAAAACTTCATCCTTATATGTTGGAGTTCTACACAGCTTTCCAAAGAGGTATTCATAAGAAGTTATTTATATTCAAGATTGAAAGATATTTTTGTATAAAAACTAGACTAGAGTAAGGTGTTGATCACAACCACCTTAGAGATCCATATGAAAATTTCACTTAATATCCTTTGGGGTTTGAATGTTTATTTCAGAATGAGAATCCCTTCAAGGATAATACCCAGTGATGAAACTCAACACTATGTCAAGATCATGCAGAAGCATTATCTATAATGTCATGGTAATCCTCAGATACTAAACAGATACAATTTAATTTAGTAAACCATGAAACCTTACAAAATAATTAATGTATCTACAAGAAATTAAAAAATAGATAAGACTTATTTAAAAGTATATAAGTGTGCTTAATTCATAATTTTATTAACTATAAAACATACATTTTTTTTCCATTCATGTTTTTTGTGGATTTGGATAGAAAAATCCATAGTGATGTTATCCAATTTACATTAAAGTATGGGTAATGGTTATAACATCCCCATTGATTTTTGTATCTCATTCATAACTTGCTGATATACCATGCATCGAGATAAAAACTCTAAAATATATCTCTTTATTCCATCCCACCAAAAATACTCATTCATATCAATATAAATCATTATACATCTAGGACGAATAGAGATTGAAGATCTATGATCTTCCTCTAACCACTCGTTTTTTAAATTTGATAATGGATAATACACATACACGGTTCCTAACCATTATCATTTTTTCAAAATCATAGTTAAACACCAGAAAATTTCATACCATCTTCTATAACTCTTTATCATCCTTCAACACCACTTTAATCATCACTTTGATATATTGTTGAACACTCATTTTAGAAAGATGATATTTATCCCATTACATAAAGATTTTTTGAAAAATTATTTTAAAAAAATAAATATTGGATGTTTTGTTATCCTTGATATAGATAATCCAGAAGTTTATTTTTTAATCAAATCATATTCTAGCTTTTCCTCTTTCCCATAATGGTAATGTATTAGGAATTCATAATTTAAATTATCTCCAATAATATTCTTTGGAGCATGTTCTACTATTTCATTTTGAATATATACTTTACAATATTATGATCGGTATATATATCACACATTTCTCCAATAATATTTCAACACCCCAAAATGTTATAATATATTTCACTTTATTAAATTTTATTTCCTCGAAACCTTGTTCTACTCCCCACACTGATTTTAAACAACCTGAAAATTTCTAAAATAATATTACTTAATAGTTATCTCCTACTAATCAATGGAAATGTCAACATAATAAAAACTAAATTATGAAAGATATATTTCATGCATATGGATAAAATAAAATCATAAGTTCTAAATTGAGAATAATTTAAAATAAAAATCACTGTGAAAAAAAGGGATGTATTTTCTAAAAAAAAGTGTTTTTATGGTCGGAAGATGATATTATGATAATAAATTTATCATATGGGTGAATGATTTTAATGATGTTTATATAAAATATATTTGATAAAATATTTTATAATTCATATAATATTTTATCTCGCAATTAAAAATTAATATTAATCAAATTTTATGCTTAAAATAGTCATTTTATATAAATAGGTTTCATTGCATTTAGTTCACTTATAATAAAATAATTTTTTCACTTATAGATATTTAATATGATAATATGGATTCTATATTTTTTATCAGGAGGATTAACATTTTTAGTTTTTCCCCTTTTATTTTAAGGCATTATGAATAGTAATTGTGGTAAAAAATTACCTCAGTAAACTATAAATCGTCTTAACATAGGTTAAAACTCTGTGATGAGGTCAAAACATTGTATCCTAATCATTATTGGATTAATTGAACTAATCTTTTTTCAACATAGTCTATAAATTTATATGTTTACTGGACACTCTCCATAAAAAAGGATAATATAATATTTAAATCAAATAAATCTTCAAGAAGACACTCTCTTAGTTTGTAGTATCTTTTATTTGTCCAAATTTGAAAAATATATGGTTTTTAATGAATTTAAATTTCAATATTTTAACAATTAAATTATATTAATGAAGATAATTTATTTATAATTTTTTGTGATCATAAAGTCACATAAACGTCTTTCACTACACTAATACAATATTTTCTTAATTAACCGAAAAATAAAATCAATGTTATTAAAAATATTAAAAGGGATATAATTTGGGTTATTTATAGGTTTCAAGGAATTTTTATTAAAATATTACATATTAGTTATTTTAAAATGAATTATATTTTAGATAAAACGTTTTCATGGTGTATTTGAAGTCAAATTAAATAAATATTGTCAAAATTGACATTAATGATAATATATGAAAATATTATTCTATTAATGTATATAAAAAACATTAAATTAATTAAAAAGGATAAATGGGGTAATATATGTTTTAAAATTTCATAAATTTTACATTCATGATTCAATAGTAACCGAATATGTAATGTTATAACCCTTTATGTGTGAAAAATATGTCACCATGGTTAATGTTAAAATAAGTTAAAAAAGGGGTTGAAGTAAATGATAAGGTTTAAAACCCCACAAAAAACAATCCAAATTTTATTTCTTGATAATATATGAATCATATCCTACCATAGGATTTAATATATATCCATTTTTATGAATTTCTATTGAGAATAATTTTATTATAATTTAATTATCTAAGAAATCCAAAAGTGCCCCTCTCTTCAATAAATGAGAACTTCCTCTGTCACCTCTTTACACCACATTGAGTAATTTATCACAAAAAAATCGATAAAATTCCTATTTTAAACATCATTATCTATTATTTATAGGAACTAGTTATTCCAAAATACCAAATATATGACCCTTAAAAAGTTATATGATGGATTTCTACTGAAGAAGAGTTAATTGAATTTATCGATTCCTTCAAGTTTATTTATTCTTATACATATTCATAAAGTCTTTAAACCAAAATAAGATAGTATATATTGTATAATAAATATACCGATATGTTATTACTATAAGGGTACAACCTTATTCCATCGATGTTCCATCACATTAAAATTGAAAACATCACATGTGCATTCGTATGGCCTATCATCTCAACATAGAGGTATAATACATTTTTAATCACCATTTTACAAGAATTGTTATAATTATTGAAAAAATTAATATATGATATTTATTAAGTAAATATTCTATTATAATTAAAATATCATACATTAGTTGTTTCCCTCTAATCCATCGGATACCAATAATGTCACTAATGCATACGTGTATACTACCTCCTCCACAATGAGATGCGATCCAATTTTCATTTAACCTTTACATCGAAGGTAAAAATAATGGATTTTATTAATACATATTATTTATATGATATAATTATTATACATTAAATGATAATTATTATTTACCATAGGTTCATTTCAAATGTTGAATGATAGAAATAATGTCCATGCGTATGTACGACATACCAACTATATGAAATGAGTAATTAATTTTTCTATATATATCATTTAAAAATGAACCTAAATATTTATATAATAAATATAAATGATAACTATACCATTATTAACATTATTATATGATATTAATATGATCAATTTATTGAAACCAAAACTAATGAACCAAAACATACATGAAAAACATAAGAGTTATCAATCAGAATAGTTATTTAACAAAAGTATTATTAATAATTGGGTGATAAAATGGTATATATAAATAATATATGGTATGATATATATAATTATGGTTATTTAATATATTTTTAATATATCTATATTAATTACACAAATGAATTGGACATGTAAGAATGAAATTATACATGAGGTAAGGGTTTATCCTGTCAATTTAACTTTTGTGAGACATATATCATATTCAAAAATTATTTTATTTGGATTTATATCTAATATAATGTTTTTTATTTTTATTATAAAATTATTGAATTATTTATACAAATATATAAATTACATTAAAAATAATGAAGCCAAAGAAACATTTTAAATTTTTATGTAAAACATTATGCCATAATTACTACCATATAAATATGGAAATTACATAATATAATAAAATGAATTAAATTTATAAATATTGTTTAGAATTAAAATAATTCACATTTATACAAATGTTTTAATAAGTATATTTTTATTATTTAGGAGGGAAAAACATGAAAAAATAACATATGAACTATGGTAAGGGGATTCTTGAACCCAATTACATTCTTTAGGTCTTCCCTATATCAGAGAAATTTCAAAAAATATATTAAAATAATGTGACTTGAATATAATTTCCTCAAAATTACCTTTCTCTTTGAGGGATATACATGTTTCCACATTTATTTTTAATCCAGATGCAGTGATTTTCGAAAAAGGCATTTCATTAAAATAAATTATCAAATACTCTTTTTTGGTTTCTTATCAAACTAAAAAATGATCTAATATTCTAATGTATGATATACTATTTTATTTTTTAACCCCAAAGTTTATTCATCAATTTATTCATTACGAAATATTTACTAAACCGATTATTTATCACGGGTTATATCATGACATAGATTTTTATACTTTCTATGTGGCTCCTTTGGTTATGTATATCTTATGATATGATAGGTGGTCCTGGAATTGTATATTCGTCCCATACCTTTGGTAATGTGATGTATCTCATTAGATAATGTGAATTATGATTGAACATGAAACTACATTTTTCAAAATGATGATGTTATTATTATCCACATCTATTATGCGTGATCAGGAAGCTGAATGTGTTCTCAACAATATGGGGTATTTGACCACTATGAAAAGATGTTTCATTTTTTTCATTTCCATATTCCACTCAATTAACAAAAGTTTTCTTCATTTTGTTTATGATGATCTAATAATTATGATATTATTATTATGATCACACTCATCCATTTTATATTGATTCATGTCCCGTATTCATACTCTTACTATGAATTTTTTCTAACACCCTTTATTGATTTATATCCTTTGATGAATAAATTTAAAAAAGATATTTGGGTATTTAGAAGGATAAATTACAAGGAATTAAATAAATTTTTTTTGTTTTATTATATACAGGTTATGTATGAGCCAAATTTTCCAAAGATACTAAACCATTTGATCCTCGATTTATATCTCTACTATGATTATTATCTTAAAAATTATGTTATTATTTTGTAATGTAAATGTTGGGTCTCTATATTTGGTATCATAGTGTGGTTTAGTTAATTTGGGAATTAGGATTTTAGACAGTACTTAAAACCCTCTAAATAAGAATAAGTATATTTAAACATCAAATAATGTTTCTTTTACAAAAAATCTTATAATATAGACCCCTTAAGATATTCCTATTATGTTAATTGGTAAAAATAATAAACTACATACTATTTATTTTTTGACATTCTTATTTATCATAACATTTCTATTTTATAAAATGGTGGGAAATAGGTGAAACCATGCCAATAACCCATATGAGGGAAAATGTAACAACTAATAGAATGACATCCCCAATGCCATGGGAGGTGGAGTTCCAAACATCAGGGAATTTATTATCTAGTTGTCTCATGTTATGAATCATAACACAATCAATGTGAAACGTCCACATTCACCCAATAAAGATCAACTATCCATTATGTCTATTATGTGGAAACAACCACAGACATTAAGTAGATCTTTTGATCCACTTTTTGTAAAGTAGTTGGTCGACTCAATGGAGGTTATCTTTTTTACTGATCTAATTTCATCAGAAGAAGAAGCTGATTATGTCCATTTATTATTTAGATGAAGAATATAATCAATGGTTATAATTGATGAATAACTCCAAATCGAAGGATGAAATGGAAGAGATTGATTGGGAGGACTTGGTGAAAAATATTTCTTTCCAATTATTTCCATCAAACTCTTAGAAAAAATATTGATAGGTAATTCATAGAGTTGAGGAAAATTGTTGTTGAAGTATTCCTGACATGCGAGGAAAACATCACAAGTATTGAAAGATATGCCTCCTTTTTTCTATCAACAATGATATAAAAATTGATATATTCTTTAGTGGTTTTAAATCAGACCTTCAAAATTCTATTGATATATGAGACTTTTAGAGTTATGAAGAAGTGCTTTAATGTAATATCAAATAAAATATGTAGAACATATAATATTCCCATGGTTATGGAGATAATAAGATAATAATGGTGTTTCAATATATTGGGTTAAATGGAAAAGGAGGAAAGTGTTTCCAACTACTCGCAAGTCAAAATTATTGGAAAATGCATCATTAGAATTGACTCAAATATATAGGGAAATTTATAAATTTTGTTAGACAATTCACCAAGCTCAAGAATGTATAAGAGACCTGAATAACCATGCTAATGTGATCGAGGATAGTAAAGGACCACGCATAGTTCAATGATTCAACTATAAAGAGAAAGAGAAATATGCAAGCTAGTGCCCTGAAGCATGAGTCCTTGATGATAATCAAATTAAAAAACCCCAATTTCAAAAGACCAAGGTAATTATTATTCCATTAAAACTGTTCAAGTGGAAATGAAAATGATTTCATACAAAGTGAACTTCTTATTCACTCAATAATGTAAATAGTTTTATATGATCACTTTTCTAAAAACTCATTTATATCCTAAATGTTTTGAAGAACTATTGAATTAGATCCAAGATACCTTAAAGTGGAGATATATCATGACTTTCCCCCTAGGTCACAGGTTGAAACAACCCCAAGCCCACCTAAGACAGGCTAGGGGCTAGAGACTAGTGCTGAGTAGGCACATCCCACAAATGGGAGGCATTTTCTTAAGAACATTCACACACACACCCAACTGAAATCCATTGATATGTAGAATTAAATCACTATGTAAATAAAATTAATGCATACCACTACAACCCAAAAATATAGTATTACATGAATTAAAGTTGTAATGTAAAACCAGGATAGAAATTAAGCCCACTAAATGAAACAAAACTACAAAGATCGGCCTACAAACAAAGGGTACTAAAGCTTTTTTAGAATGATACTGGAAAAAACTCAACTTATATGATCTCACAATTCTTCACCTAGTCTTGGTCCTAGTATTTCTCAGTATAAGACTCTAATAAAGTATCTATCATCCACACAAGACACCACACGTGTGGGAAAATCCTGTGTAGGGGTGAGTAAAACAATACATAGTAGGGGTCCCCAAAAACCACAATGAAAAATACCACAAATGAAAAACATCACCATGAAGGTATAGTCCTCTCAAGACAGGTATATGTCCTCAACACATATAATGAGAACATCTAGGTATACTCATAATGGATTCCAAGAGGCAATGTCTCATCCCCTACTATTCATGTGCTTCCATTTGTAGAATGCTCGATTCTGGGAGATCCCACACCTCGAGCTATATATTATTAACTAGGAAGTGTAAGTATACCAAATATATCTGATAGAACATCTAGTATCGATACTTCACAAAGGTTCCATGATACGTGTAGTCTCATAGATATAGGGAGTGTCAATATCACAATCAATCCTTCATCATAGGATTCTTCTCAAGGAATTCTCATCCCAAGAGGACTCGCTCCTTTACCAATCATGACATCATAGACCTATGTGAAGAGGCCCCACTTCATTGGGCCCCACCCAAAGATATCAAACTAAGAACTACTCACAGTACACTACTTCGTTCAAAACTCTGAACATATTGTACTATTGAGGGACTCATCCCTGATGAGTCCCTAAGGTCTATCTTTCCACTGAGGTCCGCTTGGCTGCTATATTTTTGGGACATTGAAGTCTGCATAGCTACTCATTTTTTTAGCCACTAGGGTCTACATGACTATTCATATGTTGGGCCACTGAGGTTTTTATGGATATTCGTCTATCAGTCCACTGAGGTCCCCATGACTATTTGTTAGTCGAGACACTAAGGTCCCCACTGGAGTCCACATGATTATTTATCTTTCTTGAAACTGATCGTTTCATGTCTATTCTTTTATAGGGACACAAGGGTACGCATGGTTATTCATTTTATGGTCCACTAAGGTCCCCAAGACTATTTGTCTATCGGGCCACTGAGGTCTGCACATCTATTTTTCTGATTTCGGTTGAATATACACCTCAAGTCATCATTCATAACTCAAACTCCATGTAAACTCCCATGGAGTATATTTAATGGACTATTACATCGATAGGGTCCCAATGCCACTAATGGTTTGTCAATCGGACATATGATTTGCGAGTTATGACTTTTTTAGTGAAAAGGGGCTGAGTGGGATCGGGTCCGGTCCCACCTGAGCCTACCTAGACCGGGTTTTACTGGCCTGACCTAGGTCTGACCTAGCCCTCTAGGCCCGGCCTAGACCGGCTGGTCCGTTGGTCCAGCCTGTTGGGCCGCCCGGGGCGGTACACCACCTCCTACCTGGCCCAGTATGAGAGGTCCGACCATCTCTAGCTGAGACGTGATGGTGATCCACATATCATGAACACCCCACATGTCACCTCAAGGTTCTCAACCAACATGATCCATCTGGACTGCAGCCCTCTGACTTCATGACATGGTGTGACCGCTGAATCTGCATAGGCCACTGCCACTGGCCGTTGTCGGCGACCCACTCCACCGCCTGTGACATCCGTCACAGGCCCCCTTCTTGTCATCAAGGTGTGCCACCTCTACATAATTGTGCTCTACTGGCTTTGGCCACCTACACCTGACACTATGCTCTGCCAGCGTCACAGTCCCACACAGCCACAGCTCACTGGCCATGACCTCCTCTTTTGTGGCATGCACTGCCTTCCTCATCTAGTCACTACCACATGCCACCGCTGCCGGGTTCGATCGGCATCCCCATGTCATTGTGGAATCCTACCATGGTATTTTTCCTATGACATCGCGATCTGCCTCCATGTTACGATCATTGATTTGTTGTGGTGACGAAGATCAAAGAGACAATGAATGGTGGGGGATAGGATTAAATGAACACCCAAAGTAGATAGATCAGGCCTTATTCATGTCGGCCATGATCCGTCCACATATGAATTTAAAGGAAGCTAAAAAAATATTTGAATAATTTCACATGATCAACATGGATCCATTTTCTTGATGTTTTCTCCCAAAATCAAACCCATCCCAGAAAGACAAATGACTCATGGAACAAGTTGTTAGGAGTTTGTTTTGAGTTAGTTGTTTAGGAAGAATGAATGTAGAAATACAATTCAAAAATTTAAAACCCCTACCTCAATTAGGATTTCATACAGACTTCAGTTGAAGTTTCATCGCCACATCGATCCTTGTTTCACTAGTGTTCATCAAATTTATGTCACATGATCGAACCCCGAACACCTATTCTTCGTCACCGGTGAGACAGACTCCTCAACCTTTCCTTAGGGAAACTCTATAGTTCTAGAGTAATTCTCCATCATTATGAATTCTAACGTTGGAACCATTACAAGATTAATAGAGGAAATGCGTTAATGAGTTAATGCATTTCAACATTGTTGTTTCTCTATGAAACAATTTAACCATTATGCTTCATTCATGAAAGGATAATGGGTTTCTCTGTCTTCATGTTGTGGTTTCTCCATGTGGAAAAATTTATAAATAAAATAAAATAAAATTATTTATGTTTATTTTATTCTCCTTTAAAATGCACAAAAATTAAACTTTACCCTTGACTTATATAGGTTGAGATTATATCCTGCTTAAGGATAAAATCTCATTATGAAATCAACGTTGGTATTTTTTTTAATTTGAGTTACCTTCTGTGAGTTATGAGGACATGAAAATAAAATAACTTTTGTTTAAATTAAATTATATAATATTAGGACCCAAAAACCAACTTTCATAGGCATCCAACGCCAACCGATGTTAGCTTCTACTAAGGAAAGAATTCCCTCACAATATCAATGGTGGAATCTTATTTTCAATCTATTTTACCATTCCTATGATATAAGGACATGAAAAATAAAATAATATTATTTTATTATTTTATTTACAGTCATTAAATTTTTGGGTATTCTCACTAGAGATTTGGGTTGACTAATCTTAAATCCTTCCTTGGATAAACCAACAACTCTAAATGCAACGGTGCCCTCAGAATTTTGATATGGGAACCTGTTTAGGTGTTTTTAAATTTTTTCAGTATAAATTCTTACGTATTCAATTTAAAATATAATATTTTTTGACAACTCATTTGGGGTGCTTCAGGCATTGGAATAGCACACCATCATGGTGGCTGGTCTCTTAATTTTCCAAAAAAAATCTAAAAATAACACTGGGAAAATAGGAGTTATTACATCACCCACACTGTAAGGCATTACGTTCTCTAAATACAATGTAAGGAATACTGAAACAGATGAGGGTATGGGAATTAACGATATCCTCCCAATAGTATGTTCTATCATAGATATTCGTTTTCCACCACCAAATGTGAACTATAGGGACCTATTTCCCATAGAAGGGCCCATCAAGTTCATCCTTGGTCTCTATCATAAACACTATTAACGTTACCCTATTGTCAAATCTTAAACAAATAGTGTTATCTTGAGACCTCTACTAAATTATTCTCATGGGTAGATAGGATGTGGGTCAACTTGGTGAGTCAGTCATTGATCACCCTGATGGTATCGTGTTTCAGGGATGTACCTGGTAAACCTATCATGAAGACTATTGATATCCCTTCCCACTTCCTTCCTAGTACCCCCTAAATATAACAACAACCCAAGAAACTATTTTACACAGGTGCTTATATTTTTATCTCAATAGGTAATCCTAGCTTTAAACTGTTCTATCATAGCCGATGTCCCCCTTAATAGCCGCATACATACCCCAATGCATTTCACCACTCTAGTCATCACTGCCAGATCTCAACATCCTCAAAAAATTATATCATTCTTCCCACATTTTTAATTTCCATCAGGGGTATTCCCTATGGAAAACATTTCATGTAAAGGCTCAATATATGTTTCACATATTTGTGCCTCCTTGAAACATTTAACAGTGTATGGGTAAAAACCAATGACTGGGGATAAGATGCTTCATCCCAACACATGAAGGATAACTGGAATGAGTATAAAATCACTATTTACTTGTTCAGAAACTAAGAACTGGATATCCTACTAAGAACATATACTTCCATGTTCCCTTTACCATGAGTATAGACTATTTAGAAGTCATACTCCTGTAGGAACTCAATCCATCATCTTTGTCTCATTGTTTTAATAAGTATGTGATATGATATACATGAGACTCTTATGGTTATAGTAAAATATAAACCATTTTCCCTTGGAGGTAGTGTCCCCACGTCATCAATGAGAAGAATACAGCTCCACCTCAGGATCAGGGCACTCATCAAACTCTCTCTCAATTGATAAAAGGCATATGGGCACATTTTCATCCATGTGATAGGCCAGCCTACTCAACTGATCAATGTGTTGATCTTCCCTTTGGTGGTGGGTACTCATTATCTAAGGCCACATTGATAATGTATTGGTAATCCACACATAAAAAAGTACATAGGGTTTTACTAAGCCCTTACTCTGCAAGTCCCCCACATACACCCCAAGCTCGGGATACTCTGTGAAAGCCATTCAATATATAGATGCTGATATCGGTTCCATATCTGGGTGTATAATGATCCATATGTCCATCTCCCAAAGGGTAGGTAATCCTATAACATCATCTAGAATGAAATCCCAATACTATGCCACTACTTTTGGGAACTGAAAACTCAAAACATCCTTTTCTATGTGGGTAAGGCTGGCGGAATCATGTGTGACATGTTTCACCCTCCTATGAATTATTTTTTCACGTGTTTCTTGGGAATAATTTTCACCAAAAAAGGAAATATAGATTCCAATACTATGAACATACAATATCATTTTTCCAAAAACTATCAATTTTAGCATTATTTGTGGTTAACCAGTCCATACCCAAACTAACATCATAAGGCCTCGATGCTTCCATCCAGTGGTTCAATCTAAGACTCTCTCTTCAAGGGTCAGATCACAGTGTCATCATAAGTGTGATTATCATGTCTCCTCCCATGGGTATCTCCATATGTATGTGAAAATTTAATGGTATTACATGAAAAACTAGGTTTTGAAAAAGATTTGTGACAAAAAGATATTATTTGCACCTGTTCCTTTTAATACAAAAACTAAGGGTTGATGTAGAGACCCAAAGCCTGACGTACATGGACATTACATTACTTTTGCAGAATACTTAATAAATAACAAAAACAGACACACAAAGACTGTAATAGTTTAGTGTCTTTGGAAACATGGAACACAATCTTCTAATTGTGGTGAAAGATCTTCAACATCTCCCCTAAAGATCTTCCACTTTTTGTTTCCTTACCTAAAACCTTTCTTTTGATCCTAGGGGAAATAAAACATATAAATGGTGATCTCAAATGCTCAGTAAGGGTAGACATGGATAAAATAAAACAAACCATATACATTTGAACTTAAAAACATGAACAAAATGTTTAAACATAAAAATCTTGAGCAACGACATAAAACATGTAAGTACATAAGGCATAGATCATAATGGAACATGAACCATGATAAAATAGCATGGGAATAAAACATGTAATTGTGGCATCCATTAATCACATGTAATGATTTCCATAGTAGCCAAGGCATTGCTTCCAAGACCATCTTAGTGTACAAAGTCCCATTCTGAATCGAGTTCACTCCTCGTTTCAGTCCTGTAACACTGAACCGAATTAACATACCATTCCAGCCATGTCTATCTCATGAGATATAAAATCATTAACCAATGCATTAGAGGGAGATATAGTTCCCACCCATCTCATAATGAAATCATTCTTACTTGTGCCACAAAATAAAGATACATAATTCATAATAACCGAACGAATAAATGGGTTTCATAAATATCATCCCATCATCACATAATTCATATAAAAGAAATGGATATCATTTAATAATAAGAAAAGTGAAACCATGTAAATCATAGAGACATGATACTTCAAACGTACGCATGTGAAATAATTTCATCTTAGATGAAAATGGTTTTGATAAAACACTTGAATTGAATTCTTGAGAAAAGTAACCTTGTTTCTTTAAAATAATTTTCTTTTAACAAAAAGTCAGGAAATTTTAAAAGAAAAGGATTTTGTTGAAAATAGTCGTAAAATAATTTATTGGAAGCTTCATGATAATAAGGCTTTATAAAATCGTAAAAATCCTTTCATGCCGTATACGTTAAAAAAACATTCTTCTCGTACTTTTGTCAGAAAAGTCAAAAAGTTCCTTGTAGGGAAAATAAAAGAAAGATTCATTCCATACCATAGGAGTAAAAGTTAAAATGGGTAAAAATAACATTAAATATACATGAATACACTTTTATAAAACATGTACATGGATGATAGCAATAACCCCAGTAAATACTTACGAATAAGCAACCTCGGATAAAAATGAGATTTGCAAAATTATCCCTTACCTTAGGTCCGATATGCTTCGTACATATCCGAACCTCCTATATAATGATTTAAATAATGTCATTGACTTATTACAGAATCATATTCATTGTTATGATATCATATATGTTTCACTGATGACTTTATATTACCCATTCTTTTGTAAATTCCATGTTAAAACAGCATTTTGGGTAAAATCATTTTATTTATCGTATGTGTTTCGACTTGTCGTTCTTGATATTATTACTTATATCCTGATTTACATAATTACAGAATGTAAAACATGATTTATATATAATATATATTCATCATATTCATATATATATTATAGATCGATAAAATGAATGAAATACACCATTCATGGAGACGGTAGGTCGTATGTACGCATGAATGATGTTTTCGTTTCCCATTTGAATTGAATGGAATTAAGTAAATGACATACATATATATATATACATGAATCCAGTATCATTATTATGTCATATATTTCATTATTTTTCATTATATATACTTTATAATCATTGATGAATGGTTAACATGGAGAGTGAATCTCATCGCGTCGTGGAGACGGTAGTCCGTACGTACGCACGAGCGATGATATCATTCCCAAGATCGTGGAATTGTATTAAAGTGTATGTATAATATTACAGAATCAATATCACTTTACAATAATCATATATATTCATTACTTTCACCATTATACCCATCCATGTAAGGTGGTGGTGAAAAATAGATTACACCACGGTGTGGAGACGGTATTCCGTACGTACGCACGCGCGGTGATTTCGTTTTCCGTTGGATGCATAGATGGTGAAATATGGTTGTTTCATACTTATAATAACATATCAGTATATTATTGATACTGATGTCATTACCTCATAATGAAAAAACTAAATAAAGACGAAGTGGAAGAAGAAATAAAGTTGAAAGAATCGGTAATGGACATTACCACTTCTTTGAAGCGCCTCTTTGAGACCTCCTCTTAGGGAACTAAAATTGGTCTTTGAAGAATAGAAGGACCTCTAGGATGTTTCTAGGGAAGTGGAGAAGAGAATTTGGCAGGGGTTGTCCGAGATTGATGGCTCAAAGTGGTGTGAGGAAGAGAGGGAGTAGGTGCCCTTTTATAAGGGAGGAGAGGGGCACCTTTGGAATAACTATAAATATTATTTTATTATAAAGTCAAATTCGGTTTTTAATAGCTCCAAATTGATATATTTAGAAGCTAAGGTGGGGATGGGTCGAATTACTCTCATAAAATAGAATTTAGACAATTTTTGGTCATATTAACCTTATCTTTTAGTTTTAACTCTTAGTTAATTAGATTGACATTTACCATGTCACTTAGTATTTTTATATAATATAGTTAATAAACATATCATATACATCCAAGAGACCCCCAAGTGGTCCATTTATGATACACCTATCATGATATATGTATTTTTGACAAACCTTATATTTTTTAGGAATATAATAACAATTAATAATATAATATTTGTTTTAAAAACTATTTTATGTCAATTTTGACACTATTTGGTAAATGATTTTTGTGGAAATCATAACAGAATGATTAGTTCTAAAAAAAATAATTAAATCAATAATAACATGTCATATTAACATATAAAATTATTTGGATTCATAAAAATTCTCAAATTAAATTTATTTGGGTATTTATAACATCAATTATGTCAATATTTCATTAATAGGATAATTACTGCATCATCATTGTATCAAAAATAAATTAAATTATATTAAGTCTAAAAATTTCAAATAAAATACCCCTATGTTTTAAATATTGTTATATTTCTAATGAATATTTATAGTCGAATTTATCTTATGTATAACCCTATATTAAAAATGATTTAGTTATTAATCATTGATTTTAACTATTTCAACCCTTCTATAAATAAATTGATAATAAATGTCCTAATCTAATCCAATTGGGCATAAATGGTCATATTTTATTCCTAAGGTTGTTTTTGGTCGAATTAAACTTATCCAATAGAATTAGGACATGTGTTAAGGTAATAATAATAACACTTTTACCATTAATTACCCTATTTACTTTTAACCGTGGTAAAAAAAGAAAAAAGTTACTATTCACCAAAAATTATTTTCATCTCATTGAACAATATTTTTGTCCTTGATTTTAACCGTGTCTCTCGGATTTTCGAAATTCTACTCACAGAAGCGGTAAAATTATGTTTTATAAAAAATTCAGTTTTTTAACTATCACTTATTGGTTTCACTATTCATCAAAAATGAAATTTTCCAAAAAAATAGAAAAAAATAGTACTAAGCTATATTTGATATTATGAATTCAAAAATGATGTCTATTTTATCAAATTCAAAACATATCAGTTACATTAACTAATTTAAAAATTAATTCTCGTCGTCAAAAAAAATAGCGTGTTTTTATGAGATAATAACTATCCAAAGATTGACACTTGTTTATATCTGGTTTAAATGTGAAATTACATCCAATGACCAACATTGTATTAAATTGTAAAAATATATTATAAATATACTTTAAAACCACTCAAATTAATAATTTATCATTATTAATTATTTCTATTAAAAAAGTTATTTTTAATTAAAATTTAGTAATTTTCACTATTCATCAGAATATAAAAGTTATCCGAAAAGTACCAAAATTTCACCCTAATCTAATTTCGATATTCTGAATCCAAAAATGAAGTCCGTTTTGAATGATACAATTTATAAAATTTCAAAAAGTGGGTATTACTATTCATAACGGCTAGTTCATAATAATATTATAATAATATCTCATTTAGTGAAACTCGGTATTACGTACTACACACGCTATGGTGGAAGGTCTTAATTGTGTGTAATGCAAGCCAAGTCAGGGATGTGTGTAGTGCAATATCCTTTTTTGTAGCTTAAACCACAAGACATCAATAAAATTAAAAATAATATTTTTCATAAAATCTCGGGGTGTTACATTCTACCCCCCTTAAAATGAATTTCGCCCTCGAAATTCATTGGGGTTCTAAATGGTTTACTACTCGAAAGTTTCTTTAATTGAAACCCAAAACATAAAAAGGAATACAAAAACTTGGTTTTAAAAAACTAAATTATGAAATTTAATGGTTACCCAAATTAACTAATCACTAGGTTTCCACATAGGAGAACATAGGTGAAAATATGGATATGGAAGAGAAATCTAACCGTCATGTTCTGATGGAGAGTGGTAGAGAACATGCATATAAAAAAGAAAACAATCACAAAGCCATAAATTTTTGATGATCTAAGGTACCATCTTATTCATCGGAGATAAGGGCACTAGGAAAACATTTTTGGTTTTCAAGATCATTTCTCTAAAGTTGATGAAATTGGAATTAGAAGAAATACCTTTGTGATGTTGGTACAGTCTCACCATTGGTCGTTCTTTGGACAATTTACACTTTATCTCTTAAAGAAATGAATTTGAATTAGTCATTCATGACATGTTAGTAGATCATGTGATAGAATGATGGGTCATTCCATCTGTCTCAAACAAAAGGTTAGAAAAGTTATCAAAAATTACATAAGTCCATCTATAGTGAGATTAATCATATATGGTTCCTAAAATGGACATAAACTTCATATATCACACTTCTTAATATAATAAACCTAGTTTCAACTAAACAAGGACTTCTTATAGACCAGTGGTAGGCGATAAAGGCCAGTCGCACTTCAGTTGTGGGTTCGATCCCACAGCCTTGTCCGACGCGATGGGTTGTCGCCCGTCCTGCAGGTTATCCTTTTTCTAAACTACATTACTACAAAATCCCGTTAATAATATCGAAAAAAGTTCTATCCTTAAACAATACTAACATATGTCCAAAATAATCCATTCAAATCTTTAGTCTTATCTAAAATACTTCGGTCCAAGCTCATAGTATAAAGAAAATGATTACTTGAAATTTCATCAACCAAGCATGTGAATACCATCAATTATCCCCCATATATCTTGTTGGTCACATTCCAATCATGTGAGTACCTTAATCATGAATTCTCTTGAAAAATAAATACCCATTAAACCTTAGTGAAAAAATAAACGATACCAAAAATCAAAAATTCTATATACTCAAACCAGGATATAACCTTCTCCTTATATCAGTCATGAGCTCATGAATACTGTCAAACATTTCATTTTCTCCTTATCCCTTCATTATACACATATCATCTTCTTTCCAAAAATATATCAATAACATTCCATGGTTACAGGAACCATAATGTTATTGAAAACCACATTATACCAATACATAAATATTCCAATATTCCACGATACTATATACAACATTATTTTGGAATCCCATTACATAAACACATATTCATTCCACCACATTGTTGTCATATTCAACATCGCCAATAGTGATTTCATGTGACTTCCCTTTGTCCTTTGCCTTAAGTGGTTGCTCATGTCGATCATCACTAACCCTTGGATTAGGGCATTTATTAGTATAATGTCCCATTTACTTGCTCTTGAAGCATTTAAGTGTTGGGGGTGCGTTCTATGCAGTCTTTTCTTTATTCACATCATTAGAAACCCTTTTTCTATTACTTTGACACTCAGATGCTCGATGACCTTTTTTTCCAAACTTAAAAAATTTTCTAGTCCCTTTAAGACAATCTCCACCAAGCTTCTTTCCACACTTTGAGCATAAGGAAACATTCATCTTCTTTTCACCATTATTTTGAGATTTCTCCTTGAACTCCATCTTTCGTTTCTTGTCAAAACCATGAGATGGATATGTAACACCAACATCCATTTCTACCTTGATAGCACAACGCACAATTTCTTCATAGCTACTGAAGTCTCTTATAGCTAATTACCTTCAAATACTTGGTTTTAAGCCACTGAAGAATCAATAAACTTTACTTTTAGGTTCTATGATAATTCCATATGCATAACTTGCAAGCCTTGTAAAATTCGCTTCGTATATACCAACAGATTCATCATCCTTTTTCTTTAGTTCACGAAACTCCTTCTCCATCTTTGTACGAAGAATACGAGGTAAGTACTTATTGAAAAATATGTTCATGAACTCATTCCATTCTATGGACTCAATTACACCTTTTGGCCTCGTACTCTTGATAAGATTCCACCATTGATCAGCTTCACCATCCAAACGATATACTGCTAAGATGACTTTATCATGTTCAGAACATTGAAGAACTAAAAATATCTTTTTAGGGGTACTGATCTATTGTTCAGCAACAAGTGGATCAGAAGACCCATTGAAAGAAGGTAGACGTTTCCTCATGAAGGACTCAATAGAATATTGTTCCCTTCTCTGCTCATTTGGAAGTCCAGAATGATTCATAGCTTGTGTAAGTATAACAATAAGATTTTTCACTCCATCTCCCATAAAATTTGATTGTTCAAGAGGAAAATCATTGCATTGTCCATTGCATTGATCAACACAGTTCCTTTGGGTTCCCGCAATTTTCTAAAACCCAAAAAGAATACTGTGAGAGGCAAAAATCATGCTAGGGAAAACAACATAATAAAGGGGGAGTAACTTCAATATCTAACATCATAGGTTTAATTCTAGTATCGTTAGAAAAATTCTAGGACTATAACATATACTTATACTTAACCTTAGAGACATCCCTAGACATACCATAGAAATATCTCTAGAGATCTCACTAAAGTTCTCGCATCCTAGTTTCCAAAGGTTGACTAATCCTTTCCTATGAAACCAACTGTAGAGACCCGAAGCCTGACATACATGGACATTACATTACATTTGTTGAATACTTAATACATAACAAAAACAGACACACAAGGACCGTAATAGTTTAGTGTCTTTGGAAACTTGGAACATAATCTTCTAATCGTGGTGAAAGATCTTAAACATCTCCCATAAAGATCTTCCACTTTTTGTTTCCTTACCTAAAACCTTTCTTTTGATGATGGGGGAAGGAAAACATATAAAGGGTGAGATCAAATGCTCAGTAATGTTAAACATGGATAAAATAAAACAAACCATATACATTTGAACTTAAAAACATGAACATAATGTTTAAACATCAAAATCTTGAGCAAAGACATAAAACATGGAAGTACATAAGTCATAGATCATAATTTAACATAATCCATGATAAAATAGCATGGGAATAAAACATGTAATTGTGGCATCCATTAATCACATGTAATGATTTCCATAGTATCCAAGGCATTTCTGCCAAGACCATTTTAGTGGACAAAGTCCCATTCTGAATCGAGTTCACTCCTCATTTCAGTCCTGTAACACTGAACCGGATTAACTTACCATTCCAGCCATGTCTATATAATGAGATATAAAATCTTTACCCAAAAAATTGGAGGGAGATATAGGTCCCACCCATCTCATAATGAAATCATTCTTACTTGTGCCACAAAATAAACAAACATCATTCATAATTAACCAACGAATAAAATGGGGTTCATAAACATCATCCCATCATCACATAATTCATATAAAAGAAATGGATATCATTTAATAATAACAAAAGTGAAACCATGTAAATCATATAGATAGGATACTTGAAACATACGCATGTGAAATAATGTCATCTTAGATGAAAATGGTTTTGATAAAACACTTGAAATGAATTGTTGAGAAAAATATCCTTTTTTCATCAAAATAATTTTCTTTTAACATAATTTCATGAAATTTTAAAAGAAAATTATTTTGTTGAAAATAGTCATGAAATATTTTGTAGGAAGCTTCATGAAAATAAGGATTTATAAAACCGTAAAAATCCTTTCATGTCGTATACGTTAAAAAAAATTCTTCTCAAACTTTTTTAGGAAAAGTCAAAAAGTACCTTGTAGGGTAAATAAAAGAAATATTCCTTCCATACCATGGGGTAAAAGTAAAAAATGGGTAAAAAGGACTTTAAACATACATGAATACACTTTTATAAAACATGGACATGGATGATAGCAATAACCCCAGTAAATACTTACGAATAAATAATCTCGGATAAAAATGAGATTTGCACAATTATCCCTTACCTTAGGCCTGATACGCTTCGTATGTATCCGAACCTCCTGTATAATGATTTAAATAATTTCATTGACTTATTACAGAATCATATTCATTTTTATGATATCATATATGTTTCACTTATGACTTTATATTACCCGTTCTTTTGTAAATTCCATGTTAAAGCAGCATTTTGGGTAAAATCATTTTATTTATCGTATGTGTTTCGACTTGTCGTTCTTGATATTATTACTTATATCCTGATTTACATAATTCCAGAATGTAAAAAATGATTTATATATAATATATATTTATCATATACATATATATTATAGATCAATAAATAGAATGAAATACACCATTCATGGAGATGGTAGGTCGTACGTATGCATGAACACTGTTTTCGTTTCCCTTTTGAATTGAATGGAATTAAGTAAATGACATACATATATATATATATATACATAAATCCAGTATCATTATTATTTCATATATTTCATTATTATTCATTATATATACTTTATAATCATTCATGAATGGTTAACATGGAGAGTGAATCTCATCGCGTTGTGGAAATGGTAGTTCGTACGTACGCACGAGCGATGATATCATTTCCAAGATCGTGGAATTGTATTAAAGTGTATGTATAATATTACAGAATCAATATCACTTTACAATAATCATATATATTCATTACTTTACCATTATAACCATCCATGTAAGGTGGTGGTGGAAAATATATTACACCACGGCGTGGAGACAGTATTTCGTACGTACGCACGCGCGGTGATTTCGTTTTCTGTTGGATGGATAGATGGTGAAATATGGTTGTTTCATACTTGTAATAACATATCAGTATATTATTGATACTGATGTAATTACCTCATAATGAAACAACTAAAAAAAGAAGAAGTGGAAGAATAAATAAAGTTGAAAGAATCGGTAATGGACATTACCTCTTCTTTGAAGCGCCTCTTTGAGAACTCCACTTAGGGCACTAATATTGGTCTCTGAAGAAGATAAGGACCTCAAGGATGTTTCTAGGAAAGTGGAGAAGAAAATTGGGTAGGTTTTGGCCGATCTTGAAGTCTCAAAGTGGTGTGAGGAAGAGAGGGAGGAGGTGCCCTTTTATAAGGGAGGAGAGGGGCACCTTTGGAATAACTAAAAATATTATTTTATTATAAAGTCAAATTAGGTTTTTAATAGCTCCCAATTGATATATTTAGAATATAAGGTGGGGATGGGTCGAAATCCTCTAATACAATATAATTTAGACAATTTTAGGTCATTATATTAACCTTATATTTTAGTTTTAACTCTTAGTTAATTAGATTGACATTTACCATATCACTTTGTATTTTTATATTATATAGTTAATAAACTTACCATATACATACAAGTGACCCCCAAGTGGTCCATTTATGATAAACCTATCATGATATATGTATCTTGGCCAAACCATAGATTTTAGGAATATAATAACAATTAATAATATAATATTTGTTTTAAAAACTATTTTATGTCAATTTTGTCACTATTTGGTAATTGATTTTTGTGAAAATCATAACAGAATTATTATTTCTAAAAAAATTAATTAAATCAATACTAACATGTCATATTAACATATAAAATTATTGTAATTCATAAAAATTCTCAAATTACATTTATTTGGGTATTTATAACATCAATTATGTCAATATTTCATTAATAGGATAATTACTGCATCATCCTTGTATCATAAATAAATTAAATTATTTTAAGTCTAAAATTTAAAAATTAAATAACATTATGTTGGAAATATTTTTATATTTCTAATTAATATTTATATCCGAATTTATATTATGTATAACCCTATATTAAAAATGATTTATTTATTAAGCTTTTATTTTAACTATTTTAACCCTTCTTTAAATAAATTGATAATAAATGTCCTAATCTAATCCAAGTGGGCCTAAATGGTCATATTTTATTCCTAAGGTTGTTTTTGGTTGAATTACACTTATCCAATATAATTAGGACATGTTTCAGGGTAATAATAATAACACTTTTACCCTTAATTACCCTATTAACTTTTAACCGTGGTAAAAAAAAAGTAAAAAGTTACTATTCACAAAAAATTATTTTCATCTCATTGAACCACATTTTAGTCCTTGATATTAACTGTGTCTCTCTGATTTTCGAAATTACACTCACAGAAGCGGTAAAATTAATTTTTATGAAAAATTCTGTTTTTTAACTACCACTTAGTGGTTTCACTATTCAACAAAAAAATGATAGTTTCCGGAAAAATACCAAAAATTAGGCCTAAGCTATATTTGATATTATGAATTCAAAAATGATGTCTATTTTATTAAATTAAAAACATATCAGTTACATTAACTAATTTAAAAATTAATTCTCGTCGTCAAAACAAATAGTGTGTTTTTAAGAGATAATAACTATCAAAAGATTGAAACTTGTTTATATCTTGTTTAAATGTGAATTTACATCCAATGACCAACATTGTATTAAATTGTAAAAATATATTCTAAATATACTTTAAAACCACTCAAATTAATAATTTATCACTATTAATTATTTCGATTAAAAAATTTGTTTTTAATTAAAATTTAGTAATTTTCACTATTCAACAGAATATGAAAGTTATCCGAAAAGTACCAAAATTTCACCCAAAGCTAATTTCAATTTTTTGAATCCAAAAATGAAGTCCATTTTGAAAGATAAAATTTATAAAATTTCAAAAAGTGGGTATTACTATTCATAACTGCTAGTTCATAATAATATTATAATAATATCTCATTTAGTGAAACTCGGTATTGCATACTACACACGCTATCGTGGAAGGTCGTAATTGCGTGTAATTCAAGCCAAGTCAGGGATGTGTGTAGTGAAAGATCCTTTTTGTGTAGCGTACAACACAAGACATCAATAAAATTAAAAAGAATATTTTTCATAAAATCTCGGGGTGTTACAGTTGACACAGAC
Organism: Viscum album; assembly: GCA_963277665.1. Taxonomy (NCBI): domain Eukaryota; kingdom Viridiplantae; phylum Streptophyta; class Magnoliopsida; order Santalales; family Viscaceae; genus Viscum; species Viscum album. Next base: position 992,098,599 of record OY728152.1, on the reverse strand, counting down.
TGTACTTCAAATCATTCATAAATCCCTTGGATTATAATCATTGGCCGCATGAAGCTACCACCTTCCCCTATCCTCTAGCTCCCTAATCCTGTTGTGGACCATATTGGGTTGGTGGTAGAAACATGTCGAAATGTATACCACCTCCCTCTTCTCTCCCAAATCCTCTTTCATACCTATCACCCTATAGTTCTATCTATTTGTGTCACTACCTCTACCTTGGTGGCCCATCCACCATTTCATTTTCTCCACAACTGGTTGGAAAATATCAAGGAATATGCCTCTTGTTGACTTATGAAAACAATTACCTATTTTTAGACCGACTGGACTCACCCTATGAGCCTTGAGCTGTGGATCCGTAATCTTCAGACCACTTCTTGGAACATCTCACACATACAAGTCTCTGAGACTGACATCAGCTTGCTACATTCCCACTGCTGACATCCATTAGATGTATCTTCTCATCCAAAGGACTTTCAACCTAAATGGTATATCTATATAAAAATAATTAGTATGAATGCACAGATGAATAGTGATGGATCGAATGTCCCTAGACACATCTCTCTCAGAGGCCTAATCTCTAAAGCAGTGGTCGTATCATTATAATATATTGTCAGGAAAGGTCACTACACCTTGATGAATACACAGATACCGACATGTCGTCCTTCCAAAGCTAAAGAATCTCTTGTTCATGAATACCCCTTAGCTTTTATTACAACATCCCATTCTCTAATAATGTTTCTAAAGTTATATACATGGAAAAGTCACCTCATCATTTGATTTGATGATCTAAACCCCACCATCTCCCTATTGAGCAATGTAGAAGGCTCTCTTCCAGAACTGAAATCTAATTTTATGGTGCCCTGACTAGACAATAAACTTGATCACCACCTCAAGCCAGTCCTTAACTTCCTGTGAGTTGGGCTCACCTAAGAATTTAAGGGGTCACTGTCACTGAACCTCGTGAAATGAGATCAGCCCACACATCTCATCCACTGGTACATAGAGTATTGAGTGATACTGCATAGTTAGTGCTATAGACGGTACACCAATCATTGGTGGTATCTTTGGTACAAACCCTTTGTACCCATCTTTTCACCCCATAGATCATCCTCGTGATCATGTGGTGGAATCATAGCAGTCTATCTACATGGAAGCACCTTGAAACAAAACAAGATGTACCATTATTAATAGTGTGTACCTCGTGACCTAACTCAAGAAGGATATGGAAATATCAACCCATTCCTTTAATATGCATGTGCCATCAATTTTTCCTATAACTAGTGGTTTCTTATACCAAGTCAACATTTAGAATTCAGTGTCCAGGAGTATGGATATGTCAGCCGCCACACCATTACTGGATTCCCTGACCTAAAAAAGAAACTCGAAACACTTATCACTATATCCCCAATCCATACTCATTGAATTTGGGTTCATAAGATAGAACTGACCACGCTTGATAGCACTAAGTAACAACACATCACCAAGGGCCCATTCCCTAACTACCCCAAGCCCACCACTAATAGTCTAGTGGTTAGAAACTAGCGCCAAGTAATCATATCCCACCAATGGTAGGAATTTTCCAAATAACTTATACACACGCTCCTAACTAAATGCCACAGGGCTATAGTGTAAAAACACTACATAATGAAAATGAATGCATACCACTACACACAACAATAGAGTATAAGAGAAAGTAAAAATGTAAAATACAAATGGGCCAGAATACAATTCCACTAAAATAAATAAAACTATAAATCTCATTCTATAAACAGGGGTACTAAATCTATTGTAAGAACCTATCGTAATCACATAAGATCATATTATCTCACAAGGTGCATCTGTGTCCCAGTCCTAATCCTCTCTATCTATGAAGCCACAAAAGTTTTAGTCATCTGCAAAGGACAAAACTTGTGTGGCTAAAGCTTGTGTACGTTGTGTAACACAATACTCAGTAGGGTACCTCGAAATACACAAAAAACCACAAAAAACCCCACCAGAATGGTATTTTAATATCGAAAAATGTATATTCCATCAAAAATATAATAAGAACACCCAGTTATACATGTAATGGATTCTAACATGCAATTTATCATCCATTTATAGATATATGGTTCCTTGGATAGCACACTTGAATGTAGGAGATCCCACCCCTCGAGCTATCTGGTAGTAACAAGGTAGTGATATTCTACCAAAATTATCTAAGAGAACCACTTGTTTCTATATATCATGAAGTTTCCATGAGACTTCTTGTATCCCTAAGATAAGGAGTCACGATATCACAGCCAATACATCAATATAAGATTCTACTCTAGGCACACTCATCCTGGGAGGACTCACTCCTTGAGCCATCAATCCATCAGAGACCTAATCATTGAGATACGCATCTTTGGGCCCCACTCAATGATAACACAATGGGAACTACCTAAGGTATATTAAATCAGTCAGAATTATGAAAATCTAGTACTACTGAAGGAATCATCCCTAATGAATCATTGATGTCTATCGGGCCACTAATGACTACTTTCCTACCGGGCCACTGAGGTCCACTCAACTAATTGTTTGCTGGGCCAATAAGGTCTGAACGACTTCTTGTCTGTAGGGCCACTAAGGTCTACATGGTTATTCATCTTTTAGGCCACTATGGTCCAAATGGATATTCATCTATTAGTTCACTGAGGTCCCCACAACTATTCATCTTCCATTCCACTGAGGATTGCACAGTCATTCATCTATTGGTCCCCTGAGGTCCCCATGGCTATTCACATTCTAGGCGACTAAGGACCGCGTGATTATTCGTTGGTTGATCCACAGATGTACGCATGACTATTATTCTTTTCAGGCAATGAGGTCCACATGGCTATTTGTCTATCATGCCACTAAGGTCCCCATGACAATTTTTCAACCGCACCATAGATATTTGCATGGTTATTCATCTAATTCCACTAGAATCTACCCCTCAAGTTTTCAATCATAACTCAACTTCCACATAAACTCACTTGTTGTATATTGAAATAAATGATCCATTGTAAGGGTCTAACTCTAAAAACTTTTCATCAACCAGATGTACTATGTGCGAGTTATGGCAGTATTACTAAAAAGGAGATGATGGAGTATGTGTCCAATCTGACCCGGTCAAACTGACCTGACATAGCCCAATGTCCACTGACATGACTGGTGTCCGACCCAGCCCCTTGGGCTATTGTGGGTCAAGCCCAATTGTCAACCAGCGGTATCCTACTATCTCTTACCCTGGCTGCTATGAGTAGGCAGACAAGCTCTGGCAGAGATGTAGTTGTGATCTTCATTTCTTGAACACTCGGTGGGTTATTGTAGGGTCCACCACCACCATGGTCTAGCTGGATTGCAGCCCTCCTTCTACGGTATATGGCCTGGTCGATGTGTCTACATGCACCACCATCTTTGATCGTTTTCGGTGGCCCACTCCACCACATGTGGCTTCCGCTATGGGTCGCCTTCAAACCTCTACGACATGCCTCACACTTTCCTCCTCCACAGCGCCATGCCCTGTTTGCCACAATCTCCTATTTTGTCACGCACCGCCTTCCACATGTGTCTTTTGCACATGCCAACACTGCCTACGGCTTCGAGTTGGCGGCCCCATGTCGTTGTGGAATCCTGTCACGATATCTGTCCACTGTCGCCATGATCTTATTCTATGTTGCAATCATTGAGTCTTTATAGAGAAAGATACCATAGCAACCAAGAATCAGGGGGGTCTTACAAGAACACCCAAGGTGTATGGATCATTCTGTATTCATCACGGGAACATTTTCCCGATGTTTTATCCCAGAATAAAACCCATCCCGCAAGAAAAATTACCGATGGATCAACCTATTAGTGGCTTGATCCGGGTTCATAGATTTGTAATAAAGAAGAGGTAAATAAAATTCAAAATTAGCAAACCCCTACTTCTTGTGGGATCTCTTGCAGTCGTAGATTGATGTCGCATCGCCACATCAATCCTTGTTCCACTAGTGTTTGTAGATTCATCACCGCTTGATCTTAACACAACCATCGATCCTTCATGTTAGGTGAGATATCCTCCTCCCGCACACCATATGGAAAATCCATAGTTAAATAGGAATTCTCAAGCAATATGAATTCTAAATCTAGACCCTATTACCTATTAATTGAGGAAACATGTTAATGTGTTTACATGTTTCAGTTTTACTATTTATCATTGAAGTAGAGTCACTACGCTCCTTCATTCATCAAAGGAGAATGGTTTTCTCTGCTACTGAAATGCCATGTCCCCATGTGATGAAATTTTAAAGGGAAATAAAATAATTTTTTGGGTTATTTTATTCTCATTTAAAAACTCCAAAAATTAACGTTTACCCTCAACCTGTGCTAGTTGAGGTCATTTACTATATAAGAAAAACACCTCATTACAAACTCAATGGGGTCTCACAATTTTAATCTGAGTTACCATCACTGATTTATGAGGATTCGAAAATAAAATATATTTTATTTATATATATTTTATTTTTTGTTACATCCCAAAATCCAAATTTCACAGGCGAAACATGCCACCCGATTTTAGGTTCGTCGAAAGGAAATAATTCCCTCACGAGCTTAACAGTTGTCTCATATTTTCAATATGAGTTAACGTTCATGAGTAATAAAGACCTAAAAAATAATACAATATTATTTTATTATTTTATTTAAGTTTCTTATAGTTTTTTTGTTTGCCCATTGGAGACCCTCGCTAACTAAAATTAATTCAGGCCTAGTGTAAACTCACTACACTGAATATAATTGTGCCTTCAGATATATGATATGAATAACCATTAACGTATTATTCTATTTTTTCCAGAAAACTGCTCACACAGGCTATTTAAATCATAACATTTTTTGATAGATCATTCTGGGTTCTCTGGGCTACAGAATTCCACACTATCTTAACGAATGTTCTCATTATTTTCCCATCAATTTTCTAAAAATTGCACTAGGAAAATCCAATCCATTACAAGATATATATAAAATAACCTAGTTCTTCAATAACTATAACCAAATTGTTAGAATATTATTCTATAATTATAAGTTGGAATATTCATCCATTTAATTTCAAAATACTTTCCTCAGTGGATTTCGATGCTATACTGGGAATGGATTGGCTCTCATTATATATAGCACAGATATATTTTCATGAAAATATAATCAATTTAAATATTAATAACCATCCAATTATCCTCTCTAAATGAAAGTCATATCATGAATATTCTTTGGAAAATCCATCAATGGTGTAGTTGTTGTGACCCTATAAATAAGCATACCATTCCCAAATGGTTGAGTCAAATGAAGGTATCAACCTGGAGAAAATTCCTATAGTTATGGAATACATAGGTATATTTCAAAAATAGTATCTTGATCTTCACCAAGATATTGAGGTATAGTTATCAATATAGCTCATACCCGGAGCCACTACTATGTCAAAATTACCCTACAAGATGAACCTTATCAAACATTAAGTGTTAAAGAATTAGCTGAATATTTATTTCATGAAAGGTGTTCATACGCCCTAGTGCATCAACCTAGGGTAATCTATTACTACCTGTCAAGAATAAATATTGTTCAGTGCATAAATGTATCTATTATTAGGATCTCACCAAGATCACCAAAAAGAACAAGTATCCTCTTCCAAGGATTGATGAATTTTTCGATCAACTATGATGATCTCAATAATTCTCAAGGGTTGATCATTATTCTAGACATAATCAACTAATGGAGAAGAATAAAGATATTAAAAAGACTACTTTTCATTCATGTTATGGGAAACATGAGTTTATAATTATTCCCTTCATATATACTAATTCCCCTATAATATTAATGGATTTTATGAATAGAATATTTAGATACAATAATGATTTTTTTGGTAGTCTTCATTGAAAATATTATAATTTACTCTAAGATAAAGGAGAAACATGAAGAGAATTTAATGATTGTGTTGGAGACATTAAGGAATTATAAAAGTACAATATGTTTAGAAAGTGTGACTTTTTGATGAAGAAATTTTCATTTTTGTGGTACGTGATCAAAAGTGATGGAATTTTTTCAACCCATAAAACGAAAAAGGGAATGGAAGAATGGATAAATCCCACTAGTGTCATGAAAATATGTATTTTTATTGGAATAGTCATGTACTATAATTTTTTTTTGAAATTTCTCATGATTTTCTAGCCTTCTAACTACATAAACATGTAAAGGGGTAATTTATGCCTAGAGGTAAGAATGTGGGGAAATATTAAAGGAGATCAATAAGAGGCAAACCATAGTTCTTGTACGAACATTACCAACCCGTGAAAAATGTTTCATGACATATATTGATGCTTCAATGAAATTCACGGGCTTCATACTCTAGAAAAATGATAAATTTATAAACTATGCCCCATGATAGTTGAAGATCCATGTGAAGAACTACCCAAGGCATGATTTTGATTTAGATGTTGTGATCTTCCCTCTAAAGATTTGGTATTACTGTATGTGTGGTGAAATGTTTTATATATATACTAATCATACAATTAAACAGTATATATTCATGCCTAAGGATCTCAAAATGCGTCAAATAATATGGTTATAGATAATCAAGGACTAATATTTCCATATTCACTACCATCCTAGAAAGGGGAATAAGGTATTTAATGTCATTAGAATAAAAGAACATGCTTCTATATCAAAGATGTGGATTGGGAAAAGCAATATCGTAAGTAATATTTAAAGGATAAATTTCTAAATCATGATTTCAAGGGATACAAGTGACCTTTCCCAAATGATTTTTAACCATCAATCCAGGGTAAGATCATGAAGGAACAAATTGATGACCTCAACTATAGAAAAAAAATTTAATGATTTAATTGATGGGAATCTACAAGAGATAAAAATTGAATATGTTGATGTGATTAAGTAGGGTTAGAGGCGTTGTGCTCCTTTATCAACTAGGATAATGATTGATATATGGGATAATTCAAATATCTCCCCTTTCTCAATAAATCCTTGAAGAACCAAGATGTACCGTGGATTTTGAGAACACGTTGGGTGGGACAACATAAATATAGAGATTATAAATAATATCACACAGTGTTGGGGATGAAAACAATTTAATGTAAAGAGATATATTTCAAATTGGATGATGATAACATTACCTATACCCATGAATAAATATGAGAATATCACCAAGTAGGTTTTCACTAGTCTCCCAAAGACATCCAAAGAAATAAATGTGATATGGTTTTGTTCGATTGACTCTCCAAAACTGCCCATATTATCAGTATTTAAAAAGATAACCCACTGAAAAACCTTCCATTAAATATTTTAAGGAAGTGGTCAAGTTTTACCAGGTTCCACATTTTATCTTATTTGATCATGATCTATAGTTAACCTATAAATTTTGGTGAAATATTCAATATGATTTGAGTAATGAATATAATTTTAACATGGACTACCACCACAAAACGAAGGTGAAATTTTAACGGACTATTCAGATGCTCGACGAAATTCTAAGACCCTTCTCAATGTAATACAATGCTTAATGGGATCAAAATTTTACATTGTTTGAGTTCTCATATAACAATATCTTCCAATAGAGTATTCTAGTTGATCCATAATAATCACCTTATGGGATGTGATGTATAACTATTAAATTTTGGAATAAGGTTTGGAAAATAAATATACATGGATCTGATCATGTGTATGAGATGAAATATAAGGTACAATCAATCCTGCATCACATAAAGTCATCTAAAAGTTGGAAAAAGATCCATGCTGGAAATCATCAAAGGAACATAGAGTTTGAAGTTAGAGATAATGTTTTCTTTCAAATATCACCATTCAATATATTCATGTTGTTTGGTAAGAAAGGGAAACTTATCCTAAGGTACATTATCCATTTGGATATTCTTGATCTCATATGAGCAGTGGCCTATTATCTTCCCCTTCCACCAAGTATGGATCATGTTCATGACATATTCTGTGTATCACTCTTGAGGAAGTACGTACCTGATCCATCACATGTGATGAATCAGTATTTTTTGGAACTAGATAATTCACTTTCATTTTAATAACATCCAATAAAGATCATGGATCATAGATACTATTTTCTACCCACGTAAGAAACTCACCATTGAAATGTTTTAAAGAGGAACCATAATTATTTATAGGCATCGTGGGAACCAGAGGAAATATTGAAAGAGAATTACTCTCATATATTCTCAACTGAGAATACGAGTAAAAGTTTTAGTAATGAAATTTATAAATGGGGAATAATGTGACAACCAGAGTTTATAAATGGTATTTTTCTCTTAAAAAATGAGTGTTATAATATACTATATGGTATTATAAATATAATTGAAATGAAAAAATATTATTTCATAGTGTTACATTAATCCAAAAATGAAACCGATTAATATTACAAACATTATAAAAACAATAATTTGAGATTTAAATAATATTTGTCATGATTTATTTATCTAAATATAAATATTTTAATTCCTAAATGAAAAATATAATTATTAAAAACTCTAAGAAAATACAAGAACATTTTTAATCAAATATATTTTATAGTATTTAGTAATAGTAATATTTTTTATTGAAATATAATATTACATATTATATAATTTTAGTTAGATAAAATGATAATAATATTTGATATAATCAAGTTGAAATTTTTCAAGGGTGATGTTTCTGTAATTTCCTGAATATCTACATTTTTAGGTGAATAGTAACAATACAATTTTTTGAATAATTTGTGTATCTTAAATTACAACATTGATGATGTAATAATGAAATAATCCTTTCTTAAAATTCATTTTTTGATATAATATATTTAATTTCATTTAATAATATTTAAAAAAAATAAATTAAAATTTCAAAACTATAATCCACTTTCCAAAACCCAAAGTCCAAAGCGATCCCTTAAAATAATAATTTTTCATTCCTTCCACATTTTTTTAAAAAAACCAATTAATTAAGATTTTAAAGAGTTTTAGAATCATAAAACCCATTATATTATATTTATATATGATTTATATTATAAAATATTCTTTATTACAAGTTCAAACATTGATATTTTATTTTATTTTATGTTTTATTCATAAAATACCCCACTCCTCAAATATAAATATCCCCACTCCCTTCCCTTGGAAAAACTTTAATCTACCACCTTCCAAAACCTAACATCTAAAAAATAATTCTTATTAAGTAACTAATAATACTTTGGGAAGTTCTAGAGTAATCCAACTCCAAACATCAAAGTAGTCTTAGTGTTGTACAAGAGAATATATGGCTTGGATTATGTAAGTTTAAATTAAATCTATTATATTTTCTTCTATTTCTTTTTTCACAAAACCTTTTCAAATCATACCACATAATATTAATTTGGTATTAATTTAAAATTTTATTAATGATTTTATCCTACAATATGATGTATAAATTTGATATATATAAATTTCATACTTCCCTTTCTCATTCAGCAGACCATGTCCCATCAAAGGATGGTTAACTACCTACGGAGACATTTCCAGTTCAACAATTATAACCATCATCATGGATATATATTATGAATTGTATATAATATATAAAAATTAAATCATATATATTATAATCTTATAGAATTAATTTTACCAATGTATAGATTACCTTGAACAAAATAATGAAATTGAAGAAAATCATGAAATTTTTAATTAAAACATGATATCAAAATGAATACTCAATAAAAAATTAAATGAATAAACATAATAAAATGTATCTAACTGATAAATATTTATAAAAATTAAAATACTTCACTTATAGATCTATTATTTTAAAAACTCAATGTTTATTATTCTGGAGGAAATAAATCGATGAAATAAAGAGGGAATTAGGGTATGGTTATTTTTTTCAAAGGTTGGGGTTGAAGCCTCATTTGTTATTAAAGAAAAGAAAATACCTCTTTAACTGGGTAGAATGAGACCCATTACATAGCCCTATGGCCCAGTGGGCATTTATCCCAGTACATAGCCTATAGGCCCCAATATTTTTCCAAAGTCCCATTCAGTGAATAGTACTACTAATGTACCCACCTGCTACAGTACCACATAGTACCCACCATTGCTACAGTACCCTACCACTGATAGAGTGCCTGCCGTTGCTTTAGTATTGTCACTGCTATAGTTTCCACATTGATTTTTAATCCAAATGCAATGATTTTACAAACAGAATCTCATTACAAAAAAATATTTTACACCTCATGTGTGGTTTCTTAAATATAGAAAACGACCTCTTTTTCAAATTTAAGGACTAAATTTTTATTTTGGGAAATAAACATTTTATTCATGAATTTATTATTTATGAAATCCATATGAAGCCCTTTTACTTCCATGGTTTATTTACTGACTATGATTGTTTTACATTATATATAGCTTGCATGACTATATAAATATTTTGATATAATGGGGGATGGGAATTATATATCTCTATAATTCATTCATAAATGTGATGTATCTCATGCGATAATTTTTATTATGGATGAACATGATCCTATAATTATACATAACAATGTGTGGTATTTTAACACTATGAAATGATATTTCATTTCAATGCATTTCCACATTCCATGTCCTTATCACAAGTTTACATCATTATTTTGATGAGGATACAATTATTATTATATAATGAGGATGATTATTATCACCCATTATATATTGGTTCATTTCCCTTATTCTTCATTTTATTGGTATTTTATCCCACCCATTTCATTAATTTATATCCTCTAGTGACTATATGTTCTAAGGATATTGTGAGATTTTTGAAGGATAAAGAAGGGGGGTTAAAATAAGTTTTTATGTTTTATTATGTAAAATTTATGTGTGAGCCTAATTTTCTCAAGATGTTAAACCATTGGATCCAAGATTTTTATATTTATTATGTTTTTTTATCTTAAATATGTTGTACTATTTATGTAATGAAAAAATTATGTTCTCTATACTACTTCTATAGCTGCGGTTGGAGGTGAATGAATTATATTTATATTGGGGAAGTTGACCCTGGTAATGATAAATAACCTCACCCATATGGAGTATCCTACTCATCCACAGTGTAGTGTAAAAATATATTACAGAAACATGAATCAGAAAACACAATCATTCAATGGTACTAAATATATATCTTTAACTGAGCAATAAATAAGGTTCTTAGAGAAGATATGCATCTCTACTGGAAGTAGTGAAAATTAGTAGGATTCAATGGATTTTTATCATATCTCTAGTGATTAAGAACAATGGTAGTCATTTATCAGTTAAATTATAGATGAGGAGGAAATATAGGTCATGTAATGGTAGGATTTTAAGGAACTTTTCTTTCTAATAGTACTTTCTTTAGTAACAATTAGTAGATATGGACAGACGACTCATGACTATGAGATAAAATGAATATTAAAATGATTTAAAGTATAAATATAACATTTCAAGGTTATCAAGGAGTGTTATGGAAAATGTATGAAATATAATGAGAATTATTTATGACATATTTTTTGGGATTAATCCATTCAGTTGAAGGTTACTAGTATCATAAAAATTCCCATCCTATGAGGATACAATATCGAGAGCTATCATGACAGGGAAATAACTGTTCTATAATTTGGGCATAAAATAAATTCATGAGGAGAAGAAGACATTTAAAAAAAATAGATAAGTTCAAGAAGGGAAAGGGATATTTTGAAACAATTTATACATCTGGAAAGAAACACCATGGTACATGTTTCTAAGAAAAACTAGTTTTCATCATGTGCAAAGAAAAATATCATCATAATCATGAATGAATGGGTAATCAAGAATCCATAAAAGAATAATGAATTAACTATAATGAATTGGGGAAATATTTAAACCAATTCCCCAAGAATCATGGGAACATACCAAAAAATAAGAAAAATGGAGATTTATAAACTTATATAATTATACAACATATAAATTATAACCATGTTTTTAAAAGTAGACTTATCATTCACTACAGAATTGAAACCGTTTTTTATTCTAGTTCTACCCGCTCTTTTATATCTGAAAAATTTTCTAATGGTGTTTCATCACCAAAAAAATGAATATATATTTAGTTATTATTGGAAAACCAAATTATAAGATGGTTTCATCACATTAATATTATTCCTCTCTGGTTGACATTTTACGGAATGTGATTCCTATAAATATTTTAATTCTCCCACTGGTCAAATTTTGTGTAACCATAGGAATAGATTTTCCTTATATATATTAATTCCACATCAATTAGTGAGAAAGGTATTTAAAATTTTATATTCTGAAGAAAGATATTATCATTTATCAGTGTGATGAAAAATATAAACATCAATTGGAAATACAATTCATTTTACGGTCCATGGATTATTTTCAAAAACTGTGTTTCTCTCATATGCATTGTGAAAACCCAATGTAAATTTAATTCAATTGTGTGGGAGTTTTTAAATGGAATTATAGAATATTTTAATGGTAATCTATTATGTTTTGAGTTTTAGTTTCTAATTGATCACATATCTAGTTCTACATCGATTATAAAGACTCAATATATAATTTTACTGATTGAGTTTTAGGAATTGTAGAAGCGAATCAAGGGGAATCCGGGCAAGGGATTCATTCGGCCAAGTGAATCACTTTGGGGTGAACATGTGCTTTTTTTAAGATAAAGGAGTGATCAATTTATATCTATATTTATTTTCAATAACTTATCAAAATCACTATTATGAATGAATATCCTCAACCCCATATTTATAACTTTTTTTCAAATATTTTAATGTCAATTATTTTCCATGATTGACCTTCATTATAGATATCATAATTTTATCCATAATAAGAAGTTTATAACCAAGACATTACTCCATACAAGGTATGGACAATATGAATTTATAGTCATTCAATTTTTACTTCAAATTTCCAATTCTATCTTAATGGGTTTAATTTAGAAGGCCATTAGATATTACAATGATCATTTTGTGGTAGTATTTATAAATGATATTATTATTTATTCAAAGATAAAGGAAAAGTATGAAGATCAATTATGGATTGTATTTTGTACCAAAATATAAGGTAAATTTGTATGAAAAATTTATGTTATGTGAATTATGGAGATAAAATGTTTCATTTTTTGGTCACGTAATCTCATGAAAGGGTATATCTATGGATCAATCAGAGACAAATTTTATTAAGCATTGTCTTAGACCAACCATGGTTACTACGTAATATAGTTTAACTGGTTTTTCTAGTTACTATTAATACTTCTTGAATAATTTATCATTGTTGTTTAACCCGCTCAAAAAGTTAACTGTGAAGGGATCCAAGTTCCTTTAGATAGATTAATGTGAGTAAAATATCAATAAGCTGATGATAAGGAGTAACGAACCAACCCAGGTCATCTAGAAAAGTCACCAAAAATTGTCTTCCCACATGGTGAAGTACGATCTGAAGAATAAAAAACCAATCCCATGTGAAATTAAACAAGGTATACAACAATATTAAGAAATGGAAGAATGATAAACATCCATGAGACTAAAAAATTCATGAAAAATAGAACAATATTGATAGATAAACAAATATGAGTATAAAAAAGACCATGTGTGACCATTTATCACTTCCAAACCATCTTGAAAGTGAAGATGACCAAAAAGAGAGACCATAATTCTGCAAAATCCTCATCCATTTACCAAAATCCAATAAATCAACATCTACAACTACCCAAAGGAGAAAAGGATGTTTCAAGAAAAAAGCCCGGTAAGATATTAACAAGGAATTTAGATAAGTCCAAATATCAAGAATGTATTATATCTATATTTAAAACAAATCAATCATAAAAATAATTTTCATTAAAATAATCAATATTTTAATCATTCCATTTATTTTACATAAAATATGAAAAAGTAACAAGATCCATGTTTTTGGGAAATAGGGTAAAAAATATCCTCACACTATAAGATAATCATAATAATAATTACCATGAAATATTCCATAATGTGATAAACAATCCATAAATGAATGAACACACCCTTGGTGATCAAACCTATATGTATATGTGCTATTAATAAATGAAAATCCCTAATCTAAGCGTAAGTAGAATCCAAATAATATATCCTCTAGTGTAATTATACAAACTAAAGTGACATAAACCCTTGTGTATCATCACACACAAAATGAGTAACATATATATTCTTAATGATCCTAAGGTCACCAAATGTGATATTCTTTTAAAAACATTTCGTAAACAAATACACCCATTAAATCATTTACAAATTTTCTTAGTGTGCATAATACCATTATTAAACCAAACCCCTTAAAAATATGTAGATTTTCGAAAAATTCATTTAGAATTTAAAATAAATAAATTTTAATGAATATAAAAATAAATTGAAAATAAAATAATTAAATTCATGAATTATAACCATTTCAATAGATTCACTGACTTCAGGAATGAAGAAAACCAAATCCTCATTTACAAAATAGATTGGAATGATGTAGACTGTCTTACTAAAGGCAAGGAATGATGGAAAAATTCAAAGGTTTGATAGAAAACCTAAACTAATACTAGTGTTATCCATGAATTAAACCAACATTGGAGCTGATTCCAAAGGAAAAGAAGAAATATGAAGACTGATTTCTATGGATAAGTGATACATCATTCACGGGGTGATACATTGAAAGAAATGATCTGGAGGAGGTAGAGATGTAACATCCTAGGTAAATAAAGAATAAAGAATTTTCATATTTATTAATATTTATGAATTAAATATTAATTTTAATTAAAAGGGGTTTCTACGTTTGATAGTGTACTCGGTACGCAACGATGAGTTTCCTTGAAAACTTTCGTTGCACACAAGTAATAAAATAATATTATTTTAAATGTTTGTTAACGAGTAGCCGTTGTACTGGCGGGAATGGATAGAAATAACTAAAATATGATTATATATGTTTTTAAATGTTTTTACATTTTCCCAATAAAAGATAAAGGCTTAAAATATGGAAAGAGTTCAATTTTAGGCATTTATACCCTAATTTTCACGAAAGGTCCACTTATCACCATTTGACGGAGAACCGTCATTAAATATAGTTTTCATCAATCTTATAAATTTTATTGGACCAAATATAACTCTTCTTTAGAATCGGGACATCAAAATTTACTTTGTGTAAATTTTTAGTACCTTTCTGATAAAGTTCATTTTTTTAATGAATAGTGTAAAATGTTGTATTTTAATTCAAAACCTCTTTTTAATCTAATTTATTTATATGATTAGATTATCTTTTTAATTGGTTTTAAAGTGAAATTAAAAAATATTTTTACCATTAAATCCAATAGTGGTCGTTGGAATTAATTTCCCTTTGAAATCGGACTTAAACTAGTGTTAATCTTTTGATACTTATTTTTTCATAAAATCACGCTATTTGCTCTGACAGCGGGAATTAATTATTAAATTAATTAATGTGAATTATATGTTTTGAATTTTTTAAAATAGAATTCATTTTTGAATTCGTAATATCAAATATATCTTAGAGTGAATTTTTGGTAATTTTCTGAAAAACTTCAATTTTTGATGAATAGTGAAAACACTAAGTGGTACTTATAAAGACTGATTTTCCGTTTAAATGAAATTTTGCCATCATTGTGTTTTGAATTTCAAAAATCCGACATACATGGTTGTCATTAAGAAGTAAAATGCGGTTCAATGAGATTATAATAATTTTTTGGTGAATAGTAACTTATTAAGTTCTTAATCGCGATTAGTGGTAATTAGTGTAATTTAAGGTAAAAATAATGCTTTAATAAAATAAGATGATCTTGACACATGTCATACCCTCATTGGTTGTGTCATGGCCGACCAAGAAAAGCCATGGGTCAACTTGGGGACCCCATGGAGACACTTTGGTTGGGAAATGACATAAATAACTTTTTATTTAATGTAAAAGTAAAAATGACACAAACATAATATGTTTTACGAAAACAATTTTTACATGTGGTTATAAAGATCATATTTTTGATTATAAATAGTCATTGGAAATCTAAAAAGATTTACTACGTCATAGTATTTTGTTATAATTTTTAGACATTAAATAAATTAAATTATTTATGACATAATAATGATGCAGCGATGACATCATTATTTGACAATTTAAATAAAATTGAAAGATAATGTAAAATCTATGAACTACACATTTCCAAAACCAATTGGATGAGTGTATTTTGAGCCCTTATAACCTTATACACGAATTATATCAATGTGGGACCTTTTAAAAACGAAACACATTTTCAAATAAAGTAATATTTCTTTACTTTCCAAAAGTGCCCCTCCTCTCCTCTTATAAAAGGCCCCCACCTCTACCTCATTTCACACACTCCTCAAGCCTTTTTCTTGGCCAACCCCTGCCCATTTACTCTATCCACATCCCTCTCCTCATCCTAGAGGGTTACCTTTGGGCATAATCCTTTCAAAGGAATCCTTTAGGCTCAAATCAAAAAGAGTTACACTTTTAAAGGTAATTCATTCTCTCTTGTTCATTTGTTTTATTTTGCTTATCCAACCCTCTAAACTCTTTTTATTTACTTCTTTTGCAACAAAACCAGTATCTTAAATATACTAGGATGTTTTTATAAGATTTATTCGAGCTAAACTCTCACACAACTACATCAAATGGTTAAAGAACATACGGTTTCCGTGGATGGCGAAATTCTGTCTCCCAAAACGATAATTGTTCAATACTCATTTAACACCTTCAAGGGTGGCCATTATGATGTCACTATTTTTATATATGATATATAATATGTTTATGTGTTCTTTAAGCTTCTTAATTTTTCATTTTGGGCATACCTTTATGTTTTCCATTATGGGTAAACACGATATCTTCATTTAAGGAAGTTCGGACTACCGCCCCTCATAGTGATGTGATTCGTTAATTCCATATGTGGGACGTGTAAATGATGGATTTAAAGTTATTATATATAATGTTATACTGGAATTTTAATATTCCTCTATATCATTATTATTTCTTTCCATTAAATTATGAGATAGAAATGAAAGTAGCGTTCATGCGTACGTACGGCTTACCGTCTCCATGAACGGTGCATTTCATTTCTTATCCCCAAATGTAATGTACTATTAAAAGTACATGTATATAATGGATATATATAATGAATGATATATCTAAATGATGAATATAATTCTGGATTTAAAATATACATACCTCTCATTTAATTTTAATTCCATTAATATGACAAAGAAATCAAAGTAGCGTTCACGCGTACGTACGGCTTACCGTCTCCATGAACGGTGCATTTCATTTCTTACCTCTAAATGATTATGTAATATTATAAATACATGTATATACTGGATATATATGATATATATGATATCCAAATCAGGAATGTCATTCTGGATATAAATAACCATTGACCACACGAACAACATGTAATTGTAAGAAGTCCACTTTCGACTTAAGAACCAAATATCGACAAAACAAACATTATTAACTTAAATGGTTATATAATGATTATAACATGGCAATAAGTGATATAAAAGGAATAATGAACATTCAAAAGGTTCTTAATCAAGTATAAATTAACTCAAGTTTATTATTTAGGACGTTAAAGAATGATCGAGTCAAGTCAGACCCGAGGTAAGGGACTTTGTCTCAATCTCCTTTCATTGAGGCATATTTCGTTTTATACACAACTTTATTTTATACGGTGTATAAACTCCTTTGACTTTTACTTTTATACAAAAGGAATCTTTTTCTACGAAGCGTTTTACTAAACGACAAAAAGGAATGTTTTTTTAACGTACGCGGTGACAACGACCTTTTCTGCCGCCATGAGTATTATTTGGTCTTTGGCTTTCTCAAAAAGCCGTAATGTTTTTAGAATAAAATAAACACCATATACTCTTTTATGTATTTTGGTATTGAAAATGGTTTTGAAAAAAGGATTCTATTATGTCAATATATTTGTGATATATTGTGATTGAAATGTGGAAATTTTATCATTCCTTTATATTGGTTTTATGTTTTATGATTTATTACTGGTACATGGACATTTTAATGGGTGGTTACATTATAAACCATATGACGGGTGGTGCCGTGAATACCAGGACGGGTGGTTACGTTATAACCTCCAATGAATTGGGTGTGGAAGTCGGCCGTTTGGCTATTCCATTAAGTATGTATGGAAATCGGCCGTATGGATATTCTATTAAGTGATATGTGTGGAAGTCGACCGTTTGGTTATTCCACTTAAGTATGTTTATGTCCCAAGTTACCTTTATATATGTTATGTGTTCTTTTTATGGATTTTATGGTAATCCTTTGGTTACAAAAACGTATGTAATGATACTTTATTCAGTGAAGAGTTTTTACTACTTCATGAAGGTGAATGTATTACTTTGATAGAGTATATATGGTTTATTTGATGTTTGAAAAACTAACAGTTTTCATTCTTTCTATATCCCTTACTGAGCTTTTTATGATCACCCCAAGTTTTTTTTTGAAATGTTTTCACATGACTTATTGTGGAATAAGGTCAAGGATGGGATCAAGGGAATGTCATCCTATATAAAACATGGAACTAGACACGTTTCTTTTTAAGAGTTTTTTTTAATATGGAAACTTAGTAGAAGTGACTACTTTTTAATCTTTTGAGATGTAATAGTTATGTTCTAATTCTCTAAAACTCTAAACCTGAAAAGATCCTCGACGTGAATTATTCATTTTATTCAATATTAAGTAAGGTTTAAGGCCGGGGCCTTATAGTTGGTGTCATAGGGAGGTTTAGACAACTTTAGGAGTTAGAAAAGTGTTAAATTATAATATGATTGAAATGATATAGAATTTACGGATTACCATGTTGCTTCGCCTAAGATATTTATGTGTTCAGAATGATTTTCCGCAGAGGAAACAAAGAAGCTATATTGGGATGACATCAGGAGGAAGATAACCTTCCAAATCAGCAACCTGAGATGGTCGGAATCGGAACTGAATAGTTTGTTGCAATGATGGCACAGTTGACTCAGGCTATAAATGGTGGTGGTAGCCATGCACGAGATCAGCCAGATCAACCGCAGAGGAACATGTCAGTGGTGGAACATTTCATGAGGCAACATCCCCCATCATTCAGAGGATCATCTGACCCTGTGCAAACTGAAGGGTGGATTAAATCACTGGAGAAGATTTTTGATGTCATGGGTGTTCAGAACATCAAAAGGTTAGTCTTGTTGTTTACCGTTTTGAAGGTGAAGCTGATCAGTGGTGGTCGATGGTGAAAAATATAAGGGATAGTGATGAGATTGAGGATCTTCACTGGGACGAATTCAAAGGTATGTTTCTTGAGAAATATTTTCCTAAGGTGGTTCATCTTAGGATGGAAAAACAGTTCCTAGAATTGAGGTAGGAGGATGATTCAGTGGCTGCTTATGAAGAAAAGTTCACTCGATTGGAAAGGTATGCTCCAAACTTCATACATGATCTTGATAGTAAAATAAACCGTTTTTACTCAGGGTTAAAGCCATAGTATCGAAGGGCTTTAGCATCTCGTGAGTTTAAATGTTATGAAAAACTTGTTCGATGTGCGGAGAAGGTAGAAATGGAGTTTGTCGATGATCAGGTGTTCTATGACAAACAACAGAATAAGAGGTCTAGTTGGTAGGAAAAGGGGAATAATTCATCAAAGAAGCAAGGAGGTAAGAAAACCAAATATCCATCCTGTGAGAAGTGTGGTAAAATGCATCCTGGATAATGTTTATCCAAGTCTGGTAAGTTTTTTCGGTGTGGTAAGTCTTGTCATATTGCTCGTAACTGTAAGGAAGATGATCAAGCAGGAAATGAAAAGCCAACGGTAAGATGTTTTAAGTGTAATGAAATGGGTCATTATGCAAACGAGTGTCCAACGAAGAACTCAACTGGGGGAATGAAGCCAGACTACAAGCAGAAAGGGGTGGTGAAATCCTTTGCAACAACTTCAGCAGATGTTGGGCCATCGAATGAAGTGGTATCAGATCCAGGGAGCTCAGTATTTTTCGAAGATTGACTTGAGGTCGGGGTACCATCAGTTGAAAGTAAAATAAGCAGACATTCTGAAGACAGCGTTCTGTACTAGATATGGCCATTATGAATTTGTAGTTATGCCTTTTGGGTTAACCAATGCACCTGCTGTATACATGGACCTTATGAATAAAATTTTACATGAGTTCTTGGATAAGTTTTTGTTTGTGTTTTGAGGTTTGGGAAGAGGTTATGTGTGCCTTGTGATTCACAGTTGAAGAATGAGTTGTTATGTGAGGCTCATAGTTCCCTGTTTTCAGTTCATCCTGGCAGTACTAAGATTTACAGAGATCTGCGGGAGTATTACTGGTGGGATGGAATGAAAAGAGACATTGCTGATTTTACTGTGAAGTGTTTGACATTTCAACAGGTTAAAGCAGAGTGGCAGTTACCGAAAGGGATGCTTCAGCCATTACCAGTGCCAGACTGGAAATGGGAAAACATATCCATGGACTTTGTTGGGGTATTACCAAGGACATTTCGAGGTAATAATGCAATCTGGGTTATTGTTGATCGCTTGACCAAATCTGCTCATTTCCTTCCTATAGGAGATACTTTCTCTCTTGATCAACTTTCCCATTTGTATCTTAAAGAGATAGTCAGGTTACATGGAGTTCCTCTCTCCATTGTATTGGATCGTGATCCCAGGTTTACATCTAACTTTTGGAAAGGCCTTCAGAAGTCGTTGGGTACGGAATTAAATTTTAGTATAGCTTTTCATCATCAATCAGATGGGCAGTCAGAACGAACAATTCAGACCTTGGAGGATATGCTACGAGCTTGTTCGATGGATTATCAGGGAAGTTGGGACCAATATCTTTCTTTTGTTGAGTTTTCTTATAATAACAGTTTTCATTCCAGTATACAGATGGCACCATTTGAGGCATTATATGGGAAGCGGTGTCAAACTCCATCATTTTGGGATGAAGTCGGTGAAAGGAAGCTGATGGGACCAGAATTGGTAGAAGAGATGGCAGAAAAAGATCAGTTGATTCAGAAGCACATGAGAACAGCTCAGAGCAGGTAGAAGAGTTATGCAGATAACCAGAGGAAGGATCTATCTTTCGAGGTAGGTGATCATGTTTTTCTCAAGGTTTCTCCTTGGAAAAGTGTGATGAGATTTGGTAAGAAAGGAAAGCTGAGTCCAAGGTTTATTGGACAATATGAAATTCTGGAGAGAGTTAGATCAGTTGCATACCGGGTGGCTTTACCTCCGAGTTTATCTCAGGTACACAATGTTTTTCATGTTTCAATGTTGAGAAAGTATATGCTAGATCCATATCATGTTTTGAGTCCAGAGGTAGTTGAGCTGGAAGAGAACCTATCTTATGAGGAACAACCGGTCCAAATTCTTGACCACAGGGAGCAGGTGTTACGGAATAAGGTGATTCATCAGGTAAAGGTTTTTTGGAAAAACCGTGTGATTGAAGAGGCAACGTGGGAATCTGAAAATGCTATGAGGGATAAATACCCCCACTTATTTAGATAAGTGAATAAAATTGCGAGGACGCAATTCCCAAAAGGGGGGAAGGATGTAACATCCCAAGTAAAAAAAGAATAAATAATTTTCATATTTATTAATATTTACGAATTAAATATTAATTTTAATTAAATGGGGTTTGCACGCTCGATAGCGTACTCGGTACGCAATGATGAGTTTCTTCGAAAACATACGTTGCACACAAGTAACAAAATAAAATTATTTTAAATGTTAGTTAACGAGTAGCCGTTGTACTGGCTGGAATGGATAGAAATAACTAAAATATTATTATATATGTTTTTAAATGTTTTTACATTTACCCAATAAAAGATAAAGGCTTAAAATACGGAAAGAGTTCAATTTTAGGCATTTATACCCTAATTTTCACGAAAGGTCCACTTTTCACCTTTTGATGGATAACCGTCATTAAATATAGTTTTGATCGATCTTATAAATTCTATTGGACCAAATATAACTCTTCTTTAGAATCAGGACATCAAAATTTACTTTGTGTAAATTTATGGTACCTTTCTGATAAAGTTCATTTTTTTAATGAATAGTCTAAAATGTTGTATTTTAATTCAAAACCTCGTTTTAATCTAATTTATTTATATGATTAGATTATCTTTTGAATTGGTTTTAAAGTGAAATTAGAAAATATTTTTACCATTAAATCCAATAGTGGTCATTGTAATTAATTTCACATTGAAATCGGACTTAAACTAGTGTCAATCTTTTGATACTTATTGTTTCATAAAAACACGCGATTTGCTCTGACAGCGGGAATTAATTATTAATTTAATTAATGTGACCTATATGTTTTGAATTTTGTAAAATAGACTTCATTTTTGAATTCTTAATATCAAATATAGATTAGGGTGAATTTTTGGTAATTTTCTGAAAAACTTCAATTTTTGATGAATAGTGAAACCACAAAGTGGTACTTATAAAGACTGATTTTCCATTTAAATGAAATTTTGTAATCATTGTGTTTTGAATTTCAAAAACCCTACATACATGGTTGTCATTAAGAAGTAAAATGTGATTCAATGAGATTATAATAATTTTTTGGTGAATAGTAACTTATTAAGTTCTTAATCGCAATTAGTGGTAATTAGTGTTGTTTAAGGTAAAAATAATGCTTTAATAAAATAAGATGAGCTTGACACATGTCCTACCCTCATTGGCTGTGTCATGGAAGACCAAGATAAGCCATGGGTCAACTTGGGGACCCCATGGAGACACTTTGGTTGGGAAATGACATAAATAACTTTTTATTTAATGTAAAAGTAAAAATGACACAAACATAATATGTTTTACGAAAACAATTTTTACATGGGGTTATAAAGATCATATTTTTGATTATAAATTGTCATTGGAAAGATAAAAATATTTACTACATCATAGTATTTTTTTATAATGTTTAGACATTAAATAAATTAAATTATTTATGACACAATAATGATGCAGTGATGACATCATTATTTGATGATTCAAATAAAATGGAAAGATAATGTAAAATCTATGAACTAAACATGTCCAAAACCAATTTTATCAGTGTATTTAGAACCCTTATCACCTTATCCACGAATTATATCAATGTGGGATTTTTTAATACCGAAAAACATTTCCAAATAAAGTAATATTTCTTTACATTCCAAAAGTGCCCCTCCTCTCCACTTATAAAAGGCCCCCACCTCTACCTCATTTCACACACTCCTCAAGCCTTTGGCTCGGCCAACCCCTGACCATTTACTCTCTCCACATCCCTCTCCTAATCCTAGAGGATTCCCTTTGGGAATAATCCTTTCAAATGAATCCTTTAGGCTCAAATCAAAAGGAGTTACACTTTTAAAGGTAATTCATTCTCTCTTGTTCATTTGTTTTTTTTTGCTTATCCAACCCTCTAAACTCTTTTTATTTACTTATTTTGCAACAAAACCAGTATCTTAATTATATTAGGATGTTGTTATAAGATTTATTCGAGCTACACTCTCACAAAAATACATCAAATGGTTAAAGAACATACGGTTTCCGTGGATGGCGAAATTATGCCTCCCGAAACGATGATTGTTCAATACTCATTTAACACCTTCAAGGGTGGCCATTATGATGTCACTATTTTTATATATGATATATAATATGTTTATGTTTTCTTTAAGATTCTGAATTTTTCATTTTGGGAATACCTTTATGGTTTCCATTATGGGTAAACACGATATCTTCATTTAAGGAAGTGCGGACTACCGCCCCCTCAAAGTGATTTGATTCGTTAATGCCATATGTGGGACGTGTAAAGGATGGATTTAAAGTTATAATATATAATGTTATATTGGAATTATAATATACCTCTATATAATTATTATTTAGTTCCATTAAAATATGAGATAGAAATGAAAGTAGCGTTCATGCGTACGTACGGCTTACCGTCTCCATGAATGGTGCATTTCATTTCTTATCCCCAAATGTAATGTACTATTAAAAGTACATGTATATAATGGATATATATAATGAATGATATATCGAAATGATGAATATAATTATGGAATTAAAATATACATACCTCTCATTTAATTTTAATTCCATTAATCTGACAAAGAAATGAAAGTAGCGTTCATGCATACATACGATTTACCGTCTCCATGAACGGTTCATTTCATTTCTTACCTATAAATGATTATGTAATATTATAAATACATGTATATACTGGATATATATGATATATATGATATCCAAATCAGGAATGTCATTCTGTATATAAATAACCTTTGACCACACGAACAACATGTAATTGTAAGAAGTCCACTTTTGACTTAAGAACCAAATATCGACAAAAAAACATTATTAACTTAAATGGTTATATAATGTTTATAACATGGAAATAAGTGATATAAAAGGAATAATGAACTTTAAAAATTTTCTTAATCAAGAATAAATTAACTCAAGTTTATTATTCAGGACGTTAAAGAACGATCGAGTCAAGTCGGACCCGAGGTAAGGGACTTTGTCTCAATCTCCTTTCATTGAAGAATATTTCGTTTTATACAAAACATTATTTTATATGGTGTATAAACTCCTTTGACTTTTACTTTTATACAAAAGGAATCTTTTTCTATGAAGCATTTTACTAAACGAAAAAAAGGAATGTTTTTTTAACGTACGCGGTGACAACGACTTTTTCGGCCGCCGCGAGTATTATTTGGTCTTTGGCTTTCTCAACAAGCCGTAATGTTTTTAGAATAAAATAAATACCTTATACTCTTTTATTTATTTTTTTATTGAAAATGGTTTTGAAAAAGGATTCTATTATTTCAATATATTTTTGATATATTGTGATTGAAATGTGGAAATGTTATCATTCCTTTATATTGGTTTTATGTTTTATGATTTATTACAGGTACTTGGACATTTTAACGGGTGGTTACGTTATAAACCATATGACGGGTGGTGCCGCGAATACCAGGATGGGTGGTTACGTTATAACCTCCAATGCATTGGGTATGGAAGTCGGCCGTATGGCTATTCCATTAAGTATGTATGGAAATTGGCCATATGGCTATTCCATTAAGTGATATGTGTGGAAGTCGACCGTATGGTTATTCCACTTAAGTATGTTTATGTCCCAAGTTACCTTTATATATGTTATGTGTTCTTTTTATGGATTTTATGGTAATACTTTGGTTACAAAAAGGTATGTAATGATACTTTATTCAGTGAAGAGTTTTTACTACTTCATGAAGGTGAAGGTATTACTTTGATAGAGTATATATGGTTTATTTGATGTTTGAAAAACTAACAGTTTTCATTCTTTCTGTATCCCTTACTGAGCTTTTTATGCTCACCCCAAGTTTTTTTTTGAAATGTTTTCACAGGACTTAATGTGGAATAAGGTCAAGGATGGGATCAAGGGAATGTCATCCTATACAAAACATGGAACTAGACACGTTTCTTTTTAAGAGTTTTTTTTATTATGGAAACTTAGTAGAAGTGACTACTTTTTAATTTTTTGAGATGTAATAGTTATGTTCTAATTCTCAAAAACTCTAAACTTGAGAAGATCTTTGACGTGAATTATTCATTTAATTCAATATAAAGTAAGGTTTAAGGTCGGGGCCTTATAAGAGACACCTAAATGGAAATGGGAGAGCACTAGGGCTCAATGTATAATCCAAAATGAATGTAATGATATAGATCATATGTAATATCTAATATAACCTATTGTGTTGAAGGGATTTATGTTGTAAACCCCTACCATATAGCATAAAAATCCCCAAACACATATACATTATGTAATTTGTATTGGAAATAGATTTCATTGTTGTTCATTATTTTGAATGGATGTGATGGAATCGAGTTTGGCATGATCGAAGGTCTACTACCTAGGAGGAGAGGAGGAATGGCTAGTGACTACCAATATATATATGTTCCAATGGCTCAAAAACACAATTAGAGTAGATTACTGAGTTCATGAAGGCAATGATGTAATTTGGGAATCGTTCAATATCATCTAGGGTAATATTTATAAAAATCAATGATCTTATATTGTAAAATATGATCATATGACATAATGGTAATTTATGATATAACATAGGAATTTATTGCATTCCAGATTCTCATGTTGTTAACCAATTCAATTCATATATCTAAAGAGGGACTTACATCCTAATATAAACTTTCTCATCCCAAATTATTCCTATATGAAGTTATAAAAATATACCCCTATATAAAATTACTAGGAACATATCAATCCCCTTCCATGTCCTTTTCTACATTTATACTAAGACTCCGTTAAACAAAACAAACATACATCCCAGGACATTAGATCATTTTTTCCATAAAATAGTCTTCATCCCTACAAATTCATCAATGGATTTAAATAATAATGGATACCAAAACAATACCCAAAAAAATAAATTAATGATTGTATCATGGTGTTACAATAAACCCCCACCAAATTGTTTTTCTATCCCAAGATATTCCTTATGATTCTAGACTAAAAAAAGATAAGTTCATTTTTACCACATCAATAATTCCCACTACCAAATTTCAAGGATATCAAATATATAGTATCACCGTACATGGAAATAAATATTCATTTTACTATATAGAACTCTCTATTAGTGTTCAATAATCTGAAATAGTTTCTCAACTATACTATTTTTAGAATCATGATAAACATCCTCCCATTCGATCGCAATGTATGGATCCTGTTGATACCTCCTCGGGAGGGAAACATGAAATATTTTATTTATCAAAGAAAAAAAAGTCTATAATTTCACTAGATATTCCACATTTATAATTTATCCAATGACCTAAAATGGTCCCACAAACCGGGGTTATAACATACCCAACATACCCAAAATATGGTTTCCCATGAAAGGTGAAAAATTTAGAAACACCTGATCACCAACTACAGACTCATGTGGTTGAAGATGATGGAATGCATAATATTTTTTATGACACTATCCTAGGATCAGTCTCTTCTGGATCAACAACACATTTCCTTCATTTAAGAAATCATACTCAGTCCAACCATTAACCACTCTCCCAACTCTTCCTAGCAGAAGGTAGATCTACATGGTATCCCATAAAAACCCTCAAAAGGGTATTTTTTGATCAAGAGGCTGGAAAACTATTGTTTTAGAAAAACATGAAAAAAGGAAAATACTTTTCAAAATACCACCAAGGCACGCATTCCTGAAGCATATTCTCAAGAACATGTACATCTCCCCCGACCTATCAATCTATCTTTGGATGATAAGTTATGATCCATTTAAACTAAAAGCCAATTACCTTATATAAACTATTCTAAAATCTACCTAAGAACATCAGGTCCCATAGATAAATAACTCCATAGAGAACCTCTTAAATTCTCACAATATCATGGAATACAAGTCCCTAAGCTGCACCACTTTTGTTGTGTCTTTCATATGGGAGGAAATGAAATTATTTAATGTTTCAATCAATGATCAACAAAATCATATCATTCCCACAATGATTTTTGGGTAAACCAATTAATAATTTCATGGAAATATCATCATATTTATATACCGACATGGGAAGGGGCTACAACAAACCACTAGGTCATCGGTGCTCTACCTTACTTATCTAACTAGTAAGACATGATGATTAAAAGTCATTAATAGACTATCTCATCCCCAACCGCCAATACCAACATTTCAAATCATGATACATCATGGTAGTAACTAGGTTTAGGGAGCAACATGAACAGTTCCCACTCTCCATTAACTCCTCCCTTAGAGAAAATTCTACAATCGTCATACGTAAAATACAAAAGTAACCAACTGAATTCTGATACCACTCACATTAGTTATAGAAAAAATATTGGTTCTCACTAATGCATTGGCAATCAGTGTCAAATAACTTTTTCAAATTAACCAACTCAACAAATGATGAATCATCTAAAATTGAATACAAAGAGACATGCCCACCAGATTCTATTATTCCTAACATCATCCCTCGAACCAAACTCATCATAGACCACTCTTCAACTAATTGCTTTTCTACTTGTCTCGATAATTTCATTTCTCATCCCACCAGTGACCACATTCTCTTTCCTAGGAGTATAAAAAATATACAAATAAAAAATATTGAGTTACTCTAACCAGAATGCTTGAAATACATTTAAATCCCACAATGTGAAAATATTCCTTTGGATCATATGATTAAAATATACTGTAAACCACTCCTCAAATATGTAGTGAAGACATGTTTTTAGTGCACACATAACTGCTTCCAACTCAAGATTTCGGTTAGGGTTTTTTTATCATGATGGAATAATTATAAAGAGTTGTAAGCTACCTCCCATATATCAGTAATTAATAAAAACATAAAACATGTACTAGAAGAATCATAAGATAGTCATAATTCAAATGTAATTTTGGAAGAATAAAAATTGGACTTCAAGTCAATCACACCTTCATTTCCTCAAAAGATATCTGACATCATTAATTCCACTCAATATTTACACCATTATGGATTAAATCATTCATAAAAGATTAAATTTTTGATAGGTCCTATAAAAAAATCCTATAATAACATTCCAACCAGTAGAACCTTCAGATATCAAACACGTTTATAGGCCACTCAATAAATATAACTGTACAAAACTTTTTAGTATCTACAAATATTCCCCTATGAGATATTACAATCCTTATTAACATTAATTCTTGAATCCAAAACTCTAATTTTAAAGGATTACCATACATATGATTTCACCTAAAATTTATAAAAATTATTTTTTAAAATGGTCCATGTACTCCTCCTATGACATAGAGTAAACCAAAATATCATCCACAAGAAAACAAAAAAAAACACTCCAAGAATAGATGATAGATCTGGTAAATCAATGCCATAATCACCACAAGGGCATTACCGAGATTGAATGGAATAACCAAAAACTATAAAATTCCATATTGGATCCTAACTTATATCATACATATATCCCCTTCTTGAAATTTCAACTAGTGATACACTGATCTAATGATGATCTTTACAATTCAAAAATCATCTATGAGGATCAAAGAGATCATTATTCGTGGGAAAGTGATATTTGTTACTAAAGGTCATCTAATTTTAATTTTGATAATAAATATAATGTTTAACGCTCTCTTCCAAATTCATATAAATGAGGATAGATGAATTACATGGTGATATTGTAGAAAAAATAAATCCATTAAAATCAAATTCAGCAATATGGAACATAATTTCTACCAACACAGTAGGCAATATATCAAATTATGGAATAGAAATAGAAATTGTACTTACTAGTAATTATTTGGTAAACCTGACCTATCTCTATGGTAGTAAACCAAAAAAAACCCACTATATAAGCCTTGAGGAATTCACACACTACTATAGAAAGTGGACTACGCAAACTGGGATCAATGATATCTAGGAACATTTTTGACAACTAACATTAGACCGCCCCAATATAAGGAATAACAATCCCCACTCTCCTGGGAAATTAATCCGACATTCCCTCCACTACGAGGGTTACTCCATACAATGATAAAAAACAGAACTCAAAAATGAAGAAAATAGATCATGGAAAAGTGTTGATCATCTAATACATGTCAACAATAACATTAAATATATCATGGTCAAGAACAAAGATGTCCTACTCCACCTCATGGTGCTCTATTATCACTCGACATGTTGGACACTCAGAACCTTATTTGGACCACTTTTCCAAAGGTGTGGATAGATCCAAAATGAACTGAATAATCTAAAAATCAATCCTAATAAGCCAACTTACATTAAAGTATTTAATGAATGGGTAGCATCTATATCAAAAAAATCTTTTGTTATAGAAATTAAAATAAAAAATATACCTTTTACCATATCCAGTATTTCTATATATTCCCCTAGTGAAAACTCCACTATATAAAGCTGTAAAGTATCAACTAATCCCTCTTCATTAATAGAAAAATTAACATCCACCTTTTCATGAGGATATAAACCACCACCCTTGGAAATATTTTTATGAACCTACAAACTCGTGGTTATAGAGGATACCTCATTACATTGTTAGTAAATACTTTCACAAAAAATACATTAGATTGTAATATTTTTCACAATGATGAAATGTATTAAGAACCTCAGTAAAACTAGGCTTGGTAAGACTAGGAATTCCACACTAGTTGACACCCTGATGTTTCCTTGGAGAATATGAAGAAAATACTCTTGAAGAAAACTGGCTACCCTTCCTCCTTTTTTTAATCCATAAGATACACCTGGGATAATGATAGTAAAAATGATTCTCTACTAAACCCTATTTTTTAGCTATGCCTACCTCTACTAAGGTTTCCCTATAGACTTCCTCCAAAAAGGTCATAAGGAAAACAAGAATCATCATCAACTGGATATAATTCCATAAACCCAAATCTAACCTCCAATCCATTAGGTAATAATTGGTGAATAGTTCCAATTCCATGTACACCAACATGGAGAATGGGGTAGAATAATCCAGAATGGTATGCTCTCCTTGATATAAGGTCAAAAACTCCTTGGTATTTTCCCTCACAATGACTCAGTAAAAATATTATGGATGAATATTTTATTAAAAGATACCAAGGTTATATAATCATACAACTATGATTTTGCAACAGATTATGGCCATCAACTTCTTGATCCCTCAATAATATACATGGAAAACCACACCATAGAGTCTTAATGTATCTTTGTAATGTTAATGATACTCTTGGTCCCCTCATGACCGTCACTGGATTAATGGAGCCCTTTATCACCATAGAAGATAAGTGAATGTTCTAATCAAACTAAGAGTTGTGACCCACTACACATCATGGTTTCTGAAAACTTTATTGGCCCATAGTCTAAATAGTTCTGATTACAAACTCTACTAAAGATGTTTCAACTAGGGGATTCAACATTTGAACCTATCTCATAGCTCCCTCGCTCTAATATAAAATTGATATTTTAGGAGGCATTATTTAATAATCAAAAATAAAAAATCCATTCATTCCAAATAATATTCTAAAATCATAATCCTATATTTAGGTATCAATATGAATGATTTAAAGAAATATGAATTTAAGGAAATTGTGAATTCATCAAACAACTTCTGAAAAAAAAAGGATCATGTCCATTTAAATAAAACCCAAATCTAGTTTATTAAAATTACCTCAATCACCAAATATAATTTTTGGAGGTAATCATTGACCACCCATGGTAACATGTATCGATACACGAATGTGTGCTAGACAAGCCTCTTTTCTGCACTTACCACTAGATATAAAATGGTCCAAGCTCTAGTTTACAAAATCACCAAAACACCCCTAGGTATTGACAACAACACTTCAATATGGGTCTTCCCTTAATACCAATTTGTAACAATCCATCCTATGTTAGTTTGACAAGTGACACAAAATCAGTATTCTTCTTGGTGATGTGTGAACTAATGAATAAAAAAC
This sequence comes from Viscum album, assembly GCA_963277665.1. Classification (NCBI taxonomy): domain Eukaryota; kingdom Viridiplantae; phylum Streptophyta; class Magnoliopsida; order Santalales; family Viscaceae; genus Viscum; species Viscum album. The sequence goes on along the minus strand of OY728152.1, from coordinate 992,067,100 downwards.
CAGTATCATATGAAACAAAAAAATGTATAATACTATAATACATAGATGAAGAAAATTAAAAATCCATGATAATAAAACATCAATTGAAATGGTCCAATATTGAAAGGTAAGAGAACACAGGTATAAAAAAGACCATACATGACAATCCATCAGCACCAAACCATTCAGATATGAAGATAACCCACATGGTAAACTAGCATTCTATACAAGGACCCTCCCTTTACAGGAGAAATGATAAAAACATTTACAATATCCCAAAATCAAAAAATTATGGTGTGGTAATAATCCCAGTACCAAATAATCTATACATGTTTTAATATAAAGAATTAATTAGTTATTTATTTAAAACAAATCCATATTACATTGAATTTTTATCAAAATAACCCATTTTTAAAATCCTTCAATTGACTTCCAAAAAATATATCATATTCACCAACAAAAGGAATATGTTAAGAAAGTACACATGTAACCATGATCACATCATCAGATAGTCTTGTGTTTATGGATCGTGAAAAATAGAATTACATGATAAAAAATTCATAAATGAAAAATCACTCCATTTGGGATCAAACCTATGGGTATATGTGTTAGACATAAAATAAAATCCACAACCTAGGCCTAAGGATGATTAATCTAATATAACCTATAGTGGAAATACACTCACAAAAGTGAACTAAAATATCTTCTACGATTATTCACAAAAAATGAAATTTATATCCCCGATGAACCCAAGGTCACCCATTTTACAAAGTTCATCAAAATCCATTTCATAAAAATTCACACATTAAATCATTTCATCAAATCTTGTATGTGAGCATAATCATTAGGAATGATAAGCCATTTAAAATGTATATCATTTCTAGAATGTCTATTACAATTTCAAATCAATAAAGTTAAATGATAATACCTATGGAATTGAAACAATATAACCAACTCTTAAATTATAACCTCATGTATAGAAACACCTACATAAAGAATTGATAAACCTAATTGACTGCAATAATGGAGATTGTATTTAAGTAGATACTCTATTGAAATAAAAATTCCTGATGGAAAACTATAAAATATTCATAGAAAACCCAAAATGATCACAACATGAACCATGAACTCAGCCAACTCTAATACACCTATAAAAGGCAAAGAAAAAAAATAGGAATACAACCTACCAGTGAGAAGAAAGGCAATGTTAATGGATAACAATAAATAAACAAATTATTTAGGGGAGAAAGAGACACCAAAATAACATAGGGATAAGTTTAGGGCTCAATGGGGAAACGTCCACGCAACGAATGATAGAGATAAAACATGATTTTGTATATAACCTTCTAGTATGAAGTGATATATAGAATAAACCATTTACAAGTGGCATAAAAATCAGATAAATCATATTCACTAAAAAAATAAATTACCTCAAATTATTTTTTTCATGGTCGATGATATTACGATATAACATAAGATCTTACAGCGTAATGGTAACCTTCATCCTAGCATAGAATTTTATGGATATTAATATTCTCGTTTCATAAATTGATTCACTTATTATGTGCATAACTAGACATATATAATAATATAAAAAATTTATGGAATAAATTTAACCTCTTGGTATTTAAAAAATATACCCTTTAATATAATCCATAGGAACATCCCGACCACTCTCAAAGGACTTTGTGAATTTTTTACCAAGACTCAAGTAAATGAAAATATTTTCCTTCCTAGACTATAGTTCATTTTATAAAGAAAATTCTATCATTCAATGAATTCATGAAATATAACCAAACAACAAGGGTAACTAAAACAAGATCCAAATCATAAAAAAAATAATGTAATATGATGTTATATAAGGTTATTCAATACACCTATGCTTAGACTACCACACAGTGGGGAAGAGTTTCTAAGATATCGTTATGAATTGAAGAAGGTGCTAGGTTGAATCATCATGAAAGATCATATGTTGATAGATTATTCCTCCTGATAACTAATGTTTCATGAGAAAAACTACCCATATAACAATTTGGAGTTATCTTTAGTTATTTTTCCATAAAGATATATTAGAATTAACTATACTGAGAATTGTGTGACATATATACTGATTATAAAATCCTAATGTACATTTTGACACAAATAGAGTGGAAAGTAAAACCCTAATATTTGATATATATTTTTTCAATAAATTTTATTTCTTCAATAGCTTGACTTACATGGAACATTGTGTTTTGACAAACCAAAACAAATAGTTAATATTATTATTTAAACACTATCATTATTACCTATCCACTAAACATGGATACATAAATATTATTAAAAACATTAAATATATATTATAATGATTTTTCATAATTAAAACATATTGATTAAAAAATACACAATTTTTGTTAAATTATTTATATATTTCAAAAATAAGATTTTCTCAACAAAATGATTTTAATTTCATTTGTGAAAAAAATTAAAAATATTATTTTAAATTTAGAAAATGTAATTAAAAACATATTCTTTACTTTAGAAATATACATGTCCAAATTATATTAGTTTTAAATTTTGGGATATTTATTGAAATATTAAATTATCTATGAATAGTGATTAATAATTATTTTTATTGAAAACTACCAATACATTTGAAGAATTTGTAATGTTCATTTTTTTAAAAAAATTAAACTTAAATTTAGTGAAATTTTATATTTAATTGTCTAATTAATTTATTTTTAATAAAATTCATATTTAATTTGGATATAAATTTTTTTTAAACATTTGAACATTTTCTCGTTTGAAACTCACATTCTCGCCACATCTATCGTGTTAATTTTAAATTAAATTTAACTAATTATACTAATGATATTTTTAATAATAAACACAATATTTAGAATATGAATAATTTATATTATATAATAAGTTAAACTTATCTTTTTTTCAAATTAAAATAGAAAACATAGTAGATAATTATTTACTGTAGTTACATTTAAAACGGGTTTATTGTGGGTTAAAATAGAAATATAATGGGTAAGATTTCATATAAAAATATCCAACACCCATTTCATGGTCATTTTTCAACCTTACCACTTCTGTTTTGGATATGTTTCAATTTGAAAAATGTGACTACACGTTTTACGTTTCAAAATATTAATGATATGCCACACAACCAAATTTTAATAGGCCATCCATCTACTCTCATATTCACACCTTCAATTCTATTTGGATAGCCAATCCCTACCCATATATATTCTTTAAATCAATATTAATTACCTAAATCCATTATTTTTATCATATATTCATCCTAATAATCTTTTTAGGGCTTACCTACAAATGTTTTCTCGAGAAGATGTTGTTCTAACGTGTATGATGGAAGGTAAGACATAAGATAAGATATTTTTTTCACAATTATCCTTATTTATGAAATATATTATGTTATGAATATATCCTTTTTTATGAGTATTATATAGATAACCTTTTATATTTTATATCTTTAATAACTTTTTCACATAACATTTACTATTTTAGATTGATGTTATTCTATAATGGGGATTACGATTCATAAGATCCCAAAGTGGTGAGATTTTGAAATTAAGATTCATTAATTATTAGGATTATCTATGATTATTCTTTCAATGATAAACTATTACAATCTAATTCTTAACAACCTCATGATGTTTTTTCTCCCATTGTAATTCATTCAGAATATATGTTTTCCCATAATCATTGGTTCTTTATGTATTAAAGAGTTCGAAAGAATTTTTTTAAATAAAAATTAACATTATTTCACTATTTGGTTAAAATCATTTATCTTACATATCAATGATTTATAAAAATTGTTTTAAGGAATGTTTTACTACTATATATATATTATTTAACTAATTTTCCCTTTTTAAAAATATTAGAGAATTTTAAAAAATCATTTTATTTCCAAAAATTCTAATTTAGATTTTGAAGAAAAATGTGAAAGTAAATTTTTTTTAATGAGAATGGAAAAATAAAACATTCCCTCCATCATAAACACATGAATTTTTAAATCTTCCTTTATTTTTCAAAATTTTATTTTCTCAGAAATTGATTTTTAAAACGTTTTATGAATTTCTTTTATTAAAAAATATGATTATAAATATTAAATGTCGTTTTCTGCAAGAAATTATCAATGTGATCATTATATATTATTTTCTATCTAATATTAATTCCTTTATTATAAATTGTGGTTTAATCGAAATATGTTCCAAGGATAGAATTCTTATTATTTCTATGGATTGTTTATGTTTATGAGGATAATGTTTTTATGAAGCCCATTTATCCTCCATGGGATATACTGTGATAAAATTATTATAAACTCAAATATTTTTCAATGAGTTGTGCATTGTTGAAATGATGAAATTATTATGAATCCTCTATCTTTTCAACTAAATTTTTCTATAATGAAATCATTATGACACCCATTTATTTTCATGGGTTCTAATTTGGTGAATGTTTTGTGATCTTGTGGCACACATATGTATTATTTTTATTACGTGACCCGTGGAACCAACATCTCCCTTGAATTCATTGGGTAATGATTCAAATAACATGATATAAAAAAGAATATAATAGGGAGTGAACATAGTTTAATATTATATTTTCTCAACTTTTAATGTCTTGGGAGAAATCCTTGCATACAATGATGGTTGGGTGAGTAAACCCATTCCACAATGATATCATTGGAAATTATCCTTGTATTCTTTGGATATGATTTTATATGCTCGTGTGTATTACACAATTCCTGGCCTTATGTTAATATTATGCTCTCATAGATCATGTTATTTGATTCAATTATGATTTCTGTCTTTTTTAATACCAATAATTATTCCATGACTCATGATTCTTAACTTCTATATGTAGGTTATGGTTTTTATATATTATTATTAGGTTTATATACCATTAGGCTCACATTATGTTTACATATTTTCTTTTTTACCCATACTAAACATATTATATCACCCTTTATTATGTTTATTTTATCTTTGTTATGTTTATAGTTATTACATATGATATGTATAATAAAGGTTCTAGGTATGAGGAAAAATGTGGGATAAATTTTAGAGATCATTTGAACTAGTATTTTAGGATTTCATGTTTCCAAAGAACTATACCTTTAAGATCCTCACGCATGTATTAATCTAATGTAATGAATATTTATCTAATAGATGTAACATCTATATATGAAAATCCTATGTATTTATAGTTGGTATCACTTGATAGGTCCATTTAAAAATTGTAAACTATGATGAGAAATCTTTAGTTAATTCCATGATGAAATTTTGAAGAATATGTATAAGGATGAGTTAAAGTAGAGGAAATTTCATGGAATATTTGTAATGAATAGAGCAAGTGGTTTCTATGAAATTTCTTCCCTATCTAGATTCTATATGTGAATTTATCTCTTATATAGAGGTACCTATGGGTAAAAACTATTAATATGGAACATTGTGATAAAATTTATCCTCACTTGGTGAAAAACATATGCCATTCTAAACACCTAGTTTGACAGTCTAGTTGAATTTTTAGAAAATTCAAAAAGACTTTATGAATCATTATAATGGATTCAAATATATTTTTACTATGAACGATATTTGATAAAAATAAATTTTCATATATTATAATTAATATTTCATGAATTGTACATCCTATAAGTGATTTTTCATGAATATTTTGTTCCCTGATATTATTATGGTTTCATAAACAATTATTTTTTGTTTAATTTATTGGTTGAAACTAGAAAGAACTGTTTTGATGTTGAGTTCAACCAACAATACAATGATTTTCCTCATAAGAATCTATAAATTTTTTCATATGGAATGAAAAAACTCATTACTATACTCATAAAACATTACCTATATATGAGTAATATTGATCTTCCAAATGAGAAAAGGGGGGAAAATGTTCCATTGAATCCTTCATGATAAAATCTGAAACAACATTTAGTGGTCTTGTTGATCCCCTTGTTTTGAAATAATAGATGAATACCATTGAGAAAAAAAATTCATTTCCTTATTTTAAGAGAAATATAAATTCATTTTCATTGTCTATAATTTGTATGGTAATGAAAATAAATGGTGTATTCTTATAAATAATAAAATTCAACAAGTTAAAATTTACTATTTGGAATATGATGTGTACAAGAACACATTCTTCCACAAATAAATCCCTATCATTATTAATATAAAAAATGGGGAAGTAACTCCTTGAGATAAAGAAAAAGGATATTGAATCCTTTATTACCTATGGGAAAAATTTAACATGACTTATAAGGTATACTTCTGGAATTGTCTCCCAACATGAAATGAATGTTGATATCTTCCTAAGTATATTAAAACCCTGCACTTAATTATTTGTTATCCATTAGAGATATTAGTATTGATGAATAAATCATGTGATTTTCCATCAATTTGGAAGTATATATTTCATTTATCCATTAATATCATGGTTTTAATAAGACAAGAAAGTTGGAGTTATAGGGAAAAACTAAGAATAATGTAGAGAAGAATATGATCTTTCATTCATGCTCAATGTATTGATGGATGCATTGAGGAAACTTTCTTAAGGTGAATGGTAAATTTTATAAATGTTTAATGGAAGGTCATCAACAACATTATTTAATAAGAGATGAGAATAATTTATCTATTTATGAAAATAGATCAAAATATTAATAGAACACACCACCCAAAAATTAGTATTCCAAATGTAAGGAGTTTTGGTATTATGATAACTAGTTCTTAAATATAAAGGTTAAGGGTGATGATCGATGTCAAAAACAACTTAATTAGATTGAAAAAGTGAATTAACATGCGATTATTATTTTTTATGAGGGGTTGTGACAATGATGTGGTGAATGGTGATCTTATCATCCACTCTAAAACTATTAATGTCATATTTGACTCTATATGTAAAAATTATTTCATAGATGAAGAATTTTATAATAATATCAAGATACCACACAAATTATTTGATTTATAATTAATAGTGAAATTCCCAAATGATAAAGTTATTGAATCTCATTTATATGGTTTCTCTTGGGTTAAATGTTGTGAGAATGTGATTCCAACAAATCATGTCATTCTTCCTCTAGGTTAAATTGATGTCATCTTATGAATAGATATGCCATCTCTACATAAATACCACATTAATTACAAAGAATGGGATGAATGATTTAATATTTTATACCGGTCTATAATCTTTTATAAGTGATATGATATATATTTACTCCTAGATAAGATCACATCAATTGAATGGGTTTTTATTTATACTCCAAAGGGATGTTTATCTCAAATATTTGGGGAGAAACTAAACATCAATGATATTCATATTATGATGTAATTTTTTTATTTCTATCCAGAAGAGTTTCATAAAATTCCAAAAAAAATGTGGATGTTGAGTTCTCAATATAACTCATACCTGGTGCCCCACCTATTTTAAGGACTCCTAAAAGAAATTCCCTGATTGAGTTATATGAATTGGAGAAGCAACTATAGGAGATCCTTGAAAATACATTAATTAATCCATTTGTGTGACCTCATGGAGGAAATTTTCTTTTTTATTAATTTATTGATGGATCTATGATACTCTATGTTGATTGTGGAGAGATGAATTAGATCACGATCAAGAAAAAGAATTTTTTACCCCGTATTAATGAAAAAATTAATCAACTATGTGAAGATCTATATTCTGAAAAACAAAACATCATTCTAGAGATATCCAATTGGGGGTCAAGAAGGATAATATAAACAAGATAACATTTCATCGTGGTATGGATATTTGGTACCCAGTCATTCCATTTATTCTTACTGATGCCCTTGTTATCTTCAGAGATTTAATTAATTGTTTATTTAGATATTACCTTGATCATTATTTGGTAGTATTTATATATAATATTCTTATCTATTCAATAATTATGGAAGATCCTAAATATCACATATGAATTCAACTACAAACAATAAGTAAAAATAATTTATAAGAAAAAATTTCAAATTTTTAATTTTGGAATTAAATGGATTCATTTTTTGCTTATATAATCTAAAATGATGGTATATCAGTATATTCATCATATCTGAAACCCATTAAATGTTGGACATGAACAACCACAATGAATGAGATCTAGATTTTCCTTGGATAGGATGGATATTATCATTTTTTTTGGATAATTTCAGTAGACTATCAATCCACTTATTATGATAATTCAGAAAGGATCTATGTTCCTGTGGATAGATGAATGGTAGGAAAATTTCAAGGAAATTTAGAAAAGACTACTCAACGATTCTATTCCTACATTACCCAATTGTGGATAAGGGTTTTTAGTCCATAGTGATGAATCCAATAAGGGATTAGGATTCATTTTTACTCATAATGACATGGTTATAGTTTATACCTCACAAACATTGAAGGATTATGATACAAATTACCCAACGCATGGTTTGGAGTTATCTAGGGAAATTTTTTCATTAAATATTTTAAGGCATTTCTTTTATGGATAAAATTGAGACATATATTCCTATCAAATAAATAAATTTATATATTTATACAGAATTATTGGAATATGCACCAATGAATATGGTTATGGCTAATTAAACATATTGACTATTCAATAAATTAACACCATATAAAAGTTAACATGGTGGAAAATTATTTTAGTTCAAATTATAAAACTATATTATCCATAAAGAGGATCATAAAAGATTTAGTAATTATGTATTTTCAATGTATTGATGTAGAAATACTATGGGAAGGGGAGAATTATAATCCTTCTTAAAAGAATGTTCAACTATCTCTCCAAGTGTAGATTATAGAGGCATAGAATGAAGATATAGAACTATAGAAGAATGAGATATATGTTCATGATTTTAACCATTACTATAATAGAATAATATGTCTCAGGAACTATGTATATGTTCCATCCATACCAAATTGAAGAAGGCAATTTTAGAGGATGAAAATATTTAATGGTTCCATATTTTTCTTGGAAGTACAAAGAATTATATATATTTCAATGTGTATTTATAGAGGGATGGAGTTATGTGAGATATAAAAGTGGTTTTATCTCTATGATTTTTATTTATTAATGTTAAATATGGGAGAAAAAAATCTAAGGGGATCTTACATCCATTAACCATATGAGAATGGAAATGAGAAATCATGACCCTGGATTTTGTCATATAAATCCCCAAAATGACCGAAAGCAACAATGTTATGTGGGATTTAGTTGATCACTTTAAAATTTTATCTCACACAATTGATATCAAATACAATTTCCCATTAGATAGGATTTCTAGGATATACATTATGTAAGTGGTAGTGTTTTGTAGAGTACTATATTTCATGTTATCTAACTGGGGTATGAGGATTACAACAATTTTTATGTGGAATTTTCAACAAGATCTTAATACAGAGTTTGTTATCCTATTTTTGTATCAACTTTAGATAGACAATAAATATGTGACAAAAATTAAGACCCTATATGATATGTTGAGATCCTGTTCTCTGGATTTCAGATGTGGTTCTGATCGACATTGTCCAATAGTGGAGTTTTCATACAACAATTAATTTCACTGGTGTATTCAGATGGCTCCTTATCAACCCCACTATGTATATAAGGGTAAAATGCAAACATTATGGAATGAAGTTCGTAAAAGGGATATATTGAGACATCATATGTCACTATAAATGGAAGATAAGTATAGATTAATTCAATAACACATAATGGTGGCATCATGTTTTTCGAAAACAAGTGATGATAATTGTCAATGTGATCTAGAATTTGACATTGGTGACAACATGATTCTAATAATCTTTCCATGGAATATGTTAATTTGATTTTTAAATAAGGGTAATCTAATACCTAGGTATATTAGTCCCTTTGAAATTATATATTTTATTAGAATGGTGGCATGTTGGTTGGTGCTTTCACCAAACCACTCCCATATTTATGATGTGTTCCATGTATTTGTCCTAAGGAAGTACAGACCAATCCTTTCACATGTAATGAACTCACAGTGAATACCATTAGAGAAAGATAATTCATATTAGAAACAAATAGATGAAAATTTGGATTTAATGTATAATGATCTTCGAAAAAAGACCACTCCCCTGGTTAATGTTTATTGGTGAAACAACCAGTTCTTGGAAGTTACGTGAGAACCTGAGGATATGATAAGGTAGATTTATCATCACCGTTTTGAATCAGAGTGAATAATTTATAATGTGAAATTCATTTAAAATATGGTAGAATGTTACACATTGAGATTTTATTATTTTTTTGATTAACATTATTTTCATTTATAGCTTGTGATAAATTCAACAATGATTTTTTATGAACCATGATAAAATATTAATATAATTATTTAAACAATACTGTTATTTCCTAGTATGTAAAAATAGATTCATGAATAATAATAACCATATATTAAACATCTTGATAAACGTTCATAATTATCAATAATGTCTATCTATATTTAACAAATATTATATTCATAAAAACATGTTTGTGTTTCTTTTTGATAAAAAATTACTAAATAAATTATTAATTTTTTTGAATGCTTTATTTTTTACAAAATAGAGTTATTTTTTTAAATTTACATGTACAAATTATATTATGTTAAATTTTTATTATTTTCTGAATAGATTAATTTATCAATGAATATTACAAAAACTAATTTTTTTTAAAACTACTATTCCATTTCTATAATATATAATTTTCGGTTTTTTAAAATTAGTTTAAAAGAAAAACTATTTCGATAATATATTTATTAGTCAAATTTAGTTAATTTTAAAAAATATATTTAAATTTAAAATAAAAATTATTTAAACTACATGGACATTTTATCTTTGAAAAACAGATTTCTCAATGTGTCTACATGTTTAATTTTAAAATAAAATTTTCCAATTAATTGAATGAAATTTATAAAAATAATTTCATAAATAGAAATTATCATAATTTATATTATATATAAATATAACCTTTTTATGGTCAAAATGAATAGTGAAGATAATAAACATTAGTTACCATGTATAAGTTTAAAACAAGATTACAGGGGGGTTGAACTAAAATGATAAGGGGTAAATTGGAATATAATTTCCAAAAAACTCATTTTGTCGCCATATTTCTACTTTATTAGGCATTATTTTTGATAATTTCCCATTTTGGATCATTTTTACAGGTGAAAATTATGGGTACTACATTTCCATTTCAAAAAAAACAATATAATTATGTCACTCACCTCACTTATAAAAGGCCACCCCCTCATGTCCTCTTCCCACCTTTAGAAAACATAGTTTGAGTCATGAAATACACAAATATCTTCTTTACTTCCCCCATCATGATAGAGATCCGTCATTTTTATCATAAATCGATCCTAAGAATCACTTGGGTTCTTACCTAAGGATGTTTCACTACTACAAATATGGCCTTTTTCAACACTAGAAAAGTCAACTAACAGTGCCAAAAACGCTATTAATCAAGGTGAATATAAATGGGGTCCCTCTTATCAGCCCATCGAAAAGCACTGATAAAGGCCCCTTTTATGAGTTCTAAAAAAATTGTTGATAAAATGGCCTTTAATCAGTGATTTTTTAGTGCTAATAAAAGGCCCCTTTTATTAGTGCTTTTAAAAAGAGGTGGTAAAAGTGAAAAAATATTAAAAAAATAAAAAAATATTTCAATTCCAGGGGGCTTCAATAGTTCTTGGAGCCCCCCTTTAACAATTCCCACTACCCATGGCAGCCCACGTACGCCCCAGGACAGCTCCACCTAGACCCACCCCTTTATCTGTGCTAGTTTATTCCCCCAACCTGCACGCAAGACCTACCTCCCACTGGATTTGAACTCAAGACCTCTTTCCAATGCACATATGTCTCTACTACTCCACCATACTGCACCCTCGCATGTACTATTTAGGTCTGGCATAACGATGTAATTTTTCACCACATTCATAAACCTCACGAATTTTGGTTTGAATGGGCCATTTCATGGATTGAGGGTTGGAAGAACCTCAAAGGGCACTTTTTTTCAGGTGTAACCCCCTCCAGTCCCCCTCATTGGAATCCACCATCGGAAGGGATTATTAAGCTTAATGTGGACGTGTCTCTCCCCATGGATGGGCTTGTTGCTCTCGGTCTCCTGGCCAGAAATCATCTGGGGAAAATCATTGCTGCAAAGCATGAATCACATCATGCCTTCTGGGAACCTGCAGTTGCTAAGGCCTCTACTATCCCGGCAGGTATGATGCTCGCTATAGAACATGGATGGGTTGATATCATCATCGAGTCTGACTACCTCACCGTTATCAATGCTGTCAACCACAACGATGGAAGACTCCAGTCATTTGGCTTCATCATCTGGAGAATTTTCTCTCTTCGCTAAGGCTTTTCTCGATGCACATTCTCTTTTACCAAAGGGGAAGGAAACAATGCAGCCCATCAGCTGGCGTCCTCAGGCCCCTTCGATGTCAACCAGCTCTGGCTGGACAATTTCCCTTCATGGCTATGAATTTTTACATCGGCTGATTTTCGTTATTAATGTTATCTGTCCTTCTTTTCAAAAAAAATTATAGTCATATTTACCCACATATTAATATATATGTATATTTAGTTATATTAATATTTATATATCCATATATTAATATATATTTATATATATAGTTATAATTTTTTATCCATATATTTATTTTTATATTAATATATATTAATATATATTTATAAGATTAGTTTTAAATACATTTATAAAATGTGTTTTCTTTTGTGTTTTTTATAAATAAATAAATACATACATACATACATACATACATACATACATATATTCAATAGACACACACACACACACACTCACACATATATATATATTATACGTATATATGTAGACATAATTATACATATTTATATATATTTATAAATATTATATATTAATATGTATATACAAAAGTTTTAGAAATTGGGTCTCGAAAAACCTAACAAATTGCAGAGTCACTGAAAAAGGCATAAATTCCACTCTTGGTGTTTTTTTCAGCTCCGTGAATATTCAATCCAATGATCATTGAACGAAATATGATAAAAAAGGTGTTGGAGGCCGAACAGACACACAGATTGGAAGTTATGACTATTTTAAGAAACATTTGACAGGGGTCCGGACACGTAAACATAGTTTTGGAGGCCTTCTAGATGTTTTATGGGATTTTAGAGTCCTAGAAATGATTGGAACTATTTTAGATTCAATATTTTGCATTGATATCTTTGATTCCTTCAATTTGATATGTGGTAGATCCCAAACAGACACCCGGAGCGAAAGTTATGGTCATTTGATGTTGGACTTTTGTTCGAGTGCTATAACTGATATATCATTCGTTCCTATGATCTTATAAAGGTTTCGACTAAACATGGTCTTCACTGGTTTAAAAATCTTCGATTTTACTATTCATGGCATTAAAATGGACAACCAAAGCAGAAGTTTTGCATGTTTTATTGAGTTCTTCGTTTCTTAGGTTTTGAGGATATACGAGAGTTGAAAAATTTTCAACGTCAATAACCTCTGCTCCGTGTGTCCGTTTTGGATCTACCACATATAAAATCTAATATTGTTCAAAGTTACACACTTTAGTGATCACAAAAACCCCTTATAACATTATTTTCAGTCCAAAATGGCCCAAACTCCATCTGAACAGTCATAAGTTTGGCTTAGGGGGGTCTATTCTTCCATAACATCTGTTCCCAGTGTCCATTTAGCCTCAACCCCATATCAAATCAAAGCTTACGACTAGACATACACGATCCTGACCATTATAACACCTTCTCATATTCATCAAGGATCAAAAAGGACTTTAATCCCTACAAACATCCATAATTTCTGCTCCAGGGTGTCTGATTTTTGTTTACGACATATCAAATTGATATAAATCATATTTTAAAAAAAATTTATTATTTTATTATCTATGTAAATATACTTATATATCAATATATTATTTTTTATGAATTTTTTTGAAATATACCCATATATCAGTGTTAGGAGAAAGCGCGCTGATTAAACCCCCCTTTCATCAATGCTACTAAAAAAAGCTCTTTTAAAGGGTGGTGATGTGGAAACCAGGTGTTGTGGTAGTGTTTCCAAATAAGAGGAGTTTTGAACATTTATTATTTATGTTGAGGCATAAGGTAATGGATTTTTTTCTCAATTTTCATTCATTGATGTTATGTTATGAACCTATCTGTATCTAAGTAGATTCTAAACATACCATTTGACATTTTATATAAGGAATATACTACATTTAATTTTATTTAATTTTTATTTGATTATTCTTTAAGGGGTCTTATGTTTCAAAATATGCCAAAGTGGTATGGGTTTGATGTTTCAATCTCATTATTTATCTATTTTCTTATGATTACATTTTCAATGATTTAATATTATGATCTAATTCTCAATTAATTAATAACATTTATTCTAATCTAGTAATTATTTGATAAAACATTTTTCCGTCATTTTACTCTATTTAAGTACTATAGTGATTAAAAAAATTAAGAAAAATCAGCTTTATTTCACTATTTAGTCAAAAATAATTTTTTTTCCCATATCCATGTATTCAAAAAATTCATTTTTCAGAATGTGTTTATTATTATCCAATTATTTTTTATGGTATTTTTTCCCTTTTACTATTTTTAAAAATATTTTTTAAATGGAATCAACAATACAATTTTCAAAATTTCAAACATGGATTTTATCGAAAAGTTTAAAGGAATATTGTTTTCAATATGTATATAAATAACATAATTTCCAAAAATTATAACCAATTTTTTTTAAAATATTTAGCTACATGATTTTATGGTTATTTTAAAATAAAATTATTTTGAAACTATTTTATAAATTTTATAATTTATAAACTGTGGGTTTTAATGAGAAAAGATTGTTTTCATCACGAAATGATCCAAGTGATCATTAAAAATAACTTTCCATCTAATATGACATATATTGATCTTCTTATTAATTAAGGGGGATACAATCACTATATACCATTCTCATTAATTCTCTATATGATCTATGTGTATGATAAAATGATGCTTCTGAAACTCATTTCTCATCAATGGGTTTTATGATGATAAAATTCTCATGAAACCTGATTCTTTTTCCACGGGTTACTCTTTGAAGAAATGATGAAATGATTATGAAACCTATTTCATTTTTATAGGTATTTAAATAATAAAATTTTTATGAAACCCATTTATTTTTATGGTTTCTAAAATGATGAATGTTTTATGATATTATTACTCACATATATATTATTTTTATTATGCAAAATTTTGTATATGAAATTTTATTTTTTTAAGATATGGTACCCTTTATAATTTATATTTAAACCATTAATTTTATCATTATAAATATTCCCTACCTTTTAAGGAATGTTTTGGTAGAATTCATGGATTTTTCTTTGATCAAAGCTACAATTATTGGTGGAATAACAAAGGTGCATGTTTTGTGCACAGTAAGAGAAACCCATGCTTCTCAAATATTAAGTGTCTATATGGATGACACATGGTTTTATTAATCCATGAATGGGGAGATTAATTTGTGTGGGGATGTGATAGAGGGTGCACATGGGATAAACTTAGTTTTTCTAACCATGCGCTATAGGTCATGTAGGGTGGGCCCCCTAGATAGTGGGTGTGTGCTTGGATAGAACATGGTTCGACCAACCATGAAAACTCGTAAAAACTAGTGAAATTACCATTTTCGCTTAATTTATTTTAATTCCTCATAGATTTTTCATTTTCACTTCTATAAATAGATCCACCACTCCCTTTTGTATTCCCCAACACCTAGAGAAAGGATTTGGACGATCTTTTACTTCTTTCCTTCAAATCATGATTTTTCTTATTTTATTGGATTCCAACCGGTATATTCTTTATTCTATTATATCCCTTAGGAATTCATATCCCTATTGATAAAGTTGTTTTAGTACAAGCTCATATGAACTATTTTCATTATATTCTTATAATAGTATGTTTTATTCTAAGGAAAGACAAACCAAGGGTTGATATTGGATGAGGAATCTCCAACGGTCATAAGGCTGGTGGTCTATGACTTTTCCATCAAAGTCTCATCATTTAAAAATTGCCATCCTTTTGGCCACATCAGTATCACTGGGTGTTTCTCCTATTATTCGTCTACATTAAATTCATTATTATGAATTTCAAAAAAATGTTCTAGTAAGACAATTAGAGATTTATATAAGTTGAGACATCAATGTTGATTAAAAAACTAATGTGTTTTCTTTATCATTCTATCGGGACCAATATTTTGATTAACTGAGACACTGTTCGAGTCTATTTGACTTTATATTTGGAAAGGTAAGTGTTCCATCATAATAAATGAACTAATAATGAATTAAATATAATTAATATATATTTATATTGTAATAAATGGGCCCCAAAAACAGCATAGACACCCATCCTTAACATGGTTATAGGGTCATGCCTTGCCAGTTACGACCAGTTTCACTGAAAACATGTGGTACCCACCTTGGGGCCCACCCACAAGCCAGAACAAGTCATCTAACTAATGAGTATCCCCAGAGGATGACACTTGTTCTTTCTAGTTTTCTTTTTCTTGCACTCACAAAAACCCCAGGAAACTTCCTAGAAGTTCACCCATCCTGATCCAACTCTATGAAAAGCATGCTTAACTATGGAGTCATGGAGTTCTAATCAGGTAGGATCACAAAAAATAAAGTTGAATCTTGTTGACATGAGTCATATCATTTAGTCATTTACCCATTTGGAAATAAAAGAGTTCCATCTTAATAAATGAATCAATATGTTAATAAATTTCAAGTATATATATTTATATTTTAATTAATATTCTCAAATGACAACATAGATTCCTAGCATTAACATGGTCTTTGGGTCCTAACCAGCTAGGTAGCACCAATTCCTCGTACATGTTTGTGGTCCCCACCCTGGGTCCCACCCAGGTGATTGAATGTGTTATCTGAATAATGACTGTCCCCACAGGCCAACACTTGTTCATTGTAGTCTACTTATTTCCTCATTCACATAGACTTTGGGAAACACCCTAGAAGGTCACCCATCGTGATCACTACTATAGGCCAAGCATCCATAACTATGGAGTTCTAATTGGGTAGGATCGAGGAAAAATGTGGATCCATATTGACAAGAGTCACCTAATTTATTCATTTTACCCTTTTTCATTCTAGGATGTTAAATTAATCCCCCCCCCCTTATAGATCAATTTTCTCATTATGTTCCCTATAAATCAACCCGAGGTAGTTCACCGCACTAAAGGATGGGTTCCTCCTCAGATACAAAATTTAACAATTGGGCCTCGATGACAATACAGACATATGCAATAAATAGCCATCTAGTCATTTCCCTATAGGTAAACCAATCACCCCACAAATACCTGGTACCCACCTTGGGGCCCACCCACATTCCCGAGTAGGTCATTTCTGACTAATTATTGTCCCCACCGGACAACTCATGTTACTTCTAGTGTATTTAATCCGCACTCACACACACCCAAAGAAAAATCCTTATAGTTAACCCATCATTAATGTTACTCTCATAAAATCACGCTTAATTATAGAGTTCTAATTAGGTAGGCTCCCAAAAATAGTGGTGCACCATTTTGACCTGAGTCATATCATTTAGTCATTTGACCCTTTATCATTATAGGGTGTCACATCCCCCCCCCCCACTATAGAACAATGTAATCATCAAAGAACCTATACCTCAACCCAAGTAGTGCACCATACATAAGGATGTGTTCATCTTTTGATAAAAAATGAAAAAATTGGGCCCCACTAACTGCACAGACACCCACCTTAAAATGGTCCTTGATTCCTGGCTCGCAGGGTACCACCAGTTTCCTAGAATACATGTGGCCCCCTCTATGCGGCGCACCCACATTTTATAAAGGGTCATATGAATGATAACTATACCCAAATACCAACACTTTTAATTTACAGTGTGTATTTTCCTCACTCACTCACACCATGGGTAACATCCCAGATGGTCACCCATCCCAATCCCTACACCCGGACAAAAATATTAAACAGTGGAGTTCTAATCGGGTAGGCTCCAAAAAGTCAATTTAAACCTTATTGGTAGGATTCATATCACATAGTCATTTAAACCCATTTCATTATATTTTTTTACATATATATAGATATTGCTTGGCATTGATCAAATACAATTGAATTGGGAATTTGTTTCATGTCCTTTGTAGACATTCACCCAGGAATAAATGTAATTAAATTAACAAAAATAATTGTTAATTAGAATGAATTTTACATGTCCTAATATGAATTATAATTTAATATCATATATATATATATATAAGGTTCCTATTTCATATTGACATTTTTCATCCATGTAAGAATGTTCTGACTTGAGCCCACCTTGGATTCATGATGAAAATCTTTTAGCACTCAGAAGAAACCATTATAATTAATTGGATAGTTTCCAATGGAGATAACCATAAAGGAACTCAATATATTTCTATTATAGGAAGTCCAAGATGAGGACTTAGGATACATATTCTCCTCCAGAAAATTATAATGCCTTGTATGAACTCCTTGGACTCAACGTGATGTCTTAAGAAAAATTTATGCATAGGATTATTCTCATTTGAATCCATTCATTAATAGCATGAGATATACCATAGACATAACCCATGGACATGGTTAGAAATATTTCCAATATAATTATTTTTATATACCCCTTTTATCACACTTATCATTCTTTATTAGGAGGCATGGTTGCATACCATGAGAAAGAATGGCCTTTTAAGGACATGGATTCTTGGTATCCTCTTAGATCCTTTTTGTATTATCATCATTACATTACATTCACCCAAATATAATATTCCCCAGTCTCCATAAATGATATATTATAAATATAATTAGAGAAATAAATCATAGTTTTAAGGATGTATGGTCGGTCATGTTTCCAATGAGGAGTTCGAGCTCGACATTGGTTTTATTTATATTCTATTTTACTATTATATACCTACACAATAATAGTGTTTATACTCACAGAATAGATTTCTATATAATTCTTTGGTGGTGTATTACTGAGTTTATCTCACACCCTATCTAGGTCACTTATGGTACCTGCGAATATCCTATTATTGAATTTGTGGATAAGGGGAAGCGCCCAGTTATAGATGTGTGACTTCATTTATTATGATTAGAGCTTGTTTGCAGATGATCGGGCCAATGCTTGGGATGATTGGATAGTTTTTGGTATTTTTGAATATTATGTATCTTCCTTCTTCCTTTTATGTTTTATATTTTTGAGATGCATGACATTTTTATTATATATCTTTTTTTTAGCTTTTGAGTTTATTATTTATAACTCAATTGTTTATACTTGTTTTGCAACTTAATTAATTATTATCAAATGATTATTATTTATTTATTTGTAGATTTTTTACTATTATTACACTTAGGTAAAGGGGTTATAGTATCCCAAACATATCTCCTTATACCCTCTCTAGTAGTTTAAATCATATAATGTATGGAGAAACTTTCATGAGTCTATTTGGGCAAACAATTTGTTTTCAATTGTTGGGTGAGACAGGCTGGGATGTCACAAAGTGGTATCAGAGGAATATTTTATTTTCATTAATATTATGGAATTATATAAAATATACTAGGACATGTTAAAATTTCATAATTATTCTGTGCATATGAGTATCTAACACACAAATTAGATAATGTTTTCCCTTGGAATGAGATTTGATGGCTTAGATTATTCCTATTACAATTTCACTTATATCAATTTTGGGGGATTCACATGAGGTGTGGTGTTGGTTATGATAATAATTGTTCTACTTTTTCCTTGGATTGGTATGACATTGAAGCATTTATTGTGAATCATTTTAGCACCACATACAATTTATATGTCATACATAATTCCATGCGATGTTGGTTTCATTGTTTGAATTCATGTTATTTGTAAGGAATTATCCCTTATGGTAGGGAGTTGTTTTTTATTATGGGACCACATTTTACTCAATATGATGGGCTTTGATTTCATTTTAGAGCGGGTCTAGTTAGTCCCATAAAACTCTTATGTGGACATTTAACACCACAAGGTATCATTTATATCAACGGAGAGAGATGCTTATCTTTACAATGGTGAAATGGATTTCAATGAAAGTAGAGATGAACCAATGCATCACAGGCTAGGTGGAGTGACATGAAATGTGTCAAAATATTATTTGGAGGATTATTGAATGTATCAAGTATATTTTTCCCCTATAACAGATCATTTCTGGGATATTTTCTGGAAGTATTTATCTAGGTTACCTCTAGAGAGATAGGCGGATTTATCTATCAATCCAGTTCTAGGATCAACATTTTTATTAATTCCCCCATATAGGAAGGATACTTATATGTTACAAGATTATACGTGGTAAAGAGAAGACATGGAATCTAATTTTTTTCTAACCTAGCAGATGACCTTGTGGTTCTGCTGTGATTTTCTCAATGATGTTGGATAGTAACGTTATGTTATTCATGTATTACTAAGGATTGAACCAGGTTATAGTTAAGAACATGAATCCATTTACTCAAATATTTTTTATTTTAAACTTGATCATGGGTGCTAAAATATTATCAATGGTCGATCTGGTGTTACGTTATCATGAGGTATTTTTTGGACCATCAAGCATACATCATATAGTTTCTCTTTGTAGGTATATTGATTATGAGTGACTGGTTATTCCATTCAGTCTTATGAATGCACGTGCTATTTTCATACACATTAGGAATTTAGAATTCCACATGTATCTAGATTCCTAAATTGTTATTTTCATGTAAGAAATCATGGTGTAATCATATAACTGAAATCATCATGTCAAACACCACGATATCATTTTGAGTAAATTGAAAGAGAATATGATTTATACCATACTCACCAAAAAATATTTCAGTATCCACATGTTTCACTTCCTAGGTGATATTATATTAGAATCATGAGTATTATATTGCCCTGTTATGGTGATTGTTCTATATTTTTGGGAGAATTCCATAAATGTTTTTAAAATACAATATTACTTATGTTAAGATGGAGAATACGAGTGTTTTATATATGATTTTACCTTATATTAATGCCACCTATATGCTTGACCATGAATGATTTCGAGTTTATCTAATCTAAAGTGTGTGATAAATATTCTATTGAGTTAAAGGGAAGAATTACCTCATACCCAAATCTAATTTTACCCAAACCAGAAAGATTCTATATTGTGATTTGTGATGCCGCGGGCATCATGTTAAGAGTATTTCTGATGTAGGAAGATCATGTTGTTATGTATGGGCCTCATAAGTTAAGACCACATAGGAATAACTTCCCAACTCATTTTCTCAATCTCACAATAGTTGTTTACGCCTTACTTTTCAACATGAATTATTTACAGGTAGAGCGGTTATCCATGTTTAAGTACCAAAAATGCCTGAAGAATATCTCCATGTAGTGTGAATTTTACCTCAAACAATTTTTATTGGTCTAATACCTTCATTGGTTTTATTTTTAGTAAGCATATATGACTTGTGAGGGAAATCAAGATACTGATTCTATGATATGAAAGACCGGGATGAAAGTTGTTTAGAAAGTTGGTGATGAATGTAGGTTTTTGTTTCTTCATTATGAGAATCATCTCAAGGTTTAGGTGAATTACAAGTGGAATTTTATTAAAACCTTGGTGATAGACTCGTCACTTTTGGATTGAGTGAATAAAGGAAGTTATAAAATACTAAAGGCCTAGTTCTAAGGGAGAATATTTTAGGTAGACACCCGCTGTTTAATATGTTGGTCATTGGATACAAAATCCACCTTATAAATAGGATTATCTTAGTCCTAATAGATATGTTATAGGAACTGATGTGAGAATTTTAGGATTACCAATGGGCAGTGCAACTAGGGAATTACAATCTGTATTAGGAAACATGATTCTAGTACTGGTGGCCTAGTATTAAGCATCAAATTTTAGATTTTTTCCCAATTTTTCCACTTTTTAATAGGTAAATGAAGAGAACCAGCGGTATTATGGATTATTATAGTCGTTACTTATCCCAAAATTAAAATAGGATGGTGTCGCATGTGATTTTGTGATTGGTTTTCCAAGGTAAACATGTGGTAGAAATACATTCTGGGTAATTGTGGACAAGCTAACGATGGTATCCCACTTCTATCCAATCCAAGATACATTTTTAGTGGAAGAGATGGGAGACTATATGTCCATGATATCACATTCCAACATGATGTCCCTCAAACTATTATTTTATAAAATGATTATAATTTCTTGTTGAGGTTCTGGATTGGGTTACACAAATAACTGGGTACACAAGTTCTTATAAGTACATCTTACCACACATAGGTCAATGATCAGTCAGAATAGATGACTTAGGTTATAATAAGAATTTCTTTCAGTAGGTTTCCATCATTTTTGTGGTTCTTAGGAGAAAAATATAGAACATGAAAATTCATCCTATGATATCAATTTGGAGGTAACCATATAGATGGATCCTTATGAGGCCATATATAGTAGTCCATGTTGATCACCTTTGATCTTGATAGGGGAAAGACAGGAAGAACTACTAGGACATTGCCTCATATAAGATACCTCATAGTATCTTCATTTTATTAAGACATGTATTGTTACTACTCAGTCAATATGGAAATAATATATTGATCATCATCAATGACCTCAAGTGTTCCAATTTGGGGATAATGTTTTCTTTCGTTTTCCAATATATTGTTCCATATATGGATATGGAGGCATAGTAAGTTGACTCTTATATTCATTATACCTTTCAATATATTGGAGTTGGTCTGGCCAATAGTCTATCATATATCACTTCTTCCGAGGTACTGAGCCATGCATGAAGTATTCCATATATCACAACATTACTCATATCATGATTTTATTCCTCATACTTTTGATACTAATGATGTTGAATTGGATGTAGATGCTTGTTTTTTCATGTATCATGTTGGTATCATCAATCATAGAACGAATACTCTTCAATTATAGTATGTACCATTAGTATGGCCATAATAAAAACACTGACATTCACATGATAAGACATGAGGGGGGGAGAAAGATGATGAAAAACATTCTCAGTGGACTGAATTATTCTCAAATAATTCTTTACGACCCATGGAATGGAAACATGGGTACGAGTTTCTTTATGGGGGATTAATATAAGAACCATGTTTTTCATTGAGGTATGGACCCCTTCTTTATTAAGGCCTAACCATTTCATTCACCCTTGAAACCCTTAACTATTGTTCCAAGAATGGTTCAATGGATTCTATGGATTTTTTGAGGCTCTAACCTCCAGTATTCATAGGATTAAAATAAGTGAATTGTTAGCAAATGGATAGTTCTTACATTGCACCTCAATCCATATAGACATTTAAGGGTTCCACAAGGATTGTCTAAATTATGAATTGGGATCATAAAAAATTCCTGGCTATAATGAAGGGTTTTCATTGGATGTGCATAGTTTTTCTGACCATGCACTACATGTTGTTTGAGTTGTTCCCCTAGACAATGGGGTGTACATGGTTAGTACATGTGTTAGTCAACTATATGGCCAAACTTAGTGACAACTTATGAAGTGTAGATATTAACATTTCCCCCTTAGTTATGTTAAATACTTACCACTATTTTCTTCTCTCTATCATTCAAAACACCTTCTCTCCCTTTGATATTCCTCCACACCTGTATCTTGCATTTAGAAGATCTTCTAAGTTAGTCCTTGGAATCTATATTTGTTCATCTTGTTGAATTTATATCAATATGTTCTCTATTCACTCATATCCCTACATTATTAATCTAAATATACATGTAGTTATATTGGTTCATGATCGTATTCAATATTTCTAGTTTATTTTTCTATTCATAAATGTTCTTCCCACTTAGGAAAATATAAGGGCTACTATAGGATGAGGAATCTACTACTGTAAATGGCATGTAAAGAATGAATTTTCCCTCAAAGTCTCATCGTTTATAAATTTTCATCATTGTGAACATTATGGACTCACTAGGTGTTACAGATAAAATTAATCCTCTCTAAATATTATCATATAAATATAATAATAATGCCCTTGTGAGACCTTTTGATATTGTTTGAGTTTGATACATCGACACCAACCACCCATACTAGGGTTTTTTCCTTGATATTCCTTTAGTGACCAATATTGTGATTACTTGAGGATCTTTTCTAGGGGGATTGACCAGACTTTATAAAGGTATTTTTTCCAACATAAAAAACAAATTCTTAAAAAATTAAATGGAATGTATATGTATTTATATATAGATTCCAATTTCCCTTGACCAAATTTAATTGACTTTGGAATTAGGTGAATGTCATTTATAACCTTTTCTGCTAGAATAAAATGTAATTGAAAGAACCCAATGAATCATTAATTATATTTAGTTTTACATGGAATAAAATGAATTATGAATTAATATTAATTATAATTATGTCTTCCATATTACATATGGTACTTTTTCATTCTTATGTGAATGGCCATACTTGAACCCACCTGGGATTCATGCGGGAATTACTTGAGCACTAGGAGGATGACATTATGATTCCTTAAGCCAGTTTCCATGGGTGAAACCCACATTGGAACTCAATATTTTTCTATGAGAGGATTCCTCGAGTGACATATTAGGATCACTATTATCCTCCAGAAAATTAAAATGTCTTTGATGTGCTCCTTGGACTTAGTGTGATGTCTTAGGACTTGTGATTCCTTGGATTATTCTCCATGGGATCCCGCAATTTGTTTCCCATGATTTACCTTGGACATGATATATAGACATGGTTAGAAATATTTCAAGTATAATTTCTTTTTTATACACTTATAATTACATATATCCGTATTTTCATGGATGTGTGGTTGTTTACCATGATCCAGCCACCTGTTTTATGGCCAAGATGGCTTGTTTCATCTCAGATCCTTTTTTATTATTATCATCATTACCTTCAATGGTCCCTTGAACTATATTACCTAACCACATTACTAAATGATTAATTGAACATCATATCAGAGAAAACTAGTATAGGCTGAAGAAAGTATGTTTGGAATGGTGTTCCATGAGGAAGCTGATCTAAACAAGTGTGGTATTTATTTTCTATTTTACTTTTATATATCTCCACATTTTTATAGTTAATATTCGTAGTCTATAATTTTATAAAAGTAGATAGTGGTGGCCTAATATGTTTATCTCACACCCTATCAAATTCACTGATGGTACCGAGGTAGATTAAATGATTACAGGTGTTCATAAAGGGAATCATTTTTATAGGAATGTGTGACTTATTGTATTTGGATGGGATCTTGGTAGCATATAATAAAGCCAGTTCTTGGTATTCCTAGATAGGTTTTGGTATTTTTGACTATTAGGTATCTACATACATCCATATATGTCTGACCTTTTGTATAGAATGGAAATAATCATTGTACATCGTATTATATCATCTTTCGAGATGATTAGTTTTGATTTAAATTTTTATACTTATTTCACTAATTAATTAATTTTTTTTTCTTCTGTTATTTTTTAAATATTCATAAATTGTATATTGTTTCACCACTCCAATAATGAGGGTATATTCTCCCTACCCTACCACCTTATACCCTCTCTTCTAGTTGGTAGCCTCTGGAATTTGGGGAGGTGCACTTTAGGCCATGTGGAAAAATAGTTCGAGTATTATTACCAAGTTAAACATGATGGGATGTCAAAGGTGTGACCAATATATTCCTAAAATTTATTGGTAAAAGATTGAAATTTCAAGATATAAACATGAACATAATTGGGACTGAACCAATATCAGTAAGGAACTCTTCCCACTATGATGTTATTAAGAGTGAACCTTGACTACTACAGTGATTTGGGGAGTGAACCCATTCCACTATCATGGCCTTGGAAATGAGCATTCATGACTTTGGAAATGAATTTTATACATATGTGTAAGCCACAATTCCATGTCATAAGTCATTGTTATTCTCTCGTGATCAGGTATATTAATTTCTATATGCTTAATGTATTATGAACTGGCAATAATTTTTATATGACTCTAGATTTCAATCATTTATATGAATAGTATAGTTATAATATGTTACACTCAATTTCTTATAGACTTATCCCCATGTTATATTTATATATTTTCCTTATTTTCTTGTACATTGATTTTCATCTCACCCTTTTTATGTATCTTTCCCCATGTTATGATGATACATATTATTTATTATATTACTAACAAGGATTCAAGTTACGAGGAACTATGTTGTATATGATTTAGAACTCTGATGAACTGGTCAATTATGTTTCTAATGTTCAAATATCACTATAACATTACAATCCTAATGCATTTTGTTGTGTAATGTAATGAATATTCATCTCATAAATGTAATGTATCTGTATACAAATTTTATGTTGTAATATAAACAATACACCGTATAACATGGTTGGTTCTTATTGAAAATTATGAATTCTCAATACATTACCACCCTAAGAAAGAGAACAAGGTGGCAGATGCCCTCAGTAAAAATGATCATGCATGTTTTTCCATTATATGGATCACGAAAGATCTAATATTTCAATATATTCAAAATATAGATCTTTAATTATTAATCTAAGGGGAGAAACCTCATCTTGTTCAAATTATTTTATCACTATATCTCCATGTGATGATTATTGAGGCATGAAAGGAGGATGTGGTGTTGCAAAAGAAGGTGAGAAATGTTTCTATGTTAAATCACTATTGTAATGAATTGATAATGTTTAGGAATAATTTATGTGTTTAGTAAATAATATATACAAATATGGATATATTGTAAAAATTTCATATTTATTATTTATTATTTAATCCTTGAAGTATGAATATGTATATAGATTTGAAAGATTATTTCTATTAGGACAACACAAGGAGAGATATTATAGAATATGTTTCTCAGTTCCTGGTATGCCAAAAAGCTATGTTAGAGAGAGAAAATGTATTAGGTAATGTTACAATAATTACCCCTACCAAAATAGAAATAGGTAAACATCGCCATGGATTTTATCATTAGACTCCCCAAAATTTCTTAAGGGAATAATGTTATATGGGTTGTATTTGATCATCTTATGAAGTCAACACACTTCATTGCTATCAAATAAGAATAAAATTGTGATTGGATTTATAAAATTTCTATAAAAGAAGTGATAATGTTGCATAGAGAACCATATTATATTGTATATGATCGGGATATGAGGTTTACCTTAATTTCCTGGAAAAGTATTCAATGATAATTGAAGACTGAGTTGAGTTTTAGCACAAATTAGTATCCTTAAAAATATGATCAATATAAGGTGACTATTCAAACTCTATAAGACATTTTGATATATTTATATATGGAAATAAAATGTGCTAGGGATCAACACCTTCCTATTGAGGAATTTTCAAATAACAATATATTTCACTCGCGCATTCTGGTTGATCCTTATAAACCCACTATGGAAAAAATGTGTACAATGCTAGTGTTTCGGAATTATGTTCGAGAACAAATGATATTGGATAATGAAATAGATAGGTAAATGGTAGGGAATTTTAGATCCATTTAGTAACACATATAAGCAGATCAAAGTTAATAATAATGTTATGATTCCAATCATTATAATGGTTTAGAGATTAATGTTGGTGATAATGTATTCCTATGAATATCTACCTAGAAGAGGTTTAAATTTTTTAACGGTCATTGATTTAAAATTTTAATTATTATATAATTAAATTAAATGCATGCACAACACTGATACAGTATTCATTCAATTAATTCATAAACAAAATAAATGATATTAAACATAATAAATGTCATATAAGTTGAGTTATTTAGTGTGTTACAATAATTTTATAGATCTATATGAAATAGTAGTGATATTTAAATTAATAATACATAAAATAAAAAAAATCCTGATGTATTTATAATGAGAATAAAAAATAGTTTCAAAATTGACATTACTGATAATTTATCAAAATAATATTTCATTAAATTATTTAAAAATCATTAAATTATTGAAAATTAAAAAAGGGGTAATGATTTGGTATTAAATTTCATCCCTTTTCTATTTATGAGTTAATAGGTTACTATATATGTAGATATTTTACACATAATGACTGAAAATACGTTACTACGGTTAATATAAAAATAGCTTAACTAAGGGGTTAGACCAAATAATGTGGTCTAAAACAACACAAATAAATATGAAAGTTTCATATTTTGATGTGATTTAAACCATATACTTCCCTATTTTCAAAGACAATACTATTTTTAAGGATTTTTATTGATAATGTTATTATTATAATTTAATAATTATGGAAATTTCATAACATTCCCTCACCTTAATTATAAAAGGGAACCTCCTCATTCAGTTAATTACCCTAATTTAAGCAATATATGTCCACCAAACCTAGACCATTACTATTTTGAA
Organism: Viscum album; assembly: GCA_963277665.1. Lineage (NCBI taxonomy): Eukaryota > Viridiplantae > Streptophyta > Magnoliopsida > Santalales > Viscaceae > Viscum > Viscum album. Next base: position 992,038,608 of record OY728152.1, on the reverse strand, counting down.
CATAATTATAGTATTTTTAGAGGTTTTTTTATTCCAAGATACATACTCCTTGTCCCTTTAGAATATTTTTTAAGGAATTCAATCAAAAAAGATGTATTCATATTTATCATGTACATAATGTTTATTTATTCTTCTACTTACTATTAAAGTCTTGTAAACACAATAATATTATATCTATATTATCATAAACATACGAATATATTATTATTATTACGGTATTACCATATTCTATCTCTGTACTATCTTACGTAATGGGAAGACATTGCTCGTGTGTATGAATGAATTTCTATCTCCACATAGCATTGTAATTATTTTTTCATCACCATTTTAATTATATTATTATAAACATGTAAATAATTAATATATATGATATTTATTGAATCAATATTATTATATATTTAAAATATCATATACAATTCGTTACACTCCAATTTGTTTGAAAATGATAATGTCACTATTGTGTTTGTGTGGACTACTACCTCCACGAAGTGATGTCAAGGGTTTTTCATTTACACATTACATGGATGGTAATCGTGATGGATTTGATGAATATGTATGATTTATATTATATAATAATTATTTATTAAATCCTATATATTATTTATTATTCTTTTTTTTAAACCATTAAAAATGAAAACATCGTTCATTTGTATGTATTTCATACAATCACCACGAAAGGTGTAATTCATTTTTATATCTGTAAATTTTAACGATGACCCTAAATATGTATATATTTAATATAAATTACAATTATTTCATGATTAAATTCATTAATATGATATAACCATTATCTATGTATAAGGACTAAAACTACCTAACTAACAAAACATGAAAAACGTTCCAGTTATCACCTAGAATAGTGATTTTAATATATAATTATTAATAAATCAGTGATAAAATGTTATAAGAAAATCATATATGGTATTACATATACATGAGTATAGTTTTGGAATAGATTTATAATAATTATACATTTATTATACATGATTTTTGGGCATGTGTGAATGAAATCAAACCTAGGGTAAGGGTTTCTCATATCACTTTTACTTCAATGAGGCATTTATCATATTCAATGATTTTTCATTTTTATAGAGTAAATTCCGCTCCTTTCATATATTATATCATTAGTTTTATTCTCTAAATTGTATTTAATCTATATACCATTATATGAATATTTATTTGTAACAATTTCCAAAATCATACAACGAAATGTAAGGACTATTTTGTATTTATGTATCGATTGGTATATTGTGATGTTCAGGAATATTCTTGAGACTTTATTAGTTTATGGTTTCTAGTAGTGTAGAATATTTTTTTAATATTTTAATAAGTGGTTTTATTTTTTTAATTATTAATGAAATTTCAATGTTTAAATAGTAAATTTGTAAATTAACGAAATTATTTTTGGATGTGTTTTAAATTTTCTATAAATTATAGTAAATCATATATGTTATTATCTATTATATTTTTAAATTGAATATTTATTTTATTTAATATAACATTTACCCTGATGAAGGTCTTACACATGTGAATTGGGAAGTGGTGTTTTTAAATAGTTTTATATGTTCGGAAATCCTTTATAAAGTACGTGTAAAGGTAACTTCTCTTTATCTTCGTCCTGTATAAGGTTAGGGCTACTATTATTTAATGGTAGCCCAACTCCTATTGATCTTTCATAAGGGTTATACAAGAATCCTACAACTCATCTAAAGATAATTCGTTCCACATGATAGAGTTTTTGTGAGATTTTTATTTCTAAATAAATTTAGCTCCCACATTTCCTAACCGTTGTAAGGGTAACTAAAATATCACATAAGGATTTCCATAGTTTCTTCAAGGCTATAAAAATTTCATCATCTATTTATTCTTTTCACAGAAGTGTAGCCTATATTTTAAACAATCTATGTAAGTGTACTTTAAATATCATGTAAAGGAAGTATATATTTTCATAATCGCACATAAAGGCTTATTTTTTCTTGCATAATGCTATGTACAAGAATTCATAGAGTATATAAAGGTATAATATTAGCCCCCTATCAGGAAAAAAGGATGGAAAGTGTTATGTCTAGATGAATATGGGTAAAATAGAGTTACCTTTACACAGTGAATGACTCATATGTGAGGGTAGTGTTTTGTATATATATCCTACATTTTTTTCATCCCTTTCAACCTATAATAAATTTTCTACATTATAAAAGCGAATTACTATATATATTTTGTTATTTTGAATATGATTAATTTTAAAACACAATATTTGAACCACCTTAATTATTTTTAGTGTTAAAATGAGCCTTGAGGAAGTAAATTAAATGGAATATTAATTTAATGACAATTAAATTTCCTCTAGGAAACTATATCCTTGTAATTTAAAAATAGAAATTTCCCCACATCCACGTTGTTCTTCATTTCTTTTAAGTATCTGGGATCTATATTCTTTTTTTCAAGACCCAAAAGTATTTTTAAATGAAAATGGGTTCCTCTACTGCATTTCTAGGCCATTTAAAATTTATATCGTCCCTCATGTCTCCTCTATTTTGGTTTCAAAAATAATGGTTCTTCTTCTCTAGTGTGGGGATCTGATACTTATTAATTTTATATAATAGTTTGATTGAATAATGATTTATATTGAATTTTATAAATTTATATATCAATCACTAATCAAATAATAGTTAGGAAATCAAAAAGATGATTATATAAAAATTTGATAATATTTAAAGAATGGGATAATTTTTTATTTCATACTGCTTTAATTGTTTTTTTCTGAAAATAACTCTATGATGACAGATGTATTTGAAAATTTTTCAATTATTCGGGATAGAGTGAGTTTGATCACATTCACATTTGTGTGCATTATTAGAAAATACTATAATAATTTGATGTAATAATTAAGAGGATATGTCATTATTTTCTATTGATAAATTATAATTATTATAAATATAGGAATTATCGAAGAAATATTTGAAGATTATTCACATGAATTATTATCATTATTAAATGATAATATTTTATTTATAATAATTTTAATTTTTTAACTTTAATAATTTCATTTATTAATTTTGAAAATCATCCAAGATGATAAAAAATCATATAACACAAGCTTTATAAGGAATTATTATTTCCTAATAAATAAAAAAATTATTATATGAATAAAATTAATAACATAATTCAAATTATGAATTTAAAATGAAATAGATTAATATTCATGAACTATAATTTATCAATTTAATGCATATAATTTTTTGAGTTTTTTTTAATATTCCATCAATTGGGATATAAGTTTATTTCATTCCGAATATTCTTAACCTATCCAATTTATTAGTTCCAAAACTAAATTAAAAATAATATTTTATGTTGTGGATAATTATGATTTTCTTATAATCTGGTAATCAGATATTCAATATATATTTGATATTATTTTAATAATTTCAAATTTTAAATTTGATGATTTATAAGATGAATTAGATAATAATATTTGAAAATCTATAAGGGCTCCTGCTTGGCATCCAAGAGACCCAAGTTCAAAACTGGCTGAGGGAGAATTTCCGGGTACTGTAACATTACCGTAGAAGTTACTATAGCAGTTACTGTACGGTACTGTAGTAGTCAAAACCATTCGCCCGATTTGGGCCTTCGGGCTACCGGATTAGGCCTATGGGTCTCTAGGGCCTTCGGGTCATCAAAGGAGTTCAGGCCACAGGGCCTTCGGGTCACATAGACCATGGAGTAGCCCAGTTCACATAGAACAGGCCCCATAAGAGGATCAGAGCAACATGAGTAGCAACCACAAGATACAGAGCTAACTAGATTGGAAGATTGAGAGGGTATGACAGCCGCCATTGGGATCAGGCACTGTGCAGCTTTGTACAAGGCAATGCTAGACAATCAGAAATGCAAGGTGGGGAGCTAAGGTGAACAATGATGCATGACACTGGGGAGGGGCAGTTCTAGTGGTCTGGGCCTATTGGTCATGTAATGGGCATGGTATGCCTTTGGGCCTTCGGGTCATGTATTGCGGGTCATGTCGGGCCCTATGCCTGGGGCCTACAGGTCAATTACGGGTTCCCCTTCAACCCTTAAAAGGGGGGTTATCTATAATAAAATAAAAAAATAAGGCCTTCGATCCATTTGAAGTATAAGATTATCATAATAATTATGAAAATAAATAATTACATGATGTAGATTAATTATGATAATTTTTGAAATTATTCAACAGTGGGAAATATATAATCATATGTTGAGGAATAATTAATATTATTTTTAATATCAAATAATATAAAGAAATATTAATAAACTGATTAATAAATATTGATGAAAATTATTTTATAATTCTGGATATTAGAGAAAAAAATGGGAATTAATGATTATTCATATTATTTAATATATCATGATGTTGAAATTAAATTATTGGTTGTGACCTTGTGATCAAATGTGTTCATTTTTTCCTCTTAAAATTTACTAGATAATGTTCTATCTACTTGGTTGTATTTTTTATCATGGTTAGTTACCAGAAATTGTTAAACAATGTAAAGTTGGATGATATTTTTAGTTAAATTAATAATGCATGATAATAATAAGTACTAGTAATCTTGAAATTGTTTAAACATGAAATTAATGCTTCAATAATTTTGAGATGATTTTAGCTAATTATAGAAATGGATATAGGTTTCTTAAAACAAAAAATTATTTCATGATAATTTTCTTTACTCAAGGTGGAAGTAAAATTGTAATTTGTTAAAGTGAAATTGATTGGGTGTTACAAATTATGTTCTTAATTGTTGGTGTTTTTAATTATGTGATGTTATGGCCATAGTTACCATTAAAAATTTTGTGATGAAATATACATTTAATATGTATTTATTCTCTAGAATGTATATTTTTATGTGAATGATTTATAACAAAATTTTATTGATGTCATGATGAGTAACATGAAGGGATTTTGGAGACTGTGTTGGAGTTGATGGTTTTTTTGTCATGGGGTTCATATTATAATGGTGGTGGAAGAGTGATGTTATGGAAGTGAAGATATTGACCAAAGATATGAGATGTAACGTCTCAACATGGAGTCCACATAACATGGGACCAAAGCCAGTTTGTCACATTGACTCAAGAATGCCTCCACGCATTGTTGACATTGCTGATTAGAATCGAGGGTATAAGGTGGTATAGTGGGGAGAAAATGCCATCATATCATCATATCATAGATGGTAATAATAAATAATCAAAAAATATTGGATCCATGATTGAATATATGGAATAGTTGTGATTAAATATAATAAACAAACTTGGAAGTGTAAATTACCAGGAAGCTATAATGTTATCAAAACATCATATTATTGGTTATACATAATGATTATATTAAGTGATGATATAAAAAATGGGGAATATATGGGATACATGTGACATTCATATAATACATTCTATACAAAAATAAAAAAAAGGATAAAATACTACTCCTCTAGAATCGTGATCATAAGCTTGGTCATATGCTCCCATTCTTTATGCAGTAAGAAAGATAAATAAAATTTATATAGAATGTCACTTTCTCTTATCCATACATGCAGACATATGGAATACTCAGGTACCAAAGGCAGCCCAAGTAGGATGTTAGATAAAGTCCCAAGTGACTAACACTATTAGTTTCTAGAAAAGATCAATCCATTACAAATATAAATAGTAGTGTGAAGGTACAAATGAATAATATAAAATTTTAAATAACTATACAATAGCCATATCAAGTTCCTATAAGACATCTGGCTACATCTATCTACTTTGGTGTAAGCAAGAATATGTTTGTACAATAACCATATATATAATAATAATTATAATATATATATATATATAGTTTTAAACATTATAAATTTATATGAACTAATTTGGTGAGGAAATAACTAGGCTTATACGTGGATACTAGCTACTAATAGACCTGAGGTTTAACTCAATAATCTATAACTCATCTAACAATTTTATAGGCTCAAAAAATTGTACATTTTTATAATATCATTATGAATGTGAGATGTCATTCTCAAAACACAAAATAGTTTGAGTGAGACTCCGTGCCTAACACATGAACTAGGGGAACATGGAATTCAATTCCATCATTAGATACATGTATAACGGCGAGAGACTTCATGGTTAACACATGATGTAAGGGACCATGAAAAGTCATGTTCAGCAAGTCTATTAACCATATTTCACCATCCAATATCAATTTCATACTCATAAAAATAATAATAATGGTAAACATGAGGGATAACCTAACATGTATCCACATCAACCTAGAAAAAATATCGAAAAGATCACAATTTACATTTTCTATGTTCACAATGATAACCTATGAGGCATGGCCCTGCCTCCCATTTTCATAAATTTTAGTCAATCCATTTAATTTATCAATGAAAGGAAATTCATAATAATTATAATCAAAGAATTTAGGAGGATATTAAATCTACTAGGAAATTATACACAAAGAACAATTTCATTTACAACCCAAGACCAATACTTATAAGGTGTTTAGTCTATTTAAGAAAGTATATAAAATAGTACAATAAATTTAGCTCACCCAATGAGGTGGTAACAAATCAGTTTAAAACCCTCTAACCAATCAATATGGTCAAATGGAGTAACAAAAAATTGAATATGTAATTAAAGTGAAAAATGCATTATAAGGGTAAGATGTGAAAATTAATGTCATGTGGTACAATTTCATAGACATGAAAACAACATAAATTTTTGGAAAAAAACTATTCCACCACCTTATGGTCATAGATAAATCCAAATCCAATATTGGCTTCATATAAGAATTAGAATGGAATATATCAATGAAATGGTCAAATTCTCTAAAAATAGGGTGAATGAAATCACCAAAAAATATTGTAAGAGATAGAAAGATGTAAGAAAAAAATTAATCAAGTGGATTAGATATATTACTGATATTAGTCAAACGTGATCAACAACAATCAACTTGGATTATGAATAGAGAAGTTATCAAAACACATATGTGTGGGGGAGGAGGAAGAATCATCGGGAGAGGGAGGTGGCTCACATCCTCTGGAAAAATGAATGTACTAAGAGGGTTTAATGTTTTAAAAAAAATTAGGGAAAATTCATGAAATCACCCATCCAGATAGGTTCTCAGGGTTTGGCTACACAATTGGTGAATCTATGTGCCAGCTGTGTTCCACAGCACTACCCAAGGAGGACCTTGCATGGGCTAGGCACGCAGTTTGCCTAACCATAACCCATCCATACAAAACTCCACAATCAATATGTCTAATTTTATTCATAGGTCTGATCCTAGTTTGAAAAACGTTTCAGAAAATCTTGTGTCCCTAGTCCCCTTGGAAATTCCATCACATGTTTTTCTGAAACCATGCAGGCTGGTTCGCATGGTTTCCGCTAACCATTTGGCCATGCCTTTTTCTCAAAAATTTATGGTTCCATGCTTCAAAAATAACATGGAAAATATCTTGACCTCCATGAAACCATTAGGTACCATTTTAGGGGATGAAATAAGGAATTTGAACAAAAAATAATTTATTCATACCTTGGAGAAAAATTCAGGTTCTTGCAACCTCTCCTCCTTGAAGAAAAGTGTTCTTGAGTTTTCCATATAAGCGTAAAGAGACATCATTCGAGAAAACCATAATCCATTAAGCTCATATATTAGCTTCATACTCTTAGGAATCTTCATTTACTCAGTCTTGCTTCCAAAAAACCCATAAAAAGAACTAATGTACCTTAGTGTGTCTTCACACTCTGATATAGAATACATAGTGGGTACTTCATTAAGGAAGTGTGCATATCTAAATCAACCTCATTATTTTGGAAAACAGGTTATGTGATAGAATAATAAAGGAATAAATTAGATACATGAAGGATATAATGTACTGATCGATATCTATGAGGATGTTCTATATGATATTCCACTAGTCTGGTTCTTTTTAAATCCTCTAAGAGTCCAAAAAATCTAGGCAAAAGCTTAAACTTCCTCTGAATATGTCGATGGCCCAACAAGGGTGAAACTCGAAAGAAAACCAGATCTCTAACTGGAAACTCATGATTTCATTACTATGGACTGGCATAAAAATACTATCTAGGCAAAGATATCCACATGATCATTTTGATAATCTGGACCCACATTGATGAATCCTAGATGATACATGGTCAATGAAAATATTCCCCCTGCCTCTAGCCAACACCGAGGTGATCAAAATGCTCTACCTTTTTGGGAATCAAAATAATCCATCTAAATTTAAGCCTGAATGTTTTTATTTTATGTTATATCAATGAAGTGTATATTTTTTTACCAAGAACCCCTGATGTTAATGAAACATACAAATAGAATGTTCTCTAACACCTAAATTTTATGCTCTATCTATCCATCAGTCTGAGGGCGATGAGTCATACTAATAAGTACCAATATTCCCAAGCCCTTTAGAAACCCTTACCAAATAAAATATATTAATTGAACATCTGTTTTGGATATGATAGAATTATTATCTCCATGAATACATACTCTCTCTCCCTGATGTATAGCCTCTGTGGCTATCTAGTGAGAAGTTCTATCGAATAGGTAAAAAATGTGTGACATTCATCAAATGATCAATGAACAGCCATGAACTGGAATTTTTGTGGGTTAATCTGGACAAATGTGTCATGATATCCATAAATAAATTATTCCATTTCAACTCAAGAATGTATAATTTGTTGTAAATGTCTTGTCAGTTTCTGATGTTCTCCTTCACCCACTAGTTGGTGGAACACTTAGTGATAAAAACAGTTATCTCTCATTTCCATGAAGTCCACCAATAATGGTGTTTCAATTCTAAATACATCTTGGATGCCCAAGGATGTACATAATAGATTAATTCATGAAATACCCACATCATATCCTTGTCGATGCCTGTTTGGAACCATACAGTCCCATGAAATAGAAAAGTCACATCCTTATCCATGGTCTAACCAGAAGATGAATCATCATCTGAGACACTTTCCCTTATGACTAAGGCCTCACAATATGAAATATTCCACATTACCAACCATTCTAGAAGAATTTAGTTCCCTTATAAGGATGATAGGATAGTCTAACAATGATCCTCATAAAACATAACATGAATCTATAAAAATAAGGCTATAAACTACCAGTCAACATTATCCTCCTGAAATGAGTGTCTCTGAGTCTTCTTGCTTAATGAATCATCAACAGAATTTTCTTTCCTAGTAATTTAAGAAAGCGTGAAATCAAAAAGATTATAAGAATTCTACCCATATGAACTAACTCATATTTATATAACAATTTTTAAATATGTACTTCAGGATTTTCTGATCCTTGAATACCACAAAATGATCACAATTTGAATAATGTCACAAACAACATAAATAATGAAAAAAACTTGCTAAATTGAAATCATGTGTTAAGTAATTCTAGTCATGGGGAATCAGTTAGTGAGTCCCGTAATTTACAACTCATTCATAAAACATCATAACATCTCCCATATTGATACCTGATGCATCATAGTAAATAGTATAGCTCCAGGTCAGATCCAATAGTATCATGATCGGCACTAATGTCAATGTTTCCTTCAAATCATGAAATCCTGCCTCAAAATCTACATAGTATATGAATTTCATTCCATTCATAGTCAATCTGGTATGTGGAGGTACAAGGTGTGAGAAATACTAGATGAAGTGTTTGTAATAACCAGATAGCCCCAAGAAATTATGTATATCAATGTTTTTATTAAGGTTCTCCTGAGGTTAAACAATTCACACTTTCCCTTTGCTAAATGATTCTCAAGATTCTAATGCGATATGACCAGTGGAGTGGAATTTATTGATCCAAAAGTGGCATTTTATGAGCATAGTGCAAATATGGTTATCTCTCAGTGTATTTTTCATGATCATAAGATGTTGATCATGGTTGGGTCAAGATAGAGAATACACTAATATATTTTCCACAAAGACTACTACAAATTAATGTAGATATTAGTTTAAAACATGATTCATTACATTAATAAAATCCTCAAGTGTGTTCATGAGACTGAATGGCATTTTATGGTACTCCTAAAGACCATACCTACTCAAGAATGTCGTATGATGTATTTTTAATGATTCGAAAAGTACCTAATAATTCCTCAACCTCAAATAAAACAATAAAAACATTCCCACTTCTAGGAGATTATAAAATTGGTCATCTATTCAAGGTACTAGATATCAGTTCATTATTGTGAGTTTGATCAGCTATCGGTTTTCTACCCAGAGCCTATGGGTGTCGTCCTCCTTCTTGTAAAAATGGATTGGATAACACCATGGAGAACTGTTATGGAATATAAATCCTTCATCCTCAAGATATTATGACATTTTCTTGAGTTCAAGAAGCTTCCTAAGTTTAACCCTATAGGAATTAGTGGGATCTTGTGGCCCTCCATGTTTAATATCAATAGTGAATTATTTTTATCTCACTAAATGATGAAAAGAAAATATCATACGGAAAGTCATCCCAGAAAGGATCCACCATTAGAGGGAAAAAAGCAGGTCATAAACCTTGGTCATAGATGAAGAGGACATTCAATTTGGACTATCATCCTACCCATCCCTTGAGGCCAAGGTCCTGCATGAGAGGAATGTACATTCTATTATAACATATTGATAATTATACATCCCATGGTGATGTAAACATTACCATAATATGATGACAATCAATATGGGATTGATAGGGAACTATATAGTGAATCCCGATAATTTCATTAAACCCAATCATGTTAAGGGGAAAATTCCATATGATGATATATCCACCATTCTTAGGTGGGAATCCTTAAAATGGTCTATGCACTCTGGTCAGATACCCAACAGGTTATCTAGAGCCTAGAAACAATTAAAAAAATCTATCTCCAGAACTGAACTTGACATGATTGCCTCAGATATAAAATAGTGAGATGCATCATAGTGAAATGAAGAGTACACTAAAGTATAGGTTACTAAAATAATACATCAAAATTTAGGTGGTTTAGTTCAATACTCGTATAGTATAGGCTGCACTACATGTGACTAGCCTATTCTATATCCCTAAGTCATATCATGTCTACCCGGAGTAGACTCACTTTTCAAGCGCATATATTCATGTGTCTGACTCCTTATTCTTTAACCAGCACCTCATCCTATGCATTTGGTGGCATTCAAGATACCCTCTTGTCAAGGTACAACTATACCCACTCCAAGACATCAGGTTTGTGTAGATCTCTGCTTTATAGGAACAGTTGGAAATTCACTTCAAAAGTGTTGGATATGGATTATACTGTTGCATCCTCTACATTCCATTGGATAATGCAAATATAAGGTTTTAATATGCCCTTGTTTCCCGCACTAAGGAAATGTCAAGAAGTGGTCAATAAGAGTGGGATAACATCTATTAACAATTTATGAAACCTCAATGTTACACATTTTCTAACTAGATGAAGAAATTATAGGTCTAGTTGATGAACCTCCCCGATTTCCACAATCAGCTTGCTTAGATTCTTATGAGTAATTAGGGCACTGTTGAAATTTTTAAGAGTAGTATTCATCTGATAGACATTGAACTACTATAAAATGGCATATACCATCACATATTCAAATTACATGACAATAAAGAGGTCACAACTATATAGTGTTGGTGAAAACCATTACATCACATTAAAATGTGCAGAATACTACATGATAAACATGGATCCATACCGCATGTTATTAAACTCTCTAGCCTAATCATCCCTTAGAATCTATGTAACGAAATAGTCATAAAAGATCATCTATAACTCCTCCAAAAACCACATCTTGATATTTGTCTACTTGGGTAATAACATCTCACTATTTCTAGGTAGAACCATATAGTATATAAGAACTGATCTTTACCCTTTTCTCTAGACATTTCTCTGAATGCACAAATATAGAAAGTGTATCCTCTATCCATGAATGTATATCATGTGGCCCACCATCACCCAAAAATGTGGGTGAATGCTGCAGCTAGAACTCTTGATTAATCTCTTCCATATTCAATTTTGGTCAAGTGAAACCTTGCATAAATTGAATCATATGAAAAAATACTTCACTAAATTAGGAATTGGTTCTCATATCAAAAATATTAAGTGGCTCCATAGGTCGATCTACATGTGGTATCACTACTGGCTCAGGTCCCACAACATCTAATCTGGGGTCTTCACCACCCCTAGGGTGTACCATTACAGTATGTCATGGTGGAATGGTTCTACAATGCCAAATTAATTCCTCATTATGGAATTTAATAGTTGAAAAGTTATATAGAAAAATAATTATAACATGTAAAAAACCGTATTATGAGAAGATCACACCTCTCTGACTACTACAAAAGATAAATATATATGACAAGAAATACCAAAATATTTTATGATAACATAAGATAAACTCCCAGCAACCCACTACCATGGCCATGCTGAGTTCTAGTTCTCATATAAATTATAGTCATTCTATTTTACGGAGTATCAACTGAAAGGTATAGAGGAAAACCCCCTTTACTTTTCAATTGAAATCCTCATTTATCAGTAACCATTCACTTTTAAATATTTAATTCCACTAATTTTGTAATATTTTATATATAATATAAAAATATCTTAGTCGATAACCAGTGGTTCAAGAACCAAAAATCTGGTATAGTTGGTTCATTAAGGTGTCATCACCCATCTGTGAGGGAATACAACATTTAGATTGATATAGAAATTCAATTATATTACCCCTTCTTGAAACGGAAGTACATTTAAATATATAAACAAATACAGGCACAACCTATTTTAAATAGGAAAATACTTGTAGAAAATATATGTTTCCTAGAAGAATATATTGAATATTAGTCCTCAATTTCTAATACTAACGCCTGAGATTCTAATTCATTTCCTTAACATTCCAAACCCATGTCTAAAAAAATTAACCTCAACAATAATAATATCATAAGTCATCTGCATCACCCAATTATGAAATCATATGAACTATAATAATCATAATCCAATAACAATAATAACCCATCCTATGTAATTTGGGTTTCACTTTTATGTGGGTTAGTTAATCCTCGGCATAGTCTCATTACCAAATTATGCTATATACTAGTATCCCACATAAAAACAAAACACATGAAAAAGGAATAAATAATTCCCTGATACCACTTGGTAGCATCCCAACCCAGAATCAACCTATCCAGGGCCCCAGGGCGGTTGGTCACATGGCCTCAAGCAAGCCTTCTTGTACAATAGAGGCTGACAACTTATAGTTGGGGTGTGAACTGGTACATTGGGGAGACTATACCCTCATATCATATTGTAACATCATACCATAATAAATAGACATATAATAGATAAAACATCATATAACAGATAGTACAACAAAAATTAAATAAAATAATAATTTTTGAAGCATAAATAACCAAGCTACTATAATAATATCAAATTCCCAATTGATGAGTCATATATAATGTTTCAATAGATTTATAATATAAAAAATAGAGATTACAGGTGATATAGGTGATACAGGGGACTATCATATGAAACATGATAAAAAAATTACCAAAAAGGACAAAGTATAGGTCCACTAGTACCACAATCTTAAGATCAGTTCTCATCTCCCATGAACTATTCTATAAGTTAAATAAAACAAACAACTGTAGAAGGACGATTTCCCTTATCTGAACCTGCAGAATTATGGTCTACTCAGAAACCAAAGGCGGCCCATGTAGGGTGTGAGATAAAGTCACAATATGACACCACTAAAGGGGTCTATAAATGATGTAACGATTGTGCATAATAATAGAGGTGTGCATGCATAAATGAATAATATACAATGCTAAATAAATAAACAATATTTAGATCTGGTTTTTACAAGACACCTGGCTAGTTCAATTTTTTTTGGTGTAGGTTGGAATATTTATAAAAGATTGAAATATATATAATAGTAATATATAAAGTTATATATTGTATACATGTATATTCACTATGTACGTGAGGTCATATGTAGGAATATACAATGTTACTAGCTTCTAGATAGACCCGAGTCATAACTCAAGTTTCTATAAATAGTCTAACGAGCTTATAGGATCAATCAAGTGTATATTCCCATAATCACTTTATGAATGTGAGATGTGAGTGTCAATACTCATGATATGAGGGGTGAGACTTCATTCCCAAAACTCGAAATCAAGGAATAAGGAACTCTATTCTCATTATCTAGATACAAGTATAATGGTTACAATTGTCATTCCCAACACCCAATGTAAGGGAAAGTAAAGATTCATGGTCAACAAGTCCCTTTACCATAATTCACTAGCCAGTATAAATGGAATAGTCATAATAACAGTTACAATGGTAACCATGAGGGGTCATCACTAATGTATCAATATTCACATAGAACAAAATATCCAAAGGTGAAAAATTTATATTATTCTTGTCCAATGTGTTAAAATATGATGTATGACCTTGCCACCGATTTTCATTCAATTAAGGCAAGAAACAATATTTATCAATGAATGGAAATTCATATTTAGGGGAATCCAATCCCGTAGAAGGTGAATTAATAAAAATTGAAATTACAAAAAAAGGGTAAATTCCATTTACATCTAAATCCTAACAATAAGAAGGTATTTGGTCTATTTAAACCATTATATAAAAGAGGGAAATTAATTTATCACACCCAAAGGGGTGTCAAATAACAATGTATCCATCCTCTAACTAATAAATTCTATCCAATGGTGTATCTAGATATTGATTAATTGATTAAAGGATGAATAACACATTTTAAGGGAAATGGTTGGCAATGTCTAGCATGTGGCTCAACAACAGATATATGAAGAAAATTATGCTTTTTGGGAAAATATCTAGACCACCTACTTTATTTTCATTGATAAATCCTCACCAATAATAGAGTTTATATTTGAATAGGAATGGAAGAAATCATAGAAACAATACGACTCCCTGAATAATAGGGTGAATGTAGTCACACCCAAGAAGGGAATCGACAGAAAGATAAATGCTGAAGGGAAGTAATAAAATTAAATATATTTCTTATTTGGATCGAACACAGCGAATCACATTAAATTTGGATTCCATATATAGATGTTATAAAAACACATATTTTGAGGAGGTGGGAGAACTCACTTGAGAGGGAGGAGGATCAGGTCCACTAGAAAAATGAAGGGAAGAAATAGGATTTAAATCTTTTAATATTTTCTATGGGAAAAAATAAAATACCCCTTCCAAATATGGTATTATGTGTGGTAGTGTGGTTATCCAATCATTGAGCCAACAGTGCACCACACCACTTCCCAAGGAAGATACCACACGATATTAGTGCACAGCTTTTTTAACAGTGTGCAAGCTCCATGAAACTCCACTGTCAAAATTTCTGAATTTGTTTATGGGTGTGGGCCAATGTATGTACATTTTTAGAAATTGTGTGACCCCTACTCCCCAATAAAACACTCAACATAGATTGGAGAAACCCTATAGGCTGGGAAGCATAGTTTCCACTATCTGTGTGGCCGAGTCTATTTTTCCAAAATCTTGTGTTTTGGGATCTATAAAACCTTAGACACCCTCATTACCTTCATGACTCCATTACATTACATTACAAGTTTCTAAATAAAAATTTCTAACGAAATCAAATGATATATGACATTTAGAAAAAGTTTTGTCATTACGCCAGATATGATTTGATGAAAAATTGTGTGGAACACTGGGGTTGTCACCATGAGATTAATGTGGTGTTTTCTCATCAATTATTACTTATTTCTTAATTCATGATCAATGGTTGATGGTTTTATGTGATTTATATGATCACATTTCTAATTTGGGATATATTTTAATGATATGTGTGTCCATATTTGAAGTGGAATTTTAAATTTAGTCCTAGAGTATGCAGATGTTTGTACAACAATAAATGAATTAAAGAACAATGCTATTTCTTGATGATTACTTTAGATGATAACATATGTGATAATTCATGAAAATAATAAATAGTGTCATAAATAATTTCCATATAGGATTAAAATATTAATCAGAATAATGGAATAATATTAATTAATTATTAATTAATTACTTAATATCCATGCTTCTATTCATATTTGATATCTAAACAGCTTATGTGGAATTGGGGTTTCATGGTATATTATAATGATATATGGGCATTAATCTTCGTATTGTCTCTTAGTGTCAATGTTTGTGATATTATTCTGTATTTTTAGGTTCTATATTCTTATCTACCTATGCTTATAGGAAAAAAACCAAATGTTTTGGGGGTTCTTTCTCCAATATCCAGGATGGTGAGTGAATAGATGAATGAGTTTTTCCTCTCGACCTCTCAACCTCTAGAAATATATGAGTATGTTAATCCTCGGATATAATGGCTTATAGTATAGGGTGAGTTCCCACATTGGATGTGATGCCTCAGTTTTTACAATAAATTTTAGTGTGGTTTGTAATGGATTGATGTATAACAAAAAAATTATCTAGTCAAGGTGGATCCAGATTATCATGGGTGTACATGCATGGGATGTGATGGATTAAGGTATAATTCATTTTCATGATTTTTTGTTGCATCCAAACATTAAAGTTTTTATGGATTTGATGGTGGTAAAAATATGATAGTTATATGGACTGATGCTAACTTGATGTGATGTGCCATAAATAGGACTATGGTAGGTAGGGTTGAGTCCTAAATCACTTCACAGATTAATTGAATTACAGAGGGTATGAGCATAATATGTGTGTATCATAGTCATTATTATAAAAAACTAAAGTATAAGTGGTTTTGAGGTACCCATCTCTATATATGTGTTCTCGGCATTATGGACATACTTCTATGTGTTATTTGATAAGTGATCCTTGGTGAGGATAGGAAAAGAATTGTACATGTTTTCAGTGATGATTTAGTTTAATTTGGTTCATTAATGGGATTTAGCATACTTCTATAAAAAATTTCCTGAGAGGTTCTAGGGTGTATCCTACTAAGTATACATTTTTTCTCACCCAATTTTTATATAAATTATTATTCAAGAGAGTAAAATAGGTTGGTAATAGAACTATACATTATAATTTCGATGAGTTGTTCAAGATTATTTGGGGCTTTGGGGTTTCTACTGAGGATTTATCTCATCTTAATTTTCATTTAAGTTTTATCCAGATATGCAGGAAATCACTTCAGGTAAAATTATTTCTTCTTTATTTATTATATAATTATTTTTTGGGTGGATATTATTATCTTATCTCTTATAGTAAAACATTTATGAGGGTAATGACTTCCTTGTGTGTGATTATATACCATTGGTTCTAGTCACCATACCATTTCCAATTAGAGGTGGGTTTATGCATCATTTTTCTCACTTTAACCATTTTAATTCTAGGATCGGTAAATTTGGGGAGATGAATTTATAAAATTTATCTTCCCCCTTTTTGATTTGGGTAATTAAAATAACATCAAAAAATTGAATGAGAATACTTATGTACATGATTTATTTCTATTCCATAAGTGTAATGGCATCCTATGGTAGTGTTTTTAGTATATTTACACCTATATTTCTTCATATATGATAAACTACCATGATGTATTTTTCATTCTTGAGGTACTAAAATTAAATTTAAATGGATCATAAAATCCCAAAAGGATAAAAAGTTAATTTTACTACATTTATCGACTAACCAATCCCTAAAAAAGCTATCACAAGATAAGATAATGCTCAATATGAATAAGTATTCAGAAAAATAAATAATATATTAATCTTGAAAGCCACAAAAAATTCCCAAAGATAAACCTAAATAATTCCGTAAATAAATAACCTTAAAACTCTTCCAAATATGCTAGAACAAATTGAAATTTAATGATTCAAGTGAATTGATCACATATTCTTCCAAGATAAATATAAAATTTATCTCCATACAAAATTGGATACTCATAAATTTACATAATAAAAAATATATTACATAATCATATATTCTCTAAAATAAATTAATATCTTCCCAAAATAACATAAAACACCATGAAATCCAAGATAAAAAAAAATTATACGTTCAAAAGGTTATTAAATATTCCTTTATCAAATAATATTAACCATTTTAATATAAAGTATTATATTATATATAAAAATTCATTCACCATAATCTTTTAATGTTCCGAAAATTATAATAACTCTTTATCCCAATTAACCATAATTACCTCAAAATACAATATCACATTATCCCAATTGGTTTTCTTTATATCCTCAAAATAACATCATTCTTCCCAAATAACAAACATTTCAAATCACATGATAAACTTAAGGGTTATATATACATTAATTTGTTTATTAAATGACAATATATAGAACTTATTAAAAAACAATAATCTCTATTTAATAATTTAATTTTTAATCCCCATTGTATTCTTAACTTATATTTGCAAAAATAATTATCTCATAGCCCCAATTTCATCAATATCATATCACATATCAACCCAAATGGTTTTAATAATTCATTATTCCTAAAACCAAATATAAATTTCCCAAAATATCATTAATTATATCTTACTACAACAACATAAGACCTCAAAATGATTATTTATACTTTATATGTTATGATCATCTGTAAATTTATCAACTCTGTATTAAAATACCACAAAATTATAACTCTTGAAACCATATATATAGATATTTCAATAATTAAACTTCCTTTATAACCCTTTAACCACGTTTTTTAATCTTATTCATTAATAATTACATCCTACTATATACAATATGATTCGTGTCATAATATTCATCAATCATACCCTAATCATTTTTTCGACTTTAAACATAAGAAAAATTGATAAAATAATTTCATACCAAATATATGTTATAAAAAGTTTCTATATCTTCACCATAATATATTATTCCACTACTAATCTTTTATATAAATAATCATGTTCAATCCAATGTATATATTTCGTCATTTTTACTTTATAATTTATTTCTATATGCCCTACTTTACCGCATAAGAAACGACTTATTATTCATTTGATACATTTCCCAATGTGATTCTTCAAACATTATGGACATGTAAGATGTTGAATATTTTAACCTTTATGATCTATATCACTTATAATTTCCTTAAAACCCATTTTTCTATTATATTGTTCAATATAAAATTCTCTAATATTCATTTTTTAATCATAACAAGAGATATCAAATTAGGCATGTCCATAATAGTTTTGCTCCAACTTCTATATTGTTCGTTTATATTTTTAGAAAACCACAAAATTTCCCTTCAAACCCATTGTTAACTTGGTTTTTGATGAATCATTCATTTTAAAAAAACCCAAAACCTTGACTATATAATATATAATTATAACAAATAAATATTATCTAAAGAATAAATACTACGATATGCTGAACCATGGAATCATATATTCAACTCTATTTGTTAAATTAGAAAGAACCATAGTTCTCCATAACATACTAACCCTTGTATTTATTTAACACTTATGACTTAAAATACCAAACTATCATATTAACCCTTTGATTTTTTTGATTAAACAATATCATATCCTATAAATTTTATAAAACTTCTAATTGATTCCAACTATAATGCCTATGTCCCAAAAACCTGAATCTCGTGCTAGAATCATACACATTACCTATTTAATTGTTTCAAAATAAAATAACACAAATTTTAAATTAAGTAATTACAAACTCAATAATAAATATTTCAATGCAAAATAATATTTTTCTGAATAGTTTTAGAGAATCTAAGAAAACTCAAAAAATTACAACAGGAACACAAATGCATGATGTACATTTGTTTGTAAAAATAGGTTCTTATGTTTCCCCATGCTTTCATTCATTATAGTTTTCCTTTATTAATGATTTTCCCTCAATTAAATTTCTATAATTACTTCACATACTACTACCCACCTTATCATTTGTGATATTATCGTTTTCCAATGGATCAAATTATTATAAGATAATAATACATTATCTTTATAGAATAATAATTTTTATTAAATATAATATATAATCATTTTATCCATTATATTAACCATCCTAGGGTTACATGATGAAAAGTGAAATATATCTCTTTGTGTAAATAATAGTATATATGTATTCATGACCTATGTTTTCATTTCTCATTGTATAGAAAAAAGTTTAAAATGGGGTATTAACTAAATAAAATAATTTTTTTGTATATTTTATATAATCATATTATTATATATGAGTAGTTATAATAGGATTAATGGAGGTAAAATATGAAATAAATGTAAAATATTTTAATTAATACTTATACCTCCTCTTTTTATATACAATTTTTGATTGATCATAAGTACATTGAAGGTGAGGAATATTATAATGTCATGCAACATAATCATCCAAAAACTTTATGACTTATGTTTAGCATTTCACAATATTTATTTCCCATACTGTTTTACGATTATATTTTTAGAGAATTAGGAGAACCATTAAATTATATGTATTACTGAAAGATAGTTTCAATTTTTTCTATAAAAATATGATTCATAAGAACATAATCATTTTTCATTAATGACACACTAGATTCGTTCAAGAACAATTTCCTTTCTATGGAGATATATTTCAATATATTTCACGTTATTATTTAATCCTTATGACAATCATTTGAAAATATGGGATGAGTATAAAAATATCAGTATGGTTTTTAAAAATAATGGTAACCCTTTAGTCTAATAAAAAAATATGAAAACCCATGAAATTTTATAAGTATTCCAAAATATATCCATTAGTACATAAACACAACATATCCATAATATAAAATAAACGTTTAATCAAATAAAACCATCACAACCAATTATCCAACATAATAAGACTATGATGGAATAAATAGAACCATGATAATTCATTAAAATATATCTATAAAAAATATAAATTTCATCTATAAGATTTCATAAACATTCCTTGCCATATAAAATAATAATATTTCAATAAAATCTATTTTTAATAATAAAATAGGTATCTTATAAAATCATATTCACAACCCTGTTCCACTCTTGACTAATAGATATCATGAAGAACCTAATCTTATTTAATTATATAGTAGTAACTACCTAGTTATCTCCATAATTTTTTCTCCTTAAAACAATAAGCATTAACCAATGAATTATAGAGATATATTATTATCACACATCCTAAAAACAATATCAGGATGAATAGTCACCATCTATAATTCCCAACTACCATATCATGTGTAAAAAATTTATAATCGTATAATTTTTCATCATAAAACCCCCACAAATCTTCTATGAAACCATAAAAAAATAATATTCCATTTTCTCATAAAAATAAAGTGAGATATAACTTCAATTTAAAAACTCTTTAAAATGAAAAGTTAAAAAATGTAAATTTAATTTAATTTTGAAAACTAATAAATCCTGAAGAGTAATATTGATAAAGAAAAAAAGGATATAATAGTCTAAAATTTCTCTCATGTCATATACGTTTAATATAACATTCCTTTTCACTTTGGTAAAACGTCAAAATGTTATATATGGACAACGGAAAAAACATATTCAATTTTAGTCCATTTTTAATATATTTAAAAGTATTTTAAATTTTAATATATCAGTATATGAATAATAAAAATGAAAAAATTTGAAACATTTAAGAGAACATGAACACTGATTATAAATATTTGAACGTAATCCTTTAAATAAATATTATGAAGAAAAATCCCTTACCACATCGATAAATTAGGAATCCAACGAAAGATTAAGTATATAACATGAAAAGGATTTGAAAAAAATAGTTTAATATTAGTAAATTAATATCATCACACTTTTATATTTTAGTATATACGCCATATAAAATAAAATATGTGGTGAAAATGGAATGATTATAAAAGCAATGAAACTGAGATAAGGAATCCCTTACCTTATGTCATGTAGAGATTTGTAAAATATGTAACTACTAAATAATAAAATTATATTAGTTTTTTGCATGATTAAAATATTTATCATTTTTTGTTCATTATCATTATTAGTTATATTTATTTTATTTCCATTAATTAATTAGTTACTAATTTTAGTAATTTTAAATTGTATGTTTTTAGAATGTTGGGTTCATACTCCAAAACCAACTTCGATAGGCTAACCATTATCAAATAATTCCTTATTTCAAAATATTTTGAATATTTATCATGATATATTTATCATTTTTTTACAAAAAATATTCTTTTATAACTATCCATAAAATGTGGTTGTGAAAAATGAATTATATTTTTTCATATAGATAGTAGTCTTCATGTACACATGAAGTACAATTATATTTTTATACTAGGTGTAAAGAAAATAAAATAGATAATATTTTACCTTTATATATTCATAAAAATATTTTTAATTTCATTTTAATTTATTAGTTACATAATTATTTCCATCCATGTGATGTGGTAATGAAAAATGAGTCAAGTCACTCTATTATGGTGGTAGTCTACATGTATGCATGAGTGATGTTATCATTTCTCAATAGATGGAAGGGTAAGAAGTTAAGTAATTTTTTATATTTCCAGAATAAAATTTATATTTCTTTAAGAAATATATTAATTTTATTTTTTATTCTAACCATAATTATGAGGTGGTGTTAAAAAATGAAACTCATCACTTTGGAGAGGTTGTAGTCCACATGTTCGGATGAGCATTTCTTTCACTTCTCATTAGATGGAAAAGTATTCAAAAAAGTACCCTTGAAAAAGTAACATTTAATTATATTTATTAAATAGATTTTATTATATAATAATGGTTATGATATGTTTTCTGTTGGTTCAAAAATGAAAAAACATGAAAATACCCGTACATGAGTTATACATATTTTTTGGGAAATATCATTTGGATTCAAATTTATGCCCTATAGGTTGGACTTTTGGTGTGACCAAAACATAAATAATGTGGGGAGGGAGGTTGTTAATGTATTTTTTGTATATATTGGACAATATAAATAAGGATAAGATATGATATTTTCTTATATAAGTGTGGTTGGTGGAAATATTCTAAATACTAGAAATATTAAAATATATAATTTTCCTAACTGATATAAAATGAAACCAAAATTTCATATAATTAAAAATAAGGAGTAAAAGTGTGAAATAAATTCAAAAATAAAAATTTATACATGTTTAAGTGGCATTATGAACCTTATATCATAGTTTAACCATGACATGTACCATTTTGACATAAATAATGGTAATATATTTTTAAATCAGGTTATAAAAGTATTTATAAAAATTATACATGGCACATAAATGTAAAATGAAATATAGGATAACAACATTCATATCTTCCTGGTTCAAAATATAATTTAAATTATTTTTTAATAATTCCAAAAAATCAACATTAAATATCATTTAATGTCATTTTCATGACCATTATTGTATCCTCACTTTAATGAAATCAAGAGAATGAGATCATTGTAATATAAATAATTTCACCAACATTAATATTTTATAATTATCTAATATATAATTTAAATTCATAATTAAAGAAAAACATATTTCTTTTATTGTTTTTAAATTCATTATTTTATTTTATTTTATTTTACTTATTGAAAAAAAATTCATCATTATTCCATAAGCGTTTTATTTAATTATACCATAAAAACAATTAAAAATAACATCATTTCACAAAAATAATTCATTTATCATCAAAATAACCATTTGGAATAATTGAAAACTTCTATTACCCAATTAAATCCTATTATATGAATAAATATAAAAATAGTTACATTTTGTAATATTTATTACTAAAAATAATATAAATAGCATAATCAATAGGAACATGCACCAAATTTGCATATATTGGAATATGGGTTCATTTTTTTAAACACAAAATACTAAAATTAAACATCAGAATGTTTTATATTGATTTTCAGAACTTATCATGTACTTTTTAATTCCATTTGGACAATTTTATTCTTTACCTTTATAATAAAATTTATTTGGGTTGTTATTCATCATGACTAAAAATTAAATATACCATATTATAACAGCCAATATCACAAAAATATCATAATTAATAGAGTTATAAAAAGTGCTAAATATTATTACATTTCAAGGATATTTTTGGTACAAACTTTTAGATAATTAGGAAAAAAACTAACATATCAAAATCATGAAAATGAAGTGGATATTTCCACTCAAAATCAATTTTTTCAACAAAAAAAATATATAAATTTAATCTTATGCTTAATTAAAAAATGTTTTCTTTACATTTTAATCCCCATGGTGTAAAATTATACAATTTTATACTTCCTACTAAACCTTAGTCCATGATTTAAGTAGCTAAAAACTTAGGATAACTAATGTTACATTGTAAGACATACACAAATAATAAAAACCATTTTTCCTTTTTGAAAACCATTACATTCCAAAACAAAATTTAACCATTTATATAATAAATATAGTTCTCAAATATTCATTTTTCATACTGATAAAATATTATCCTCATATAAAATATTTACATAAAACATATCATAATGAATATTCAATGAAAAATAATGATCATTTTGTTTTCCGGTAAAACATGGGTACTCATGAAATAATTTTCTTCAATAAATATACATTTTATCATTAAAATTGGAATAAACATTCCCTTAAACATAACTCATAATATTATATTATTGAATAAAAATAATTTTATGAAAATTAATTTTAAATACTATTATAGACATGTTAGTTCCATGGGAAATCATCTTCATATCACTCTTACGATCAATCTTAAATTCACTCTAACAATGGAATAACCTACTCGTTTAATTTCAACATAGTTCCTAGAGAACATAATCAATACCCAATGCATTAGAGAGCTATATCAGATTCACCCACCATCTGGAAAAATTTACAAGGACCATAACAATCATAATACATATATAATCATTAATTTACAACATAAAATACGATAAATTATTCTTCCTAACACATAAGTAGAAAATCATTCTGTATTTATGTAAAATAAGAATAAGAATTGTATATCATTGAAAACATGATAAATAAAAATTCCTGAAATATCAAGAAATAAGATATTCTTCGAAAAATAATTAAAATTTTTATAAAACTTTTATTTACTAAAAAAATCATGATGGTGGGAAATTATTATCATTACAAGTATGTTGACAATTTTTTCCTTTCGTACATTATTAAAAATTTCAAAAGTAACTTTTTTGAAAAGGATCATAAGACTAATTTTAAAACCTTCATTAAAACTCAAAAATGGCTCATAATTAATTTCACCATAAAATTATTTTATTAATAAAATATTTAAAATATTTTAAAGATAATGGATTCGTTTTAAAAAGTTATGAAAACATTAAAATTTTTAAAATAAAATTTTAAAGAAAAAAACTCTTACCTATAGTCTGAATCGCAACATACATACTTTAGATCTTCTTTAATAAACACATATTACCTTTTAAATTTCAAATAAAATCATGTGTATTAATTTATTATTATTAATATTATTTCATTTATTACTCTTCCATATATAGTTAATAAATTTGATATGTTTTGGTCGGATGTTTTTTTGGACGTCTGGTTCTGAATCCCAAAATAACTTTTGTGTGATGAACATGGTCAAAGGGGTAATTGTTCCATAATCTATTGAATATTATTAATAAAATAATTATTATTTTTATACATAAAATAAAATTTTATAACCATCAATTAAAGGTGCACTGGATATTCAAATCTCATCACTTTTTTGAGGTGGTAGTCCACATGTATACATGAGTGATATTTTCATTTTCCAATGAATAGTAGTGTAAAAAGGTGAGGAATGAATTTTATTTATAATCTCATAAACATATCATGAAAATAAAATATATTAATTAAATCCAACATAATAAAAATACGTGTGTGGTGGTGATGTAAAATGAAACAAATCTCATTGTAGATGTGTTTATTCACACATGCCCATAGGCCATGTTTTCTTTTCCCATAGTATAGAAACGGGGAAAGGGTTACACTATAATGAAAATGAAATTTTAGTATATTTAATATAATAAAACTATTTTTTATCATGGTTAAATAATATATTTATGAGGTATAATAAGAAATAATCATTAAACACTCAGTAAATAATTATACTACTTATTTGAAAAACCTACATTGTATTACACCTTAATCCTAATAATGATTATATTTTGTTATATAATGACCTATAGAACCGGGAGGGGGATTTTTTGAATTTATTTTCTAGGTATTAATTGAGATAAATTTTCCAAACATCCTGAATAAGGGGTGACATAGGGTTCCCATTTTAGATGAAATTTCACTACCTTATCATAATGTATTTAATATAATTAACATGATTTACACATTAATAAGGTGACACATTATTTCCATGGTAACTATTTATAATAACCAAAAATGAAATTGAACTCATTAATAATGTTGAACAACTATATTAAAAATGTATAATTCATCTTATTTGATTTAACATATATATTTATGAGAAATTAATTTTAATATAACTGCAAAAAATGAAACAAAAAAAACAATTTTTTTAGAAAATTGTGTTTTTTTAATAAAAATAAACTTACAAAAAAATAAAATATTATTATTATTATGGAATTATTTATATTATATTTTATAAAATGGATATTAAGTTACATTAAAAAAATAATTACAAATATAATCTTACTTTAAACATAAAATTTTAAGTAAAATAAATCACAGTTTTGTATCAAAATGCATTTTACACTATTAAATCATAAATAGATATTTTCATAAAAATACAAAAAAAAATAACCAAAATATATATTATATATGTTGATATAAAAATTTATTTCCATTTTATCGAATTAATATATAAAATTTTTCAATTAACCTATTATGTAGAACGATATAATTCTATGATAACACTTTAGTTATAATAACAAAATTCAATTAAAATATTAGATAAAATTATTATATTGAATATGAATCCATAAATTCTAATAATAAATATTAATAAGACAAGTAATTGATTTATTATTAACATTACCTAGGTTATAACATTATTCACATCTTAAGGTAATCGAGTCCCTAGAATATTTTTCATTATTTAAATTGTTAGTGATATTTTCCCATCATAGCAATTTTAGGTTCCCATGTTTCTTCGTCAATCATGTTGTTATTTAAAAATGAATTAACCAGGTGAGTTTATATATTCCATAACACCTTCTATCTATGATCTAGAATCTATACTAGCTTTTCTTCAAAATAATAATTCTCTTCAAACTATACTACCTCATATCTCCACACACGATATGCATTAGTTATAGAATTCATTTATAATGAAGCATATAACATATTTTGTACGTGGGATGGAGTTGCTGAAAAAGAAACATAGTAAGAAACATAACCCACCTTTAAAAGAATTCTATATGGACTAAAAAATTGTGGACTTAACGTTCCTTTCATTATTACAATAATAACACCATTACAACAAGATATTTTAAGAAATTTAAAATCTTCGACCTCAAATAAAAGGTCAATCCTCCTATTATCTGTATAAAAAATATGATTTCTCGAGTTAATATCATGTGTTTAATAGTATTCATTACCTTCTCAACAATTTATTCAACAATTTTTTGTCCAAAAAGCATTATTTCTCTGAATTCATCTGTAACTCCCCGACCCTAGATACCCAGAGTCGGGGAATTATTACATAACATTGGCATGATCACAAAAGATCATGTCTCGAAAGACCGATTAGTTTAGTAGTCTTGGAAACACTAGATATATTCATAAGTCTTACATTACATCATAAGGTAAAAAAACTACAACAACATCTTGTCTTCATATCCCCTCATACTATCCCTGTAGCTCATTCATAAATTACTTCTTCATAATCTTGGGAAAAATAAAACATTGAACGGGGTCAGCTCAGATGCTCAGTAAGGATAACATTAAAGCAGAATCTTTCATAGATAAGCGTAAACACTTAAGGAAGTTTATAACTAAAACAAAAGCCTTTTAATCTTGAACTTCAGCATAAAATGTAAAAGATAAATTAAAATAATGCCATTTACTTACTCACATGTATATTCTACTAGTAGAATGATCACATTCAATATCAATAACCACTTTCATAATGATGGAATGCATAATGCCTGACTATCATAACCACATAGCCAAGGCCTTGGGCCAAGACTACAAATACGATTTTTCCAAGGCCTTGTGCCAAGACACTAGTTGGTCTCATGAGACCTACCGATGCATCGATGAGCTATAGCGGTCTCCACCCATCACTTATTAAGTCCAATGCATTCCTCATATGAACAGTTTTAAACATAACATAAACATTCGTATTAAAACTAGCATATGAAATGTCAATACCTTAACTAAAAACTATGAATGGTATAAAAATAGCACATCCATAGTCAATCATAACTCATTTGATACAATATGGAAGATTTTATTGTATCACATTAACCTCAATAAAGAATAATTAAGGATGTTGAGATAGATTAAAATAATCATCAAAACTATTTGAGAGAAATATCCCCCTTTTTCTGGAAATCATTTTAAAAGTCACACTATTTGTCAAGAAGCCATTTAAAAATAGATTTTTGAATCAAAGTGTCCCATAACACTTTGAAACTTTTAAAAGGATCTTTAATTTTAAAACTTTAATGTCCATATAAATAAATCCTTAAAACCATTTTTTAAAACATGGAGATTAATGAGCAAGATTTAGAGGAATAAGTCAATAAAACATTTAAAAATGGTATTTTAGTTAGAGTTTCGAACCAAAAGAGAGACACTTAAATAAAAATAATTGAGGTAATCGAAACATTGTAATATCATGAGAATAAAGGAATTCATGATATACTATGTCGAAGTACATTATATACACCACATAAAAGTGATTTGGTGTATAACAACAAAGAAGTATCAATGGAATGTTAATTGAGATGAAATATCTCATAAAGTCTGTATCCTTAGATTAAGGATAAATCAACGACATAGTTATGTGTGAAAAATATAAATACACAAAATATGATTGGATATTAAGTGTAAAACAATCAAGGTGCATTCACACATATTCGAGTAAACACAACACCAATGAATTGGATGTTTATCTCAACAAATCGAGATTGAGTAAAAAATACTCTTGTCAAGTTCATACCGATGACTTGAGAATTTATAAATGGAGTGATTATGTGTATAAAAAGTATATCCATAGAAAGTGGAGTGGAAATTATGACATAATAAAATGAATAGTGATTCCACACATAATCTTGGAGTAAAATAATCAATGAAGTATGCGTAAAACTGAATGAGTGGAAATTGAAATTTCAAATTCCCTTATTGATTTGGTATAATACAAAACATACACCCATGAAAGAAGGATCATACAATGATTATGTAATTATAAATGAATTAAAGAATGTTACACAATTAATATAAACATGGGCAGTACACACACCACATGTAATAAATTAGTGGTGAACAATGGAATTATCACAGAATTAAAAGTGAGATAAGAAACCCCTTACCTTGTACTTTTCCTTGGTTGAGGGTAGGTTAAACTCCTGTATAATGTTGAAATAATTGTTATTAAATTATTCATGAATCATATACATTAATATGATATCATATATGATCTTTTAACATTGCTTTGTTAATAATATCATAGAATTATCGTCGTTTCGGGTGTTAACTTACTGATTTTCTTTTATATGTTTGTTATATAAGCCATGTTTTTCATGAATAGGTTGTATATTATTCATATCCAGAATGATATAAAGTTCTTAAAAATTATTTTTATATCATCAAATGATAATTATACTTGAATGGATATGATGGAAAATGAATCTAATCGCATTCGTGGTGACGGTAGTCCGTACGTATGCATGAGCGACAATATCATTCTTTTGATATTAAAATAATATATAATTGTATGGTATATCATATATACAGAATCATTATCATGTTATATTTATTATTTAAATGAGTTACACATCATTATTATACCCACCCAAATAATAATATATTGAATAACAATTACACCACGACGTGGAGACGGTAAGCCGTACGTACACACGTATGGTGATATGTTATTCAAAGGGTGGATAGAATACTGAATATGTTTGTACCATATTTATAATAAAATCACAGTATATATAAGATACTGGAGTTATTATTTTAGAATGGTAATAACAATGAGAGAAGAAGTGGATGAAGAAAGGAACTTGAAAAGGGGTGGTGAAAACATTACCTCTTATTCGGGTTTTTCCTTTTGATTTGTTCAAAAGGGCTCCATAGGTTGGCTTTTTGATCAAAATAAGGCCTCTAGGATGTATTGAGGGAATATTAGAGAGTATTTGGGAAGGGGTTTACTGAACCAAAAGGCTTTGAAGGTGTGAAGAAATGAGAAGGAATAGTTCCCTTTTATAGGAGGGGTGAGGGGCACCTTTGGAAAAGCTAGAAATATTAATTTATAATAAATTCATATTCTGTTTCTAATTGATCCAAAGTTGAGTATTCAAATATTAAGGTGGGAATAGGTCTAAAACCATTCAACCAATAGAATTTAGACAGGTTTGGGTTACTATATTAACCTGATCTTTTAGTTTTAACTCTTAGTTAATTAGTTTGACATTTACCATGTCACTTTGTATTTTTATATTATATAGTTAATAAACATACTGTATACATACAAGCGACCCACAAGTGGTCCATTAATGATATACCTATCATGATATAAGTCTATTTCGCAAGCCTTAGATTTTTATGAATTTAATATCAATTAATAATATAATATTTGTTTTAAAAACTCTTTTAGGTCAATTTTGACACTTTTCAATAGTTGATTTGTTTGAAACTCATAACAGAACGATTACTTCGAAAAAAGTTAATTAAATAAATCCTAATATGTCATATTATCCTAGAAAAATAGTTTAATTCATTAAAAGTCTTAAATTATATTTATTTGAGTATTTATAATATCAATTATTTGAATTTTTCACTATTATGGTAATTACTACATCATCATTGTGTCATAAATATATTAAATTATTTAACGTTAAAAATTATAAATAAAATATCATCATGTATAAAATCTTATTATATTTCTAATGAATATTTACAATCGAATTTAGCTTATTTATAAACCTATATTAAAAATGATTTAGTAAATTAACTTTGATTTTAACTCTTTTAACTCTTCTTTGAATTAAATAATAATAAATGTCCTAATCTAATCCATGGGGACCTAAATGATAATATTTTATTCCTAAGGTTTTTTTTGGTCGAGATACACTTGTCCAATAGAATTATTACATGTGTTAGGGTAATATGAATATCATTTGCACCCTTAATTATCCTATTTACTTTTAACCATGGTAACTAAAAGTAAAAAGTTACTATTCACGAAAAATTATTTTTATCTTATTGAACCACATTTTACTTCTTGATATTAACCGTTTCTCTCGGAGTTTCGAAATTCCATTCACAGAAACAGTAAAATTAAGTTCTATGAAAAATTCAGTTTTTTTAACTACCACTTAGTTGTTGCACTATTCATCAAAAATTGAAGTTTTTCAGAACAATGCCAAAATTTCACCCTAAGCTATAATTGATATTCCAAATTCAAAAATGATGTCTATTTTACAAAATTCAAAACATATAAGTTTCTTTAATTAGTATTATAATTAATTCCTGATGTCACAACAAACAGCATGTTTTTAAGAAACAATATATATCAAAAGACTGACAATTGTTTAGGTCCAATTTCAAAGTGAAATTAATTATAATGAAGACCATTGTATAAAATGGTAAAAATATATTATAATTATACATTAAAACCACTCAATAATATAATTTATCACTATAAATTATTTTGATTTAAAAATCTTTTTTAATTAAAATTTTGGTAATTTTCACTATTCATCAAAATATAAGTCTTATCCGAAAAGTTCCAAAATTTCACCCTAGGATAAATTCGATATTCTGAATCCAAAAATGAAGTCCATTTTGAGATATATAATTTATAAAATATCAAAAAGTAGGTATTACTATTCATAACGGCTAGTTTGATTGGTTGTGGTGTGTTAGAATCTCGAAGTTGCATACAATGCATGACATTGCATTATTCAAAGGGAAACGTACCGTGGAAGCTTGGGGTGTCACATTCTCCCCTCCTTCAATAAATTGCATCGTCGAAATTTTTAGAATTGTGCTTGGGAATATAATGGAATGTCCTACATCGTAAAAAGAGACAATAAAACTATCACTTTAAAAGAAAGAAAGAGAGGTATAAAGGTCAACCAAGATAACCCATACTCGGATTCCATGTAGGGAAACATGGATTTGGATGATAAACTAAGTGTCAAGTTCTGATGGAGAGGGATAGAAATCATGATCATGAGAAAGTTGACAATAATAAAACCACAAACTTGTGTTGGGACAAATGGCCATTAGTCTCCTAGTAGGAAAGTAAACAAACAATATTTTTTTTTGTTTTAAGTTACATTACATAAGGATGAGGAATTTATTTATGATATTGACTAAGAATATAAAGATATATACTTACGTTTTATATAGAGTTTCATTCTTTAATAAATTTCCCCCACTAACTAATTTTTTTTAAAAGATGAGTATTCAAGAAGACTTGGTCAGACTGGAAGAGCTAGAATAAACTTCTATAGAATCACATGATCCATGCAGGATGAACTATATATTTACATTGTCTTTAGAGATTAATCAAAACCAAAATGGTTA
Source organism: Viscum album (assembly GCA_963277665.1). Taxonomy (NCBI): domain Eukaryota; kingdom Viridiplantae; phylum Streptophyta; class Magnoliopsida; order Santalales; family Viscaceae; genus Viscum; species Viscum album. Next base: position 992,005,891 of record OY728152.1, on the reverse strand, counting down.
TTACAAGATCTAATGATCCCCCAAAAGGATATTCCTTGAGGGAAATAAACACTAATCTTAATTTCCAAAATTAAACCAACAATACCCCAAAGTTAAATAAATACCATTCAATAATCAATTGTCCTTAAAATCTTTTATTATAATCAAAACTAATATTGAAAACCAAAACATATTAAGAATGTAGTCTTCCACGTTAAATTATATCTCCAAATGTCATTAATTACTCTTAAAGTCATATACTTAAAAGTAATTAACCTAATAATTTCCATAAATAACCCAAATCATTATAAATCCACAATAAAAACATAGATAAAAATCCACCATTACTCCTCAAATTAAATCCTATACTACTCTATTTTCCTTTGGCATTTAGTGTTCTCAACAAAGCGAACAACTTCCAAAATAACATTTATCACTTAATCACCAAATCATTTTCCTATACTAAGGGTATTCATTTGATAATACATAAGATCCCTAATCAAATTATTATTGATCAATAAAATCATTTAACTAAAAATAGTAGTCACACTAACGAGGGACATCATGTAGTCCAGTGGTAGGCAATAAATCCCAATCTCACTTTGGTTGTGGGTTCGATTCCCACATCTTTGTCCGACGCGACGGGTTGTCACACTGTCTACGTGTTGTCCTTTTTCAAAAACCATATTTTATAACATTACCAAAATCTGATAAATTCATCAAAATAACCATAACATAATTTAACCACAAATGTTATCTCATACCTTGCATTTTCATCCCAAATTATAATAATTTGTAATTTCCTCAAACCCAATGATCATATAAAACCAAATGGTTATTTATAACTATATCCACAAGAGAAAAGATAATTCTTCCATAAATATCATTCTCACAAGGCAAACATTAGGGTTACAAATACAAGAGAAAATTATTCCAAAGTAAACCCTTCAACAGGGATCACTAATAATTTTTAAACATTTATACAACCATTTATTTCCACATAGGTTCTTCTCTGACCAAGAAAATATCCTATAAAATAGGACATTCACTCGGGTAATGGCCAGGTCCCCTACATTTACGGAAAATGACTGTAAATGGATTATTGGGACCATTTTTTTCTTCTTCCATAATACTCTTCATTTTTCATCAGCAATTCTTCACTTTATGTCCTTCCTTCCCGCACATAAATCATTTCTTTGTCCCATTGAGACACTTTCCTGGGTGTCTCCTTCCACATTTCCTACATGATGGAAATTGAGTATTTCTTTCTCCATGCTCTCCACTACTGGAGCTCTTATCATTCATCACCTTTCTCTTCTTTGTTGAGTCCGGTAATTGGTTAATATATATATTGTTGATCATATTTTTGGAAAATTGATATGGCATAAAGACGATATCTTTTACACCTATCAACATTCCATTTTTTTCTCATTGCCACCACCGTTCCCACCTTTTACATCATTCTCAAAGTCACTATGACTTCCTTGGAATCCAGCCATTGACTAAAACCAGAAAGCATTGTGTGAGTAATAGTAGTCATACAATCATTTAGAGATTAACATGTCACCATATTCTCAATTTGAAACACATTAGGATTAACCAAGGTCATTTACTCTTATCTTATATATATAATAATTTAAATTGGTTTGTAAAGAAAATGTAAATTATCCTAAGCATATCCCCTGTGAGTTTTGTAACCAACAGTGTAGTAAGGCCTGTTGTCGTGCACCAGTTCCCGTTCGAGTCTAGCTCAAAGTGGTGTTTTCGGGTTTTACCCCTAGGTACATCTGTTCCAGAGCCGCCTCTACCTGCTCATATCCAGACAGGGATGTATTTCTCGGAAAACTCACAAAATCTCTACAATACCAAAATTCTAGAAAGTTCTTCTATACTAATCCTTAGAGTTCATCTTAGGTCTACGTGCTCTAATCAGAGTTTATCTAAATCTAACTTCCAAGGTTTGTACTAAACTTCCTCTGATACCAACTATAATGCCCCAACCCTAGATACCCAAATTCGGTGCATTATTACATTAGATTAGCATGATCACAAAGGATCAAGTCTCGAAAGACCGATTAGTTTATTAGTCTTGGAAACACTAGATATATTCATAAGCCTTACATTACACCATAAGGTAAAAAAACTACAACAACATCTTGTCTTCATATCCCCTCATACTATCCCTGCAGGTCATTCATAAATTACTTCTTCATAATCCTGGGAAAAAAACATTGAAAGGGGTGAGCTCAGATTCTCAGTAAGGATAACATTATAGCAGAAACTTTCATAGAAAAGCATAAACACTTAAGGCAGTTTATAACTAAAACGAAAGCCTTTTAAACTTGAACATAATGATAAACTGGAAAATATAACATAAAATAATTTCATTTACTTACTCACATGGATATTCTACTAGTCTAATGATCACATGAAATATCAATAACCACTTTCATAATGATGGAATACATAATTCCAGACAATCATAACCACATAGCCAAGGCCTCGTGCCAAGACTACAAATATGATTTTTCCAAGGCCTTGTGCCATGACACAAGTTTGTCTCATGAGACCTACCGATGCATCGAGGAGCTATAGCGGGCTCAACCTGTCACTTATTAAGTCCAGTGCATTCCTCATATGAACAGGTTTAAACATAACATAAACATTCATATTAAAACTAGCATACGAAATTTCAATTCCTTAACTACAAACCATGAATGGTATAAAAATAGCACATCCACAGTCAAACATAACTCATTTGATAAAATATGGAAGATTTTATTGTATCACATTAACCTCAATCAAGAATAATGAAGGATGTTGACATAGATTAAAATAATCATCAAAACTATTTGAGATAAATATCCCACTTTTTCTTGAAATCATTTTAAAAGTCACACTATTTGTCAAGAAGCCATTTAAAAATAGATTTTTGAATCAAAGTGTCCCATACCACTTTGAAACTTTTAAAAGGAGTTTTAATTTTAAAACTTTAATGTCCATATAAATAAATCCTTAAAACCATTTTTTTAAACATGGACATTAATGAGCATGATTTAGAGGAATAAGTCAATAAAACATTTAAAAATGGTATTTTAGTTACAGTTTATAACCAAAATAGAGACACTTGAATAAAAATAATTGAGGTAATAAAAACATTGTAATATCATGAGAATACAGGAATTCATGATATAATATGTCAAAGTACATTATATACACCACATAAAAGAGATTTGGTGTATAACAACAAAGAAGTTTCAATGGAATGTAAATTGAGATGAAATCTCTCATAAAGGCCATATCCTTAGATTAAGGATAAATAAACGACATAGTTATGTGTGACAAATATAAATACACTAAATATGACTTTATATTCAGTGTAAAACAATCAGGGGGCATTCACACATATTCTAGTAAACACAACACCAATGAATTGAATGTTTCTCTCAACAAATTGAGATTGAGTAAAAATTACTCTTATCAAGTTCATACCGATGAATTGAGAATTTATAAATGGAGTGATTATGTGTATAAAAAGTATATCCACAAAAAGGGGAGTGGAAATTATGACATAATAAAATGAATAGTGATTCCACAGATAATCTTGGAGTAAAATAATCAATGAAGTATGCGTAAAGCCGAATGAGTGGAAATTGAAATTTCAAATTCCTTTATTGATTTGGTAACATAAAAAACATAAAAACATGAAAGAATTATCATACAATGATGATTTAAATATATATGAATTATAGTATTTTACACAATTAATACAAACATGGGCAATACACACACCACATGTAATAAATAAGTGGTGAAGAATGGAATTCTCATGGAATTAAAAGTGAGATAAGAAACCTCTTACCTTGTAATTTTACTTGGTTGGGGGTAGGTTAACCTCCTGTATAATGATGAAATAATTTTTATTAAATTATTCATGAATCATATACATTGATATGATATCATATATGATCTTTTAACATTGCTTTGTTAATAATATCATAGAATTATCGTTGTTTCGGGTGTTAACTTACTCGTTTTCTTTTATATGTTTGTTACATAAGACGTGTTTGTCATGGATAGGTTGTATATTATTCATATCCATAATGATATAAAGTTCTTAAACATTATTTTTAAATCATAAAATGATAATTATACTTGAATGGATATGATGGAGAATGAATCTCATCGCGTTCGTGGAGATGGTAGTCCGTACGTACGCATGAGCGACAATATCATTATTTTGATATTAAAATAATATATAATTGGATGGTATATCATATATACAGAATCATTATCATGTTATAATTATTATTTAAATGAGTTACACATCATTGTTATACCCACCCAAATAATAATATATTGAATAACAATTACACCATGACGTGGAGACGGTAAGTCGTACGTACGCACGTATGGTGACATGTTATTCAAAGGGTGGATAGAATACTGAATATGGTTGTACCATATTTATAATAACATCAAAGTATATATAAGATAATGGAGTTATTATTTTATAATGGTAATAACAAAGAAATAAGAAGTGGAAGAAGAAAGGAACTTGAAAAGGGGTGGTGAAAACATTACCTCTTCTTCGGGTTCTTCCTTTTGATTTGATCAAAAGGGATCCTTAGGTTGGATTTATGATCAAACTAAGGCCTCTAGGTTTTATTGAGGTATGTTGAGAGAGTATTTGGGCAGGGTTTGGCCGAACCAAAAGGCTTTTAAGTTGTGAATAAATGAGAAGGAAGAGTGCCCTTTTATAAGAGGGGTGAGGGGCACCTTTGAAAAAGATAGAAATATTAATTTATAATAAATTCATATTCGGTTTATAATGGCTCCAAAGTTTAATATTCAAAGTTTAAGGTGGGTATAGGTATAAAACAATTCAACAAATAGAATTTAGACTGGTTTGGGTCTCTATATTAACCTTATCATTTAGTTTTAACTCTTAATAAATTAGTTTGACATTTACCATGTCACTTTGTATTTTTATATTATATAGTTAATAAACATACTATATACATCCAAGAGACCCCCAAGTGGTCCATTAATGATATAAATATCATTATATAAGTCTCTATTCCGATCCTTAGATTTTTAGGAATTTAATATCAATTAATAATATAATATTTTTTTTAAAACTCTTTTATGTCAATTTTGACACTATTCAATAGTTGATTTTTGTGAAACTCATAACAGAACGTTTACTTCGATTAATGTTAATTAAATCAATCCTAATATGTCATATTATCCTAGAAAATTAATTTAATTTATTAAAAGTCATAAATTATATTTATTTGGGTATTAATAATATCAATTATTATAATTTTTTACTATTATTGTAATTACTGCATCATCATTGTGTCATAAATATATTAAATTATTTAATTTTTAAAAATAATAAATAAAATATAATTTTGTATGAAATATTATTTTCTTTCTAATGAATATTTACAATCGAATTTAGCTTATGTATAACCCTATATTAAAAATGTTTTAGTAAATGAACTTTGATTTTAACTCTTTTAACTCTTCTTTGAATTTAATAATAATAAATGTCCTAATCTAATCCTAGGGGACCTAAATGATAATATTTTATTCCTAAGGTTGTTTTTGGTCTATATACCAGTGTCCAATAGGATTAGGACATGTGGTAGGGTAATATTAATATAATTTTTACCCTTAATTACCCTATTTACTTTTAACCGTGGTAAATAAAAATAAAAAGTTACTATTCACCAAATAAATTCTCTCATTGAACCACATTTTACTTCTTGATATTAACCGTGTCTCTCAGATTTTCGAAATTACATTCACAGAAGAGGTAAAATTATGTTTTATGAAAAATTCAGTTTTTTTAACTACCACTTAGTTGTTGCACTATTCATCAAAAATTGAAGTTTCTCAGAACAATGCCAAAATTTCACCCTATGATATAATTGATATTCCAAATTCAAAAATTATGTATATTTTACAAAATTATAAACATATAAGTTTCATTAATTAATTTTATAATTAATTCTCACTATCACAACAAATAGCGTGTTATTAAGAAACAATATATATCAAAAGATTGACAATTGTTTAGGTCCAATTTCAAAGTGAAATTAATTCTAATGAACACCATTGGATAAAATGGTAAAACTATATTCTAATTATACTTTAAAACCACTAAAAAATATAATTTATCACTATAAATTATTTTGACTTAAAATGTTGTTTTTAATTAAAATTTAGTAATTTTCACTATTCATCAAAATATAAGTGTTCTCTAAAAAGTTCCAAAATTTCCCCCTAGGATAAATTCGATATTCCGAATCCAAAAATGAAGTCCATTTTGAGAGATAGAATTTATAAAATTTCAAAAATTAGGTATTACTATTCATAATGGCTATTTTCATTTGTTGTGTTGTGTTAGAATCTCGAAGTTGCGTACATTGCACGCCATTGCATTATTCGAAGGGAAACGTACCGTGGAAGCTTGAGGTGTTACATAATACAAAAATTATACAGTTGTACAATTTTTTACTTATAATTCATCAAAATGAGTTATTTATTTACTAGATTGAAAACAATTATGATTATAAAATTACACTGATGATATATTTTGATCCCACATTCCCTAGTAATATATTGATTAAGACTATATAATATACTCTACTTTGGTAATCATTAACTCATATTTTCTATCATATTGAGGGGAAAACAAATCTAAAATTTAATTTATTACTTAATTACTTATGATGTCCCATTTTGAAATTTTATTTAAATATGGGTCTGCAATAAGATGTAGTAAAGAGTGGTAATACATGAAGTCTAATTATCTCTTTAAGATAATTTCAATAACTTTTATCTAGATATACATTATATATCTAATAGTTATAAATTGAAAAGATTTATTCAAATGATAATTGATTAGTCAAATCACATTATTTCATCAATAATAATTTTGTAATACCACCGTGAAATCTGTGTATATATTCTCACATTTACATTTAGGTGATGGAAAAGGCCGAAGCATAACTTTTAGTAGTTCTCACTTATTTGTAACCTATTGAATTTTCAAACACTTTATATGAAAATTAGTGATTTATTTTGTCATTCCACCACACTAATAATATTCAAAAATTAAATTATACATCTAAATGTTTTTGAGATGAATGAAAAATAGAGAGCTATGAGATTCATTCAGAAAACCATTATTTAACATGTAACAATATAGAATTCACATCCTCATTCCAAATTCCATGAAAACAATTTTCGTTGTTAAATTTAGGTAATTTAACATTCTTCATCAATTTCTAAATTTCATTCAAAACACGATCTTCCATATAAGCATACATATTTATATCTATCAATGATAACTATACTAACAAATGAAATAAAATAGATGGAGTTCCATCATGAATTATTTCTATGATAATATTCATTAAACCATTAACAAAAGGATCATGTTTATACATTCCATAGATAATGATGCATTTTCTTTTCAGCTCAATGAATCAGATACCCTATTTTCTTTACCTAGATGATAATTAATTTTAAAATCATATTATTTTATCATTATCAAACATCTTTTATAACTCATGTTCCTCTATTTTTTAAATAATACATATTTTAAACATTTATGGTAACTATATAATTCACATTTTATCCCATAATAACATTTTTTAATATTTTTACGGAAAAACTACTACAACCATTTCAAGACCAGGTGTAGGGTAATTTTTCCAATGATTTTATATTTCTGTTATTTTTTATTCATTTCCCTAATCATCTTGAATAAATACACAACCATGCCCCTTTAAATAAGAATCACTATAGATGCCAAACTCTCTATATATAAATGGAAATTACAATACAGGAGTGTTACCCAATCATTATTTAAAAGATTAAAACATTTTTCACATTCTTTTACCCAGATGAATTTGAGTCCTTTTTTAGTTATCTTAGTTATTTTTATATATAACTGAGAAAAAAATTCATAAACCTTCATTAGTTACCCGCTAAACTATGATAAATTATAATCTCAATGAAATTTGAAGGTCTTGGCCACTCATTTATAGCCTTGGTTATATAAGTATCAACAATTATTCCATATTTATGGAAAATATGTTGAAAGAATGAGACCGGTTATAACCAAAATATACATTAAGAAGTTCAACATACAACTTCTTTTTATATAATGTATACAACACAATCATAATATGTTTCTCAGATTCCACACAACTTTTTGGAGAAAACAGAATATCACCAATAAAATCCACCATAAATTTATCCAAATACTCATGTAGATATCTATTTGTAAAATCCATAAATATATAATGTGTATTATTCAACCCAAAATCCATAACCACAAACACATAATTCAAAAACCTAGCTTGCAAAAATATCCTGATAATGACTTCCACTTTAACTTTCAAATTGTGATTTTTAAAACTAAGATCAATCTTTGAAAAATATTTAATTCTCTCTAACTGATTAACCAAGTCACCCATATGAGGTAATGGATAATTATTATTATTGGAAATGTTATTGATTCCTTTATAATCAATGAAAATACATATTAATCCATAAAAACATTTAACAAACAAAAAATATCATCTAAAAGTATAGTTCTAGGATGAACTAATCCCTTTTCAAGAAACTGTTGTACCTAATTCTGAAATTCTAAAAACTATAATAAAGTCATTTTATAAGAGGCTTTTCAAATTATCTTATCATCGTGAACTAAATCAATAGTTCAATCAATATCCTGCTCAGGACTAAAACCATAAAAAATCATCAGGAAATACATCCACTTATTTATTTACTATTGGAACATCACTAATCCGACTAGCTTCCCACTTCTCAAAAACATAACCCAGATTACATTCAATACAATATTTAATTATTTTCTCAGCTTCTTGATATGTTATCATAGGTATGAACTCATTCTTATATAAAAATTCAAACATAATATAAAAATTTAATATAATTTCAATAGCTCTACAATCTAACTTGTCACGATAAAGTACATTTCAAGCAAAAAAATGAGTATTATAAAACATAAAAATGGTCAAGAAAACAACATTTTTTAGAAAAATCATTCCCTATATAATCCTAGGAAGATTCATATATGTCTATTTTTCCTTATAAATTCTAACATGATTTTTTACTGATGGTTCTCCCTTAATTTTAGTAGTTAATATCTCTATTCTACCATAACATTCCCCAATAATAAAATAATGTGTAGACATAGAATCAAACGAGACTTTGGAATAATATAAAAAACAATTAGTGTACCTATTGCTACATCATTTGATGGTTATTCATTTTTAAGTAGTTATGAATGACTTTCCCATACCATTCATCTTATGGTTTTGATATATCATTCAATATTTTATTCAAATTAGAATTTTTGTAATGGTCCATATCATTGCATTTATTCCATCTCACTACCTGATTATCATTTTGTTATAACCATTACCCTAATTAATTTCATTGTAATAATGAGCCCAATGTTTGGGAATTACACAATGATAAAACTTTAAATATTTTATAATACACTCCCCATGATTCTTTTAACCAAACATGTTTGAATAGGTAAATTTAGACCTCTTAGATTTATATTTCTTAAACATATTCTTTCCCATTACATAATACTTGGACCACTTATTATCTTGATTGTTTCAAAATTTAGTAAATTGTTTCACAACCATATAAGACCTCTTTAAAACATTCTAGTAGATTTCATATACAAGAGAAACTGGTTAAATTTTCAAAAATGTATTTAATCATGAGTAAAAACATTCAATTTTATTTTCGTGATCCAAAATAAAATTTGGTTTATACTAAGAAATTTTTGTAAAATTAGCTTCATATATTGAAACAAATTCTTCCACTTTTTTTGTTCTAAAATATTTACATTTTTCTAGTGATAAAACACATTGGGGATAACTTCTCATGGAATAGATCATTAATTTTTTTACTCTAGGGAATCAATCTCATTTTTTCTTTGGTATTATTAATAAGATAATAACATGAATTAGTATTACCATTAAAATGAAAAATTTAAATAATTACCTCTTGATGTTCATAACACCCAAAACCGTTTATATCTTTTCTAGAGTATTGATATATCTTTCAGCGTCCACCAGTTCAAAGTTCCACTATATATGAGAGGGATCTATTTCATGAACTCATACACTATAGACATATTCTTATAATGAGACTGTGGTTATTATATCGTTTGGGTACCATCATTAATAGCCTATATGAATTAAGTTAACAGTGTTACAAATTGTTATTTTCCAATTTCAACCATTCAAGGTTGCTAGTTTGGAATGAAAATATCCCCTAATGTCCTTGAACATCATTCAGACTATTTATTCTATGAAAATACATTATAAAATAAGAACAAATTAGATGAAGAAACATTAAAATCCTTATAGTTTTATCATGATAATATGATCTATATATTCACATACCTTAAATGTATTTTGTTAATATAATTATAACCTATAATATTATCTAAAACATTAAATTGATTACAACTCTAAAACATTATACCTAAAACAACCCATAATTTTATTATTTATAAATATTTTTCCATTTCATATGTTTCTAGGATCTTATAATTATATTGTTTTATATAAATAAGCTAAAATCCTTTCATATCAAACCCATTCAATACAACATGGAAATTTCAAATCAATATCTATTTTCCCACAAAACTAGGATAAATATATTAAAATGTATGGTTTATTAAAAAATGTGTTCATTTATTTAAATTTGATTCACTATATTGGAGTAATAGATATTTCTATAGATCCTAAAGAAAATTATACCATATTTAAAACGTTTCAAAACATGGGATGTGAACAATAATCTTTGTAAAGTACAAAAAATGAATAAAACATGTTTGTTCATTTTGAAAATTAAGAAATCCTAAAATAAATATTTCAATTTTTACAAAATAAACATTGAACTAAAATATTAATTTTATTACATGTGAAGTAAGATTAATATCCCAAATATTTTTATATAACATCTTATAATAAATCAGAAAGGAATAAAAAAATTCAAGTGGGATTTTTTAAAACATGGGTACTCATGAAAACATTTTCTTTAAAAATATAATACTCTCCATTAAAAGTGTGGTAAAAAAATTATTTAAACACAAAAAAATATATTAACTAATGATATAATAATAATTCCATGAAAAACCATTTGAAAACATATAGCAATCATTTAGGTGCCTTTGGATATCATCTTCATATTACTCTTATAATTACTCGTACAAGAACACTTACAAATTGAATAGCCTACATTGTTAATTCCATCATAATTCTCTATAGAGAAAAATCATTACCCAGTGAATTTGAGACAATATCATGCTCACATGTCTTCATAAAATCATACAAGGTCTATATATATATATATATATATATGTAACATCCCGACCTAGGAGTCACTCAAACAATACCTTGATCTTATTAGTTACATGGATTCAAACATGCCTCCCCATAGGCCAGATGCTAATGACTTCTAGTGATGATATATGATGGTATAAGGGGGAGACTATATACTGTGGATTTTTAATAAATTAGGGTGGAACCATGAATAGATGAAAGGTAATGGGATTAAATCATTTAGATAAATAAGAAACATAAGGATGTAATCAAAATCATAAAGAGATGATATTATGATCATTCATATAGTATAAAATAGAAAATTAAATAGAAAAACCCCAATATATATATATATACAAAAAGGGGGATATATTGTAAATACCAAATATATATCTCCATGATAATCCTAAAAATATGGAATTTTCCATTACTCCTAACTAAGAAATAACACGTCTGTAACACAAAGTGTCCCTTTAACCCAACATGTATCCTTGAGTTCAATCCAAGTACCAAAAAGTATCCCAAAAGGGTGTGAGTAAAATTCAAGAGGCCACCACCAACGGATTTTATAACTAACCTAGTTAATAAATATAAAATTCAATTTTTTAGGTGTATTTATCAATGAGTAGTAATGTAAATAAATACAACATATGTAGTGTTCGGGGTTCCCTATGGGATACCCAATCAACTATAACACCCAAAAATTATAAAATAAAATCATTGAATTTGATAGTTTATGTGACAATATACATTGAGTTTAACTTTTGTTGTATGAAACAACAAGTTTCTTCGAAAGCTTTTGGTATACGCTAGGCTGGGATTTATTGAACAACAATATACTCTTAGTATTATTATCATTTAATTTTCATCGTCAACACGTTGGAATTGTGGGTATGAATATAATTAACTAAATTATAAAAATTTTTGATTTACCAAAATTTAAAATTAATTAATTGGTTATCAATTAATTAAAAATGAAAAAAATGATTAAAAAGTATTATTTTATTAAAAAATAGTTTTATGCGGCAAAAGGAATTTTTTGTTAATATATTAAATTAATGAATATTGTTACATTATATTAATTTATTTAATATATTATATATTCAAAATATTTTTTTACATTCATCCAATAGGTTTGATATGTATAATATAAGAACACATATAATTTTATTTTTAAAAATATTATTTTTTCTAAGAGTCGGGGTCATCACGCTTTTTCCACAAATTTATTAATTAATTTTTACCACTATTAGAAAAGTTATTTTAAAAATTATATATAATTTTAAATTTTTTTGAATAGATTAATTATCATAGGGATATCTTTTGGTATTTTTCTAAAAGGATTCATTTTATGAGGCATAGTTAAAAATACAAAATTATAATTGAAACTTTAATTTTCTCAATTATTTATCGAGATGATTTATATTATAAATTGGATTATAAGTAAGAGATGTTAACTTATATATAAATTAAAACAATTTAATTAATTTTAATCTTTTTCATATTTAATTCATATATAAAACCATTGTAATCTTTTGAAAAATTTCTATTTAAAAACCGGATATCTCATTATATTTATGAGATTAATTTTAAATTAAATTTTGATAATTCTATGAATTTATTTTAGAAAAATGGATTCAAAATTTTTAATGCGTAAAATTTAGAGTTTATTTAAAGTTAAAGATAAATTTTTTCCAAAATGAAGAGTTGAAATATTAAATTTTAATCACAACAGTTAAGGTAAAAATGGATTTTCCAAGGGTTAAACTGAAAAGATAAGGGTTAAAATAAAATTAAAATGTGTTGAAAATATATTTTATGGGAATATATTTACCTTATACCTCATATTTTTTATCATGGATCATTATTAGATCATTTTTATATGAAAAACATTGTGGATGGAATTTATTCTATTAAAAATTTACAACTGTATCACTCAAATCACTTATAAAAGGCCACCCCCTCTCTTCTATTATTTATACCTTAAAAGCTCTTTTTATCAATAACTACCAAAAAAACGTCCGAAATTACTTAATATTATACTAGATTAATTATTTTTGGATAAAATATATCTTAATAATATTTTGGGGGGAAACCTAATGATGATTCCATAAGTATATATAGCATTATTTTATGAGTGTTTCTATTTTATTTTTTCCTCCACCTCCAATAGTTCATATTAAAACATAATTATATAATAACTCTAGTGTATTAAATATAATGATATAATTTTATTTTGCATTGATAACCTCTCACGATTGGGCATGTTGATGTATATAAAGTATATATATGACATTTATAAAATATTTATACATATTTTTTGATTATATCATTTTTACCTTTTTTTTAATTCCATTATTTAAGGGATACTATAATGTCCCTCATGTGTACAACGAACTACCGCCTCATGAAGCAATGTGATTCATTTTTCTCTAATGCTTTACATTCAATGTAATAAGGATATGGTAGATGAATATGTGTTAAATTAATGACATAATTATGATATTTATGACATATTAATCATTCTTAAAAGTTAATATATAATTTTATCAGTAAAAAAAGTATCATCATTGGTGTACGTATGGACTACTGTCTTTACAAAGCGATGTGACTCTATTTTCATCACTACAACAGATAGATGGTATACATAGTTCTATTTAATGAAATATTAAATTTTATATGATATTACTATATTTATATAATTATATAATATTAATTAACTCATTTCCATAATGATCATTGAAAATGGAAAGGTAACACATGCATGTGTGTGGCCTACAATCTCCATGATTATAACATAGTCCAGTATTCATAACATTCATTCATGAGTGGTTTTTACCCTATAAATCATGAAAAAATATGCTAACTATTTCAGGATTATTATTTTTGGAATGATATAAATTTATAATATTCATAAGAAATAGATCATTCATGATAAAATATGCATGATAAAATAAGGAAATTCACTCCTAAAATAATGAAAAGAATGAATGATTGTTAATGAACATGTGATAAGATATTATAAAAGGAATATATATTATATTATAAATATTAATATGTTTCTTTTATAATTTCATAACTTGTTTAAAACCACCATAAATGAGGTTAAATTAACTTTAACCGTATAAAATTTTAAGCAAAAAAATATTCTAAACTCAACTTCATTCATTAGGTTAAAATTCTACTTGAATGATTATATCGTACTATGATTATAAATGTAATAACCATTGATTATTTTATTTGTATTTCCAATTTTTTATGGTTGATTTAAATTTTATACACATAATCAATTAATTTATTAATACCCACTTCAATGATATGATCTTTGTAAGTGATTTCTTCTCAATTTTATTTCCATGAGGCACGTTGTAATGTTATACACCTAGTTTCTATTATATTGTGAATATTCCACAACTTTAACATGTAATAATAGGAATAATAAATTATTCATGGTGTCTTATGTTTTAATTTTAAATATGTCATCCATTTGTACATGACATGAAAATACCAAGTTGTAAAAGTAATTATGTAATATCCCTATATTTCATGGTTGTTAACATTATCTTGAAATAAGCACTTTGTTATGGTAGTTTTTAATATTAAGTTAAATTCAATTTAATATTATAATTCTTTTTTATTGGATATTATTTTTCCATACACTGTATATCATTTTTCGATACATTTATTACTTTGAATGTAATTTTATTTACAAGAGAAATATCAATAAATTTGAATATTTTACTAAGTATGTATACCTAATAATAAGGCACATTATTCTTAAATTAAATGTATATTTTGATATATGAGAAATTATTTTGACATGAAATACATGGTTAGGTCCTGGTTATTGATATCCCCTCAAGGCATAAATAGTCTCATAGAAATAATCTATTTCCTTACATTAGTTAAATGGGTTTCAATCCATATATTTAGCATCTTCTTTAGGATAGATCTTGACTGTAGAGGTATGATGTTCCTCGAAAACATGAATTCCAATAATTATTCATTTTAATCATTCGAAATTATGTTATTATTATCAATGATATCTTCACATTGAGATCATCCCTAGATGCATTCCATTCTAATTTATCGAGTACGGGAATTTATTTTCAATTATTTACCTTTACATATTTATTATGCCTTGTCTAGTTATGATAGTTATGTTATTGGTTAAATTTCATATTTTTTAAATTATTTACCTTGACATATTGACTATTATTAATGTTATTTTTTCAGATATATTTTCTTTGAATGAACATCATTCTAAGTTTATTGGTTGAATGGCATGTGTGTTCAGTTATTCACCTTTTCCATATTGATTATTATCATTGATTTATGATTTCATCCACCATACAAAACATTTACTAATCATTTTATATCCCCGTTATTTTTTCCCTTTCCCATGAATCTAGGATGTGTACAATGACAGATATGGAAGGATATTCTAGGGGGAATAATTAAATTCCCAGATTTTCTTGCAAATTTTGATTTAAAATGTAATAAAATACTCTATTTTCCTTCTATTTTATCAATAACACTAAACTATTTGGTCCATAGGGATGCAGTTCCTTGTGTTTTATGCCAATGTAATTAATAAGACACTAGAATCGACTTATTTGAGTCAAGGTCACAATAATTGGTATCAGAGAAACATTAGTAAAATTAACAGGAACTATATTTATGATAACATAGATTATATAAAAAACATAAAAAATACATTGAGGATAAGTATTTTTGAAAATTCGAATGTTTTGGTATCGAAGATATTATGATGTTTTTACTAGATATAAATACTTATCTAGATACTAAAAGTGGACCTAGTTCTATCACATTGGTACAAAGTAGTTATAACTATAAACAAGTTGAAATTTTCATGACCCTATCATCACCTGGGGCATGAAAATGGGCCTTAGATCACACCATGTTTCGTACTCGTGGGATATAAGTTTAGGATAATTCAAATTATATTTATAGAACATTATGAAGGATATGAATAAATTATTAAAATGGATTTCATAGGATAAACATATGGTGTCTTACATTTAAAAAAGTGTCTTAATGGAATAATAAAAATATTCTTGTTTGAAAAAATTAGTGAATAGTGTATGTAATTTCCATGGATAAAAGAAGAGTATGATGGAATGAAATAAATCTATCGAATGGATCCATATATTGATTTTTTAATTAAATATGGATAACCGGGGAATTATCTTTTTCAATTTCATCTTTTAAATGATAAACCCAAGACCAATGAAGGACCTATATTGAAATTGAATTTTTGAAGTATTTATTGGGATTCCAAAAATATATTTTAGAATTTTTTTTAATAGTTGTTGTTTAGTTATAAGAATCATAAAATTTCAAGGGATTGTATTAATTTTATAAGTATTTATATCCTCATAATATTATGATTTATGGACAACATAATGGGTTAATAAGTTCAAAGATGATCACAATATCAAAGTCTTAAACACCCCTTTGTATGTTTTATGTGATGGGAGTCTATCAAAATTTAAGATATTTTGGGTGAAATTTATGGAAATACAACCCATTCGATTAGTACATTATTTAGTAAAATAATTTATTTATGTAATAATTCCTTTCATTTTATATACATAATTTTAGAATCATTTATTACGTTTTGGAATTATATGATCATTAATGGAATTGTAATAATATTTGAATAATTTTATAATAATATTTGGGAAAATGAAATAAAATAATTTGTATTTAATAGCATAGTAAAAATGGATATTTAAATATTAATTCTATTTCAATTATGTCTATAATATAATTTTATGAATGTTATAGAAATTATATTAATATAGTTTTTCAAACATAAAACCTTTATGTTGGGTGTCAACCCATCATGTATAGAAATACAGTGGGGCTTGAACTCAGAACTAATGGATGATAAGGGTTTAGCGCCTACCAATTGAATACATGACTTCCTAGTTAGTATGTCACTGGTTCTAGTAAAACAATTTGATGATTAAATTTTAATAATAAATCGTAGGTGTTACAATTGAGGTTTAGATATTAATTTATTATATTGGATAATGTGTGCTATCTATATTGGATGTGGAAAATAGTTAGAGATAAATGGAATGGCTTGTAACACTTTCATGGACCTCACAATCTATTAAAAGACAATTAAAGTGCTTCAAGAATAAAAAATTAATTTTTGGATATTTATTTCTTAGAGGAAGGGGTGGATTGTAAATTTGTAGAAGCGCAACCAAATGAAGAAGTTGTGCTTATGAAATATATATGTACCAAGTATGTTTATTTCATTATAATATTTGATAGTAATTTTACACCCAATATTTTCAAAAGGATCTTGAAAATATGTCGTCATATTACCTAAAATCTAGACGAATCAAATAGTTCTTTAGATAATCTAGAATTTATAGTTTTGAGGACCTTTAAATCCATTTGATGATTTAATTTCTTGTGATCAATGACCTCAATCAATATTTATAATTGATTCAGTTATTAATCCATGTCTATATCATCGATTTCCACTAATTTTCTACTACTTAGAAACCTATTTATGTGTTGTCCATATGAACTGTGTACCTCTATTTCTCTATTATTAAGAGAATATCTTATTAACCATTTTAAAATGTGGTTTTTTCAACAATGGAATTCCCAATTGGCTTCATAAAATATTTTATATATTTTATCAAGGAGAGTATGGGACAAGAATATTAAATTTAAATGAATGATATAACATAAAAGACCAATAAAATATAGGGATCTAAATAATGGAACCCAGTGGTGTCCCCTCTTACTATGTCCATATCATTATGGTGGATGGAACCCATGCTATAAAAAATAAACACTCCTCTTTGGGTTGCAACAGAAGCATGGAAATAATCTGCATTATTCAAGTCAAATGATGTTTGAAAGAATTCCATGTGATTTTGGACCCTACACCTATGAAAAATATAATTAATTGTTCTAGTGGTGTTTACAATACCTATAAGAGAGTTATTAATCATTATAGAATCTGTTTTGACTGCCACTAATCCTATGATTCACTATCTAAGAGGTGAATACATGTAAACATTGTAATAGCTTTTTCTTAAAGTGAATCCCTTCTATTAAAGAATGCAGTGATGGTAAGGATGAATGATCCCCTAGGATCATAAATTGTGCCAATACTCATCATTTTACCCATTCAATAAGACCAATCCAGGTTGTAATAACCCGAACATTCTTTTCAGGTATGTTTTTACTTTTCATGTAGTTTTGAGAAAAGAAGAGTTTCTGGATATTTTTGAAGTGCACGTCATGTACTTTATGAGTATACATTGTGTACTTACATTCCATTGAAGGCCGTGTTCTAGCCTTGTAGGGACCACACACATTGCCGTGTAAGGGTGTTTGGAGGCCGCTTAATGCGGAGTACAGAAAATGTGAGGACATGCCGTGTACTCAAAAAGTATGTGCTGTCTATTTTGTTTTTTATTAAATGCATTGGGGTCAAGTCTGATGGATAGAACCAACTTCTTTTAGGTTTCATTCATCCGAGAGTGTTTGTACGGCCGAATATCATCGAAGAACCTCCAAGCCTCTGTACGGTCTCCAAATCGACCATCGTCGATTGCGTTGGAACCGCAGCGGTAATCTCTTCCTTCTCCTAGACCTCTGTTTTCTAATTCATCTTCTTTCCCATTTTATTGTGGGTTGAATGTTTTATGTGTTTTCATATATCTACAATTTTCTAAAGAGATTCCAGCCTCGTGGTTCATGTATATTGATCTCCTAACCATGAGGTAGGTGGTTTGTTCCATTCTGTAGAATGTCTTTGAGTACTATGTGAAAATTCCACCAATACCCTTGAACGGGGTATTGCATGTTTACTGTTTTTCCCTTGTTGTTTTCCTTCTTCACTTGTATGCCTAAGTAGAGGTTGTTGTTTGTGAATAGAGTAATTTTCTATGCATTGGATGTATTTAACATGCATGTTTTTTCTATTAGGCTATTGTTTACATTCCCAGGACTAGAGTTGTAGGATGGAGTGTTCTTTTCTGACTTGTTGTTTTCTTTGTAGAATGCTAGAAAAGTAGTTCTTGAGTTTTACTTTAGCCGTTACGCAATGAGATACTTACAGACTTTACACAGAGCTATGAGAACCTAGTTTAGTAGACCAAAAGGAGAATGGACATAAGGGATTCTTTTGAGTGTCTTATTAATATACGATGTGAGAACACAACGGAAATGATGTTGAGTGATTCCCCAGAGAGTTTGTAGTACCACGACACTGTCCACAGAGGGAATGTGACGTAATTGCTTCCCTAGAGCGCCTTTAGTACCGATATAAGACTATAGGAGGAATTTCCGGTGAGTGCTTACTTAGAGAATCTATATTTTATCTTAACTATAGGGGAGTGATTGTGTGTGCTTCCCAGAGGGTTGCTTGTACATGATAGGTAGGACCATAGGGGATGGGTTGTGGGTACTTCCCATAGGGTTACCTGTTGTGTTATTTTTGTTGTTGTTGCATGTTGTGTGGTGTTTTGAATGCATAAACTATGGATTTTTTACTGCTTAGTGTTTCCTTATTTACTGTCTTCAGTACTTTTACCTGCCATATACTCAATGACTGTTAGGCACAGATCTTCTGGTGGATGCCTACTAGAATTTAGTCTCACACCCTATTTAGGCCATGTTTTTGGGCCCAAACAGATTATATTGATGCGGGTCTAGACAAAGGCACACACCCTTCGACTTTAGGTACTTGATTGCATTTGGTCTGGAGAGCACGGGACCAAGAAGAGGCTTGAAATACTAATGAGTTTCTCATCTTTCTTCCTTTTTTACTTTGGGTTAACACTGTATTAAGCATTGTGACTTGTTTGGCTGATTTCCTAGACATATATGTTTCATGCATCATTATTATATATTTTTCTCCAGTGGTTTATTTATTAGTCTTTTGTTGTTTACTATTGTTGGATATTTACTGCTTTTGCTATTGTATGTTGTTTACTTCCACTGTGTACTCTGCCAATGAGGGCATAGTTTTCCCACCATCACACCCAAGGCCCAAAATACTTTTCAGCAGCCTTTGGCATTCGGGGAAATGAACTTGAGTCCATGTGAACTACAAGGTACGGGGAGCCTCTGGGTGGCTTTTAGAATTGGGACGTTACAAAGTGGTGTCAGAGGCAGTTTCTTTTCTCTTTATTTACTATTTAAAGCCTATATCTAGGGATAGGACATAATAGGTACTTGGTAATAAGTTTTTCCTGGGAGTAGCTAACCCCTATATAGGGAAAATCCAATCTACCTCGTTATTTTCAATTTTTATTGGTTTTTCAATTATTACTTTTGATTTGATTTTCACCATTGGGTGACTCACATGTTTTTTTCAGTTACTGTTATTTTTATTGAGGTTCTATTTCTATCGCAACCCGATGAGATGAGGATGTTCCCTTTCATGAATCATATAAGCACTTGTTATAAACAAAATGTCATGAATTCTTTCCATGTAATCTAGGGTGCATTAGTGATTACATGTTGTTGTGATATATGTTGTGTAGAATATTCATTTTGTTGTGATAGATGCATTGATTAAAATATATGCTTCTCGTTAGAGCATTGATTATGTATGGTTTAACCTGAAAAAATTCCAAATTTTGATTCTTGAGGTTTTATGGGTCCTTATGTACAGGAATTTGGTATATCATTGAGTTGTTTACCATGTTTGTAACTTGTTAAAGATTCCAAAATTTTATTAACGGGGAGTATGTGCCCTCCCGGATCGGAATTTGGCACATTTAGTGTTCGGTTCAGTGTTTTCTGGGATCTGGAATAGTTTCTGAGGCTTACTATCTGAAAAAACCTGAAATACAGGCAATGTAGTTTTGACTACATGCCATGTGTTCTTCTATTCGGGAAGAAACCGTTTTTCTTAAGTACACACCTTGTACTTTCTGTACACGCCGTTTAGTCTCTAACCGTGTCAGAGTCCATGTGGTAAGAGACATGGGATAGGAAAAAATCTTGTGGGAACACGCCATGTACCAGTTATGCACACTTTGTAGTGTGATCCTAGGACCCCAGCTGTGTAGCTATCAACACGGTCGGTGGATTCGCTTCATATACATGGCACGTCCATCTTACACATGCCATGTAGTCTGACTGAGGTACCCGACCATGTCACTAGCAACATGGATCAGTGTTATACCTTCTCAAACACACTGTGTCCGTCTGGAACACACCAGGTAGTGTCAGCCGTGTAGTCATCCATGTAGCTAACCACACGGTCTGTGAGTACTTCATAGTACATGTCGTGTCCGTCAGGAACATGTCGTGTAGTGTGACTTGGGTAAATAGGTCGTGTAACTAACAACACGAGCTAGGTGAATCTTGTTGAGTACACATCGGGTATAACACGAACACGTAGTGTCGTTTTGTCTCAGGAGATCCGTGCGGCTTAACCATATAGAAGGACTCAGGCAGGGGAAGAGGATTAAGGTACACACCGTGTGTTAGGATAACACACCATGTGTTTGGGGTGTTACATGACCAGTTTTATAAAAAGTACACACCCATGTAAATGACTTAATGGAAAACATTGTGCAGTCTTTATACACATCGTGTAGTCATGTTTTTATAAATTTTGAATTCTTTCTTTCCCTTATTCCCTTGTTACGGTCCTAGTTTTCAGTCTTTGATAATGTGATATAAGGTGTTTGTTTGACCTTGTAGAGTCATGGCACTGAGATGTCATCCAGTTGAACGCCAGTTTCCAGGAAATGATCAGACATGAGATATGGCGGATCAGGGGCTTCCCATAGCTTTATCTTTGTATCTATTGTGGAGAGCCTTGGGATCTGACCCTTTTCTTTTTTTTATCCCTTGACGCTGGACACTCTGTTGGGGAATAGAACGTCTATTGTATGTCAGTTTAAGGAGTTCCCTCTAGAGGTAGGTGGGTTTCACTTCATATGGGATCTCTATTTCCTAGAGATGATAGGTTATGATGTCATTCTAGGAATGGACTAACTATTTCCATTCTAGGCAGTCATCGACTCTTATCACCGCAGGGTGAGTTTCATATCACCAGAGTGTGGATCTTTTCTTCAAAAGGGTGAGTGGGATGTCCAAGTGAGTAGAATCGTGGGTTAGGAGGAGTTACAGCATAGATTGCTAGACTATATCTTGTTGACCAGGGGACTTCACATATAAACTTTTTTCATGTGGTGGATCATTTTAGGGATGTCTTTCCAGAGGAATTTTTAGGTTTGCCTCTAGAGCAAGAGGTTGACTTTTTGATTGAGCTCATTCCAGGAGTGGCATCAGTGTCCATTCCACCTTATAGGATGACTACACCTGAGTTTCCAGATCTCAAGATACAATTGGTGGAGTTACAATCCAAGGGTTTAATCAGAGCTAGTACTTCCCCTTGGGGTTCTCATGTCCTATTCGCGAAGAAGGCCGACGATACCCTTTGGCTTTGTGTGGACTATTCGAAGCAGAACCAGTTGATGGTTAAGAACCGATATCCCTTGCCTAGGATTGATGGTCTATTTGATCAGCTTCAATGATGATGGGTGTTCTCAAAGATTTACTTGAGGTGGGGTTACTATCAGTTGCGTGTTAGACCATTTGATATACATGTCTCAGCCTTCCGGAGTATGTATGGTCTATAAGAGTATATGGTTATGATGTTCAGTCTCACGAATGAACCAGAAGTTTTCATGGCACTGATGAACTGAGTGTTCCATCCATACATGGACACTTTCGTGGTGGTCTTTGTAGACAATATCATGGTGTAATATCACACTTGACACGACCATGCTACACATCTTGAAATAATTCTGAGTACACTGAGAGAGAATCGGTTATATGTTATGCTCTCAAAATGCCACTTTTTGATGGATCAGATTCACTTCTTGGGTCATGATATCTCAGACACAAGAGTATTTGTAGACCAAGATAAAGTGAGAGCAACAGTTTCCTATGAACAATCTAAAAACATCTTTGAGGTACAGAGTTTCCTAGGGTTGGCTAGATACTATAGACACTTTATTCAGGACTTTTCACGCTTAGAAGCACCGCTGAAGGGTCTGTCCTAGAAGGGTACAATGTTCTTATGGTCAGATTCTTGTGAGTCTGCCTTTCAAGAGCTAAAAGGGAGGTTGACTTTAGGACAGATACTGGTCTTTCCATAGCTAGGAAAGAGATATACCGTTTATTTTGATGAATCAGGTATCGGGCTGGGAGTTGTGCTTATAGAGGGAGATGGAGTCGTTGCGTATGGGTCTCGACAGTTGAGGCCACATGAGAGGAATTACCGGACACCTAATCTAGAGTTGACAGATGTTGTTCATACCCTACGCTGCTGTAGTCATTATCTTCTGGGATATCACTTTGTGGTTTTCACTGACCACAAGAGTCTCAAGTACATCTTCACTCAGCGTGATTTGAATTTGAGACAGTGCAAGTGGGTTGAGTACCTACAGTCCATTGACTTTGAGCTTTCTTATCCTCTTGGGAAGGGAAACGTAGTGGTTGATGCATTGAGTAGGAGGACTCTGATACATGCAGTTCAGGAGGCCAGTAGTGAGTGGAATCTTATGGATCTACTGTATGAGATGCATCTGGAGGTTCATGACAGACAGAGGCAGAAGTTTCTTTCTTCTATAGTTGTTACCTCTACGCTTATTGACCAAGTTCGAATGAGGCAACTATCAGATTCTGAAGGCCTAGTCCTACGGGAGTGTGTGTTAGGAGAGGATCCTATTCCAGGGTTGACCATAGGTGAGGATGAGATCTTGTGTTTCTAGGTATGCGTATGGGTTCTAGCTGATATACGTGAGGAACTGATGTGGTATTTTCATTCCTCATTTTAGACAATTCATCCTAGCATCACCAAGATGTATCGAGACCTACACCGTCAGTATTGGTGGCCATGTATGAAGAGGGAAATTTCTATTTTCTTCATGCGGTGATCCACTTTTCAGCAGGTGGAAGCGGAGCATCAGCGACCAGCGGGGCTTTTACATTAGTTTCCCATTCTCAAGTGGAAATGGAACGATGTCGTGATGAATTTCATGACAGGTTTTCCAAGGTATCCTCGTGGGAAAGATGCAGTTTGGATTTTTATTGATAGACTTATGAAGGTTAATCATTTCTTACTGATCAAGGAGACCATCAGTGTTGATGAGATGAGTTGGTTGTAAATCTGTGTGATTGTACGTCTTCAAGGTGTTCCAAACTCCATTGTTTCGAATAGGGATGCATGTTTTACTTCTCGTGTCTTGAAAGGGCTTCAGAAGGCTTTGGGTACACAGGTACTTTTGAGTACAGCTTACCATCCCCAGAAAGATGGCCAGCCCAAGCATTTAATTCAGTTGCTTTAGGATATGTTCCGATCATGAATTCTAGATTTTGTAGGTTATTGGGAGAAGCATATACCTATTTTGGAGTTTTCCTACAACAATAGTTTTCAAAAGACTATTCAAATGGATCTTTATGAGTCTTTGTACGGTAGGCCATGCCGATCACCCTGATGTTGGCTGGAGGCAGGAGAGGTAGCTTTTCTAGGACCTTATCTAGTTTTGGAATCCACATAGCTAATAGAGTTAATTCGTAAGAGGATGGAAAATGTTCAGTATTAATAGAAGTCTTATACTGATCAGTGGAGACGACCTCTGGTGTTTGAGGTTGGGGATCAGGTTTTTCTATGTGTCACACCGAGGGTGGTACACAAGCAGATCATGAGACAGGGTAATCTTTCGCTGAGGTACGTCGGGCTGTTTGATGTGTTGGAGGGAGTTGGACCAGTTTCCTATCGGTTTCTGTTACCTTAGAGGTACTAGGCTATGCATGACATCTCCCACGTTTCTCAACTCCAACGTTAATTTTCAGACCTGTCTCATGCTTTCCAACCTGAGGAAGTCGAGTTGGAGCTGGATGCATCTTTAGAGGAGTATCCTATCCGGATTCTTGATCACAATACGAAGGTTATCCATGGTCGGTTTGTTCTTCTGGTACGGGTGATGTGGTAGAACGATAAAGTATAGGATCAGACTTGGGAGAGGGAGGCTGATGTACAATCGCAGTGGCCGGAGTTATTCATTGATTCTTCTTCTACGCCACACTTGGGAAATTCAGGGATGAATTTATTTAAGGGGAGAAGTTTTTAAGAACCCAGACCTTCTTTTCAGGTATGTTTTTACTTATTCTATAGTTTTGAGAAAAGATGAGTTTTTGGAAATTTTGTAAGTACATGTCCTGTACTTTATGAGTACATGTCGTGTACTTCCTTACCACTGAAGGCCATGTGCTGGCCGTGTAGGATCCACACACACAGTAGTGTAAGGGTGTTTGGAGGCCGCTGAAAGTGGAGTATGGAAAAGGAGATTACACGTCGTGTACTCCAAAACAACACTCCATGTATTTTGTTTTTTTCATTAAACACACAGGGGTCACGTCTGAAAGACAAAATGAACATCTTTTTGCTTCCATTCATCCGAGAGGGTCCGTACGGCCATGGATCTTCAACAAACCCCCATGCCTCCATCTATTCTCCGAATCGACCACCATAAATTGTGTTGGAACCACTACGGTAAGCTCTTCCTTCAACTAGAGCTTCATTTTATTATTCCTCCTCTTTCCCAAGTTATCATGGGTTGAACGTTTTATGCGTTTTCATAGATCTACGATGTTCTAAGGAGATTCAAGCCTCATGATAAAGTATATTGATCTCCTAACCTCAAGGTAGGTGGTTTGTGCCTTTATGTAGAAAGTCTTTGAGTATTATGTGCAAATTCCACCAATACCCTTGAACGGGGTATTGCATGTTTACTGTTTTCCCCTTGTTGTTTTCCTTCTTTTCTTGTATGCCTGAGTATATGTTGTTGTTTGTGAATAGGGTAATTTTATATTCTTTGGATTTAATTCCCATATATGTTTTCCTGTATTTGTCTTTTGGGAG
Organism: Viscum album; assembly: GCA_963277665.1. Taxonomy (NCBI): domain Eukaryota; kingdom Viridiplantae; phylum Streptophyta; class Magnoliopsida; order Santalales; family Viscaceae; genus Viscum; species Viscum album. Next base: position 991,979,566 of record OY728152.1, on the reverse strand, counting down.
TTGTTTGATTGTTAAGCTTCTATTTACTTTCCCATGCCTAGTATTGTAGGATGGAGTGTTCTTTTTTGACATGTTGTTTTGTTGTAGAATGCTAGAAAAGTATTTCTTAAGGTTTAATTTAGCTGTTACGTGATGCGTTAATTACTAACTTTACCCAGGGTTGTGAGAACTTAGTGTAGTAGACCATAGTGAGAATGGACGTAAGGGCTTCTCAAGATTGTATCATTAATTTATGATGTGAAACCATAGGGGGAATTGATGTAGAGTGCTTCCCCAGAGAATCTACAGTACCACTACAAGGGCCACCGAGGGAATGTGACGTAAGTGCTTCCCATGATCGCCTTTAATACTGATACGAGACTATATGAGGAATTGACTGTGAGTGCTTCCTCAGAGAGACTATATTTTAGCTGAACCAGAGGGGTGAGACTGTGTGTGCTTCCCAGAGGTTTGCTTGTACTTGATAGGCAGGACAAGAAGGGATAGGCTTTGGGTATGTCCCATAGGGTTACATATTGTGCTATATTTTGTGTTGTTTCATGTTGTGTGGTGTTTTGAATGCTTAAACTGTGGATTATTTACTGCTTAGTGTTTTCTTGTTTACTGCCTTATGTACTTTTACATTCCATATACTCACTGACTGTTAGGAACAGATCTTCTGGTGGTTTCTTACATAGATTTAGTCTCACACCCTGTTTGGGCCATGCTTTTGGGCCCAAACATATTATATTACTGCAGGTATAGATAAGGGAAAGTGCCCTTCGACTTGAGGTAATTCAATGCATTAGAGATGGAGAGCATGGGACCAAGTCGAGGCTTGCGATGCAGAGGATTTGCTCATCTGTTTTCATTTTGTAATTAGGTTTAACACTGTATTCAGCATTGTGACATTCTTGGATGCTTTCCTAGACATATATGTATCATGAATCATTATTATATATTTTTCTCAAGTTGTTCCTTTATCAGTCTTCCGTTGTTTACTGTTGTTGGATATTTACTGCATCCGCTATTGTATGTTGTTTACTTCCACTGTGTACTGTGCCAATGAGGGCATAGTTTCCCCACCATCACACCCAAGTCCCTCACTTCTAGTCGGTAGACTCTGGCGTTTGGGGAAATGCACTAGAGGCCATGTGTCTAACTGGGTATGGGGAACCTTTGGGTGGCTTCTTGAACTAGGCCGTTAGACAGGTGTATCTTTAAACCAATTTTGTAAGGTCTCCAATGATACCAAAATTAATGATGGATACTGCAAGAGGTGTGATGGGGGGTTTCTGCCAACCAAAAATGATTTAAGGGAAGGGTAATCTTCCATGTTTCTTATCAGTCATGTGTGGTTCGTAAAAATATTTTTGTCCTAAAATTGAGAGTAGGGATTGTGCATGTTATCCCTTCATGGAATAATTTTTTCCTCACCTACCATATACACCAAAAACTCATCAAGAGGTTAATTGGTCATTCCATTTTCTTAATTACATAGTTTATCACACCCTAGGACAAATGTGTGGGGATAGCGATTCCCAAATCCTCATGAGAGGAGAGACCAGTAATCCCAATAAAGGATTTATACACTTTTCATAACCATTATCCATCAAAGAAATAGTGAGCATAAATTTCTTCTTCATGTTCACTACAACAGGTTATTTTGGATAAAATATTGATACCTATATGATTAACATTATCAGTTATGGATAAATCATGATTCCTGGTACACCATAATTTGATGTTGAGTTTTTTAGGGATCTCCTTCCACCAAATCATCTCATTTCATTCATTGAGGTTAGTTAAACAATCATCACTTTGTAAAAATACTTCACCAAAAAGTCTCCTGACAAAGAAAATGTAAAAATTCATTTATCTGGATCATATTTCAGTAAAATAAGCTTGAAAATTTCAGGCTACTTATTTTCAAATAAAACATGGGTAAATCATGGATTCATGCATTCCTTTCAAAGTGTTAGGTCCAATGTTGGGCATTCCAGTAACCCCATATTAGTACAGATCCAACTATGATTCCATAAGATAATCTCACCCTGGATGATGATCCATTTGGTATGACACTGAGGTGTTGATATTTGTGGATGAATAATGAGCTGTTGTGGTGAACCATTCCTTATCAATGTTTTCAATTCTCTCGCATACTTTCCCAAATTAAATTTTCCCCTCAGCAAATATCGATCAATAGTCTCCCATGCTAACTTTGCATATAGATATTTCATCATGACAGGTATGATCCTAATATGTATGCATCTATCCCTCATTTCCCTTTCCATCCTATCCCAAGATTCTAAATCATGTTTTCCATCAAAATGAGTATCCCAAATTAGTGAAGACATAATGTTTTCAAATCCCTTTATTACTCCTTTCATAACATTGATAGCTGAGAGTATATACTTGGGAATTGAGGCTAGAAATATATTCCCCATGCTGATTAATACCCTAAATGGAAAGAAATTATTTTACTTATTTATGTTTTAGTGACTTATTTTACTGACCAGACAGTCTATGTAATGAATTTTTAGTCTGTGTGAGGAAATCTGGATGCCCAGGTACTCCATGAGAAAGATTATTCTATAAAAACCAAATGTTTTTCTATGTAAGCTACATTATTTTCTTGTACTAGATATGAAATATAAATAAAACTCTTATTACAATTCACAAGATAACCACTCCATTTTTTATAATATTTTAGGTCCTTGTTTGTTCCTTTGACGGATCTCTCACTTGAATTTGGAGAAAGAATTTTTTTTCATCCGTCAAAATAAGACGGGAGATGCCACTAGAGTGAGGTCTATGTTAGTAAGGTCTAATCCTATATTCCAATATTATTTTATTGATTAAAAAACTATTGGTTACTTGGGTAGTGATTATCACACATCGATATAAATGGTATCAATGCATTAGGCCTCAAATGAATTTGAATATGTGAATGTTTTCCCCATAAAGGAATTGGAAATCTATGATGAGTTGAAGTACCTAAACAAGAGATTGGAGGGACCATAATAAAATCCCATGTAGGTAAGATCCCTAAGAATGTGATTCTATTCTACTCTATAATATTGTTTTTATAAATAACTTAATGGAAAATATTGGATCCAATAACCATTTTAATTATGTCACTCACAATTTCTTGAGAATGGCGTATTCATCCATAGATTGATCAGCCTTTCAAAAACCCATGTTGTTCCTCTAAAATATAGTGAGGGATGTACATTGATATTATTTTACTGATCATGAAATCAAAGACCTCATATAATAAGTTACACATACTTATTAGACAATAGTGATGCAACACAGATGGGACTTTGACCTTATGATTTAGAACCACGGTAGTAGTAGAAGACACTTGAGGGAGAATACCACTCTAAAAGAAGTCATACACCCCCATTCAACAAATCACTCCTAACCAGGTCCCATGAATTCACATGGAATAACCCTTGTAAATTATTAGGTTTGGGTGTACTTTCTATTTTGAGGGTTTTCACAGCCCCAAAAATATCCTCCTCTCTAAGAATAGTTTCAAAAAATATATTTTTGGATCTAAATCCATATGAGGGATGTCATCAAATAGCTCCACATGACCCCAACAGTATCATACATCCATTTTTAGATTGGGAACTACATGAAGAGATTTGAAATGAAACATTTACATACCTCCAACCACAAAATGAAAATTAATATATATGTCTTATTTTAGTACAATATTAGGTTTTTGATTAGTTGTTTCTCTATAATTCATTCAGAAAAGTATTTAGTATTCTGATATCATTCTCTAATCCATTTTTAGTTGAATTTTTCATGTTATAAGAATTCATTCCACCATATCATGCCATAAATATTATTCCTTTTACTAGAAATATCATTACAATGCTATAACCAAATCATTTTCATGGTAGGAATCTATTCGTTCTATCATTGTTTTGATATCCTCCATATCTCAAAGGTATCGGGTGATTGTTGATACAAGTCTTATGATAACGTTTTAATACTACTATCTTATTATGATGTTTGATCCCTGGGTTACCCTCTGATGGTCTAGTCCATGATTCTTCCACCACCTGATGACATCCGGGGATAGTAGTCCAGTGCTGAGAGTAGAGGAAGTGATCACCTCACCATTTTCTGGGATGCAACTCAACATGAATGGGGTAGTGATCAAAAAAATTCTCGAATAAGGTGAGATACCTTTGCATTCAGGTAATAAAAAATAGCTTCATTATTAACGAGATAAGGATATAGATGGAACCAAGTTCACCCACTCCATTTTGGGTTGTTTCACCAGGTGAAACATTCCCCCACTTGCCCCTTGTCCTGAAGTATTTTACAAGACATGAAAATTGATAACTTATGTCTATCTTTATAAGGTAAATCACATTCTCCCTACTTTTATGAAGGATATGAAATGTTGTTAAATCCCTCCCATAAGCCACAACATGTCTCCCGATTTGAAAATTCCCCAGATCATGATATAAGGACTCACTTTCTTAGGCATCACAATTAGTATAATCAAAGCAGAATAAAAAATATTGAGCTCTTGGTTTAAATTTTGTAGTTACAAAGTTATTAGAGGAATCCACTGACATATTGGACTTCCAAAAAATCCCTATATTTTTACTCTATGGTTCAACATGCATGAAATATCTCACAGATATCCTACATGAAAAAAATGCTATCCTGGAAGGTAATTGATTTTGTTTGAGAACATATATTATGGATGAGCTACTGTTGATATGTTAAGTAGATATGAGATTTGTTTTTTTCAAGGAACCCAATACATGTTATTTTTATATTAAGAGATAAATTATTGAACACTAGTGAACATGGATTTTTTCCCATGCATTAAAGAGCACTAAACAAGAGAAAAATAACTCACTGACTTGTGAATGGACTGAGATATGATGCATACACCACTGGGGAGAGGCAGAGAAAGAAAAACTAAAAAGTCTGACACTTATTGCATGGTATAATATATTGTAGAAGTATTATATCATGAGAGGGGTGATTATGGGTGCAGTTGGTTCTAGAGAGAGAAGGGTGTGAGATGAATATTTGGAAGGGGCATCTGGTTTCTTAAACAGATAGTAGAAGAGTGATTTGAGGAGAGTTCCACACACCAGCCATTAAAAGAGGTAATATAAGGACACACCATAAAAGGTACCATAGATTTAAAAGGAGATATCAGAAATCATTCCTATAGAGATATAAAAGAGACATACCCAAGAAGAGAGATATGATGTTGAGAAAAAGTACCAGGAGGGTTGGGGGTGAAACAATCCCCTTCCTTTTCTTATGTGCTAGATAAGAGTAAGATAACATGACCATTCCTAGAAGATTTCTTGGTATCTTTGAGATTTTATTTCAAAATCACTAGAAACCCTACACACAACATTCTACAAATAGATGGAGGGTTATTGTATAGGTGAAATATCGAATAAGAGAAACAAGGAGAGGGGAAATGTGATTCTTCCACCATTCAAAGGACTCACCTACATAGCAGATAATCTACCTCAGTGAGGGTTTAGATAGTTACATTTCTTCTTATATATGATCCATTGGGGAATATTACAGGTTAAGGGTTCTTTTACCTGTATAGAGGAATGAACTTGAGGAGTTTTTGATGTTATAAAGGAAACCAGTATTGTTAATGGAGAGGGGTGAGTAAAGAGAGATCAATACAACCCACTACTTTAGGGTAATAAATTCCTTGATGAAACTCCATCAACTAAAGAAATATGTTTTAATGAAAGCATCTTACAAATATAGATCCATGGGATAAAACCAAAATTAAATCCTCTATAGAATAAATAATAAAGTAGAATTATTTTATCTTCATCTCAGAAACTGTAGCCAGAAATATTAAAATCCACGAGTAAATATAGTATTGGATGAGGAGGAGAGAGGGATTATACATAAAAAATGATTCAATAAGGTCCAACTGGGATAGGATGCTACTTCCTCAAAGGGCTCAAGTGGAAAAACCACCCCCAATGAACGCTCCACCAAACATGATCGGGGAACCCCATAAAATATTTTAGGAAACTAAGGTGAGAGAGACATTGGTGGGGAAGAATATAAATCAAAAAAAATTAATACAAGTGAGAAATTTGGAATCTTTTCTAGAAAATCAATGTGGGGACCCCTTCAGAGGATTTAAGATGAGATCCACTAGCAAAGTGGGAACACGAGACCCTGATAGAAGATCTGAGCAAACAATATTCAGGAAGGTGGTAAGGGGAAGATCTGGTCACATCACCAAAGAGGGGGACACCTCTTGTCATGGTTGATCTGCCTCTTACAATGCACTGGTTAATAAATTTTGAAATCATGGTTTCACATGATGTGAATTCATTCGGAGATCTATCTATAATGTTGTTTAGATTATGTTGAAACTCTAAATTTCAAACACTTGACAACAGATATCAAGTTTAAATTGTGAGGATGGAATTTATAAATATTGGGAAGAATGTAAAAAATTAAAATTATAAAAGATAAACATTTTATTTTATTACTTATTTGAAACAAAAAACTTATTTTAGCTTCTGTTACATACCACAATGAGTTTCTTCAATAATAAGTGTTTCTTGCAAGATATATTTTTAATAAACATTATAATAATAATATTATTATTATTTAATAGTTTCCATCTAGACATTGGAATGTTAGGAATGAATAGAATTTAATAAATTATGATAATATACGGTTTAAATAAATATAAAATTTATTATCTTGTTATCAATATATGATAAATGAAAATAAAACCCAATTGAATATAAAGAAATTTTTTATTAAAAACTATTTTTATGAACAGAAAGACGTTTTATATTAATAAATTAAATTAATAAGTATTAGTGAAATATTTTAATTCAATTAATAAATTATAAATTCAAAAAAAATGTTTTAAATTAATATAATATGTTGGATATTCATAACGAAATAACAAATCCAATTTTTCACTTAAAACAATATTTTTCAAAAAAAATTGTTTCATCATGCTTTCCACATATAATTTAAATTTATTTTTTACCAAATTTAGAAAATTTATTTTATGAAATAAATTTCATTTTTCAAATTATCATATAAAAATTCTCTTATCCTGAATTATTTTTATTTTCCTAAAAAGTTTCATTTTTTGATTAATAGTGAAAATTACTGAATTTTAATTAAAAAACGCAATCTCTTTTAAATTATTTATCAAGAAAATTATATTTTAAATTGTTTTAAAATAAATATTAGCTCATTTATATATATATTAATCCAATTTTCTCATATTTTTCATTTTCATATTTAATTTTTATATAAAATCTTTTTAATCATTTAATTATTTTCTCTTTCAAAACTCGCTTTTGCGTCATGTCCACAGGATTATTTTTAAATTAATTTTTTCCACTTATGATAATTTAATTTAAAAAATTTGATTCCATATTTTTTTTAATAACAGTTTTTATTTTATTATACATTGAACTTAATTATTTTATAAAATGGAAATTGAAAATTTTAAAAATGAATTTCAATGATTAAGGGAATAATGGATTTTCGTAGGGGTTAAACTAAAAGGATAAGGGTTTAAATGACCTAGAATCTTTTAAAAATATATTATCTAGAAATAGTTTGACCTTATAACATATATTTTTGATATGTTTCGACTACTGGAGCCTTCTAAATTTGAAAAAACATGTTTGGAATTCATTGATTTCAAAAATTACAAATATTCCACTCACCACACTTATAAAATTCCGCCCCTTTTCTCCCTTCTTCACACAATCAAACCAAATTATTTCAAACATTACATGAAAATATCACTTCCAAAATTCCATAATATCATACTATAATCCTTATTTTTCACATAAATCCATCATAGGATGGCTTTTTGTGAAATGATAAGGAGGATACTTGAATATTATGTTACATTTTTCTACGAGCATCGTTATTTTATTTTTTTATCCACCTCCTTAAATTATTATTACAACATGTTTATATAATAAAAATAGTATCATAAATATACTATGATTTTTTATGTTAATTAAATGACCTAAAAAAATATCCACTTTCATCAAATGAATTATGAAATCATCATTTTTGAGTATGGTATACTACCACCTTGGAAACTGATGTCATTCATGTTTTCCAATATCATAAATCTCTTTGGGTATAATGGTTTATATAAAGTATAAATATGATATTTATAACATAATTATATCTCTTGAGTCATTATATCACATATAACTTTTTTACATACCATTCTTCTGGGGGCACGATAATTTCACTCTTTTGTACGATGGACTACTACCTCGTAAATCAATGTAATTCGTTTTTCACTAACACCATTCATGGAATCTAATAAGGATAAATTTAATTAATATATGTGATAAAAATAATATAATTAAGAAATTAATGAAATATTTTTCATCCTAAAAAGATAGTATATCATTTTATTTTTATAATCTACAAAATGATAATAACATTTCTATATATGTGGGCTATTATCTTCATGATGGAATGTGACTCTCTTTTCATTACCATGCCACATGGATGATATATACATATGTTTATTTGTTAAATTATTTATTAAAAAAATAATATATATGATATTATTATCATTAAATAAATATTAAATTTTACTTACCTCCTTTCCATAATGATCATTAAAAAATAAAAATGTTACTCATGCGTACGTACAACAAACCGTCTCCCTGATTATTAAAATGTCCATTTCTAATACCCATATTTCATGATTGGTTATAAATTTATAATTGAGGTAAAAATATGTTAATTATTCCATGATTATTATTATTGAGAAGATGTAAATTGAAAATATTCCCATGAATTGTATCATTCAGGAAAAACCACGCATGAGAAAACAAGGAAATTTTAAGAAAAAACAATTAAAATAATAAATTATTTTTATTTAGTAGGTGATAAGATGATATTAAAGTATCATATATGGTATCATAAATAATATTATGGTTCTGGTATAATTTAATAACATATTAAAACCTACTATACAAGATATTAAATCACATTATACTAAAAGTAAGTTTGAGGTAAAGGGTTTCTAAAATCAATTTCCATTCATTGGTATAAACATCCAATTCATTGATTATATCGTGAAAATATTACGTTCTTAATGAAAATCGATAATTATATTTGTATGTACACTTATTTTATTTGGATTTATATTTTATACACTTAATCAATTCATTTATTAATTCCCACTGCAATGATATAACATTTTTAAGGGATTTCATCTAAATTTCATTTTATTGAGGTACTTTGTAATTTTATGAAACTAATTTATATTGTATTGTGTATATAATTACTCTTATAATATATATTGTCTATTTTTTATATTATTTTGAGATGGATACAATTATTTACTAATAAAAATTATTTTTTTATATGCGGTTCTTTCTATGAAATTTATTTGATTAACTGGGGAAATATTGATAAATATGTATCATTTACAAAATACAGATACTTTATGATATTGAATATTATTCATGAATTAAATTTATTGATTAATATATGAGGAATGATTTGGACATGAGATTCTTGGGTGGTGTCCATTTGTTGATATACCTTTGATGCATCAGTAATCTCATGGGATGAATTAGTTGTCTTGCATGGGTTAAATGGGTATCCTCGCAATAGTTTTAAATCATCTTGAGGATTGAACTAGAAGGAATATGTATCGTGTTCCTAGGAAACATTCCATATAATAATTATTTATTTCTATCATGTACAATATATATTATTATACATGATATTTTTACAAGGATATTATCACCATATGCATTTCAATCGCAATTATTGATTAAATGGAATGTGTTTTTAGTTATTTACATTTCCATATTAATTACACCTTAAATAGTTTTGATGCTCAAGTTATTGATTAAATATAATGTGTTTTTAGTTATTTTACATTCTATATTGATTATTATCCAACATATTATGTAATTAATATTATCTCTAAATTAACTTCCTTTGTAGTTTATTAATTACATGGAATGTATCACCAGTACAACAATGGCTTCTAATAGTTCAAGAAAGGTACATTATCAGTAATAGAAAATTGATGACTACATGAGTGAGGTTAAAGGCCATGTATATTTATCAGTGATGAAAAAGAGCCGATAAAGGGGTATTTTATCAGTGCTATAAAAATCACTAATAAAGTTTCCTTTATCAATGCTTATAAAAGAGCTGATAAGGTAGAACATTATCAGCATTTTTAAAATCACTGAGAAATGAGTCCTTTATCAGCAAATTTAAAAGTACTGATAAAGGTTCATAGTGTAGTGTGTAGTAAAAACACATCTCAGCACCAAAAACATACTAGATACCAATAAAAATAAGTCCAATATAGGATTTATATTAAATTAAATTCACAACACTAACACAAGAAAAAAATACTACATTATAGGAATTTAAATTATTGGTTTATATAATTACATAAATAAAAATTATTACATATATTCAAAAACATTAATGTTACTATATCTTTTAATCCTGAACCTACTCATGCAATTACCGAACAAAACACCCCTGCTTGAGAAAAATAAAGTACCTTTATAATAAAAAGTCTTTTGTTAGTAATAATATAAATAATAAATTAATAAAAAGTTTTAATTTAACTAAAATTTAAGTCAATTTTAAATAAAAATATACACATGGTGTTATACTGATCACTCAGTGCATCAGATTGAGGTGTGTCAGATTCCAAAAAATATTAAATAACTTTTAGAAAAATTTATTAATGTATCACAACAATATGAAAGTGTTTGATCAGTTTTGGATACTTCAGATGTCTATTTTACAAAAAATTTCTTTTAAACTAGAAACACACACTTTATACTCATTCAGATCACATCATGTATTTGTTTGATATGAAATGGATTCCTACACATAATAAATGACTTATGATTAATTGTCCAAAATTTTCAAGAAACTCCATGCATATTTGATTGCTTTTCATCAATTGACAATTTTGGAAATAAAATATTGATTTTAAACTGATAACATGAGTCATACCAAGAACATCATATATTGAATTATGGTGTGTTTAGTTCCCACACTTAACAAGTGACTTATGGACCATTATCATAAAGTATAAATACAATATGAATCTTTTTTCTCGTTTATGAGTAGGGTAGTTGTCCATTTTACTAATATTGATGAAAATTTTATATAAAATGATGCACTTTGAGTCATACCAGCCACACCATACGTCGAATTCAGGTTCAGATGATTTTTTTGCGTCCCAAATGTCTTATAGATCATTTTCCTATTGTTTCAAAATAATTTGAATGTGTTTCTTAAGTATTTAGTACATCACTTTTCTTTTGTAATAAAATGTCATTTTAAAATTGAAACACACAATTTGACTGATATCGGTCACTTTTTGTGTCATATTGAGGTGTGGCGGATTCTTACACATGAAAAATGTCGTTTGGATCATTTTACTAAAGTATTTAAAAAATGTGAATATGATTTTTAGGTTTTGAGTAGGTCAGTTGTACTTTTTTCTAAAATTGATGGCAATTTTAAATTAAAATATGCTCTTATAGTCATACTGGTCACACTATGCATTAGATTGAGGTGTGAGTGATTCCTACATGTTGAAAATTACATATGGATCATTTTCCTAAGTTTTGAAAACAAAATGAATGTGTTTTATCTATTTTTAAAATCACACTTTGTCTTTTTTACTAAAATTTCATTTTAAGTTGAAACATGTAATTTAACTTATAACGATCACATTGTGTATCAGATTTAGGTGTGGATGATTCCTACACATCATAAATGATTTATGGATTGTCTTCCAAATTTATTTAAAAATTTTTAATGTTCTTTCTCTGTTTTGAGTAGTTTAGTTGGCCTTTTAACTAAAATTGATGTCAATTTTAAATTAAAACTTCCACATAGAGTCATACGGGTCACACCATGTGTCAGATTTACAAGAGGCTAATTATTTCACATATCAAATGATTTATGGATCATTTTCATAAATTATCAAAACAATCTGATTTTTTCTCATTTTTGATTATGTCACTTTTCCTTTTTACTAAAATTTAATTTTTAACATGAAACACACATTGACTCATACGGATCCCATTGTGTATCTGTTTGATGTGAGACTGATTCCTACACATCAAAAATTATTTTTGAATTAATGGCCTAAATTATAAAAATAATATGATCATATTGTTCAGATTTCAGGGAGTGAACCTTTTTGAATTCAAATTTCAATTTTATACTCATAACAAACACATTGGGTCATATCAATCCCATTATGTATTGGATAGAGGTGAATATGACTCTTAACTATTTGAAATAAATTATGGAACATTTTTTTAATGTATAAAAAAATATGAACTTTTTACCATTGTTTATTATGTTAGATTTCTTTCTTAATAAAATTAATTAGAATTTAAATTTGAATGAAGTACTTGGAGTCATATCGGTCATATCGTGTGACTAATTGAGGTGTGGTTAATTCATATATGTCCCAAATTCTCAAAAACAATCAAAACATTCAATCTTACCATGATTTAAATTGAAATTCCTTATGAAAATATTATCAATACATGAGTTTATTTGAACTAATAACATCAAATCGAAAATAAAATCCTCTCGTCTAAGAAAAAAATTATAAAGAATTATACTGAGAAGAATTAAATGAAACATAAATGAAAAATAATACATTAATTCTATGAAAAAAATATTTTATTATGAAAATATCAAGATTAACACTCTGAGTAGTGGAGGTAACATTAATGAAAGTGATAAATGTCAACACTAAATGGGAGAATGTGATTGAATGAGAATAAATCTATGGAAAATTTGGTACTTAAAAGGATAAAATATGGACAGATCACCCCAAATCAAACAAAATAATACACCTATATTAGAAATAAATTAGTATTTGAGTAATACTAAAAAAAATTAAACGTAAATATGAAACAATACATTAATTCTATGCCAAATGATTTTACAATGAAAAAATCAATATTAACTCTATAATTAAGATGAGGGAGTATCTTTTATCATTTGTAAAAGGTAGTGTAAGTAACATAAAATAAATTGACAAATGATCCAGTTTAGAGGAAAAAAAAATTCAGGGACAAGAAGAATGAATTTTGTACATATCACCCAGTTTGAATAAATGATTCCACATGTATTAAAAAACAATTATTGTTTAATTAATACTAAAAATAAATAAATTAAACTTAAATATGAATCAATGAAATAATTATATAGGTAATGATTTTACTGTGAAAACATAATTATTAACTCTATAATTGAGTAGAGGTAGCATTTATGCTCTTCCTATAAAGGAAGTGGAAGTAACCTGAATGTATATGATAAATGCACCCCTATAAGAGTGAAAATGTTTTAAGGGAGAAGATATATGTAGATGTTTTGGTGCTGAAAGGGATGAAATATGACAAATTACCCCAACTAAAACAAAATAATCCTCTTGTATAAGAAAAATAATATTATTTAATTAATACTAAAAAGAAATAATTTAAAAATATATGAAATAATAAGTTAATTCTATGGAAAATTATTTCACTGTGCAAACAATAAAATTACATCTATCATTGATCAGAGGCAGCGTCATTTCTCTTACTCAAAATTTTTTTGGAGATAACATGACATAAAGTGATAAATGCAACAATATAGGGTTAAAAAGATATTGACAGAGAATAATAATTAATGTTGGAAAGAGCAGCCCAACTCTAACAAATGAATCCACCAATTTTAGAAAAAAATTATTATGTGACTAACACTAAAATGTAATAAATTTAAAATAAATATGAATCAACCCATTAATTCTATTGAAATTTATGTCACTGTGGAAACATCAAGATTACCTCTTTGATTGAGTATAGATAGTGTCATTTCTCTTCATGTAAAGTCATGACACATGGATAAAAATATTTAAAAATAAATGACCTCTACTAGGAATAATTAAAATTAATTCAATATTTCATTATATAATGTTTTGGTAAAACTGAGAATGTATATAATAACATTACCTTTACATATTTCCTAATTGATTCCTTTATTATAGTTTGTTCTTCCATCATGTTCAGAAGACATTTTCTTCATGTGTAGTCAAACATTCAATTTTGATTGTGTTAATGCAGTAAAGAAAATATAATATTATGATGAAAAACATAATATATTAAAAACTTATTTATCTTCTAATTGAACCCCCTTTATTTTTTATTTGTTTTAAGGATTTGGTTCCTCTATCAAGAATCAAAATCCCCTCTTTATAGTCCCCTCTAACATATAATTCGTTATCTACATTAGGACCAACATTAACATATTGTAATCTCCAAATGGAAGGGTTCTACTTGATTGAATTTTCATCTAAATAAAAATTTATGTTATACACCAGAAATAAAATTGACCAATTCTATTTTTTTGGATTAGAGACACAGAATACATTCACTTCCAGTGGTTCCATTATGAAGTGCTTGAATTTTCCCCTTCTACACTGAAATTCACTTTCACAAATCTCATTTCATCAACATTCACTCCATGGATATTATCAAACCATTCTTAATAGAAAATTGGATCTTTAAATTCTATATTATCCAAATTGTATATCTGTTGGATAATACCAAAATATGACATATTATTATAAATTGGATTTCTATCCTTGGAAACCGATATGTCAATCGCTTTAGAAACAATCATAACACCACTATTTTTCATAATACTGATGTCATATTATTTCATTTAATAGAATTTATAACCATTGATTACAAAAAAAAGCAAGATATAACATTTATATTCGGCCCTCTAGATAGTCATTGAAGTCATTCAGCCATTCAATTTGGATTTTTAGATAACTCCTTATAAATTTTATTCTTGAACCACTCTAGAATGTATTGACTATGTATGTTTGATATTTATCTTTCTTACCTTGATGGATTCAAATCTATAATAATTTTTTGTGGGATTCAATGTATGGAACATCATCTTCACTATTATGTAAAATTAAATGATGTTATTTCTCCTGATCAGTTGAGGTAATTTTTAAAACATTTATTCGGGTGATCCCTTCTCCCATAAGGACGTCACTCTAATAAGACTTTGTGAGACTAATGCTTTCAACATCTTATAAGTAATCGGTACATAATTCAATTTCTTCTTCATATATATATTATTATAAAATAAAACCTTCTTAATGACGTCGATTCTTGAAATACCTTTTCAAAATCATTATATATAGTTCAGTGGGGTACATCAATCAATAAAGGACAGTAACACCTAAATTATCCTCTCTAAAAAAGTGAACCATCAGGTGGACCGTTATATCAAATAATGACAGTGGTAAGAAAATCTCAAATTCACATAATATGAATCAAATTTCCTTTTTCATGATGGGAAACTTCATCAATTCTATAATATAACAACATATAGATATGAAAAAAAATTAGTCTAGTTAATGCATGTCATACATTTCTGAGTAAGAATGCAATGGAATGGAATATGAATTAAATCTTTTATCAAAACATAACAGTCGTGTGGTTTTTTCCCTTCTATCATAAAACTATTCATTGATACTAAATTCTTTATATTTGATGAATAAACCTCTAGAAAATTTACTAAAGTAAGGAAAATCCAAAATTTTAGTTTTTTTTGGATAGACTGTTAGCTGAAGGAGGAAGAAAAGTCCACCATTTGCACTACACCAGGGGAAACTCTTCATTTATCCCAATTTAAATCAATTCCAACCTAGCCTTGATATCATATTTGGTTTTTTCAAGAACATATTGTAACGTACAAATAACCCTATCAAATATATTGTTTTCCACATGCATGACATCAAGAAAATGTCTGTCATACAAAAAATTCCAATAACATAATTCAAATATAAAATATATCTTCTTTAAACCTGATTTTGTATAGTTTTTCAAAAATGCTTTTCCAAAAACAATGCCAATATTTTTTACCATTTTACTATTGGTCACACATTGCTAGAGATGGTGTTGAAACTGGTTCGATATTTCCATCGATTGTTGTCTTCCAGAATTGATATTTATTTCATCAGGGTAATAATTTACAATGTCCTAAAAACACAGACTTTGGGGAATTTTTCAACCTGATTGTGGATGTGTGTTTTTAAAAATGGGACAACCTAACATTCCACTAATTCTATAAACTAATAGATTTACATAAGTGGGGAAGTTATTTATTATTTCATACAATATAACCTGCAATGTAAATTATTTAGTTCTATGAGATTCATACATTGTAAACCCATTATCTTTCATCAATATCAGATCTTTGATCAATGGATCCAAATAGAAATCAATATCATTACCAAGATTCTTTGGTGTAGATATAGGTATAAACAACATAATGTTTCTGGGATTCATGCATATCCATGGTGGAAAGTTATACTTTTCCAACAATATACCCCATGTACTATGAGTACCGCTATTTAAACCAAAAGGATTTCTTCCATCTCGATATAACACAAGAAGAATTTTTCATGCCTCATTTCCAAATTCAAGAAACTCGTAATAATTTTTCTTCCACTAAAGAAAATCTACTAGATGATATAGGCACCAAATTGTTTTTGAATTTTTATTCCATGTTAATTTTCTCATGCATTCCTAACATCTATATAATCTTATAAACCATATAATAGAAGGAATGTACCATATGAATTTTGAAAAACATGATTCTTTTTTCTTGTATTGATTTACACCACACATGGGGAGTTTTATGAGTGATTCATGGTCCTTGAAAAACAATATGCAATCATTTGTACAAGAATGTGTTTTTTAGGTTTCATATGCATTGAACATAACACATGTTTAGCATCATATGTTCATAATGATAGTTCATTTTTTTCTGGTATTATATCTTTAAAAAGACCACATAGTTCATTAATGTTGGTGACACCCCATCCACTAACATATTTCAAACTATATAACATTAATACATCTGACAATGTAGTGTTTTTCGTACAATAGTTATACAATGGTTTCTTATTACATCTATTTAACTCCTCAAACAACTTTGGACAATCATGATTTTCATCTTTAATTTCCATTATCATTTCCTCTATGCGATCTCCATCATCTTTTACAAAGGTTTTAATATAAAATGATTCATATACCGTAGTGTTATTCCAATCAATGTACACATTCATTTTTTCCCATGTTTAGTCCTCAATTTATATATTTGATCAATTCTATGAGAAATAAAATGTTATTCAAACTCTTCCAGACTAATTTTTCTTGAATAAAAATAAAATAAACATGGATGGATAATTTTAGAAGGGTTGTCTGCATGCTCTCTAAAAAACATGACGAACTCTTTAACTCTATATTCATATTAATTTGACAAAATATTAAAATGAATCCATTTTTGTTTCATATCCATATTATTGTATTCATAAAAGATTAATTTTATACAAAATAAAAATAAATACACAAAATATATCCATTATAAAAAGTGAATGTTATAAAAAATTCTAATAAGAGAAACTCAACATTTGATTATTTCAAATAATTTCACTATGTTGAAGAAAATGGGTAAAACTAAAGAAAATAATTACTCCACATAAAATCTTTATTAAATAATCCAAACAAATAGTAATATAATATAGTCAATTAACGATTAATAAGAAACTCAGATATGATAACAATAATAATAAACTCTTATTGAAAGAACTAAAAGACATAAACATGTGTTGAAACAAGTGATGTGGCAACCTATGGAATTATTAAATTTAAAATTAATGTTATATAAATATTTCAATACATATAAATAATATAGGGATTTCATGTCACTACACTGACCCATACCAAAGAACATCATGGTACTCCAAATGGATGTTAAATTATCATTTACTACTGGATTACACAAATTGGAAGATTACATACAACAAATATATATTTTTGTCATTTCTTAATTTGATAATGACGTTTCAAAATTGAAAATAGTGATGTATGAATTAAAACAAGAAAAAAGAGCTTAGTATTGAAAGTGAGATGAATTATTAATGAAAGATTATTTAAGAAATAATTAATTGATCATAATCATTAGATAAAAATATAATTTTATGGATTCATTGAAAGTGTTTATAAAAGAAGATGGTATAATATTTTGAGGTCCAAGAGATTAATGATGATAATAATTTTCTGCATTAAGAATGACCAATGATTAAATGTTGATGATTAGTGGGTTGAATTTCTCCTTAGTTTATAAGAGACTCTTGGAATTTGTGGGATTTTTATTTCCCAATCCTTGTATGTGAGGTAATTGTTTTTTAGATTTCAAAAGGAATATTAAAAACCCCAGTTAACTCACATTTAAAGATGAATAACATTTTCAAATTTGATAGTTGTAATGTCAATCTATATCATGCAGTGTGGGTGATTTGTTATATGACAAAATTTTTTATTTAAAAAATGCCTAACATACTATTTCCCTAAATGTCATATAGCTATGTATAGTAGTGATTTCATGGAAATAAACTTGTTATTTGTAAAATAAATTCACAAAATGGGGGTTAATTTCATGAAAATCAACATTTACTAGAAAGAAAGTATAATGTATTATAGTGGTATATAGGTCCAAAAAAATTGTATAACATGAAACGGGTAATTTCAAAACGATATTTTGTGGTAAATTATTAAGTGAGGGTGGGCCATATGATGAAGAAAATTTATAATATAATCAAAAAATAGTACATAAGAACAAGGTATACTATTTCATATATTATTATTAAATGGTTTTTTATATAATGTTGGATTAATATAATGAGGGAAAAATTAAAATATATTTTTTTAAAGAGTGGAGACATTAAAAGTTGGATTATTAAGAAAAGGTATAAAAATTTAAATAATAGATATTATTTAAAAAACAAAAACAAGACAACCATATATCGAACACCCAAGATGGCCTATGATAGTGTCCAAGGGATATTCTTGTTCCCCATCAGGCTAGAAACAAGCACCAAGACATGAAAAACAACACAATGTGAATGATTTGGCCAAAATAATAAATAAAACTAGTATAAATAAAATTTAAATAAAGCCCTCAATGATTCATACATACATTGGATTACCACCCCAACCCATATAATTATAAATAATAATAAATGAATCCTTATAATATAAAATAAACCCCTTAACCAGCTTGAACTCCCAGACATACAAAATCTGTAGATCCAATTAATAAAATCCCACATGTATTGAAGAACAATGATAAAATAAAGAATGAAAATATGTATGATTGTATTGGGACTTAAATTTGGGAAATGTAAATAAAATAAAATAATCAACTAAACTCTATGTGTCTCGATCGAGTCTAGAAAAAATAAAATCTCCATGAGTGATGAAGAGTTGAATCCAAATTGGTAACTAAGAAAATAAAAAGGCATGCCTTGCTAGTATACAATCACCAGACCACAAATAAAAAAACAGTCAAATAATAATTAAAACAAAAAACAAAAAAATAAACAGTGGAAATTAAAAGGCTCACATCTATAGGTTGAATAAAATCATGAACCCTTTTCAGAAACATGAGCTTCAATTGAACATCAGATGTCAAATGAGATGTGCGAGATGTTGTCAAGTGGTGTGATTTGTGGTTCGATTCCTTGAGGTGGAGTGCCAATAATGGGAGGCTTCCATAGAATTCTTCTGATATCATGGTGGGCTCACAAATAGTTAGGGTTTTTAATTAGATATGACACTTTTATTATCTCTTATAACTTAATATCTCATAAAATACTCTTTATGAGTGTTTTTTTGTGCTGATAAATGTAGATATTTATCAGCACTAAAAACTTCTATA
The DNA here is from genome assembly GCA_963277665.1 of Viscum album. Classification (NCBI taxonomy): domain Eukaryota; kingdom Viridiplantae; phylum Streptophyta; class Magnoliopsida; order Santalales; family Viscaceae; genus Viscum; species Viscum album. The sequence continues at coordinate 991,959,733 of OY728152.1, read as the reverse complement.
AAAATCAATCATTATCATTGCTAAATTTATAGCACTGATTAATGTTAATTTTATTAGTGTTTTTTAGTGATAATAAAGCCTCATCTTTATCAGTTCGAAAAAAAAAACATTGATAAATATGCTTTTATCATCGCTTATTACTTAAGCATTTGTAAATGATTTATAATTATAATTGTAATTATAAATATTATAAATATTTATATATACGTAATAAATATATATAAATGTAGAGAAAATATATTTCTTTTTAAATTTATTTATTATAATTTTATAATTATTTATTTATAATTATAGAAATATTTTTAAAAAATATTATTTGTATTATTATATATATGTATATAATTATACATATATATATTTAATAAAAATATATAAATATAGTAAATATAGTCATTATTTAATTAAATTTATTATAAATTTCATAGTTGATTAAATATGTATTATTATTTATTTATAATTATATAATACTTAAAAAATATTTATATATTTATATTTGTAAATATATAATTCTATAAATATAGTAAATGTACATTTATAAATATATATATTTAAAAATAAATTTTTAACATTTCTATTGAATATATAATTTTATGTGCATGTAAATATTTTAACAATTAGTGAAATTTAACAAATTAAGAATTAGTATGCTTTAACAATATAGTAAACATATTCTATGATTGTTAATGTTCCTAGTGTTAGGTGGTAGACCTTTGTATTTCCCTTTTCTCCACTAGTGATAGATATCATTATGCACTTTTACTTTATATGACTTTCATTCCTACTCCATGATGCATTCAGAGATCATGTTCCCAAAGAACATGAATAACATGAATAATTTTGACTTCCACTCATTTTGGATTTCAAGTGTCATGTTATCATATCTTGTTATCAACACAACTTCTTCTACCAAGGTATGAGACATGTAAACTTCCACCAAGATTCTTTCTTAATGTCTGAATCTCATGTTATCTTTTCATTTTTCGATTCAGATGATGTTTTCTATATATGATTCAATATCACATAGAATATGTGGGTGATAATAATGTCAATGCATCTAACATATTCAGATCCAAAACTATTTATGTATTTCCAACATACTTTATGGATTAATTTTCATGTCACGTTCATGGATTCATAAAATCCATATTTTATAGAGATTTATCCTAGACTCCATTCACTAGGATTGTATTCTTACGAATTCAACACTGCATGGTAACCTCCCCACCCCATCATTGTCATCTTCAACTCTTCAAAACCCCAAGCTTCCCAAATCCTTCGAGTGAGTTCATGGAATTTACAATGACTTTCCCATTTTGGAGTAAGGAAACCCACAAATCCGGAGTGCTCGCATAGATTGATGTGTTATTCGACTACTTTTTGATCTGTTGAGACATGAGAAATGCTTCCATTCTTGATCACTCTTCCAATAGGGGCCATGTAAAAATCTAATAATGTGAGACGATAAGAATATTTCACAACATCCACAAAGTTCTTCTTTGGACCAACAACCCCTAAAAGGTCACATTCCACCCCCTTCGCATTGTTGATAGAAATATTTAATAGATATGTGTGCAATATATGATCAATCAGAGTCAACTACAAACTCTATTCATCTAGATTTTCAACCAGATTTTCCTTCATGTGATCTTTAAGAAATCATTGACTAGGGTTTTCCCATTTTCCTCATGCTCTTCCATCATCAAATATCTATGTCATCCCCACCTTCTCTGTTGGTTTCCCTCAATGTTGTTTTTTCTTGGGCTTGTATTTAGACCCTCTATCAATTTTAATATATTTTTTCATACTCTGATAGTGGGATTAAATATGTATTCATATATATGTTTCAGTTGATTTAAATTTCATTATTATATGGGAATAGATATGTGTTAGTGTGTGTGTGTACATTTATATTAGGTTAACGCATCCCATGTATGTGATATGACTATTCAGTGTTGGTTGTCATCCCCTAGCCTATTGGAAGCAGGCATGGGTTGTTTGCAGCTTGGGGCTTGGTGTTTTAGTTCATAATAGAGTGGTCTCATGGGATTTAGTTATACTATAGGACTGAAGTCTGTGATATTTTTTGGGTTTTTTGAAACAATGTTATGTGTTTCGAGTTTGGATTACAAGCTAGGGACTCTAGTGATGGTGAGGTAGTTGATGTATCCATACACCATGTATCTAATTACTTTTCTTATGATTCAGTACATATAGGCAATGGTTACTGGGTAGAAATTTGTACATATATCATATAAGAATGGGTTGTGATTTCCATGTCTTTTTTGAGTCAACTCCCCACATTTACACTTTATCACGGGTACATCATTTCAATTTCAGGACTCCTCTTTGAAGATAACCTACCAAGATCCAACTTCATGATCTTGAGGATGATGTGTCAAGTGATGAGGCTTCAGTACAGAGTTCTGTATAAGAGATAGTACCTTTGGGTGGTTTATCATGGATAGCACCACCAGTTGAGAGGTGGTTACGTCCAGAAGTACTAGTTGAGGATGCACGTAGGCTAAGTACACTTCCTGGGATCCAGTCGAAGTGACCTAAAAATTTTAATGGAAAACGAGACCCATGGGTGGTTGAGGACTAGCTATAGGTCATCACTAGAATTTTCCTCCTTGTTTGGATCCCTGGAAATCAAATGGTGGTCCTCATGGTGAGTATTCTTCAAGGATCTATTGGGAGATGGTGGAGTCTGGTGATTTATTCACACATAAAGACAAATCTTTCTTAGTCATATAGTGAGTGTCTCTTCCGAGAGGAGTTTTTTCAGCCACATTTTTATCAACAGGCATCCATGACCATATTCATCTATAGCAAGACATTATTACCATGAAGGAATTTTCAGCATGGTTTACAGATCTCTAATAGTACTCTATGGATATGGTGTGAGATCTATTTTCCTAAGCATGGACCTTTGAGAAGTGTATAGGCTAAAAAATAATGGATTCGATGATATCTCTGTTCACTCCCACTTATGTTAGGGTTCTTGACTAGGGATTTATTTTCATGAGATTTTTGGTTGAGAAAACATCGACACTTGGTACTCATAGAGGGCTCCCAAGGGCTGAGACCTCGGTAGTACAAAGAGGATTGAAATCATAAGGATTTACAAATATATGACACTTCCGGAGATCATCCCACGAAAAGAGACCAACAACGGACGGATCTTAGAATGGCTCGAGTCAGCTATGTGGGAGGCAGTGTTTCTCATGCTACGGATAGGGACATCTTGCATGGAATGGTATGGACTATCATATATCTAATCCTGAGAATTTTGGGGTACCACCCTGGAAAAAATAGAGGCAATGTCATGGAGGCCATTAGGGTGCACTACTAAAAAATCGATCTTTAATAGTGTTGACCATTTTTGGCACTAGAAAAAAACCACCAAAAAATTTACCTTTTAATGGAACTAAAAAAGCACTCATAAAAGGAACCCTTTATCAGCGCTTCTTTTAGTGCTGATAAAGGATATCCTTTAATAAGGATTTTATATAGTGTTTTTAAGAGATATCATTCATTAGTGCTATATTTTTAGCACTGATAATGGGTATCCTTTATCGGTGTATTATTTTTAGAACTAATAAACGGTATCCATTATTAGTTCATAATTATTTCTTATAAAGGTCTGGAATAAATATAAATAATTAAATGAATAAAAATTTAGAAAGAATAAATAAAAAAATATATTAAAATTTAAATTAATTGATTAATTATTGAAAAAATTGAAAAAAATTTATTATATATATATTATATATTATATATTATATATATAGATATGTAAAATGAATAAAATAGAATAATTAAATAAATTAAAAAGAAATATGAGTAAAGTAAGAAAAATTTTAGAGATATAATTTATTAAATAATTTTAGATAAAAATGAATAAATGTAATTTAAATATATATAGATTATAAATATCAATAAATACTATATATTACATATTGATATGTAAAATGAATAATTTCTATTAATTAAACCCAAAAAATAAAAAATGAATAAATGGTAATAATAAAACCGTAAAATAAAAAATGAATAAATTACAAAATTATTAACAAAATTATTAATGAAACAATTGTTAATTAAAATTTATAAGTTTAATATATATATATTAATTATAAGTAGTAAAAATTAATATATTAAATATAAATATTGTAAATGAATAAAATGTAATAATTAAATTCATATTATTGTGTTATTCTCTTTTAAAGGGATTTAAGCATAATTATTCATTATTATACTTAATATCGAAATATATTCATATATATATATATATATTCATATATATATATTAACATATAAAATATTTCCTAAAATTTGATTTATATAATACAAAATATTTATGCTTGCATTAAATAAGTCATATATTTAGTGAACTGTGATTTATAATTAAAAATTAATATTAATTATAAATAATGTCTAATTGCATCAAATAATGGATATAATTAAATGTTGTTTGATTTTTAAATTTAACCTATATCAAATAAGTGTTACATTGATTTCACATACATATACATAAATAATATATTTTTAAATACAATGTGCATGCACAAATACTAAGGTAGTTAGTAAAATATGATATAGAAACACATACAACTAATATGTATGTAATTTATTCAATTTTAGTATACATTTTATAATTTTATTATAATATTATACATTTATTATATTGTGTTTTCAAAAATAAAAATCTTTTCATTTATTTTAGTATTCTCATATTAGTTGTTATTTATTCATTTTTCATATTAAATATTTTTCGGTTTCTTTTTTAGGAATATAATAATTTCATATTAATTATTTATATATATTTATTTGTTATGTTTTAATATTCTCAATATGTATTCATATTTATTTCAATATATATCTATATTTTTTTAATAATTTATAATAAATTAATAATACTTATCCTTTTTTCAATATGTTTAATGTGTACTCATTTTTAATTATTCAATTTCACTCATTTTTAGTATTCATACATTCAAGATTATATATTCATTAGTAATTTTAAAAATAAATTGTTAAATAAGTATATATAAATAAATTTATTTATAAATTTATATTTACTATATTTTTTAATTTATATATTTATAATTATAAATATATATATGTATTATTTTTGAAATGGAATTTATATAATTATAAATTAATTATTATATATTTTTCAATAATAATAAAATTATAATAAATTTAGTAATATAATGAATAAGTTTTTATATCTATATTTATATTTATATTTATATTTATGTTTATGTTTATATTTATATATATATTTATATATATATTTATATATATATTTATATTTATATTTATATTTATATTTATATTTATATTTATATTTATATTTATATTTATATTTATATCTATATTTACATATATTTATTAAAATTAAGTATAATTAATAAAATACATATAATGATATAAATATATAAATATTATTTTTTAACAGAATTATATATATAATTGTAATTAAATCAATATATATTTAAATAATTATTAAATTATAATAAATACATTTAAATATTTAATATAATAACTATAGTTATAATTATATTAATTTATATTTATTTAATATATATATTTATATAATTAAATATATTGATAAAAATTTATATATAATTATACATTTAAATTTACTAACATTATAAGCTTATATATTTACAATTATAAGTAAAAATATAATTTTTTTCAATGTATTTAGAAAATCTCAAAAACATTATTATATATTTAAATAATGATACAATTATAATAAATAAATATAAATCTTTATAAATATATTTTAAAAAAAATTTACCATTCTAATTACATGTTTTTTATCGGCGGTTATGGTTTATCACTGATAAATATTTCTTTTATCAGCGCTAAGAGTTTAGCCCTGATAATGACACAACATTATTAGTGGTAAAAATCATTCAGAAAAGTGAATTCTATCATTGCTAAAACATTAGAATTGATAAATATGGAGTTTATCTGTTCTTTTTAGTGCTGATAAGGCCCTATCACTATTAGTGATTTTATAGAAGTGTTAATAAAAGTCTCACGATCACTTTTAGAAAAATAACCTCAATTCATTTTGTAGTGATATCTTAAGGTTTCCATAGAAGTTATATTAAATTGTTTCTCCTCCTCCATGAATCTATGTCTATAATCGAAGAACAAATCAAATATTGAATGAATCCCAGGCTCAAATGAATCAAGCATTGATTGAATCTGAGGTTTGAACATATCCAATATTTTGTGATATCTCTACATTCAATTAGATGAATTAAATATTTAATCTAAGGTATGTTATTTTCTCATCATCATCTCTTTTTATATCCTCATACTCTCTATTTCTAATGGTTTTTTATCATCTATGATATACCTAGGTAGATGTATTTATGATTTCAAGGTCCTTTAATTTGTTTCGTGTTCTTTCATATTTGAAATTTTTTTCATGAAAATTGTAATTTTTATTTTGGTTTAATTGGATTTAAATATGAACTCTTCTTTAGGAATTTAAGGGATTACAATTGATTTCAAAATGAGTTCTCGTGGATTTGTCCTTGTTTTTATCTGCATTCAAAGGATAAATTATATTTTTGGCCAACAAAATATTTATGAAGGTTTTCATAAAGTAATTTGGTGTTTAAATATTATTTGAGGTATTTTATAAAATATATTTTGGAAACACATGAGTCCATGATATTGATTAATTTGAGATTCCTTGTTTGAGAAGTTTTCTTATGTCTAATTTTTTTCTTCTATTATTTATTTATGTTCAATGTAATGGATTACTCTTTGCATATTTAATGATTAGTCACATATGTATTTGTGTACATATGCATATATTAAACACATGTACAAATTCACATGAGAATATGTTAACACTTGTATTAATATATGTTAGGATATGTATGTGTATACTTTAATTTGTATATAACATATAATTTGTTGTTTTCAAAATAAAAGGTGTTTATTAAATAGGGTTTTCTTATATAAATTGTTAAAAAGGGGTGGTTGTTAACCAGCCTGGGTACCCTGGTAACATGATAACCAAGACATCCCTAACAATACCTGAAGGGCGTTCCCAAGCCCCATAGGTTGGTGACTAGCACCTAACATCATAAAACATACATGTGGGAACTATTTTACCACAAGAATACGTAAGCAAATGATAAAAGGAAGTATGCATATCAACTGGAGAACTCCACTGGGAGTAAATTTACCAGAAAAAAATGAGGCATAGAAGCCAAAGTACTACAACCAAAAGTTATAAATAGGAAAAACTGACCCAAGGTCCATAACGACACAACTCATCATGTACAAATATCAATAATTGGATCCACCTCAAAGAGATCCCTTCCCTTTTCTCGAGTCTGGAAGAAAATTTTTTACAAACTCCCAAAGGAAAAATTACTTTATGAGCCTAATCCCAATAGGATACCACCAAATATTTCATAAAAATTTAAAATATTGATTATATAAGGAAAATATTTAAATTTTTCCGAAAAAAACATGTTTGGAAATTTAAAAGAATTTTTAATCAAAACATGATATACATTTTCTAAATGATGGGAAATACATTCAAAGCACAATCCCTACATTACAAGATATGGAATATTTCTAAAACATTGTCTTATGTAAAGGATTTATATGAAACGGTTTAAATAAATTCAGAAGTCAGGTAATTCATTTCAAATAACAATGTCATATATTTATATATCAAATATAAAAAAACAAGTGAGCAGCATAGTTATCTTTCAAAACGTAATATAGTATTAAGATGTTGTAGGATATCACACTCTCTATGTGAACTCAGCAATATATTTGCACACATCCCTATGATAGTTTTCAAAGGAGACTCATTGCCAACTTGTTAAGGATATGACTTGTCACAGGTATGTTTTAGAACGTTCTAATAATGTTGAGTGTATCAAAATAACTCACTAATGTCCTATGTCTTTAATGAGCTCATACATGATGGGCGAACTATTTTAAGATATCTTAACATTTGATCAATCCCATTCATCCATTTCAGAAAAATGACATTTTATTTCCATTTAAATCCACAAAATCTTTTATTCAAAAACATGCCTTTTTACAGGATAAACCCACTGGGTTTCTATCAAATAATTTCACGCCATTTTCATGATTTTAAAATCCATTAAAAAGCAATTTGATTTGTTTCAAGATTCATTTTCACAATTAAATTCTAAAATTCAATTGAAAATTTTTCCATCAAAATCAACCATTTCAATTAATCAATTTAAAGTGGTTTACTTTTCACAAACCCACACCAATTAATTGGAATTTGGGGCTTTCCTAATTTCCATGCCAAAACCATTTAAAATTTTTAAATTCATTAGAATTGGGTTCCATTGAAGAAATTGATATAAAGTTTAAGAAATTGAATTTAAATCAATAATTGATGTAAACCAATCAAATCAAGGTTTACCAATTTGTTAACTCATAATGGAACCGCCTACCTCTTTCACAAACAATGACACTCACAACAACACCCGTCAATGAGAACGAAGTTGAAAGAGATATTGAAACTCAACCAACAAGAAAGATCAAACACCACCTGGCTTAGATCCATAAATCCCTAGATGATACTTAATAATATTTAATTTTCATTTCCTATAAATAGATAATAGTTATATGAATTCTTATTAATTTTTTTAAATATATTATTTATATATGTAATTGAAAGTATTTTTATTAATATTCAAACCCACAAAACCAATAGTTATATAAAAACAATCAAATTAAAAAAAATATTTTTATAGTCTACCATGGTTCATTTCAGAACAATCTTCCAGAAAAAAAAACAATAAAATATTTTCATAAAAAACATATTATAAAATTATGATGTGTCGTAATCTACCCCTATAATGAAATTTTTTATTTATGATATTAGTTTGATTCTCATAAAATGAATATATCATAATATAGTAATAAAACAAGTTATATATATTTTGTTGAGAAAATCAATTTCTCTATCAAGAAAAGGAATCATATTATTTCATAAATACACATACCTATATAAGACTAGTACATTCATATGTGTTTCAAAAATGGTATCTTGATTATTCATTATAACTTTCTACATAAGGCTTTTTGGATTTGAGTAATTGTTTTTCCATCTGGATTGATATTTGAAGGAAATATTCATAATTTATTTCATTCCACATTATGAGTGTAATTTCAAACACATTTTTTATTTTATTACTTTCTACTTATATACCATCTCATACTCAAATAAATGAATATTTAAGATGAAATTTTCCTACCAAAATCACTAAAATTATCATTCAATAGATTCCAAGATCAAAAAATATATTAAAATTGATTCTTTATGATTCTATCCAAAACCAAAAATGGTTGGTAGATGTTATAATTGATTAAACTATGAATAAACAATTATAAATAGATAAAAATTAAATAATAACACCAAATGTTAAACTTTATGATTCCTTTAATAACTAATGGTAATCCTCTTCCAAACATGTTAGAAAATATTTGAAACCCGGAATACCAAATGAATTTGTCACGCATTCTTCTTATATAATCTTAACCATTATATCTAAACATCATTATTCACTCATACAATCACATTAAAAAAATTATTATGCCACAATCATATAATCTTATAAATATTCTAATATTTTAAATAATTAACTAGAATAACCATTAAATCACAAAAAATTACATATCCAGGAAAAATATAATTCTTCTTTTATTCTTCCAAAATAATCGAATCCTATACTATAATATTTTAACTTGCTTTAATCTTTTAATGTTCCTAATATAGCTAAATTCTTCAAAAATAACAATCATCACTTAGTCTACCAATCTATTTTCTAACCCAAGGTTATTAATATGATAAAAAATAAGTTCCCAAAATTTAATAACCCTTTTTACTGATTAACCATAATTACCTTAACATTAAAGATCATATTTACCCTAGAGGTTATCAATAATTTTATACTTATGGAAAAAATATAATATCATTATTACTCAAATAACATTTTCATTAAAACCCATGTTAATATTAAGGGTTTCATATTCCTAAAACATCTATTAAAATTAAATAAATATATCCAAAGGTACTCCCAAAACATGAAACATAAAAATTAGTACTGATTCTTAAAAATTTATGACAATAATTAAGTTTATCAAACAATAAATAGAAATACAACTACATAATAACTCTTGAAAGCCAACATGTGTACACTTCAATCATTCAATGTTCTTCATAATCCAGTATCCATGATTTTATATTGTTTCTTATAATGTATCCTTCTTATAATAAAAATTATTATTCATTTTCTAAGATTAATCAATATAAATATAACAATTTTTATTATTTTAATCAGAAGGTAAACTTTTAAAATAATCCATATCTTACAAATGTTCCCTATTGTTTAATAATCCCCAACTGTAATAGTATTTGACATTGATAAACCTTTATATGTAAAATATTATTGGTCACCTTCTAAAATTTTCCCCATTATACATTTTTCTTCATAATTAAAATACACCCAATATTTAAAAAATAGTCACATTACTTTGAAAAACATCACTGGGTACTTCTTCCAATATTCTAGATATTTATGAAATTAAATATTCATTCCCATATGATCTTCATCGCATGAACATTAAAAAACTATAAATTTATCATATTTAGTGTGTTAATAAACTCACCTTGGTTAGGGTTATTAATCATATTCCAATATAGATGTTAATTCATAACCAAATGCTTTTTCACTCTATAATTTATCATGTTTGGTTGAAAATTTTTTCAACCACCATAATTTCCTTTTAACCCGCTGTTATCTTCATTCATTCGGGTTTAATCGATTTACATAATGAAAAAAAAATTAATGTGTGTATATTTAAGAAAATCATAATAAACGATCATAAAAATAGTATGAAAACTAATATATACAAAACAATCACATTAACCACTAATTTTTTTTCATCTAATAATGCCCTATAATCAAAACTAAACTAATACACATATCTAATTACAACAATTGAACATTGTGGCATAATAAAACCATAATTACATGATTTATGACAACAATATCTTTTTATTACATTCCCCTAATATTTTTGGAATATATTTTTAGATAATTTGAAAAGAAATAGCATTACATAGGGAACACTAACACATAATTTTAATTTTTTCACAAAAAAAGATTGTTAAGTTTAGATTCATTTTTTATTCACAACACATTCTTGAGTCAATGATAATATTCTTTATTTTTAGATAGACTTAATAATAGCCTAGAATCATCCTCAACAATTGTTATTTACATTTAAAAATGTTTAATGGTACTAAATAACCTTTAAGGGAGATAAAAATATTTTAAATTGATTATTCCAGGGAAAAACATTATAATCCTTGAAAAAATTTACCTTTTCCACAATAAAAAATTTACTACATAAATAAAACATATCCACATTAGAAAATTATATTTTAATTTAATAAAACATTTACACCCCATTAGAAAGTATAGTAAAACATGATGGAATATAATGAGGAACATGAGAACTCAATAAAACAGTTCATTAAAAATAAAATCATTTACATTTAAGAGTTAATAAACATTCATTATGACATGAAATCAAAATTCTTCTATAAAACCCAATTGCATTCATAAAATAGGTTTCTTGGATCATCATATTCATAACCAATGTTAACTCTTTTTTAATTCACATCATAAATAACAGTATCCATGTTAATTCCAAAGGATTAACCTATTTAGTTATCTCTCTCATTTTACACCTTCGAAGACTTGACATTAACCAATGAATTCAAGTGATATATCAACCACACCCTCCATCATGATTTATATTAGGATCACCCATTATCATATATATTTTAGAAGAATGTTTCATGAAGAAAATATATATAGTAATACATGTTTTCCTCATAAAATCCTTGAAATGATATCTAAACCCTATAGGTAAATAATAATATATTTTCTCTTTAAAATATTGGAGATATATCCCTTTATTTTAATAATTATTTAAAATGACAAATTAAAAAAAATTGAATATATTTTAGTTTTTAAAACCATTAAAACGTTAATATAATTATTTATAAAGAATAAACATCATCATTGTGGGAAATTTATCTCATTTTGTATATCTTAGAAAATAATTTGTGTTTCACTTTGGTAAAAAACGTCTAAATGAACCATAAAGTATAATATTAGAATATTACTTTTAATCCTCTTTAAAGAAATAAAAATTTTGTTAAAAATTCACTAAAATAATTTTTGAGTAAAAATAAAAAAATTCTTGATTCATTTAAAATGACCTAGAAATGGGGGATAAATATTCTAAAGGAAAACATTAAAACTATGTTTAAAAATATTTCTCTAATTCGTTAAAATTTGAATAAAAAAATTGAATGCACGGTCATGAAAAGGATGTGTAAAAAATTTAATATTAGTAAATGGGGAATAAAAGACATCAATATGGTATAATATACACCAAAAAAATAAAACATGTGCTGAAAATGGAATGAGTTTCAAAGAAAGAAATTTTTTATGATAAATCACTTTCCATATGTCTCGTCTAGCCTCATATATTCAATATAACTAAAACAATAAAATTAAATTAGTTTTAAAATTGGTTAAGAATCTATTTTATGTAAATTAAAATATCATTATTATTTTTATTTCATTTATTATAATGGCTTATTTATTTAATAAATAAGATAAGTATATATTGGATGTTTTGAGGAAGTTTGGTTCCTGATATCAAAACAACTTCAGTAGGATGTCCATGGAAAAGGGGTTTGTTATTCCATTATATATAGAATTTTAATATGAAATAATTATTTTTTTCACATTAAATATGCTTTTATAACTATCATGTAGAGTGGTCATGAAAAAATAGTCACATTGTCTCATCAGGAAGATAATTTGTACGTATGCATGAATGATGTCTCCATTTTTCAAAATGGGTGGGAATGAAATAAATTATATAATAATTTACATTTAAATAATCTTAAATATGTTATAAATTTCATATTTTTCACTAGGTACATCATTATAACCACACATGAGGGGCGGTAATGAAATATGAAACATGTGGCATCATGGTGGTGGTGGAACACACACACACATGAGTGGTCTTATCATTTTCAAATAGATAGAAGGGTAATAAGGTAATTGATAAAATATTATTGTATAATAATAATTATTTTATAAAACCATCTATATTAATTTTATTCATCAATTTAACCAACTATATGAATCGATCATGAAAATGATGCACGTCACTTCGTGGAGTTCATAGTCCACAAATACGCACGAACAAGATCTCCATGTCACATTGGATGATAAAGGAGATGCACAATTGTTTTGGAATAAACATAATAACATTTAGAAATACTTTATATAATAATTTTATTTTATAATAATGACAATTATTGGTTTTATATAATCATAATAAAATATAAATATTAAAATAATCTCTTAAGAGTTATACCCCTTCACTGAGAAACCTCATTTGGCATATTGATTAAGCCTTCTAGGATAGTCTTTTGGTGAGATAAGAACCTATCACATGTTGGGAGTAAGGTTGGGAAGTTATTTTTACAAATATCTCTCAATATAAATTTCTATATTAGTGTGAGGAATAGAGGGGGGTTGTTTCCTTTTACAAGTGATATGGGTGATAATGTAGTAAATACATGAAATATTATTACACAACATGTGTATACCAAATTTTATATTTCCCAAAAGTGACATGTTTTTATGATTATGAGTATAAGGTTGAAATTATTTTCCAAAAATCAAATGTGTACATGTTTAGGTGAAATTTGAAACATTATTTCTTAGATTAACCCCCCCCCCCCATTAACCCTTTTAACCTTATTTTTTGTAACAAATTTCTCAATCTCTACCTATCATACATGTAAATTTAAACTTTTTAACTATTTTAAAAATTATCATTGAATTATAGTATCGATAATGTCTCATAAATTTGAGTAAAAAGAGTATTTTTATGATTTTATAATGATTTAAAAATATTTTTTTTCTTTTAAATGTCATTTAAAGTCAATTTCAGGACAATTCACTTATCGTGAATTAAAATTCCACATGATAAAAGTGTAATTTTAATATAATTACATTAACCACCATGAATAAAATATAATTAACAAATAAATTCTTTTAACACAGTAATTAATCCAAAACATTTCACTTTTTATTTTTTTTAAATTATTTATTTTATTTTTCTACTATATCCAAAATGACTACATCAGTTCTGCATAAGTGTTTTAGGTCATTATACCATAATAAAAAATTAAAAATAATGTAATATAATAAAAAATTTATATTCAAAATAACCATTTATGATCATCCATGACATCTCTTCTCCCAAAGACAATATATTAGAGATATTAAAATTAAGAGAGTAATAGTTTTTTATTATTCTTTACTTAAAATAATATAAAGATCATAATCAAATAAATTTGTCTCCAAATCACCATATTTTTAATTATATATTGTTTCTGGTAGATATAAACTTAAAAATTAAATATAATTCAAGTTTTGGATTTCATTTGGGACTTTATCCCATGGGTTTTAATGATATTTAACCAATTTTACCTTTTACCATCCTGATAGATTTTACCAAGTTTACTATTCATTGAGAATAAAAATGAAAAATATCATATTAGAATTTTTGAACATTATGATCTAAAATAAGTAATCCATTATATAAGATTAAACCTAAAAAATTTACAAGATTTACATTTAATATAAGTCTTCATAATGTAACAAAATACTATTTTTACAAAAATAACTTTTTTAAGCCTTAAAATGAACATATAACATAATAAAATATAATTCTAATTCTTATGGAATTAATTATAATATTATTAAAATTTTATTTTATATTAATTTAAAAATAAATAAATAACATAATGATACTTTTAAATTAAATTATTTAAATAAAATAAATTATATTTTTATAAAAGACTACATTTTCACTATTCACTCAAAAATCATTATTTTTAGAAAAAAACCAGAATATTAATCCTTGGACTATTATAACAATATAATTTCAAAAATTATAATTATTTTTTCTATTAAAAATTCTAATGTGGTATAATATAATTATAATATTTGGTCACAAATTGCAATAATAATAGTTTTTAATGAAAATGTATTATAGAAACATAAATTGAATTTATTATATTTCCATTCATAGTAAAAAAATTATAAGAATTTCATTTAGATAAATTTTATATTTAATAAAAATATTTAATAATAATTATTTATCAATATTTATTATTTCAATCTATTAAATTAAAAATATACATATAAAAATAGTTTTATGAAAAAATATCTCATTTAACTTGAAATGATTTTATCTTTATTTTAAATCAATTGATAATCAATGTATGGTTTTTTATTATTTATATTAAGGAAAAACATTATAAATATATTTAAAAATATATTTATTTATATTCAAACCTGCAAAACTAACTTCTAGGTCATAATATTCATATTTAATTAATAATATTTATATAGTACATCATGGTTCATCTTAGATCAGTGTTGTGTATACCACATGATATCGAAATAATTTATTTAATTACAACAATTAATTCAATAAATAAATTTAACATTCATTTAATTTTTGTTACTAGGAAAGGAATACAGATAAATTAATTTTTGGCATTATTGTTTCTATTCTTCTAAAATGGTTTTTAATGTATTTTGGGTGAATTTTTAATTTAATTTAATCAAATTTAAACATAGTAATTTAAAAAATAATATAATATTTTAACACATAATTTCAATATTATCATAGGGTAAATTTTTTGGTTTTTTATAAAAAAATTATTTTCCAGTGAATAGTGAAAATAAATTTTTTTTGTAAAACTCATATTTCATTTCGTTAAATTAGATAATTGAAAAGTAAGAATATTTTTTTTATTTTTTTATGTATACAAAATTATTTTAATAAAAATAATTTAAATAATTCCATTATAAACTATATTTTATTTTATTATATTATAATTTCATTTTAATGCTCAAAAACAGAATTTTCTAAAAATTACTATTCATTTCATTTTATATATTTATATTGAACTTGATTTCACATACTTATAAAAAATAATATTGAAAATTTTAAGGCAAATTCAGAATCATAAGGGTAAAATTTGGTAATCATTTGAATTATCATTTTTAATCATATTGAATAGTAAAATTGGTAAAAGTTCATTACCAAAATAACGAGTAAAATATGTTAATTAAGGCTAAAAAAGAGTAAGGTTTTAGAATCAACACAAATCATTAATTTATTTAATTTTTTGAGAAAATTAGACCATATCTATGCTAAATTTTAAAATATTAAATTTTTTTCCATTTTACGTTGATAATTACATTTATACTATTTTAAGTTAAAAAAATTACAATATGTCACTCTCTTTCATTTAATATTTTAATATATTATCATTTGGATAAAAATATATTCCTTTTAATTATAAATATATATTTTAAAAATATATATTATATTTATAATAGAAACTTATTTTTAGTTTTTAGTGATGATATAATATTTTTAAAGCTTACACAATGTCGATACAGTGTATGTGCAAAGAGTATCCAAAACAAGGTAAATGTTGTCAAAAATAATAAAATTTATATTTTATTATGAGTAATTATAGTACTTAACGGATTTTATAGGTAAATATAATGTATAATAAAGATTATTTTTTTATTTTAATTTATATACTATTTTGATGACTGTGAAATCGAATTAAATGAATATTCCCAAAATAAATTTAATGATAGTTTATGATAATAAAAAATTTGTTAAATTTTTTTAAAAAAAATATTGACTGATGAAAATTGATATTCTAAATTATCTATCATCTCATTAATTAAATATTTTTATCCAATTTTCACAATAGAATTAATTTTATAACCCTAAAATTTTAAGAAGTATGTTACTGTAGTTATAGTTAAAAATGTATAATGAGGATGTTAAACCAAAAAATAAGGTTTAAAATGAAACTTAACATCTCTAAATTTCATTTATTAAATTTATAGAGGCAATATAATGAATAAAATTATAAATTATGTCCATTTGGATCAAATTTAATTTATTATGATATATATCGTATTTAACTCATTAATGTAATTTCACATGTGTAATTTACCTCACTTATAGAAGAGAGGCTCATATCCTCCCTTATTCCCAAATTTTTTGGGTTATATCTCATCTAATACCTACCATAATACCATAAAATAATACTTATCTTCTTAATAGGGATTATATTTTCCCTAATACCATCCTAACAAGACAAAACTTATAAGATAACAGAGGACTTCCAAAGAAGATGTAGAACTCCAAATTGTGTTCTTTGCTTTTACTTATTCTCTTAAATGAATTGATTATGTCAGAATCATTTTGATATAATACAATTATTGTCATCATTATACTAATATTTTATCATTCATATGATATAACCCTTAATTATCTTTGTCTACATCATATGGGAAATTAAGACATCACTCGTGCATACGTGTGTACTATCACCTCCTTGAAGCGATTTATTTAAACTTCATTAACGCCTCACAAGGATGGCTATTAATATGGATTTTATGAATATATATGATATTAATTATATAATTATAATTCTAAAAATATAATACATTAATTTCCTTCCAACCTTTCAACCCGTTAAAAAGGATAACATCGCTCGTCCGTAGATGTGGACAATCATCTCCATGTAGCGGTGTGAACCATTTTTCATGTCATACTATCATGGATAATTATAAATTTTAATCTAATGTATAAAAATGTTATTTATATCTTGAATTAAATTATTGATATTATTTAACCATGACCCCTCTCACCATGGTCAACCTACTAAAGGAGTTTTCTGAATATGAACTGAACACCCTCAAAACATTCCAC
Organism: Viscum album; assembly: GCA_963277665.1. Taxonomy (NCBI): domain Eukaryota; kingdom Viridiplantae; phylum Streptophyta; class Magnoliopsida; order Santalales; family Viscaceae; genus Viscum; species Viscum album. The sequence goes on along the minus strand of OY728152.1, from coordinate 991,941,781 downwards.
ATGAACTTTACTGATTTCATAAATATATAATAAATGGTAATAAATCAAATATATGTGATAATAATGAAGGAATAAATATGAAAAATATTATTAATAATGTAAAAAAATTAATATAATCTTATTATACTGATGATAATTTACAAAAGTAGTAAGTCGGACTTGATGTAAGGGGTTTTATAACCCAGTTTATTTTCATTAGGTTATTTTAATTATTCATTGTCTAAGTTATGAAAATATTCTTTTTGCAATTAAATGTATTTATTTTATATCATATTACCTTTTTTTAAATCATTTCTTTTAAATAGTTAATTTATTAATTAATTCACATTTCAATCTTGTGATCTTTGTAAGGGTTTCACATATCACATTTAATTCCATGAGACATATATCATATTCAAAAAATATTACCATAATGTGGGATAAATAATTCCTATTTTATATTTTAAATTCTCAATCTCATTATATTAATTATTTTTTAAGTCGAATTTCTATATATTTATTTCAAAGATTAATGATTCAAAAGTTAACAAAGTGGTAAGTGTGTATTATATATTCTCAATTTTATTTCGGATTGTTTTTTTTAATCTCAATTATTAGATATTTTTAAAAAATTTCCCTTTTAAACTCAAGATATTTTCATCTTATTTGGTTATCTATTTAGTTTACATGATTTCCTTTCATTATTAACCCTTTGAAACTTAATACGATTGAGAAAACCATTTTTTAAGAAAAATCATACATTATTTCCTCTTAGGTCGATGAACTTTTTATCCATATCCAGGATTTATAAAAATGATTCATGAATGTTATTATTTACATTTCAATGATTTCATAATTTAACTTTCACCTATATTTTACTTTACATAATATTTTTAAAAAATAATATTTTTAAAGAAATTTTTTAATTTCATTAAATAGTTTAAAAAATAATGTTTTTTTCAAATATGGCTTGATCTCCTCTTTCATATTTAATGACAAAACATTTATATAACGCATTATTCAAATATTTCAATGATTATTTTAAAATAAAATTTATAAAATTTATATTTCAAATATGTGATTTTCAATTGAAATTCAAATATTCTTCTATAAATTTTAATGTTATCTTTTAAAAGTATTTTCATCTATGTTAACATAATTTTATGAATCTTATTCTTTATTGGGGATATAATCTAATGATATCATCTACCTTATTTTTATATATGGATTATGATCAGGTTGTTCTATTTATAAACTGGGGAAAGTATTAACTTTCCATATACTAGTTCTTCTAATATGGATAATTATTGATTTTTATGGAATGTTGATTAAGTTGTATTATTTATTCATATGATGAATGAATTGAACTAATTAAGTGATGGGTGGGAACTAAAACTAAATATACCTTTTATAAATTGGGAGGTATCACGAGAAAATCAATCCTAGGTATTTATTATATTCCTATACAATTTCTTATGATGTCTTTTCCTGAGCCCTTGAAAATATGTTTATAATGTCTTACACATGGCCTTGATAATATGATTGTGATTTCTTTCATTATATACTCCAATATTATGAAACTGATTATTGTAATAAATGCAATTTTTTATGTTTGTATTAATACAATGATATATTCTCCATTAATGTTACTAGTTACATGGAATATTTGATTATTGTTTATCTCTAACATATTAATCACGCTATATTTATTTTTTGAGGGAATCTGTTTTACAATTTCCCTCAATGAGTACATGAGATCACCCATTATTATATTTTCCATTCACAATGATACTAAGAAGGTATCTATAATTTATTTCATAGATATTATAAGATAAATAATCATGTTATAACTAGAATTTTATTTTTCATTTCATGTTTTCAAATGTAATGTGAGATTCGGGTTTGTGTCTAGTATGACGAAACTATTAAATTATTCAATCCATTGGGATAAGATCCATTATATATTATTCCAATGTAGTAATACAACCAATGAATCTATGTTACTATATTTGTGGTGAAGCAATTGGTATCAAAGGAAGCTAATTTAGACCATTGGGAACTAGATTTAGGAAAAATATATTTTAGAACATAACTATATGATAGATTATAGGGACAATTTTATTTATTGGGTAATACCATGAATCATTTGTAAAGTAGAGACTATGTGATTCTACTATAAAATAAATCCTCCAAGAGATCTTGAAATTTGATGTTATTGTGGAATGTTTGGACATAGGGGTAATAACTCTGGGATTTGAGTATTCAGTATTGACTCGATCGACAGAGGTGCATGATGAGCAAGCCTATGATGGTACACATGGTTAGAAACACCTAGGAGATGTGTTTTTGTAACATATGTTACAATATTTTAGGATCTTATTGGACCATGATTCGATCATTTTTTGTATGGGCCTTATCATAGATTATTTAATGTGAATTTTTAAAAAAAAATTGAATCCCAAGGTGTTGTAAATAGTTGAAACACAGTTATGGAAAACTATGTAGTTTGTCCCAAAAAAATTTATTCCCTCTGATGAGACACTAGAAGGGGGAAAATAGTTTTTCCTAACTATTTTGACACCCCCAAAAAACCTTGAACACTTGGATAGTGAAGTTTATTAGTGTTGGATCATGGAAATTTTAACTATGTAGCCAAACCGTTAACCCCGTCCATAAGCCCAATATAGGGCACACGGTTAAGGTTACTCCTAATTGTGTTTCATATACAGAAAACATTCCATGAAGTCTTCTAATCACTTGAAATATTTAATAAAAATCATGAGGCTCCCATTTAAAATTTCTAACACACCCATTTGACCCTATTAATTTTTCCATTATTTTGGAGACTCTCTAGAGGATTCCTTGTCTCTCCAACATTTCCCCTTTGTGAATCATTGTTTTGGAGATCTCCTTGGATATCCTTATGGTATATGAATCACCTACCATGTGGTTTCTTCCTATAACATCTTCTCTACAATTTATAAATTTATATATAATCATGTTATTAAGGGAACAAATCTCTATTTCTATAGATTTGTCTCTAAGATTTATTTATTGATATCTATCTCCTTCATTATTCGTTTGAATTATCATCATGGGTGTTGATTTAATTCAATGATTAAAGGAAGGTGGTTCTATAGATAATTATTTTTAAATTGAAAATTATATTTTATTAATTTATTTTAAATTAGTTCTTAGGTTATATAAGACCCGAAATTTGACGAAAATGATGGATTGATTTGGAATTTTTTTATGAAATGATTTTATGTCAGTCCTTGATATAAATGAAATAAATTAAAATACGTTTTGAAAAATCATCAATTAAAGTGAAGTAATCTTTTGAATATAAAATGAGAAATGAATGTTCAATGTTGAGATTATGAAGTTTTATATTCAATTGACTCGAAATGATTTGTATTCCCATGATTGATTTATTGATTGAAGATCATAGAAGCTCGAGTTGTTAGTGGGTAATATTGATAATCATGTTATGACTCCAAATCCTTATGAAAAAACATACTAATCTGAGTTTGGAATGACTTCCAAAAATGGATCTTCTAATGGGGTGTTCATTCGAGTGTCCATGCCTATCTTGATTTGAGTTTATAAATGAGAAGTGTGAGGATATTAATTCTAATAATAAACATATCATATGGGTTTTCAGCACAGTACGTTATTTTATTTTATTTTATTACATATTCCATTGATTTTAGAATTGTTTTATTCATTCTAACTATTTTTATAAAAAAATTTATTTATAATTATCAATTAATCCTATATTTATATAACATCAATTTTTTATTTGACTGAATTTTTTATTAAAAATATTAAAATTTATTTCCATACCATTATTTATATAAATTTAAAGAATAAAATGTTTACTGTTATGCAATATTTTATGGTACAATTGATAAGACCCTAATGGGTTGTTTGATCACACCCTACCTTTACCTTATTATGTTTGTGTATGATCTTTTTCTTGGTTTTTGAAAAGGTAAAGTGACACTATGAGGTGGTGTACATTAATGATCTATGGGATCCGAGGTGATGGTGGGGACTGGTGGAGATATTATCCACATGTTACATAGGATTTCTAACCTTTTATTTTGGAAGATTTTTTTACCTTGATGATGTACTATTGGGGTTTTTTTAGTTGTATGATTTTTTTAATTTCTACTTGAGAAGTGTTGATCATAATCACTTATATCTATTGAATTCCAATATTATTAAGACAAAATAATTTCCATATAGTTATTTTAGGATCCTATGTGCAAGTCACCAACCCTTGGGGATTGGGATCACCGTTCAGGATATGTAATATCTAGATTGGGTATCACTGTACCAGGGTATCTGGCCTATTTTGTGACAAAGTGTTATCAAATAATCAAGTTGTCTATATTTCTTTGATGTCAGTATGTTGTTTATTTTGTCCTAGTAGACAGGATGTTTGATCACTCGGACTTATGAGGTAGTTGCGAGCAAGTGTATGGGTAGATCTCATTATAAGAAGCCTTAATTCATCATGGGTGTTTGGGAAAATTTTCGTTCAAGAATTTTTTAATCTAATTACAGTCCTTTCCCTTTTCTTAATAAGAGAATATTGAAAAATATCAATGTTTTATTGTATTTATGGAATATATTTTCCTGTATCTCTAGTTTCAGTTATGGATATTTGCATCTTTTTAGATATTTTTGTGTTGTCTATTGATTTTTTATAGCAACATGCCTATAATAACTTATATGAATATGATATATAAGGAAGCTTATCAGGAACCATAGTGTGAAAATCCTCAAGTGCATCCAAATATTGATGAGATTGTTTTGGTTAATGTCTAAGTATATGTACATGTCCCAAAACCCATTGATATTTAGGCTCCTACAGTATAACATCCAAGGGATAAAACAAGAGATCATTCCCATTAATGTCTTTGAAAGAATCCACTAGCTTTCTAGGGATCATATGATCCCCAAGAGGCTAAATGTTGGTTAAAAAATATAGATTTTATTTTTTATTTCTTCTAAATGATTTATTTTATTAAAGGTAAATATTCTACCATCAATCTTGAGGAAACCAGCAGGATATAGTGGGATTTTATGTTAATGGTGTAGAAGCATAAGGTCCTGGAGTGGAAAGACATTAGAGTTATATTCACTGATAAATTCCGTGACACCCATTGTTTTTAGGGAATTTCTATTTAAAATATATCAGTTTTCATTAATTTATTACATTTCACTAAGTCAAACATTCATTTCACATAGCACTAAATTATCTTGAGCTACATGCAACACCTACTTGGAATTCATTACACACAACATTGAGTTTCTACAAAATGTCATGTTATTGTTATAATTATTTAAATGAGATAGTTATAACCTATATGTTAAATTAATTAATATGAATAGTATAAATTAATTTTAAAATATTTTTTATAAATTTATTATACAAATATAACGTACTCATAATGAAAAAAATTATTTTTTGTAAATCTTTTATATATTTTAAAAAAATATCAAATGAAATGTTTTCCATGTCCTTCTGTGAAAAAATATATAAATAATATTTAAAAAATTTAGAAATTTAATTTGATAAAATAAACATCATTTCTAAATTTATAATTTTGAATTTATCATAGGGTGATTTTTCGGTATTTTTCTAATAAATAACATTTTTTGGATGAATAATGACAAAATGATGAATTTTAATTCAAAAATGTTTTCCATTTAATCTATTTGTACTATCAAATAATATTTTAATTTGGTTTTGAAGATTAATTATATAAAATATAAATAAATTAATCAATTTTTTTTTATTTTAATGAATTTCACCTTATAATTTAATATAAAAACATCTAAAATTTTTGAACATTTTTACATTAAAAATTCGTAGTGTTGTCTCGTCTAGAGGGTTTGTTTCAAATTAATTTATACCAATTCTAAATTGAAAATTGGAAAATCTGATTCCATATTCTGGATAAGAATAATTTATAACATACAATAAGTTAAACACAGTTTTCCCCCTAAATAATAGTGAAATTGATTAAAATTAATTATCACAATTTAGAGAAAAAAATGGTGTAACAAATAACTAAAACATAATCTTAAGGCCCAAAACGACCTAGAAACTGGTCAAAAATCAATTTTATTTCCATATTTATACCCTAAAATCCCCTATATCATTTATTTCCTTTATTTTAACCACATTAAATGGGGAAAACATGGGTGGAATTCCATTTTCCAAAATTTACAAGAGTGACACTCCACTACTATAAAAGTCCTCCTCTCCTCCAAATTCTTAACACCTCTCGAGACACGTTGGATAGAACAATATCATACCAAATGGATCCTAAAAAATCTCTCCCATAACCATATAATTCTTCCATTTCACATAAATTCATCAATGTAATCCCTTTCGTGCAAACCAAAATGAGTTACCCGAAGAAAAAGTAACATCTTTACTAAAGCTCTTTAGCTTTATTTTTATTCTACACCCACTAAAATAGCCTTATTCCATTCTTAGAAAAGAAAAATTTTATCTGAAATATACTAATATTTTTTTATTCTAATTGATCTATGTAATCATTTGCACACATCCAACTAATGTTTAATTAGTATATTGTTTAAGTGTGTGATGAACTACCACCTCACGAAACGATAATTGTTCATTTTTTCATTACCACCTTTGATGGGATAGAAATATGATAGAAACACTGTTTATATATGATATATTATATATATATATACTATTTTTTTATTCTTATTTAATTATTTTATAAAATATAACATTTCATTTTCTATATTTTATAAATATGATCACATCGATTGTGGAGGTGTGGACAAACTCCTACTCGAAGCCATGTCATTCATTCAAACATTACATGGGCTGTGTTAAGGATGATTTTAGTAAATATATATTACATATATAATATAAAAATATAATATAATGTTATTACCTGAAGTGAAACCTTAACATAGAATTGTTAATATAAGGGTAATATAATGCCCTAAATACCATATATTCCCTTATATATAATAATATGGTTATATTATAGTTTTAAAATATATTTATATTTATTATATATCATTTATTAATGAGTTCGATTAGACTCAAGACACAAGTTATAGGAATTTCATCTCAGTTTTTATATCTATGAGATATGTTCCATGTTCAACACTCTTTTATTTAGTTTGGTGTGTATATATCCCATGAATGTATTAAATGTTTATTATTATTAAATTTATGGTTATAATATATCCATACCATGATCTTTCTATCAATTTTTGAGTGTTTTGAATGTTTCCAATTTTATGAGACAGTTTTCTCTCAATTTTTCTTCTTTGAGAAACATGTTTTGTTATGCACCTAAATTATTTTTGAGGTGTATATAATTCCATTTGACATGTTATTTCTTGAATATCCTTATTTTTAATATATTTTATTATTCTTACTATTTCATTTACTTACATGGTTGTTATTATTCAATGTTACCCATTGGTAAGAGTTTATTAAATCGGTCTCATCATTTATCGAGATTGTTTATTATTATTCTTTAATTAATGAAATATTATGATCCCTATCTCATAAAGTCTCGTGATTTTTCTTCTCTGGTATATATTTAAGATAAATCCATATATTGGTATCATTTTTACACTCTTTGGTACTTAATTAAATTAAGAAATTTTTTTTAAGAAAAATCAAAATGTATTTCTCTCATTAGTCAGTAATATGTTTTATTTCAAAAAATTGTAAAATGGTCTCAAATGATATTTGAATACCATTTCAATGGAAAATGGTTTTTAATTATTTTTATAGTTTTCAAATATTCCTTTATATGTTTTCAAATATGTTTTACAATAAAAATGTATTAAATAATTTCTTGTGATATAAATAGTTTTTCAATGTAAGAATGGTAATTTCCTAAATAAAAATTTTGTAAATATATATAAAAATTATTTCCCATCTAAGAAGATTTTTTTTGGTTTTAATGATTCATTTCTAGGGAAATAATTATAGGTTTGTATTTGTATTGTTTCATTGAATGGTTTATGTTTTTATGGCTTGATATTTATTAATCATATTTCTCTTTCATGGGTATATTCTTTTGAAACCTGATTCTTTTCATGGGTTATGATTTTGATAAAATGATTATGAAAACTGTATATTTTTATAGAGTTTATGATATGATTACATTTATATGAAACCCATTTTATTTCATTGATTATGATATTATTTTTTATTATTTTTTGGAACATATATGTATGATTTCATTTTTTGATGGGTGGGGCCTATATATCCCTCCAATGCATTGGGTAAAGATTTATATCTCATGAGATAGACAAAGATGGACTTGAGAGTGAAACATGACTACTACACTACAAAAAAATGGCTTTTAACATTAGAAAATTAGTTACACAACATATATTTGGTGGTAAAAATAATTAATTCCAACAAATATTTAGTTTTGACAGTATTAATTTTAACTACCAGCAATGTTTTTTCCTGACAGGTATATTTGTTGGTATAAACTATCCAATACCAACATATCTTTTACCAATAGTCAAATCTATTATTTTTTCATATTAATACCAACATTTTTCTACCAACACATGAATATATTAATAAAACCTATTATTACCAACAAATATTTTACTGTTAGAAGGTTTGTTCTGATAAATTGTTTTATAAAAAAGTGTTATATAAATAATTTAATATATATATATATATACCAACAAATCATTTTTAATAAAAATACATATTTATACATTGAATTAAAATAATTTTTAAATGAATTGTTGAAATGAATACATACATATATACATAAATTCATGCATGCATGCACACACACAAATATATTTTGTGTGTGTATCTATTAACAAGTTACCCATGTTTTTTGAAACTCACACCAGATTAACACTCAACTCACTAATGATGTAAAAAATGACGGATTCTCATGTCGGAGGACCTATTATAATTATATTTTTATTATTATACTTCTTCTAATAAAAAAACAACAATGGAGAGAATTTCAATTCCATTATGAATAATTTTAAAAAAATGACATAAAAATGGGAAAAATAAATAACATCCATTTAAAAATAATAGAATTCATAATGAATTTAAAATATATTTTCAATAGTAATGATAATAATAATATGTAAAGACATAAAATAGGGGTTTAACACTAATGATTTGATTGAACATCCTCCACTGCCTCCCCGCATTCCACCTCCCCTACCACCATCCCCCTGTGTTCGGTCTCCCCTACCACATCCTCCCTGTGTTCCACCTCCCCGCATTCTGCTTCCCCTGCCACTACCTCCCAGCATTCTGCCTCCCCTGGCACAACCTCCCTGCATTCGTCCTCCCCTCCCAACGCCTCCCTTTGTTCCGCCTCCCCTGCCACCGCCTCTCGTTGTTCCGCCGCCCCGCATTCCTCCGCCTCCCTTTGTTCCGCCTCACCTACCACTACTTCCCCGTGTTTCGCCTCCCCTTTCACCACCACCCAGTGTTATGAATCCCCAGGTTCCACCTCCATGTGGTCTGCCTCCCCTGTCATCACCTCCCTATGTTCCTCCTCCCTACGTTCCACCTCCCCACCATCCAGTCACTGCCATCTTTAATCCTCCTCCTCCACTATTTCATCATGTTATTCCTCTCTGGATGATCATTTCTACCTCATATATCTTACCAGAATTTGTGGATTCAATTACCTATCACTCACAAACATTAGAAACACGGTAAAAGATCTAGGAGTTTTAAGATTTTTTTTGGAAGATGTTTCAAATCATCAACCCCCTTGATCATTTTTTTGTATGACACAATGTATTTTTGGGTTTAGAAACGTTTGGTTAGATTGACATCGAGATATGTACCATCCTTTATTATCCCTTTTTTTCACTCCATTCCTCGTAGATTATTACATCGATAGATTGATTAGAGGAAGTGGTGCAATCATCCAGCTTCATTTCAGCAACATGGAGCATCATTCACTTGAGGAAAGAAACCCAAGGTTCACCTTCATTTATCTTTAATAGACACATTAATGGTACGTTTAACAGTCTTTGGATACTAAAACCCAAGATGTGAGGAATTTAAATAATAATATTGATATTATATATATAGAGGTTTGGACTACTTAATACAACTTCATGGAATAGTTCCAATCCTCGGGAAAATGTGTTTTATCGTCATTATTGGTGTGTAGTATTGATTCATGCTTATGCTGCTAATTCAGCAATCCAATACAGGGGTTTCCTAAAGAATATGAAGGATGAATTTTCGAGGTCATATATAATTGTGGTGGATAAGTTCTTCATGGGTTTAGATTTATATATGTGGGTATCCTTGATAGTTCCAGATATTATTCATCCTATACATTCTAAAACATGGGAGAATAAAGTTTTTTTTATTACCATAGAATCTTGATTTCATGATTTTAAATCATCCCTGAATGGTTTTTTTATTAAAATGGAATGTGATGTTAAACACTTAAGGTTATGAAGTGAACCTTCCTCTAATGACTGGGGCATGTTTGGAGCGTTCAATTTGATTCAAGATGTTCATGATAGGTGGGAAGTTTTCATATTATATTCATATGAGGGAATTGTGGGGTATTGGAATTAAAACTATGTTTCACTTATGCATTATCCCATATAGAATCACATTATGCATGAAATTCATTACTGGGCATTGCAGTTTCCCCACATGATGCATCGAGATTTACTGTAGGATCAGGTTTCATTGGTGGTGACTTGATTTCATTAATTTGGATGGATTTTCATATTGGTTCTTGGTGTTATGAATTATTACAAACTATAAAAATATCCTTGGTGTTTCTACTTGTCTTCTAATATTATTTGGTGGTGCATATTAAAAAAAATTAAAACACATGAATTCACAAACTTGAATAGAAAATATTTTTGATAATTCTGTTTTGGCACTCAGCTTATTTGAGGGATGTCCTGCTCTAATACATCTACACTAATTCATGTTTGGGGGTATCCTTTTTTGTTCACGTTCCATTTCCCAGAAGGAATCCACTGCAAATCCAGACAAAGAGTCAATTCTTGTCTATATTCGAGATCGAAGGTGGCATAACTGCTGCAATCAGGTCTGATTTAGAGATGCTACTAAACCAAGATAGAGGAGGTCTCCTGTTGTAGACTCTCGCATTATCTTGGTGTTTTTTTGACTCAGTTGAAATTTTTAGAGGTTATTCATTACTTCGTAGGATACTCAATGTTTAGTTTAAGCCATTAAATGCTAGGTGCTTGATAGAATGTCAACGCTATGTCATACCCTTCCCCTCTCATCACTTTAGCCTCACCCAACACTACGAGTTCATCCACATTCTACTCCACAGCACACGTCAAATTACACTGGACCAAAACTTCTAGCCCCACTTCTCAAACCACTTCAAGCTCACTTTAACCAAAGACTATCCCAAAACAAAACCCACCTCCACTGCAAAAATTATATCCCAAAAATCTACAAGGCCTATCAATATAAATCTATCCCATGGTCAGCCTTTACATCCCCTAATAACTCTATTAAAAACAAAGCCTGTAACTTATATTACATACCAAACACTCCTACCTCTAATATTTCCTTAATTCCAACCATGTATCCCCTGCCCAACCAATCACAATATCCAAGCCCACAACATTTGCTCCCAACTAGGTTCCCCAATACCCATCCCATCCCATCACTATCCCCAGCCCCTATGCCACTCTAACCCATCCCCACATTCCACTTCAATTGGACCCACTACAAATCTATATGTCATCCGTAAGCTCTCGTTAACAACTCTAAAGTGAAGTTGCACATAACTCAATCACAAGGTCACATGGTCACATGGTCACATGGCTAAACACGAATGATAAATTGGGAATGGAATTTGGTGGATTTATGATAAGTAGTTTCTTGATGATCCTCAAGATAGGGCCATATACGCACTCATCTCTTGAACATGATATTGTTCTTGAATGAGGCGTCAAGAATTGGATTTGATCATATCGTCATGTAGCAGAACAATGAAGTTTTACTTGATGGCATATTTGGAGTAAAAATTATGGCAAGGATACCTATTTATCAGTTCTCAACTCTTCATGGAGTCAGTATGTGGTATTCATCAAAATCCTAATGGTAGTGGGAATAGCATATAGCCTTCCAATCTTTTGATTCCTTCAAATTGCATCCACCTGTTTTTATGTCTTATTATTTTAACCACTAGTATACGTCTTCATCTTTTTCCTACATTATTTGCCTCCATTTTTCATGGGCCTTCCTTAAACTGAAATCATACCTTCCTATATTGATTGTCAATAAGGACCAAACCCATGTCGTGAGGTCCAAGAAACTATTTTTGTGACATCAATGGAAACTCATCTCTCTGACATTGTTTTTGTGTGTCCAGATTTCATGAGAGGTCTATACTCACAAAGGATCGGTTTGGAGAAGGATAAATTTATAATGACATCATACCATGAGTTTTAACTATTCTCCTCACATGGATGACTAGTGTATAGATTGATGAACTCTTATAATTTGTTGTTGTCATCAGCTCTTTCTCTGTGGTACCACGAGTTAGTGTTAAATAACTGCACTATATATATATATATATATATATATATATATATATATTTGAATGGGTTTAAAGTGTGTTCACACAGTCCCTTATTGTAAAACTATGTATATCTATAATGGAATATTTTTTATATTTAATTTATATTATATATATTAAAACGCTGCCCTATTTGTGTTCTTGTGTAGGTTTGGTGGTGGGTTCTTGAATGTATGCCTGGTGTGCCAGGAGATGAAGACTGCTAGAATTCAGGTGAACATTGCCTTAGTTTCACACACAATGATTGATGAATCTACTACTATTACACACACAAACGTATGTTATAGTAGTAGTCACATAAAAACGTCTATGTAATAGTAGCAGTCACAAAAACTATAGTACATCATATATATTGGTAGTAGAGTCATATACAGATTGTAGTACTCTACCATGATATATGATAAGTGATTTTAATATGATTATTCTACTACCTTGACTCTACTGTTATTACATAGAATGTAATAGGATTTTCTATCCAATGGAGCTTCTGATACTGCATATTTCAATTGATGCATTTCACTTTCTTCTGGATTTGTTGTTCAGAGAATTGAATAAGCTTCATCAATCACAATCTGAATCTACATGAAATAGGTTCTACCATTGCTGATGTGTTTCTAAACTCTCAAGATAATGTATTTTTAGATTGGGTGAAAACAAAACATGTTTCACTTGGATTTTGCAATCAAGGTAATTGATGCTCCTCATCATTTATATTGATATATCTTCTTGAGTCTTGTGGACTAATGCTTATAATATTTATATAATGATAATTCCCGAAATCTAATCCGTTTGAAAATGTGTAAAAGCAATGTATTCCAATTTTAGTATATTTTTTGTATTTTTGTATTTATTAATCTAAAAATAGATATAAATCAATTAAATATTTTCACCTATCCATTATAATCATCCCAATTTATGGTTGTGGAAAACAACTACGAATTAACACACATAAATCTATAAAATCACACACATAAAGCTATCATATACTTAAAATAAGTCTCTATGGACTGAAATAAAGTGTTGTTTGACATTACAAGAACAAGAACAACAATAAAAATGATGGGAATTTGGTCACAAGTCATTTGGAATTTATGAAAGTATATGTTTTTTTGTAATCATTTATTATTGAATTCTTCTGTTCTTGTTATACTAAAGTAGATTTTTGTTTTGTACTCCTACATAATTCTGCTTATCTAATTTCATCCTTTTCTAATTATTAGGGTATCTGGGATTATTGGTATGAAAAATATAGAAATTTTGTGGAAGACATATATGGATGGTCAGATTTGAATTGCCTTTTTTTTGTATGCATGATGGTTATTTAAATGTTTCCATGTTTATAGATATAAATTTTTTCATGTTATAGTATTACAAGATTCTATATTGATTGCTTTACAAATTTTTAGGATATAGGTTTCCAGGCTTCAGGTTCTAGGTTTGTAAATTTATGGTTGGGTTTAAAAGATATTATGTTTTATGTTTAATATTTTGTAGTTTGTGGGAGCCCATGTATGCACAAATATGTTTTAAGGTTTGTAAAAACATTTTTATATGTTTTCACAAAAACGTTTTCACAAATAGGATTGTAGTTTGTACCAACATGGATGCGCAAAGAGGTTTTCAAGTTTGTAAAATTATATTTTCATTTTTTGGGAGACCATGTATGCCCATGTTTTCACACAGGTTTCCACAATCTCGTTCTCCCCCAGCAGACATGGATTTTACTAATTTTTATGTTCAATGGTTTTTAGTTTTCACAAACTGATTTATAGGGTTACATTTTTCTTGGTTATGGGTTTCTATGTTACTAGTTACAAAATTACAAGTTTTTTGGTTTGTATGTCATCTAGTTAAAATTTAATTGTTTGTAGGTTGCCGTTTTTTATTTTGGTATGTTAGAGGTTTATAGGTTCCATGATTATTTGTTTACATGTTTTTAGGTAATAATAATATTGATTAGTGGTTTATAATTTTCTAGGTTTTATAGTTTATGTATATATGTTTATTGTTTTAATGTTTTTTCAATTAATGTTTTTAGTTTTTCAAGATTATAGGTTGCATGTTTTCAGCTTTCACTGTACAATTTCATCTCTGAACTAAAAGCCTTTCAATATACAGGTTCACATGTTCATGTTTTGATGTTGTGAACCATTATAAACACCTCTATGAACTTGTGAATTCTTACATGTTTCCCGCATTGATTCACTCATTAATGATCTAGTTTCTAGTAAGAGCAGGTATTCCCATTACCCAGTTAATTGATTCTTCAATGTTTATATCTTAAAACGGTTCATTATCATCCATTTATTGATGTTTTACTCCCCTACAGCTATAATTATACTATTAAGATCTGGGCAGAGGATGGTGACAGTGACGATTGACATTGTGTTAAGACATTAGGTCGACTGATTAGAAAAATCTGATATCATGGGTACTTTTCAAGTTATTATTTCAAACCTAATTCCTTGTATTATAATTTTATAAAACAAACTTTTATCTTTGAATTTTTTTTCCTTGTTTTTTAGGTACTACCTTTGTTGAAATTCAAAAGAAAGTTAAACACAAATGCAGGAATTTCAACACAAATGTTTATTTAATGTTGTGCAGGTACTACATTTATCTTTATCATGTAAGCGTATATTTATCACTTGTCTGTATACTAATTCCATATGATGTATTTTATCATATGTTTGTATATAGACTAGAGATGGCATGGATGGGGTATAGACCAGAGCTGGCATAGACTAGAGCTAGCATGGATGGGCTGAACATGGATCTGGCATGGATGGGCTGGAGATGGAGCTGGAATGGATTGAAGCTGACATGGATGTGGCTAGAATTGGACGATTTGGAATATACTAATTCTACCATGAATGGGGATAGAGCTAGCATGGATGGGCTATGTCTAGAGATGACATGGATGAGTTGGTGCTTTTGGTGCTAGATTTGCTGATGATGATTGGTTGGAGATGCTACAGTGGTTGATCCTTTTGGGTGGATCCAGTGAGGGTGAGTGGGTGGGTAGTGTTGTCTAGAATTATGGGACATAACTGTGGAACAATTATTGTGGGGATCCAAGAGGTTCTGTTTGTATTGAATTCTATTATTAATATAATTAATTCTTGTCTAATTTTAATCATGTGTTAAAATAATCATCAGTTTAATAATTAAAACATATGTATTATATATGATAAATTAATAAATATAATATAAAATTTTACTTGCAAAAAAAATTATAATATTTATTTAAATTTGATTTATAATCAAATATTATATATTTGTAATATTATTACCAACAGATAAAATTTTCAATAGATCCTATTTCTTAACACATTAACTAAAATATATATTATCTTTTGGTATTATTATAATTGCAACAGTACTATTTTAACTGTCGCAAAAACATTTAGTGATAGAGTTTTAACAAAAGTTTAGTGACAAGGACATATATGTTGGTAAAAAGTTTTACCAATAGAAAATGAACTTTTACCAATAGATATGTCCCTATTGGAAAAAGTGAAATATTTTGTAGTGCTAATATCTGAATGGTAGTGATCCATTACAACCAAGATGGTATAGGGAGTGAACTCATACTACTAATATGGTCATGGGAGTAGACTGTGATGACCATTATGGCATGGTATGTGAACCCATACTATCAAGATGGACTTGGAAGTGTTTCCTTGACTATTATTGAAATCATTCTATATATTTCTATTTCTACCACAATTCCATTTATTATATTGATGTTAGGATTTCTGATATTATATTCTTTATTTTTTTATGATTCATGTCTTGTGAACCTATATGATTTATGTCACGATTCCTCTTTAGGATCTTTGATATATAGGGTACAATCTTCTATTTTAGGGTCATATTCTTATATCTTTATCCTTATGGTTATGTTCACATATATCCCTTGATTACCCTTATCGAGTATCATAGCTCACACATTTTTGTGTTTCCATTCTCCTAGGTCGGGAAGATGTTTTTTTTTCATGATAAGTCTAGGAAATGTTATATTCAAGACGAAGCTAGTGAGTGATAATGAATCCCACTTATTTACCGGTGATTATGTTTCCATGTTTCCAAAGTCACTAGAATAATACGGTATTTGGGTGTTTTTTTATTTAATGTTTTAAGTATTCCTAAAAATTAATTTATTGTTAATGTATGAAAATAGAGGGTCGCTATTGTTGGTATCAGAAAAAGTTGTTAGTTAATATTTAGAATATGGGATGAGAAAACATTAGTAATAACCCTAAGGATAATTTTAAGGATAAGAAAATGTATAGGAAAAATTATTAGAATATTGGTAAAGGATTAATAGAGTTGTTTCCTAGAAATAAATCCATGTCTAGATACTACAATTTTATGAGTCTTTAGACAAGATGTACCTAGGATTAACAACTTTGACAGGGTTTCTCGAGCCTCACTCAAAAAAACCTAGTATATGACAATTTACCTTTTTTGCACACATGGTTTGACACTCCTAAGGGATATGTTTTAGGAATTTTCAAATGGTTCATGACCCATCCTGAAAGATTTAAATATAATTTGGTTATGAATATCCTAGTATATAACAATGCTTTCATAAATTAAATAAATGTTTAATAATTTAGACAACTTATAAGTGTCTTTTCATGATTATGTGGTTCCTATTTATTATAATTGTATTATACACATTGCTTTTGATTTTAGATAATGGTTGGAACCTAGTAGATCCAAATTAATGGTTATTGTGAAATATAATACATAAATTTTCCTATTAAGAAATAAAATTCTATGGGAGATGGAATTCAAAATCTTGTTGTTAT
This sequence comes from Viscum album, assembly GCA_963277665.1. Classification (NCBI taxonomy): domain Eukaryota; kingdom Viridiplantae; phylum Streptophyta; class Magnoliopsida; order Santalales; family Viscaceae; genus Viscum; species Viscum album. The sequence continues at coordinate 991,924,365 of OY728152.1, read as the reverse complement.
GATCAAAAATATTTCCAAAGCTGTGAATCAAGGTGGAAATCCAAATGAGAAAAGGACGGAACACCATTATGTTGATTCCATCATTAAGCAACATCCACCTTATATAAAATGGCCTCCTCATCCAATTTTAGTTGAAAAATTGATCAGTACTACTAAAAAGGTATTCTCTATTCTCTAGTTATTAGAGAATGAGAAATTCAGTCTATATATTTATCAGTTAGAATGAAAATCAAACAAGTGGTGGATGTGGATCCAAAATATAAGGTAGAAAGATGATATTTAATAAATGGATTGGGATGATTTCAAGAACATAATTTTTTAAAAGTAATTTCCTCGGATTATTCATATCAATGTGGATATATGGTTTCTTTAGTCGATGAAAATGTATGAAAAATAATTTGGTACCTACAAGGCTAATTTCACAAGACTTTTGTGGTACGCTTTAATAATTATCATTCAACCCGGAGGTATAGTTAATAGATTATTCAGTGGATTAAAGACACATATCATAAGGTTGTTTTCCATAAGATAATTTATTAACTATGAATATATTTTGAGTTGTAAAATCAAGGTTTAAATGGATGTTATAGTCCCATATCAATCGCATGTATTTTCGATGAAAATAAAGATGCAGTTTAAAGGGAAACCTAAAAACCATGAAGAGAAGAATATGAGATTTCCTTTATGCTGTAATTGTGTGAAAATCATAGAGAAAAATTTCTTAAGGGTTTTATTAAATGTGTTATTTTTGGAAGGGAATTCCATTAGTAAATTAATTTTTAAAGTGATTGGTAGAAGTTAACTAATAGTGTGAATGGAGAAAATCAACACAGAATTCACCTCTCATGCTTTAGTTCTACAAGTGTTAGGAGAATGGAAATTATACTAACCAGTTCCCAAAACCATGGGATAGTGATGATCATTGATGTTAGAGACATCTTAAAATAAGGGACATGTTTTTTTAGTCAATAAGTTTTTTCTTTATGACTTTTCCATTCCTTCTTGTTTTGAAAATCACAAACACCTTATACTTAAGAAAATCTATATTTTACTTCTATAAGGAAAATTTCCTTCCTTATGGAAATTTACCCTAACCTTGACTTCCTTACACAAAGGAATATTTTTCTTAAGTATAAAATTCGGATTCATAACCAAAACCTTGGAATCAAATAATATTATGGTATGAAGCATTCTGTTTTAGGATTCGAATTCGGGATGTGAACTGCAATGAAGTTCCACTCAGAATTCTGGATGTAAACTGTAATGATGTTCCAATACGAATTCTGCATATGAAATGTAATAAATTTCGACTCCGAATTTTGGATACGAACTCAGATAAAGTTCCACTCCGAATTTTGGATATGAATTCTAACAAAGTTCAACTCCAAATTCTAGACTTGGAACTTTTTTTAGTTCGACTCCGAACTTTTATTAGTTCGACTCCGAAATTTTATTAGTTCAAATCTGATAATTTATTAGTTTGAATCAGAACTTTTATTAATTCGACTCCGAAATTTTATTAGTTCGACTCTGAACTTTTAACTAGTTAGACTCCGAACTACTACAAGTTCGACTCCAAACATTGTAAGTTCATATTCTAAACTCTAGTGAAACTAGACTCCAAATTTCCTTGGAAATTCAGACTCCGGATCTCTACAGAATTCAGGTTCTGAATTCCTTTAAAACATAATTCGATTATCCTTTTTATCATAGACTCTGAATTCCATTTTTGTTAGACTCTGAACTACTATTTACAAACATTCAGAATACTAGATTTTCTTATTCTTACATTTGTTTCAATGTAAAACGATGTCGTTCTTTCAGTTACATATGTTTTTTTATAAAAAGTTTTTGTCCATTCTATTTCTAAAAAACTGTTGTTTTAGTGACACGTTTACATGTCCCTCCGAAGTTTAAGGAAAATATGACCGTTGGAGGAGGGAGCCGACCATTGGAAATTTTCCTATAAATATGAGCTCCTTTGAACAGTCTCAATACTAAATTTTGACAACTTGACAACTTGTTCTTACATGTTGTTCAAGTGATTTCTAGAGAGAGAGGCTCTTATTAACTCTCAAGCTTCGTGCAGAAAGTTTGAACTACTTGTTCAAACTTTGCCTTGTGCAGATTGCTTCGTGCGACTCCGAATGTTGGTGATTACATTCGAGGGCTTCCAGGGATAGGAATACAGAGGTGAAGTCAACCTTGAAGTTTGAGGGCTACCTTGTTGAGGTAGATAGAGGTTACAACTACCATAAATTTGAGGGCTTGCGAGTATAACAAGGCAGTGACACCGATATTCATATCAAGGGCTTACCCTGGTGTGGGTAAGACATACTTTCTTGAAAGTATAAATCAAGGGACCTTTATCCAAGGTTTGTGGATACCATTCTCTTTGGGTTAAAAGATTTATATCTTGTTACTTGTAGTTTTACTACTTGTTTTCCACTGAATTGTGTATTGTAAGAAAAGTATAATCTTCTTACATTTCCTTACACTTTTACTCTGATTAGTTTAGATTCTATATGCTTTAAGGTAGAATCTCATATTGTAACCTTTGGTTAAGTTTCAATTTCTAGATCCATATTTACGGAACATGTTTTTCAGAATCACTTTCCAGATTTAAGCAAGTGCACAGAACTAGAAGTTTTTAACTTCATACATCATCCCAATTATTCAATTGGTGTTAGAGGTGTTGTGAATTTTCATAGTTTAACTTTGTTAATCTTAGATCCTTCCTTGACTAAGGAAATTTTTTAAAGTGTACAATTCACCCCCCCCCCCTTGTATATTGAGCATCTACATCATTATTTCGATCCAAAAATTGGTATCAGATGAGGTCTCTGAAATAATTATACTCACATATAAGTTTTCCTTGCTTAGTTTTTTTTTTGTTCTATATTTTCCTTGCATTGGAATATTTTTTCATGAATCCGAACTTTTGTTATTAACAAGTTTTTATATAGAAAGACTTTCTTAAAGATGGCAGGTATGAAGGTTGATTCCATCTATAACCATAATCCAACAAGACCACCAATTTTTTATGGAAATGATTATGAGTATTGAAGAGATCGTATGAAGACTTTCGTTATCAACATTGGGGTTGACAACTTTTTTATGCTTACTGGATGTTATAAAATTCCTGATTAGGAAGTAAGTGATTTCACAATACAAGAGAAGCATGATTATAAATTAAACTATAAGGTATGAAATACACTACTATGTTCAATGACTATGAACATATATAGTCAAATTTATTCATGTGAAATAGCTAACTGTATATGGAAGAAACATGAGGTTACACATTTTGGTACATCTAAAGTGATTGAGACAAGAAGAGCGATGCTGAGAGCTGAATATCATGGTTTCAATTTTCTTTATGGAGAATGATTAGTCACTAAAAGTGGCTAATATTCATTTTTAATATATTTATATTCATTTTCCCAAAGTCCATAAACATTTTTTTTAGTGCATTATATAAATAGAACTTCATTTCTAATCTTAAATACAATTCACGTTTAAAATGCAAATTTGGGCCCAATCATTCATCTGTTTGTGGATAGCATTATATTAAATTTCTGAATTTGATATTTTGGGATATGATTTATCACTTTGTTTGGAAAATTTAATCTTTTAGGTCCGATGGATGAATCTCAAGGGAAAATGGAGATTATTGTGCCTGAATGGCGAATGTTTCTGAAGAAAGCATAATGGGCCTAAGGCCCATCAAACAAATGTGGGGACCACAAAACAAGCCCAATGAATCTCAAATGTTTATAGTATAAAGATAAAAATATTAGGATCAATTTAATAAACTGTTGTCAGAGCTAATTCAGAAGATTTTAATGAGATACAAGGGGCTGATGGTTAGAATTAAAATGGTGGGTCATAGCGGAATGCTCATAAAGACAGCCCACCATTTTGAACATAACTCCAAAATGGCTAAACCAGATCACCTGAAATTATTATATCATCTTGAAGAAACATGTACAAAGATAGTTCCTATTTATGACACCTTCATGTTCTTCCATATGAAGTGTCAAACACAGATGTCAAAATGGAGGATGAATCTGGATGGTTTTGTGGTCAACTTTGTAACGTTAATTTCCTTTTGATTCTTCGCCCTCCTTTTGACTCTCTTAATTTTTGGGGGGGAATTTATTGTTTGGGGTTGACCTAAGTCTCCTAATATGCCTATATAAGGAGCTGGTGGTGATGGTAATAATCATATAACATTTTTCATTGAATCCATTTTTTTTCTTTCATCTATTGTATTTCTTTCAATTGTAATTTCATGCTTTCAATTTGTAATCGCATCATCATGTTTTCCCATGTAAGTTTTTCCTTCACATTTATTATTTTAATAAAATTTATTCTTCTTCTTCACTTATTCCTTTCCTTTTCTTTTCACGTTGATACCATTGAATCAAGGTGTGAATTTATTCACACTATCACTTCTGATTTTAATCACACAACGGTGGAGTGTTCATTCTTTTAATAATTTTCTTCTTCTTCAATTCTTCCCCCATTAGTCTACATCCCACTTCCATTGGTAGAATATCATCAATGGAGGGATAAACACTTAAGGTTTGATCCAAGGGAGTAGCAAGGTCAGGTATTGGATGTTATTTCATGTACTTTAATTTTTAAATCTGTTTGTTATTTTAAGATTTCCATTCGATGAGTATGTTCCCCTTCATCTTTTCCAAGTTTAACGACGACACATTTTGAGAGCTAGTACGATCTATTTCCTTTGAGTTCTCAGTAAAGTGATCCTCAAAGTGAATTAGTGATTGGCTTGGTAATTGTGTAGGGATTAAATTGGTGAATGATTTGGGAGAATTATCGTGTTGTTTTGATATGTCATTAATTAATGACATGAAATTTTTAAGAAAATAAATTTATCCAATCCACCCCAAGAGAAACCCTAAGATCAACCCATCATAAATAATTTTTTTGTTCACATCATTTTTCTTTTCTGTTATTTAGATTTTATCATTAGTTATCCAACTAAAATATACCTCAATGTTGGCCACTTCATAGCCAATCCTGCAACATATTTGATTGTCTCAAGGTTTCTTCTTTGGTCACTGTGGATTTGATCCCTACTTGTACTTCAATGACCACTTTTACCATTAGGGTAAATTTGGGCGCAACCAAATTTTGGCACCGTTTCCGGGGACCCAAGTAAGTACCTTATACCCTCGTCTTCTTTCCTCACCCCATATTCTCTTTTCTCATCCCCATTTCTCTTCTCTTTTCCCCTTTCTATTTTTTTGACTCTCAAAAATCATGATTCCAAATTTATAAATGAATCCAATGGAGTATAATCAACAATATCCCTTCACAAACTTAGGATGGAAACAATTAGAAAATTCACATTGGGAATCACCAACCTTTTTTAATTACTTGGATCGACCATTGAATGAATACCCCACACCCGATAACATTAATGATATTTGTAATGATGAATGTTTAAAAGATCAATTTTCATACCTATCAAGAATGATTGAAAAGATAAATAATGGGGAATTCCAAGATGTTCAAACTTCTTTCCAACCTAATCCTCAAAAAAATCATTAAGAAATTGTGTCAGAAAATGGAGAAAATGACTTACGAGGTTTCATCCTTAAGAGTAGAACATAAAAGCATTGAAATGGTTGTCGAACCCATTCCCAATAAGGTTGTCTCTTCCTCATCACTAATAAAAGAATATTGTCTTCCTAAAACCTCACATGAATTTATTTAGGAAACAAACATTGGATTTGGGATAGTTGAAGATAATAATGGAATTGTTGATGGGTTCTTAAATCAAGAGGAAATTAATTTTATGGATTCACAAGGGGAAAATTTGTCTTCATGGATTGAGTGTTCAGAATATTGCTCCAATAACAATGTTTTAGAATCACCGATCATTGAACCATTGGGAGATATAATGAATATTGTGTCTATACCCACTCATGAAATTCAAATGGAAAATTTTGGGGATGAATCATATTTTCAAAAGGAACCAATTATTTCAAATGTTTTTAAAGAAGAAACAATTTTTTATTCAAATTATAATTCTTCTTTAGGAAAATTCAATCAAATTGAACTCGATGTTTTAATACTTCCTTCCCTTCACAATAATCCCTCTATTTATGATAACCAAGACCATTCAACTGTCATAAATTTTCATCAAGAATCTCACAAAGTAGGAATGAACCTTGTAATATTAGGAAATACTCCAGATAAAATACGATCAACCATTTTAGATATTCCTTGGATTTTACCAATCATTGTAGAAAATTGGATTTCATACGAAACAAATTTCAAAAAAACAATCAATCTCAATCTTGTTGAAGTGGAGAAATATCAGTTAATTATAATTTTGAAAATTGGAATTGGATAAGTTGGGGGGTTCAAGCCAAGATAAGGACGTTAAACAAAATCGCTACATGGGAGGCAACCCATGGTTTTCATGTTTTCTAATTATTTTGAATAATTTTCTTTTTCATATAATAAATTACCATAGACTATTGACCTATTATTCTTTTATGATTAAGGATGGCTATGAAAGGGGACACGTGGTGTGATCTCTGAGTAATACCATACCCAGAAATCTAAAAAAAAGACAATGTATCATCAGTTTATTTTTGTATTGTTTTATTTTTATGTATTTATAGGTTAAAAAAATAAAAGGACATGTCATAAGTCATAAGGAAAATCCATTCACAACTGTCCAAGCCACTGAGACTCAAATCCAGGATTGAAGGGAGACTATGGCATGATATTTCATCATCAACCACTAGGTGACTTCATTCCATGATTATCATTTTAAATTTCCTCTTTGAACAACTCTCCCATACGCCCTTCTATGTTTTCTTTAAACACTGGGGACATAGTTTTCTATGTTGGGGGGAGATGAAACAAAAATTGATTTTTTAAAAGAACATGCCTGGAAAAAAAATTCCATTAACCTTGAACAGGATAACACACATTTCAAACTCTGAAATTGGATATCAAATAATGTTGTATGCCTTGATTCTGATTTTAATGCAAGTTTAACTTCATGAGCATAGATTTTAAAAAGTGTAGTTATCCGATGTGATTTTTCAACGTTTACATTTTCATCCTCTTAATAAAAATGCCACAAAGAACATCTACTGGATTGTGGGTGTAAATATGAGTTCTTGGGTTCCATTCATTATAGCATGGGGTTCTGGGGTCACTTTTAGTTTAATTTGAGGATCCAAAAACAAAAAAAACAAAAAAAAACAAAAAAAAATTGGGAAAAAAATTAATGACCACATAGAGAAATGTTTTGTCCAAATGCGTGGTGTCCGGCACATGGGGATTGTGACTCTATAGTTTTCATGCCTAGTGTTAGGCTTTATATATCTATTGTAGAGAATGGAATTGAAAATATGTGTGGCTTCCGACACTTGGGGATCACGACTCCATAGTTGTCTTGACCAGAGTTAGTCTATTCATTTCTATTGTGGTTCAAAAAAATAATAAAAATGGATACTCATTTTAAGGTTTAATGTGACTCCCACCTAGCGCTTCCATTTTTTCCCCTTGAAAAATAAAATGGTCCCCATATCTTTTGTGATGCACAACACTTTATCATTCTTAATTGAAATTGGATGAAATGTGGGGATGAATTTGAACCATGGAATGGGCTTGGGCTTGGTATATGCTTATGGACCTAGCTTGTTTTAAATAATTTTGATGGGTTTCATAATTTTTTTGGTATGAGGTCTTTGGGTGAGAAATGTGTATTAAAATGTTTTTGGAAAAGGGGATTTTAATTTCATATTTGTAATATATTTTTCTCGAGACTGGAAAAACTCAAGTTGGGGGGTGTTATTAGTCACTAAAAGTGGATAATATTAATTGTAAATATCTTTATATTCATTTTCCCAAAGTCCATATACATTTTTTTAGTGCATTATATAAATAGAACTTCATTTCTAATCTTAAATACAATTGATGTTTAAAATGAAACATTGGGCCCAATCATTCATCTGTTTGTGGACATAAATATATTCATTTTCTGAATTTTTTATTTCGGGATATGGTTTATCACTTTGTTTGGAACATTTTATCTTTTAGGTCCGATGGATGAATCCAAAGAGAAGATGGAGATTTATGTGCCTAAATGCAGAAAGTTGCTAGAGAAAGCATTATGGTCCTAAGGCCCATCAAACAAATGTGGGGCCCACAAAACAAGCCCAATGAAGCTCAAATTTTTAAATTATAAAGAGAAAAACATTCGGGTCATTTTATTCAACTGTGGTCAGAGCTAATTAAGAAGATTTCAATGAGATATAGGGGGCTGAAATTTAGAATTAAAATGGTGGGCCATAGCAGAATGCTCATAAAAACAGCCCACCTTTTTAGACATAACACCAAAACGGCTAAAACAAATCACCTAAACTTTTTAGAGCTTCTAGAATACACATGGAAGAATATATTTCCTATCTATGACACCTTCATGTTCAGGTGTATTACGTTTCAAATGAACACGTCAAAATGGAGGATGAATCTGGATGGTTTTGTGGTCAACTTTGTAATGTTAATTTCCTTTCGATTCTTCACCCTCCTTTTGACTCTCTTAATTGTTGGGGGTGAATTTACTATTGGGGGTTGACCTAAGGCTCCTAATATGCTTATATAAGGAGTTGGTGGTGAAGGGAATAATCATCTAACATTTTTCTTTGAATCCCTATTTTTCTTTCATCCATTGTATTTCTTTCAATTGTAATTTCCTGCTTTCAATTTGTAATCACATCGTCAAGTTTTCCCATGTAAGTTTTTCTTTCAGGTTTATTATTTTAAAAAAATTTATTCTTCTTCTTCACTTATTCGTTTCATTTTCTTCGCACGTTGATACAATTGAATCATGGTGTGAATTTATTCACACCATCACTTGTGAATTCAATCACACAACGGTGGAGTGTTCGTTCTTTTAATAATTTTCTTCTTCTTCAATTCAACCCTCATAAGTATACATCCCGATTCCATTTGTATAATATCATCAATGGAGGGAAAACCACTTAAGGGTTGATCCAAGGAATTATCAAGGTCAGGTATTGGATGTTATTTCATTTACTTTAATTTTTAAATTTGTTTGTTATTTTAAGATTTCCATTCGATGAGTATGTTCTTCTTGGTCTTTGACAAGTTTAACGATGACACATTTTGAGTGCTATTATGATCTATTTCCTTTGAGTGATCAGTAAATTGATCCTCAAAGTGAATTAGTGATTGGCCTGTGAATTGTTTAGGGATTAAATTAGTGAATGATTTGGTAGAATTATCTTGTTGTGTGGATACATCTTCAATTAATGACATGAAATTTTTAAGAAAACAATTTTATCCAAACAACCCCAATAGAAACCCTAAGATCAACCCATCATCAATAATTGTTTTGTTCACATAATTTATCTTGTCTGGTATTTAAATTTTATCATTTGTTGTCCAATTAAAATCTACCTCAATGTTGGCCACTTCAGAGCCAATCCTACAGCATATTTGATTGTATCAAGGTTTCTTCTTTGGTCCCTATGGATTCGATCCCTACTTGTACTTCAACGACCGCTTTTACCAGTAGAGTAAATTTTGGTGAAACCAGAGAACCCATTTGCAAAGTGCAACTATGATTTATGACTATCATTAATAGCTTACAATCTATGGGAGAGAAAGTTCTGGATGATGAAGCTCTTGTAGATAAGATTATTGATATTATGCACAATGAGTGGGAATCAACGAGAACAGCTATTGATGAGAACAGGAAGGTTACTCAAATTTCCTTAGATGAGCTATTTGGAACTCTTCTCCAACATGAAAAAAGAATGAAGAGGGATGCTGACAACATAAAAAAGAAGAATGGGAATGGTACTGTTTCTTTTACTACTACTTCAAATCACATGAAATCAAAGACTCCTGAGATATTAACTAGATATAAGGCTAAGAAGGTTACTATCCAATCTGAATCTAGTGAGAGTGAAGTCTATGAGAATGAGTTAGAAAATCCTTCTTGAAGGATGAACAAGATAGCTGGCCAGAGAAACCTCCAATCCAAGTATAAGAAAAAGGAATGGAAAGATAGGAAAGATGGAGAAGTTACTTATTATGAATGCAAGAGGGTGGGACATATTAGACCATATTGTCCTTTGCTAAAAAAGAAAGAAAGGAAAGAGAGGTATTCTGAAAGGAATAGAAAGAAGTATTATAATGCCAAATCTAAGAATGTTCTGAAAGCCAATGACACCTAGAGTGCGGGTGGTGGTGACTCTTCAAATGAATCTTCTGATTATGAATCTTAAGGACATGAGAATCTTGGTCTTATAGCCAGAATACCTATTAACAATCATTACAATATGTCTAAGGTAAACAATCCTGAATCACTGACCAATGTTTCTTTAAATTCTAGTGACAGTAAATATTATAACTCTTCAGAAGAAGAATCCTCTTCTGATGAAGAAAATACTTTACCTACCTATGAAGAAGTTTCGAGGTTTGTTGAACTACTTGAGATTGAGAATTCCAAACTCAATAAAAATCTTGATAAGGAAAACTCTAGGAATATTATTCTTAAAAAAGAAATATCATATCTTTCTAACGATCTTGATAGGAAAAATGCTGATTTTATAAGTATTTAAAAAAATCTTGAGGAAGTAAATTCTGAGAAGAACAAACTTTATAAAGAACTAGAAAAAGTAATTTCTAAGAAAAGTGTTTTCGAGCCTAGCTCTAGTTCCAAATATAATGATTTTGAATATAAAAGCATGGTTATAAAACTGAAGTCCGAAATTTTTTCCATAAAGAAGTTTTTTTCAAATATTACCCATGGTAAAGAAAATTTTGAAAAAATGTATTCACAAATACAACTTTTAAGAAACAAATCTGAATTTGGTTACACCCATGCAAAACCAACTTTTAGTAACAACTACTATGTTCCAAAAAGTGCCCCATTTTTTACCATGTTTCAATGTGGTGGTCACTGGGCAAATAATTTCTCTTTAAACAAAACCCAATCTCTATGTTATCATAAGGCTTACTTTTCTAAGAAGATGTGGGTTCCCAAAATTTTGTTATCTGAAAATCATGGATCCCAACAAGTTTGGATTCCAAAAGTCTAATAATTTTCTCATTTTCAAGAAAATAGGGGGAATGCCAACAACAATACATGGTACATTGATAGTTGATGTTCCCAGAATATGACTGGTAACAAAAGATATTTTGAAAATATTATCAAGATGAAAGAAGGAAAGGTATCTTTCGGAGATAATGCTCAGGGAGAAATTGTTGGTATAGGTAATATTATTCTTCTTGGTAAAACATTGATTTCAAATGTTTTATTTGTAAAGGGTCTTAAGCACAACCTCATTAGCATAAGTCATTTATGTGATGAAGGATACCTTTTGAATTTTAGGAATGATAAATTCTTAGTTCACAATTCCAAGGAAGAATTTATTCTTTCTGCCTATAGGCAAGAGAATGTTTACACTTTCAACATAGAAGGCCATAGGAGCCAAGACCTACCTTTCCTTAGTGAAATGGAAGATCATTGTTGGTTATGGCATAGAATATTAAGTCACTGTAACCTTAGAAACTTATGTAAACTCTCTAATAAGTAACTAGTTAAGGATCTACTGGGGCTTAGATTCGATTCTTCTAAAGTTTGTGATCCTCGTCAATATGGAAAGAAACATAAATCTAGTTTTAAATCAATTGGTAAGGTCTCAACAACTGATGCATTACAGTTAGTGCACATGGATCTCTTTGTTCCAACACAAACTGGAAGAATTTGGGGTAAATACTATGTTTTTGTTCTATTTGATGACTACACTAGATTTACATGGGTCTATATTCTAGAAAAGAAGTCTGAAGCTTTTTCTTATTTCAAAAGTTTTAGAGCCCATTTTAAAAATTAGAAAAACCTTCCATTGAATACTATTTATTGTGATCATGGAGGAGAATTTCAGAATTTTGATTTTGAAACTCTTTGTAGTAGAAATGGTATTACTCACAACTTTTTAGCACCTAGAACTCCTCACCAAAATGGTGTAGTTGAAAGAAGAAATATAATTCTTCAAGAGATAACTAGAACCATGTTGAGTGAATATTCTATAGCTAGACATTTCTGGGTAGAAGCTATAAGTTCCACTTGTTACACTATAAATTGAGTTATGATCACACCTTTTCTTAATAAAACGCCTTATGAGTTATGGAATGGTAGAAAACCAAGACTTTCCTACTTCAATGTTTTTAGTTTCAAGGTATTCATCCTGAATACTAAGGATAATCTACACAAATTCGCACCAAAATCTGATGAAGGAATTATCTTAGGCTACTCCACAACTTCTATGGCTTATAGAGTTTTCAATAAAAACACTTGTACTGTTGAGGAAACAGAATATGTAAAATTTGATGAATCTGATCATTTTGTATTTAAATCATCCCGACCTACTTCCTCGGATGTGTTTTCAAAAACTAATTATCAACCATTGTTAGAAGATCCTTCTGATAAGGAAAACGTTCAAGAATATACTTCTGAAACATATACCCCAGAATATTTTCTACCCTATATTGATAAATAGGTTTTACAAAACCCAAACCAGGTGTTTCTTAAGAATCATCCCAGTGATTGTATCATTGGTGGTGTAAATCAACCTGTAAGGACTAGAAGTTTCTTGAGGAATGAAGTAGAACATCTATCATTTCATTCCCAATTAGAACCAAAAAGTACTAATGAAGCTTTAGGTGATGATGATTGGATCAAATCCATGCAAGATGAACTAAATGAATTTGAAAGGAATAAAGTCTGGACCATTGAAAGACCTAAGGAATCTTCTGTTATTGGAGTAAAGTGGGTCTTTAGAAACAAGTGTGATAAAAATAGAGTCATTGTAAGAAATAAAGCTAGACTAGCTGCTAAAGGCTATAAACAACAAGAGGGAATAGTCTATGAAGAAACCTATACTCCAATAGCTATACTTGAATCTATTCGTATCTTACTTGCCTTTACAACATTCTTCAATTTTAAACCTTTTCAAATGGATGTGAAATGTGATTTTCTTAACGGTTATGTTCAAGAGGAAGTTTTTTTTTCGAACAACCTCATGGAGTTGAAGATACAACAAATCCTGATCATGTTTTTAAACCTACCAAATATTTGTATGGCCTTAAACAATCCCCACGAGCTTGGTATGATAGACTTATAGGATTTTTTCTTCAAAATAACTATATTAAGGGAAATGCAGATCCAACCCTTTTTATAAAGAAAGATAAGAAAAATATTTTGGTTGTTCAAATTTATGTTGATGACATCATATTGGTTCAACTCAGCAATCTTTAACTGAATCCATTGCAAGTCTAATGAAATCTGAGTTTGAAATGAGTATGATGGGTGAGTTAAAAATTGTCCTCGGTTTTAAAATTTCTCAAAAACTAGAAGGAACCTATATATATCAACATAAGTATATTAAAAATATTCTTAAAAAGTATGGATATGACAATACTAAAAGTATAAGTACTCCTATCGGTACCTCAAACTCTTTAGATCTTGATGAAGCTGGGAAACCAGTAGATCAATCATCTTTTAGAGGTATGATAGGATGTCTACTATACTTAATAGCTACTTGTCCAGACAGAATGTTTTCAATATTCTTATGTGTGAGATATCAATCCAATCCTAAGGAATCTCACATAAAGGAATTGAAAAGAAATATTCACTACTTAAAGGGAACCATGGATCTAGGATTATTTAATACTTCTAGAAATGATTTTGTTTTAAAAATCTTTTCGGATGCTGACTTTGGTGGATGTAGCATGGATAGGAAGAGTACATCCGGAACATGCCATTTCATAGGAGATTTATTAGTTTCTTGGTCATGCAATAAGCAACACTCAGTAGCACTCTGCACTACTGAAGATTAATATGTAGCAGCTGGAAGCTGTTGTGCTCAAGTGTTGTGGATGCAACACACACTCACATACTATGGCTTGAGTTTTACAAAAACTCAAATTTTTTGTGATAACACATGTGCCATTTCCCTTAGTAAAAACCTTTCACATCACTCTCGTGCAAAACACATAGATATTAGGCATCACTTTCTTAGGGATCACACACTTAAAAGAGATATCATTCTTCAGTTTATCATAACGCATGATCAACTTGCTGATATTTTCACAAAATCATTACCCTTTGATAGATTTGAATACATTAAACAAAATTTAGGAATGATAACCATATGGTGATCCTCCTTCATTAACATTTTGTTGAAAAATTCTCCTTACAGTAATAAACTCTTTTTCATAGGGGGTGTACATTTTCTTTTGTAATAAAAATTTTTCGTTATCAGTTTTTATTTACAAACATTGGTAACCAAAAAAAAATTCGCAACAAGTTTTTGAAAAATTTTGGAATTAAAATTCTCGGAATGGAAATTCTCGGAATAGAAATTCTCATAATGGAAATTCTCAAAAGGGAAATTTTAGGAATGGAAATTCTCAGAATGATAATTTCTAGAACTGAAATTTTCGTAATGAAAATTTCCAGAAAAGGAATTTTCAGAATGGATTTTTCGTAATGAGAATTTTTCGTAATGAATATTCCGTAATGTAATTTTTTTTCAGAATGTATTTTTCGTAATGAGAATTTTTGTAATGATGTTTTTCATTATGAGTTTTTCTTAGATTTTTTAGAATAATATTACCAATTACGAACAGTGTTTCTAGCCAATCTGAAAGGTATGATTTCCTTACTTAATTTTTATAGTCATATTTTTCTTACAGGTATTTTCCTATGAGTTTCAAAATTATTCGGATTCCAGTTTTCCTTAAATCCAAATGTTTCTTTAAAAAAAACCTCAAAATATCGGAGTCAGGTTTTCCATAAGAGAATATTCTCAGCTTTCAGATAAAATTAAAAGGGTTTTCAACCATTTGATGGTTTTTGGAAGATCAAACATCACCTCCATATCCTATATAAAGGGGACCCTAAGAGTCATACCACGTCTTTTTTTTCAAAGCTTTCATGTCTCGAATCCCTGAAACTCTTCTTAAGGACCATTCCGATCTTTTTCAATGTCATTCAGAATCTTCCCGAACTCTCCACTCCAAATGTATGTTGAAGCTACATTTCAAGATATGTCAACTACAAATCCAATTTCAAAGTGGTTAGTGTTCAGTGAAAGGCTAGTGCATCTATATTTCTACAAGTTTTATTCTCTTATAACCAAGAATATCATACTAAATGGCTGGGAAGATGTTTTCTTGTCTATGTCAGAAAAACAAGATCCGGTTTATATAGATTTATTAGTTGAATTCTATGAGTCTGTTTCCTTCCAGCAGGAAGATGTTAGAGAGTTATTTTCCTTAAAGTATTATTGTAAGACTTACAAATTATCTTTCACCAAGGCTGCAAGATTGGTTGGTTTATCCTACTAAGGGGAAGCTGAGTTTTTCACACATAAACATTCGGATGAGAAAGGAAGTTTCAACAAGGTGAAGGCATTGAAATGTCTTTGACTCAAAGATACCAAGACTGCTAAGATTGCTCATATCACTCCAAATAATCGAATTTTTCAGTTGTGGGTACAAGGCTTTCTCATACCAAGAAGGGGTGACAAGGATAATCTGAAGAGAAGTGACATCTATGTCCTAGATTTCCTGGTAAATCTAAGAAAGATAAATTTAATGAGGCATGTCTTGATTACGATTAAGAATATAAAAGAAGGGAACTTGAGAGATCAAATCATTATGTACCCTGCCTTACTATCAAAGCTTATAGTTCCGTGCTTAGATTATTTCAAATTTTCTTGTAAGTCCAATGTTTTGAATTTTAATCTTATGCTTGTCAGTGATGATACTTTGAAAAGGATGAAGATGGGTTTCTCTACTAAATCCAGAGAATTCTATACTTTATCAGAGGGAGTGGAAGAGTCCATTCTGGAAAATGTCGATAAGGCTGAACCAGTAAAGAAATTCACTATGAATAAGAATATTAAAGAAGTGGTTGGTGATGAAAAAACCCCCAAATATAAGGAAACCCAATCCGTACCTCCCAATCCAATGAAACAGAAAGCATATATAGATGAAGTGGCTTCCAAGTGGAGGGAAGAAAAAGTGAAGAGAAAATAAGGTGATCCACAGTTCGGATTGGACCCTGTTGAGGATAAGGCCTTAAGGGAAAATGCTGCGGATGTGTTATAAAAAGAGGCAAAAGAGAAGAACTTGAAGAAAATGTTGTCTGAGGCTGAGCTTGTGCAATCTCTGTTGAGAGATACTGAAATAGACTCTGAGAAGATTCCAATTCTGGAAACCTTCGATGTCCAACCTTCTTTACCAGAGACTCCAGCAAAGAACTATGTCACTTTGGAAAAATCCAATGGTAAAGAGGTAGTTGATGAAGTTGAAAAAGAAGCTGGTGAAGAAGTAAAAGAAGATGTTGTTGAAGAAGAAGAATAATAAAAAGAATGTGATGATCTGGATGAATTGATCAAAAAAGTATAATATTATCAAGAGAAGGTTGAATCCGCAAAATTACCCACTCCAGGAATGTCAGTTGAGAAAGAAAGTGGGAAAGATAAAGATGAGCTAGAGGAAGAGAATGAAAATGATTTATATGATGAGGAAGAATCCTATGAAAATAATTTCCTTGAAGAAGGGGCAGAAAAGGAGAAACCAGATGAAGACCAGGTTGTGCAACTATCATAAAGTGAGGAAGAGTCCCTTGATGATCAACCCATTATGAAAGCTGACAAGGGGAATAAAGTGCTTATGGATAGACCAATAAAAGATTTCATCAGAAAGAAAAAGGTTGGTGGTTCATCTAGAAGGAAACTAGTCCATGTTGAGGAAGATCCATCTCCAAGAAAGTTATCTGATTCAGAGTCATCAGCTCATGGTCATGATTTTGTGGTGAAATCTATGAATAAGTTGGTGGACACCATCCCGATTTCCCCACCATAGATTCTAGATTCCAGATGATGCAGCATAGTTTGAATCAGAAATCAGAAGCCTTGTCTATGGTGATGGATAAGTGTATAAAGATTGAGGTCAACTATAGAACTTTTCTTATCAATTATGATGTACACAGGAAGTCTTGCAGCAAAATAACTTTATGGTCTAAGATAGTTGAAAAAGACATGGATGATTATAATAATTTTAAGAATGAGGTAAAAGATGCCTTTGACACCGAGGACAAAATGATTAAGAATATTCAAGATGAGCTGATTGTTGAGAAGAGTTCTCAAAGTTAACAAGTGAAGGAACTGATTGATAAGACTCTCTGGCTCAAAATTTTATAAGCGATAGAAACCTTCGGATTGATCATGAGAAAAGACTGGTAAAGCAAGATGAGATAGTGAAGATGCAGTAAGAGTCCATGAAGGCTCATAAATATGCCTTGAAATCCCAAAAATAAAGGATAAAAGCCTTAGAGAGGCAGGCTGAGGAAGACCAAAGAGACTTGAAGAAGCTCAAACCCTTGTTGAAGAAGCTGATCCCAAAGGAAGAGGAAGACAAATAAATCCACTACAATATTTTTTTGTATTTGTCTTTCCTTGTAAAAAATTTATCAACTCTAATGAAAATTTGGTTGGTTCTATCTT
Organism: Viscum album; assembly: GCA_963277665.1. Classification (NCBI taxonomy): domain Eukaryota; kingdom Viridiplantae; phylum Streptophyta; class Magnoliopsida; order Santalales; family Viscaceae; genus Viscum; species Viscum album. The sequence goes on along the minus strand of OY728152.1, from coordinate 991,906,759 downwards.
GTTATATACTAATCTTTCAGGTACCGTATTTTCTTTTCCATTCCCTTAATTTGTTTTGAAAATCACACAGGGGGAGAATAAAAAAGAACTACTCAAAAGGGGAGAAAGAAAAAGTTTAGAAAGAAAAATTTCTAAGTAAAGAAATCCTTAATGTAAGGGGGAGTTTCTCATTACGATGATTTTCCTTCCCATGATAATGAAAACTCCACTCCGGAAATTAATAATAAAATACTTAGAGTTTCAATGCCTAAGGAGGAGTTAGTTGTATTCAGTTTCATCCATGAACAAAGGGAGATAAGTTTTAATTTCAGAGTCTAATGAAATTTTTCAAATTCCATATATTCTTTTTCGAAAGGATGTTTGACCTTCCAAAAAGGGGGTGGTTGTTGAGTCAATAAGGTTTTCCTTATTAATTTTCCATTCCTTCTTGTTTTGAAAATCACAAACACCTTATACATAAGAAAATCTATATTTTACTTCAATATGGAAAATTTCCTTAATCAAATTTAGCCTAACCTAGATTTCCTTACACATAGCAATATTTTTCATAAGTATAAATTTGGATTCATACCCAAAACCTTGGAATCATATAATACTATGGTATGAAGATTTCTGTTTTAGGATCCGAATTCTGGATATGAATTGTAATTAAGTTCCACTTCGAATTCTGGATGTGAAATGCAATGAAGTTCCACTCTGAATTCTGGATGTGAAATGTAATGAAGTTCCACTCCGAATTCTGGATACGAACTCAGATAAAGTTCCACTCCGAATTTTGGATACGAATTCTTACAAAGTTCAACTCCGAATTATAGACTCCAAAATTTTATTATTTCGACTCTGAACTTTTATTTGTTCCACTCTGAACTTTTATTAGTTTGACTCCAAACTTTTAACTAGTTTGACTCCAAACTACAACAAGTTCGACTCCGAACTTTGTAAGTTCAGATTCTAAACTCTAGTGAAACTAGACTCCGAATTTCATTGGAAATTCAGACTCCGGATCTCTATAGAATTCTGGTTCTGAATTCCTTTAAAACAGAATTCGAATATCCTTATTATCATAGTCTCTGAATTCCATTTTGGTATGACTCCAAAATACTATTTACATACATTCTGAATTCTAGTTTTTCTTATGCTTACATTTGTATCATTGTAAAACGATGTCGTGATTTCAGTTACATATGTTTTGTTATAAAATGTTGACGTCCATTCTATTTCTAACAAACAATTGGTTTAGTGACACGTGTACAGGTCCATCCGAATTTTAAGGAAAATATGACTGTTGGAGGAGGGAGCTGACTGTTGGAAATTTTCTTATAAATAGGAGCTCATTTGAAGGAGCTCAATACTGAACTTCGACAACTTGAGAACTTGTGCTTACATGCTGTTGAAGTGATTTCTAGAGATATAGGCTATTATAAACTCTCAAGCTTCGTGCAAAAAGTTTGAACTACTTTTTCAAACTTTCCTTATGCAGATTGCTTCATGTGACTCCAAATGTTGGTGATTACATTCGAAGGCTTCCTAGGATAGGATGACAGAGGTTCCGACTACCTTGAAGTTTGAGGGCTTCTTTGCTGAGGGAGACAGAGGTTCCAACTACCTTGAAGATGAGGGATTGCAGGGATAGCAAGACATAGACATCGATCTTAGTATCGAGGGATTACCCTGGTGTTGGTAAGACAGACATGCTTGAAAGTATAAATCAAGGGACCTTTATCCAAGGTTGTTGGATACCCTTCTCTTTAGGTTAAAATATTTATATCTTGTTACTTGTAGTTTTACTACATGTTGTCCGCTGCATTTAGTATTGTAAGGAAAGTATAATCTTCTTATAATTCCTTACACTTGTACTCTGATCAGTTTAGATTCTGTACACATTAAGGTAGAATCTCATATTGTAAACTTTGGTTAATTTTCAATTTCCGGATCCATATTTCTGGAACCTGTTTTTCGGAATCACTTTCTAGATTTAAGAAAGTGCATAGAACTAGAAGTTTATAACTTCATAATTAGTTCTAATTCATCAATTGGTGTTAGAGGTGTTGTGAATTTGCTTAGTTTAACGTTGTTAAACATATATCTTTCCTTGTCAAAGGAAATTTTTTAAAGTGTAAAATGCACCCCCCCCCTCTTGTATATTGAGAATCTACATCATTATTTCGATCCTACAATGTTAAAATCTCATGAAATCACTATTTTTTGTTAGGACCAAGCTGATAATGATGCCTATCATATTCAATAATTTTTTTGTCAAGGAATTTTATAAAGAAAGGAAATCCCATACCTTTCTATTTGATGAAAATCAGACTGAACATTGAATTTATTAAAATCATACTCACAATTTTTAAAAAATTCCATCATATTAGGTTTTTCTTATAGATGAAAAGGCCTATTAGACTCAACTTGGGTCTAGAATAGAAATGATGTTCATAATGAGGTCCTGGATTAGAGTCTTCTTGAATCTAATTAAAAATTGATGATTCTTTTTTATTTTTTATTTCTCACAAATCATAAGTAAATTATAAAACATTTGATGCAAGCATGATGAAAGAAAGGGAGAAAAAAATTATTTCAAATTGTTTTGTGGATAATTGTAATCAGTACAATCATATTCAAGAGGAGTATAAAAGAAAGATGTTTCTTAAAGAATAGGATGTTATAATACATCATAATGGAAGTAATAATATTCTTGAATGGATGGTATATTACAACACCATCCATTATAATTAAAATGATGCTGAATAAAATAATCAACATAATCAATGTCATGAAGGAATTCATTATACAAGAAGAAGGTTGTAAAAGAATAAAGTTGGTGAATCTGGAGATTTCCACTCTCAAAATCATCGTAATGATTTCATCATATTAATATCTGTTTGATAGATTTGAATGTTTTTAGAAAATTATAGAAACATAAGTTAATCGTTTTAAGTCACAACAATAGCCCAAATATATGTATATTAAAAGAAATATGATTATGTGTTTTTAAATGATAAAAGAAGTGAAGTAGTGAATTATCATTGGCATCAGATTCAGAAGTGAAAGAATAAGTCTTATTTTTTAAGTGCTTTTATAAGTTTTTTTAAGAGAAACCGTATTATAATTGATACATGATCATTTGTAAGAACTCGTGATTAACTATATGTAGTTTAAAATGTTATCAAGAATCTATCATCTTCATCCAAATGAGGAAATGTGAATTGGATTATAGTATTTCATTTAGTTGAGAGAATTGTAATGAAGAAATCATATAATGCAATCAGAATTGAGAAACAGAATTAGAATGAGGTTTTCTAAGAAGATTAAATCTATGTATTTCATCATACATTCAATTTGTATAAATCAACATAATTAAGAAATTTTATTGGGAAAATTGAAATCAAACTAATGCTTGTGAAGATATTTTGAAGTAGAGTTGAAGTTGTATGAATATTTGAGGAGGTTTTAGAAGAAATTATCAGTGTTGAGAAGAATTGATGAGGACATAAATGTATCTAAAATTCATGGAAGCATGAAAATTAAAGAAATTTGGTTGACCATGAACTACTACAAAATAGGCCTTTAATAGCACTATTATTTTTCAGCGCTTGAAGAAAACACTGATAAAATGTATATTTATCAATGATAAATAAAGCGCTAATAAATTTAATGTTTAATTAGAACTTTTATTTTATCAGTGAAAAATGAAACCATTATGAGTGATTTTATTTTTAGCACTGATAAAGAGTATGCTTTATCAATTCATCCTTTTTATCAATGATAAAGGGTATGCTTTATCAAGGATTTATGTTTAGTGCGGATAAATATTTATTTCATCAACGCATTTTTAGCATTGATAAAATAAAATGATTAAATAAATAAAAAATAAAAAATGATTTAATTAAAAAAGATATAAATTTTTTTATTAATTAAATTTTTATTGATAAAAATGAATACATTGATTTTACATTATTAAATATAAAAAAATTATTAATTAGATAGTTATGATAAATAATATTAGGAAATTTTATACAATAAATATATAGATATATATCATTGTATATAAATAAGATTTATATATTACAAAATATTTATGTCATTTCCATTAAATTTCAATATATTTATTGAATAATGGTATATATTTAAAAATTAATATTTATTAAAAATATTGAATAATTTCATAGTATATGACATATAATTGAATATTGTTTGATTGTTCAACATAATATAGAACAAATGTGTGGTATATTAATTTCACATATATTTATTTAATGCATTTTTATATACAATATGCACACATAGAGAACATATCCATTTTTTCAATACTGTTAAAGTTACCTATGTTCTTAATTTTTTCAATTTCACTTGTTTTTAACATATATTCATGCACTCAGAATTAAATATGAATTAATATTGAAAAATTAATATTTTGAAAAATTATTTTTAAATATACATTCACGATATTTATAAAAGTATAAATTTATAATTATAAAAAAATAAAAAAAAATTGTATTTATATAATTAAAAATAAGTAATTGTGTATATTTAAATAATAATTAAAATTATAATAAATTTACTTAAAAAATGAAATATGACCTCAATTCTAGGTTAGACTTGATTGAAATGGGGATAAGCACCGAGTTGGCACCGGTGAACGGTAAAAGATGGGCTTTTATTCCCCTAGTATATTACACTATATCCAGAAATGATAAATTCAAATTTACCATTTTTCTTTGTGAGTGTAAAAGTTCCACATACGTATTCATCATCAGGAATTTCATGTTAATAGCTTATTTGAATATATGAGGACTAAAATCACCTGACTGTCATGTTTTGATGCAAGATTTAGTTCATCCTAATTTCTATTGCATTCTACCTAAAAATGAATGAAATACATTAACCAGACTCTGCTTATTTTTAAAATTTATATACAACAATTTCATAGAGCCATCGAAGATTCTTATCATGAATTAAGAGATTTTAATCATATTATGTAAATAGAAATTTTCTTCCTGCTTTCATACATTGATATAATGGCCCACCCAATGGTTCACTTAGTCATATAGGTTCAACTATGTGGTCATATCCATTATACATGGATGTACACCACTGAATGGTATATGAATATTTTGAAAGGGTGTGTCAAGAATAGAAGTCATCCAGAAGGTTGTATTGAATAATGAAATATTGTTGAAGAAGGTGTTGAATTCTATAATGGTTACCTATCAGATGTTGAAAGCATCAGTCTCTCAAAGTCTCGTTACAATGAACACCTTATGGAAGAAGGTATTTATGGAATACATATTATTACAATTACATTAACAGAGTTGCAGAAGGCACATATTTACTTGATATATAATAGTGAATTCTTTGATCCATAAATTGAAGCCCACATAGTATTTACAAGATATTTGAATCCATCAAGGGATAAAAGGTGGATATCAGATGCACATAATCTATATTTTATAGGATTTTTTAGAGATAAAATTTATAATAACTTATATAAAAATATAAATTCAATATTTGAATGACTTCAATGGATAACCATAGGACCAAATTAAAATGTTATATCTTAAATTGGTTATATAATCAATGGTTATATGTTTTATACAAAACAACATGATTAGTTCATTGCAATGAAAATCAATGTTTTTATTCTTGATGGTGAAGTGATTCACATATCAGGTATCAAGAATATAAATCATATTTATCCAAATATTTCATATTTTGTCATTACCAAATAGATATAGGAGTTGTATTATAAAACATTTCAATTGATGATTTTTGGTTGAAAATTGGTTTAATGTATTAATTGAGTGAAATTTTATGAAATGGGAATTGTGAGGGTGAATTTCAATTTAGAAGGGGGGAAATATGATTTTATTTCAAAAAGTAATCACAATAAGTGCATGTATTTTATGTCTCAGATCCAACAACTAAGAATTGGTAAATTGTGCTGCTGTTGAATAAAACAGATGTTGAGTCAGATGAAAATTCATTCACGGATGACACCTTCATTGGGAGATAGCAATCCCTCCATTAACATCCCAATGTATAAAATGTCTTGTATATTATAGTGGACCACAAATAGGGGTTTTTTTCAAAAGAGGAACAAAATCCTTGGAACCTTTAAAAAAAGAATGAGAGTTCAATGATAAGGTAAAAGTATTGTTTTATATGTTATGTTTTCTATTATAATATTATATTTTCCCTACTCAATTAAAATAATATAAATAAAATCTTTGACTAATCATGTAAACATTATCTTCTTCACATGTTGATGTTACCAATCCCTCGAAAAAAAAACTATAATGAAGGAAACCCTTTGGATAGATTCAAAGGAAATGTTACGATATACTTTCTCTATTTTACCTAAAAAGTTTATAAAGGATTATGGATTTAGATTTAATTATTCATTTTGGAGATTACTTATTTTAGAAGATTTAGGTCCATGTTTCTTCACTCTAAAATAAGGGAAATTATGTTTTATCAACACAATTATAGAGGTAATCTTTATATTTTCACATTAAAATCAATATATATAGAATTAATTGATTATTTCATAATTATGGTTAATTTTTTTCTTTTTAGTATTTTTGATAATAATTTTTTTTATTATAATGGTGGATTATTTTTATCATGTTTAGGAGGTTTTTTGGAACCTACTCTTGTACTATTTCCATTTCGATAAAGAAATTCTATGGTAATCATAGTAACATTAATAGTTAGGATTATTTGAAATGTATGTAACAATTTGTATTTATGCAATTTTATAAACCAATGTTTGAAATTTCAATAATATAGTTTTTTTCTGGTTTTTTTAAGTTTCCTTACTTTTAAATTATATATTGGAAGTAGTTTTTGATTATATCTAGTGTGTTTGGGTGTGTTTTTAGTGATGTGTTGTATTGTTACAACATACTGGAGTGGTATTGTAGTGTGCTATTACAACAGAAAACTGTATAGATCGTTTTCTTTTCTTTTATAAGAACTGGTAAAAAAACATTTATCAATGCCTTTAAAATCATTGATGATGGAAACATTTATCATCACTTCTAAAAGTAGTGATAAAGGTTTACATTATCATTACTTCCATAAATGCTTAAAAAGGAATCCTTTAGTAGTGCTAAATTAAAGCAATGATAAATGAGAACTTTATCATTTCATATAAAAGTGATGATAAATGTCTTATTTATCATCATTGATAAATGAGCCCTTTATGAGTGTTTTTTCATCACTAATAGAATAATTAGTCTTTTAACATCACTCATTTTAGGATTTATATTATAGCATTGTTAAAGGATTGTTTCTTAGAAGTGGAGAAACAATTTCAGAATCTCCCCGAAATCATTTTTGAGTCACCTATAAAAGGTAAAAAAGTAAATTGATCTTTTCTGATGGATGTAGTTTTCATGGTGAAGAAGCAAGAAGGTAGAGATATAGAGTGAAGAATAGGTTTGCCGATTTTTTTTGATGAATATTCTTGGACTGAAGAGCAAAGAGAAGAGACAATATTTCAATTTATATAGCTGATTATCATATTCACATTGTAATATTATTCATATTATCATTGTATAATTTTGGATAATGTGATCCGGGAAATCATATTGGTTTTTTCGAACTGAGGAAGAATTTTATCATATTTGACTCAACCGTGTTCTGATATAGTTATATTTTTTGTATAAAGAAATTAGACTGGGAAAATGGGATTTTTAAATTAGAATGATTTTTATTACAATGTTCGGGTAGTTATTACCAGCTTATGGGTAAGAAAGTGAATAATTTATTAGAATGTTTATATTTCTGAATTTTCATAAAGAAGTATTATAACGTTCTTGTTGCAAAAACATTGAATTACAACACTTGTTCTAGAAGTAGGATACACACTATTGAATTTTATACACAGTTGTACACGATTGAAATGGAATATCCTACTCATTATAATCCACACAAAAAGGATTATTTTATTGTGGATTGTGTGGTTTTGGACCATTTAAAACCTATATCAAGGATGTAGGTGTTCTTGTGGAATAATTAACCTTGTAAATAATTATGTTCTCGGATATTTTTTTATAATTGTTTTCAACAATTAAATAAAAATTTAGTAGGAGGAAAAGGTTGTTTCATTTGAAAAGAAACATAAAAAAAATATGTCACTAATTTACCCCCTCCCCCTCTGAATAATACAACAATCTTGACAGTATAATTACAATTAGTATCATAATTGAAGGCTCCTTTATTTTATTATTTATTGATGTTTTTAAGAGAAGATTCAAGAGAATTTTAAATGTTTCTACATTAAATGTAACCTAGATTTTTGTTGTAACAACTATTATATCAGGAAATAATAATTTTTTCTTTTTTTTATTGGATATGTTGTTATTGAAGCTACAATAGATGGTTTTCCTCCTTTTTATGTTAAATTTCCTCTTAGATCAATTGATTATAAGAATATTGAGAATGATAGAAGTGAAAAGAATGTTTTACCATCATCACAATATGAAATTGAATTTATAATGTTAATGTGTGTTTCCATAGCCCTAGCTATATAGGACATGTTGAAAAACATATACGTAGGAAACAAAAAAGTGAATAAGGAAACATTAAAAATATGGATGTTGAAGCATGAAGATTTGAACATGCGTGAGTATGAATCTACTAGGGACTTCTTTTTAAGGGAAAATTAAATTATTTTAACTATCAAATGTCTTAGTAAAAATTTGTAGGATTCTACTATTGTTGAAAAGATCATAAGAATCCTTCCTAAAATGATTGATACTAAATATTTTTCGTTGGAAGATAGAGATCTTGAAACATTATCTCTATATTCCATTAATAACACTCTCATTACTTATGAAATGAGAATAGATAATGATATAGAAAGAAAAATAAAATTTTATAGGGAAATGTATTTCAAGGATTACAAGAATGTGAAGTCAAATAATAATATTATTATAGAAGAAAATGGTGAATCTAATTCAAAAAATTAAATATGTAAAAATAGTAATGATATTTTATCCTTGTTTTCTAAGAATATAAGAATTTTTATAGGTAAATATAAAGGCAAACATCAACGTAAATTCTTTTAATGTGGAGTCATTGGGAAATTTGTAGCTAATTTTCTTCAAAGAAAACATTAGAGGATAGTGACAAAGAAGAAAGAATGCCAAGAAGATCATGGAATAAATTGGGTGATAAGGATAAATACTTTTTTATGGGTAAATATAAACATACCATCAAATCCAAAAGAAGAATAATCTTATCTAAAGATGTAGAAGAAGAAGAAAGTGATGGTGAATTTGAAAGATCTATTAAGTATGTTGGTGAAAATAATTTTATAAAAATAGTGAATAATGAAGAATTCAAATTAGTAGTTCTAAAGAATAAGAAACTAGATTACAATATCTTCTAAATGAATAATTTAATGAATTTCTAAGAAAGATTATAGGGAAAGAGAAATAAATTAAGATGATGAAGAATGAATATTGTTGAAAACAACCAATATTGTTTTCATTATGAGAAATTTAATATGGTGAATGAGATTGATTATTTGAAAAAATATCTTGAGGAAGAAAAGAATCGTAATGAACATTTGGAACTAAATATAAAGGAAAATAAAGACGATTTAGAACTTGTCCAACAAAAACTTTTTAAATATGAACATAAAGGTATAATTTCTGAAAAATCTCACTCTAAATTTGGTTATTATTCTCATAACTATAAACCTACGAATGATCAACACGATTTTCCTTTAAAGGTTGAAAATAAAGCTGGAATTTTCTATAAAAAGAAGAGTGATGGGAAACAAATATATGTGTCCAAGATTAAAAAATTGGATAATTTAGATGTTCTAGAAAACCATTAATCGAAAAAAGTTTCAAAACATTATAAATACCAAAATTTTTCTATTACTTTTGGTCCTGGTATGTTTTAAAATAAAACATAGATAAAAAAGAAGACTATGATTGATAACATAAAGGTTGGTGGTTTAGATAAAAATACAAGAAGGTTTCTAAGAAACATGTTCACAACTCTGATCCATATGGATGTTTCATAGGAAAATAATATTTATATGGATACTACTAGAATTTTTGTGGATTTGGACATATAGAAAATATATATTGGTTTAAAAAATTAATTAATATCATTTCATAGGTTATAGAATATAAAGGTTTAGGCAGAGTCAATCTCCTAAAATAAAATTTTTTAATAAGATTAGAGTAACTGCTAAAAATTGGTTCCAACCCCTAGAAACTATTAGTGGAAATCATGAACAACAGTGAAATATTTTAGATGGATCCCATGATTTTTTACCATCACAACAAATGTTTCATAACAATTTTATAAATTCAGATGTGAATAAAGAAATGGAGAAAAAATCACTTAATGTTGAAATAACTATGAAATCTATAAAAGGATAACGACCATGGATTAATGATAGTGGGTATTCATCTCATATTATGGGAGACATAATTTTATTGAATAATGTGAAATACTTAAATGAAATAATATTAAAATTGTGAAATTATTAATTTCTAATAATCGAAGGTGTTTTATTATCCATCATTTAGATAAAAAATCTATAATCCAATAAATATATATATATTTATTGGTTGAAACTCGACATTAAAAGTTTTTCACTAATTTTTTATGAGTGTAATGAAGTTATTTAACAAAAATATGGGGATTTTTGAAATTGAGGAAAACAGAAAGATAGTTTCAATAGGTCGCTGTATAAAAGAAAACATCTTTCAATTTAGGGAAATATAGAACACTTTTAATTTGAGTATGGTTGAATAGAATCAGTTGTGGCATGAATTGTTGGGACACATGTTTCAAATAAACATAATAAAGTTGTCATAGTGAGTTAGTGTTCATGATTTTTTTTATTCCAAGAAGAATATATTGGTGTTTCACAATTTTTCATATGGGAAAATTTACAAACTCATTGCATAAGAAAGTTGAAATTTGTTCAAAACTACCCATGGAACATATTCGTTATAAAATTTGTGAAAAATGAAAAAAATATTTTAAAAGTAGATATAAGTACTTCATCACTTTAATTTATGACACTTTTAAAATTACTTTTTTTATGTATATGAAACATAAGTCAGATTCCCCAAAAAAATTTAAAATTTTCCTGAGGAATGATGAGATGGAATTTAAGTATTCAATAAAGAATTAAAGAATTTATAATGGTGGTGATTATAATAATGGATAATTTAAAATATGTCTTGAGATGCATGGAATTCCTCATGAGTATAGTTTCTCATACACTTCTTAACAAAATGGTGTCACTAAAATGAGGAATAGAAGTTTTGTGGAAATTGGGAGAATTATCTTACATGAACATGATCATTCTGATTACTATTTGAGGCAATCCATGAGTGATGCTATATATATTAAAAATATTTGTTTCTATAGGACATGTTCATATATGACTCCATAAGAATTATTTTCCAAAAAAACTCTATGTTTGAAACTCTTAAGATTTTTCAGGATTCCATGTATTAAAAAGAAGAAATTTGGAAATCTAGGAATATTTGATAAGAAATGTGAATATGGAATCTCTCTTGGTTATGTTCCAGAAGAAAGTGGATACAAATGTTTCAAAAAAAGAAATTGGAAGAATTTTTTATTAGGTTGATGTTAAAGTTATTGAATACCCCAAAGAAAATAGACATACTCAGACTGATATAGATGGTGAGAATTGTAAGGAATGTTTTTCTAAAAATTAGAATAAGGATACATAAATTTTTAATCTGACTAAAAAAGTAAAAGAATAAGAATTTCTTATTCCCAATAATGAGAAATAATCTCAAAAATATCATCCAAAGATGAGGAATAAAATTAAAACTGATAATATTATTGGTGATCAACATCAAAAGGTTTAAACAAGAAGTACAGAAAATGCTTTTAAACATACTTTTTTGTATTCAAAAGATGAGACGAATGATGTGAAAGAACCTTTTTGAGTATTCAGAATTGTTTCATGCTATTAATGGTGAGCTAGATCAGATAGAAAATAATTGTACAAGGGATCTCATACCCAATCTATATAAAAACAATATTTTTGGTAAAAAGTGGTTTTTCGAGAATAAAGTGAATAAATAAGGAGAAGTGATAAGAAACAAGGAAAGATTACTATCTAACTGATACTCTCAAATTTAAGGTGATGATTTTGATGAAAAGTTTTCTACAATGGAAAGGTTACAAATAATAATAATTTTTCTTGTTATTACTTCAGAACGATGTTACAAAATCTTTCAAATGGATGTGAAGTATACATTTTTAAACGGGGATATTGTTGAGGTAGTTTAAATTGAATAACTTGTGTCTTTGTTTTTTGGAAATATGAATGTTATATATGCAGATTGAAGAAGGCCTTGTATGGGTTGAAACTATCCCTATTGAAATGGTATTCCAAATTGGATACTTTCTTAAGGAATATGAGTTTTACGAAAGAAGAGTTGACATCAATCATTAAATCAAATAAGGTCAATATTTTTCCATTATCATAATTGTTTATGTTCATCAAATTTTATTTTCATAGAATACTGATAGATACTGTAAAATATATTTTAATGAAATGAAAAAGTTGTTTGAGATTTCTATGCGGGGGGAAATGAATAACTTTCCTGGCTCAGAAATTTCACAAAATAAGAAACTCATTTTTCATTTTTGAGAAAAGTATGTTAAGAAACATCTTAAGAAGTCCATCATGGAAAACTAAAAACCTATTTCCACACAGATTACATTGGGTAAAATGTTATATAAATAGGTATAAGAAAAGGAAGGTGATTAGAATGAATTTAAAACGCTAATTTAATGTTTTTTATTTGACTACCATAAGACCCAAAATTGTTTATGTTGTTACATTATGTGCAAGATTTCAGAATGATCCTAAATAGTCACATATAATTTCTGGAAAAAAAAAATTAGATACATCAAAGGCACAATAAATTTTAGAATTAGGTATGATAACAAAGAAAATACTGTCTTATTTGGTTATTCAGATACTGATTCGGTAAGAAATTTTAATGATAGAAGATTTATATCTTGTGGAGATTTCATTCTGTGGAAAAGTTGTGATAGTTTGTATAAAAAAAATAAAATTTAGTAACACTCAATATGGCTAATATTGAATATTTTGCTTCAAATCAAGGATTTTCCCAACTTATGTGGATGGAGACTCAGTTATAAAATTTCCTTGTCGAAGTGAAGTTTCCGTTTATCTTGGGTTGTGATAATCAAATATCAATCAACCATACTAGGAATATAGAATAAAATCTCATTAAAATCATGTTGATATCAAATATAATTTCATAAAATTGCATGTGGTGAGTAATGAATTAAATCTAGAATATTTTCCAATATTGGTACAAGTTGCTGATATTTTCAAATAACTTTTCCAAAGGAACATTTTTCTAAATTGAATTTGAACATGGGAGTTTAACCAATTACCCATCAAATATTAGGTATGTATTTTTGTCCACACACTTATCGTACAAGGGAATAATGTTTTCATAAATCTATCCATATAGAAGCATGTAAATAGGGGGAGTAATGGGTAAATAGTAAATTCAAAATTGTAAGTGTGTACACAATTCAAAATATTTATTGGATTTTTTGTGTGAAACAAAATTATTCTGTTCTAAGAAAGTTTAAAATATAAGGATGGAGATCTAATGGAGGAAAATGAGGAGGAAAGATGAAGTTGTTTTCATAGTCTCTACTTTTAGACAACGTGGCTCTGTTTTCAATAATTATTGTTTCTTGTAATGAGTTATCTCATATAGAATTATAATTGTGGATAATAAATCTTTTACATGATGATACAAAGTTTTTTGATTTATGAATATTTTTTGAAAAGAAAATACAACGGGGATCATTAGGACAAAGCTAATGAGGATGAATATTTTACTAAGGAACTATATTTTTTTGTCAAGGAAGATTAATAATAATGAAATTCACCTGAGTTATTATTTATTGAAATCGAACTGACAATCATATTTTTGAAAGCCTGATTAATGGTGGTTAATATAGTCCATCGTATTGGGATTTTATGTTCTGCATGAAAAGATTCACCAAACTCACCATGGGTCTGGAATGGAAGAGATTTTCTTAATGAAGTGTTGCATCAGATTCATCATGAATCCAATGAAAATATAATGATACTTTTCTATTATTTATCTCTCATAAATCATAAGAAATTTGTAAAACTTGTGATGAAATATAGTTGTGTGAAAGGAGGATAAAAGGTGTTTCTAATCGTACTCAGAACAATTTTCTTTAGCATAATTTTATTCAAGGTGAGTATGAAAGAAACATGTTGGTGGAATAATTTGAAGTTATAATACTTCTAAATGAAAGTAATAACATTATCGAAAGGATGGGATGTTATAATGGATTCCATTTTAACTAAAAATATGTTGATGTTAATAGTCAACCTAATCATATTCATGAAGGAATTAATTATACAAGAATAAGGTTGTGAAAGAAGAAAGTTGGTGAAGCAAAAGGATTATGGTCTCAACATCATCATAATGAGTTCATCAAATTTATATTTTTCTGAATTCTAGGATGGTTTTTGGAAATTGTGAGAAACTAAATGTACTAGTTTTTATTCAGACTAAAATCTAAAATATATAAATATTTAGAGAAAGAAGCGGATGAGTTTTTAAAAGGTAGAATAAGTGAAGTAGTAAAAAATCATTGGTATTGTATTCAGAAGAGATAGAAGAACTAGATTTTTTTGCAAGTGATTTTATCAGTTGGTACAAGATCCATAATATTGGAATTGATATATGATCATTAGTCTAATGAAAAGAAGATTTATAAGCTGTTGAAGAAGTTTGAAATAATATTTTTTCTTCACCGTAATGAGGAAATCAGAATGGTTAGATAGTCTTTCATTTGGTACATAGAAACATAATAAATATCTCTCATCATTAAATCAGAATGAAAAAAGTGAATTAGACTCAGATTTTCTAATAATATTAAATCTATGTGTTTCCTCTAAAATGAAATTGGTACAAAGCATCATAATGAAGAAATCATATTTAGAAAATTCGAATCTAACTATTGTTTGTTAAGAAATTTTGAAAGAGAGATGAATTTGTAATAATTTATAAAAAGGTTCAAGATGAATTAAGAAGTGTGGAAAGTCATTGAAGAAGTCCTAAATGTATCTGGAATTCATGGAAACATGAAAATTTGAAAATTTTGGTAGAGTGGGAAACAATTTCCGAATCCCACCCAAAACAAGTTTGTGTCACCTACCAGAAAAGCTAAGTCATATAAAAAGTCTCTAAACATTTATTAAAATTAAATTAAATTAAATCAATTAAGCATTACAATATAGAAAAGAAAACTATATATCATCAAAACCATACCTGTCACCATATACAAGATTGATTGATTCATCTCCCGCAGCTGATTCCCACTCCGAGCTTTCATAATGCTCCAGAGTCTTAACATACTTACTTCTGAGATTTAACTTTTTTAAATGTAAAAACTCTGTAATAGAATGCATACCTTTTCCCTTACTGAAAGAAGACTTCGTAAGCATCACCTTTATCATATATGAATAGTCTTTCCTCTTCCTTATTCTTGGTGGAGCGGTCATAACTTCATCATTCACTGACACATTCTTCATTCCACCCGGAACAATTTCACTATAAGAGTTTCAAAACCTACCACCTGCATTACTCTTTTCACTATTAGAGATGTATCCCCATTTTCGAAGGATACTCACCTTCTATTAAACATAATTCACATATCGTTCTTACTCGAAGAGACTGCTAGTATCAATCATTGCAAAACATTGTGGGTGTTCCACAAACCCATGACCTTCATTCATCCCCTTCTGCAATATACAATCTCCAATTACAACATCCTGAGAAAAAAATTCAATCTGAATATTGCCACCTTCATCCCATGGAATTTCTTCTTCAGCATTATAGAGCCTCCCATTCTTAAATTCCTACAAGCGGTTTCCATAGGCCTAATCTTGCAACTTCCCATTCCGACTACCATTTTTTTTACACATCATTCTCGTACTCGGAATCCTGCTATCATACAGTTCTCCAACCACCGTCCGTCCAGGAGACAGAGTATCATCAGCTTGATCAACATCTCGATCCAGGTCCATTTCAAATTCACCATTCACTAGACCATCAAAAAAATTACAAGTTCAATATTAGCCACCTGCTTCTTAGGTTTTGGCTGTAGCCCAGCTGAAACCTTCACCCATCCACCATTTTCATCCAATGAACGTCTGACCTTCATATTCATATTAGGATTGTACCTCATTTACTCATTACTCCTAGTAGGTTCAACTACCTAGTTCACAGTGGCCACTATTCCTCCTATGTTTAGCAACACATGATCTACCTCATTGTTCTCAATAGGGTGAGATGCATGCATGAAATTTGCCTACAATCCTCTTACATTAAGCATCCCAATATCACACCTTAGACTTCCAAACACCTCATCCTCCCTCTAGTTCCAAGGCACCTCCATTTCCCTCATTTGAGTTCCATTTACTGCAGTGACATTAACAGGACAAGTTTCGTCCTGCATTCCAGTACCCATATCCTACTTTCCTTGATGAGACTTCAAGACTACCACGACCTATCCTTCAAAATCCACCTATGGAACCACCCTTTGACCTTGGTAAACTTCCTTGGAATTCCCAACATTGAGACACTAGGAGCAGTAATCAATCCATAATTCAAAACCCACATACCGCTTATATCTAAACTCCTCACTTGGAGAAACGAAGAACTATTTAACCAGAGGTTTAGATAAATCAACTTCAACACATATTCTCAATGAAAAATGATATAAAATGGACTTAGTTCTACTATATGATCATAAATAACATCCAACAAAATTACCAAGAAGGTGAATAAACGCAGGGTTCTGAAATAGAATCTAAAATTCTACAAACCATACCCATATTGTCGTGGATGGAGAATCGTGCCTCATGTGGTGGTCATAAGACCATTAGAAGAGAATAAATCAGGACCTTTAACATATTCACAGAGTAGAGGACCGGGCCAGAATCAAATCTTCCTCCAAATCGAAACGAATCATTATGTGCCTTCAGTTTAGTAGACCCATAGTAATGTGATCATGTATATTCCATGAGTTGAAGAAAAATTGATCAAATAGATCCTTGAAAGTGCATCGTTGCTTGAAGCGTGCTATAAAATCCAGAATTTGAAAAGATGAGGCATCAATAAACTCGTGATCTGTGATTGAGAGCTGCAGGACCCCATCATATAACTCACTAACTTTGAGAGAGATGGAAATGTTCAGAAATTATGGCTGGGAATCGGGGTTTGATAATGGGAGAAAGCGAAGATCACTAGAGGGAAATAAAGATCCCCCCTCTTCTAAGGGAGGAGGGATCTACTCACAAACTATCACCGCCTATGGCAGCGATATCCATGTTCAAACACTAGCTCGCATATGCACTCTCATAGGTGTTCAACCCTTAAGGTGTCTAAGGTCACCTTTAAAAGAAAAATTGTTCATTGTACTTTTCTAATGGATGTACTGTTCATTGTGAAGAAGAGATAGTGAAAATATCTAAAGAGAAGAAGTGGTTTTCCATATTTTTCGATTCTTAAAGAAGACTCTTGGACATAAGAGAAAGGAGAAGAGACAGTATTGTGACATATTTATCTGATTATCATATTCATCTTGTCATCTTATCGGACTGAATAATCAGATTGGTGAAATTATATTGTATGTTCCAAACATAGGAAAAAACTATTAAAAATTTTCTCAACCATAATCTGATAGAGTTATATTTTCCAAGTAGAGAAATCAGACTATGAGAATTGGAATGGGAATTTGGATTGATTTTTATAACAAATTGTAGGAAGTTTATTCCAGATTCTATGTAAAAAAATGAAGAATTATTTTTAATTTTATATTTTTTTAGGTTAATAAGAAATCATTGTAACATGTTTGTTACTAAAATGTTATATTATATCATTTTTCAAGATGAATCACACGCAATACTGAATTGTTTACATACTACTACATGAGTGAAAGGGAATATCCTATTCATTTTATTACACACAAAAGGATTATTTTCTAATGGATTTTCTAGTATTATATCATTCCCAAACAATACCAAGGATGTACCTATTATTTTTTAATTGTGAACCTTGTAAATTATTATGTTCTTGTGGATGTGGGTTGGAATTTGTTTCAGTAGGGAATGAAATATTTAATATGAGGTATATATTGTTTCATTTGTAAAAAAACATAAAAGAAAAATATGTCATTCATTCAACCCTCCCCCTCTCAGTGATAGAAATATCTTGACTAAGAAAATAAAATTTCTAAATATGGGTGTGATAATGATATGGTAAATAGTACACAAACCATCCACTCTAGAATTTATAATTTATTATTTATTTCTAGATCTAACTACTCTTTCATATATAGAGAATTTTCCTAGGGTGTTAAGATTCCACCAAAATAATTAGATGTGGATTTCGCATTGAAAAACTTTTATGGTATAATTATTATATCCAAATTCTATGATTCCTCCCCAATTAAGGTTTTTGGGAATGTTCTTCCTACAAATATTTATATCCTTCCTTTTATTGAATTTGATGTCATCTTAGGTATTGATTTTATTTTTAGGCATATATCCCTCATTAATTGTTGAGGAAGGTGAGTTACATTTGATATTTCAAACCATCCTACGAATTTTCATCAATGTGATGATAATTATGACCCTCTTATGGAGATTACATCTAGTTTATGGATCTTAATTCCCATTCAAAATGGTTAGTCAGCTCAAATTGTTTGGGAGAAAATCACTATTGATGATATTCCATTTGTTTGAGAATTTGTGGAAATATTTCCATAGTATGTTAATATACTTCCACAAAAATCTGATGTTGAGTTCTTAATAAAAATCAGACTTAGATCCACACAAATTTCATAGACTCCCTATAGAATGGACCAGATTGAGTCTCGAGATTTGAAGAAGAAACTTGAACAAATCCTTGATGAGGGATTCATTGAGACAAGTGTCCCACCTTGGGGTGAACCTATTCATCTTGTTAGAAATAAAGATAGATCAATGCGACTCTTCCTTAATTATCGAGATTTGAACAAGATCATGATCAAGAAAATGTATCATATCCACCATATTGATGACTTGTTTGATCAATCGTGCAGAGCTCAATACTTTTCTATGATTAAACATCATTATATATATCATCAATTAAGGGGAAAGAAAGAGTATATACACAATATGACATTTCATACAAGTCATTGACACTATGAATATATAGTAAAATATTTTGGACATACTAATTCCCATGTTATCCTCAGGGATTTAATGATTTGATTCCTTATATTCTACCTCGATTAGATTGTTTTAGTCTTTATTGATTATATTTTTATATATTTAATAAGAAATTAAGAGCATGAAATCCACTTTATTATTGTACTAAAGATCCTAAGGAAGGATAAATTGTATGAGAAATTTTCAATGTGTGAGTTTTGGCTGAAAATTGTTTCATTTTTTGGTCATATAATCTCAGGATAGGGTATTTTAGTAGATCCATAAAACATGGAGCCAATTGAATGATGGACTAGGCTAACCATAGTGACATAGATCTGCAGCTTTCTTGGTTTAGCTAGATATTTTTGACCATTTGTGGAGAATTCCTCATGACTATCTAATCATATAGACAAGTTAACTTGGAAGGGAGTCAGGTTCTTATACATAGATGAATGTGAGTAAAATTTAATGTAACTAATGAGAACATTAGTCAGCACACTTGTTCTTACATTACCCTATAGTGGTGAAGATATTCTAATCTATATTGATGCATCCGAAAATGTATTGGGATTTATTCTTATACATAATAACATGGTTATCATTTAGGCCTCATAGAAGTTGAAGAATCATGAGAAAATTTACCCAACTCATGATTTGGAGTTAGTAGCAGTAATGTTTTCTATAAAGAAATGGATACATTATAATTATGGAAGAATGATTGATATATATATCCCTATAATAAAATTATGAAATATATATTCAGATATGATAAGTTGAACATGAACCAAAGAAGATATTTATAGTCGATAAAGGATTATGAATACTCAATATATTACCACCCTGGTAAAGTGAACAAGGTGGCCTTTGCTTTGGGTCGAAATGATCAAACTAGCTTATCCATGATGAAGATCACAAAAGATCCAATATTTTTATATTTTCAAGGGAAGGATCTCGAAATCCTAAAGGAAGGGGGATTATCTTTTTCAAATAAATGTTCAACAGTCTATCCAAGTGATAATTAAGGAGGAATAGAAGGAAGCTGTAGAGCTAGAAAATAAAGATTGTAATTTTCCTGAGTTTAACCTTAATCAGGATATAATGAAGTGGTTTAGTTACCATTTATGTGTCCCTTCCATACTAGATTTTATTAAATATCAATTTAAAGAAGCTTAGAGTTATTCATTATCTATTCATCCTAGGATTATGAAGATGTATAGGTATTTTAAATAATACAGCAGGTGGGATGGAATTTAGAGAGATATCACAGAGTTTGTATCTCGATGATTGGTATGCTTTAAATTTAAGCATGAACTAGAAATTTATAAATGTATATTTCATACATTAATCATAAGGAATAGAAATGCGAAAACATTGATGTGGATTTTATCATTGGACTCCCCAAACCGTATAAAGGGTTTAAGGCTATTTGGTTTCTATTTTTTCACCTTAAAGAGTCATCACACTTCATTGCTATCAAATAAAACTTCTCTATGGAACAGCTCTCCAGGACAATCATTACGTAAGTGTTAAGGTTTCTTGGATTACCACATTCCATTGAATCAGATAAGGATATGTGGTTTACCTCTAAAATCTAGTAAATTATTAAGCAGGTACTTGATACAAAATTGAGTTTCAGCACTATATACCATCATTAGATAGATGTTACGTCAGAACAATCAATTCAAACCCTATAGGATATATTGAGATCTTGTTCATTAAATAATAAATATTTGTTGGATAAACACATTCCTCTAGTTAATTTTTCTTACAAAAATATCTTTCACTCACGCGTTCATATGGAACCTTATGAATACCTATATGGGAATAAATGTAGAGCTCCAATGTTCTGGGATGGAGTTGGAGAAAGAATGATATTGGGACCATATTTCATTGAAGAAATGGGAGAGGAGGTTAAATCCATTTAATATCATATCAGGAAATCCCATTTTTAGTAGAAAATATTTTTGGATAACCAATTACATGATCTAAAATTAATGTTTTTGAAGAAGTTATTTCTAAGAATATAACACTACAAGATGTTATGAGGTTTGAAATGAAAGGTAAACTAATAACTATGTATATCAGTCCCTTTGAAATTTTTGATTGTATTGAAACAGTAGCCTATCTCTTAAAAATTCATATAAATTTATATCTTGTTCATGTGGTGTTCCATGTATCTCTCCAGAGAATGTACATACCTGTCCCTTCACATGTACTGAACTCAGAGGTCGTACAACTAGAGTAGGATCTTTCTGACAAGGAACAACCAGTTGAAATTATGCATCATATAGAGAATGTTCTAAAAAATAATACCACTCACCTTGTCTATGTTTTTTAGATAAATAAAAAATTATAGTAATCAAAAATTGAACTTGATGATATTTTGAATAAAAATAATCCCCATTTTTAACCGAATGATGAATATTTAGGGAGAAATATCTTTTATGGGGGAAGAATGTAACACCACAAGTTTCTATAGACCCTTTTTTGAAGGAATTAATTTTCATTGATGTATTTTATTTCTATAATTTAGAAATTCCATTCACATGGAACTTACTTGTCTTATGATACATGTTACACTGACTTAGCGTATGCTACTAGAAACACCGAGTTTCAACAAAACATCATTTTTCTGTTATAATTATTTAAACAAGATAGTTATAACCCAGAAATTAAATATTTTAATATGAATATTAATATGTAATTTTAAAATATATTTTTTAAGTTATTATATTAATATAACATATTGATAATGATAAAGTAAAATTTTTGGTAAGGTCTTTATATGTTAAAAAATATTAATTTCTAAAATGAAGAATTTTTTATGTCCTTTCCTAAAAAAACAATAAAATTAATTTTATAAATATTTATAATTTTATTTTGATAAAAAAACTTATTTTTGAATTCATAATGAATAAATTTTCTTAGGTTTAATTTTTTGGTTTTTTCTAAGAAATTTCATTTTTTGTTGAATAGTGAAAAATATTGAATTTAAATTCAAAACATCTTTTTCATCTAATTTATCTATATATTTAGATTATAATTTAAATTTTTTGTAAGTGTAATTAGATCAAATATACAAAAATTAAACTAGTTTAGGTTATTGAAATAAGATTTACAATTAAATTGAATATAAAAACATAGCAATCTAATGAACATATTTTACTTTAGAAACACTTTGTGTTGTCCCATCTCCAGGATTAATTTTAATTTAATTTATGAAAATTCTAATATTTAAATTTAGAAAAATGGATTCCATATTTTTAATCATAAAAATTTACAATTTCTAAGGAGTTCGACATAGTTTTTGAACAAAAATATTAATAAAAGTGATTAAAATTAGTAATAGTGATTTAGAGAAAAAAAATATCTTAAAAACAAACTAAACCTTGATCATATAGCCTAAAATGCCCTAACACATTGTCTTCAAGTAATATAATTTCCATATTTGACCCTATAGTCATTTATATCCTTTTGGGGCCATTACATGGGCCCCTTTCAATGGGAAAAACATGGGTGTAATTTCCTTTTTCCAAAATTAAAAAGACTGTCACTCCTCCTTCACTTTAAAGGCATCCTCTCCTCCCTCTTACTCGCACCTATCATGATATTTTTTATTTAAAAATATATTAAAAAAGATCCTCAAAATCCCTTCCACTATCCTAAATACATTACCTTAGGTATAAATCCATCTAAAGAATCTATTTGGTGAAAACAAAAAGGAGTTACCCAATGAAGATGTAACATCTCTCCTGGAGCTCATTATTTTTTTCCATTCTCCACACCATCATCTCTCATTTTTACCAAATTATACAAAAAACTAGTATCCTAAATATACTGATATGTATTTATTATATGGTTTCTACTAACACATATACACACTTAATTCTATTGTTTAATGACCATATTGTTTATGTGTACGGTGAACTATAATCTCACGAAACGATGATTGTTCATTTTTCCCTTTACCACCATTCATGGTTGGGAATTATGATGGAAACAAAATTTATATATGGTATATATGGTATTTATTTTTTATTAATGTTTTTTAATTCATTTATAACACATGCCTTTATACATTCAATATTGTGTAAATAAGATAACATAATTTGGGGACGTGTGGACTACTGCCTCCTCAAAGCGATGTGATTCATTCTCACTTAACATGGAATTTGTTAAAGATGGTTTTAGTGAAAATATATTATATTTATAACATAATAATTCTAATTAATTTATATTATATACATATATACATATATTTCATATACATTCTTTCTTTCCATATGACAACAAAATCGAAATAGTTTTCATGTGTATGTACGGCCAACCGTCGCCATTAATAGTGTATACCATTTCATCATTATATATTTCATATATTATTATAAATACATATATACTACATATATATGATATTTATATGATATTTTACATTTTTATTTAATAAAATCATGATATAAGTAATATTATCAAGAATAGTAAGTCAAAACATGTACGATGAACAAAGAATATATTACCCGAAGTGAAACCATAACACAGAATTGTTAATAAGCGGGTAATATAAATTCTAAATCAAATAATATATAATATTATATATAATTATATTTTTATGTTATAGGTTTATAATAAACTTATATTTATTATACATTTATTTTAATGTGTACTAAGATATTCAAGACCCAAGGTAAAATAATTTCATCTCACTTTTTATATCTATGTGATACTTTCCCAGTTCACCACTCTTTTCTTTTGAGTAGTGTATATACTACCCATGAATAGATTAAATGATTATTATTTTTAAATTTATTTTTATTTATGTATCCATTCTTGGATATTTATTTCATGGGAATTATTTTTCAAAAGTTACCAAATCAGTAATCCAGATTTGTCTCAATTTACCTTTTTTGAGTCCCATGTTTTGTTATACACCTATATTATTTTTTGAGGAGTATAAACGTCCAATTAAAGTTTTAAATATTTAAAACAATTATTTTCATAATATTTTAAGCTTCATGTAATATCATTTTCATGCCTGTGGAGTTTGATTCAATGTTTCGAAGTGTTCAGTGTTTGTTGAAACAATATCATTGTTTATCGAGAATGTTTATGGTTAAGTTATCATTGATGAAATCTAATGACACATATCTTGAGAAAACTCATTAGTTTTCTGATGCTTTTTTATTCGATATATTTCTATGTAGTAGTTCCATATTTCCACAGTTTGGTAGTTAATATAATTAAGAATATTTTTTTAATAAAAATATGATTGTATTTCTCTCTTTGGTAGGAAATTTGTTTTATTCAAAAAATGTTTTCCAATTACTTTGAAGATAATTTTCATGGAAAATGATTTTAAAAAAATTTAGTTTCTCCAATGCTCCATTTATATGTTTTTAAAGATATTTTATAATAGAGAAATATTAAAATATTTCATAGGTTTTAAAAAGAAATTTTCAACACAGAAAGGATATTTTCATTATGAAATGTTTTTAAACGGTCTTTCAAATTTATTTCACATATAATATGACTTCCATTGGTGTTACTCATGGATTTTTGGGTAAATTATTCAATTTTTCCATTCAAATTTTTTCTCTAATTTTTTTTATGTTTTTATGGAATGATGTTTTTGAAACTCTTTTCTATTTCACTAGTTATACACTTTTGGAACTCACTTCTTATCATAGGTTACACATTAGATGAAATTATTATGAAACATGTATCCTTTTCCAAAGGTTTTAATATGATTACATGTTTATGATACCCATTTAATTTAATAGGTTATGATATGCTTTTATATGATTTTTTTCATGTATGTATAAATTCATTATGGTATGGATGAGGCCTATATCTCCCTCCAATAAATTGGGTAAAAAATTATATTTTATGAGATCGACTAAGATGTTCTTGGGAGTGATCCATGACTAATAATATGGCCAGGGAGTGAACCATGACTACTTCGATGGTATGGGGATTGAGATTATACAACTAAGATGGTCATGCGAGTGAACCACGATTACCGAGATGGTATAGGAAGTGAACCCATACAACTCATATGGCCTTTGACATGATGTCTTGACTTCTATGGATATCATTATTATGATTATGTGTCCACCACAATTCTATGTATTATTCCTATGTCATTCTTTCATGGATTATGTTTTTTATTTCCTTATGATTCATGTCATATTAACTTCTACGATTTATTTCATGATTCCTTTTTATGATCTCTAATATGTAGGTTGTGATCTTCTATTTATAGGGTCATGATCTCATACCTTTATAGTCATGATTATGTTTATATATCTCCCATGTTTACCCTTAATGATAATTTCATCTTACCGCTTTTTAGGTTTTCTTTCCCCTATGTTATGAAGATACATATTATGTTTCATGTTTCTAAGAAGTGTGATAGTAATGAAAAACATGTGGTAGATAATGTATCTCATATAGGTACTAGTGTTTATATTTACATGTTTCCAAAGGAAATAGACTAATATGGTCTTCATGTGTCTATTTGTATGATTTTTTAAGTATTCCTAAAACATTATGGAATGTTAACGCATTAAAATAATGGGTATATATAAATTCTATCTTGAGTTTATAGTCAAATAAATATCCATGGTGTTTCTTCAACTCTAGCATGATGAAAAGACTATGACTCATAATGAAAATTGTCTTATTGAGCTTGTTCAGTTTTCTAATGAGGTTGTGATTATAAGAAACTAAAGGCCTGAATATTTTAGATGGGTATTTAATAAAATATTTGATCCTAGGTTTTCATGTTTAAGATAAATTATTATTATAATATGTTTTATAAAGCCTTGATATATAATCCAGATTTGGTTGGTAATTTCAGGTTCATGATATTTTCATTCTCTATTAGAGTAAATTATATGTGTTACATTAAAGATAAAAAGTGTAATGATTCAGATGGTGGTTCAAGAAATTGGTAACCATGTAGTCCTCCTTAAATTCCTAGAATATGCCCTTGAACAAGTTTTTAGTGTTTCAAGGTAAGGAATAAAAAACATGTTTTCACTGAGGCACCCAATATCAGTAGTTTTCTCTTTCTATCATGAAACCTACAAAAAGTTATTCCAAATATGTTCTACTTAATTAAGTGAAATTGGGTCATCTTATTCTAATAGTATTATGGTGTAATCAAATGATTCAATAACTTATGAGTTCTAGACACTAACATCTTGAATGAATCTTCTTCACATAGTGGAAGAGTCTCCATTGGAAGATGATGTGGATCCATCAACTGTGAGAGGTACTATCACAATAGATTAATCTTTTGTGATTTCTATATTTGATACTGGTGAAGATAACATTTTTATATCAAATAATGTTTTTAATCTTTTTAACCATACTATGGATATTTGTTTATATGAGATGGATATTATTACACACCTCAGAATGAAGAGAAACCATGTTATAAGTTTTCCTTATATTTTTTTCTCTCTATCAAAGATTGTGAGTACCTCTAATTTTCTAGTTCTTGAAATTAAACCAAATGACTTAATTGTTTTGATGGATTGTCTAATTTCTCATAGGGATAAGATTTACTATTATCTTTAATGGGTCACTTGTATTTCACCTAATGTGGTGTGTTCTTTCGAGGGAAAATGCTACACAATATCCAAAAGATCTAGACCATCAATTATGTATTTGGTAAAGGTTATATCATTGTCTTATTTCTAATTACAGATGGAGACTTTGTGTGATAATCACCCTCTAGTAGTTGTTGAGTTTCACAATGTGTTTCTTTTTGATTTCCCTTTCTTATCACTGGAATGGTAGGTGGGTTTCTCCATTGACTCAGTACCTGGTACTCAGCCAGTATCTATTCTATATTATAATTTGTAACCTCCAGATTTGAAAGTATTAAAGACTTGGTTTGATGATATTTTGGAGAATGGTTACATTTTAAAAAGTGTTTCACCATGGAATGTACATATTCTCTTTTCAAAGAGATCTGGTAGAATATTTCACTTATTTTTGATTTCCAAAAACTAAATCAAGTTACTATAAAGAAATAGTATTTATTACAACTAATTGATAATATATTTGAATAGTTGAATAGGTAAATGTGGTTCAAGAATATTTAACATTAGTATGGTTATCACTAGATGAAAATTAAATAATTTGACATCTATAAGACTACCTTTTGAAGAAGTAATAGCCATTATGAGTACCTTGTTATACAATTTGTTATAACCATTGATCTTTATGTCATTATAGATTTGATGAAAGAATATTACATGACTATCTCGACTCTTTCATGGTGTAATTTTGGGACAACATCCTAGTTTACTCTATGTATTATGATGACTATGTTCATCACTTAAGAGTAGTTCTATAAATGATGATAAATCATCGAATATATACTATGTTATTAAAATATGTCTTCTTGATAAATGAATTATTGTTATTAGGAAACATGGAATGTATTTTATTTTATCCTAAGAGGGTGAAGGTTGTTATGAAATGGGATCAACTACATAATGTTTTCATGATATAGAGATTCTTGACCTTGGTAGGGTATTACTACAGGGTTGTTAAAATTTCTCAAATCTAGATTCTCTGATGGCAACTCTCACTTAGAAATGAGTGAAGTTTTTGTGGGATGTAAAATTTTATGGTTATTTAGATGATTTGAAATTTCTATTGAATTATATATATATTTTGACTCTTTTAAAGGATGGTAATACCTATGTGGTATTTTTTAAATATCATGTTTGGTTTGGGATATGTTTTTACAGTGGTTGATCACACAGTATCCTATGGTTTCAAATATCATTGATTCCATTAGAATAATAATCCGACCCAAGCCCTGGAACTCATATCCATGATTCATGCTCTTAAGAGTTGGTGGAACTACCATTTATTAGAATGTTTTACAATTTAGTCTGACTAAAAGATCTTTTGTTTTATCTTTTCTCAGAAAGATATTAATCTCTGATAGAGTAATTGAGTAGATAATTTAATGTATTTTGATTTCAAAATTTCCTACACCCATAGTAAGGGGAATGATGTTCTAGAATCTTTGAGAAAAATAATTTCAAACCAAGAGGTTAAATAATCATCATAAGTGTGGTATCTTTAGGCACTCTCTGCTCACATGCATTTGGTATTTTGGGAGAATGAGAAAGAGGTTGTTTTTTAAAATGTCAAATTGACCACCTCTCTTCTTGAGATGAATCATCAAGAGAATCGATTTGATGATGAATAAAATTTCAATATTGACTCTATTTATAGTGGATATACCATTGTAATTTTTTCGTTATCTTCGAATGGTATAAAATGCTTCTAGAATCGTTATGTTGTACCTTTTCTTATGAGAAAGGTGGTGATGGGGGTTTTCGTAATTCCATGGGGTTGGTACACTAGGGTACTGAAAAGATGTTCAATGATATGAGATAAAAATTATGGTGTCCAAGTATCAAACAAGACATCATTGACATTTTTTCTCATTGTTATACCTTCAAATAGGTCAAATTTGATAACTACAGACCTTGGAGTCTTCTTCAGTCTCTTCTAGTGCCGACTTAGAAGTGGTATGAGATTCTTATAGACTTTATGGTGGGGTTTTCTTGTGCCCCATTGAAGAAGAATGTGATATGGCCTTTATTCGATAGTTTGACCGTATCATCTCCCATTATACCCATTTGAGATACAACCCTTGTTGAGGACTTGGGAAGTCTCAATGGGAAAGATATTATCTATTTTCATGGAGTTCCATTTAATATTGTTTCTGATAGGTATCCCCTTCTTACTTCTCTTTTTTAAAAGTAATTCACAAGGAATTTGGATCTCAGGTACGATTGGGTATGACATATCATCCACAAAAAAATGGATAGACAGAATATTCTATACATATTATGGAAGATATGCTACCTATTTTCATTATTTAATTTTTTGGATCTTGGGATAACCATATGGGATAGGATGAATATTCCTACAATAATAGTTAATAGTATTTAATTAGAATTTCTCATTTTGAGGAATTTTATATAAGGCCTTTTTGATCTCTATTGTTCATGCCATAGATTGGTGAAGCTTCCTTGGTTCGACTGAGATTAGTCCAAGTGACAACCTTGAAGATCAAGTTTATTTTTCAGAGATTGGTTATGAAATAGATATGGCATAAATACTATACAAGTCATCAATATATACCATTTTTTTGTAACTAGTGTTCTGGAGAATTTCAACTCGGTTGGTTCATCAACACCATGGGAAACAGAGAAGGCTTGCATTGTGGTTTGTGGGTACGTTTGTGATTATTGATTAGGTGGGAAAATTGCACTGCTATTTGGAACTTCTACAATAGTTAACTTCAATATACAATGTTTTTTAGGTATCACATCTCATGAAATATTTTTTTGACCCTAATCATGTCCTAATCTATAAAAATATGGAGGTTAAACCGGAATTATCTATTTGAAATAATTCATTCATATTTTTTGATTTTGATAAAAAGGTTCTTCTTGGGAAGATGATACCTTTGGTATCTGGGTTAAAGAAGCATGGTTAGGATTTCCATGAGACATGAGAGATTAAGGTATTAAAGAGAGAGCATCAACCAAAAATCTTTCAAATGGAATATTGTTCACTAGATTTAAAGGGACATAAATTTTTTATGGCGTGTAATATATTGTTACCTTCTTTAATGAACTTCATGAGCCTTGTATTGATCTTGATTTTTATAGGGACTAACTTGGATTATTTTTTGTTTAATTTTATAAAATTTGGAATCCCAAGGGTTTGTTCACGGTTGGAACATGGTTAAAGAAAATCATTCAGTTTGTCCCAGAAAATTGAATGCCATTTTTTCCACTTCAAGGAGGGACACAGTTTTTCAAACCATGTGGAAAACCCTCTAAACATTCACCCCAAGGATTATAATGGTGTTCATGGTTGTTAGAAATTTTTTAATTGTACATCCAAACATCGCACCCCATCCAGAATTCTAGTATGGGGAACATGGTTAAGGCACATGATTTCTCTTAATAGTGTGGCTACTCTAGTGAACCATTATTGATAGTTTTTAGTATATCAAAATTTAAATTAGAAATCATGGTACCCCCATTTAAAATTTCTAGCATCCATCATTCAACCATAATCATTTTTTCTATGATTTTTGAGACTCTCTGAAGGATTCATTATATCGTTAACCACTTATCTTTGTGAATTGAAGTTTCAATGATCTTATTGAATCTCCTTATAGAAAGTGAATATCATTTCTTTTTTTATACCTATATAATCATCTCTCCTATTTAGAAATTAATTTATTATTTTTTTATTCATTGATCTAATATCCATTTTAAATAATATTGATTCAATATTTTATTTCTTGATCTATTTTCTTTTATTATTCATTGTAATTATCAATGTGAGTGTAGAATTTCTTTCATGATTAAAGGTGTGTGGTTATATAAAGAATTATCAATAATTTGAAACCATTATTTTAATTATTGATTTGAATAGATTTTTAAAATGATTTAAAAACCTGTATTTGAGATGATTGATGTCTAATTTTCAAATTAATTTGATAAAAAAAATTAATTTCTAACATTGAGATAAATTGTAAAATTGAAATATGTTTTGAAAAAGACTTAATTCATAAAAAACATATGATTTTGTATTGAAATGATACTGTGAAATTGAAAACTAATATTGAGAAATTATATTCTGAATTAATTTTAAATGGTTTATTTTCCCATGATTTAATGATTGATTGAAGAACATGTAAGCCTAAGTAGTTAGTGTGTAATTGGGAAAAACACTCTAAGAATCTAACTCCCTAAAAATGTATTGATGATAAAAACACTAACTAAACCTATATCAGAATGTTTTTAGTAATGAAATACCCTAATGGAGTGCTGATTTGATTGTTCACACATATCTTAATCCATATTTATAAATGAGAAGTGTGATGATACTATTACTAAAAAACTAACGCACCATGGAGATTTTTATCAAGGTGTCTAGTTGAATATAATTTGAGTATACATTCCATTTATTTTAGAACTATTTTAATTATGATAAATTCATTATTATAATTTCTTTATATAAAATTTCAATTTCAACATATTTTTATGTCACTTCGATATTTTGATTCAAAATTATTTTTTCTTAAAAATATATAAATTCCATGACAAACAATGTTTTATTTAAATTGAAATCCAAAATGGATTACTACTATAGTATTACTAATGGGACAATTTGTGGGGACCTACTTGTTTATTAACTCACACCAACCCATTTCCTTCGGGCATTTGTATAATATATTTTTTCATGTAAAATAAATGGGAAAGCACCACTTGGAGTTTGTGGGTATTCTTTATCCATGGGCCCTGGAGTGATTGTGATGGATAGTGGATATGTGGTCCACCTATTACTTGGGAGTTCGAAGATTTTATAATGGAATATGTTTTATTCATGATGATGTACTTTTTTGGGTTTGTTTTACCTATTTGAGTTTTTATGTTCACTTAAATGGTGTTGAGAATACTTACTTGTATCCATTTTCATCGATTATTTTATTGAAAAAATAATTCTATTATGACTCTAGTATAATTTTAGGTTGTATTAACCAATCCATGGGGATCATTAATGCTCTTCGGGCTATGTCATATTCAACATAGGTATCGATGTACCAGGTCATTCCGACTAGTTCATGATATTTTGGGTTATTTCACATTGTTTTTTAACTCTTATAATGAATGAGAGGATATACCAAATAGAAACAAATGATATTACATATTGATATAGGATAAACAAAAAATTAAGGGTATAATAATTATATCATTGATTATATGTTCCAATTCATTGATCCCATTTTGTTTTTTATTTAATGGGTGTTAATAATTATTAAGGATATTTTCAAAAAAAATTATAGAAATGAAACCATTTAGTGTAGAAAGTGTTTTAGTGAAAATGGTATTTGAGAAAGAGTGATTTCATATTTCATGGGAATAAGATAAAACTAATTGATAAAATTTAGGTTTAAAGTGATATTTGATGTAAATTTTGTTTATTGAGATAAAAACATTATTTTATTTCAGAAATATATATTTTATTAAATTGTTAAACATGGGATTAAAAAAGTTATTTGTTAACTGATGAGAAATATTTTACCTATATATTTTAATATAAAACATATTTATTGTGCATGTTAAATTTACATTATTACTAGAATTTAATTGTTTTTGTAATTTATATTAGGATGCCACAATTTTTTATAAAATGAATAAAAATAATAAAATAAACATGTTGAATACATTTCACACCACATCATGAAGTTGGATTGTGTAACCCCATAAACATAAATATAGAATAAAAAACATATTTTTACTAAAAATCATCTCAAAAGTGATGATTTAAAGATAAAGAATATGTCCTATGACATATTATAGCTGAAAGTCCATGTGTGATACATAAAAGAGTGGAATCGGTCTTAAAAGAAGCATAACCTACTGGAAAGCATGAATTCACATATCGAATCCCATTCATGACATGAAACATGACAAATTATAGGATGTAAAAAAAATCATAAATAAATTATGGAAACTTTGACCACATAACTTTCACATCATCAATTTTATTCATGATATTAAATCCTTGGAACTAATGTAGAAACATACTAGAATTTATGTCGTTTCCACTCATTTATCTCATGTGACACCTATAAAGCCCCAATATTATCCTAGAATTATTTTATTGGTTTATTTATTAAATTTCATGTGCAAATTAAATCTATAAATGGATTTCCATAGGGATTGAAAATGGGATCTATCGGTGATGTGAATCTTTGGACGACATTCCACTAGAGATTTATTTCCTTTCTTAATTTTTATTTTCATTATTTCTTATAATTTCTTCAATATACAAAATAAACATTACCACCCCATCTATTGAGGGGTGGTTTTGTGATTGATTGTTAAAGTGGGAGGCTATAGTAATTTTTATATGCATGAGTTTGAATACTAAATTAAATAAAAATCCATTCATTTTTCTTCTTTTTGGTTTCAATTCTTAATTATAGTTATAAATTTTGAATTCAGCTACATTTGGTTTTCATTCTATTTATTATAATATACTTGTTCAATGACCCATTTCTCCTCCAAAAAGTTATTTTATGTATATAGTGGAACAGATTAAGGTTGGGTTGTGACTGCTCAATGATCGTCAACATGTGCACAGTATTGTGATATGAACCATTGGTAGTTAAGGTATCACAATTCCAGGTTAGAGATTACTCTAAATAATGTAGGGGAACTATAGAAATTCAAAAAAATATAGGAAGTGATGAATTTCACCATGGGGTTTTTTGATAAGAAAATTTACACCATTACCATCTGACAAAGGTGGAGACACAAATCAGTAGATACGTCTCTCTCTTACTAGTTAGTATAAAAAATTGTAAAAATTTGATACTATGATAACATTTAACTGGTCTATCCAAACCTTCTCCAGATATTTTTTATCTCATTTTTCTAGAATCAATTAAATAAAATTTATTTCTTCTCTCAAATTCTCAGAAATTAATTAAAATAACATTTCACAAGATCAATAAAATATAAAAAACTTATTTTTTGTGCACTCCACTTTTGAATACAAACTAAAGGATAATTAACTATACATTACTTAGTTAATTGAAAATTGATTTTCCGAACCCCATGATAGGAATGTGTCTCAAAACAAGTTATTAATTTTATTTTTAAAAAAAGTTAGCTATATTGGGAATGTTAAGTGATTGTGGTAAATGGAAATATTTTGTACTAATATTGGGTATTAATTGATAAATAACGGTTTATTTATCTTTTTGAATAATATAAGATTTTATTTTGGATTATTAGTGATTTTTTTTTATTTTTTGGAATGATTTTCATATTTTTTAGATTATATCAATAGGTAATATACATTTTTTTATTTACAATTATGAGTAATTAATGTTTTTTTGGATATAAATGTTTAATTGATCTAAAAAGAATATATAATCAAGTCTTTCTGTTTTTTGTGTTTTTAACATAGTTTGGAATAATTTTTAATAAATTTAAGGATATTTTTTAGTGGAATGATTTATATTAAATGTTCGGAGTTATTTCTGATTCAGTGGAGATTAATATAGTATTTCCATATATGAAATTTTATTCATATTGGTTATTATTTTAACTTGTGATAACCATTTTAGTTTTTTAAATTAAGAATAAATAGTCATCATTTCAGGGATCTTATAGTCTATTAAAATTAGATTTTAGTACTTTAGGAATGGAAAGTTCATCATGTCATGATGATGAACTTCAATATATTTAATTAGTCTTATATAATAGGAAGATATCAAGTATGTAAATTCTATCATTTTCTTTTATCCCAATATCAAAGGAATTTCTCAAACTCTAGAAAATTGAAGGTAAATCAATCGAGTCTTATGTCAATATAAAAACTCATATACCAAGGAGGATTTTTGAAACATTTTTCCAATATAAATCTTATATAGGAATATGTATAATAATTTTTCTTGTCGTACCTAAAACACTAAAGTTCATAATTATATTTATATGTGATTTAATTAGTATGATATTATACATTAAATATATAAAAGAAAAATTAAAATTATGTGGATTTAATATCTATAATGAGTGGATAATGAAATACCCTATGATTTTAGTTTAAATTTTCCTTAGAAAATAAAACTATTATTGACACCATCCACAATACACAACCCCGATCTTAAATGAATTCTGATATAATGTTATATAAAGATACATTTCATTACATAATTTTCGTGTTGTTGGATATTAATTTTAACAACAAAATTATGAAATATATATATATATATTATTTTAATAATAAAAATAATGAATTAAATCAATAAATTTAATATTCACCTAATTGTTTTCACATGAAAAATAATAAGACTAAATTAAATTTATAGTTTAAAATTAATTTTCTTCAAGATTGGTTTTTGTTACATTTTGTGTACAAATATTATAACTAATATATGAACATGTAATAAATATTATATGAAAATATTAATATATTTTTTGAAATAATCATTTTAAGATTATCTTATAGTGATATTTTTTTATTTTTCTGAAAGTAATTATTTTTTAGGGAATAGTGAGAAATAACAATTTTGGTAAAACTATAATTTATTCTCTTTAAATAATGTCTTTTAAGGTAATATTATAATTTGGATTTGGTTTTAATGAATGATATAAGAAATTTTATTAAATATAAAATAAAAATTACATATTAATCAGAATTATATTTGATTTTGGTATAAGTTCATATTTAGTCTTTAAAATGCAATTTTCTAAAAACATTTTTTCATTGCATTTTATGAATTTATTTTAAATTGATTTATTTCAATTATATAATTTTAATCATTTATAATTAATTAAATATTTGGAATCATGAGGGTCAATTTTGGTAAATAGGATAATTTCATTTTTAATCACAGTGAATATTAACTATTGTAAAAGATTGTCGCCATGGTAATCTATAAAACTGGTTAATTAAGGTTAAATTGTGCTATAAAGTCTAACAATCAACCCAAAAACATTCCTTTATTTAATTTTATGATATTAATTCCAACATACTCAAACTAAATTCAAATCTATGTAATTTTGGTACCATTTTAATTTGATAATGACATTTATATTCTTCTAAGTTACAAAAATTTTAGAATGTCACTATCTTCGTTTTAATATCTCGAATATAAATATGTTGAGAAAACATAATTTATTCTTGTTTATAAATGTTTATTTATAATATTAATATGTTTTTATAATATTAATTTAGGTTTAATTTTTATTGAAGATATGATTACCTTAATCCCTTATGCAACGCCAAAACAATGATTATGAATGCAGTAGAAAAATAAAGTAAAATGATTCTAAAAAAATAAAATTAATATTTTTATGATGAATTGTGGTATTAAAATAATTTAATTTGTAAGTTTAAATGATTATTAATTCTAATTATTCCCATTTTATAATTTCATTTTTATCATGATATCCTTGAATTAAAATTATATGAATAGTCCCAAAATGACATTAATGATATTTTATAATTAAAAATATCATAATAATTGACATAAAGATAAAAAATATTTAAAGTGGAAAAATGGTATTTTGTATTGTATAAATTTCATCTATATACCATTCATGATCAACTTTTCACATTATAAGTAAATTTATGACTCTTAAAGGATAAAAAATGTGTTACCACAATTAACGTTAAAAAGTGTTAAAGAGGTGGTTAAACCAAAATATAATGTCTAAAATATTACTTAATAATCCCAAAATTATATTATTTTAAGGGATTATGACCTTATTATGTCCTAACATCAAAATTATGTCCACTTTGGTCCACATTACATGGTTAATAAATGTATTATATTTAAATCCTATTAAGTAAATAGATCCTAATATCCTCCCTTATTCAGAAAACTTGAGCTTTATATAATATAAAATACCTTTCCTAATAAATTAATTTATTCCATACCTTAATCTTATATATTATTTTATTACCATAACAAAATCCTAAAAAGTCGTAAGGCATAATCCAAAATAGTATTTCTAAATAATATTTATAACTCTTAACTGAGTTCTTTCCGTTTATTTATTCTTATACCCATTTCAGTTATGTCATAATCAAGTTAATATTATAACATAAGTATCAAAACTATACTAACATGTAATTGTTTCCATTATATAACCCTTAGTCACCTCCATCTCCTTCCCATGGGAAATTAAAACACCGCTTCTACATACGTGTGGAGTACCACCTTTATGAAGCGATGTGTTTCATTTTTCATCTCCACTACATGAGGACTGTTATTATAATGTATTTAACAAATATTTATTATATTAATGAAATTTTTATTATTTTATAAATATAATATATCACATTATATATTACCATTTCACATTTTTAAAATGATAACTTTGCTCATTCATACATGTGCACTACCACAACCACGTATCGATATGATTTTTTTTCATGAATTATTTTCATATATGGTTATAAAGTTTTATTTAATGTAAAAAAATTATAGATAATTAATTCATAATAATATTGGGATGATATAACCATATTCCATTTATTATGGTAAACTTACCCGGTTTATTTGGTGATTATGAATGGGATGCCCTCTAAACATCATACATGAACTTGGTAGATTTAATAACAATACAAGGATTTCTAATAAATGAAATAACAGTTAAAATAATATGTTAATTCACATTAAAAATGATATTAAGGAATTAAAATATTATAATAATCATATTATTTGTGGGATAGATTAGGTACGTGGTGATTCTGAATTATGTTAAGGGGTTCCATAACTCAATTTCTTTTCATTGTGTTATATTACTGATTCATTGTCAATTTTATATAAATATTTTGTGTGTAATGACCTCTATTTATTTTATTTTTTATTTCAAATTGTTTTATGTGAATTTATATTTATTAAACATAATAACATCATTGATTAATTCTCACTTCATCGTTGTGATCATTTTAAGGGTTCCATGTCTCCCTTTTATTTCCATGAGACTTGAGTTATATTCACCACTTTTTTTAAATGGGGTATATATTACTGATTTTATATATTATATCATGAATCTCTTTATATTCATGGAATTTAAATTTTCATTTGATGTTTTTTTCATGGGGTTATGTTGTAAAAGTGACAAATATGATCATAGTTTATACTATAATCTTATTTTTATTCTGTATTGTTTATGATTAAATTTCCACTAGAATATAATATAAGGTATTTCTATTTTAAACTCGATATATTTTATTATTAACTATTTTTCTATTTATTTTTCATGTATTCCTTTCAGTTTTATCTCTTCGGTAATTAATACAATTGAGAATGTGTATTTCATGAAAATATATCAATATTTTTTCTTTGGTCAAAAATTTTTTTCTTTTATTCCCATGTTTTATAAAAATGTTTCAAGAATTTAACTATTTAAATTTAAATCATTTTTTAACTTCATTTTAAAAAATATTTTAATTTAACTAAAAACCTTTTAAAATAATCTTGTTAATGTTTCCCTCATAACACATTTTTAATTTCTTTACAAAGTGAAAATATGGTTTATTTAATATATATGGCTTTACCACCTATTTAACTATTATTTATACCCTTTTATTTTAATCTTACTTTATATAGAAAGGAAATTTTTCAAAAATAGTTTTCATATTATATATTTTATATAATTTATTTAAAATGGAAATGGTATTTCCCCCATAAATGTTCTCATGATATTTAAAAATTATTTATATCTATGCCAGCATCTTTTGATTATTGTTATGATTAATTATAGATATACTCTAATGATACTATCCAACTTATTTCTCTTGATGTCTTATAGAAATGTTGTGTTATTTATTTACTATGGAATTTATTTAAACTATGTATGAAAGTTATTAAATTACTGGTATTTATAGATTAATAAGGAATGTTTATTAATTTTTTTATTCATATACTGAATTAATTGGAATTATTAAGTGATGGGTGGGCCCAAAATTATATAGGCACTTAAGCATAGGAAGGTCTCTTGTGATGAACTATACTAGTTATTTAGTGGATTCCTACACAATTGTTTATAAATTCTTATCCTGACTATATGACAGTATGTTTATAATTTATTGGAACAAGGCCTTAATATTATTATTATGATGTCTCGAATGATGCATTCCATCATTATGAAACCATCTATTAGTATCTTTGTGATTATTTATGTTCGTGTGTCATCCATGGATTTCTTCACCTTTCATGATATTAGTTATACATCATATTTTATTATTTTTTATCTCACCTATATTATTGATGCATTATTTATTATGTGATGGATTTATTATACACCTTCCTATATTAAGCTTCTGATTTAACCCTTTATTTTTTTCCTTTCCCCATGATATGATTATGGGGTCTAAAAAGGATTTTTATGATATACTATAATTAATAATATTGTTCTCACAAGAATTTTATGTTTTATTTCATTTTATAAAATATATTGTGAGAATCTTATATATGTGTGGCTAGACCGCTAGAAAACATCGTCATCATTACAAATGAATCATCCCTTTTCCTGGATGTTTAGCGTGTAAAATGTACATCGCATGAGACTACCTCTTAGGAGCCAAGTGAGGGAGATTAAGTGTCCAACAAGGTCCATGAGAGTCAAATACATGATTTTATAGATGTTTTATGGGTTGGTTTAATGTAGTGGGACGAAAATTATAAGGAATTTTTCTTCTATTAATATTTTTAATCATTTAGAATGTTTGGAAACTAAGGGCCTTGGTCTTGATAAAATGACCTAGTATGGGTTGAGAAACATAACAACGGGAAACAATTCTCCAGGGTAGAGTGAGGGGTGACATCTGACCAAATCTAGGATGACATTTCTTACAGGAGACATGATAAAGGACATCATAGCCCATGGTGGAAGAGGGGGTAGAAGGAAAATAAGGATCTGAGGAAATGTGTCATAAGAAATAGGAAGAAGTAAAACGTTCTTAAGTATTAATATAACATACCCAAACTAATTTAGGCAAAGAAGGCCAAAAGAATTAGTTCTATGGTGATATAGTGTGACCTACCTATAAAAGAAAAGGTTTAGAATATGAGTTCAAATGAGTTGAGTGGGAATATAGGAAAAGCAATGAAAGTTGATCTTATATTAGAGTCAACCCATCTTGCAACTATTTGAGTGATTAATTAGGATCCCCAAAAGAGGGTCATCATGTACGAAGTAGGGTTAGTAGGGGAATTGAATTTGAAGTTATAGGGATGATTTAGGAATTAGTACCTACTTGAATACAAAATGGAATGGTAGGGAAAATTAAAGGGGGGAAGGGGGAATGTTTGGAGCTCATCTTTCACACTAAGGAAGAAATTTCAACAAGATCAATGATCGTAAGGATGATTTTCCCAAAATCTTTGAATGTTGGATTTTGGTTGATACTAATGTGGAGTAGGGGGTCTAGATAAATAAACAAGACCAAATTTTGCCTCGAGTCTTTAACCCATGAAATATCAACTTGAAGGAATATATATAAACATGGGACAAGATGTCCAAACACTATGAATATATTATAAACAATGATCTGGATATGAAGGTAACTTCACTTTACTGGTATCTATTTAAATATTCTAATTCTAATAATCTTATTTTTTTTAAAATAATTTTTTATATACTTTTTTTTGTAACATTCCTTTGATTTTACTCAGAAGGTTTACCACTTTTTCAACAATTTTTATTTGGAAATAAAATTTTTTTATTTAGATGGGTAGTGTTGTATAAGTTTTTTGAGATCAAATTTATGAAAATATTCATATAAGGATATTATTTGATGTTTTTTACCCCACTTTTTTCATATTTTTATACTAAAACGATGACACACCAGGATTTATTAAGTATTTCCCTTTAAATAAATATAGTATGATTGATTGATTTTGAAACAAAAAACATTGAAATAAATAAAAAAAAATTACTTTCATTAAGTTAGAATATTAAAATATAAAATAAAATAAGTTACAAGAAAACTAATAGAAACATAATCCTTAAAATTAATAAATTAATAATCATAAGAAAATAAAACTTCTATAGGGATGAAATTATCATTATTGTGATCTAACATAAAGATCATACAACTAATGATAACTATATAAAGAATAATGTATTTATGAAATATGATAAACATATTGAAAAACAAATGAAAAAATCAACTGAATGTTTTTAGTATTATATGTAAGGTTATATATAGGAATTTAATATGATTCTCACACACATGCAGACACACACACAAACACACATATATATATATATATATATATCAATTTTATATATCGTTATTGGACATATGTTCATTCGATATATGGTTGTCGGATATGTAGCCATTAGAAATATGGTCATTAAATATGCCTATATCCAATGATATAGTAATGTTTTGTAATTAATTGAAAAAAAATTAATATTATTCACTTATAATAAATATTTTTAAAATGAAATAAAAATAATATAATTAGTTAAAATCAGTTATAATAAAAATATATATTTATGCATTACATTTTATTATTATTAAAAAATTATTGGATGTGATTATAAAATTAAAAGAAATATTTTAAAACGAATGGATTGATAAAGTTTAACGTAACAAAGATATATAATTAATTTTAATGGGATGAGAATAAAATAATTTAATTTTGAAATTGGATAACTTTAAAACAATTTTTTTTTTGTATTTGATATTTTATTCTTAATAAATTAAAATGGGCACTTTTTGGGGATGCCTCAAATAAAATATAATGTTTCAATGTATAAAAAAATATATTAACTCTCATGTAATAATTTATTGGTATAAATAATATTAGTAATACTTAATGTTTTAAAAAAATAATTTTTCTATAAAAATAGTTTTTCTATGTATATTTTTTTCTTTAATTTGAAAATTTTTTGTCTCATATTTATAAATATTTATTTAATTAGATTAAATTGAAGAAAAATTTGGTATTGGTATTTTTAACTGAGTTAAGAGGGTGAATTCATTTTTTTAGTAAAAATTACTAAATTCCTGAGTTAAAAATTCAACTACCAAAATAAAGTTAGAATGAGTTAAAAATGTTATATTTAGGGGAAAAGGCTTCATATATCTCTAGAATATTCATTAAATTGTATTTATAAGGTTATTCGTGTCTTATATTAATTATATTTCTACTTTATATCCACATTTAATGTGAACTAACAAGCTTGCGCCTTAGGGAATGCATATGTTCTAAAATTCTAATAAATAATTACCTATAAATGGACACCACTTTTTACCCTAAAAAACTTATTGATGTTTTTTTCATCTTTAATTCCATTCCAAATTCCCAATAGTAAATTATTGTTAAATGTGTGGTATCTTATTGTCTTAATAAGGAGTACCAATCCCTTGATTTTCAAAAAGACTATTCTGATAAGGGTAGAATTCCCCCAAGAGCTCAAATAGAATTCATATATGTTGAGAGTAAATGTAAGAGCTTTTTTTAATCTCACATTAAAATTTATATAATTTTTACTAATATATTATCATGGAATTTTTTATTTCACTCTAAAACCCCATCTATTTTATTTTCCCTGGTTTATCACTGATTAATATGTATCCTTACCCTTACAACACCATTTGGATGATAATTCCACTAAAATGATTTTTATAAGTGGAGCTATCATTATCTCTTCTTTTCTCATATGTAATTACCCTTACTTATGTATTGTCTAAGGTCATTTTCTGTAAACTTTTACATTCTTTATAAATGTTTTAAATGAATCATTTTTTAGATTTTCCACCTGATCACTTTTACCATCCAATTTTTTGGGTTTCTTTATGTAGTTTCCTGTTAAATTGATCATAATTTTTCAATGTAATTATTTAATACATCCCCGTTCTTTTTCTTAAACTACTATTTTGTAAATTAATTCTTTTAAAAATAGCAGTTATCAAAATAAATGATATTTCTCATTATTTTTCACATAAATTTTCTAATAATCTAATAATTTTTTTCATATATAGTAATATCCATTAATGTTTATTATCCTTCTATAGGTATACTCTCTGATGAGACCATCCACCATCTTTCTCAAGTTGATTATAATCATGTCTTCTATAAATTTTACTAAAACTCATTCATTTCTCTTGATTAATGTATAATATTATTGAATTATAAATTTTAACAAATTCATATCGTATACATATGTATGGTTTATCATTATGAGATTTGTGGTCATGTAATTTTATATCCCTTTAATGAATCAGTCAAGAATTATTTCTCATGAGATAACATGTAACAAACTGGGGAGTGAACGAAACCTAAAATGGTACATTTTCCACTATGCTTATGGGAACATGGAGTAAGCCCAAACCACTATGGGACACTATAAATTTTGATTATGGGAATATATTGTTGACCCCATCTACTATGGGACTCTATGAACAATTTGATGATGGTATTGTTAGTGAGCCTATAAATAATAAATTATTGTCTATGCTTGTTTCCATTACACAATTTTATGCCACATATCTATGTTATACAAAATTATTATTGTCTTTTCATTGTTTTTTATTATTTACTTTTGTTTC
This sequence comes from Viscum album, assembly GCA_963277665.1. Lineage (NCBI taxonomy): Eukaryota > Viridiplantae > Streptophyta > Magnoliopsida > Santalales > Viscaceae > Viscum > Viscum album. The sequence continues at coordinate 991,863,303 of OY728152.1, read as the reverse complement.
CAAAATCATGTAACTCATGTCTTAGGTTATAAAAAAATACTTATGTCATGAATCATGATTTATGGTCTATTCTTGATTTAGAATCATTTTCTCATTCTACATTCATGTACATTAATGGGGAAAAATATGCTTTCATAGACAGGTAGGACTCGATATTAGTTGGGGGCTTCAATAATGGGAAGATCAGTCTTGAGGAGTACATTCAGACATGGGAAAAGTTGTCCATCCGAGTAGAGGATCTTCTTATGGATGCGCCTACAACTCAGATATCATATATTTCATAGAAATTTTTTAGGAAAATTGAATTGGGTAAAATCAAGTTAATATTTAATCAATTTGGTTAAGTTTGTGGTTTTGGTTGTCTTGAGTGAGAGGATTTCTTGTGTTTGTTGTGTCTACTTCTGGATTCCTTTTTCTCAGTGTTGTTGTGACATGTGATTCTTTGTTTCTAGAATTCTACTTGGATTATAATTAGAAGGGAATCAGAGCATAATGACTTCACCAGTGTTGGCCTTTTGGACTAGGATGATTGAGAGGGTATGGCGTCACCAGCGGTTTCATGCCTGTGCATTTTTGAATGGGACTGCTTGTTGAAGGGTCCAGCTTGGTGAAGTCTTGAAGTCATGGAGTATCTATTGGGGAGGGGCTGATCCTGTAGTTTGTTCTATGTTTTCTACATGTGTGTTGTTTTGTTTCTTTCTTGAGGGACTTCTCAGTTTCTCACTTTGTCCTAAAATGTTTTTTATACTAAAAAATGTAATTTTCAGTCAGTCTCAGTATTATTTATTGGAGATATTAAATAATGTTATTATAGTAAGTCTTTTATGTATCGGATCTCTAAATACACTACACCTAATGTTCTAGGATGTGATTTATAGTTAAATGTGATGAATATTCATGTAAAATGATATAATATGTATTTATGTTATGGTTTCTTCATCTCAAAAATCATGTTTCATAGAATGAATATGTTTAGTAATGTGTCTTCAATAATTTCTAATGGTATAAAAATATTGGATTTGTATAACATGTTTTAATGAATTGATTGAGAATTTTTTTAGATAAAATATTTTGTTTTTTTTTATATTAATATATTTTTTAGATTTATTAAAATTTTAAAGAGTTGTTTTCTAGTTTCTAGATTTTGGAACCTGTTGAATGTTGTGGATTAGAATTGTTAGATTTTATATGAGGTTATCTATGCATTTAAAAGTTATATTTTTGTTGAAATAAAGTTGTTTTTGTAATGGTGTATTGAATAATCATTAGATCATAATTTAACACTTTTAGTGTGATGTCCTCATCCTTGAGATTGTGATTTTTTATTATAGGTTTATAATATTGGGTGGTGAATCAATTTTGGGATAGTGTTTCGACTCATGAGTTAAACTATCAAGAATTATTTGAATTATTCTACTTATAGAATCCCCCATTTTTTATTGAAATTTAGAATATGTGAATTGAGTTGTTTTGGAGTGGTTAGAATGGTCCAATGGTATTAGTTTTGGAAAAATTTGGAATGTATAAATTATGATTGATTCGTGTTTTTATGGAAAGTTTTTATCAAATTAATTTGTTTGTGTGTGTGTGTTCTAATATTCATGGAATATATTTTATTGATGTAACTAATTGAGGTTTTATAAATAATTTTTTTAGGTTCGTGAATCAGTATAACTCTAGTATATATTTTCATTTCTTACACACACAAGGAAACCATTAATTGTTTTTTGAGGGAATATTAAAGGGTGTTATTCTCACCCCTTTTATATGAACATTTATTCACATTAAAACGTATTTTTTAGTTTTAATTTATAGGTATATTTGTTTGATACCCTGGTGTATATGATAAGGATTTGGTTATCGATTATAATCAATCTATAAGGGGGAGGAGGGGTTGTTGTTATTTATTTAAAATTATTTTATAATGTCATAAGATCACTATCAAGGTGTCTTAATTTACATTGTTGGTTAAATATTTATTTTGTGATTAGTTATATATACATTTAGATTCATATGTATTTTTACATTATATTTTCTTCATTTGGATTTATTTCATTTGGATTATGAAATTAAACCATCCTCAAATGGAATTTTTAATCCATTTACAATATATTTGTAACACCATAATATTTCTTTTAATATTTATCTTTAAAAAAAATTATTTCTTTTATATCATTCATTGTATGAACCATCGAGTTTAAATGAACCACATAATATTATTAAAATACTATGTTTCTATTATATTTGACCAATTAGAATAATGGGAATGAATAATAACAAATAAATTATAAAAAATATATAGTTTATTATTTTATAAAATTAATTCATCACTTATAAAATTATTATGATATAAAACAATAGTTATTTTAAAATAAACCAGATGTTTTCTGGATTAAAAATAAGTGATAAGATAATACCTTTTAATCCTATTTCTTATTGGATGAATTTAATTATTTAATTAACACTTATGGCTTTGAATTAAATTTTTAATAGACACATTACCATGAAAATGAATTATATATTATTTTAATGAAAGTCATAGAATATCATTTTACTTGTATTATATATCTCTTATGTGTCCACATGGAGGAAATGGTTGGTTATGAAATAATATAACTATTAATTTTGAACTTAATAAACTTATTTTCATGATATGAATTTGTTTATGAATTTTTGGGATTCTTGGATACGATTAAGAGCATTACAGTCTTTTATTTAATGAAAATAAAAACATGTCATTCCCTTGTTTTTAATAAGTATAATATTTTTTGTATACCATTATATATATGATATTATTGAATAAAAAAATTATTTGTAATTAAAATTGATTTATATTAATCATGGTAATTTATTCATAATTTTATGAGATTAAATAATTACACTAAATTCTTTCGAAATGTTGCTACAATAATTATTCAATTAACAAAAAAAATACAATAAATGATATTAAATATATTATAAGTAAAATATTTTTGGATATTTAGGGTGATCCAACAATTCTATATATGATATTAAAATTTTTGGGATATTTTAAAATATTTGGTTTGAATTGGACATGTTTTCTTGATATTTTTTAATGTCTACATAGTTAATAATATCAAAATTGAAAATAAAGATATTTTTGGGGATTACTATATTATTAAATTGTTTGAAAATCAGGAAAAATATTTATAAAATAAAAATTTATTATTATATGGTCTACATGGTAATAAATGGACCATTTAAGGACAAATTCAAATCAAATCAGTAAAAATATGCAATACTTAAATATTAAAACATTTGTTATTGTAGATGAAATTAAAAAATGATAATTGAGGATTTAACAAAGTGACATGGTTTCAAATGGTACCATAACATGCATAAAATATATTATTTGATGATTTTAAAACCATTAAATATTAATATTTTAATATATATCCTTTTTTGGGTATTTTTAATAGAAATTAGTTTATTATAATTTAATCTTTTGGGAATTTATAAAAATAACCCTCACCTAAATTATAAAATAGAACCTTTACACTCACATATTTACGCCAATTTTATCCTTATAGATCCACTATACCATGAATAGTATCTTTTAAACATCCCTAGTTACCTTTTAGAGGTGCTGGTATTTACAAAATACCGACCATAGATCCCATTAGAGGATATCTAAAGGATATATTTTGAAGAAGAGGTAATGACTCTTACTGGTCAATTTCTTTTCTAATATTCATTACCATATATAAAAATATTATTTTGTTTATTAACATAATAACATAATTATATTAAATATTCTTACTTTTTATTATGATTCTGAAAAAACCATTACCCATCCTCTTACCCATCAAACAATAAGTGAAAGTAACGCTCATGCGTGTGTACAGCTTATCGTCTCTACATAGCGATAAAATTAATTTTTCATCACCATATCTTATGGATGGGTATTATGATGGGTTTATTGAATATATATGATATATAACATATAATAATTATTCTGTAGATATTAATTATTATTTACCTTTCTTTCATTCTATCAATCTAAAAATGAAAACTGCTTTTATTTGTACGTACATCCTACCATCTCCATGAATTATGTAACTAATTTTCTACTCTAGATTTTTTTGAAAGGTTATAAATATTTATATAATGAATATATATTATATTTATACAATGATAAATATTAAAGAAATTATGGTACTGTGATAAAAGTATAATTACCTGGACTGCCAAACTGAAACATGCTTGGAAAACAAAGTGTTTGTCACCCATAGCAATAATTTTAAAAACAAATAAATGAGTGATATTGTGTTATAAAATCATAATACATTGTATTAAATAATAATATTTATGTAATAAATTGATAAAAATACATATTTATTATATATTACAGTTGAACATGAACAAATAAATTAAATACGGGAGGTAATGGTTTATTTCACAATTGCAGTATTATTCTAGATTTCTTGAATTTAAGTCTATAATAGAAAATATTTATCTTCCATATCCATGTGTACTAAAAAAAATTTCAAAAATATCTTTAATATTATCTCATGAATATTTTAAAAAAATTACAATGTTTCAATTTTAAAAAAAAATGATTAAAAGGAATTGTTTTGTCTTCTACAAACAAGGCACTCTGTTACTTTTCAAACAAAATTATAGAAGGAATATTTGTTTATCTTATATGGTATAAGAAGAGTTTTCTGCCTTCGGGATGCCATAATTTCATGAATATTTATTTAAAATTTTAAAATAATATTTTAATATAATATTTTTTCTTTTATAATTTTACAATATTTAAAAAAATAAAAAGATAAAGATATTTTCCACAAGAAATTTTTAAAGTGTTATTTAAAATTAAATTTTTATCTATGATGAAATTATTTGATGTTAATTAGGCCTTATTAGGGATATGATCCAAAGATAATATCCTTATTCTTTCTGTTAACTATTTATTTTTATGATATAATTATGTTTATGAATTCTATTAATTTTCTATAGGTTCTGAAATGTTGAAATTTTTACAAAACCAAATTCTCTTCATGGGTGCAGATATGATTAATTATTTTTTTGACCACTAATATATGGTTTTAATTATATGATGGTTGGGATCTATATTTTTCTCTATGTAATTGGGTAAATATTTATATCTCATGATATAGACAAGACTGTAATGGGAACATTACATAGTTTAGTAATACAAAGTTGGAATGTGGAGTAAAATATGTCTTGTAAGATATGACTAGAATGGGTAGTGATCCCCGATAAGTATAATAATTTTTATTCTATGATGGTCTTGGTCGTGATACTTAACTAACATGGAAATTATTTCTATGATTATGTTTATGCCACCAATTCCATGTCTTATTCCATTTTTATTCTCTCATGGTTCATGTTCTATTATGATTCATGTGTTATTATATTCTATGATTTATTCCATGACCCAAGATTTTGATTTTTGTATGAAGGGTATAATTTCCAAACATTGTTTTTTAATTATTATACCTTTATGATAATTTTATTCCTGTGAAATTTTTGTAATCTCCATTGTTTAACCTTACGAAGCATTTGATCTCACCCCTTTATTATGTTTCTTTTCCCCAAGATATGAATTAATTGTTAAGTATGGTATGTCAAAAATGTTTATAGTTATAAATAAATAAATGGGATATGATTTCGATTTTTTATGATCCAGTCATTTATGTTTCCATGTTTCCAAATACACTAGACCAATATGGTTCTAGCATGGTTTTCCTCGGTTATGTAATGAATATTCATATAAAAAGATTTAATATATATGTATGAAAATTATGGTCTGTTATAGTTATTATCAGAGTATGTTTAGTTACCATTTGGAAAAATGAGGAGAAACCCATAGTAATATCCCTAAGGATACGTTTAAATATAGTTTTCAATACCATTATTAATAATTAAATTATTAAACAATGCATTTTATATATTGATGTTTTATAATAAATTCCCCATTATTATGTGGTTTTTCCATAATGGCTAGTGTTTCTCAAACTATGCTTCATGGTTTTATATAATGGATGTTACATGAATGAACATTGCTATTTTTAAATGTGACAGGAAATTTAATGATTTTTCTCCAAAGAAACCAAATGATTTGGAAAAATTAATGTAAAATCATGTTTCTATTCTCACAAAACGTTCTCAAGATATAAATTTGTTATACTTCCAAATGAGAAAATGAGATAAAAACATTCTACTAACTCCTTCGTGATCCAGTGTTCACCTTATTTTAGTGGGTCTTCTAATCCAATATTGGATGACCAATGGTTCATTAACACTGAAAAGATATTTACAGATCTCCAATGATTATAATATGTGAAATCCATTTTGGTTGTTTATCATTTTGATAGTGAAGTGGAAAAATGGTGGAATATTATCAAGAATTTGAGGCAACATGATTAAATTGGATCTATTAAATGGGATGATTTCAATAAATGTTTTTAGATAAGTATTATTCTTGTATTCATTATATGAAAATTGAAAAGTAATTCCTTGAGTTAAAGGAAAAGGATAATGAATTTTTTGGAACCTATAAATAAAATTATACAAGACAAGTGAGGTATTCTTCGCACATTATCATCCGACATGAATATAAGGTTGATCAATTATTTAGAGGCATAAAAACAAGTCTATAAATGGTGGTATCAATAAGGTACTTTAGTATATAAAATAAATAGTTTGATGTGATATCAATTTTTATTTGGAGATAGTATTTACCCTTAAATCCTATGGTTTTGATAAGAAAAGAAAAAATAAATTCACGGTAAAATGTAAAGACCATTGAGAGAAGAATATGATCTTTCCTTTATACTAAATTTTTGGGAAGAATGGTGGAGTAAATTTACTTAAAGGGACTAGTAAATTTTTAAGTTTGGTAAAGAAGGTCATCAAGTAATTGAAGGATGAAGAGATATTAAAACTCAAGATAATGATGTGAATAGAGAGAAGGTTTCACATAATGCTACTCTCACACTTAAATTCTTAAAGTATAATGAAAATGGTCATTATGATAACCAATTCCCAAATATAAGGGTTAATGATGATGATCGATGTGAGAAACTTCTTAAGGACAGAGAAAATGGAAAATCCCAAGAGATCACTATTAGAGATGTAGAGTACAAAATTAATTGGTGAATTTTACACATACCATCAAATCTAAAATACATATTGTCTAATTTTTTATTTGGATCCACCCAATATTTTATTTATAAATAATTTTATATGGGCCTCACTAAATCACCTCAATAGATAGATATTGAGTTAGCTGTGAAAAATCTTAATGGAACAATTGTCCCATCTCTGGTTTCTAATTCTTCTCTGGTAGAATTTTTTGGGAAAGTGCTTCCAAAAAATCTTTTGATCCTTCATTTAGTTTAACTCAATGTGATTATTTGCATTTATTGGATTTATAATTGTGGGTCTCATATCAATTTTTGAGGAATAGAAGTCACATTTCATATTTCAAATGATCATATCATCATATATTAAAGAATGGATGAATATATACTTCAAATTGAAATTAATTCCATTATTTGGGTATTAATTCTTATAAATGAAGGTCATCTATCTCATATAGTTGGGTAAAACTCATAATTAATGATACACCAATTATATAGGAGAATATTGATGTCCTTCTTGATGAATTTCCATTTATTAGACCAAACATTAACGTTGAGTTACAAATATAACTAATTCTTATTGTTATGTCTATTTCAAAGACATTGTATAGAATGGCCCCAACTAAGTTATTGAAATTGTAAAATAACATCCTGGAGGATCTTTATAAGGTATTAATACATTATACATCATCAACGTGGGGTGAAAATATTCTCTTTTTTAAGATGATATATTGATAAATGTGACTTTTAATTAATTATAGAGAACATAACAATATTACTATCAATAAGAAATGTATCATTCCCTGTATTGATTACTTATTTGGTCAACAATATGTATCACAAAACTTTTACAAGATTGATCATCATTCTAGATATCATGAATTAATGGTTAAGAAGGAAGATATACCCAAGATGGCATTGTTTACATGGTATGTATAACAACACTATCCTTTTATGCTTATTATTTCTTGATTTTAAACATAAGTATCCATTAAATACAAACCACTTATTGTAATTTCTAGTGACTTTGGAAGATTAGGTGCATAATTAAATATCATAAAAAATCTGTTATTTAATATTTATAATTATATCCTACCTTTATTTGATCACTTAAATATGTATAAGATTACCTAGGGAAAACATGAATTAAAGTCTGAGCTAGAAATCTATGTCTGACGATAAACATAATAATAAATCGTAACACATGGTTTATAAGGCATAACATGATTACATAAAATAGCATGGAACATGAAAAAAAATATGGAAGAATAAAATGTAAAACATGGGATCATGTAATCATGGACACATATTAATTTATAAGAAATATAAATCATGAAATAATCATTATTCAAGGCTTATAGAACATGGAGGATCATGATCCGAGGCTAATCACTAAGACTATTTCACATAGAGCTGAGTCAATGTTAACCACCAAGACCGTTGCGCATGAAATCACATGAGACTAAACATTAACCAATGAATTATAGTTCTATTTGGGTGCACACATAATTAAATGTTCATGAATATGTGTTCCATATAAAGAGTCATACAAGAGGAATACAACATAAACATATGGTTTACCCAGGGAAAGAATTGGGTTTTATAATCATGTCAAAAGGAATATCAAAAAAATATAATAATGGTTTTCATAAAAAAATTGATTTAAGTCATATATGTACATTAATGAGGGAAAATAATAATATATCATGATAATTGATGTCAAAAATATGATAAATCATGTAAAATAGTGTTTAAAAAATTTTATAAATTAATCATTTTAAGGCAATTTCTGGGAAAATTTTCAAGATTCATTAAAATAGAAGAGGCATAATTGTTTTTATAATACCAAAATTGAACCAAGATAGTTTTTCATGATAAAATGAGTGGTTTTATGAAAATAATGGTGTATTATAGTATATTATGGAGTGCACTTTGGAACGGGTAAGAAATCATGAAGTTCCCTATAATCAGGATTTCATATCGAAAATAATTGACAAAGGATGATTTTCAAAACATTTATATCCCTAAAATGTAGGATTAAATGATCTGGATACATGATTTTGTAACATATGGAATTAATTTATAAGAATTATATTAAAATAAATAAGTTTTACATTTGGGTAATGAGATAAATGGTAATCAGAATAAGAAAATGGAGGTTCGGGATGAATCCATTACCTTATGTCTGAAAGTGTTCTACACTTCATCATAATATCTTGAAGAAAAAAATGAACTATATTAATTTATTAATTAAGACCTTTTATATATTTATTTTATTTATTATAATTTTATTAAGTCCATTTATGGCCTTTTTGATGAGTTATGATGTGGAATTTCTTCATTTGGGAGTGTTTGTTTTCTTGGTTTTCATGATCAGTTCACATGTATACATGTATGAAAGATCATGTAAAATGAGAATAGATGTACATAATTTAATTTATATTTTTTTAATTAACAAATATATTATTAAATGATTATATAAGTCATTTGGTTATTTAGGATGAGGATAAATTATTAGATAAGACATTAGTGACAATCATTTGAATTATAATGGGTGACCTCCACTCATAATGAACTTTTTTTCTTAGTCAATATTTTGAGTATATGTTAGTTCCAGAACATAAAAAGTGTTGTAAAATGAATTTTTAATCCTATTTTAACCATTATAATTCTTTAAATACCATCCATGAAGTTGGTAAAAAATTGAAAACTCATCATCCGCGAATGCGATAAATTAACACATCATGGACGATGTATTCATTTTTAGAACAAAAAATGGAGGGAATGAAATAATGATTGATTATTCCATTAACATAATAAAATTATACTATATTTTATATTCTATAATTTCTACTCCACATGTATAGGGGAGGTGATTAAATAAAATAAAATAAATTTGAATTAAATTTAAAGAAAAGGGAAGCGGTTTATACCTCTTGAATTCTACTCCTTGATAAGATCCTTATGTAAATGGGTTTGGTATTTTGTTGAGAAACGGATCATGGATGTGGGGTAGATACATTTAAAAAGTATTAGGAATAATTTGGACAAGGAACAATGCTTGAAAGGTGTGAAGAGAAGAGGTGATGAGGGGTGGTATTTGCAGTGGAGGAGAGGTGTGTTTTCTCCTTATTTTATTCATTTGTTTATTATTTTTCCATAGGTCTATAAAGAGTGTGATAATTATCAGTGAAAATTTTAAAATAATTAATGGTATTTATAGATTATGGGTAATACATCATACATGACTCAAAGAATAGTGTATTTAATTTATAATTTATATATATCATAAGTTACCATATTTTACTATTCACTAAAAATTCAAATATTATAGAAAAATCCCAAAAAAATAACCATAATAATTTTTTGACACATATAATTCAAAATTAAACTACATTTTTGAAATAATTTTCTTAATTTTAGAAAATAAATTTTTAATTAAAATCATCATTTTTTCAAAAAATAGGAATTTTAAAAAACTATAACTGATTTTATTACCCTTTGAAAAATTAATTAGGGTTTCATAAAGTTATACTATTATAAAAAGACAAAAAATATTAATTTACGATTTTATTTTATGAAAAAAAATCTGTTAAGTCATTTTATATTTATAAAACCATAATTAAATATTTATAATTTACAAAAATATTAACACTTTTTTTATCATTCTTAAAACATTTGTTTACTTATTACAAGATACAATAATATCATATTTTCATTTATAATATAATAAAATTTTATTTATACTAATATAGGTTAGTTTTCTATTATGTTGTTTGATTTACTATTCATAAGTGTCACATTACTATTCCAAAGGACAAATTAATATTTCAGTAGTTTACGATTCATAATTTCTATAAACACTTATTCATTCATTAATTATTCATATATAATGTTGGTTTTCTATTATTTATGTGATTTTGTGATATTTATACTATATAAAATAATTTTTTGAAGGAGATTTCAATCAATAGGATTCTGGGTCATTAGAGTATGGACACTATTAATTTATAGTGATTCCTATCGGTATTATTAATTCCCCTATTATCTTTAAGGATTTAATGAATAAAGATTTTATAGAATATATTTTTTCATTTTGTGGTATTATTTATTGATTAAATTCTTTTATATTAAAAGATAAAGAAATATCATGACAATCACTTAAGGAATGTAATGAGGACCCTGAAAAAGAAAAATATTTATGAACAATTTTCCAAGTGTGACTTTTGGATTCAAAATTTTTCATTTTTTGGTTATATAATCTCAACAGATGGTACATATGTGGATCCAGAAAAGATAGAAGTTGTTTAATGTTGGGCAAAACTGACCACGGCTACATAAATCCCTAGTTTTCTTGGGTTAGATAGATATTATCTATTTTTTAGGAAACATTTATAATGATTATCTAATTCACTAACCAAGTTGACTTAGAACATAGTTAAATGCATATATAAGGATGAATAAAAAGATAATTTCAATGATATGAAAATAAGGATGATCAATACACCTATGATCACACTATATTGTAGTGGATAATGTTATGTGATCTACAGTGACACATTATAGAAGGGAATGGGATGAGTTCTCATGAAAAATGATATGGTGATGTCTTATACTTAATTCTGATTGAAGATCTTTGAGAAAAATTAACCAACTACTGATTTAGATTTAGTTGTTGTAATTTTTTAATTAAATATGTGGATGAATTATCTATATTTATAGAGGTGTGACATATATACGGATAAAAAATGAATAAGTATATTTTCACTCTGAAATAGATAAACATGCGCCAATGAATTTGGTTAGAGCTAATTAATGATTATGTCTTCTCTATACATTAGCACCTTAGGAATGTGAACAAAGTGGCATATACTTTAAGCTGAAATGATCATGCTAGCTTATATATAAAATTTATAAAAAAAAGATTCAATAGTCATGGATTTACAAATGATGGACTTGGAAATCATGAAGGAAGGGGAGAACCCTTAAAAAGATCAAATTAATATTTAACCATATATACATGCGAAGATAAAAAAGTCTTCAAAAGGATGACAAATATTTTTAAAAGAAATTGACAATTTTTTCTCAGTTCCACATTGATTGAGATGGAATAATATGGTTCTTGAACTATGTTTGTTCCCCCATAGTACATGATTTAAAGAATGATATGTTTGATTAGGCTAATAGTTCATCATTATATATTCATACTAGAAGAAAAAATATGTATTTATACCTAAAAGATTACTTTTGGTGGGATGTGATAAAAAGAGGTCTTGTGGAGAATGATTCTTAGTGCTTGATATGTCATCATGTGATGGTTATGAGATAGATGTCTAAGGGGGTTTATAACATTTACCCATACTATAATGGAAATGGGAAAACATCACCCTATATTTTTTCATTGGGATTCCTAGAACATCTAAAGGGAATAATGTTATATCGGTTTTAGTTGATCGCCATAAGAAATTAGTACAATTCATTTCTACCGTATAATATTTCAAAGTTGATCAAGTTTCCAAAATATATATTAAGGAAGTGGTAATATTTCTTCGAGTACCACTTAACATTGTATCAGATCAAGATCGTAATATAACATTGGGGTTATAGTGAAGTATTCAACAAAATCAGGATACAACGTTAAGTATCAATAAAATATAAAATCATAATATATATGTTCATTATAATAGAACCATTGAATATTTATAATAAGTGTTTAGAGCTTTCTATATGGATTTTAAAGTTGGATTGGATCAACACATACCTTTGGTAGAATTTTCAAACAAATAATAGCTTTCACTCTAGCATTCATATGGCTCATTATGAATCCCTATATGGTAAGATAGGTAGAAATCCAAAATTTTGTATTAAAGAAAAGGAAATAAATCTATTAGGAATCAATTTAGTTTAGGAAATGGAAGATATGTTTAGATCCATTCAATACCACATCATATCATTTTAGAGTCAACAAAAAAATATGTTGGTAATAATCAGAAAGATCTAGTGTTAGAAATTGGTGATAAGGTATTTCTATGAGTATATACGTAGAATACATTAATTATATTTTAAAAAACTACAAGTTAATCCTTAGGTATGTTGGTCCTTTTGATATCCTGGACTTTGATGGGATGGTAGCTTATTAATTAGTGCTTCCATCGAATCTCTCTCAATTTCCTTATGTGTTCTATTTATCTCTCCAGAGTATGTAGATACTTGATCCCTCACATGTACTAAACTCATAATTTGTACCACTGGATCATGATATTTCTTATTTTAAAAATATGGTATATGTTTTATATCATTTAGATTACATTATATGAAACTAGCCAACTCGACTAGTTAAAATTTTATAGAGAAACCACCAATTTGAGGAAGCTATGTGGGAACCTGAGGATATGATGAGGTAGAGGTATCTTCATTTATTTTAATCTGAGTGACGAATTTTTAGGGAGAACATAATTTTATAGTGGCTAAAATTTAACACTCCAATTTTTTTATTAAATATTTCTCATTAATCAATTTTATTACATTAATGTCATACATTGCACGCAACAACCAGTTTAAATGAACCACATTATGTTATTTAAATATTATGTTTCCATTATCTCCTGGACTTTATATTAGAGGTAATGAATAGTAATAACTAAATTATTATAAATATATTTTATATTAATTCATAAAATGAAATCATTACTTCTTAAATTATTATACTTTAAAATAATGAAATTATGTTTAAAATAAATGTGATATTTAATGAAATTTTTTTTATGTGTTGAATGAATTTTGTATAAATATATTAAATTAAACATAAAGAATTAATTTACTAAAATTTAATTTGTTTTCCTTAATATGATATTTTAAACATTCAGAAAATATTTTTTTATGACTACCATAAGAATAAATCCAATTTTCTGCTTAAAATGTATTTTTCCTAAAAATCAGTTTTTGTCACATTTTGAAAATTTTCTTTAAAATTTTTTTTCTTCAATTTATAGGAATTTTAATAGATAAAATTAATTAAATATTTATAATTATGAGGATTAAATTTCTTATTTAGGATCCTTTTATTTTTAGTCAAAAAGGATAGTAACTACAGTCAAATGTTTTTCCTTGTTAAACGGTAAAATGGGTTAATCTAGAATAAAAATAAGTGATAATGTCACAAATTTTCATCATATTTATCAGTTTTAGAATTTATTTCGTCCCATAACAAAAAAAAATTTATAATTTATGTTCTTTAATGGACACTTTTCAATAAAAATGATATATATATAATATAATTCAACGAAAGTCACAAAATGCCCTTCTGTTTGTATTAAATATCTCTTATGTGTTCAGAATGGGAAAATGTTTGGTCATGAAGGAATAAAAGTCTTAATTTTTAAACATTTAAAATTATTTTAATTATGTAAAATTATTTATGAATTTTTGGTCCACATGGATAAAATTATGACATTTATAGTCTTTTATTTTAGGAAAATTCAAACACTTCAAACTCTGGTTTTTAATAAGTATAGTGTTTTTAATATAGAGTTATATGGAGTATATTTTTTTTGGTAAACTTTATTTTTAACTCTAAAATATTTAAATTCAATATTAAAATATATTTATTATTTTTTTTAGATTAAATAATTACACTAAATAATTACAAAACATGGATGCATGAATTAATTAATTAACAAAAAAATAAATTATATTATATTAGAACTATTTAGTGGGATATAATTTGAAATATTTAAGGTCATATGATAATTACCTTGATTACCATTACATGTTATGGATAAAATGAAATATTATTTTTATAATTTCACATTTTTTATGGATATTTTTAAAAATCAAAATACAGAATAGTATAAAAATTGACAATAATGATATTTTATGAGATTAATATGTTATTAAATTATTTAAAAATTTAAAAAAAATTAAAAAATAAAAATTGATTATGATATGGTCTAAAATTTCAAAACCTAACCATTTATGGAACATTTTAAATAATACAAGTAAAAATTGAAACCATTTTATATTAAAATGTTTTGTTATCATGGTTAAAATTAAAATAGGTAAACTAAGCATTAATTGAAATGATAAGGTTTAAAATGATTCCAAAACTTGTCCAAAATCTATTATTTGATGATATTATAACCTTATATTATCTTATATTCAAATAAATTTCCATTTTGTGGTATTTTAATATGAAATTAATTTATATTAATTTAATATTTTGAGAAATTTCAACAGTTCCTCACACCTTAATTATTAAAGGTCACCTCCTCCCTCACTTACTTATTCCACATTGAGCCTTATATCTCGACCATAACCTAAAAATTCACATTTAATAGTAAATATTCAC
Organism: Viscum album; assembly: GCA_963277665.1. NCBI lineage: Eukaryota > Viridiplantae > Streptophyta > Magnoliopsida > Santalales > Viscaceae > Viscum > Viscum album. Next base: position 991,847,823 of record OY728152.1, on the reverse strand, counting down.
CTTATATAGGTTATATTCTTTTTTAAAAACCAACCCATGAACCCTTTAGAGGAGATCTAAAGGAGAAGTTTCAAGGAAGAGGTAATCAATCTAAGTGATCACATTCATTTTCTAATCTACCTTACCTTATATAAATCTATAATTTTTATTGTTAAAAAATAAATTATGTCTACAAAATATTATTAAAGGTTATTTTTATTATGAAAACACCATTATACACCCTCTATCATAATAAATAATAAGTGAGTGTATTGTGCATGTGTGTGTGTACGACTTACTGTCTCCAAATAAAGATATATTTCATTTTTCATCCCCATATTTTATGGATGGGTATTGTTATGGGTTTATTTAATATATAATATATATTTTATATAATATTGATTCTGTAAATTTTAATTATTATTTTCCTTTCTTTCATTTCATCAATAAAAAAATGAAAACAGTGTTCCTGCATATGTATGGCATGTTGTATCCATGAATGGTGTAATTCATTTTTCTATCTTTAAATTTTAGGATTGATTAAAAATATTTATATATTGAGTATATATTATTTTTATCCAATTATTATCATTCCTAAAATTATGGAATCACGGTCAATGTATACATACCAGGACATCCAAACTAAAACATGTTTGGAAAAACACACATTTATCACCCATAATAATGATTTAAATAAGAAATTATTGGATGATAAGATGTTATAAATAAATAGTAAAATGTTATATTTAATTAATGAAATGTAATAAATGAATAATAAATAAATTTTTATTACATATGAGGTATGAGTGTAGACAAATAATGGAAAGAATTAAGGTGAGGGTTTATTTCACCATCTCGTCATTGTTTGGGATTTTTTACATTTAATTCTCTTGTGGGGAATATTTATCTTTCAATTATATATTTCATAAAAAAAATATTTTATTATTATCATATGATTTTTTAATTTCATACGTACAGATTTTTTATTTATAAAAAAAATTGAATGGAATTTTTTTGTTTTACAAACAAGGTACTTTGTGACTTTCTTGACAAAAATAAGGAAGGATTGTTTTTTAACTTATACTACATTACTGAATTTAACTAATTTCATGATTCCTTAAGGTTATTTTAAAATAAAATTATATCTTTTATAATAGTGCATAATTTATGAAAAAAATTCAAAATAGATTGAATATTTGCTTCAATAATTATTTGAAGTGACCCTTAAAATTCATTTTAAACTAATATTTCATTTCTGGATGTTAAATATGCATTAATGGGGATATGATCCAAGGATACCATCCTTATTATTTATCTGTACGGTTTATGATTATAATGTCAAGATTTTAATGATTTTTTTTACTTTTCTATGTATTCTAAAATGATGAACTGTTTATGAAAGCCATTTATTTTCATGGGTTCTGATATGATGAATGATTTAGGATCCAGTGTCACACATTTGTATGGTTTTTATTTTGTGATAGGTGGACCTATATATCCCTCAAATAAATTGGTTAAATAATTAAGTCACATGAGAAAGACAGTATTGGAACAGTAATTTAACCTGTTTCAATAAGAAATATCTATAATATGGATTGAACAATATTCAATATAGCACCTTATCCGTTACGATATGGAAATTATTTTCTATGCTTTTTTAATGACACAAATTCCTTTTCTTATGTAGTTTTTATTCCCTTAGAGAACATGTAATTTTATTATTCATGTATTATTAACATATATAATTTATACCATGACTCATGATTATTATTATTTATATATAGGGTATAATATCCAAATGTTGTGTTCAGGTTTTTATACTCTTTTACTTGTACAACTCATATGAAATCATTGTAATCTCCCTTCTTTACAGCTTATGAATATCTGTCCTAACCCCTTTCTTATTTTTCCTTTCACTGGGATATGAATAATTCTATTAAGAATTATATTTCCAAAATGTTTCTATTTATGAAGAAATAAGTGGGAGACGAAATTTATATTTAATGAACCAATTTTTTATATTTCAATGTTTCCAAAGACACTAGACCTATAAAGTTATGGCATGGTTTTCTTATTTTCTATAATGAATATTCATTTAAAAAGACATAATATTTATGTATTAAAAGTATGGTCCATTATAAGTTCTCATCCTTTCATGAATAATAGATGTGTTTTAGGATATTTACCTTTTTACTAGTACATTAAAGTCGTGTTTGTGTAGTAATCTTGGGTTGAGGAATCAAAAAATAATATTTATTTGAGTTCATTTCATAAACATATTCATAGATATTGGATTTCCAGGACCTAAGTGGAAGTATATAAAATGTTTTATTTACATATTTGTAATGATAACTAAGTTTCTTAAGAAGATAAGAATATATGAGGCATTAGTTTACCCAAAATATGTTGGTTTATTTTATTTTACAAATATGAAGTATCTTATAAATCAATAACTTAGACAGTAATTGTTTTACAATCATCATATTGTATCATATAAATAATTTCATGGAAAATTCTTACATTCCACATTTTTTTATAACATTTTGGTGAAAAATATTATTGGAGTTAAAAAATCAAAAATATATTTATTACTTTTTTCTAACAATGTGGTTTTAAAAGAAAAAAGATTTTTTGTAAGAGAAAACTATTTTAAATTTTTTTTATAAACTATTAATTTTTTATTTAATTAATTATTTTACAATTTTGTATTTAGATATATTTTATTCATCATTATGTGTTATAAATTTTGTTATAATATATAGTGCACTAGTCTAGTTAAAAACAATTGACAATATATAAATCATGGTTAAATGGATCCTTTAGCTGGCCAAATAACTTTCCAAAAAATAGATAATTATGTGGTTTACTATAATTTATTTTTCTCAATTTAATTCTATAAAATATATAAAATATTTGTTTCATATTTTCTTTTTAGTAATTCTTAAGAAACATTTGGTTAGTTTATTTTTTTTAAAAGTGTTATAATTTTTTGTTTCCATTTTAAGAAAATATGATTTTTTTATTAAAATATTTCATTATGGAAAATGTTTTAAAAATGAAAAAAAAATTAATTCTTCAAAAAAAGGTTTGGATTTAGTTGGTTTTTCATTATTGAAAGATAATCTGTCATAAATATTTTGTGTAAATTTGTGGGTTATAAATTGAAATGAAATTATTTTCAATGATAAATTTGGTAACTAGATTTCATTCAAAAGTTTTTTCATCATATTTTAATGAGATATAATTTTTAAATTAGTTTTTTGTTTGGTTTTTTTACCATATAATTTAAGAATAAAACTATCTTTTAAATAAATATTTACTCATTTTTTGGGTTTTTTTGTTGCATTGATCATTTTCCGTATTTTCTACAATTATGGTGAATTAGTGGTTAATGAAAAGGTATTTGGTTTTGTTGGAGTTTGGTAAAATGGAATTATACATTTAAACATGTTTTAAAATGGGTATAATAATTCTTTATGGATTGGGAATTTTTTCAGAAGGAAATTTGATGTTTACTAAATTGGATGAAACCCATTCCATGGACTTCTCTTAGATTAAATTTGTATTACAAACTAGGATTGAGGGGAATGGATTAGTACACTTATTGGATTTTCGATTGAAATTTTAATGTAATTTCATTTGGAAGTGGAAATAATAAATATTCTGTTTAAATAAAAAAACATGTAGCATATATATATCGAATATGGGGTGGTTTTAAAAATGTTAATATAGATTTATTTTACTAATATTTTCAATATTTTAATTATTTTTAAACAACATGGATATCAATTTGGGTAAATGTTGTGTTTTTTTATAATAAAAATTGGTATTATCTTGGTGTCGGAGAGGTTTTGAAAATTGAATCCATGAAATAATAAGGAATATAATTTGAATGTATCAAATATATCTTTTATAATTAATTTTATACTATATAGGCATCGGTGTAAAATTAAGTAATTTAAAGAATAACTGGGAATCTATGAAAAAATCAAGGCTCAGTAGATCGTGTGAAATTATATTAATCCTTATTTTCTCATTTCCTCTTTATGAGTTAAATAAATTTATATCATTAACATTGAATAACATTTTTTCAAAAATTGTTTTGGATCTTTGATATTTTAAATCATCAGGTTATTGGTAGATAGGTGGTTGAAAGGTATGTCATGATGATGTAGTTTTATAATCATTGTTTTTGATCTAATTGTGTTTTATAAACTGTGATATGGGTGATGAATAAATATTTTGGGATCCATGGTTCAACTATAATAATTCATGATTTGGTATATGGGTATACATAAGATAGTTTTGGGTATTAGTAATGTAATTTGGAGCTTTGATCTTCATAGTGGGATAAAAAGTAGATATATATTTGTCGAGGCTTATAGTGATTTGATCAGGTAATTAGTAGTGTCATTTCACCTTAGTTTTGGGTAAGGATATCCTATAATATAGATAGGTGTTCAATAAAGTAGAAACCTTAGTATCTTTTCACGATTAGGTTATATATTTATGGAGAGTAATGATGATTAATGTTCTAGGTAATTGATATTTTTTTTTGAGTATGTAGATTTTATTTTTGGATTTTCTTATATGAGGATAGTGATTTTGGATTATGTATATAGTCCCTTAATCATTTGGATTATTATTTCAACTTTTTAGAAAAGAATGTGGCATGAGATGTGGTCACGTTTAATAGGACCATAATCGTTGCCTTTAAATTACATTAAATAAGGAAAAGTCCACAATTATGGGTTTTAAACTAAATAGTTTCGCCGAGGGGTTTTTTGGTTTAAATTTTGAAAATTTACCCTCAATAGATATATTTTATAAAATGTGTGGGCTTTGAATGTTTTATTCAATGTTTAACTTATGTTTACTTTTGTAAAATTGACTCTTTATTTTCATTTTTCTGTGGTATATAGTTTTCAGAACTAGTTATTATTATTGATAGAAAACCTTATTTGTAAACTTTGTTTGATGATGTTGAAATATAGAGGATATTTTAAAATTATATCACCTTGGGTAAATATATTAATTTCCAAAACATTTAAGCCATAACTACATTTTAAATGTAATAAAATTTTAGTTTTGGGTGTTTTTAAATATAAATTTACTTTTAGAATGGAAATGGACAGAGGGATCAATTTTTCAAGTGTATATTTTTTGTATCTCTAATGTATTTTCATAAATCTTATAAATATTATAGATTTTAGAATTCTGTAAAATGAATTGTAAATTTTTAATGTTATTATCTTTTTTAAATCCCATATGAAGAAGTATTTTAAAGATATATAAATGTATTTTTTTTATAATGTGTTGATCTTATAATTTTTTTAGAATTTATAAGTAGGGATTTTTCAAATTTGATTCATTTTATTAAATGTATTTAATTGACTTATATTATTTTCTTATAATATTTTTTAAATGTACAAGAGGTTCTATTATTTTAAAACAATTATTTTTAATTTTTATTTAAATTTTCCTATGTTTTGTTACTATATTTAAAAAAAATATATGTATATACTCCTAATGTTGGAACTTTATTGGTACAAATGAGATATAATTTTATAATTTTTTTGAAAATGGGATAGCATAGATTGTGGTGATTCCAATGAGGGGGAGCAACAATTGGTGGGGTAACATAAAACATGTATTCAATTTATCTAATAATTTTATTTGCATACATCTATAGACATTTCAGACCCTTAAATTATAATATATGTCTACTTGGTTGTGGTGAGAAAATACATGTAATAAATTGATAAAAAAAGATTATATTTTACATTATTTCAAAATTTTAAATATTGTATCTCCCAAATTAACAAAAAATCTCATAATCAAAATGTTTTTTGATTATGGATATTAGTTATATAAATTTATTATTACTCATTATTAGTTATATATATTTCACAAACCTCTCCACACATGAGTTCCCTTAGATATAAGACTACAAATTATTTCCTAAGGAAATGGGAACACATAATAAGGACTGATATAAAATGATCAGTAAAGGTAAAAAAATATCATTGAGAAATAGTGGATTGGACACTAATCATGTGAGAAAACATGAAAAATTTAGAAATATTAGATTAAAATGAACATGGAATAATAGGATTTGTCCCTAGGGCATGATAGGATGACATAAAACCATAAACAAATCATCATAAAAGCATTACATATACCATGTAACTAGAATGTGGAAACCTTATACAACTAAAAAAAATCTTTGGCATATAACATAGTTATGTTCCAGAAAACGAATTATAAGAATTCATAACATTGTGATCATAGCTAACCACAATCATGTCCGCACAAAATATTGTGGTAATAGCTTACCAAAATCATTCTCGTGTATAAATTAATGATCATCGGTAACATATATCATGTTAATTAAAATTAATATGATCATATATAACCACAATCATGTTCATGTATAATTTTTTATATATTTATAACTGCAATCATGTCCATATATAATATTTAGAATATAGCTACCTATAATCATGTCCACATATAACATCATTATATCATGAGATATAATGTTGTACCCAATGAATCAGTGGGTTATATATGGATCGACTTTCACATAATTTTAAACCATGTATATTTAGGAGACATTAAATAAATTACAAATATTATCATGAAAACCCACTGGAAGGAATATGGGTTACAAAACATTTTCAAATGATATGGTATATAGTGAATTCAATAATTAGATTCACTGACACCAAGAATTTAGTCACCCAAAAGTAGTATATCATAAGAGAATTTATAAGGTTATTAATGAAACATAACTCCATATATGACATATATTTGGGATATATACAGGAAAATGAACAAAAATCATAAAAAGCGTAATGTTCCTAGGTCATTGGATCCCAGGGGGGTGAATTAGAGTCCTATATTTATAAATTATACCAATTGAATTCAACTTATTATATTTATTAATGTCACAATATTATCATATTTGGGTCCCACATCCTAACGCGGATTAATAGGTAAATGAAGGTATTATACGGAAAATATAAATAATGTTATTCATTTAAAGGCCACTCTTTTTCATCATTCGTTAGTCCCCCTAACCACAAATTCATCCATTATTAACATTATTTTTACATTAAATTGTCTCCCAAAATTATGACATTTTGTCCAATCATGTGTCCTACATCCAATTATTGGAACATCATAGTGTATATAAATGTTATTTCTTTTCATCGGTCTTTTTTCATGCACAGATTGGTCCTTAAATGGTTCACTCTATGAATCAACTTGTATGACTATGACTTATACTCTTCTTATCAGGGAACTTGTCAACCATTCTCTTTTACTTGGTTTGTTTTGATATACCAAAGTTTATTTTACTCTAAAATTTGGTTGTATCATAATCATCCTTCTTTTTCTCCCTCAATACTAGTATATGTTCTCTTATATAAATTGTATCAGGGTCTACTTTTTCTTCTTTGACTATTAATATTTTGTATAGTAACAGTATTGTTGAATCCTTACTTAGATTATTCTCCTAATTGAATTTATTATATTCAAAGGATCAAGAATAATATATCTATAATAAATTATGGAAACTTTTAATAGGGTATCTTCTTATTCAAAATAATTAAAATTGTTTCTATGTATTTGTTTAAATATCCTTAAGAGATGGTAGTTTTCTTATTTAAATATATTCAATATTAATGCTTTTCATTTTTTCTATTATATATATCCAAGTATTATTGTCATTCTGATTTGGAACATCTTATATGGTATGTAATTTATCTCAGACTCCATCATCTTCCTTGGTGGTCTCTTCCTTAACTATAAAATGTATCATAATTATTTTAATTCAGAATAACTGATGATCACAAAATTGCATCATTTAATTTCATTCTCGTTTTCATTATAATATACATTGTTTAAATTAATTGTTTTAAATTTCATCAGTTACTACAATATTTTTTGAAGGACTTTACTCTTCTTGATCCCTTGGTTACCTCCTCCATGTGGTATTTTACTTTTCAAAAGTGTTGAGTTAACTTTTTGATGTTCCCATTTAATCATAGAAAGTCCATTGTTACTATGTTTATTTCATAATTAACTCTTAAAATGTTAGGAGTTACTCTTATAAGAACATACATTAATCTTTATAACTCAGTGGATACATTTCTGAAGTCCACTAGTTATTCATCCAAACTTGCTACTCACACTTATGAGGTCTTGAACTTCGTCTATTTTTTACCAAAGAATCAAAATGACTCTTACATGGTCATTTAACTCTTATAAAGTATGAATTATCCATTTTATGCTTCAAAACTAAATTCTAAAATATTCTCAAACAATCATATGACCTCTTCAAATATTTTTAGGGATTCCTCATCTAATTAAAATGAACTAAAAACATAATTCAAATAGTATTTTTCATCTATTACAATAGCCTTTATAATTAGTAAAATATGAATGTATTTTCTAAATTCTAGATAGCTTATGCCTCATTAATATCATTATTCATTCTCCATAATATCTTGTTTCTCAAGCTTCAATTCAAAAATGTAGTATATATTAGTTCTTCATCGTCACTTTTCATTAGCTTTGAGTAACATCACATCAATCGATTTATATAGGTGTTTTGACTTAAATATTCCTTTCATTAGTCTTCATGATGAATATTTCTATTCATTTTCCATTTATTATTCAATAAAATTTCTTTATCCAAAATGATTGAATCCATTACATATAATAGCATGATAATCACCCAAAAACAATTCCATACATTCCCAATAAATATTTATAGCTTCATATCATCATTTCAACCTTCCTTATTTAAAAATAAATAAGAAAATTTAAAATGGGAAATTCAACCTCACCAATTGTTTTTGTTTTCATTATATTTAAATAATTTCACATCAATATGTGTTAATGATTTCCATTTCATCTCCCCTAATTGAAAATAATTACAAAGGTATATTTGATTTTAAGGGTCTTATTATCTCTCACTCTTTTATAAAAAATTATTATCTCTCATATGTTTTGTACAAATCCTAAGTTATTTGATAGAATGATAGATATAGATTATTTTAAATAAATTAGCATTTAGTTACTAAAATTTAATTCTACTTGGGTTATCCTAATGTAGAAAACATTTGTGATATCAACAAAGCATCAACGTTATCCGTAAACCAATCTATCATGTGATATTATTCTCAATTATCAAATTTTAGGTATGTTTAAAAAAATATCATGAAATTCATATCCAAAACATATATAAATAGACTCATAAAAATAATATAAGTACATGATAAAAATATTCACTTTTCTTTAGATTTCCCATCAACAAATTCTCCCCCAAAATTAATAACATTGATATTAATAAATCTAGAAAAAAGTGTAATTGGGATAGTTCTTTTATAATTTCTTATGAAGTTTCAATAATTATATATTTTTATAGAAATATTTATCTTAGATCGACACATATATAGGGAAAATCCCCTTATAATAGATGTATTTATATCCTCTTCAACTAGGTAGTTAGGACACTCCATGATGAGAAGATTATTTGTTGTATAGTGTAAACAGCACCTCATCCAACTCTTCAATTCCATTGCACCTATAATTAAATACATGTAAGTATATAAAAACAAATAAAAGGGAATAAGTAGTGGATTCATTTTTCTCTCAATTATATATGAATGTTTTTGATTTATCTCTCAACTAAGATATTTTATTCTTCCCTTCTCTTCTACTGAATATATCTCTATACTATATCCACTTTTTATTTAAAAAATTTACTCTTACTTGTACGACATGGGATTAAACTATTCATTCATATTCTCCATATATAGAATAATCCTTTTGAAATGATACATTATGTAAAATGTATTACTTATTGTTTTAATAGTCTTTTAATTAATTTATTTTGTCCTAGTAAAATATTCATAAAATATTTCATTCAATATCCATCTTGTTTGCACTATCAACATTCAATAGTATTTGGGTAATAACTTTTGAAAACCTCTATTGAAATTACATATATTAATATGAAATAACTTATCACCATTTATCACTAGAATCTATAAATTGTTTCAACATTTTTATAACATTTTAATCTATTTTATCCAAATAATCAGACACTCCATCTTGATGTACTCAAATTTCATGGAATTTTCACTTGGTTTCCTCATAAATTTTGAGTTACACTTTTTAGGAGACACCTTTTCTATTAAACTAGAATGTATTGAATCTATAATATCTTCTTGTTTCTTTCTTGGACCGTTTCTATTTTCATATTTATATTTCCATGTTAAATTTTGATCTCCAATGATTTTTTCTATTGATCTATAATGTGAACCATTTTCATAGAATAGTAGCACCTCCATTTTGGATTGAAATTGAAAAATAAATTTTCTTTTTAATGTTCTTGGGATTTCCATGTTTATATTTTTTATTTTTCTAAAAATCTTTCCTCTCTTACTTTTATCCCACATCGAATCTAAATTTCTTTATAAACTTCTTTTTTTCTCCTTTGGCTTAATTTTTCCATCATTATATGATTGATGTTTGATGTGTTTTTACAAAAAATAGACATAATTTAAACCACATATGAAGAAATATACATAGGAATTCACAAGGAACTCAAATCTATTCAAGATGAATAGATTATTATTTTTCTCTGAATTTTACTTTTTAACTAAATGATTTATCTTTACTTAAACTCTTCTCCCCTTTCTCTAGGACTCCTGTATCCTCCATATGCAGACATATTATTCCAAAATTCAATTTATATGTTCTCAAACCTCTAATATAAATGACTCTTTCCAACAAACCTTCTATTTTTTCTTGTAGATATAATCTATCAGAATATTTTTTTCATGATGTGTTCAGTGAGATAACTAATATATTTGTATATTATTTGATATAAATTTTATTTAGCTATTACAACATCCAACATGTATGTTTTGGCAGATTCCATGGAATTTTTATCCACACATACTTATAAAAATTTTAATTTAATACCTACACTAATACGTAAAACTAATGTTGTACAAATTTATCTATCTAGATTTTGGTTCACCTTTTTCCAAGAGCATGTAGTGGGTTAATTATAAGAGGATTCAAAGATATTATTTCAACTAATATGCGTCTTGTTGGTTCCATGATTATCATTTAAAATTTATGTGGTATAATCATTACATTTAATAATATGGTATGTTCAACATATTATTGTTCCAAAACTCATCATCTCACCTCAATATCAAGAAACATCATGTTTAGGGAGTTATTTTCATCATCAAATAATTTCATTCTTTCATTATAATCCTCCTTTAACTTATTAATCAATTCTTTAGTAATTTTTCTTAATTATTGGAATTATTTGTTAATCTATTTTATTCTTTTTTCATTTACCACTATCTAATAATAATTAATAATGATAGTAGTTTGGTTAAATTTTTCTTGATTATTGATAACTTCAAAAAAAATATTATTCCAAACACCACATTCTCACAATCATTCATTTAAAAATATTCTCCAACTAATACAATATTTTTGTTACATAGTGATATAGATTTTTTTTATTTATATGCTTTATGAGATCAGTTAACTTTCATAATTTCATACTCAATGCATTCTATATTTCATAAAATTCGTCTTCAAGATATGATTTTTCATCAAGAAGTCACTTGTTATAACAAAATATACTAGTAAAAATTTCTTTAGTGATATTCTTCAAATGATCATTGATTTTAGAGTAACAGTCACTATGTTATTCATTAAATGTATCTTCATTATATCGTTTACTAGATTCATCTAAATAATCATAAATAATTGACTTTTCATTTTTTTTACTACTCATGTTACCTTCATCAAGTGGTGTTTCTTCCTTCATTCATTATTTCTTATTTATTTTCTTTACCTCTCCCTTTTTTCTATTTTTCTATGTATTTGTAATAACCTATAGGTTTTTGAAAAAAGAATTATCTTACTTATTATCAAATAGAGATAATGAAAAAACATCCCCAAATATACACTTTATAGAGACATATTAAAAAAAGTTAATATATTATCCATTCATAGTATACCTGCTTAGTTATGATAAAAATTATACTACTTAGGTACACTCTAAGACTGAGAGGGGGAGTGGATCAGTGATCATTTTTTAAAAATTATTTCAAATTAATTAAACATTTTATCTTAATTAAATAATTTATCCTCTCATTATTATTTCTCTTCGCATCACCCGTATTTGGCCATAAAAAAGGCCCAAGAACAAAATGATTTATTAGGTTTTGGTCTTGATATCCAACTTCTTCATGTGATTGGTTAATCCGTCCAACAATGAATTATTCAAATATTATCATGAGTCATTACACAATATAGTCTCTAACCATAATTACATGGAATCACATCATTTTCATAGACAGTATAATGGAGGGAATTTACACCTTATCCGATAGTTTCATCTTTCCACTATTCTTAGTTTCTCATAAACCCAGTAATTAAATAGATTCCTTTATGAACAATTGAGTCAGACATTGATGGCTCCCCCTTCTTGGGGTGGAATTCATCACCCATTTTTTCAACTTATTCTACTTTGGTATACTAATTTGATCACCTTATATGATGAATTTCAATCATATAAATAGGATATCTTCTCATTGAAAATTATTCAAACAAAATCATGGGATGTATTTAAATCCCTATTAAGACTTATGAAGTTTAATTCACTAAATCAAAATAATATTTTAACTTTTTAATCGTTTTTAAATGTATAAACATGTTTTCCTGGAACTATGATGTGTAACCTTTTTATGACATGGAACTCATATCAAAAATTAGAAACTTCCTAAAATTATTCTTTAGTAATTTGAATTAAACTCATTTTAATTTAATTTTGAAATTCGAATCCTTATAGATTAATGAATTTCAGCATTTAATTTAATTCTCATTTTCTTCAGAAAATATATTTTGTAAATTCATATTTTCTAAGTTATTTATTATCCTAAATATTTTTCAATGTAATATAATCTTATAAAGTAATTGGTTACCTCTTTGAAGTCAAATTTTACATTTCTAAATTGTTTTTTTACTTTTCCAGAGTTCTCATTTACACTCGTAAACTCACTAGTTACTCTTCTAATGTTTAGTGTTAACCTTAAAAAAATATAATATTATATTATAAAAATAGTAGTTACCATTATGAAAACCACTATTTACTCTTCTGAATCTTATACTCACACTTATGAAGTCTAGTACTTTACTATTTTTTATTCTAGAATCATTATGATTCATTTAAAGTTAAAAGATCAAACTTAAAGCGTAATAAAAATCCATTTTCAACATGTGGTCTAAAATTACATAATTTTCTAAAACCATATCAGATCCTATTCCAATATTTAGAGGTATTTATTAACTCTTTTAAATGAACTTATAAAATCATTTAAATAGTGTTTCTCAAATGTTTTATTATCTCGTATAGATACTACTCAATGAACAGATTTTAAAAGATCCAACTAGCTTCCATTTTATTAACATAGTTCTTCCTTCACACTTATATTACTTATTTAATCAGTCACATTAAAATTATACTCGATAATAGTTTTATGTCCACACTTATCTTTAACATTAAGGGATAACACATCAATCAACACATATAGGTGATTATACCTAAATATATCTAGATTTAGTATTCCTAAAGAAGAAACATATTCCATTTTGTGGATTATAGGGATTGTAAAATTATCATTTGTAGTGAATTTATGATCAATACATATCCTGATCTACCCTTGATAGAATTGAATGTGAGGTAAAATAGAAGAAACCAAAAAAACAACATACTTGTAATGCATGTGAATTTTCCTCCCCCGTCTTCTACCAATGGAGTATGGTTTAATGATTATAAAATGAGAAATAAAAATTGGTTTCCTACCTTTGTAGGTGACCCATTAGTTTATGGAACCATAAATTTATTATGAAGACTCACAAATTACAAAGGGGTGTTAGTAACATTTATTTAGAATGATGAGCCTCCTTTTGGGTAGAATGTACCTATATAAAAAATTTCATCAAACTGATTATCACTATCTCCTCTAATGATAAACCAACCAATATGTTAATGATAGAACTCCTTATATATAGTTTATGCTTGATTCTCCTCCATGAAAAAAATGTGTCATTTGAGTATGTTCTCAATGAAATTGTACACATTATTTATGAATCATTGATGAGTGAATTGAACTTATTAAATTAATGTATCCAAATGATTTTGACTATTTATAATGTATTGATTGAAAAAAAATGGTATAGGCATGTAGTAGATATATAAAACATCAAGTTTATTATCATGAAACCAGACTACATCAGTGTAAATATAGTATTGAGATGGGGCTTTATGATACATTGGACCTCTACATACTCTTTATTCATATACATCAAAAGTATATTATTTTAAGTGAACAGACAAAAATATCACACTTTCACTAAAACCCCTATAGGTATTATCTAAAAATTACAACTTTTTGTGAATCCATCCAAAATATCATCGGTATGTAGTCCCATAAAACACTCTTCATTTGGGAATAAATTGTTTTCTAAAATTTAATCCTTATCTAGAGCCCTAACAGAGTAAACATATTGAAAATAACAGTGTTGAAAACATGTATGAAATCAAAATTTAGTTGTTGAAAGTACATAGTAACCTATATAATAGTTTTACTTCTACATAAGAAACTAAGGGATCTGGTGTGATTTATGTCAAACATTCTCATATTTCTAAACAATGTTGACCACAACATAATATATCATACACATCATATGTATAAATATATAATTCTATTTTTTAATGATATCATGTGACCACATGATAAATAACAATGTTAATCTAGAATAATTCATCTCAAATTTTATGGATTCTCTAAAAACCCCTTGAATATGTCAATTAATAAATCTCATGTAATTCATTTAAAAAATAATCACATCACACTTCCCTGACATGATCATTTGGACTCATTATTTGTGTCCCATCTATACATTTCCATTTATTTCCATA
Organism: Viscum album; assembly: GCA_963277665.1. NCBI lineage: Eukaryota > Viridiplantae > Streptophyta > Magnoliopsida > Santalales > Viscaceae > Viscum > Viscum album. The sequence continues at coordinate 991,832,813 of OY728152.1, read as the reverse complement.
GTATAATTTCAATAATGTACATTTGTTATTACATTTAATATTGGTGCAAAAATCCATTCTTTATTGTTCTCCAACTGAAGAGATGATAAGAAACATACACAAATACCCTGATTATCTATGTCATAATGACATGAATAATAATGTAATAAGAGTGTGAAGGCTGGCATGATTGTTATCTCTTCAAAATCAGGTGTAAAGGATTGATAATAATCACACATTAATAAGTATATCAATGTCCATATGACATTATTAGAGATATAATTCGGTAGGTAAATCTATGTAATAATTCTTTGCTTATTACCACATTTATTATTAATGTTATCCCACATATATACCTTTGTAATGAGCAACAGATTATATTCAGGATAAAATTAACATATCATCACAACCCATTATACTTTTTGACGATCATTGATTATAGATAAATCATAGTTGTACTTTGAGGGGATATTATTATTTAATTCTTCGTGAAAAATAAAAGTTATCGCATATGATTAAATGTTAAATAGATACTACCTTTATAATAATAAATGATATATTATGAAATTATTACATCAGACTCCCGATTATCATATACCAGGATAATCTTCATAACCATCATTCTTCTACAATGAAAATGGTTTCATCAATGGATACACCACATTATCATTTGTAGGAACCCTATATATCTCTATATGACCCCTCTTAATGATCTATCATATAAGTTGTTATTTGAGAATTATTTTTTTGTTCCTTTGGTGAGACTACGGTTCTTTAGACTAATAAATAGCTTTATTTTTGTGATAGTAAGTCGTGATTGTTTACTCAATGCAAAGAATTACTCCATGTTTAGTGATGAAATTCAAGATTTAAACATCTTAATTTATTGAATTTTTTATAACAGTGTAATCTTCTTAGATCTCTTCCAACTCATATATCCTTCATTTAGTAATGAAACCAAATTAAGGTTTTGTGTCATATTTTTTAGATTGGAAACTAGAATATTAAAATCCTTTTACACAGATCATATCCTCTCATCCAATGAACCTAAACATGTCCTTATCTTACTCAAGTATTTAAGGATTTAATTTACAATAATCTTTTGATTACCACGTGTATTGGATTTGTACCCACCATTAATTCATATAAAATAGAATAAATTTGGTTCAATAAAAAACATGGCCTATATGATAGATCCTACAAAAGAGACTTAGGTAATGTTATCTATCCTTGTTAAATCTTTATAAGTATTGTGAATATTCTTAAGATTTGTTCTATGTAACACTAGTAAAAAACCCTTTTTAGAGTTCTCTCTGTTAAAACTATTTAGAACCCAACCAATATAACTATCCCAAATGCGTCCAAGAATCCTCTTTGTTATATCTATATATATCTCCATGCATAGTAATAGGTATCATCACCCATGTCTTTCATTGAGAATAAATTTTCCAACCACATCTTGATATATTTAATTTTTGGGTTTTATTTTTTGATAATGAGTGTGTCATCCACATAAAATACCAAAAACACCACTATACACCTAATAATCTATTTATATACATTATAATCATCCACACTCTTGATGAAACAAACTCTTTGACTACATCAAAAAATTGAATATTCATACTCCAGGATTCATTTCTCTGTCCATAAATGGATTGTTTCCTCTTGTATACCATAGTAGTCTAATAGTTAATATTATGAATTTTTTTATTATTTTTCAAACAGGTGTTCTTTATAGGTAGAAACTCTACCATCCAAGTTAGTTTTCTTCTCAAAACCCCACATTAACACTATGGGTACAACCCCTTTATGTGAATCCACCAAGTTATAAACTTGGTTAGTGTATAATTAGTCTATTTTAGATTCCATGGATTTAAACCATTTCTGATTATCGGAATTTTTTATTGTATTTCAGTAGGTGTTAGGTTCACCACCAATAAAAATTACAACATCATCATTTTCTATATGAAACCCATATCTCATGAGCATTGGGAAAATCCTACCAGACCATTGAGGTTCATGTGCATTTTCATATAGTAATTCTTCCAAAACTATGTCAAATTATATCAACCTCAACCACAAGAAAAAATTCATGTTTTTTTATCTTTAACATATTCATGTAAGACATTACTCTAACTAATTTCTCATTAAATAATTTCCTTCGCAATGGATATATCTAATAAGGCCTCAAAATCTTTATGATCAGTATTATAATTGAAACAATATCCCTTTGTTTCAATGTAATAACCTATAAATTATAATTTTTCATTCTTCAGGTCAATATTATCAGAATCCAGTCATCGTATTAATTTTTTCTTCCTCAAATAATAATAAAATAAATAATTGGACACTTCCCAACCTATATCTTATGTGGTGTATTTATGAATTCTTTTTGTAGAACACTATTAAATAGAAATGTGGAATTTTCCATTGTATTAACAAAAAAATAAATATAAATAACACATTGACTCATCATTTATTGAACCATGTGTAACAAGGTATGATTTATCCACTAAGACACACCATTTTATTATGGAGTTTTAGGAGTGAGTTGTGAAATAATTCTATAATTCCGAAAATGATTAATGAATTATTAGATTAATTATTCACCGCCCAAATCTGATTGAATAATCATAAATATCTTTTCAAGGTAAATTTGTACTTAATTTCAAGGATAAATAATTGTTCAAAATTTTCAAACATGTGTCTCATTAGAAGAACAAATCTTAATTGAATAAACTAACCAAAAAAGTTAACTAAGTACGTAAAAAAAACTTTCTTGAGTATAAATTATTGTACATACATCCTTATATATGAGATCCAAATTTCTAATATCCATTTCACATTTTTCAATAAAAGTTGAATTGTTCAATATTCCATAAAAAATAAATTTTTTTTAATAATTCTAAATATAATGCTTACAATAACCATAATTATAGTGTATTTGGTTGTGTTTGTAATATATATTTCCAAGTTTATATTTCCAAATATATGTGGTATAAGAATAGACCTCGACTTATTATTGTTGATGTTATAAATATTATCATCCATTTATAGAATTTATAAACCATTACATATATTACCAATTTCAAAAAAAAATTATTATATAGAGAACAACTATTTTTCATAATAAAGAATTAAATTACCTTATTTTTGAAACAAGTTATAGAAATTAAATTTTTATTTAAGGAAGGATCCTAATAATAGACCTCTAATTCTAGTATTATTCTAATTAGTAATGTTATATGATATGTATGTCTTATAATGAAAAAAAAATCATTATCTATTACCAACATGAAGATCTAATGCACACTTTTACAATTCACTTTTATCTCAATGTTTTTTTATAGAAAAAATGTGTGACACAAACCATGTTTCTAAAACCCTTGAGACAAAATTGGTGGAGTTTATATCTATAAAATTCTTATTAAATTGCTTAGTGTTATTATCTTTGAGAACACATTTCAATCCTAGAAACTAATATTTAATTATTATATAGGTCAAGCCTATAATATATATCAATATGATTCTCACGAAGTAATATAATACTTATAATGGGGAAATACTTATAGGTGGGTATCATGTATTATATATTCTCATCATGAAAAATTAATGAAAGAACTCCCACTAAAAAAATATAACACTAAACATCACATTTATTCAGCCAAGATCAATATTTCCCCAAGTAATAAGTCTACGGCGTAATTACTCTATCCACTTAATTATTTATTTTGGTGAACATATCAATCATAAAAATTATTATTGTAGAAGATGATGTCTATAAGAACATTTTTTAAGGTATTTTCATTTTTTGATCAATATTATCTACTTAAATTTTTTATGCACATAAATAAATTAATTGTAATGATTTTTTAAGCATTATTCATTTTAAATATATGGGTCAATGGAAACACATTTTTTCAACAAGTAATATTTAATGAATTCCATTCAATATAAAATTTATTACAATAGGTGTTTTGATCGTGTAAATACCATTAAATTATTGATTTTCGGGAATAAGATTTTATAAGAAGAAGAATTAAAATAAGACAATAAGAAACTTATTTTTACTAAGGGGTTTGAGAATGACTTGAAATTATATCATAAACATAAAATTATTCTAAGCCTTATTTTATGGTCACATTTATCAAAAAATGGACCAACCATTACAAGTAATATGTGCTATCTCATTAACCACAGATGTGGGAGCCATATCAACCATAAGGGAGTGTTAGTCCAAGTAGTGCACATAGGAATAGGGGTGTGAGTGGTATATCACCCATAGGTAAGTAAATGGTTGAGTTCATTAATAAACATGTAGACGAACATAGAGGTGTGTGAATGAATATTTTGAGACAACGTGTAGGGTGGCATGGTGGCATGTGGTGTGCGTGAAGTATGGAAGATGTCAAACCATGCTATCAAATGAAGGGTTAAGTGGTATATAAAAACCTATTAATAATCAATTAACTGAATCATAGATCGATGTGGGATAGAATCGAGTACCCTCTATTCAATCACCTTTAAAAGATATGGATAGAACTGTAGTGGTTTGATATATTTTATCTGGACCATTCGATCAATATCTAAAGTTTTATTCAACCTCCCAAACCTCAACGGTTATTCTATTCATTATAGCTCATGGATAACCCTCCATCAATCGAAACCTAGGTCATAATGATTGTTCTAAGACTGATATTTTGATATTATTAGGGGATGAACCCTCATGAATTAATTCTATTCTATTCATGCAATCAGTAGTTTGAGGAACATTCCACAACTGAATAAAAATGATGTTTCATAGGTTGTTCATGAATCTAATATGTATTAATGATTTTAATATTATAAAAATGAGTATAATGATATATAATAATTCATGTCAATTTATAATGAGTTCTCATCATGAACGCACCATTCATTTTAGACGTACATTCATTATGAAAAACTAAAATCTTACATATATTAAAATACAATGACATGACACTTTCTGAAAAGGATAGATTCATTATGAAATTCAGATCAAAGGTGGTGTGAATTCACCTATATAAATAGAGTAATATATGATTGTGTGGTTTCTTATTTATCGAGAAGATCTCCCATTTTGATAAGAATACTAGAGATCCTAAAAACCTTCTATTTAAATAAGAAAATTTTCTATTATCCACTTAGTTAATAAGGAAGAACATTTATATGCTATTGACTTTTTTATCACACTCAATGATATTCATGATGAATTGGTTCTATGAAGCATTTTGGGTTTCTGTGGAGCTATAATGTGATGGTGAAGACCACTGCAAGAAGGTTGTGACACATGAGATCTTACTAACAAAACTCACTTATACAAACTATTTCCAAAAGAAGAAGAGATAAGATTTGGTGTAGTGAATGTGAGTTTCATGCAATGTTCATAAAGAAACATATATTTTTTACATGTTGAAGTAGTGATATAACATGATACACATGCACAGAACATTATTGTACATTTCATGTATTACTTGAGAATACTACCCAAACATATTACAAAGAAAACATAAAATAATGCGGATAAAATTATTATGTGATAGGGTTTATGGAAATATCATATATAAATATGTTCTTAACTATAGCTGGCTAATAAAACAAAGAATAAATAATTACTTGCTTGAAGAGAAATTGTGACGAAATACATATAACATAGTGAATACACACGGATTCGTATTGTTGAAGCTTTTTTATAGTTGTTTCAAAAAAACATGGTTACATCTTTACATATATAGAGAGCACAGGAATATTATTTGATCATGGTGTGAATCAAGATATACGTTATTCTCTACTTTCTATAACCACATTTAAAGGATTATTTTTTAGTGATTTTGTGGTATTGTGTTATTTCAAAACCAAGATAATGACTATATAATCTTATTTAATAGTGAACCTTGTAAATACATGTATTCATGTTGTTGTTCTTGGTTACGTTTTTTTAGAAAATAAATATCCTTCTAATAGGAGGTAAATTTTGTTTCTAAGTGACCATACGTGGTAATTTAAAAGTTTTTTAGAGGTATGGTTCCCTTAATTGACTCCTTTGTGTAGTTTTTTGAATATTTAAACTATTATCAACATTGAAAACATTGTGAATAGTTTGGTTAATCCTATCTCTGAGGGAAATAACTGTCATATATATAAATATAAAATGATAACTTATATTATATCCCCTATTTATGAAATTCTCAAAGAATATTTAGATGGTTTTCCACCCCATGTTGATGATTTTACATTACAATTGTCAATATAAAAAATATGGAATGTAATGGGTCAGACAAAAATATTATAACTTCCTCACTCTTTGAAAGTCAGTTTTATAGAGTCAAAGGAGTAGGAATGGATAAATCCATTTGGAAGAAGGTTAATAATGTATTTAAAGGAAATATGAAATTAAATACATCTCTGTTTCAATTTTTGAGACTGAAATATGAAGATCTTAAGATGGGTAATAATGAATGTTTTAGTGACTTATATATATGATTTAATGGAATTGTATGCAACATAATATGTCTTTGTGAGAGGATGGAAGAGTCGACCATTATTCAAAATATATTGAAATTTATTCTTGATTAATTTTTGGAATAATGTTCAACATTAGAATATTGTGATCCTGATTTGCAATCTTTGTATGATATACATATCACTCACATTAATTACAAAATGAGAAGTGAAAATGATATAAAGAACAAAGATATGACTGGTCGGGAAATTTACTTCAAAGAATCTAGGATAGGAAATTCTATGAAAGATTGTGAATTACAAGAATATGGTTATTTTGAATCTAAATATGATATTAGTAAAAAATTTGATTAATTTAGGTATTTGTTTCTAAAAATATGAAAAGTTACATTAGAAATTAAAAAGGAATGTTACTACAAGAATGTTTTAATCATGGGGACATTGAACATTTTAATTTTAATTATCTATGATCAAAATAAGAATAATAATGTAATAAATATGAAAAAAATTATATAAAATCCTTTAAGAATAATGAATAAAAATTTAATTCATGTCGTAGTTTAAAAGGTAAGTAGATAACTAAATTCAAAGGAAGAAACTAGTTTACTATGTGTGATGAAGATAATGATTGCGATGATAAGGATGATATCTTCAGAAATGATATTGAAAAAAAAAATATTGCAAAAGTGAATGATGAAAAATTCATAGGTGATGAAATAAATAGTTCAGAATAAGAATAATATTATATAGATTTTATTTTAATTAGATAAATAAAATAATATATTGTAAATATAATACGACTTGAGAGGGAGAAAAATAAGTTGAAAGAGAGAAAATATTTCATAAAAAATAAAGAATATTCTCTTGAATTAAAATAAAAGTTTTTATAATAAACTTATATTCTATATAATTTTCTTTATGGAAATTAAAATATCAACATCAAATTTCAGTAAAAGTTTAATGTAGTGGATCAAAAAATAGAACTTATTTAATAGAAACATGTTAAGGTAGAGAATGTAATTATAATCTTTTAAAACTCAGTTACAATTGTTACTGAATTTTCCTAAAAGTGTAAACCTAATAAGGATCGAAAAAATTTATCCTCAGTGTTTGAAAAGATTATTGAATATACTTAGAAACAAAAATAAATTTATAATAATATGAATGTAGCTAAATAATTTTGAGCTGAAATTTTTTTTTATAGTTTCTAAAACAAAATAAACTACTATAAAAGTCTCTATTGATAAGGATAAGAAATATAAGCTAAAAAATTAAAAAAATAGAGGAAACCAAAACATTGGTGTGAAAAAAATATCAAAGTGAAAGGAAAGAATGTTGATGAAAATTTGGTACACAAATCCAAAAAATTTGAAAATTATAGAGGGAGATTTTATTTCAATAAATATTTTTATAATTGTGGAGGATTTTTGAATATGACATATATGTGTGGGTTTAATTATCCACATTACTACAAACACAATAATATATGGAGGAAATGTTTAAGGGTGATTCAACCCACTCTAAGTAGACAAACTAAGAATGTCTGTATTAGTATGGAACAAATATTCCAACCCATGGAAACTATTTTTCAAACATGTGATCAACTTACACACCATGTAAATGTATTTATTTCTATGATTTAGGAACAGTAAAGGTTGTAAAAAATCTCAAAATCTGTATGATTTGAAATAAACAGTTAAAGAAAAAAAGATTTTTTTATTGAAATTGCAACAAAATATTCAAAATGAAAATGAACATGGATTTTGGATTTTGGGTGTTCTTCACGTATCATAAGAGGTTTAAATTTGTTATATAATTTCATAGATTATAAATTAGGTATAGTAACTTTTTAAAATGATGAAACCCTCAAAATCAATGTTTTTAGTTCTACTATCATTAGGGAATAAAAGTTTAATTCCTAAATTTTCTTTTTTAATGATGGATTGAAACAAAATTTATTGAGTGTTTTAGAAATTTTTTATGACAGTAAAAAAAATCATTACAATAGATAGTTTCATTATTATACAATATAAATATATGAAAGTCATTACAAAGGTATAATAAATAAAAGGAATCATGTTTCATGTTAGTGATGGATGAATTTCATGATTTCAAAGAATGATGGAATAATATCAACATTATAATATTTTTTTGGGAATATATTCCAAAACAATATGTGAAATATTAAAAATAGAAAAGGTATGATTGATATTCCTAACATGATAGGAAAAAGAGATTGGTTTTTTCCACATTCTACAAATAGAAGATCATAAAATCAACACATAATAAATATGTTATAAATTCCACTCATCCCTTGGAGATGATTTATTTTAAAATTGTGACACTATGAGTAAGCTGTAAACAAATGGTGATAAGTAATTTATTTCTTTTATTGATGAATTTAATCACATAACATGTATAAATTTTATGAAACAAAAATCAATGGATCTAAAAATGTTTTAAACATTCAATCTAAAAGGTAGTGTGGATATTCTATGAAGAATATTTGAATTGATAATGGTGGTGAATATATCATTGGACAGTTTAGAGACTCTCTAGAAATGAATTTAATTTTTAATAAATTTAATTCTCTATATACACCATACTAAAATGGTGTTCCTGAAATAATAATTATAATTTTGGTTAACATGGAATAAAAACTTTTGATCGAACATGATAATTCTTGATAATTTTTAAGTAAGTATATAAGATAAGAAATTTATGTTTATAATTTATAATTATATTAGAGGAACTCGGATATAACTCATTATAATATTTAATAAAAATAATAACCATTTTATTAACCTTTAAGGGTGTTTGGTAGTCCTTGAATTATAAAAATCAAAGGTGATACTCTTGGGATGTTTAATCAGATATTTTTTGAGGAAATAATTATTACATACCCTCTTAATGGAAAATGATACAGATATTATTATAAATAAATATAAAATACTATTGACTCGTAAAATTTGAAATTGATTGAACATTCGAATAAGAAATTTCCAAATAAAATTAAAAATATGAAAGAAAGGGAATATGAGATGGTTTCCATTGAAAAACATGAAGATTTTATAAATTAATGTAACAGTATTGATGAAAACAAAGATATATATTTTGACATAGATATCTCAAGTGTGCAGGAAAAATTATGTTCATCTCATACTTGACTGAGGAAGCAAGGGGAAGTCAAAAATATTATTATAGGTGAATGAAAATAGGTTCAAAGCAATATAACATCAATTTATGTATCACATATTTTCATATATTTAGTGATTGATCCAAATGATATTTATGAAGATTTAGAGCATCAACAGTGGATTAATTCTATTAGTGAAGGAATAGATCAAATTTTGAATATTAAAACTTCATAACTGGTACCCAAACCAAACCAAAATAATACGATTTGTATAAAGTGGGTGTTCTGAAACAAGTAGAATGAAAAATATTAAGTGATTAGAACAAATAAATGGCTGGATTCTAATTGTTACTCACAAATGGAAGGAATTTACTTTTAGTAAACCTTTTCTTTAATGGAAATAATTAAAGATATATAAATATTTCATTAAATTTACACATAAAAAAGATATAATATTTTCGAGATGGATGTCAAGTAAATTTTTCTTAAAATATAGCTCAACAAATAATTTTATATTGATCCAACATGTCACTTTGTGTTTGGGAATGATGAAGGATATATGTGAATAAAAAAAATCATTTGTACAATTATTTCAAAATCCATCAATATGGTATTCTAAATTAGATACTTGATTAAGGAATCTAAAATTCAACAAATTAAGAGTTGATAATAACATCTATATAAAGAAACATTAAGTGGTTTCTATCATTATTATTATTTGTATTCATAAAATCATATTCATAGGGAATGATGAAGAAACGTGATAAAATATTATTTAGGATAAGAATATGATTTTTGAGATTTATATTCATGGAGAAATTAAATAATTTTATTTCTTAAAAATAACTCAAAAGAAGAAATAAAATTTTCAATATCAAGAGAAATATACTGAGAAATTGTAAAATAAATTATCAAAGTAAGAATCAAGGCCAATATTTACACTCATATCATTGGGGACAAAGATATATAGATATGGTGAAGAATAATATTTTAACCCTAAAAATTTTAGAATATTTATTGGAATTATATTATATCTAATGTAATCAATTACATATATGGTGTATTTTGTTACACTTTGTTCCATATATCAAAGTAAACCAAAGGAATCTCATATCATGGAAGGAAATAAAATTTTAATATATATTAAAGGCACAACTGATTTTGGATTTAATTATTATTTCATTGGAATGATTGAGCTATTTTGTTATAAACATTCAAATTGGGAAAGAAGTGTTAATGGTAGAAAATCCACATGAGGTAGAGTTTTCTTTTTAAGAGAATATTCATTAATCTAATATATAATTAAGAAAATTTATATAAATCATTACACTTTTAAAAATAATTAAGTAGTTTTCACTCAATCTGAAACACAACTTATGATGATAAAGACACATTTGGAATATTTTTTCGTTATATGATGTTACCCCTTATCTTGGGGTGTGAAAATAAAAGTTCTATAAATTTCACTATAATTCTGATGAAACATTATTATTCCATGAACATTGATATGAATTATCACATTATCAATGGAAATATTGAAAATAATAAACTAAAGATGATTTTTTCAAATAATTCTTGAATATTTTGAAATTTTCAAAAAAACCCTTTTATTGAAGGAAACATTTCATACGTTAAAGCTGAAAATGGGCACTAAACCCCACTCTATTTAAGGATAAGGTATTTTAATCTACCCCCACTCCAAATTTTCTTTTTTTGTTTTTTTTGGGATGAAGATGTTGTAAAATAAATATATCCATTGTTATGTGTTTTACCTTTCTGGGGAATGAATTTATCTAGGGGGAGTTCTTAAAATGGGTAAGATGTGATATCATTTTGTGAATTTTTTAATCAATTTATTGATTTGGATTTAGGACATGATTTATCCTTGTTGGGAGAATTTTTTAATGTTTGAATGTGAAAGAATTATTTCATAAATCACTCTTTATTGATAGCATGGTATTACTTTCCATTTATTCTTGATTTCCTACATTGATTTTGTTCTTTTATGTTTAGAATTGTTGAATAAATAATCCATTTCTTGATTAATAATGTTATAGTTATTAATGTTCCTTACGTGATAATAAAATCCAAATGGGGAGTTGTTTAGGTCCAATAATGTTGAATATGATGGTTACAGGAAATATTACATGAGGTGTTGTCTTTTTTCTCATCATTATTTACATAGATTTTTTAAGTAAGTAAATCACTTAACTTTCTCAAATTATTGTTAAATCATTCTTAATTTCAAACAAATATGTGATTGGTGACACATTATTTGAATTAATGAATATTTAAATATTGATGTGCAATAAAAACATTATTTTATGAGTTTATTTGATGAACTAAATTCCATAAAAATATATATTTTCATGTATAAGATATTATAGGAATAAGAATTAAAAGGATACTATCAAAAATATGTTTGTTTCATGAGGTTTTTGAGAATGAATTAATATTTTATTATATACATGGAATTATTATAGGGCTTATTTTATGATGTATTGTATCAAAAAAAGGTCCAACCATTTAAATACGAAAGGGCCCACTCATTAAACTCATGTATTGAAGTTACCACAACCACAAGGGAGAGCTAACCTGGGTTGATGAAACGGTTGTAGGGTTTGAGTGGTATATAACCCATTGGGAAGTTCATGGGTGAGTTCTTGTATAGTAATGTGGATTCATGCATGAGTGTTTGTAGAAATATTTTGTGCCACCGTGTGTGGTGGTATGACGACATGTGGCATGTATATAATATTTCGGATGTTGAACCCCACTATCAGATTTTGGGTTAAGTGGAGTTGAAATAGTTATTATGTGGTTCTCATATGAAGCATGGATCAAAGTGGGATAGCACTAACCGTACACTGTTTATTCACCGTTAAAATATATAGATAAAACCAAAAAATATGATTTGTTTTATTCATACCATCTAATCGATACAGGATATGGTCTACAAACTCTTAATCTTTGATGGCGCTTCTTTTCACCGATTCTCATGGAAAAAACTTGAATGGTCAAACATGTGGTCACAATGATTGTTTGAAGGATGATATTTCAATATTACTTGGAAACTAATATTCATGCTTCCAAGATACTATTTTCACGCAATCATGAGTTTACAGAACCTGTCCCTGCTGAATGTAAACAATGTTGGCAAGGTTGTTCATAAATATAATATACCTGGAAGAATTCATAAATATAAAAATTAGGATAATTCTATGTAATAATTATGTGATTCTATAACGAAGGGTCCATTATAAAGGTTCCATGTTTTTTGTGTAAGTTTCTTTCAGAATTACTGAAATCATTGGTATATTAAAATATCGTGACATGTCACCATTTATGAGGGCCTAATGCAGAATGATTTTTAGATCAAGGGTAATGTGAAATCACTTATATAAAAATAGGAAATTCTAAGAGAGTCCTTGTCAATTGTCGGAGAAGATCTCTAGTATTCATAAGAAAACCAAAGAGCTAAAAAAACATTTTTTCCTGAATATAAAATTCCATAAGACTCTTAGGTCATGAGGAAGAAGATATTTAATCCTTGGACTTGTGTTTTTCATTCTCAATGAGATTCATGAACATCTATTTCAATGAATCCCATTAGGTTTTACTGAAGAACTGATGTTAAGTTTTAAACCCTTATGCGAAGTTTGTGACACTTGAGACCTCATGAACCCAACTCAAATATACGTAGTGTTTTATAAATAAAAAGTGAGAAGTGGGTGTATAGTGAATGAGAGTTTCATGAAATGTTGATAAAGCCATATATATATTTTACACAATGAAGTATTTATATCACATGGTACAATTTCATAAAAACATAGTGGGAAATTTATGCATTACATGAGAATATAACCAAAAAAGAATATAAATAATATATAATATAATAAAGATAAAATTGTAATGTGTTAGGATTTGTGAAGCTATAATATTGAAAGAAGTGGATTCCTAGTTCTGGGTAAGAAATTGAAGAATAAATGTGGAATTTATTGAAAAGAAAGTGCGAATAAAAAAATTTAGCACAGTGAAAACACATTAATTCTTGTTATTAAAGTTTTCATACAGTTGTTATGAAAATATTTGTTAAATAATTAAATGTGTGGAGAATACATGAACTATTGTTTAATTATATTTTGATTCATGTGATATGGTATTCCTTGTTTCTATTAAAAAATTAGAGGACCATTTTCAAGTGATTGTGTGGTATTTTGTTATTTTCAATCCTTTTCAAGATCAATATAGTCTTATTTAGTAGTGATACATTTAAATACTTGTATTCCTATGGTGGTTCTTGGTTGTTTATATTTCTGAAAAGTCATATCTCTCTAATATGAGGCAAAGGTTTTTTATAATGTTATAAAATATAAATTTATAAGATTATTGATTCAAAACCTCCCCCTTTCAATGATTATATTGATACTGATTGATTCTTTTAAACATCACATAAATTTAGGGGTAAAAGATATATATTTCACCATGTAATGAGTCTTCTTTTTTATTCCTCTCACCACATAGTTATTTAGGTGAGGAAATATCTCAATCATAACAGTTATGAGCCTTGTATAGTATCAAAACCTTTTTTTAGATCTATCGTATAGAAAAAATAAACTATATTTATCTAGTATCCTAACATCTAGGATTTCCCAAATGAGTTATTCCCAAATAAAATGTTAAGAATAAGATAAAAAAATACATTCTATAGGAACCCTACATTGGAAAAACATACACAATTGTGATCTAGTTTTACCTAATTATTTCTTTCTGTGCACAGGATAATATATATACACCCTTATTTGTAAAAACCTACCTAGTTAGATTATAAGGTTCTTGACAAGTGATTATTTCAGAGGAATCTCACACATAGTATTTAATATCGTTCCTTTTAATAGTATTACTAGTATAATAAAAATCTTATGATATATTTATTATAGTATGATTTATTAATTTGTTTATTCAAGATTATATTTATTTACTTTATGAATCCTTATTCTATCTACTAAATTCATGTGTCAATACTACAAATATATGTAACATTTTCATGAACCACATGTTTCTGTTCCACACCCAAAAATATAAGACAAGTATATTCAAACATATTGAAATTAATCTTATTAAAAATTAATATGATATTTTCATTTAAAGGTATATAATTATATGAGATAGATAAACTCTACATTAGTGAGCCTAATGTGATAAATATCCAACCCTTCACATTTATACAACATATCATGTTCCTCAAGGCTAGCCGGTTGTATACCCCCATTCACTCTACCCAAGGACACATTACTCAAGATATAATTGAATTCATGATAAATATAACACCTAATATTAACAAACTATATTCAACAACTATTATTGCCACCATAACCTAAATAAAAAAGCTGAGTTCAAGGTAGTTGAAAAAAAAATCTTATAGTCACTGATAGTATAAAACACATGGTTCTTCTTCCAAGAATAATTTTATAAAATTAATAAAATCATAATAATTATTCAAATTTTTAAAAAAATTATAATAATAAATAAAATAATGAAATAAATAAATCAATAAAAACTTTATTTAATATGAGAAACAAATATCAACTTTTCATATTTATCTTTGGATTATGAAATAAATTTTTAATAGTTCTAAAATTAATCATTTATAAAAAATTTATAAAGTATAAAAAACATTTTTTTATCAAATAGACACATTATTTTATTTTTCTAAAACGTGGAACATCCCTTAGTTTTCCCACCCCAGAATCCATCCAGCAGCCATGATCAGTGGTTAGTCAGTCAAGAGTGGGAAAGGGGATCTATAGCTGGATGGGCCTATGAAAATAAAAGGAGTGTGGTGTGGAACTAATGGGAGACCCATTGTGTGGGGAGTTATGGTTAACCTATGGTATGGGGAAGTAATAAATCATTTCAACGGGAATCATTATCATATCTAAGGTAATGAACATGCACCCACCTATAGTAATGTTCGATGTGGGATGCATTTGGTAGGTTATTTTTCATCCTATCATTTTTTACAAGACATGCTTATATGAATGTTGTGATTGAAATACTCACACGACCTCTGTGATACACACTTTGTATTATATTGTCTCACAATGTAATTTCAACCCCATCCAGACATTATCTGGACACAAACAAAGTTTTAAACGACACTCTTTTTTCCATAGCTTGAAATTAAAGAACACTTATTTGATAAAATTATTGTGATTTTTTCTGATTATAATAAAAATAAATTAATGTAATTCCGCTAAAAATGTTGGTTCATCCATCATAATGTTATCACATAATGAAAATTAGAGTGAAATAAAACTCATTATGAGGAATTTTTAATTTGTTTCATTTAATAGTGATAGATGAACATTGATCTGTCAAATATGATTGATATTATAACCCTAGAAGATATTCAGGGATCATCCTATGATCTATGGAAGAATAATAAAACCCAAAACATAACCTTTTCTACCCTCGAAATAACCAAATGTGAAAAAAATAAATAATTACAAAAATATAGTATAATTTTAATGCTTGTGCAACAGCCCATATCATGTTCTCCAAATGGAGTAAGGTTTTTAATGATCATGAGGGAAAAATGTTGGTTCCATGCCTCCATAGGTGATCGATGAACAAAATAAACCATGATCACATTGTGGGGACTCCCATATTCTATAGGAATGATATTATATTCACGGTAGAATGATAAATATTATTTTTTAGGAAAGGATTTATTTACATAAAAATGATGATTACTATAACCTCAAATGATCTATCTACCAAAAAACCAATGAACGGACTCCCTACATATAGGTGATGACCATTGATCCTCCTGGAATGAAAAATTAGTTGAGTGCATAATTTTTCATCAAATTCCACCCATGAATTATTCCTCACAGATGAGTGCATTAAATGCATTAAATGAATTTATGAAACACATTTAATCCATTCATAATAGATTGATGAAACAACATGGGAGAGGGAGGTGGAATATGCATTCACCCTCATGTTGCATTTCATACAGGCATGATACATTAATGGAAATGTTGTCTTAGTCTTGATCATAAGGATGTGTGGGACATTATTGTATCCTAATGTCATATATATCAAATTCATATGATTTTTAAGTTAACTTCTGACACCTTTTCAATTTTTTATTTAAAAAAAATCACTTTCCCAACACAACTATACACTGCTTATCATAAATATATAAGAATCATATTAGCATATTTTTCACACATATCTTAAAAATATTAACAGAATATTATCATCATAAATTTCTTCCATATTGATAAAAATACATTTACTAACATGGGGTCTTCAAAGAGTTTTCAAAAAAACAATTTTATAGGAAATCAATGTTACAAGTCACTTAAAAAAATAACTCCAAGAAGATCATAATAATAAATTTTGAAACATTATTTTAAAACAATCCACAATAATAAAACCATTAAAGCAAATAAATTCTTTTCTATAGAAATGTGATGTGTAAGATATGAAATATATAAAAGTGAAATGAAATTTTTCTTTTCTTTTTCTTTAGTTTTAATGATATTCCACTCTGATAAAAGGGTAAAAATTTACATTTTGAAAATCAATAAAGAGGAATAAAAAGTCTATATAATTAAATACATATTTTTATTTTAAAAAAATAAAAAAATATATTTTTTGAA
Organism: Viscum album; assembly: GCA_963277665.1. Taxonomy (NCBI): domain Eukaryota; kingdom Viridiplantae; phylum Streptophyta; class Magnoliopsida; order Santalales; family Viscaceae; genus Viscum; species Viscum album. The sequence goes on along the minus strand of OY728152.1, from coordinate 991,815,539 downwards.
ATAAATAATATGGACATCTAGGATAAATACCCAAAATAGGGGATGATAATTATTCTTTACACTATAAAATTTTTATGATGTAAGAGATTAATCAAAGAAGAATATTTTTACATGAAAATTTAATTTTATTAAATAAGATATAGGATGAAATAAGTAATAGGGAAATATAATAATATATAAATATTATAAGAACATATTCAGGGAGTAATTATTATGACCCAATGAAATGAAAATATACTCAAATACCCCTTACCTCGAATTCTCACTTTGTCGAACATGATGTAACTACTATATAATCAATTAAAATTTATTATTCATCTATATTATAGCCATATTTATATTTATTTTACATGATACTAATATTTTATAATTCTTTATAATCAATTTATTAATGATTCTCTATTATATTTAATATTCAAGTGTTAATTATCATGTTTATTTTGTGTAAACTTCAATATAGTGGTTTTAGTCAATTATTCTGGAGCATAAGTTCAAACAATAGAAAATTTTAATAGAGGTTAAATATGTTTTTTAATATAATTTTAAAGAACAATGGTCATTTTATGGAATTTATAGTGATATTTAATAAAGAGTAGTTAAAATCAATTTTTTGTAAATTTTGATTAAATAAAGTTAATTTAATTATTAATGAATAAAAATATATAAATCAACGTTATAAAATTATAAAAACATATTAAATTAATTATTATTACCTAAAACATTCATTATTTATATCATATTAATCATTAATTATACAACCATTATAGCATTGTTCATTTAGGTGGATGAAATGACCGAAATAATAATGTGGTATAATGAATGAATGAATGAATAAGAACATATTATTTTATAGCTATAATATCATATTTAGAGACTAAAAATGTTTTAAACAACATTTTATTATTGTAATAAATCATAATTAATTATATCTTTATGAAAAAGATAAAAAAATGATTAGGGAGAGAATAAAACATATGTTGATGACATGGATCTCCTCTTAGAGAGCCTCTTGAAAATAAATGATTTGAGACTCCATATGACCAAAGGTTAGAAAATATCAGATAAAATTATTAGGGAGATACTTTTTAATATTATTCAATAATAAATTAAAGGAAATATCATCATTGAGGTGGGTAGGGCAGTTGTCCTTTTATATGTGAGCTTGATTGGAATTTTCGAAAATATCCATTATCTAAGGAATAAGAAATGTAATTAATCAAGAAAAGTGGATCCCATGTATGTAATTAATTGATATAGAATATTTTAAATTAAACCATCCCTTATAAACACATTAATATATAATTTTTTTGTATTTTAGGAAATTAACCCGTTTACCTCATTTGGAATTTATTGTTGTAACATAATTTTTAACTTATTAATCTATTTGTATGCACTAAAATGAATGTAAAATTATAACCTAATTTGGAAATTATAACTAAAAATATTTAATCTATTATATTTTTATTATATTTTAAAAATATATGGAAATTAATTTTAATATAACAAAGCATAATTAATAAGAATAATTTTTACAAAAAATATATTTTTTAAGAATAAATATGAATTTATTATTACTCCCTACAAATTAATAATCATTAAAAGATTAGTAAATTTTTTAATATATATTTATTTATTTATATAATTATTTAAAAATAATTCATAAATTGGTATTATTATAATTTTTTGAAATAAAACTACATGACATATAGAAACAAAATCATTCCAATACATCTTTTAACATTAAATTATTTCGTATTTATTACTAACTAAATAACATTAAATGAATGATTTTTTATTTATATATATATATATAAATCTTCATACTTAAACAATGATAAATGTGACTTTTAAATTAAGACATACAATATAATGAAAACAATGTTTTTTAAAACATTTTTATTTAGCCATGAATACTTAAATTACTATTACTTATAGTTAATTATTTATTTAATGGTTATTATTAATATATTTTACTAATTATTAATTTATTTTTCATAATAATTTTTTTATCATTATTTAAATGTAATAAATTTAGAAAAAAAACTTACTTTAAAGAAATACTTTTTTATAATGAATTGTATATTCTTAAGAATTATTCTTAACAATGTTTTATTTTTATAGTATAAGAGACTAATAGACGAAGAATATTGTGACATCAAAATTTAATATTCATAAATAATCTATTGAATAACATATGAAATAGTGAAATATTATAATATAAAAATCTTTTAAGGATATAGTCATAGAAGAATGATTATGACCGAATTAAATGAAAATTCTTACTTTAGATTCATACTTGGTTAAAAAAATTAAGCTCACGTATAACAAATTTAAGATTTTTATTCTTATATTTTATAACCATAATTATTTCTAAATAACTTTATTATATTAATTTATAATTTATTATTATCTAATTATTAATTATTTTTCATTAAAATTAATACTTTTATGTTAATTGTCTCGTTTAATCTGTGATATATTTACTATAGATGTTTTATTTTTTGATCCTTAATCATGTTTTTATAAACTCCATAATATACATATAGGTTATATTGATGTTTTTGATCAATTTTATAATTCCAATGGTCATTTTATAGACATTATCATGATGGTTCAAAAAGTGCAGTTAAAATCTTTTTATTTTTGAATTTTGATTCAATAAAAAGATTTATTTTTATTAATGAATATAATTATATATATTCATATTCAAAGAATAATAAAAAACATAAATTAATAATTATTAAATCATGTTATTATTTTTTAATTTTTCTTAGTCGTTTGTGATGTAACCATTTTAGTGACGTTAATATAGGTGTTAGAGTTGACTCAAAAAAGAATGTGTTATCACAAATGAATAACAATGAGAATGTTGTCGTATATATATAACATCACATTTAAAAAATAATAATGGTTTTAAAATCAATTTATTAATTTTATAAATAATATTGGTGAAGGGGTTGATGAAAAATATAAAGTAAGATGCTTAGGGAGAGGATAACACTTACATTGATGATTGGAAACTTCCCTGAGAGAGCCACTTTGAAATGATCAATTTATGACTCCTTCTAGTGACCAGTGGATAAAAAATGATATTGTATTATTAGGGAGACAATTTGGTTATGTTTTGTAGATTGAACTAAGGGATGGGATTCCTTTTAGGTGGATAGGGAGGGGTCCATCTATAAGTGACCTTGAGGTGCATTTTCACAGAAACTCAGTCCTTAATTAATATGGAATATAATTTATCATGGAAAGAGGATACAAAGTGGAAAAATAATATATATAAGATATTGTTGGGTCTATCCTTCCCTCATACACATATTTAGAGATAATTCTTTTTGATAATTTTTGATTTTACCCCTTAATTTAACCATTTTAACATATCTCTTATTTATCGTGGTAAGTAAATTTTTATGAAAATGACTGATTTTTTGCAAAAAAATGAAAATAAACTTATTTTATAATATGCAAATGTTGATTCAAAATTTTAAATATATTTTATTTTATTGACTTTTTAAAATTGATAAAAATTAATTTTAATATAACAATTCATAACGTATTAAAAATAATTTTTATAAATTTGTTTTTTTAATGCATAACAATGAATTTATTATTATTCCAAAACAATTAGTAATAATTAAATGATTGGTAAATTGTTTTAATACATATTTAAACTATTTATTTAAAATCAATCTTTAATAGAGATGTTTTTAATTTAAAAAATGAAAATAAAATATATATTGAGAAACACAATTCATTTAAAAATTGGTATCTGACATTAAATAATTCATATTTATTAATAAAAAATTTATAAAAAATTCATAAAGGTAAAGTAAATTTCTTCATATATATAAAAAATAAATATCATATTCTAAATATGAGAAATTTAACTTCTAAATTAAAACATAAAATATATAATTAAAAATATTTTTTAAAACAAAATATTTTTATTTTTCCATGAATAATTAAATTAATATTACTTATAGTTAGTTTATTATTTCGTGGTTCTTTTTATTTTATTTAACTAAAAATTATTTGAATTTTTTAATAAATTTTTTTGATATCATTATTAAAATTTTAAAAAATTAATAACAATACATAATTTATAAATAGAAACTTATTTTGAATCAATGATATTTTATCAAGTGAATTAGTATCTTTTTATTCTATAAAAACATTTATTTTATCTCAAAAAATTATTTATAATGTATATGTAGGTTTTTTTTCATCTAAATAATATTTATATATATTAACTATATACTAGTAATTCCAAACCAGTAACATGGTTACGGGTATTCTAAACAATGATTATATACTCTTCTATAATGATAACAAATCGACCGTATTGACCCTTTTACATTATATATGTTCTTTATATTCTAACTTCAAAAATATTAGTTCCCATTATATTAATTTTCCATGATATTTATACAAAATACATTATCAATTCATGAAAATTTTTCCCATTGGAGGTTCAGTTTCACTAATAGTGATTCTCAAGGGTGAAGATGATTCAGTGGATTTACTAGTCACAATGATATTATTCTTTAATATTTATTGTCATACTTTAGTTAATTCACTTTTAATGAATTTAATCATATGTGGTATGTAATAATCAATGGTATGTAATACTTGGGTTCATAAACATTTATTTTAATATTCCATTATGATAGAAATAATTGGAATTAATTTGATTCATTTGTTATATAATTAAAATACTACTTATATTTTAATTCATTATAATGAATTAAATAAGAATCATAGGAAAATAAATTACATACTTAAATATGGGATGCCACACTACACATGAATAGTTTGGTATCTCTAAAGTCACTTGTTTCAATGTTATATATTGTGTGGACCACTAGTTTATTGTAATATGTTGAAGAATTGATATTCGTATGATTATTACTAGTCTAATTTCACAGTTACTCGTGTTCATGGTTGTGTCTGTCTCACCCTAGTTGTTATGGAATCTTTTTTATGATTAAAATCCGTAAAATTAGTGAGTTCATGGTTGGACATGGTCTCTTCATAATTATAATAGTGACATATAAATTCTAAAAAAATCAAGTATGAAATGTGTAAATTTGGATAAAGATAATGTAGCTAATTTTTTTATATTTAAGGTTTATACTAAGGAATTTTTTCAAAGATAAACATCATTAATAGTGTAAAAATAAAATTACCTTTTTTACTTAAATTGTAATGTTGAATATTGGTTGGGTTGTTATATTTTATTAAAGTATTTATGATTTGTAAAGGCCATTTTTATCCAAATAATTATATTATAGAATCTAGGTAATTTTTTGACAACACATTGAGGTGATGGTAGATACTAAGGTCTATTTTTAGTCTATGTATTAGTGTTTCACATTAAAGTGGAGAAATTTATTTATTAAAATTTATGATAGTGGAGAATAAATAGGGGTGTGCAATTGGTGAATAGATTCCCAAGAAACATGTAATCAAAGAAATTTTAAACAAATGATAATAATGGATTTTGCAATATTTTCCTCAATGTTCTATATAACCATCCATTAATTAAATACTAACCATAAAGGTTTCATTTAAGAATAAAATTTTAAAAAACATCCACATTTTACGCATTCATAATACAACCCTCGATAGAATTCCATCCATCGTGATTTTTTTCAACCCTATTCCTTCAAATCTCATCTTTTATTTATCTTTAGGTGTTAGGGTATTAGTTCAAAGGTATGTCATACTATTCTTCCCCATTTTGTCATATTATTATTCACATCCCATTTTTATGGTCTCATTTTTAGGATTTCGATTGAGGGTTTCAATGTTGAATTGCTAAATCCAATAAATTGAGATATCTTTTGTTCAAGGTGGATTTGTGGGAGGATTCATAATTAGAGGCAATATATGTTATATGGCTCCACTTGTTTCATATTTTTTCAATGATATGATTAATTAGTTAAATGTTGTTAGTAATTCCTCTTTTAATATTTTATAATGGTTCTAAAATGATGATAGATTTTTAGTGTGTATTAATGTATTTACTTCGTAATTTTATATATATAATATTTTATTTGGGTTTTATTTCATTTAAAATGTATTGTCTTTTTTTAAATATAATTTCTTAGCAGGATTTTTTGTTTGTTAGATTTTTCAAATATAGAAAAAAAATTTGGGTTGAAAATGAGTTATTTGATAAAGGGTTGGTTATATAAAATAAAATAGTTTTGGTTTTAAATAGGGTTGGTTTGGTAAGGTTTTACGGAATAATCACTTGAAACCAAATTATAGAAACCCTCTATTTTCAAAACAATTACATTACATAACTTTTGAGGAATACCTAAACATTACCCAAAGAGACACCCAAATAATATAGTCGGTAGTGCCTTTTGAAAACATAGAAACACAAATACTGGTACATAAGTGAGATACATCATCTCCCACTATATTATTTTTTTTAACACCCTTATTAGACATAAAAAGCATATTATATGTCATCATAACCTAGATTAAATGAAATATAAAAGGGATGAGATCAAATGCTCAGTAAGCGTAAACAAGGGAGACATGTAACCATAACCATGTGCATAAGGGTATGAGAACATGATCATAAAGATAGAAGATCATACCCTACATATGAAAGATCACAACATAGATCAAGGAATAAATATTGGCACTTCTTAAGACATGAATTAAAATAAAATAAAGATCATAATCCATAAAATCATAACATAGGAATAAAACAAGGATTTATGGAAACACATAATAATATAAGGATTTCCATAGTATCCACGACATCAGTACCAAGACCATAATTATGGAAAAAGAACCTTACTAAACCTAGTAACCCTTGTTACAACCCTGCATTACTAAACTGAGTGACCTCGTTCCTTCCCTTTATTAATGAACTAAGTAACCATCATTCCATACCTGTATTACTGAACCGACTAACCCTCATTCTATCCATGTTTTAACTCAAGAGATATAAATCATTACCCAATGAATTGGAGGTAGATATAGGTCACACCCATAACATAATTAAATAATACATATATGTCCCACAATATCATAAATAAACAAATCATAACCCATGAAATTAATTTGGTATTATAAAAATTTAAACATGTCATAACCTGTGGAAAGTGACAGGTTTCATAATCACTTCTTCTTAAACATAAATTTTGAAAAGAATCGGTTTTCAAAAGCATAAAACCCATGAAATGGGAATAAGCTTCATAAACATATTACCCATGAATGAAAAATGAGTTTTATAATGACCATGGAATTGATCATAACCCATTCATAGGAATGATATGAAGAGAAAAATTAGATCAATTCCTTGGAAGTCAGGAGTAACATAAATAGATGACATATTAGATTGAAAATAATTTTAAAATATACTCTAAAACTGTTTCTTGAGGAAAATATCATTTCTTGTTTGAAAATGTTTTTTTAATACATAAAACCATTTGAAAATAATTTTGTTAGAAAATACCTTCAAAACATATAAAGAATACATAAAATCATTTTGAAACCATTTTTCCTTGAATTTTTTTAAATAATCTTCAATAAAATTAAGAAACTTTTTCATTGAAAACAATTGAAAAAATATTAATGTTTTTTGGAAAATTATTTATTTAAAAATACATTCAAAACGTATAAAGAAAGCTTTAAAATGTTTTGAAAATCATTTTTCTTGAAATCTTATAAATCAATCTTAAAAATGTTTTGAAAACCATTTCTTTTAAAATAATTTGAAAAATTATAATTAAATATTAATAAAAAAATTAAAATTATTTTTCATGAAAATTTATTAAATAAGATAAAAACATTTTGATAATAATTTCTTTGAAAACACTTTTAAAACTTCTAGATAATACATGAAAACATTTTGAAAAGAGTTCACCATGAAAACATATAAAAGAAGTTTAAAACCATTTTGAACATAATTTTCTATAAAATTTAATTTTAAAAATATTTTCATAAATATTAACCTTTTATAAATTCAAATGAAGTTTAAAAGGATTGATGGCGGGTAAATCTGTATATGTCATACAGGGTAAAAAGAATATTTCTTTTTCATGGTAAACAGGATAGAAAGATTCCTTGTTTTTAAAGTGACAAGATGTTTTCTTTTAAGATACAGGTAAATGGAAAAATGGTAAAAATGTATTTTACATATTATAGTATAATGGTATAATATTCCTGGAAACCCTTTTTAGAAATATAGATTTCCTACCAATGAGAGTGTAAAGTCAAGCTTTCCTAAAAACACTTTCTTAACAATCTTATGCACCAAAGAGTATAAAATAGTAAGAACACATGAGTATATAACGAAATAATAAAGGATATTTAATCCCATTAATATTCATGAGATATTTATTATAATATTTCATCAAACAAAGAAAAATCATTAACATTCTCAAAAAGTAATGAGATTGCCTCAATAAACTCTTATGATTTAGTATTTTGGGATCATTCTCTCCTTGTAAGGAAATTAAATTAAATGATGAATATAATATCATGAAAATATTGTGATTCATGATATGGAATGTTAAATGTAATTATAATCACCTTGAAAAAGATTTTATGTGCATAACAAAACATGAGTCTTAAAGGTGGAAAATTGAAACAAAACATTTTTACCAAAATAGTAACATTTGAAACATAAACCCCATGAATGAAGGATCATAAAATGGGAATTTAAATTCTCATAAATTTAATTAAATTATATATATAATATAATCATGGGAATTACATAAAACACTCAAAAGGAAAGAGTGGCAAACAAATCCTGTAACTCCGAAAAATTAAAAGTGAGATGACATCCCTTACCTTGTGTCTTGACTCTCTTCGTACTCATACAAAATTCCGATATAATAAATATAAGTTTATTATAGATATTTTAAAGAATAATATTCTTATATATTTTTTCATGTAGGTTTTTATTATAACCTTATATTACCTTGTTGTTACTGATCTCATGTTATGGTTTTACTTTGGGTAATATTCACTCTGTTCTTAGCATGTGTCTTAATTTGGTAAATCTTTGGTACTTATACATGTATCATGATTCAAAGTGTAAAAATTGATATAAATATCATGTATATAAATTTGATTTAAAATATAATAATCCGAAGAATATAGAAGTATGGAATGGAATACACCATTCAAGTAGATGGTAAGTCGTATGTATGCATGAATGTTTTTTCCGTTTTTGTTATCGTATTTAAAAAAATTGTGTAAACAAAATATGTAGATATATGTATATATATATACATATATATCATTTTTCCTATATCATGACTATATTATATATAACATATCATTTCCTTAAAAAATATTTAATACATTCAATATGGTGTGTGAACAAACCACATCGCTTTGAGGGGGTTGTAGTCCGCACTTCCTCAAACGAGATTATCGTATCAACACCAAATAAAAGTAAAAAGATGTTTGTTTTAAAAGTAATAAATAATATTAAATACATATTAAATATAATTTATGACATATATAAATGTACTTACCATCATAATTTCCACAATTATTGGTGGTAAATGAGAAATGAACAATCATCGTTTTGTGAGGCAGTAGTTCGCCGTACATAGAAATAGTATGTTAACCATTCATTATATGGATGTGTGTCTAAGTGAACGTCAGAGAAAATAAATAAAAACATCCTAGTATATTTATTATACTGTTATTGTCACACAAAATGTGAATATAGAGTTTTTTGGGGTTGAGAAGGATAATAAATGGAAGGAGCTTGAGAGAAGACGTTACATTTAAATCAGGTTACTCCATTGGGTATATGCTAAATTAAGTCCATGAGAATATTTATACCCAAAGGGAGTGTAACGCCCGAGACTTTTATGAGAAATATTTTGTTTTTAGCAAAAGAATCTTTCACTACACACAACACTAGCCTGGCTTGCTTTACACGCAACTACGGCCTTCCTCAATAGCTTGAGTCGTACGTAATACCGAGTTTCACTAAACAACGATTTTCTATTAAAATATTATTAAAACTAGCCTTTATGAATAGTAATAACCACTTTTTTAAATTTTATAATTTTTATTTTTCAAAATGGACTTCATTTTTGGATTCGGAATATCGAAATTAGCCTAGGGTGAAATTTTGGTATTTTTCTGAAAACTTCCAATTTTTAATGAATAGTGAAACCACAAAGTGGTAGTTAAAAAACTGAATTTTTCATAAAACATAATTTTACCGCTTCTGTGAGTGGAATTTCTAAAATCCTAGAGACACGGTTAATATCAAGGACTAAAATGTGGTTCAATGTGATGAAAATAATTTTTGGTTAATAATAACTTTTAACTTTTTTTACCACGGTTAAAAGTAAATAGGGTAATTAAGGGTAAAAGTATTACCCTAACACATGTCCTAATTCTATTGGATAAGGGTAATTCGACCAAAAACAACCTTAGGAATAAAATATGACCATTTAGTCCCACTTGGATTAGATTAGGACATTTATTATTAATTTATTTAAAGAAGGGTTTAAATAGTTAAAATCAAAGTTTAATAAGTATATCATTTTTAATATAGGGCTATAAATAAGATAAATTCGACTATAAATATTCATTAGAGAGATAAAAATATTTCCTACATAATGGTAGTTTATTTGTAATTTTTAGACATTAAATAATTTAATTTATTTATGACACAAATATGAGGCAGTAATTATCTTATTAATGAAATATTGACATAATTGATGTTATAAATACCCAAATAAATGTAATTTGAGACTTTTTATAAATTAAACTAATTTTATAGGCTAATATGACATGTTAGTATTGATTTAATTAACTTTTTTAGAACTAATAATTCTGTTATGATTTTCACAAAAAGAAATTACTAAATAGTGTCAAAATTGACATAAAATAGTTTTTAAAATAAATATTATATTATTAATTGTTATTTTATTCCTAAAAATCTACGGTTCGGCAAAATGACTTAGATAAGGTTATAAATATTAATAATAAACAACTTGGGGTTAGTTTGGCTTGATATAGTAAGTTTATTAACCTTATAGTGTAAGAAAACAAGAAGACACGGTAAAAGTTAAATTATCTAACTTAAAGTTAAATCTAAATGATAAGGTAAAAATTGACATAAAAACTTGTCTAAATTCTATTAGATGAGATTATTTCTACCCATACCCACCTTAGCTTCTAATTATATCAATTTGGAGCTGTTAAAACCGAATTAGACTTTATAATAAAATAATATTTTTAGTTATTCTAAAGGTTCCCCTCTCCTCCCTTATAAAAGGGAACCTCCTCCCTCTCTTCCTCACACCACTTTGAGCCTTCAATCTCGGACAACCCCTGCAAAGTTCTTTTCTCCACTTCCCTAGAGACATCCTAGAGGTCCTGGTATTCTTAAAAGACCAATTTTAGTACCCTAAAAGGAGGTCTCAAAGAAGCGCTTCAAAGAAGAGGTAATGTCCGTTACCGATTCTTTCATCTTTATTTCTTCTTCCACTTTTTCTTCTTTAGTTTTTTCATTATTAATTAATAACATCACTATCACTAATATACTTATATGTTATTATAAGTATGAAACAACCCTATTTCACCATATAACCATCCTACGGAAAACAAAATCACCACGCGTGCGTACGTACAGAATACCGTCTCCATGTAGTGGTGTAATCTATTTTCCACCACCACCTTACTTGGATGGGTATAATGGTATAAATAATGACTATATATGATAATTTTAAAGTGATATTGATTCTGAAATAGTATATATACACTCCAATACAATTCCACGATCACGGGAACGATATCATCGCCCGTGCGTACGTACGGAATACCGTCTCCACGATGTGATGCGACTCGTTCAACATGATCTTCATTTCATAATGATTATATAAATGAATTTAATGAATGAATATGATATATATATTACACTAATACCATTATGGAAATGAGGTATCTATAACCTAAAAAGTAGAATAATAATTTTTTCGACAAAACACACATAAGAACAAAAAGTAATAAACACCTGAATAATAAGTAGCAATGAAATATTACTAATAATAAGCTAATAATATGACCATATATGATATAATAACAATAATTATGATTCTTTAATAAGTCAATAACATTATTTAAATCATTATACAGGAGGTTCGGACACTTACGAAGCAAGTCGGACCTAAGGTAAGGGAAAATATCACAATCTCATTTTTATCCGAGATTTTTTATACTTTGATATTTACTGGGGTGTATTCTATCATCCACGTCCATGTTCCCTCAATATTTAATATTGTTTCCATCCACCTACATTTTTTAAATCCAATTTTACCCTTTGTTGGGTTTTTATTAAAGTATATTAAAAGAATCTTTTGTCGTTTTTCGTATGAGGTACTTTTTGACATTTTCGACAAAAGTATGAGAAGAATGTTTTTTTTAAGTTATACGGAATGAATGGATTTTTAAAACGTTATTTCAAAGAAGATTCCTTTAAAAGTTTTAAAGTTTATTTTAAATCAACTTCTTTTTGTTTAAAATTTTATGGCATGTTAAGAAAAGAAAAATGTTTTTGAGGTAGAAAGGATATTTTCCTCAAGAATGGAGTTCAAGTGTTTTATCAAAATTATTTTCCATCTAAGATAATAAAGAGTTCTATTTCTATCCCTATTATTATATTGATTTGATTATGTTGTGATGGAATTATTTTTATGAATTCCTTTATCTTATATGAATTGTTTTATAATGTCACGATGATTAAGAATCCCATTTTTATTACATGGGTTATGCTATGATGTATGGTTTATGATTTTGTGGCACACATAAGAATGGTATCATTATGAGATGGGTGGGACATATATCTCCCTCCAATTAATTGGGTAAAGATTTTATATATCATGATATATACATGGATGGAACGGTAGGTTATACCGGTTCAGTGAAACAGGACTGAAACGAGGAGTGAACTCAGTTCAGAAATAGACTGTGTCCACTAAGATATTCTTGGCAATGAGTCTTGACTAATAAGAAATGATTCTATGTGATTATGTGTATATGCCACAAAGTTTCATGTTTTATTTTATGATTATTGTGATTACATTTCACTACCATGATTTATCCGAGGTTATGAAATTATGATCTCTTTTGCATGGTAAGATTCCCAAAATGTTATGTTTTTATTTTGATGTGATTGGTATTTCTTTTGTTTACCCTTACAGAGCATTTGAGCTCACCCTTTTGTATGTTTTATTTCCCCAGGTCAAGAAGAAGGTTATTAAGTAGGATATGCTAAAAAGTGACTCCAGATATGATGAAATAAATGGGAGGCAAAGTAGATGCTTTATGAACCAGTTGTTTATGTTTCCCAGTTTCTAAATACACTATACTTATACGGTCCTTTCATGGTTTTGTTATATGTTGTAATAATTATGCTTCAATTTTGAAGTATTAACAATGTATGTAAAGTATGGGTCATTATAGTTGGTATCAGAGGAAAGGTATAGTCAGCCTTTGGAAACTAGGATGTTAAAGCCTTAGTATGAACCCTAAGGATAAGTCTATGCATAGAACACAATCTTAGTGTTATAGAAATGGCCATGAATGACATAGGATAATACCTTAAGTGTAAAATTTCATTCTCGATTATGTGGTTTTCCTATTATAATTAGTGTTGCTCACACTATTCTTCTTGGTTTTAATCAATGGTTGGAACCCGAAGGAACCGTGTTAATGCGGAATGCGACGATCAATGCAATGATTGTCCCCCTGAGAAACCAAACGTTATGGGAGCTGGAATACAAAATCTTGTAGCTATGCTCACAAAACTTTCTCAGGCTATAAATCATGTAGGACTTCCAAACGAGCAAAGGAAGGATAAACATTCTGTTGAATCCTTCATGAGGCAGCGTCCACCTTCTTTTAGCGGGTCTACTAATCCATTAGTTGCTGAACAATGGATTAGTACTACTGAAAATATATTTTCAGTTAATCAATGTTCTGAACATGATAAAGTCTTCCTAGCAGTGTATCGTTTGGAAGGAGATGTTGATCAATGGTGGAATCTTATTAAGAATATGAGGCAAAGGGATGAAATTGAGTCCATGGAATGGGACGAGTTCATGAACTTATTTTTCAATAAGTACTTCCCTCGTATTCTCCGAACAAAGATGGAGAAGGAGTTTCTTAAACTGAAGCAAAAGGATTATGAATCTGTTGGTACCTATGAAGCAAATTTTACAAGACTTTCAAGGTACACTTCTGGTATTATTATCCAACGTGAGAGTAAGATCGATCGATTCTTTAGTGGCTTAAAACCAAGTCTTCAAAGGGAGTTAGCCATAAGGGACTTCAATAGCTACGAGGAAATCGTTCGATGTGCTCTCAAAGTCGATATGGAGATTGGAGTAACCCATCAGTCATATGCATTTTATAAGAAGAGGAAAATGGAATTCAAAGGAATATCTAAAGAGCACACTGAAAAGAAGATGATATTTCCCTTATGCTCAAAGTGTGGAATGAAACATGGAGGGAGTTGTCTTAAAGGGACAAGTAAATGTTTCAAATGTGGAAAGGAAGGTCATCGGGCATTTGAATGCCTCAATGATGGGAAGAAGATGTCTAATGATGCAAAAAAAGGATGGGACACATAGAATGAACCTACTACACTTCGATGTTTCAAGTGCAAGGAGATGGGGCATTATGCCAATAAATGCCCTAATCCAAGGGTTGTTGATGATGATCGACATCAACAAAGTATTAAGGATAAAGACAAAGGGACGTCACATGCAATTTCTATCAGTGATGTGGAGTACGATAATGATGTGGTGAAAGGTACACTTACCATCCACTCTAATGTAGAAAATGTTTTATTTGATTCTCGATCCACCCACTCTTTTATTTCTGAAAAATTTTCTAAGGGTATCACCGTATTACCTCAACAATTAGATGTTGAGTTGGTTGTGACAACTCCAAATGTCACAACAATCGCATCAAAAGTTTATAATTCTTCTCTGATTGCAGTTTGTGGGAAAGTGCTTCCTGAAAATCTTGTGATCCTTCTTGTAGTGTAATATGATGTGATTCTTGGCATGGATTGGCTTTCTTTATATAGAGCTCATATCAATTTCCATATAAAGGAAGTCACATTTCATATTCCAGATCAATCTATGAACATCTATCGATGCAAGGATGAACATAACCTTCTAGTGGAAATTTCATCCATCTTATGGGTCTTGATTACACTAAATGAAGGTTATTTATCTCAAATGGTTGGAGATAAACTCACGATTAATAATATGCTCATTGTACGGGAGTTTTATGATGTCTTTCCGGAGGAATTGCCAAGTCTTCCACCAAATAGTGAAGTTGAGTTTTCAATAGAACTCGTACCGGGTGCTTTGCCTATTTCAAAGACACCTTATAGAATGTCCCCAATTGAGTTGCAGGAATTGAAGAAGCAACTCAAAGAGAATCTTGATAAGGGATTCATATGCCCTAGTGCGTCACCTTGGGGAGAACCTGTTCTATTTGTTAAGAAGAAAGATGGATCAATGAGACTCTGAATTGATTATCGAGAACTTAACAAGATCACTATTAAGAAAAAATATCCTCTCCCACGCATTGATGACTTATTTGACCAACTACGTGGAGCTCAATACTTTTCCAAGATTGATCTTCATTCAGGGTATCATCAATTAAGGGTCAAAAGGGAGGATATACCAAAGACGGCTTTCTGTACAAGGTATGGACACTGTGAATTTATAGTGATGTCGTTTGGTCTTAATAATGCCCCTGCTATCTTCATGGATCTGATGAATATATTCTTTAGAGACTATCTTGATCAATTTTTGGTAGTATTTATAGACGATATTCTTGTATATTCAAAGAGCAAGGAAGAACAATAAGATCACTTGATAATTATATTGAAGACCCTGAGAAAGGAGAAGCTTTATGCCAAATTTACCAAGTGTGAATTTTGGCTTCGAAAAGTTTCATTTTTGGGTCACATAATCTCAATAGAGGGGATGTCTGTGGATCCATCAAAAATAGAGGTTATCGAAAGATGGTCGATACCAACAACAGTAACCGAGATCCGAAGTTTTCTTGTTTTGGCTGGATATTATCAACGTTTTGTGAATGATTTTTCACGATTATCTTACCCACTCACCAGGTTGACTCGAAAAGGAGTTAAGTTTGTTTGGACAAAGGAATGTGAAGTGAATTTCAAGGAGTTGAAAAGAAGGTTATCCAGTGCACCTGTGCTCACACTGCCTTGTAGTGGAGAAAGGTTTGTAATCTATAGTGATGCATCCAAGAAGGTATTGGGGTGTGTTCTTATGCAAAATGATATGGTGATAGCTTATGCCTCACAACAATTGAAAATCCATGAGCAAAATTACCCAACTCATGATTTGGAGTTAGATGCGGTAATCTTTACATTAATGATTTGGAGGAATTATCTTTATGGAGAAAGGTGTGACATTTATACTGATCATAAAAGATTAAAGTATATTTTCACACAAAAGGAGGTGAATATGCGCCAAAGAAGATGGTTGGAGCTGATTAAGGATTACGACTGCTCAATCCATTACCACCCTGGGAAAGCAAACAAGGTGGCAGATGCATTAAGTCAACAAGACCATGCCATTTTATCCATGATTAGGATCACAAAAGATCCAATATTTATGGATTTACAAAGGATGGATCTTGGAATTATAACGGAAGGGGGGAAATCGTATCTTTCTCAAATTAATGTTCAACCATCTATACATGTGAAGATTAAAGAGGCGCAGAAAGAAGATGTAGAGTTACAAAAAAGGCGAGAAATATTCCAGAATTCAACCTTGATTGTGATGGGATATTAAAGTTCAAGAATCGGGTTTGTGTTCCTCTCATCCCCGAATTAAAGAAGGAGCTACTGGATGAGGCTCACAGTTTTTCATTACTTATTCATCCTGGAAGCACGAAGATTTATAGGGACATGAAAGAGTAATTCTGGTGGGATGGAATGAAAAGAGATGTTGTTGAATATGTCTCTCGATGCTTGGTTTGTCAGCAAGTTAAAGCTGAGAGATAGAAGTCTATGGGGATCTTACAACCATTACCCATACCCGAATGGAAATGGGAAAACATCACTATGGACTTTGTCACCGAACATCCTAAAACATCCAAAGGCAATAATGCTATCTGGGTCATAGTTGATCGTCTTACAAAGTCTGCACACTTCATTGCTATTAGAGAGGATTTCTCTCTGGATAAGCTTTCCAGGATATATGTAAAGGAAGTGGTAAGATTGCATGGAGTACCACTTTTTATTATATCTGATAGGGATCCGAGATTTACCTCGAAGTTCTGGCGAAGTCTTCAGCATACTCTGGATACAGAGTTGAGTTTCAGCACTGCTTATCATCCTCAGACAGATGGTCAATCTGAGAGAACAATTCAAACTCTAGAAGATATGTTGACAGCTTTCCCTATGGATTTCAAAGTGGGTTGGGATCAACACCTACCTTTGGTGGAATTTTCTTATAATAATAGCTTTCACTCTAGTATTCAGATGGCTCCTTATGAAGCTCTCTATAGAAAGAAATGCAGGACTCCAACTTGCTGGGATGAAGTTGGGGAAAGAAAGCTATTAGGGGATGATCTTTTTGATGAGATGGCAAAAAAGGTCTGATCTATTAAACAACACATAAGAGCAGCTCAGAGTCGACAGAAAAGTTATGCCGACAACCGAAAAAAAGACCTAGAGTTTGAAGTGGGGATAAAGTGTTCTTACGAATATCTCCCTGGAAGAGGGTCATGAGATTTGGAAAGAAGGGGAAGTTGAGCCCTAGATATATCCGTCCTTTCGAAATATTGGATCGTGTTGGAAAGGTAGCTTACCCTTTGGCGCTTCCACCGAATCTCTCTCAAGTTCACGATTTGTTCTATGTATCTCTCCTGAGAAAGTACATACCTGATCCTTCATATGTACTCAGCTCAGAAGTTGTACCGCTGGAGCAAGATCTTTCTTATGAAGAACAACCGATAGAGATTCTGGATCGTAGCGAAAAATTCCTACGGAACAAGACCACTCGCTTGGTGAAAGATTTATAGAGGAACCACCAGTTAGAAGAAGCTACATGGGAGCTTGAGGATATGATGAGGGAGAGGTATCCTCATCTTTTTGTTACAAAGTGATGAATTTCGAGGGCGAAATTCATTTTAAGGGGGGTAGAATGTAATGCCCGAGACTTTTATGAGAAATATTTTTTTTATCAAAGGAATCTTTCACTACACAGAACACTATCTTTCCTTGCTTTACACGCAACCACGGCCTTCCTCAATAGATTGTGTCGTACGCAATACCGAGTTTCACTAAACAACGATATGTTATTAAAATATTATTAAAACTAGCCGTTATAAATAGTAATAACCAATTTTTGAAATTTTATAATTTTTATTTTTCAAAATGGACTTCATTTTTGGATTCGGAATATCGAAATTAGCCTAGGGTGAAATTTTGGTATTTTTCTAAAAACTTTCAATTTTTGATGAATAGTGAAACCACTAAGTGGTAGTTAAAAAATGAATTTTTCATAAAACTTAATTTTACCGCTTCTGTGAGTGTAATTTCAAAAATCTGAGAGACACGGTTAATATCAAGGACTAAAATGTGGTTCAATGAGATGAAAATAATTTTTGGTGAATAGTAACTTTTTACTTTTTTTACCACGGTTAAAAGTAAATAGGGTAATTAAGGGTAAAATTATTACCCTAACACATGTCCTAATTCTATTGGATAATGGTAATTCGACCAAAAACAACCTTAGGAATAAAATATGACCATTTAGGACCACTTGGATTAGATTAGGACATTTGTTATTAATTTATTTAAAGAAGGGTTAAAATAGTTAAAATCAAAGTTTAATAAGTATATCATTTTTAATATAGCGTAATACATAAGATAAATTAGACTATAAATATTCAGTATAAATCTAAAAAGATATCCTACATAATGGTATTTTATTTGTAATTTTTAGACATTAAATAATTTAATTTATTTATGACACAAAGATGATGCAGTAATTATCTTATTAATGAAATATTGACATAATTGATGTTATAAATACCCAAATAAATGTAATTTGAGATTTTTTATAAATTCCACTAATTTTCTAGTTTAATATGACATGTTAGTATTGATTTAATAAACTTTTTTTGAACTAATCATTTTCTTATGATTTTCACAAAAATCAATTACTAAATAGTGTCAAAATTGACATAAAATAGTTTTTAAAACAAGTATTATATTATTAATTGTTATTTTAATCCTAAAAATCTATGGTTCGGCCAAATGACTTATATAAGGTTATATATATTAATAATAAACAACTTGCGGTTCTTTGGGTTGATATAGTATGTTAATTAACCTTATAGTGAAGAAAACAAGAAGACACAGTAAAAGTTAAATTATCTAACTTAAAGTTAAATCTAAATGATAAGGTTAAAATTGAAATCTAAACTTGTCTAAATTATATTGGATGAGAGTATTTCGACCCATACCCAACTTATCTTCGAAATATATCAATTTGGAGCTATTAAAAACCGAATTAGACATTATAATAAAATAATATTTTTAGTTATTCCAAAGGTGCCCCTCTCCTCCCTTATAAAAGGGCACCTCCTCCCTCTCTTCCTCACGCCACGTTGAGCCTTCACGATCGTCCAAAACCTGACAATTTCTTCTCTCCACTTCCCTAGATACATCATAGAGGTCCTAGTATTCTTCAAAGACCAATTGTAGTGCCCTAAAAGGAGGTCTCAAAGAAGCGCTTCAAAGAAGAGGTAATGTCCATTACCGATTCTTTCATCATTATTTCTTCTTCCACTTCTTCTTATTTAGTTGTTTAATTATTAAGTAATAACATCAGTATCACTAATATACTTATATGTTATTATAATTATGAAATAACCCTTTTTCACCATCTATCCATCCAACAGAAAATGAAATCACTGCACGTGCGTACGTACGGAATAACATCTCCACACCATGGTGTAATCTATTTTCCACCACCAACATACTTGGATGGGTATAATGGTGTAAATAATGACTATATATGATTATTGTAAAGTGATATTGATTCTGAAATAGTATATATACACTCCAATACAATTCCATGATCATGGGAATGATATCATCGCTCGTGCGTACGTACGGAATACCGTCTCCACGATGTGATGCGACTCGTTCTACATGATATTCATTGCATGATGATTATATAAATTAATAGAATGAATGAATATGATATATATATATTACACTAATACCATTATGGAAATGATCTATCTATAACCTAAAAAGTATAATAAGAATTTATTCGACAAAACACGCATAAGAACAAAAAGTAATAAACACCCGAATAACAAGTAGAAATGAAATATTACTAATAATAAGCTAAGAATATGACCATATATGATATAATAACAATAATTATGATTCTGGAATAAGTCAATAACTTTATTTAAATCATTATACAGGAGGTTCAGTCACTTATGAAGCAAATCGGACCTAAGGTAAGGGAAAATATAACAATCTCATTTTTATCCGAGATTGTTTATACTTTGATATTTACTGGGGTGTATTCTATCATCCACGTCCATGTTCCCTCAATATGTAATATTGTTTCGATCCACCTACATTTTTTTAAATCCAATTTTACCCTTTGGTGAGTTTTTAGTAAAGTATATGAAAGGAATCTTTTGTCGTTTTTCATTCGAGGTACTTTTTGACTTTTCCGACAAAAGTACGAGATGAAAGTTTTTTTAAATTATATGGAATGAATGGATTTTTAAAACATTATTTACAAGAAGCTTCCTTTACAAGTTTTCAAGTTTATTTCAAATAAACTTATTTTAGTTTAAAATTGTATGGCATGTTAAGAAAAGAAAAAAAAAATTAATGTAGAAAGGATATTTTCCTCAAGAATGGAGTTCAAGTGTTTTATCAAAATTATTTTCCATCTATGATAATAAAGGGTTATGTTTCTATCCCTATTATTAAATTTATTTGATTATGTTGTGATGGAATTATTTTTATGAATTCCTTTATCTTATTTGAATTGTTTTATGATGTCACAATGTTTAAGAATCCCTTTTTTATTACATAGGTTATGCTATGATGTATGGTTTATGATTTTGTGGCACACATAAGAATCGAATAATTATGAGATGGGTGGGACCTATATCTCTCTCCAATGCATTGGGTAAAGATTTTATATCTCATGAGATAGTCATGGCTAGAAGGGAAGGTTATACGGGTTCAGTGAAACAGGACTGAAATGAGGAGTGAACATAGTTCAGAAATGGACTTTGTCCACTATGATAGTCTTGACAATGAGTCTTGACTAATAAGAAATTATTCTCTATGATTATGTGTGTATTCCACAAAGTTTCATGTTTTATGTTATGATTATTGTGATTACATTTCACTACCATGATTTATCCCATGTTATGAAATTATGACCTCTTTTGCAGGGTAATATTTCCAAAATGTTATGTTTTTATTTTGATGTGATTGATATTTCTTTTGTTTACCCTTACTGAGCATTTGAGCTCACCCTTTTGTATGTTTTATTTCCCCAGGTCAAGAAGAAGGTTATTAAGTAGGATATGCCAAAAAGGGACTCTAGATATGATGAAATAAATGGGAGACAAAGTAGATGCTTTATGAACCAGTTGTTTATGTTTCCCAGTTTCTAAAGACACTATACCTATACGGTCCTTTCGTGGTTTTGTTATATGTTGTAATAAGTATGCTTCAATTTTGAAGTATTACCAATGAATGTAAAGTATGGGTCGTTATAGGGAGGCTTCAAGATCCAAGGGAGTATAGTTTATAGGCTACATTGGAATATATTGGAAGAACATAAAAAGTTTTATAGGTTTGTGTAATGGGTTTAGGTGATGGCCTTTATAGGAAAGGAAAAGGACTCACATTGAATTTTTAGAAACAAATTTGGTGTGCACATGTTCTTAGCTAACAAAATCTATAACAAAAAACCGAACTCTTGAGCGGAATAGTTATGGACAAAATATTTACAAAAAATGGGTTTTCAACAAGTTTCTAGTTCATTTGGGCCCTTAAATTTAATGTTCAGTCCCTAATTAAGCTTAATTTGGCCTTAACTGCTATAAATAATTTCAATCACTTTTACAAATCATTTTGGTCAAAAATTTTCATTGTCTTCTTTGGAAATAAATATTAGAATTATAAAATTGGTGTATTTCAATTTTTTTAAATTCAAATCACATAATCAAAAAAATTAATATTAGTGATAATCCCACAAACGTAATGATATAACAGGGTTTTATATTATGAAAAAGATCAAAAGATTGATAAGTTTTTATATTCAGTTTCAATGTGAAATTGAATATAATAGATTAAAATTTA
Organism: Viscum album; assembly: GCA_963277665.1. Lineage (NCBI taxonomy): Eukaryota > Viridiplantae > Streptophyta > Magnoliopsida > Santalales > Viscaceae > Viscum > Viscum album. Next base: position 991,793,119 of record OY728152.1, on the reverse strand, counting down.
TTAATAGATTTAATAAATATCTTATGTGTCATTAAAAATTATTCATTATACCATTTATCATTACTATTTAAATAGACAAAAATGTGGTTTTTGTAACATCCCATGTGAATAAAGAATATAGAATTTTCATATTTATTAATAATTTTGAATTAAATATTAATTTAAATTGAAAGGGGATTCCATGTTTGATGGCATACCTGATACACAAAAATTGGTTACATTAAAATCTTATGTTGCACACAACGTTGAGTTATACTGAAAAATAATAATATAATATTATTTTTTTAAATGGAAGTTAACGCATAGTTGTTGTAATGGCAGGAATGAACATAACTATCTAAAATATGATTATACATGTTTTTTAATGTTTTTACATTTATAAAATAAATTTTAGAGGCTTAAAATAAGAAATAATCTAATTTTAAGCATAAATACTCTAATATTCTTTAAAAGGTCAATTTACCACCTTTTGATGGAGAACCCTCTTTAAATATAGTTTTGGTTTTTTAAATATTTTCTATTTGAAAAAATAAAATTCTTACTTATAATTGGGACATTAAAATTTACTTTAGGTAAATTATTGGTATTTTTCTGATAAAATTAATTTTTTAATGAATTATGAAAAATACTGTATTTTAATTCAGATTTTCCATTTAATATAATTTATTTATATGGTTAGATTATATTTTTAGTTGTTTTTAAGGTGTATTTAGATTATATTTTTACCATTTAATCCAATTTTGGTCATTGGATGTAATTTCACTTTGAAATTGGACATAAACAAGTTTCAATCTCTTGGTCATTATTATTCCTTAAAAACACACATTTTTAACAACGAGAATTAATTTTAATTTAATTAATTCATATTTTATGTTTTGAATTTGGTATGATTTATGTCATTTTTGAATTCAGAATATCAAATATAGCTTAGTCTGAAGTTTTTGAAGCTTTCTGAAACAACTCAATTTTTTTAATGAATAGTTAAAACACTGAGTTGTTAAAAAACTGACTTCTTCATTTAAATTAAATTTTACCGATTCTGTGAATTGAATTTTAAAAATCTTACATGCATGGTTGTTATTATTGAGTAAAATTTTGTTCAATAAGATGAAAATAATTTTTTTGTGAATAGTAACTTTTGACTTTTATTTACTGCGGTTAAAGGTAAATAAGGTAATTCAAGGTAAAAAAATATTAAATTACCCTAAAATGTGTCCTATGCCTATTGGTTGATGCATTTAATATAACTGGCATCCTTGGGTCGATTTTGGAACCCAGTGGATCCACTTTATAGTGATAATGAAACCTTATATTAATTAATTTAAAGTAAAGACACAAATGACATAAACATATATCTTTTAGTAAATCAATTAATACATGGGGTTATATAAGTTATCTATTCAACTATAAATATTCATTTGAAATATAAAACAATTTCTCACATCATGTTATTTTTTTAATAATTTTTAGACTTCAAATAAAAAAATATTTATGACACAATAATGATGTAGTGATTACCACATTAATGAATCATTTAAATAAATAAGATTATAAAACATAAAAAAATATCCAAACCCTATAAAATTATTATTGGATGACTTTATTTTAAATAAGAGTCATCTTATATTTGACTTTAATATGTTCCAGACATTTAGAAAACAAAAATAATTATATAATAATATAATATTTTCAAACATTCATAGAGTGCCCCTCCTCCCCCTTATAAAAAGTCCCCACCTCTATCCAATTATTCACACCTCTAAATCCCCTTGGCTCATCCAACACTTATCCAAATAATCTCTCAAGATCCCTCTCTTCCACCTTAAATCCTTACCTTAGGCATAAGGCACTTCAATAAATCCTTTTTTGTTCAAACCAAAGGGAGTTACCCCCATTTAAAGGTAACGTCTTCTTTTAAGTTATTTTCTTTTATTTTACTTCTTCAACCCACTAAAATAATTTTATTAATTTCTTTTAAAACAACACCAATATCTTAAATATAATATGTTGTTTTATGATAAGTATTCTAACTACACTTACACACTTCTCCATCTTATAGGTAAAGATCATACTGTTTCTGTGGACGGTGAACTACTGTCTCACGAAATGATGATTGTTCAATATTCTTCGACCACCTATTATGGTGGAAATTATGATGGAACTGTATTTATATATGATGTATATTATATTTATATTATCTCTATGCTTATTTATTTTTCATTTATATCATACCTTTATGGTTTCCATAATGGATAAACGCGATAATTTCATTTGAGGGAGTGCGGAATACTGCCCCCTCAATGTGATATGACTTGTTCATGCCATATGTGAACATGTATAAAGGATTGAGTTACTAAAATTATATATTATATTATACTGGAATTATAATATACCAATGTATCATTATGTTTTCATTCCATTAAATACAAAATAGAAATGAAAGTATAGTTCTTCCGTACGTAAGGCTTACCGTCTCCATTAATGGTGCATTTCATTTCTTTCCTCCAAATGTTATGTACAATAATAAATAAATATATATACTACATATATATGGTATATATTATATCTAAATCATTAATATTATTCTGGAGATAATGAACTTTTGACCACATGGCCAACTTGTAAATATAAGAAGTTCATTTTTGACTCAAGTACCAAATATCAAAAAAATGATAGTTATTGAATTAAATGATTAAAAAATGGTTGCAAAAAGGTAATAAGTGATATAAAAGGATGTATAAACTTGAAAAAGGATCTTAGGAAAGTATAAATTATCTTTAGTTTATTATTCAGGAGATTAAAGAATGAAGGGGTCAAGTCGAACACGAGGAAAGGGACTTCGTCTCAATCTCCTTTCATTGAGGAATATTTTGTTCTACACATGACTTTTATTTATACGTTGTATATAAACCTTTTAATTTTCATTTCATTCAAAGGGAATAATTTTCTATGAGGTGTTTTACTAAACTAAAAAAATGTTTCTTTTAACGTAAGCAGTGAAAACGACCTTTTCCGGCACCACGGGTATTTTTTTATCTTTGGCTTCCTTAAAAATCCGTAATGTTTTTAAAAGGAAAATAATAACATATACTCCTATTCATATTTTATTATTGAAAATGGTTTTGATAATGGATTTTTTATTTAAATATATTTAAAATGATATATTGTTATTGAAATGTGGAAATGTTATCTTTCCTTTATATTTGTTTTATGTGTTATGAATTTGTTATGGTTCTTGGGAATTGTTTACAAATACGGGTGGTTCCATAATAAACCTAGTGTGGGTGAACCCAAGATATCACTCTAATGCATTGGGTAACGTGACGGAGATAAATGTAAATGTTTCTCTTAATAGATTTATGGAATATACTATGATGGGTATTCTAAATGCAACTCCCTACGTAGCTATGAATGATAGAGTGTAAGTATGTCATGGATGCCATAAGTTACCTTATTGATTTTTGATTACTATATGTTATTCATAAATCATATGATTTCATTAGTTAGGTTAAAGATCTTATGTTATGTATGTATTGATGAACTAATTTTATCTTTATTTGTTTTATAACCCTTACTGAGATTTTTATGCACATCCCAAGTTTTTGAAATGTTTTTTCACAGGACATACAGAAGAATAGGGTCATGGATGGGATCAAGGAAAAATCATGTTGTCTAAAATATGGAACTAGACAAGACTTTCTTTTTTAAAAGTTTTTATTTTATGACAAAAATGGAAACTGAGTAGAAGTGTCTACTCTGTAATTTTTTAGATGTAATAGTTATAGCCTAATTCTATAAAACTCTAAATATAAAAAGATCCTCAATGTGATTTTTTTTTTAATTTAATACTATGTAATGTTTGATGGTTTGGTCTTTATAGTTGGTATCAGAGTTTGGTTTTGATAACTTTAGGAGTTAAGATATTGTCAAATTAATATCCATAAATTAATTTATATTTACTTTGAAATGGTATAGCATTTACAGATTACCATGTTACTTCACATAAGATATATCTATGCTAAAAATAGTTTTCCTTAAAGGAAATAGTGCAGTTATGGTGGGATGACATCATTAGAAAAACAACTTTAGAAATCAAAAACCTGAGATGGTTAGAATTGGAACAGAACAGTTTGTTGTAGTGATGGCATAGTTGACTCAAGCTATAAATGGTGGAGGTATCCTTTCCTGAAATCATCCAGATCAACCACAGAGGAACATGTTAGTAGTGGATCATTTCATGATGCAACTGTCCTGACCCGTCCTCGGGGCCCGTGTCGTGACTACCCCAAGCCCGCCTTTCATAGGCCAGGGGCTGGCGACTAGCACCAAGACGTAAATCCTGGTAAAAAAGGAAGACATTGACTTTGTAATGTAAACAATCACCACAGAGAAAGCAAGCAGAAAAGTAAACACTAAGTGAAAACAGGGTACAATTGTAAGTGAGGAAAAGTAAGTGGGCCAGTATACAAACCCAAACTGAAAGTAAAGTACAACTCTAAAGGGAAAACAACAAATGAAAAGTAAAAGCCGCTAAACTGAGCTGTCCACTGGAAATCCCACCTAAAGGGTTTGTACAGATAGCTCCACTGCTCCTCGGGTTTCGCCGTCCGCTCCGAGCATGCCTCGCCCAGTGGTCCACCTCCAAGTACCGTCCTGCTCTGCAAGCCTCAACCACGATCAACGATGTCTGTCGTCTGCAACCAACGCAACGTAGTGCGGGCATAGCCCGTGCAGGGGTGAGTATAAGCTACTCAGTAGGGACCCCGAGACCCCCAATGGTCTCCCAAAATCCACAAAGGATAAACCACAAAGTAAAGATACAATCACGAAGTAACAACCAAAACTTCTTAGGTATATGCCCATACATATACCTAAGTCATTAATTCCAATACGCTCCAACCTCCGAGCCCAAGTACAACCCAGTCCACACAGGAAAGTATTCGTATTCCACACAAGAAAGAAAAACGTAATCTACACAGGATAGCACAACACAATTCACACAGGAAGGAAATCAGGATTCAGATCACACAGGTATACTTCTTCGAAAGACGATAGAGATGATCACTGATCCATCTAAGTCATCGGACCCACAAAGGATCGATAGGTACTAACCCCCGCAAAGACCCACACAGGATCGGACCCACACAGGATCTGTAGGCACTGGCTCACACAGAACCATTGAGCGCTGACCCACACAGGATCGAACCCACACAGGATCGGTAGCACTGATCCACATAGGATCGCTGAGTGCTGTAGTCGTCGTCGTCGAATCCACTGAGGATCTCTGCACAGTCGTCGTCGCAGTCACAGTAGCAGTCGCAGCCAACACTAGGTTTCCCGCACACAGCAAGCTCGTTCGGGAAGGTCCGCTCCACGAGCCGAGAGGCTGATACATAAACTGTCACATAGTCCAGATTTGATGTATCCAAAAGTTCCGTATCGTGAACAGGAACTCAACGCAACAGACGGCGCGTCAATCGGACGCCCGGTCTGAGAGTTATTGGCTTTTTCGTTACAGGGGCCCGGTTGGTTTTTCAGGAAAAACCAACCCGACCATACTCCACCTGCGTCCAAACCTCGGACGGATTATGCCAAAAGATCCGTCTCACTAAGAGGAACTCAACAAAGTTGACGGCACGTCAATCGGACGTCCGTAGCTCAAGATATGAGTGTTTCCGCTCCGAGGGCTTAGTTGGTTTCTTGTACGAACCAACCCGCCGAACTCAAGGTATTTTGAAACCTTCAGTGCGATATGTCGAAACGACCGTATCATTCTAAGGATCGTGTCCCCGCTGACGGCGCGTCGATCGGAGGTCCGTAGCCCGAGTTATGGGCAATTGAACCCAAACGGTCCGAAAACGGGGGTTTCGGGCCCGGACCGACCCAGCCTGAGACCCCCCCGGTTGGCCCGAACCGGGTCGACCCGCCCCGCTCCGGGTCGGCCCGGACCGACGCGGCCCAGCCTGGCAGACCGGCCAGGCGCCGGTCCAGCTTGGGACAGCGTGGCCAGCACGCTGTCTTGCTCGGCCTTTGGTCGAGCCGTTTCGGCAAAGGGGGGGGGCGCCTGCCCCCCAGTGTAACCGCGGCCCCCTGCATTTATGGGGGTCGTTTTGGCCATCCGGCCGGGGGTTTGAACCCCTGGTTGTACAACGGTCCGGCCGGCCCGCCCTGGCAGGCCTGTTCCTGCCTCCACGGGACCGGCGACGGCCGGTCCCCTTCCTCGCCGCCACTGGCGGACCGGTCCGGCTGCCGGTCTCCTTGCTCCATCGCGGCCTTTGTCGTCCGGCGCGGTGCGACGACACCGCGCCCCTTCTCCGCGGCCCCACTCCGGCCGCGGCGCCTTCGATTTCCTTCGACGCGGCACGACGGCGTCGCGTTCTTAGACTTCTTTCCATGGTGTGGCGCGATGGCGTCGCGTAATACTTGCCGTGTGATTCTCGCGTGGTGCGACGGCACCACACCATTCCGTTCCATCCACAAAGAATCAAACATGAACATAGGAGGGGGGTTCGTCCGTGTTTGTGCGGTCCGGCCCCCCTCTCGTTAATGATAACATCTAGTCGAAAATCCACGATAATCGATAAACTAGAATAATGAACGTAAATAATTAAATAAAATTATCCCCTACCTCGGTTCAGGAACGGTGTTCGTCAACGAGTCGTGGAAGACGAGCGTCGCGGAGGTCGGGCATCGCGGAAGAACTTCAACGTCACGAAGCGATGATTCGAAGTCATTGACGGTGATTTCGTCGTGGAAAACCGTCGCGGAAGAGATGACGCAGAAGAAGAACGTCGCGTCGCGCATACGGCGTCGCGGAAGAACCGTGTTCTTCAGCGGAGAAGTTCTTCGTTGAAGAACGGTGTTCTTCGCGTTCTTCGTCGAGGTTGAAGAAGAAGAAGACCGCTTCCCCAAATCCTATCAAGGTGACAAAACTCTAAAAAAAATAAAATAAGACCCTTTATTATTTTATTAACACAACAAGTCTTTTGAATTTCAAGAGTTTCAAATTCAATAACCACACACAACTCACCTCATTAATCATATTACATTAATGCCATAAGTTATAACTTATGTTAACAAAAATTAAAGTGGGAGTTGAGGGGGTTTTTAGAGGATATGAAGGGGTGGGGTTCGTGTGGGCCTCACCACCCTCATAACCTCCCAAGGGAGGTTGGGTGGTTACCCAACTTCCATCAAGAACTAACACTTAGAGTAAAATAATAAAAATTGTAGTGTAATTATAAAATAAACTTCCACAATTTTTATTATCAACACTCGTGTAAACGCAACTCCGGAACATGAGTTCCTAAGCAATTATCGAGGCTGCGGTTCCATCGGTGCCCTCTGAATTCGATTCCGGGCACCGGTTCAAAAGTTAGAAAAACCCGCTCGTTCGTTCACTGAACGTACCCAAGCCAAACATCAGAAATTGATTCCGGGCACACCGGGCCTCGGAATCAGGTTCCGTCAGAAACCGTGCTCTTGTAAAAATCCAAAGAAAATTAAGAAAAAAATTTCCCTTGAATTTTACGGGTTTTTCATTACTCCCACCTCAGGTATTTACGTCCCCGTAAAGATACATCAAAACTAGGGAAACAAATGAGGGTACTGAGCATGCATCTGAGCCTCCCGCTCCCAAGTGCTCTCTTGAAGGTTCCCGTGCTGCCATCTGATGTGCACTAGAGGAATTGACCATCCACGTAGGACCCGCTCTTGTCAATCCTCGATATCCACCGGGACCTCCATAAAAGTCACCCCATCGTCAACATCAAGCTCCCCATGGTCAATGATGTGCGTCGGGTCGTGCACGTATCTCCTCAGCTGAGATACGTGGAAGACGTCGTGCACTCGGTGCAACTGAGGTGGTAGAGCCAGAAGATAAGCCACCTCTCCAATCCTGCTGATGACCTAGAACGGTCCGATGATGCGTGGAGACAACATTCCGCCTCAGCCAAATCTCTGTAATCCACGTCGAGGTGAGACACACAAGAAGATGTGGTCGCCATCCTCGAACTCTAGTGGCCTCCGCCTCCTGTCAGCATATGACTTCTGCCTGCTCTAATCTGTCCTCATCTGCTCCTGGATGACCTGGACCATCTCTTTTGTGGCCTGGACCATCTCTGGTCCCACAAGTGCTTACTCCCCAGGGTATGTCCAGCACAATGGAGATCTGCAAGGTCAGTCGTACAACGCCTCGTACGGTTCCATCCCGATGGTGGAGTGGTAGCTGTTGTTGTACGCAAACTCCGCCAAGGGTAGGTGGTCCTCCCAGTTATGACCAAAGTCAAGGACACATTCTCAGAATATGTCCTCGAGATTCTGAATGGTCCTCTCCGTCTGACCATCAGTCTGAGGGTGAAAGGTTGTGCTCAGATATAGCTGTGTCACGAAGGCCTCCTGCAATCCCTTCCATAGCCAGGAAGTAAAATGAGCATCTCGATCGGAGACAATAGATGATGGCACACCGTGAAGCCAAACAATCTCCTGAACATAAAGGAATCCCAATATCTCCACTGAGCCCTTCTCTCTGATGGGTAAGAAGTGAGCCGACTTGGTGAGTCGGTCGACAATCACCCAGATGGAGTCATGACCTATGGAAGTGCATTGATGTCCAGTCACGAAGTCCATAGATATGGCGTCCCACTTCCACTCCGGAACCTCCAAGGGTTGTACCAAGCCTGCTGGTACCTGGTGCTTAGCCTTCACCTGCTGGTAGGTGAGGCATCGAGAAACGAACTCTGCCATAGCCTTCTTCATGCCCGGCCACCAGTGCTGTCTTCTGAGATCCTGGTTCATCTTCGCCACTCCAGGATGTACCGCCAAAGGAGAAGTGTGAAAATCTCTCAATACCTCCTCTCGTAAAGTGACTGGTACCATGGTACGTCCTCTGTAAAGGATTTCGTGCTCTGCTCCAAAGGAGAAACCATCAGGTGCCTGTCTTGAGGATATCTGTGCAAGCCGTGTCTCACAGTCAGTGTCCCCACGCTGTGCCTCTATGACCTGTTGTAGTAGTGGAGGAGTGACTTGGAGAGACTGAAGGAAGACTGCTCCATCTCTATCCACAAAGGATATCTACAAAGTGGCTAGCTGCTCTGTCGCCTCCTCAAGTAGCTGAATTCCCATCCTCCTACTGAGGGAATTGGCTACTATGTTCCCCTTCCCAGGAGTATAGACTATCTCAAATTCAAAGTCCTGGAGGAACTCGAGCCATCGCCGCTGTCTCAGGTTCAGGTCCTTCTGATAGAAGATGTACCTGAGACTCTGATGGTTAGAAAAGACTGTAAAGCGCTCGCCCATCAGGTAGTGTCGCCATGTCTTCTGAGCGAAGACCACTGCTGCTAACTCCAGGTCATGGGTAGCGTAGTTCTGCTCATGCGGCCTCAATTTTCGTGATCCATAGGCGATCACTGCCCGCTCCTGCATTAGAACACACCCGAGTCTGGTCCCTGATGCATCGCAGTATATTACGTACCCTACTCCCTCCTCAGGCAACCTCAAGATATGTGCTCTGGTCAATCTCTGTCTCAGCTACTGGAAGCTCTGCTGACATCTGTCTAACCACATGAAGGTTTTCCCCTTCTTTGCCAAAGCTGAGAGTGGTGCCAAAACTCTGGAGAAGTCTGGCACAAATCTCCTGTAGTATCCAGCTAGACCCAAGAAACTTCACACCTCTGTCACGCTCCTGGGTGGCTCCCAAGCTAACACTACCTCGATCTTCGCAGGATCCACTACAACTCCCACCTCAGAGATGACGTGTCCCAAGAAGTTGACCTCACGTATCCAGAACTATCACTTCGAGAGCTTACCATAAATCTGGTTCTCTCGGAGTGTGTCTAGTACAACCCGTAAGTGGTAGGCGTGCTCCTCCTCAGTCGTCGAGTAAATCAGAATGTCTTCGATGAAGACCACGACAAATCGATCGAGGTATGGCTGAAAGATCCTGTTCATGAGGGCCATGAACACTGCTGGAGCATTGGTTACACCGAATGGCATAACCAAGAACTCATAGAGGCTATACGGACATCTGAAGGTCGTCTTCTGCACGTCCTTGTCTCGAACTCTGAGCTGATGATAGCCTGACCTGAGGTCTATCTTCAAGAACCACCATGCTCCCTTGAGCTGATAAAAGAGGTCATCAATCCTCGGTAGCGGATACTTGTTCCTCATTGTCACCTGGTTCAGTCGACGATAATCGACACACAGTCGCAAGCTCTCATCTGCCTTCTTGGCGAACAATATCGGGGAAGCCCAGGGTGAAACACTGGGTCGGATAAACCCCTTTCCCTGCAAGTCCTCCAACTGTACCCGTAGCTCTCGAAGCTCGATGGGGGACATCCGATATGCTGGAGTCGATATCGGGGTTGTCCCGGTGTATAGGTCAATATAAAAGTATACCTCTCTGCGAGGAGGTAACCCTGGAACGGCGTCGGGAAAAACGACCACAAACTGATCCACCACTGCAGGAAAACCAGGACTCCGCACGTCAACTGCTCCTAGGATGAGGCTAGCCAACTGATGAGTGATGGACTATCCTCTCCACTACGGAAGTCCATCCTGTTCTTCAAAGGCTCCCTTCTCGCCGGTGAAGGTGAACCTGCTCCCGTCGATGTGTACACATCGCACCTTGCTCCTAAAACAGTCAATCTGTGCATGGACCGTGGATAACCAATCCATGCCCAAGATGACGTCGTAAGGCCTCGACGCCGCTACAAGAAGATCCCAGTCGAATCTCTCGCCTCCTAGACTAATCTCACACTTCCGGAACCAGTGCGTAATCGTCGAGTCTACTCTCGTAGGAGTCTCTAGTAGTAAGGATCGAGCCAACGGCTCTGTTGGAATCTCTGAGCTCCGAACAAGGGCAGCGGCTATGAAAGAGTGACTCGGTCCTATTTCTATAAGTACTACATCAAGGGTGGAATAGACACATATAGTACCTCGAATAATCTCGGGTGCGCCGTGGTCGTAGGACTCTGCTGCCTGGAGCTGTGCCTATCTCTGCCCGCCAGCTCCCTGTGGTCGGGGTGGACCTCCTGGTGGTGGTGGTGGTAGAGCCTCAAAGCGTCGCCCACCACCTGCTTCTCGGCCAGCTCCTCTTCCTCGTCCGCCTCCTCCCTGTGGACTGCCACGGTCGACCCTCTGCCTCTGCCTTGGTGGTCCCTCAACCTTCTGCTGCTCCTCAGCACGGCGGGTCGGGCAATCACGAGCTATGTGGCCCTGCCCGCCGCACGAGTATCATTGTCTGCCTCTCGAAAGACTGGCTCCGCGCTATGTGCCCCGCACTGCTGAGCCAGTGTCCTGAGGTCGTCTGCCTGATGGTCTGGTCTTCCTGGACCCCTGATTCATTCGTCGACTGCCTGCTGCAGAAGAATTTGCTACGTGCCACCCTGCGGTGGGTCTCGGCGCTAGTGTAGATGCAGCAAGAAAGCTCTCGATCAAAAGGGCACGCTCCAGTACTCCTGCTTGAGTCGGAATGCTGAGGGAGATCAGTGATGCCCTGATCTCGTGTCTCAAACCCTGCTCAAAGTTCCGGGCCCGGAAGAAGGGGTCTCGTACCATGTCGGTCGAGTAGCGCGAGAGATCAGCAAATCTCACCGAGTACCGAGCGACTGTCATGCTACCATGCCGCAGCTGAAGAAGCTCCTGAATGCGTACCGCACGGAGGGTGGCTGGGAAAAACTCTGAGCGGAAGAGGCTCTCATAGTCCGTCCAAAGTAGAGATACCTCATCGTGCACCTGGAGAATCAAGCTCCACCATCGGCCCGCTGCTGCGTGCAGTAGGCTCGCAGTGAGGAACACCATGAGGTCTGCTGGTGTCCTCACTAGCCTGAAAACTCGTACGACAACCTCCAACCAGTCCTCGGCAGCCTGGGGGTCTGTCTCCCCGCGGAACCTGGGCGGTCGCTGGTGCTGAAACTCATGCAGTGCGCTGAGACAACGTGCATCATCAGTAGCTAGTGCTGGAAGTATCGGTGGCTCGACGGGTAAAGCTATCGCCGGTGCCACTGCTGACAAAGGGCCCTGCACTGAGGCCTCGTCGCTCGGTGGGTTGTCGTCATGCTCGACTCTCAGAACCCTGGCCGCCTGCCATCATGGGGCCATCCTGAAAAGGAAACAGGTGCGCCACAGTCAGAACAGTATACCTGGTGAGCTGATACAAAGTAATCACAAAGAAAACTTGAAACACATAGGCAATCAATGTTTCCGTGCATTAAGTCGGAAATCAGAAGTCAGGGTCCTGGTGTACGGATACGTCGGCCGCCGCCCCAACACTGGACTCCCGGGACTAATAACCACACTCAATACACTAAATACTATTGCTTCACATAGAAAAGATCAGAGTTCGAGGTAGAACCGAACTCCTCTGATACCAATTTGTCACGACCCGTCCTCGGGGCCCGTGCCGTGACTACCCTAAGCCCGCCTTCCATAGGCCAGGGGCTGGCGACTAGCACCAAGGCGTAAATCCCGGTAAAAAGGGAAGGCATTGCCTTTGTTAAGTAAACAACCACCACAGAGAAAGCAAGCGGAAAAGTAAACACTAAGTGAAAACAGGGTACAACTGTAAGTGCGGAAAAGTAAGTGGGCCAGTATACAAACCCAAACTGAAGTAAAGTACAACTCGAAATGGAAAAAAGCAACTGCAAAGTAAAATTCGCTACACCGAGTTGTCCACTAGAAATCCCACCTGAAGGGTGGGTACAGATAGCTCCACTACTCCTCGGGTTTCGTCGTCCGCTCCGAGCACGCCCCGCCCAGTGGTCCACCTCCAGGTACCGTCCTGCTCTGAAAGCCTCAACCACGATCAACGATGTCCGTCATCTGCAACCAACACAACATAGTGTGGGCATAGCCCGTGCAGGGGTGAGTATAAGCTACTCAGTAGGGACCCTGAGACCCCCGAAGGTCTCCCAAAATCCACGAAGGATAAACCACAAAGGAAAGATACAATCACGAAGTAACAACCAAAACTGCTTAGGTATATGCCCATACATATACCTAAGTCATTAATTATAATACTCTCCAACCTCCGAGCCCAAGTACAACCCAGTCCACACAGGAAAGTATTCGTATTCCACACAGGAAATCAAAACGTAATCCACACCAGATAGCACAATACAATCCACATAGGAAAGCAATCAGGATTCATCTCACACAGGTATACTTCTTCGAAAGACGATAGAGATGATCACTGATCCATCTAAGTCGTCGGACCCACAAAGAATTGATAGGTACTAACCCCCGCAAAGACCCACACTAGATCGGACCCACACAGGATCTGTAGGCATTGGCTCACACAGAACCGCTGAGCGCTGACCCACACAGGATCGGACCCACACAAGATCGGTAGCACTGATCCACATAGGATCGCTGATTGTTGTAGTCGTCGTCGTCGAATCCACTGAGGATCTCTGCACAATCGTCGTTGCAGTCACAGTAGCAGTCGCAGCCAGCACTAGGGTTCCCGCACACAGCAAGCTCGTTCGGGAGGGTCCGCTCCACGATCCAAGAGGCTGATACATCAACTCTCACATAGTCCAGAGTTGATGTATCCAAAAGTTCCGTATCATCAACAGGAACACAACGCAACAGACGGCGCGTCAATCGGACGCCCGGTCTGAGAGTTATTGGGTTTTTCGTTCTAGGGGCCCGGCTGGTTTTTAAGGCAATACCAACCCGACCGTACTCCACCTGCATCCAAACCTCAGGCTGAGTATGCCAAAAGATCCGTCTCACTAAGAGAAACTCAACAATGTTAATGGCACGTCAATCGGACGTCCGTAGCTCAAGATATGAGTGTTTCCGCTCCGAGGGCCCGGTTGGTTTTGTGTACAAACCAACCCGGCTGAACTCAAGTTATTCCAAAACCTTGAGTGAAATATGTAGAAACGACCGTCTCGTTATAAGGATCGTGTCGCCGCTGACGGTACGTCGATCAGAGGTCTGTAGCCCGAGTTATGGGCAATTGAACCCAAACGGTCCGAAAACGGGGGTTTCGGGCCCGGACCGACCCGGCCCGAGACCCCCCCGGTTGGCCCGAACCGGGTCGACCCGCCCCAGTCCGAGTCGGCCCAGCCCGATGCGGCCCGGCCCAACGCGGCCCGGCCTGGCAGACCGGCCAGGCGCCGGTCCGGCTGGGGCAGCGCGCCCAGCGCGTTGTCTGGCTCGGCCTTTGGCCGAGCCGTTTCGTTAAAGGGGGGGGCACCTGCCCCCCTGTGTAACAGCAGCCCCCCTCAATTAATGGGGGCCGTTTTGGCCATCCGGACGGGGGTTTGAACCCCCGGTTGTACACCGGTCCGACCGGACCGCCCTGGCCGGCCGGTTTCGGCCTCCACGGGACCGGCGACGACCGGTCCCCTTCATCGCAGACACCGGCGGCCCGGTCTGGCCGCCGGTCTCCTTGCTCCGCCTCGTCCTGGAACCGGCCGCGACCTTTGTCGTCCAGCGCGGTGCGACGACACCGCGCCCCTTCGTTGCGGCCCCGCTCCGGCCGTGGCGCCTTCGATTTCCTTCGACACGGCGCGACGGCGTCACGTTCTTAGACTTCTTTCCATGGTGTGGCACGACGGCGTCGCGTAATACTTGCCGTGTGATTCCCGCGTGGTGCGACAGCACCACGCCATTCCGTTCCACCCGCAAATAATCAAACATGAACATAGGAGTGGGGTTCGGCCGTGTTTGTGCGGTCCGGACCCCCTCTTGTTAATGATAACATCTAGTCGAAAATCCACGATAATCGATAAACTAGAATCATGAACGGAAATAATTAAATAAAATAATTCCCTACCTCGGTTCAGGAACGGTGTTCATCCAAGAGCCGCGGAAGACGATCGTCGCGGAGGTCGGGCATCACGGATGAACGTCAACGTCGCAAAGAGAGGATTCGAAGTCGTTGACGGTGATTTCGTCACGGAAAACCATCGCTGAAGAGACGACGCTGAAGAAGAACGTCGCGTCGCGAATAGGACGTCGCGGAAGAACCGTGTTCTTCGGCGGAGAAGTTCTTCGTTGAAGAATAGTGTTCTTCGCGTTCTTCGTCGAGGTTGAAGAAGAAGAAGACCTCTTCCCCAAATCCTCTCAAGGTGACAAAACGCTAACAAAAATAAAATAAGACCCTTTCTTATTTTATTAACACAACAACTCTTTTGAATTTCAAGAGTCTGAAATTCAATAACCACACACAACTCACCTCATTAAACTTATTACATTAAAGTCATAAGTTATAACTTAAGTTAACAAAAATTAATGTGGGAGTTGAGGGGGGTTTTAGAGGATATGAAGGGGTGGGGTTCGTGTGGGCCCCACCACCCTCATAACCTCCCAAGGGAGGTTGGGTGGTTACCGAGCTTCCATCAAGAACTAACAATTAGAGTAAAATAATAAAAATTGTAGTGTAATTATAAAATAAACTTCCACAATTTTTATTATCAACACTCGTGTAAACACAACTCCGGAATAGGAGTTCCTAAGTAATTACCAGCGCTGCGGTTCTATCGGTTCCCTCAGAATTCAATTCCAGGCACCGGTTCAAAAGTTAGAAAAACCTGCTCGTTCGTTCACTGAACGTACCCGAGCCAAACTTCAGAAATTGATTCCGGGCACACCGGGCCTAGGAATCAGGTGTCGTCAGAAACCACGCTCTTATAAAAATCCAAAGAAAATTACGAAAAAAATTTCCCTTGAATTTTACGGATCTTTACAGCAACATCCCCCATAATTATGAGGATCATTTGACCATATGCTATCAAAATAGTGGATTAAATCACTTGAAATGATTTTTGATGTCATGGGGTGTTCAGATCATCAAAAGGTTAGTAACTTTGTTTATCGTTTTGAAGGAGAAGCTGATCAGTGGTGGTTGATGGTGAAAAATATCAGGGATAGTAAGGAGATTGATGCACTGGATTGGGATGAATTCAAAGGTATGGTTCTTGGGAAATAGTTTCCTAATGTGTTTCATCTTAGGATGAAAAACAAATTCTTGGAATTGAGGCAGGAGGATGACTCGGTGGATACTTATGAAGAAAAATTCACTTGAGTGGCGAAGTATGCTTCAAATTTCATACGAGATCTTGATAGTAAAATCAACACTTTTTAATAAGGATTAAATCCAAATTATCGAAGGGAATTAGCTTCTCGTTAGTTCAAAATTTATGATAAACATGTTAGATTTATAGAGAAGGTAGAAATGGAGTTTTCTGATGATCATGTGTTCTTTGACAAATAATGGAATAAGGGGTTGAGGTGGTAGAAGAAAAGGAAAAACTTTTCAAAAATGTTTGATGGTATGAGATTTAAGTTTACAGTGTTTGAAAATTGTGGTAAAAAGCATTTCGTGGAATGTCTTTTGAATTATTGTAAGTGCTACCAATTTGGTAAAATGGGACATAAGTCTTGTAATTTCACTGAAAAATATCTGGTTAATGGTAAGAAAAAAGATGATTTACAATTAGAAAAATGTTTTAAGTGCAATGAAATCGGTCATTATGCAAATGAGTGTCCAAAAAAGAACTCAACTGAGGGAAAGTATCAAGAATACAATTAGAAAGGGTTGGTGAAATCCTTTTCAACTACATCCTTAGATGTAGGGCCATCAAAAGAAGTAGTATCAGGTACCATGTTTGTTTGATCAGACTATGCCAATGTGTTATTTGATTCAGGGTCTAATCATTCTTTCATTTCTGATAATTTTTCTCATAAAATGGGAATTCCATACAAGATATGAATCTTGAACTTATAGTAAAAACACTGAGAGTAAATGTTGAGACATCAATAAATTATAAGAATCTTCTAGTCCTTGTGAGGGAAAGAATCTACCTGAAAACCTTATTTTTTTCCTCTAGAGTTTTATGTTATTTTGGGTATGGATTGGCTTTCTGTTTATCATGATACAGTGACTGTAGTGCTAAAGATTTTACATTTTAGAAATACTTTTAGTATGTGTACTAGAATGAACCCTTACTTTTGATAACATATCAAGAAGATGAATAACTACTAAAAGATGGAAATGAATGTTACCTTGCACATATTTTTAAAAATAAAGGGATTGTATAGATTAATGATGTACCAGTGGTAAATGAGTATCTTGATGTTTTTCATGATGATTTTCATGGTATTATACTTAGTCAATAAGTTGAATTTAATGTTGACTTAGTTCTGGATTCTTAGCCAATTTTAAAAACCCCTTATCAAATGTCCCAAGTTGAAATTTTAGAGTGAAAGAAGTAATTGTTGGAGTTATTAGATAAAGGTTTCATTCTACCTAGCACATAACCATGGGGTACTCCTATCTTGATTGTTAAAAACAAAAGATGGGTCAATGATACTTTTCATTTATTATAGAGCATTGAATAATATAACTGTTATGAACAATTATCCTTTACCTCATATCGATGATTTGTTTGATCAGCTCCAGGGATCTCAGTATTTTTCAATGATTGATTTGAGGTCGAGTTACCATCAATTCAAATTAAAGGAAGAAAACATTCTGAAGACTATGTTTCGTACTAGATATGTCCTTTATAAATTTTTAGTTATGCCTTTTTGGTTAACCAATGCACCTTCCATATTCATGGATCTTGTGAATAGCATTTTTTGTGAGTTTTTGGATAAGTTTTTGGTCATGTTTATTGATGATATTTGGGTTTATTCTAAAAGAAAAGAGGATCCTCAAATTCATTTAAGGGTTTTCTAGCAAACCTTAAAAAACTATTTGGGAAATTCAGCAAGTGTGAGTTTTGGTTACAAAAATTCCATTCCTTTGTTACATTGCTTCAAAAAAGGCATAACTATTGATACTTCTAAAAATATTTATTGAGGAATGGCCAAGACCCACAAATATAATCGAGATCTATAGTTTTCTTATTTTAGCAGGTTATTACCAGAGGTTTATTGAGAATTTTTCATGGTTATCTTATCTAATTACTAAGTTAACTTGAAAAGGTGTTATGTTCATCTAGACAGAAGAATGTGATGATTGTTTTCAGGAATTGAAAAAAAGATTGATGAATGCTCCAGTTCTGGAACTGCCTTCCAGAAATGGTGAGTTTTTTATCTACAGTGATACTTTATTGATAGGAATAGGTTTTTTCCTTATGAAGAATGACTTGGTAATTTCTTATGCTTCACGTCAGTTGAAACCTCATGAGTTAAATTACCCTACACGTGATTTGGAGGTAGCTATTATTATTTGGGATTTAAAAATTTGGAAGCATCATTTGTATGTAGTAAAGTGTGAAATATATACTAACCAAAAAATATTAAAGTACACATTCACTCAAAAATAATTGAACATGAGATAGAGGAGATTTCTAGAATTAATCAAGGGCTATGATTGCATGATTCATTACCATCCAAGAAAAGAAAATAAAGTGGTCGATGTTTTGTGTCAAAAAAGTAATGCTATATTAACCATCCTATGTTTGGAACAGGGACCTTTAGTTTTTGATTTGATGGAATTTGGAATAGAAGGTATTAGTGCTAGAAATTCCTCTATTTTTTCAGGTGTCAATGAAATCATCTTTATCAGACAGAATTAAGAAAGCACAAAAAGAAGACAGTGAGTTGTAGAAAAAGTTAGAGTTAGTTCAAAAGTGTAAGTTGCATGATTTTAACAGTGATAATGATTGTATTTTGGGATTGGTAAAGAGATTATGTGTGCCTTGGGATTTGCAGTTGAAGAATGAGTTTTTAGGTGAAGCTCGTAGTTCTCTGTTTTCAATTAATCCTGTCAGTACTAAGATGTATAGAATTTATTTGGAGTATTACATGTGGGATGGAATGAAAATAGATATTACTAGTTTTACTATGAAGTGTTTGACTTGTCAATAGGTTAAAGTAGAGTGGAAGTTACCAAAAGGGATTCTTATGTCTTTATTGGTTCTAGATTGGAAACGGGAAAAGGTATCTATGGACGTCATTGTGGGATTACCAAATACATCTTGAGATAATAATGAAATCTAGTATATTATTGATCAATTGACTAAATATGGTAATTTCCTTCCTATTCGAGATACTTTGTCTCTAGATCAGCTTTCTCAATTGTATGTTAACGACATATTCAGGTTGCATGTTATTCCACTCTCCATTGTATCTGATCATGATTCCAGTTTTACTTCTAACTTTTGGAAAGGCCTTTCGAAGTCGTTGGGTAATTAAATTAAATTTTAGTACATATTTTCATCCTCAATCACAAGGGTAGTCAGAACAAACTATTCTGACCTTGTATGATATGTTACGTTCTTTCTAGATGGATTACCAGGGATTTTGGGACCAATATCATTCTTTGGTTAAATTTTCTTATTATAATAATTTTCATTCCAGTATACAAATGGAATGATTTGAGGCATTATATGGGAATCAGTGTCCAACCCTATCTTTTTGGGATGAAGTAGGTGAAAAGATGTTGATGGGACCAGAATTGGTAGAAGAGATGGTAGAAAAGGTTCAGTTGATTCAGAAGCACTTGAGAACATCTCAGAGTAGGCAGAAAAGTTATACAGATAACCGGAGGAAGGATCATTCTTTTGAGGTAGGAGATCAAGTATTTCTCAAAGTTTCTCCATGAAAAAGTGTGATGCATATGGTGAGAAGGGAAATTTGAGTCTAAGGTTCATTAGAAATTATGAAATCCAAGATAAAGTTGGATCAGTTCCTTATAGAGTGGATTTACCTCCATGTTTTACCCAGGTACACAATGTTTCTCTTGTTTCAATGTTGAGAAAGTATATGCCAGATTCATCTCATGTTGGGAGCCCAGAGGTAGTTTAGTTGGAATAGAATCACTCTTTTGAGGAACAACCAGTCTAGATTCTTGACCGAAGAGAGCAAGTGTTGTTGAATAAGGTAATTAATCTGGTGAAGGTTTTGGAGAAAACCCATATGGTTGAAGAGTAAATGTGGGAATCTGAAAATTCTACGAGGGTTAAATACCCCCATTTATATTATAAGTTAATAAAATTACGAGGATGCAGTTTACAAAAGGGTGCAAGGATGTAACATTCCAAGTGAATAAAGATTATTTCATTTTCATATTTTTTAATAATTTTTAATTAAATATTAATTTTACTTTAAAGGGGATTCCATGTTTCATGGCGTATCCAATAAGCAATAATGAGTTTCATTGAAATCTTACGTTGTACACAGCGTTGAGTTATACTGAAAAATAAAAATATTATATTATTATTTAAAATGGCTGTTAACGCCTAACCATTGTAATAGAGGGAATGAACAAAATAAACTAAAATATGATTATACATGTTTTTTAAATTTTTTTATATTTATCCAATAAATTCTAGAGGCTTAAAATAAGATAAAATCTAATTTTAAGCATAAATACTCTAATATTATTTAAAAGGTCGATTTATAACCTTTTAATGGAGAACCCTCTTTAAATATATTTTTGGTTACTTTTATATTTTTTATTTGACAAAATAAAATTATTTTTTAGAATTAGGACATCAAAATCTACATTGTGTAAATTTTGGGAATTTTTCTGATAAAATTTATTTTTTAATGAAGAGTGAAAATATTATATTTTAATTCAAATTTTCCTTTTAATATAGTATATTTATATGGTTAGATTATAATTTTAATTTATTTAAAAGTTTAATTAGATTATATTTTTACAATTTAATCCAATTTTGGTCATTGGATGTAATTTCACGTTGAAATTGGACATAGACAAGTGTCAATCTTTTGATAGTTATTATTTCATAAAAACACACATTTTTTTTTGATAACGGGAATTAATTTTAATTTAATTGATGAAGATTCTATGTTATTAATTTTGTAAAATAGACATCATTTTCTATTTCGCAATATCAAATATATCTTAGTCTAATGTTTTGGTATTTTTCTTAAAAACGTCAATTTTTTTATGGATAGTGAAAACACTATGTAGTAGTTTAAAAACCGACTACATTATTTAAATGAAATTTTTCCATTTTTGTGAATTTATTTTAGAAAATATACCATACATGTTTGTAATTAGTGATCAAAATTTGGTTTAATAATATGAAAATATTTTTTTTTGAATAGTAACTTTTGACTTTTAATTATTGCGGTTAAAGGTAAATAGGGTAATTCAAGGTAAAAATAATATTATAATAATATTTAATTATCCTAAAATGTGTCCTAATAGTATTGGTTGATACTTTTGCAACCATGGTCATCCTTGGGTAGATTTTGGGACCTCATGGAGCCACTTAAGAGTGATAATTACACCTTATAATAATTAATTTAAAGTAAAGACAAAAAGGAAATAAATATATATATTTTAGTAAAAAAATTCTTACATGGGATTATATAATTTATCTCTTAGAAGATAAATATTAATTTGAAAGAGAAAAATATTTATTACATTTTTGTATTGTTTTATAATTTTTAGATATCAAATAAATAAAATTATTTATGACACAATAATGATGTAGTGTTTACCTCATTAATGACTAATTTAAATAAATAAGATTATAAATGTTAAAACAATATTAAAAACCTGTCCAAACCTTTTTGGATGATTTTTTTTGAACAAAATTCATCTCATTTTCTACTTTAATATGTTTTGGATATTTTCAAACCGAAAATGATAATATAATAAAATAATATTTTAAAACTTTCCTAAAGAGCCCCTCCTCCCCTTATAAAAATATCTCACCTCTAACCCAATACTCACACCAATCAATCCCATTGCCTCATCAAACCTCTCCCCAAATAATCTCTCAATATCCATCTCTTCCTCCTTGAATCCTTAACTTAGAATGAAGTCACTTCAAGAAATCCTTTTGAATCAAACCAGTGGCAGTTACCCAATTTAAAGGTATGGTCTTCTTTTAAGTTCTTTTCTTTTATTTTATTTCTCCAACAACATAAAATCTATTTAAGATTTTATTTTATAAAATAATAGTATCCTAAATATACTATGTTGTTTTTATGAGAAGGATTCGAAATACACTTTCCCACACCTCCATCTAATGGGTAAAGAACATATTGTTTCTATGGATGGTGAACTACTGCCTCACGGAATAATGATTGTTAAATCTTCTCTTACCACCTCTTATAGTGGCCATTATGATGAAACTGTATTTTTTTATGATACATATTATATTTATATTGTCTCTCTGCTTTTTTATTTTTCATATATATCATATCTTTATTGTTTTTGTAATGGGTAAACACGATAATTTCATTTATGGAAGTGTGGACTACCACCCCCTCAAAGTGATATGACTCATTTATGCCATACATGGAATGTATAAAGGATGGAGTTATTGAAATTATATATGATATTATACTGGAATTATAATATACAGATGTATTATTATGTTTTCATTTCATTAAATATGAAAACGAAATTAAAGTATCATTCATGCGTACGTACGACTTACCGTCTCAATAAACAGTTCATTTCATTTCTAACCTCCAAATGTTATATAATATTATAAATTTCATATATATACTGGATATATATGTTATATATGATATATAAATCATTAATATCATTCTGGAGATAATGAACTTTTGACCACATGGAAAACTTTTAAATATAAGAAGTTCATGTTTGACTCAACTACCAAATATCGAAAAATTGACAGTTATTAACTTAAATGATTAAATAATGTTTATAACATGGTAATAAGTGATATAATAGGAATAAAAAACTTTTAAAAGGTTCTTTACAGAGTAGAAATTAACTTTAGTTTATTATTCATAAGATTAAAGAATGAACGGGTCAAGTCGGGTATAAGGTAAGGGACTTCGTCTCAATCTCATTTCATTGAGGCATATTTTGTTTTATACACGAATTTTTTTATAAGGTGTATAAACAACTTTTACTTTTCATTTCATTCAAAGGGAATATATTTCTACAAGGCGTTTTACTAAAAGACAAAAAAAGTTTCTTTAACATAAGCGATGACAACGACCTTTTACCTCCGTCACGAGTATTATTGGATCATTGGCTTCCTTAACATGTCGTAATGATTTTTAAAGGAAAATAAACACCATATACTATTTTACGTATTTTGGTATTGAAAATTGTTTTGGTAAAAGATTATTTATGTCAATAAATTTAAATGATATAATGTGATTGAAATGCGGAAATGATATCTTTCCATTATATTTTTTTTATGTGTTTAGAATATGTTATGGTTCTTGGGCTTCGTTTACCTATACAGGTGGTTCCATTATAGAACTAGGGCAAGTGAGGCCGAGATAGATCTCCAATGCATTGGGTTACGTGACAGAGGTAAATGTGAATGTTTCTCCGAGGAGATTTAGGAAATGTACTGTGATGGGTATTCCAAATGTAACTCCATATATAGACATGAAATCTACAATGTAAGTATGTTATGGATGCCACAAGTTACCTTAATGATTAATGATTACTATATGTTATTCATAAATCTTATGATTTCATGAGGTATGTTAAAGAGATTATGTTATGTATTTATTGATGAACTAAGGTTTTATTTCTTTGTTTTATAACCCTTACTGAGCTTTCTATGCTCATCCCATGTTTCTGAAATGTTTTTCACAAGACTTAAAGATGAATATTGTGAAGATGGGATAAGTAAAAGTCATGCTATCTAAAACATGGAACTAGACATGACTCTTTTTTAAGAGTTTTTATTTTAAAAAAATGGAAACTTAGTAGAAGTTCCTACTTTGTAATTTTTTGAGATGTAATAGTTATGTCCTAATTCACTAAAAATCTAAACCTGAAAAGATCTTAAATGTTAATTTTTCATTTAATTATAGATTATGTAATGTTTTAAGGTAGGTCCCTAATATATTTTAACTTAAAATAAGTATTTTTTTACTGTACATCAAAAAGTGATGTTTCTCAGAAAATCCCAAAAAATTCACCCTAGGATAATTTCAATGCACTAAATTCAAAAATGAATTTTATTTTATCAAATTAAATTTATAAATGTGTCTAAAATTACATTCAATATTAGAATTAGTTCATTTTAAGGAACAATATTTTTAACAAAAAAGGACTTTACCAAAATTCTTATCTTTCATTATCAATATATTTTTCTCAATTGAAACAATTATAACCACTATTTGGAATGTAGTTATTAATATTTATATGACTATTATAGACAATTAGTTTATAATTGTCTCATTTAATTAATTATATATATGTATAAATATTCTTCATATAATCTTAGTGTTGTGTGCATCGTATGCCAAGTTTGGGTTTCTTATAGTGTAGACCAAGTTGGTATAGCAAGTATTACAAGAAAAGTTGGTATTCCTTGTGAATGTAATGTTTGACTTAGTGTTTTAATATATATATATATATAAGGAAATATTTATGTTGTCATGTGAAATGAAAAATAATGAAAATAAAAATTAATACGAAAAAAATAATTGTCAAAATATCGAGGTGTAACATTCTACCCCCCCCAAATGAATTTCGCCCTTCAAATCCATCTAGGTTCTCAATGTTTTAATACTTGAAATTATCATTTATAGATACCCACATTGTAAAAATAGATACTTAAACATCATTAAATAGGTAAATTTGAAAACATAGCGATTACCCAAAGTAACATTTAACTAGGTTTCAATATAAGAGAACATAGGTTGTGTGTTAAGATTGGACATAGAGGAAAACTATAAATATTTATAGGGAGTGATTGAGGTTATCAATCAAAAACAAGTGAATGATAAAATGAAAATTGATGGCCAAAAATTCATAAATCTATGATGATTTAAAATTCCTTTAGCTCAACGAAACTTAAGGTATAAGGATAACACATTTGTTGATCACTTTCATAACATTGAGTAATTCATGATAAATTTAAATAAAAAAAATCATTCTTGGGTTGTTCATTGAACAGTTTCTAATACATCCATTACCTCATTAAATGAATTTATAAAAATTAACTTTGATGTATAAAAAAAATAAAATATTATTTTACTATATCTTAATTACCATAAAACAATTAAATGTCTAACTATTTGTCTCTTAACATGAATTAACATAAAAAGTAACACTAATAGTTGATTAAAAATAAATATACATTGACAAGGACATAATTTAGGCCAGTGGTAGGTGTGAAACCCTTATCATCCTTCTATCATGGGTTTAAGACCAGTAGCCTTGCCAGACTTGATTGGTTGTCACCTGACATACATGATCTGCCTTTTAAAAATCACACTAATATAATATATAATATAGAAATCCTTGAAATAAGTTTAATCAGTTATTAAGCTTTTAATCAAGGTCTTCCACACAATTTCAGGGAAAAAATACTTCCTCTGAAGCTTATCCAAAAAAATTCCGGAGCAGTTAACCTTATATCTCATCTCAAAGGATATGAACTAAATCTTTATAAAGTGTTTCATGAAATTTTTATAAAATTGATTCCCCTATACAACACAATGTAGATATTTGTTGACACATTCAAAACATGTGGAAACCCTCATCATTATTCTCTTGAAACATTGTAATAACATGAATTACTATAAATCTTTTTGAAAAACATGCATTCTTCCTCATTAGAATGTGTAATGGATCTATTCATTAAATCCAAAAATGTTGTAAACTTAATTATTTGTAGAATAAACCACCTATAAATAATTCCTTACTTAGTTACAAGGTAATCAATACTATCTAATTTAATTATTCATATATAATGTATCTTTATCCATAAAACATTATCATATCTTAAACAAACATATTCTGGGTTACCTTCCCTTAGAAACAACATCACCTTGTAATTAAATCCATTCACCAAACCTACATAAACACATAAATAATGAGAAAAAACGTAAGTAGAACAATAATTTTATATGTCATCATTCATAACTTTAGAATTAAAATAAATAAATACATTTATTACTTCATCCTTAATCCATTAACAATAATTCCTCTTTCCTTTCACATTTCATCCAGAGTTTCGTCATCATCCATAATGTAACCATTACTCGCACCACCATTATGATTCTTTTCAGGAACATTCCTCTAGGGACATTGGGTTTCATAATGACCATTTTCTCTACACTTAAAACACTTAGCCTTTTATGATGACTTAGAGAGGCCAAATTCACATCCATTTCTTTAACTAAACTCTTCATTTTTTCCCTTAACTCGCTTTCTTAATGTACTTATTTTTTAATAGTAAAAAAACCTTATTGTTCCTCTAAGACGTTCACTTATGTGATTCTTTCTACATTATTGACACAAAGGAAACCAAATCTTATTTCCTCGATGGTATCTATTACCAGAACTCTCCGATAATTCATTATTTCTCTTACTTGGTGAGTCTGAGTGTTGGTTAAGGTAAACATTCCTAATCATTTTCTACTAAAACGGATTATGAATTATAAAAAAAATCACTCAAGTGATCATCCCACTTGACTGGTCATTATAAAATCATCCATTGCATTCAACATTAATCCAGTACCGTCTGGTAACCTCTATTGACTAAAACCAAAAGCATAGTGTGATCATTACTTAACATAAGATAAAACCACATAGTCATGAAAAAGTTAATTATAGGATGTCAAAATCATGACACCTTCAATAATCTATGACACATTAGGTTTATCCTAGGTTATACATAGCAAACATATATCAAAATATTTCATTATGGTTTGTGAATAGTTTTTGAATTCCCCCATCATATCCCTAGGGAGTGTCAAACCAAGTGGGGAGTAAGCCCCATTTTTGTGTACCAGATTACCCCAAGTAAACCCCAGAACATCTTCTCAGATTTGTTACCCCTAGGTACCTATGTTCCAGAGACAGATCGACTTGTCGTATCCAGACATGGATGATTTTCTTGGAAACCACTCACTCTATCCTTAACCAAAATTTCAGTTAATTTTTTTAAACATTTACTCATCCTTATACATATCCATAGGTACATCCCTATACATAGAATTATAAATATACCTAAGGATATGACTGAGATTTTATTATCATTGTTTCCAAATGTTATCTATACCTTTTTCTCAGATACCAACTATAACGACCATCGCTCACCCAAAGACCATAATTGGTATCGTGACTTTGGAAACATGGAAACACATACACTGGTACATAAGTGATCTACATAATCTCCCAATAGGCTCTTATTAACTAGAACCCTTCTTAAATGTAACAAACATAGTACATGTCATCCTAACCTAGAGGAAAGGAAACATAAAAAGGATGAGATAAAATTCTCATAAAGGGTAAAAAAGGGAGAAATGTAAGCATAAACATGAGAATAAGGGACTGAGAACATAATCATGAAGATATAAGATCATACAGTGCATATAAAAGATCACAATAGAGATCATGGAATAGAGATTGGAAATTTATAAGGCTTTAATCATAATAAAATAAAGAGTATAATCCCTGAAATCAAAACATAGGAATTAAACATTGAATTATGGAAACACATAAGCATATATTGATTTCCATATTATCCAAGGTATCACTGCCAAGACCATCTTAGTATAAATATTCCTTTACTGAACCGGGTAACCCCTGTTTGAGCCCTATATTACATAAGTGTGAGACCCACATTATAGCCCTCCTTTATTGAATTGAGTAACCCTCATTCAAGCCATATATTACTATACCCAGTAAACCTCATTCCATACCTCTTTTATCTCATAATATATAAATCATTACCCAATGAATTAGAGGGAGATATGGGTCCCCCCATCATGTAATGAAAACATACAAACATGTGAATAAATATCTAAAATAAATATATCATAACCCATGAAATGAAATGGGTATCATAAACATGTAAACATATCATAACCTGTGGAAAGAGATAAGTTTCATAATTATTTAATCATAAAGATATCCAAATAAAATGAAACAAGTTTCAAAATTATATAACTCGTGAATGAGAAATGAGTCGCACAAACACATTTCCTTTGAAAAAGAAATTGGTTTCAAAAGTTCCATGTAATTAATAATAACTCATTCATAGAAAGGATATGAGTGGATCCTTTAGATAATTTCCTAGGAAGGAATGAGTAATATCAATAGATGTCATCTTAGATGGAAAATAATTTTAAAATTTTATCTAAAAACGTTTCTTGGTAAAAATATCATTTCTTGTTTGAAAAGTATTTTTAATACATAAAACAATTTGAAAATCATTTTCATAAAAAATTCCTAGAAAAATTATCTAGAAGACCTGAAATAATTTTGAAAACCTTTTTTCGTGAAAGATTTTAAAAAAATATTCAAATAATTTTAAAAACATTTTTATTATAAAACAACTAAATTTTTTTAAAATAAATAGTGAAATTTAAATAAACCCATTTCTTTGAAATGCATTGAAAACTTATAAAGAAATCCTAAAAAAAATTTGAAATTCATTTTTCTTGAATACATATAAAATTAACATGTAATAATTTTGAAAATTGTTTCTTTGAAAATAATTTGAAAACATATAAACAAATCATGAAAATGATTTGAAAATAACTTTTCTTGAAAATACATAAAAGAATATTCAAAAAATTATGAAAATAATTTCATTGAAAACACTTTGAAAACATGTAAATGACACTTGAAAATAGTTATCCATGAAAACATATAAAAGATATTTGAAACCATTTTGAAAATAATTTTCCTTCAAATTTACTTTTAAAAACATTTTATTAAATATGAACATTTTATAAATGAAAAGGATGCTTCAAATAAATTATGGTGGGTAAATCCATACATGTCGTACGTGGTAAAAATAAAATTTCTTTTTCACGATAAAAATGATAAAAAGATTGCTTGTTTGAAAAGTGACAGGAACTTTCTGTTGAAGAGATAGGTAAAAGAAAATAAGTGTAAAATTTTATTTTAGATATTATATGATGATGGTATAGTATTCATTGAAACCCTTTTTAGAAAACATTGATTTCTGACCGAAGAAATGGTAAAGTCGGTATTTCTTAAAGACACATTATTAACTATATTATGTACCAAATAGTAGAAAATGGTACCAATACATGAGTATATCATGAAATAATAGAGTAGAAGGAAGCTCATGAATATTATAAAGAGATGTATCATAACATTTCATCAAAGGAAACATAAACATAAATAATCTTGAAAAGTAATGAGATTGTATCAATAAACTCTTATAACATGGTATGTTGGCATCATGATCTCCATATAAGGAAATTAAATTTCAATAATCACAGAATATCATGAAAATATTGAGATTGATGATATGGAATATAAAATCTAAGTATATGCACCTCGAAAAAGATTTTATGTTCACAAAAAATATTATTCATAATGAAGGCAAATTGAGATTAAAATATTTTTATCGATTTGGTAAATTTTGAAAATTAAACACCATTAAATAAGGGTCATAAAATGAGCATGTGAATAAAAAATAAATTAATTAAATGATACATATAATAAAATAAGAGTATTAAATACACCTCACAAAAGGAATAAGTGGCGATCATACCTTGTATCTCACAGAAATTAAAAGTTAGATGAAATTCACATAACTTGTGTCTTGACTCTCTATGTACTCATACACGATTATTGTATGATAAATATAAGTTTAAGATAAATATTTTAAAGAATAATATTATTATATCTATAACAATATATTATTTTATTATATCCTTATATTTCCCAAATTTTAACGATTCTATGTTAAGGTTTCACTTTGGGAAATATTCACTTTGTTCTTTCCATGTGTCTTAATTTGTTACATGTTTTGTCCTTATACTTATATCATGATTCTAGAGGGTAAAAATGAAATAAATATCAGTTATATATAGTATATTTTTATTATAATAATCTATATAATATAGTATTATGGAATTTAATACACTGTTCATGGAGATGGTAAGCCGTACATACACAAGAATGTTGTTTCCGTTTTTATATCGTATTGAAAGAAAGTATGTAAATTACATATATATCTATATGTATGTTTACATATTTTTCATCATTCGTGTTGAATGACTATATTATAGATAACATATAATTTCATTAAAACCATTTTAAGTACATTCCATGTGGTGTGTGAACAAACCACATCACTTTGAGGGGGCAGTAGTGCACATATCCTCAAACGAGATTATCGTATTAACACTAAATAAAAGTTAAGATATTTCTATTTTAAAAAGAATAAATAATCATAAATAAATATAAAATATCATATATGACATATATAAACAGAGTTTTAATCATAATGGTCACCATGATTGGTGTTAAAGAATAAATGATCAATCATTATTTCATGAGGCAGTAGTTTGTCATACACAAAAATAGTATGATCAACATCCATTACATGGAGATGTGTGTGAGTGAAGGTCATAACCTTTCATAAAAACATAATAGTATATTTATTATACTAGTTTTTTATACTGTAAGAGAATAATTATAGTGGGTGTATTGGTGAAGGAAAATAAATGGATCGAGATTGAGAGAAGATGTTACCTCTAAATCGGGTAACTCCTTTTGGTTTATTCCAAAAGGCTTCCTTGAGAAGCTATATTCCCATAGGGAGGTTTCAAGGTCAAAGAGAGGATTTTTGGTGTAACATCCTAGGTAAATAAAGAACATGTCATTTTTCATATTTATTAATATTTTTTAACTAAATATTAATTCTACTTTAAAGGGTACACTATGTTCGAGGGTATACCCGATATGAAACAATGGGTTTCATTGATATCTTGCGTTGCACAATAATAATATAATATTATTATTTTAAATGGTAGTGGACACCTAGTCATTGTAATGGCTGGAATGAACAGAAATAACTAGAAAAATATTATATATGTTTGTTAAATGTTTTTACATTTATCCAATAAAAGTTAGTGGCTTAAAATGTGAATGAAACTAGTTTTAAACATAATTTACTTTAAAGGGTTGATTTACCACCTTTTAAGGGAGAACCCTCTTTAAATATAATTTTGATCACTTTTATATGTTTTATTTGAAAAAATAAAATTCTTCTTTTGAATCGGGACATCAAAATTTACTTTGGGTAAATTATTGGTATTTTTCTAATAATATTCATTTTTTTATGAATAGTGATAAATATTGTATTTTAATTCAAAACCGCCCTTTAATCTAATTTATTTATATGGTTAGATTATATTTTAAATTGGTTTTGAAGTTTAATTATATTATATTTTTACCCTTTAATCCAATGTTGGTCATTGGAATTAATTTCACATTGAAATTATACATAAACAATTGTCAATCTTTTGATAGTTATTGTTTCTTGAAAACACGCAATTTATTTTGACAATGGGAATTAATTTTAAATTAATTAATGAAAATTCTAATTTATGAATTTGGTAAAATAGACAACATATTTGGATTAGGAATATCAAAAATAGCTTAGGCTGAATTTTTTGTATTTTTCTGAAAAACATCAATTTTTGATGAATAGTGGAACCACTAAGTAGTAGTTAAAAATATGACTTTTTTATTTAAATGAAATTTTACCACTTCTGTGAATTGAATTTCAAGAATCAGAGATACATGGTTGTTATTAGTAAGTAAAATGAGGTTCAATAAGATGAAAAAAAATGTGAATAGTAACTTCTGACTTTTATTTACCGGGGTTAAAGGTAAATAGGGTAAATCAAGGTAAAAGGAATATTATAATAATACAAAATTACCTTAAAACTTTTCCTAACATTATTGAATGAGTCATGGCTGACCATGAGCATCCTTGGGTCAATTTTGGGACCCCATGTATCCACATAACAATGATAATGACACATTATTTTAATTAACATAAAATAATGACAAAAATGACATTAACAAATATCTTTTAGTATATCAATTTTTACATGGGGTTATATAATTAATATTTTCGACTATAAATAATAATTGGAAATATTAAATGATTTCCTACATTATGGTAATTTTTTATAATTTTTATACATCAAATATATTAAATTATTTATGACACGATAATGATGTAGTATTTACCTCACTAATAAATGATTTAAATAAATATGATTATTAATATTAAAATAATATCCAAAACCCTTCAAATTCTAGTTGGATGATTTTATTTTAACCATGAGTCATCTTATATTCTACTTTAATTAGTTTTGGACCTTTATAAACCGAATATCACTATATAATAAAATAATATTTTCACACTTTCGTAAAGAGCCCCTCCCCCACCCCCTTATAAAAGGACGCCACTTCTAACCCATTCCACAGACCTCTCAATCCCCTTGGCGAGTCCAAACCCTGCCAAAATAATCTATCAAGATCCCCCTCTTCCTCCTAGAAGCCTCACCTTAGGCATAAGGCACTTCAAGAAGTCCTTTTGGTTCAAACCAAAAGAAGTTACCCAAATTAAAGGTAATGCTTTCTCTTAAATTATTTTGTCTTATTTTGTTTTATTTTACATCTCCAATCCCATAAACACTTTTTATTACTTTCTATTATAACAACACCAGTATCTTAAATACACTATTATGTTTTTATGAGAGGTATTTTAACTACACATACACACACCTCCATATAATGGGTGAAGAACATATTGTTTCTGTGGATGGAAAACTAACCCCTCACGAAATGATAATTTTATTATTATATCATATGGCCTCTCATGTTAGCCATTAATATGGAACTGTTTTTATATATGATATATATATTATGTTTATGTTTTCTTTATTCTTATTTATTTTACATTTATATCATTATTTTATGGCTTCTGTTATGGGTAACTCGTGATAATTTCATTTGAGGAAGTGTGGACTACCGCCCCCTCAAAATGATATGACTCATTAATGCCTTATGTGGGATATATAAAGGATGGAATTAATTATATTATATATGATATGATACTGGAATTATAATATAACTATGTATCATTATGTTTTAATTCCATTAAAATACAAAATAGACATGAAAGTTGTGTTCATGCGTACGTACGGCTTACCATCTCCATGAATGGTATATTTCATTTCTTATCAACAAATGTTATGTACTGTTATAAATATATATATATACTAGATATATAATATATATATATACATATATGATATCTAAATCATGTATATCATTCTTGAGATAATAGACTTTTGACCACATGGAAAAATAGTAATTATAACAAGTTCATTTTTCACTCAACTTCCAAACATCGATAAAATATATATTATAAACTAAAATAAATAAATAATTATTATAGAAAGGTAATAATTGATATAAAAGGAATAAAAAAATGAAAAAAATTCTTAATCATGTAGAAATCAACTTATGTTTATTATTCTGGAAGAATAAGGAACATAAAAGACAAGTCGAACTTATGGCATGGGGTTTCTTATCTGACATATAATTCTGTGAAAAATGTGGTGTATTGTGTACTACCATTTGATATATATATTCATTACTATCTTTATATTCATGGTATTATATTATTCATTTGGTGGTTATTAACTTTAGTTCATACGACTCTATTTATTTCAACGAAGTAAGGGTTTTTCATCTCACTTTTATTTCCCGTGAGATTCATGCTATATTTTCACTATTTCCTTTTTGTGGAGTATTTACTGCCTATGATTGTATTATTTTTGAAATATACATTAATTTATGGGTATTTAATTCTTCATTTTATGATACATTTTTCATGGGGTGTTTGTTTCATAAGTTACCAAATCGGTAAGGGAATTTCCAGTTTAAGTTTCTACTCATTGGGCTTTATGCATACTTCCTTGATTATTTTACTCCATTATTATGTGTGGAATCAATATTTTTTATTTGTGTACTAATTTCCACTCCCCTTTCTATAGATAATATTTTGATACACAAAATCACTCCATTGATAAATTCTTAAGTCATCGATATGAACTTGATAAGAGTAATTTTAACTCAATCTCCATTTTTTTAGTTAAACATCCAATTCATTGGTGTTGTTTTTACAATAATATGTGTGAATGTCCTTTGATTGATTTACACTGACTATCCAATAATATTGAGTGTATTTATATTTTTCACACATAATTATGTCGTTGATTTATCCATAACCTAAGGATATGGTCTTTATAAGATATTTCTTCTCAATTTACATTCCATTCAGACTTCTTTGTTATTATACACCAATTCACTTTTATATGGTGTATACAATGTACTTTGACATAGTACATCATGAATCACTTTATTATCATGATATTATAATGTTTTTATTACCTCAATTATTTTTATTCAAGTGTCTCTCTATTGGCTATGAACTCGTACTAAAATATCATTTTAAATGTTTTAAAGATTTATTATTTTAAATCATCCTCATTAATGTACATGTTTTAAAAATGGTATTAAGGATTTATTTATATGGAAATTAATGACTTAAAATTAAAAATACATTTAAAAGTTTCAAATTCGTATGGGACACATTGATTCAAAAATCTATTTTAAACGGCTTCTTGAAAATTAGTGTGACTTTTAAATGTTTCCATGAAGAAGTTGGATATTTCTCTCAAATATTTTTGATTATTATTTTCATCTATGTCAATATCCTTCATTATTCTTGATTGTGGTTAATCTGTTACAATACAATCATCCATATTTTATTGAATGAGTTATTTTTTAATGTGGATGTGCTATTTTTATACCATTCATGGTTTGCGGATAAAGTATTGACATTTCTTGTGCTAGTTTTAATATTAATGTTTAGGTTATGTTTCAAACATATCATATGAAGAATTCATTGGACTTAGTATGTGACGGGTGGAGCCTACTATATCTCCTCGATGAATCGGTAGGTATCATGAGACAAACTAGTTTCTTTGAACAAGACCCTCACAGAATCTTATTTGTAGTCTTGGTACGAGGCCTTGAATATGTGGTTATGATGTCTCACATTATGCATTCCATTATTATGAGATTAGATATTAATATTTCATGTTTTTATTTGACTTGTATAATACCCCTGAATATGTTTTATTATGTCATTATTTACCCAGCTCATATTCCTTCCATAAAGTGTTCATGTTAATTATTTGTAAAGGCATGTGTTTTCAATTATTCACCTTGCCTAATTTTTTTGTTATCTTCTACTGTATTTATTACTCTGAGTGAGCATTTGAGCTCACCCCTTTCTCATGTTTTATTTTCCTAGGATATGAAGAATTTATTTATGAGTGACTTTCAAGAATAATCTTGGAAGCTTGGATGTATATAATGGAATAAGTTAGTGTTTTTTTCTTTTCCTATTGTAGTGTTCGACTTATGTATGTATCTTATTTCCAATACTACTAAATTGATCAGTCCATTGGGACTTGATTCCTTGTAATCATGATAATGTATTAAAATAATGCACCGGCTCTTGGATTCTGTGGTCGGGGCATTACAGTTGGTATCAGAGGAAGTTTAGTAAAAACCTTGGAAACTAGATTTAGATAAACTCTGATTAGAGCACATTACCCTAAGATAGAATTTTAGGAATAGTATAGAAGAACTTCATATATTCTAGGTAATGTAGAGATTTTATGTATTTTCAAAGCAGTGTATTTCTATATGGATACGAGAAGGTAGAGGCGGCTCTAAAATAGATGTACCTAGGAGTGAAAACTCCGACAAGGAGTCTTGGGCTTGACCCGGGGTATCCTAGTACACGACAACGGGCCTTTCTACACTCTTGGTCACGAGACTCCCAGGGGATATTATTAGGATAATTTACATTCTCTTTACCAACTAATTTGATGGATTTTAAGATAAGATGATAATAAATGACCTTGTTTAATCCTGAGGTGTTTTAAATTGAAAATAAGGCGTCATGATATTCTCTTAATGATTTTATGACTATTATTACTCACACAATGATTTCTGGTTTTAGTCAATGGATGGATTCCAAGGAAGTCATAGTAACATTGAG
The DNA here is from genome assembly GCA_963277665.1 of Viscum album. Classification (NCBI taxonomy): domain Eukaryota; kingdom Viridiplantae; phylum Streptophyta; class Magnoliopsida; order Santalales; family Viscaceae; genus Viscum; species Viscum album. Next base: position 991,757,297 of record OY728152.1, on the reverse strand, counting down.
AATGATGTACAAGGTTTGAACAGTGGTGGAAATGAGAAACAAAATAAAATGTTGATTTCCATAAAAGATATCGTGTTCATGCCGAATCAGTTTTCAAAAAATATGATCAACAACATATATATTAACCAACACCTAGACACAACAAGGAAGATAAAAGTGTTGAATGATAAGAGATCTAGTAGTGAAGACCATGGAGAAAAGAAAGATCATTTTTCATCATGCTGGAAATGTGGAAGGAGACACCTAGGAAGGTGTTTTAATGGAACAAAGAAATGATTTTTGTGTGGGAAAGAAGGACATAAAGTAAATAATTTCCGAGGAAAAATTAAGGGTACTATGGAAGAAAGTAAAAATGGTCCTAATAGTCCATTTACAGTCATTTTCCATAAATGTAGGGGACCTAGCCATTACCCGAGTGAATTCCCTATTATATAGGATATCCTCTTGGTCAGGGAAGAATCTATGTTGAAATAAATGGATGTAGAAATGTTTAAAAAAAATTAGTGCTCTTTGTTGATGTGATTACATAAGAAGAATTTTATCATGTATTTGTAACCCATAATTGTTTCATGTGAAAATGATATTTGGGAAAGAATTATCTTTTCACTTAAGGATATAGTTATAAATAACCATTTGGTTTTATATGATCATTGAATTTGAGGAAATTACAAGTTATTAAATTTTGGAATGAAAATGTGAGGTATGAGATAACATTTGTGATGAAATTATGTTATATTTATTTTGAAGAATCTATCTCATTTTTGGTATTATTATAAAATTATGTAGTTTTTTAAAAAGGGCAACATGTAGACCATTTGACAAACTGTCACGTCGGAAAAAGCTGTGGGAATCAAACCCACAACCATATTGTGATTGGGATTTATCGCCTACCACTGGATTACGTGATGTCCCTGGTTAGTGTGACTAATTATTTTTATTTGAATAATTTTATTGATCAATAATAAGTTGACTTTGGTTCTTATGTCTTATCAAATGGATATCCTTAGTATAGGAAAATTTTTTGGTGATTAAGTGATGAATTTTATTTTAGAAGATGTTCACTCTGTTGGGAAAACTATATACCTAAGGAAAATAGAATACTAGGGGGATTTTATTTGATGAGTAATGGTGGATTTTTATCTATATTTTCGGTTATTTATGGAAATTATTAACCTATCACAGAGAATATGTGATTAGGTTAATTACTTCTGAGTATGTAACATTAAGGGTAGTGGATGTCATTTGGAGAAATAATTTAACGTGGAAGACTACATAACCAAATTATTCTATGTTTTTGGTTTTAATATTAGTTTGGATTATATTGAAGGATTTTAAGGAAAATTGTTTATTTAATTATATTTATTTAACTTTGTGGTATTCTGGGTTTAATTTTAAAAATTAAGATTAGTATTTCTTTCTCTAAAGGATTATCCTTTTTGGGGATCATCTGATATTGTACTAACCATTTTGGTTGTGGTTAATCTCTAAAGACAAGGAAAATATATTTTTTATACTTTGTGGGTCATGTGATTCTCTAGAAGTCGATTCTAGCTCTTCCGGTGTAACCAAGTCAACTTGAATACTCATCGTTTGAAAAAAAAGATGATTTGGTGGTAGAAATTTATTAAAGAATGAAACTATAATTAAAAAGTAAGTATATCTCTTTATGTTCTTATTCAATCTCATAAATAAATTCCTCAACTTTATGAAATGGAACATAAAACAAAAAAATGTTATCTGTTTACTTTTCCTACTGAGAAACTAATGATTGTTTATCCCATCACAAGTTTTTGGCTTTCATATTGTTAACTTTCTCCTGATCATGTTTTCTATCCCTCTACATCAAAACTTGACACTTAGTTTATCTTCCATATCCATGTTTTCCTACATGTAATCCATGTATGGGTTATCTCTGGTAACCATTCTAATTTTCTTTAATTATTTTAAAGATATATTTTTACTGACTCTTTTCTGATGTGGGACTATTAATTAAGTTTCCAAGCCTAGTTTTTAAATTAAGAGGATGAAATTAACAAAAGGGGGGAAGGATGTAACATCCCAGGTAAATAAAGAACATGAAATTTTTCATATTTATTAATATTTGTGAACTAAATATTAAATATACTTTAATTGAGACACTATGTTTGATGGTATACACGATATGCAACAATGGGTTTCTTTTAAATCTTACGTTTCAAACTAATAATATAATATTATTATTTTAAATGGTAGTTAACACCTAGTCATCGTAATGGCGGTAATGAATATAACTAACTAAAAAATTATTATATATGTTTGTTAAATGTTTTTACATTAATCTAATAAAAGTTAAAGGCTTAAAATGTGAATGAATCTAGTTTTAAAAATATTTTACCTTGAAGGGTTGATTTACCACCTTTTAATGGAGAACCCTCTTTAAATCTAGTTTTGGTACCTTTTAATTTCACTTTGAAATTATACATAAACAAATGTGAATATTTTGATAGTTATTGTTTCTTAAAGACATTATATTTATTTTGTGAACGGGAATTAATTTTAAATTAATTAATCCATCTTCTACATTCCAAATTTGGTAAAATAGACATCATTTTTTAATATGGAAGATCAAATATAGAATAGGCTGAGTTTTTGTATTTTTCTAAAAAATGTCATTTTTTGATAAATAGTGGAACTACTAAGTAGTAGTTAAAATTCCGACATTTTCATTTAAAGGAAATATTACCACTTCTATGAGTTAAATTTTGAAAATCTGGATACTAGGTTGTTATTAGTACGTTAAATGAGTTCAATAAGATGAAAATAATTTTTGTTGAATATTAACTTTTGACTTTTATTTACCACGGTTCAATCTAAATAGGGTAATTCAAGGAAAAAGAAATATTATAATAATAATAAATTATCTTAACACTTGTACTAACCTTAATGGATTTGTCATGGCTGGCCATGTTCATTCTTGGGTCAATTTTGGGACCCCATTGAGCTACTTATGAAAGATAATGACACTTTATTTTAATTAACTTAAAGTAAAGACAAAAATGACATTAACAAATATATTTTACTATATCAATTTTTACATGGGGTTATATAAGTCATTATTTAGACTATAAATAATCATTGGAATGATAAAATGATTTTCTGTATTATGGTAATTTTTTATAATTTTTAGACATCAAATAAATTAAATTATTTTCGACACAATAATGATGTAGTATTCACATCACTAATAAATGATTTAAATAAATAAGATTATTTATATTAAAATAATATCCAAAACCAGTCCAATTATTATTGGATGATTTTATTTCTAACATGACTAATGTAATATTATACTTTAATTAGTTGTGTAACTTTATAAAACGAATATAACTTTATAATAAAATATTATTTTCACACTTTCATAAAGATCCCCCCTTCCCCTTTATCAAAGGACACAACTTCTAACCCATTCCACAGACCTCTCAGGCCCCTTTGATCATCCAAAACCTACTAAAATAATCTCTCAGTATCCCCCTCTTCCTTCTAAATGTCTCATCATAGGTAGAAGGCACTTCAAGAAGTCACTTTGGTTCAAACCAAAGGATGTTACCCAAATTAAAGGCAATGCTTTCTCTTAAAATCTTTTGTATTATTTTATTTTATTTTACTTCTCCAACCCCATAAACACTTTTTATTTATTTATTTTATAACAACACAAGTATCCTCAATATACTAAGATATTTTTATGTGAATTATTTGAACTTCACTTACACACACCTCCATCTAATGGGTGAAGAACATACTATTTTTGTGGATGGAAAACTAATACCTCACGAAATGATGATTGTTCGATTATCTCCTAACACCTCTCATAGTGGAAATTAAGATGCCACTTTATTTATGTATGATATGTATATTATGTTTATGTTTTCTTTATGAGTCATTATTTTCCATTTATATCAATATTTTATGGTTTCCATTATGGGTAAAACGTGATAATTTCATTTTAGGAAGTGCAGACTACCGCCCCATTAAAATGATATAACACTTTAATGCCTTTTGTGGGAAATATAAAGGATGGAATTAATGATATTATATATGATATTATATTATAATTATAATGTACCTATGTATAATTTTGTTTTATTTCCATTAAAATACAAAATAGAAATGAAAGTAGCGTTCATGCGTACGTACGGCTTACCATCTCCATGAATGGTACATTTAATTTCTTATATCCAAATGTTATATACTGTTATAAATAGATATATATAATGGATATATAATATATATATGATATCTAAATCATTTATATAATTATGGAGATAATGGGCTTTTGACCACATGGAAAAATAGTAATTATAACAAATTCATTTTTGACACAAGTTCCGAACATCGAGAAAATATCCATTATGAACTCAAATAAATAACTAATTGTTATTGAAGGGTAATAAGTGAAATAAAACTATTAATAAACATGAAAAATGTTCTTAATCCAGAAGAAATTAACTTAGGTTTGTTATTCAGGAAGAATAAATAACATACAAGACAAGTCGAACTTGAGGTAAGTGGTTTCTTATCTCACTTTTAATTCCGTGAGATTTCCATTGTTCGCCACATATTTATTGAATGTGGTGTATTGTGTACTGACATTTTATATATATTATATTTATTTTATTTATATTCATGGTATTCTGTGATTCATTTTTTGGTTATTAACTTTGGTTCATATGACTCGATTGATTACAACAAATTAAGGGTTTTTCATCTCACTTTTATTCTCGTGATATTCATGTTATATTGGCCACTATTTCCTTTTGTGTGGAGTATGTACTACCCTTGATTTTATTTTATTTTGTAACATAATTTATTGTATGGGTATTTACATCTTCATTGTATGATACTTCATTAATGTGGTGTATGTTTCATAAGTTACCAAATCGGTAAGGGAATTTCAAATTTCAATTTCCCTTCATTGGGATTTACACATACTACTTTGATTATTTTACTCCATATTTATGTGTAGAATCACTATTTATTATTTATGTAGTAATTTACACTACCCTTTCTGTGGATATACTTTTGATACACATAATAATTCCATTGATAAATTCTAATGTCATCGACATGAACTTGATAAGAGTAATTTTAACTCAATATGCATTTATTGAGTTAAACATCAAATTCATTGGTGTTGTTTTTACAAGAATAAGTGTGAATGTCCTCTGATGGATTTACACTGAATATCCAATCATATTGAGTGTATTTATATTTTTAACACATAATTATTTCATTGATTAATCCTTAACCTAAGGATATAGTCTTTATAAGAGATTTCATATCAATTTACATTCCATTGAGACTTCTTTGTTGTTATACACCAATTATCTTTTATATGGTGTATATAATGTACTTTGACATAGTATATCATGAATCCATTTATTCTCATGATATTATAATGTTTTTATTACCTCAATTATTTTTATTCAAGTGTCTCTATTTTGGTTAGGAACTCTAACTAAAATATCATTTTAAATGTTCTAAAGATTTATTATTCAAAATCATTCTCATTAATTTCCATGATTTAAAAATGGTTCTAAGAATTTATTTATATGGACAGTAATGTTTTAAAATTAAAATTTCTTCTAAAAGTTTTAAAGTGGTATGGGACACTTTGATTCAAAAATATATTTTAGAAGGATTCTAAAAAATTAGTGTGACTTTTATATGTTTTTAAGAAAAAGGGGGATATTTCTCTCAAATAGTTTTGATGATTATTTTCATATATGTCAATATCCTTCATTATTATCAATTAAGGTTAATCTGTTACAATACAATCTTCTACATTGTATTCAATTAGTTATGTCTGACTGTGGATGTGATATTTTTGTACCATTCATAGTTTGTGGATAATGTATTGACAATTCGTATGCTAGTTTCAATACAAATGTTTATGTTATGTTTCAAACCTTTCATATGTGGAATGCATTGGACTTAGTAAGTGACAGGTGGAGCCCGCTATAGCTCCTCGATGCATTATTATTTCTCATGAGACAAACTACTATCTTGGAACAAGGCCTTGACAAAACCTTATTTGTAGTCTTGGAATGAGGCCTTCACTATGTGGTTATGATGTCCGGCATTATGCATTCCATAATTATGAGATTAGCTATTTATATTTCATGTGGTTATTCGACTAGTAGAATACCCATGACTATGTTTTATTATGGCATTATTTACTCTACTCATATTCCTGCCATAAGTTGTTCGTGTTAATTATTTTTAAGGTCACGTGTTTTCAATTATTCTCCATGACTAATGTTTATATTATCTTCCACTATATTGCTTAATCATACAGATCATTTGAGCTCACCCCTTTCTCATGTTTTATTTTCCCAGGATATGAAGAAGTTAGCTATGAGTGACTTGCAAGAATAATCTTGGAATCTTGGATGTTGCTAATGCAAAAATTTGTGTTGTTATTCTTTTCATGTTGTAGTGTTGAACTTATGTATGTATATTGTTTCCAAGACTACTAAACTAATCGGTCCTTTAGGACTTAATTCCTTATAATCATGCCAATGTATTAAAATAATGCACTGGCTCTTTGATTCTGGGGTCAGGGCGTTACAGTTGGGAGGATACTTGTGTAGATCGGGGATAAACATAAATGATATTAGGGTTTTGAGGAATGGGTAGAGAAGGGGGCCTTTTATAGGGAAGGAAAAGGACTCACAAGGAATTTTTAGAAACAAATTAGGTGTGCACATGTTCTTACCTAACAAAATTCATACAAATCAAAAAAAAATGTAAGAATTTTTGGTGTATGGATGAATTATACATATCTGATTGGTGTTGTACAAGTTTCTTCTTTATTTGGGTACTTAATTTTAATGTTTAGTCACTAATTAAGCATGATTTTTTCCTTATGTGTTGTGATTAATTTTAGCCACTTTTACTAATAATTTTTTCAAAAAAAATAACATGGTATTGTTATACTATAAATATTATACTGAGTAAAAAAGGATTATTTCATATTTTTTAAATTAAAATCACATAATCATAAAAATTAAGATTAGTGTTAATCCCACAGATAGAATGAGATAATGTGGTTTCAAAGTAGGAAAAGGTTCAAAGGTTTATTAAGATTTTATATTCTATTTTAAAGTGAAATTAATTATAATGAATTAAATTTTATTAAAATTTGTAATATTTGTCTAATTTAACATTAAAAAATATTTATAATACCAGTTATCATTAAAAATTAATTATACAAAAAGTCAATTTTTAACTAAAAAGTAGTATTTTTTACTATACATCAAAAAATGATGTTTCTCAAAAAAATAATAAATAATCCATAGGCTAATTCCGACACACTAAATTCAAAAATAATGTTAATTTTATAAAATTTAATTTCTAAATTTTTCTAAAATTATTTCGATTTTTAGAAGTGGTTCATTAGAGAGAACGGTATTTTTAACATAAAAGGACTTTACCAAAAATCTTGTCTGTCATTAGTAATATGTTTTATTTATATAAAACAATTCTAACCAATATTTGGAAATTATTTATTACTATTACTATATCTATGTTGAATGGTCAGGTTATAATTATATAATATAATTAATTTTATATATATATGTTTCATAGAAACCCATTATTGTGTGCGTCATATGTAACGCCCAAGACTTTTATGAGAAATATTTTGTTTTTATCGAAGGAATCTTTCACTACACAAAACACTAGCTTGGATTGCTTTACACGCAACCACGACCTTCCTCAATAGCTTGTGTCGTACGCAATACCGAGTTTCACTAAACAACGATATGCTATTAAAATATTATTAAAACTAGCTCTTAGGAATAGTAATAACCAATTTTTGAAATTTTATAATTTTGATTTTTCAAAATAGACTTCATTTTTGGATTCAGAATATTGAAATTAACCTAGGGTGAAATTTTGGTATTTTTCTAAAAACATTCAATTTTTGATGAATAGTGAAACCACTAAGTGGTAGTTAAAAAAACTGAATTTTTCATAAAACATAATTTTACCACTTCTGTGAGTGGAATTTCGAAAATCCGAGAGACATGGTTAATATCAAGGAATAAAATGTGGTTCAATGAGATGAAAATAATTTTTGGTGAATAGTAACTTTTTACTTTTTTTCCCACAGTTAAAAGTAAATAGGGTAATTAAGGGTAAAATTATTACCCTAACAAATGTCCTCATTCTATTGGATAAGGGTAATGTGACCAAAAACAACCTTAGGAATATAATATGACCATTTAGTCCCACTTGGATTATATTAGGACATTTATTATTAATTTATTTAAAGAAGGTTTAAAATAGTTAAAATCAAAGTTTAATAAGTATTTCAGTTTTAATATAGGGTTATACATAAGATAAATTCGACTATAAATATTCATTAGAAATATAAAAAGATTTCCTACATAATGGTATTTTATTTGTAATTTTTAGACATTAAATAATTTAATTTCTTTATGACACAAGGATGATGCAGTAATTATCTTATTAATGAAATATTGACATAATTGATGTTATAAATACCCAAATAAATGTAATTTGAGAATTTTTATGAATTACACTAATTTTATATGTTAATATGACATTTTATTATTGATTTAATTAACATTGTTAGAATTAATCATTCTGTTCTGATTTTCACAGAAATCAATTACTAAATAGTGTCAAAATTGACATGAAATAGTTTTTAAAACAAATATTATATTATTAATTGTTATTTTATTCCTAAAAATTTAAGGATCGGTAGAATTACTTAGATAAGTTTATAGATATTTATAATAAACAACTTGGGGTTCGTTTGGCTTGATATAGTAAGTTTATTAACCTTAGAGTGTAAGAAAACAAGAAGACACGGTAAAAGTTAAATTATCTAACTTAAACTTAAATCTAAATGATACGGTTAAAATTGATATCTAAACTTGTCTAAATTCTATTGGATGAGATTATTTCTACCCATACCCACCTTAGCTTCTAAATATATCAATTTTGAGCTATTAAAAACCGAATTAGACTTTATAATAAAATAATATTTTTAGTTTTTCCAAAGGTGCCCCTCTCCTCCCTTATAAAAGGGCACCTCTGCCCTCTCTTCCTCACACCACATTGAGCCTTCAATCTCGGCCAACCCCTGCCAATTTCTTCTCTCCACTTCCCTAGAGACAACCTAGAGGTCCTGGTCTTCTTCAAAGACCAATTTTAGTGCCCTAAAAGGAGGTCTCAAAGAAGCGCTTCAAAGAAGAGATAATGTCTGTTACCGATTCTTTCATCTTTATTTCTTCTTCCACTTATTCTTATTTAGTTGTTTCATTATGAAGTAATAAAATCAGTATCACTCATATACTTATATGTTATTATAATTATGAAACAACCCTATTTCACCATCTAACCATCCCACGGAAAACGAAATCACCACGTGTGCGTACGTACGGAATACCGTCTCCACGCCGTGGTGTAATCTATTTTCCACCACCACCTTACTTGGATGGGTATAATGGTGTAAATAATGACTATATATGATTATTTTAAAGTGATATTGATTCTTAAATAGTATATATACACAAAAATACAATTCCACAATTGTGGGAACGATATCATCGCTCGTGCGTACGTACGGAATACCGTCTCCACGATGTGATGCGACTCGTTCTACATGATCTTCAATGCATAATGATTATTTAAATGAACTTACTGAATTAATATGATATATATTACACTAATACCATTCTGGAAATGAGGTATCTATAACCTAAAAATAAAAATAAGAATTTATTCGACAAAACACGCATAAGAACAAAAAGTAATAAACACCTGAATAACATGTAGTAATGAAATATTACTAATAAGAAGCTAAGAATATGACCATATATGATATCATAAAAATAATTATGATTCTGTAATAAGTAAATAACATTATTTAAATCATTATACAGGAGTTTCGGACACTTACGAAGCAAATTGGACCTAAGGTTAGGTAAATATCACAATCTCATTTTTATCTGAGATTGTTTATACTTTGGAATTTACTGGGGTGTATTTTATCATCCACATACATGTTTCCTCAATATGTAATATTATTTCCATCCACCTAAAATTGTTTAAATCCATTTTTACCCTTTGGTGAGTTTATAGTAAAATATATGAAAGTAATCTTTTGTCGTTTTTCGTACGAGGTACTTTTTGACTTTTCCGACAAAAGTATGAGAAGAATGTTTTTTTAACTTATATGGAATGAATGGATTTTTAAAACATTATTTCCAAGAATATTCCTTTACAAGTTTTCAAGTTTATTTTTAATCAACTTCTTTTAGTTTAAAATTGTATGACATGTTAAAGAAAGGGAAATGTTTTTGAAGTAGAAAGGATATTTTCCTCAAGAATGGAGTTCAAGTGTTTTATCAAAATTATTTTCCATCTAAGATAATAAAGGGTTCTGTTTTTATCCCAATTATTACATTGATTTGATTATGTTGTGATGGAATTATTTTTATGAATTCCTTTATCTTATATTAATTTTTTTATGATGTCACGATGTTTAAGATTCCCATTTTTATTACATGGGTTATGCTATGATGTATGGTTTATGATTTTGTGGAACACATAAGAATGGTATCATTATGAGATGGTTGGGACCTATATCTCCCTCCAATGTATTGGGTAAAGATTTTTTATCTCATGAGATAGACATGGCTGGAACGGCAGGTTAAACCGGTTCAGTGAAACAGGACTGAAACGAGGAATGAACTCGGTTCAGAAATGGACTTTATCCACTAAGATAGTCTTGGAAATGGGTCTTGACTAATAAGAAATGATTATCTATGATTAAGTGTGTACGCCACAAAGTTTCATGTTTTAAGTTATGATTATTGGGATTAAATTTCACTACTATGATTTATCCCATGTTATGAAATTATGATCTCTTTTACAGGTTAAGATTTCCAAAAGTTATGTTCTTATGTATATGATGTGATTGATATTTCTTTTGTTTACCCTTTCTGAGCATTTGAGCTCACCCTTTTGTATTTTTTCTTTCCACAGGTCAGGAAGAAGCTTATTAAGTAAGATATGCCAAAAGGGACTATAGATATGATGAAATAAATGGGAGACAGTGTAGACACTTTATGAACCAGTTGTTTATGTTTCCCAGTTTCTAAAGACACTATACCTATATGGTCCTTTCGTGGTTTTGTTATATGTTGTAATAAGTATGCTTCAATTTTGAAGTATTGAAAATGTATGTAAAGTATGGGTCATTATATCATACTCCAAGTTGGTGTTTTTTATAGTGTCAGCAAAGTTCGTATTGGATGTAGTGCTAGCCAAGATAGTACTACATGTTAAGGTAATGTTTTACTTAGTGTTTTAATATATGTATATATATAAAAAACTATTTCTATTGTCATTTGAAATGATAAATATTGAAACGATAAGTTAATTCGAAAAAAATTCCCACAATCTCGTGGTGTTACACAAATTCTTATTTTAGTATGGTTACCACGTCATCATAATGGGGATTTTGGATTTTTACTTTGATTATTTAGTTAAAAATTGGTATTATGAATAGTATTTTTTGTGATTATAATTCCATAATATTATTTAACTAGCTCTATTTATATGTCTTTGTGATACAGTGTTAAATAAATAAGAATAATGTGAATTGTGATTTTAAAATATTTTCCATCAGTGAATGGAATTATTATTTTTAAAATGCTTGAATGGATGAAATTTGATTGGTTTAGGGGTTTTGGTTGTTTTGTTAATCAAAAAGTGTGTGTGAGTTTTTTATTTTATTTGTGGAGTGACTATTATTTATAAATTTTATTAGTGTTTCATAAATCATTTAAGGGGTTCCTTTAATTTTCAAAACATGGGAACGTGCCTGTATTTTTTATATAGACTTGATAAAAATTGGGGTATTTTTAGGGAATCATATTGGGTGTTATTCACACCACCTTCACATTCACCTTATTAATCATATTGATATCCTTTTTATTGGATTTTAATTATTAGTAAGTAGGTTTTGTTGGATGGTGGATACGTTATGGTATGTCAATGATTTTTAGATACTAAGTAAGGAGGATTCAGTCGGTATTATTTATTTTTTTACTAATATTATGTTTTAATTATTATTTAATAGGATATATATTTGTTTTTATATTGTTTTTTATACATTTACGTTGTAATATGTCATGTATGAATTTACATTCTAGGGTATATACCATAATATATTTTAATAATGACATTTTTCATGTGTATTACTGTGGTTAAATATTCCCCCATTTGTATTTTCCAATTACTTGGTATTATTTATCATAATTTAGCAATATGGGAATCCATTTAAGGGCTTATAATGTTAAGAATTTATATTGGCATCGAACATTAGTACCAAGGTTGTTCATAGTGTTACACAAATTGAGAAGAGTTCCATTAGGGATCTTATCTCTATCCAAAAAGGGGAAAATATAATTCATACCAAGTGGGTATTTATAAAAAAAAAATAATGGTCATTTTTTAAGAAATATGACTTTAAATGATTGTACATGATATTTTCAACTGAAATTATTCGATTTTTAGGATTCATTTTCTTTTTTTGGAAGACCTGAGTAAATAATATTTTTTTATAAATCTCATATCAAATGAATTTAATGATTCAAAAATTCGATAAAAAATTATCATTCTTAAATGGAAAATTGTGTGAGGATGTTTTTATTAAAAACCCTAATGGTTTTATTATTAATAAATATGTAACCATAGTTAAAAATATAATGAAATATTTATATTTCTTAAATAAGTCATGGAGATATGGGTATTCTAAATTATACAATTCTATAAATAAAATGAATATTAAAAATAATATCAATATGATAAATATGAACCCATATTATCTAAATCATTTTATTTATATTTAACAAATAATTTTTTATGAGAAAAAGAGTTGATGTGTGAAAGTATTTTCAAATAGATAACAAAAAAATAATTTCTTATTAAATGAAGGATAAAATTATTTTAGGATAGAAAAATTTTCAATAATGAAATTATATTTTAAATTCATCATGGAAATATTATAAGAAGGTATTAAACATTTTATAATGAAATAAATCTAAGTATCAAAACTAAAAATATTAGTGTTAAACTGAGTAAGAATTATAGAGTAAAATGAGTGAATAAAAAATATTAAAAAATGATGATCAAAAAATTGATGCATATCATTGAATCATTTCCTAGAATTTAAAATGTGTACAGATAAGTTATAATATTTTAATGACCGAATTGTATTACAGATAACAGTTTCAATGAGGATATACATATATCTCAAATAAATATCCAACAATTTTATATATTATAGAAGAAAAAAAATTCATCACAAATAAAAAGTTTTCTTTTAATATAGATGTCGAAAAATAAAAATGTCTTGTAAAATTATCCTTGGTAATAATATCTATTAAATCCAATTAAAAGAAGAATAATTAAATTAATATAAGAAATTAAAATGATGTGTATGTGAAAAAAATATCATATAGATAGAATCTATGAATTACGGTCCAATGTGAGGATCCAAAGGTATATGTAGACTTTAATTGGTTAATTTTATATGATAATTATGTTGTAATTAACTTTTATATGAATACCTTAAAACACTATATATCTAATAATATTGAAATTAAATATTACTTTATCTTGTTTACAAACTCGTGTGGAATCATAAAGATTTATCATGAGGAAAATAATGACCATATTGTTAATATTTTCACAATGAAACATTTAAAGGAGATATTTTAGGAATTAATTGTAAAAATTAGTATTCATACCTCCCTTATTAAGAATTGTGGTTTAATGATTGATTACATTAAAAATGAAATTCTATTAGATTGTAGTTTCATGGAGGTGAAGAGAAATAAATTTATAAGGAATCCTTGATATGAATTATGGTTGTAATTATTATAAAAATGGGATTTGAAAAGGATATATTAATTTGAGTAAGGAAAATATGAATTGGTAGTGTTTGAGAATAATTATATTATATTATATTCTATAAGTAACTTTTAAAAAAGTTTATATAGTGGTGATGTGAAAAGTGATTTTAAATGAAAAAATTATAAGAATAGAGGGAGTTTGATAAGTTTTATTTAGAGGTTTCATTATTTGTATTGGTATTTTTTTCATTATGTAGTTTGTTATTCAGTTATTAGTATTTAATATTGTGTAGTGACTCCCTAGTGACTATAAGTTTTTATGTTTCATTTGGTGTTGATATTTTCTCTGTCTCATGGGTGAACTAGTATAGTTATGTTCTGTTTTCTATTATGTATTATGATGTTTCAACCCAAAGGAAAAAAATAACCTAATTGGGGGTGAATTAGGTTGTTCGAATTCATTAATTAAATGAAACTTATTCCCATTTTAGTAAGAATAACATAAAAAATCTATTCACATTAAATCTATTTAGTATATAGATATGAAATATAAATTTAGTAACATATGTATTTTAAATTATTCACCCATAAATGGATCCAAAAAAAGAGTTTAAACTAATGATAAGATAATATTCCCATGAAATCATTAATTTTTTATTTTGATTCTAATTTTATAATTATTTAAAAGTAATTTCCAAGACCCACTACCTATTTATACTTTTTTATACACTACATCAATATAGATTCATAAACAAATAATTATACCTAAGTCACTTCTAGTGAATATGAAAAAGGATAATAATAGCACCATACTAGTATGGTTAATACTCTTCAATTATTTATTTTTGTATCAAAACAAAATATTCTAGAATATATTTGTTCTTAATGAAAATAACCCTTATAAACATTCTTTATGAAATAACTGATATTCCTATCTTGTATTTTCTATCTATTCCCATTGTTTCATACCTATTATTTTATTCTCTTCTAATTATTTCTCTAAATTCCTTTTTTATTTTCCTTGTGTCACTGTCGCATTAGAAATTACAAATTTCTAAAATAATTGAATTAAATCTCTCATTAATCAAGTTAATCTTATTATATTTTAAAAAATATTCAAACTTCTTGAATTTGCTATTAATTGGGAAATAATAGTGTAATGGGAACCATTATGAACTACTTCTCCATTACACTCTTATCTATCCAAAAATTATGTCAGGAACAACTTTTTAAAAACATAAATTCATGTTATCCCTAATTTAAGATATTTTGTAGCTTAATTCATCATGGTCTAATACCCTTAGAGTATTATCCTTTACTTTTCACCATATTATATACATAAATAATGAACTGATTCATAATCCATAAAAAATAAACTAAATACCCCGTCTTAAAAAAATCCCATATTGTGGCATGATTATGAAACTATAAAAAACATCACAAACACTTTTAAAATTGTGGAATTAATATAAAAATATAATTTAAAGAGCAATAAAAACTCTTTAAACTCTTTCATAATCATATCATAGTAATATATATTTATGGTGAAATATTTAACCCATTATTATCCAAAATTCACTCAAAATATTTTCATTTTAACGTATAAAACCATAGAATTATTTTTTCCAATCTCTAAATAATTCAATTAAAATATCCTAAAAATATCTTAACTTATCCTAAACTTCACTAGTAATATTTTTCATAAAAACAATTTTTGAATTTCATTAAATCAACCTTCTTACTTAGCTAGCCTAGGTTCCAATATTTTACTCATGGATATATTTGGTTCAAATATTATACCCATTTAATTATATTATAAATCTTTAAAAATTATAATATTTATCAAAATATAATAAATCTATATATTAGTATAAATTTTAATATATCACTTTAAGTCTATGTGATCCATGATTGGTTTTTAAAACAAGAGTTATTTAAATACCTCTATTCTTATCTTTAACCTTCCTCTCTAACATCTTCTTAATTCCATTTAAATATCTATATTATAGTCAATAATTGATGTAAATACCCTTGGATTGTATCTACCAATCTCATGTGACAATATATTCCATTGAAGATTATATTTCTCACACTTTAAATGATATTTATTATCTATTTACAATTATTGATATCAGAAGTCATGTCCTTAATTTTTCCTTAGTTTCCCCAATTTTATCCCCCTTTGAAAATAAACCCAAAGGGTAAGAGACCAGTCATGAATGGGCATCAATGTTAAATAATAAACTCAAATTGTAATATAATATATATAAAACCTCATCATTCTTTTTTAGGTGGTTGAACACCTATATTCAACCAATTATTCTCAAATGTTGGTGTGTCCAGTGGATTTATGAATATATCCACCACTGAATGATTTGTTTCAATATCTCCACCCTAAAATCATGATATTTGACATTATAATTAATAAAATGATACCAAATCTCAATAAAATTTTTATTTTAATGATGTATTTTATTATTTACAAGATATATTTCACTTTTTTATTATAGAATATTCATATGTGAATTGTTACCTCCTCACTGAGATTGTCTGACTATTATTTCAAATAAATCAGTTAGGTGCATGATTTTTTATAGAAATATAATCTTATTCAATTTACTTATGTAAATTTATTACTTTTTATTTTCAAATAAATATTACACATTTTTTTCTAATGAAAAAGGCTCCACCACATGTAGAAATTATTTCCAAAACATCTCCATTTTAATATATATCTAAATATGATGTAAATTCTCACCCTTTTTCTACATCAAATATTAACCCATAGTCAAAAGTGAGATTCCCCAAGGCCTTAACTTATTAATATATTTCTTAACATATATACTTTTCAAACATATCAAGAGTTCAAAAACACCCATGATCAAACATTTAGTGTATTTTTAAACTATAATAATGATCCATGTTGTTACAGGTTATAAAATTTATAGGAAATTTATATTTTCAATGCATTAAGGGATTTTATGTGGAAATTATAAGTCCCCAACCTTAAAAATTACATAATATTGAGTTTTCGTCAATATATTAATTTCATTCACATTGAGGATCTTTTAGATTTAGAGTTTTCTATAATTGGTCCATCTATAATTAATAAAAAAGACATATAATACAATGTGGACACTTCCAAATAGTTCTTATTTTTTCCAACATATAAAACGTTTAAAGATTACAGCATGATGTATTTTATGAAAACACATGACAACTTTTAACTTAACCTATTAAAATCACTTACTCATTATTAAATACTATGAAAAACATCTAAAAATGTGGGATGATAATAAAAATCTAAGTAAGTGATATATAAAGAAGGAATCCATTAGTTCATTGATAAACATTAAAACTCATGAAAACCACTTTCATGAAAACATAACATTTTACCTAGAAAGGGAAATATCATTCTGTAATTCATATTATTTATTTATCCGTTTGAAAACAAATTTTTTACATGAAAACTAATTATAAAACATAGAAAACTCAGGTAGTTGTCTTTTGAAAGCATCACATTAAACCCTTAAAAACATTTGTAGATTTTAATAACCATAAGTCTAACTTCCTATATAATTATTGTAAGAATATAGTCATTACCCAGTGTGTTAGAGAACTATATGGGTCCACCCATCATTCAAGAGAAAAAAGGCTTACCAGAGCTATGTAGTCACACCCATCATTTATAATGTCCAAGAACTGCAACATCAAATAAACATTTCATAATTTTAAAAACACTTTTAAACTAGAATAAAAATAACTTTTAGATATTACAATAACATTTTCATTCAAAATCCCATTTTCAATACAAAATAAACCTTTATTTTGAAAAACTATTCCAATACCAAAATACCCAAAAAAAAGTGGTTTTTAATTTATGAAAACATGAAATCCTGAAAAGGAATCCAAAAATAAAATAATGACCACATCGGCGGAAAAGTCATTGTCCTCGGGTACATTAATAATAGAACATTCCATTGGTTGTTTTTCAAAAAAATATTATAAAACATATAAAAAGATTACTTTTTTAAATTTTTTTAATTAAATTAAAAATATACATAAAACATTCTTTATAAACCATTTTTTATATCCAAATAAATAAATAATTAAAATGATATCAAGAATATAGACATGGAGAAAATATTTTGAAATTATATCTGTAAACATTCAAGTGTCTCATACCACATTGAGAATTTAAATCATAAACCCCTTGAAAGAATAATTTTTTTCAAAACATTAAATAAAATGATAATTGATAAAATATGGATATATAATTTCAAAGGATCCTCTTATACACCTTATAAAATAATAAAAGTTCATATCATCAAGAAATGCTTTAATGAATGGAGATTGAGATAAAATCCATTACCTTGAGTCCAAATTGTCACATGTGTTGTCACGACTTGACCTCAGGGCCCGTGCCGTGACTACCCCAAGTCCACATTCCATATGCCAGGGGCTGGCGACTAGCACCCAAGGCGTAAATCCCAATAAAAGGGGAATTCATTGCCTTTATAAAGTAAAAAAACACCACAGAGTAAGCCAGCAGAAGTAAACACTAAGTAACCTGAGTAAAATAGTAAGTATGGAAAGTCAATGGGCCAGAATACAAACCCAAACTGAAAGTAAAGTACAACTGGAAAGAAAGTACAGCAACTGAAAAGTAAAGCAGAAATGTCGAGCCGTCCACTCGAAGTCCCACCGGAAGGGTGGGTACAGATAGTCTCCTCAGCTCAATGGGTCCAACCGTCCGCTCCGTGTACGTACCACCCAATGGTCCACCTCCAGGTACCGACTTGCTCCACAAGCCTCAACCATGATCAGCGATGTCCGTCGTCTGCATCCAACACAACGTAGTGCGGGCATAGCCCGTGCAGGGGTGAGTATACACTACTCAGTAGGGACCTGGAGACCCCCGAAGGTCTCCTAGAATCCACAAAGGATAATCCACAAAGGAAAGATACAATTATGAAGTAAAAAACAACACTACTTAGGTATATTCCCATACATATACCTAAGTAATCAATTCCAGTTTCGCTCCAACATCCGAACCCAAGTTAGATCACGTCCATGCAGGATAGTACAACCCAATCCACACAGGAAAGCAGAACCCAATCCACATAGGAAAAGAAGTCAATCATATCGAAGATAATGACTGAAAGTCAAGAATCATCTCACACAGATATACGTCTTCATAAGGTGATAGAGATAATCAGATGTACCCACTGATTCATCTAAGGTGGGACCAACGTAGGATACTAGACCGGCTAAGCTGTCCGACCCACATAGAATACAAGACCAACTACTCTGCCAGACCCACGTAGGATACAAGAACAGTAGTACTGCCAGACCCACATAGGATACAAGAACAGTAGTCATCGTCGTCGAACCCACGAAGGATTTCAGTATGGTCATCATCACTACCGAACCCATGGAGGATTTCAGTTCAGTCGTCGTCGCTGCCGAACCCACGGAGGATTTCAGTGCAGTCGGCATCGTCGTCGCAGTCGCAGCCAGCTCTAGGGTTCCCACACACAGCATACTCGATTCCTGGAGGGTCCGCTCCATTAGCCAAGAGGGTCGATACATCAACTGACACATAGTCCGGATTTTATGTATCCCAAAGTTCCATCTCAACAAAAGGAACTCAACGTGACAAACGACCTGTCAATCGGACGCCCGGTCTGAGAGTTATTGGCTTTTTTATTCCAGGGGCCCGGTTGGTTTTTAAGTCAAAACCAACCCGACCGCACTCCAACTGCGTCCAAACCTCGAGTGGACTAAGACAAAAGGTTCGTCACACTAAGAGGAATCCAAAAAAGTCTATGGCACGTCAATCGGACATCCGAAGCTCAAGTTATAAGTGTTTCCGATCCGAGGGCCCGGTTGGTTTCGTGTTCGAACCAACCCGGCTATATGTAAAGTTCTCCAAAAGATTACATAGTAGACACTTCTACTAAGTTTCTATAAAATAAAAAAAAACTCTCAGAAGGAAACATGTCTACTTCCATGTTTTAGATAGCATGTCTTTCCTTGATCCTATCCATGACCCTATTCATCTTTAAGTCCTATAGAAAACATTTCCAAAACATGGGATGAGCATAAAAATCCCAGTGAAGGATACACAAAGAATGAAAAAACTGTTAGTTTTTCAAAACAACATGTAAACCATGAATACTTTACCAAAGTAATACTTTTCACCTTTATGAAGTAGTAAAGACTATTCAATGAATAAAAGACCATTAATTACCCTTTTCTAACCAAAAGATTACCATAAAACCCATATAAAGAACACATAACATATAGAGGTAACTTGGGACATAAACATACTTAAATGGAATAACCATACAGTCGACTTCCACACATACTTAATGGAATATCCATATGGCCGACTTCCATACCCAATGCATTGGAGGTTATAACGTAACCACCCGTCCTGGTATTCACGGAACCACCCTTCATATGGTTTATCACATAACCACCAGTAAAATGTCCAAGTACACTCATTACACATAAAATATTGAAAATATAAACATTTCAATAACAACATTTCATTTGCAATCACAATAAGTTACTCAAAGATATTGAATTAATCAATCCATTTTCAAAAACCATTTAAAAGAGATTTTTGAATCAAATTGTCCCATACCACTTTCAAGATTTTAATGTAATTATAATTTTAAAACATCAATGTCCATATAAATAAATACTGAAAACCATTTTGAAAACATGGACATTAAAGATAAAGATTTAGAATAATAAATCTTTAAAACATTTAAAACGATATTTTTGTTAAAGAGTTTTTAACAAAATGAGAGACTCTTGAATACAAATAATTGCGGAATAATATTTAATTCGGACATTATAATATCATGAGAATAAAGGGATTCATGATATAATATGTCAAAGGACAGTATACACACCATATAAGAGTGAATTGGTGCATAACAACAATGAAGTCTCAATGGAAATGTAAATTGAGATGAAATCCATTATAAAGATGATATCCTTATATTAAGGATAAATCTATCACATAATTATGTGTGAGAAATATAAGTACACCCAATATTAGTGGATATTAAGTGTGAAACAATCAGAGTTCATTCACACATAATCTTGTAAAAACAAAACCGATGGCATAGATATTTAACTCAATGAAATGAGATTGAATTAGGATTTCCCATGCAAGTTCGTAAGAATTTATCAATGAGATGATTATGTGTAGAAATAGTATATCGACACAAAGGTTTGTGGAAATTACAAAATAGAGATTCCACACATAATCTTGGCATAATAAAATCAAGAAGTATAGGTTTAACCCAAATAATTTAATGTGGGTCAAGAAGTTCCCTTATAGAAGTCTGACAGCCTAACGACGTCACATTAAAATTCAGAAAATGAGTCTATGAGAGATAAAATGGTATCTCATCACTTGGACATAAAATTTACATAAATAAGGATATAGAAGAACATATCCCAACATAATATTATGTGAATTAAAAGACATAACAAAATAAGTCTTTTAAAAAGTGGAGGGTTAATGGTCCCCTTACCGAGTTGGGTAACTTTTGAAATGTACACCCCATGGAAGAAGGGTCAAACAATGAAGATGTAAATACCCATAAATGAAATTATACTACAAAAAGTGTATAATTATGGGCAGTACATACACCAATCAAAGGATATAGTGTCAAACCTAGCATAAATGTCACGGGAATAAAAGTGAGATGAAAAATCCCTTACAAAAACTCGGCAGCCTAACGGTGCCACTTAAAACTTCCAAAAAATGGATTTTTGAGATCAAATAGGTTATATCATAATATGATCATAAAAATTACAGTATTAGTAATATAAAAGAACATCCCCAAACATAATAAAGATTAGCTTAAAAGAAATGACATAAAAGAGAGTACTTAAAAAGAAAGAGAGAGGTTGGATCCCTTACCTCAAGTCTGACTTGTCTTATTTGTTTCTTTATATTCCTGAATAATAAACTTTGGTAAATTTATAATTTATTAAGGACCACTTTTAAATATTTTTATTCAGTTCATATCACATATTATAATGTTATAATAATTGTTTAATAATGTGAGTTCATATCAGACGTTTTTGTCGATGTTTGGTACATGAGTCAAAAATGAACTTGTTTGAACATGATTTTCCATGTAGTTATAAGTAAATCATCTCCAGAATAGTATTAATGATTTAAATATCATATATATCCCGTAAATATTCATTTTATACTACTCCATAACATTTGGAGATAAAAAGAAATAAAATTCACCGTTCATGGAGACGGTAGGTCATATGTACGCATGAACGCTACTTTCATTTCATTGTCATATTAATGGAATTAAAAATAATTGAGATATATATATTATAATTCCAGTATAATATATATGTTATATAGGTCACATATGTTCATTAATTTAATTCTTTATACATTACATGTATTGCATGAACGAGTGACATCACTTGAGGGGGCGGTAGTCCACACTTCCTCATATGAAATTATCGCATTTTCACAACATGAAAAGCATAAAGGAATGTTTTAAATATAAAATTAAGAAGCATATAGAAAACATAAATACCATATATATCATATATAAAATATAGTTACATCATAATAGCCACCATGAAAGGTGTTAAGATAAGATTGAACAATCATCATTTCGTGAGGCAGAAATTCGCCATCCACAGAAATAGTATGTTCTTTAACCATTAGACGAAGGTGTGTGTAATTTTAGATCTAATACTTCACATAAAAACATCCTAGTATATTTAATATACTGGTTTTGTTACAAAATAAATGAATAAAAAGATTTTATAGGGTTGTAGAAGCAAAATAAAACAAAAGAAGACAAGGGAAGACATTACCTTTAAATCGGGTAACTCTTTGATTTGAGCTCAAAGGCTTCCATGGAGAGGATTCTGCCCGAAGGTGAGGCTTCAATGATGAATAGAGGGATGTGGAGAGTTGAAATGGGAAGGGGTTGTCCGAGACAAAGTCTATAGAGGTGTGGGTAAGGTGGTAGTGGTGGGGGCCTTTTAATAGAGGAGAGGAGGGGCACTCTTGGAAAGTTATAAAATTTTACTTTATTATAAAATGATTTTTGGATTTTAAAGGTCCCAAAATTATATATTTCTAGGATAAGGTGATAAGAGTTCGAAACCACCCATCCAATTGGTTTTTTACAAGTGTAGTTCTTAGATTTTACATTATCGTTTCATTTTATTTAAATCATTAAACTATGAGGTAATCGCTGCATCATCATGGTGTCATAAATAATTTAATTTATTTAATGTCTAAAAATTATAAAAAAAAACTATCATGATGTGGGAAATCATTTTGTATTTATAATTAATATTTATAGTCAAATATATGACTTTTATAACCCCATGTAAAAATTGTTTTAGTAAAACAACACATGTTTGTGACATTTTAATTTTAACTTTAAATAAAAAGTTATTAATGTCATTTTCCTAGAAAAGTGGCTCCATGGGGTCTCCAAGTAAACCCATGGATTGTCTTGGTAGGTAATGACTCATCCAATAAAGGTAGGACATGTTTCAAAGTCATTTCATAGTATTAAAACATTATTTTTACCTTAAATTACACTAATTACCTCGAATCGCGATTAAAACATAAAAGTTACCATTCACCAAAAAATTATTTTAATCCCATTGAACCAAATTTTACATCCTAATGACAACCTTGTATGTCATATTTTTGAAATTCAAATAACAGAAGTGGTAAAGTTTCATTTAAACGAAAAATCAGTTTTTAAACTACCACTTAGTGGTTTCACTATTCATCAAAAATTGAAGTTTTTCAGAAAAATACCAAAAATTCACCCTAAGCTATTTTTGATATTCCGAATTCAAAAATGATTTATATTTTAAAAAATTAAAAAAATATAAGTTTCATTAATTAATTTAATAATTAATTCCCGCTGTCAAAACAAATATCGTGTTTTTAAGAAATAATATCTATTAAAAGATTGACACTAGTTTAAGTCCAATTTTAAAGTGAAATTAATTCCAATGACCACTATTGGATTAAATGGTAAAAATATATTCTAATTTCACTTTAAAACCAATTAAAAAGATAATCTAATAATATAAATAAATTAGATTAAAAAGAGGATTTGAATTAAAATACAACATTTTTTACTATTCATTAAAAAATGAACTTTATCAGAAAAATACCAAAAAATTACACAAAGTAAATTTTGATGTCACGATTCTAAAGAAGAATTTTATTTTTTCAAATATAACACATAAAATTGTCTAAAAGTGGATTTAAAAGATGTTCTCCATCAGAAGGTGGTTAATCGACCTTTTAAAGAATATTAGAATGTTTACGCTTAAAAATGGATTCATTCGCATTTTTAATCCTCTAAAATTTATTGTAAAAAGTAAAAATATTTGAAAAACATATATAATCATTTTTTAGATAGTTCTGTTCATTCCTGTCATTATAATGTCTAGGTGTTAACTACCATTTAAAATAAAATTATTTTATTATTAGAGTGCAACGTAAGATTTCAAAGGAACTCGTTGTTGCGTATTGGGTAAGCCATCGAGCATATCGTTAACTTTAAATTAATATTAACATTTTATTCACAAATAGGGATAAATATAAAAATGTCATATTCTTTATTTACCTGGGGTGTTACATCCTTCCCCCCTTTTGGGAATTTTGTCCTCGCAATTTTAAAATTGGTCTCAGAAACATCATTGAAAGTCCCACATCGGAACAAGAGTCGGTAAAACAATCACTTTAAAAGAATGAAAGAGATGTACAGAGGTCACCTGAGTTAACCCATCCTAGGGTTCCATGTAGGAAAACATTGATATGGAAGAAAAATCAAAGGGTCATGTTCTGATGGAGAGTGATATAAAACAGGTTTAGGAGAAAGTTAACCACAAGAAAATCACAAAATTGTGATGGGTTAAACGGTATTGGATTTCCCCAGTAGGAAAAGGTAATAGACAACATTTTTGTTTTAAGTTACTTTTAATTGAGGAATTTATTTTTGAGGTTAACTAAATCATAAGGAAACATACTTACTTGTCTTGTAGACTTTCATCTTTTACCATATTTCTAACACGAACTCATACTTTCTCCAAAAGATGAGTATTTAGGATGACTTGTTCATATTAAGAGCGCTATAATCAACTTCTATAGAATCACCTAATCCAAAAAAGAGAACTATATACTTCCCATGTATTTAGTCCTTAACCAAAACTAAAACCAAAAAGGTTAGTATGAGATCAGATAATACCCAAAAAGGATAATCCTTTATAAAATGGAAATCTATTCTTAATCTCCAAAATTTGTCCAACAAGACCCAAAGTTCAACAAAGACCAAAAGTAAACCAGACTAAGATTGAAACCCAAATATTTGAAGGATTTAATCACATATTCTTCCAAGTTAAATCGTGACATTTATCTCCAAATAACATCAGTTTCTCTTAAAGTCTGGTATTGAAAAGTAATTAACCTAATCACATATCCTCCATGATAGGTTAATAATTTCCATAGATAACCCATAATAAACTTACTATTAATTCATAAAATCATATAACTAAAAATAATTAGTCAAACTAACCAGCGACTTCACGTAGTCCAGTGGTTGGTGATAAATACCAGTCGCACTTTGGTTGTGGGTTCGATTCCCGCAGCTTTGTCCAACCCGACGTGTTGTCACACGGTATGTGTGTTGTCCTTTTTCCAAACTATATAATTCTCAAATAATTCCCAAAAAAGAGATAAAATCATCAAAAATAACCATAACATAATTTAACCTCAAGTTTATCTCATGCCATTCATACTCCATCATAAAATATAGTAACCCATAATTACCTCAAAAGTAAGAATAATATAAACCCAAATGGTTCTTTATAACTATGTCCACAAAAGAACAGATAACTATTACTTGAATAAAATTTTCATATATCAAACATCAGGTTTACACATACTATAAAAAGTCTCCTAATGTAACCCCATCATCAAAAGAGGCTAATACTCTTAATAATTTCACCATAACTCTTGAAGCCCTTATATGTTGACTTCTTACTCATTCAACATTCTTCATGATCCATTAACCATTCCTTTCCAACTTATTCTGAAATACTTCTTTCCTACAAACAAAATCATGAATCATATCCTAATATTCCAAAATAGGAAAACAAATGTTAAGAAATAATCCATACCTTTGATTGGTCATTGTCAGTTTCTTCATCCTAAATCGGAATGGAATTAGGTATTGGTAAATGAATATTCGTACGATCATGGTCATACCATTCCCGAAACATCTTCATAGGACATGTGTTTGTATAATGACCATGCACACCACATTTAAAACATTCAATTGATCCCTCAAAAAGAACTTCTTTCACTTTGCTTGAATCAACTGGATGCTTCCTTTTTCCATGGTAGGTTCTTGCTTTATGACCTTCATTTCCACAACTATAGCATATTTATGTCCCTTTGAAACATTTTCCTAGGTTATTCTTTCCACGTCTTTGACACAAAGTTTTTTGAAAACACTTAACTTTATGATTATTACTTGTAGTTCCGTAGGGATTTTTTTCTCTCATATATGATGCCTTATAGAAATCACCAAGGTTTAGGTGGTCAATCATGACTCTAGATAGTTGGTTGAGGATAAACACAAGAGTTATCATTGCAGCTCCCATATCATTCAGTTTCTCACTCAGAAAATTGTCACAGTTTCCTTCACATCAACTGTTACTTTGGTGCCTACTAGATCCAGCCATTTATTAAAACCAAAATGGTCAGTGTGAGTATATCAACAAAACCATCATGTAATATTGAGGGAGATAAACACTGAGATATACTTACTCATTCACTTTATCTAAAACTAGGACTCTTTCTGAAATCCTAAAAATTATGGTAATGTCACTTATGCTTAAATAATACCCTAACCTCTAAAGTTATCTAAACCGACCTTTGATACCAAGTATAAGGCCTCGGCCTTAAACATTACTTAATCATGAATTAAATGAATAATTCACATAGAGGATCTTTTCAAGTTTAGTGTTTTATAGAATTAGGTCATAACTATTACATCTCAAAAGATTACATAGTAGACACTTCTACTAAGTTTCCATAAAATAATAAAAAAACTCTTAAAAAGAAACATGTCTAGTTCCATGTTTTAGATAGCATGTCTTTCCTTGATCCCATCCTTGACCCTATTCATCTTTATGTCTTATAGAAAACATTTCAAAAACATAGTATGAGCATAAAAAGCCCAGTAAAGGATACACAAAGAAGGAAAACTATTAGTTTTTTAAAACAACAAGTAAACCATGAATACTTTTCCAAAGTAATACTTTTCACCTTTATGAAGTAGTAAAGACTATTCACTGAATAAAAGACCATTACTTACCCTTTTTTAACCAAAATATTACCATAAAACCCATATAAAGAACACAGAACATATAAAGTTATCTTGGGACATAAACATACTTAAATGGAATAACCATTCGGTCGACTTCCACACATACTTAATGGAATATCCATACGACTGACTTCCATTCCCAATGCATTGGAGGTTATAATGTAACCACTCATCATGGTATTCATGGCACCACCCGTCATATGGTTTATCAAGTAACCACTTGTAAAATGTCCAAGTACCATCATTAAACATAAAATATTGCAAATATAAACATTTCAATAAAAACATTTCATTTGAAATCACAATAAGTAACTACGAGATATTGAGTTAATCAATCCATTTTCACAAACCATTTAAAAGAGATTTTTGAATCAAAGTGTCCCATACCACTTTGAAGGTTTTAATGGAATTATAATTTTAAAACATTAATGTCCATATAAATAAATACTGAAAACCATTTTGAAAACATGGACATTAAAGATAAATATTTAGAATAATAAATCTTTAAAACATTAAAATTGATATTTTTGTTAAAGAGTTTTTAAAAAAATGAGAGACTCTTTAATACAAATAATTACGGAATAAAATTTAATCCGAACTTTATAATATCATGAGAATAAAGGGATTCATGATATAATATGTCAAAGGACAGTATAAACACCATATAAGAGTGAATTGGTGCATAACAACAATTAAGTCTCAATGGAAATGTAAATTGAGATGAAATCCATTATAAAGATGGTATCCTTAAATTAAGGATAAATCAATCACATAATTATGTGTGAGAAATATAAGTACAACCAATATAAGTGGATATTAAGTGTGAATCAGAGGTCATTCACACATAATCATGGAAAAACAAAACCAATTATATAGATATTTAACTCAATGAAATGAGATTGAGTTATGATTTCCCAAACAAGTTCGTAAGAATTTATCAATGAGTTGATTATGTGTATAAATAGTATATCTACACAAAGGTTATTGGAAATTAAAACATAGATATTCCACACATAATCTTGGCATAATAAAATAAAGAAGTAGAGGTTTAACCCAATGAATTGAAAGTGGGTCAAGAAGTTCCCTTACAGAAATCCGACAGCCTAAAAACGTCACTTTAAAATTCAGAAAATGAGTTGATGAGAGAGAAAATGGTATCTCATCACCTGGACATAAAATTTACATAAATAAGGATATATAAGAACATATCCCAACATAATATTATGTGAATTAAAATACATAACAAAATAAGTCTTTTAAAAAGAGGAGGGTGAAAGGTCTCATTACCGAGTTGGGTAACTTTCGAAACGTACACCCCATAGAATAAGGGTCATACAATGAAGATGTAAATACCCATAAATTAAATTATACTAAACAAAGTTTATAATAATGGGATGTACATAAACCACTCAAAGGAAATAGTGGCAAACATATCATAAATGTCACGGGAATAAAAGTGAGATGAAAAATCCCTTACGAAAACTCGGCAGCTTACCGGCGCCACTTAAAACTTCCAAAAAATTGATTTTTGAGATCAAATAGGGTATCTCATAATATGAACATAAAAATTACAGTATGAGGAATATAAAAGAACATCCCCAAACATAATAAAGATGATCTTATAATAAATTACATAAAAATGTACTTAAAAAGAAAGAGAGAGGTTGGATCCCTTACCTCAAGTCTGACTTGTCTTATTCGTTTCTTTATATTCCTGAATAATAAACTTTGTTCAATTTATAATTGCCTAAGGACCTTTTATAAATATTATTATTCAGTTCATATCACATATTATAATGTTATAATAATTGGTTAATAATGTGAGTTCATATCAGATGTTTTTGTCGATGTTTGGTACATGAGTCAAAAATGAACTTGTTTCAACATGATTTTCCATGTAGTTATAAGTAAATCATCTCCAGAATAGTATTAATGATTTAAATATCATATATATCCATTAAATATTAATTTTATTCTACTCCATAACATTTGGAGACAAAAAGAATTAAAATGCATCGTTCATGGAGACGGTAGGCCGTACGTACGCATGAACGGTACTTTCATTTCTTTGTCATAATAATGGAATTAAAAATAATTGAGAGATATATATATTATAATTACATTATAATATATATGTTATATAGGTCACATATGTTTACTAATTTCATTATTTATACATTCCATGTATTTCATGAATGAGTGACATCACTTGTGGGGGTGGTAGTCCACACTTCCTCGTTTGAAATTATCGCATTTGCACAACATGAAATGCATAAATTCATGTTTTAAATATAAAATTAAGAAGCATATAGAAAACATAAATACCATATATATCATATATAAAATATATTTACATCATAATGTCCACCATGAAAGGTGTTAAGATAATATTGAACAATCATCGTTTCGTGAGGTAGAAATTCGCCATCCACAGAAACAGTATGTTCTTTAACCATTAGACGAAGGTGTGTGTAAGTGTAGCTCGAATAATTCACATAAAAACATCCTAATATAATGAATATACTGGTGTTGTTACAAAATAAAGGAATAAAAATATTTTAGAGGGTTGGAGAAGCAAAATAAAACAAAAGAACACAAGGGAAGGCGTTACCTTTAAATCGGGTAACTCTTTTTGATTTGAGCTCAAAGGCTTCCTTGGAAAGGATTCTTCCTGAAGGTGAGGCTTCAATGATGAATAGATGGATCTGGAGAGATGAAATGGTCAGGGTTTGGCCGAGACAAAGTCTTGAGAGGTGTGGGTAAGGTGGTAGAGGTGGGGGCCTTTTATAAGAGGAGAGGAGGGGCACTCTTGGGAAGTTATAAACCTTTACATTATTATAAAATGATTTTCGGATTTTAAAGGTCCCAAAATTATATATTTTTAGGATAAGGTGATAAGAGTTCGAAATCAACCCATCCAATAGGTTTTTTACAAGTTTAGGTCTTAAATTTTACATTATCTTTTCATTTTATTTAAATCGTTAAATAATGAGGTAATCGCTGCATCATCATGGTGTCATAAATAATTTAATATATTTAATGTCTAAAAATTATAAAAAAACTATCATTATGTAGGAAATATTTTTAGATTTCTAATGAATATTTATAGTCAAAAATATTTCTTGTATAACCCCAT
The DNA here is from genome assembly GCA_963277665.1 of Viscum album. Lineage (NCBI taxonomy): Eukaryota > Viridiplantae > Streptophyta > Magnoliopsida > Santalales > Viscaceae > Viscum > Viscum album. Next base: position 991,726,791 of record OY728152.1, on the reverse strand, counting down.
GTAAAATCTATTTTAGTAAAACAACACATGTTTGTGACATTTTAAATTAAACATTAAATAAAAAGTAATTAATGTCATTTTCCTACCAAAGTGGCTCCATGGGGTCCCCATGTAAACCCATGTATTTTCTTGGTCGGCCATGACTCATTCAATAAAGTTAGGACATGTGTCAATGTCATTTCATATTATTAAAACATTATTTTTACCTTAAATTACACTAATTACCTCGATTCACGATTAAAACTTAAAAGTTACTATTCAAAAAAATTATTTTAATCCCATTGAACCAAATTTTACATAATAATGACAACCATGTATGTCAGATTTTTGAAATTCAAATCATAGAAGTGGTAAAGTTTTATTTAAACAAAAAATCAGTTTTTAAACTACCACTTAGTGGTTTCACTATTCATCGAAAATTGAAGTTTTTCAGAAAAATACCAAAAATTCACCCTAAGTTATTTTTGATATTCCAAATTCAAAACTAATATCTATTTTACAAAATTAAAAACATATAATATCCATTAATTAATTTAATAATTAATTCCCGCTGTCAAAATAAATAGCGTGTTTTTAAGAAACAATATCTATTAGAAGATTGACACTAGTTTAAGTCCAATTTCAAAGTGAAATTAATTCCAATGACCACTATTGGATTAAATGGTAAAAATATATTCTAATTTCACTTTAAAACCAATTGCAAAGATAATCTAATCATATAAATAAATTATATTAAAAAGAGGTTTTAAATTAAAATACAACATTTTTCACTATTCATTAAAAAATGAACTTTATCAGAAAAATACAGAAATTTACAGAAAGTAAATTTTGATGTCCCGATTCTAAAGAAGAATTTTATTTTGTCAAATATAACACATAAAATTGTCTAAAATTTGATTTAAAAGAGGTTCTCCATCAAAAGGCGGTTAATCGACCTTTTAAAGAATATTAGAATGTTTATGCTTAAAATTGGATTCATTCACATTTTTAATCATCTAACATTTATTGTAAAAAGTAAAAATATTTGACAAACATATATAATCATTTTGTAGTTAGTTCTGTTCATTCCCATCATTACAACGGCTTGGTGTTAACTAACATTTAAAATAAAATTATTTTATTATTAGAGTGTAACGTAAGATTTCAAAGGAACTTGTTGTTGTGTATTGGGTAAGCCATCGAGCATATTGTTCCCTTTAAATTAATATTAACATTTTATTTGAAAATAGGGATAAATATAAAAATGTCATATTCTTTATTTACCTGGGGTGTTACACCCTGGGTCAGCCGGAACCGGGTTGACCCATCCCGGGTCCGGGTTTGGCCCACTAGGGCGCGGCCTGGCCCGGCGGTCGCGGCTCGGCCCGGCCCGGCGCGGGCGGCCCGGCCTGGTGCGACATGTCCAGCTTGACGCAGGCGTGGCCAGCGGCTCGGCCATTTGGCCGAGCGGGATGTGGAGGGGGGCGTTGCCCCCCTTGAATGAAGAAATGACCCCCATGAGGGGGGGCCCGACTCTTGGCCAGTCGGGGGATACGACCCCCAGTCCTTCCGAAACGGTCGGCCCGGCTAGCCGCCCGGTGCTGCCACCGCGGGACCCCGCAGTCCCGCCCCTCCGAAGCGTCGGCGGCCAGCGGTTCCGGTCACCCCTCTTTGCACTGCTGCGGCTTCAAGTCGCGGCCTTGTCCTAACGGCACGGCGCGACGGTGATGTGCCCCTCTGTCGTGGCCCCGCTCCGGTCGGGGCCTCTTCTTGGTTCACCGGCGCGGCGCAACGGCGCCGTGCCCCTCCACCGTGGCCTGCCTCTGGCCCTGGCTTCTTTCAGCCTCAACGGCGCGGCGCGACGGCGCCACGCGTCTTCGTCGCATTCCTCTTTGTTTCCACGCAGTGCTGTTGCACCACGATACCTTTGTTCATGCCGCAACAAGTACTACATCAAAGGGGGAGGAGGGTCAGCCATGTTCTTGCGGTCTGACCTCCTCCCGTTATAAGGATAGCAGGCGGCCCAAAAATTAAAATAACTTCGACAAAGCAAGCAAAAATTTAATCCATTAAATTTGAACTCAAACCCCTACCTTGATGAAGTCATCGAATGAGGTCCGTCGCGGGAAAAGGACGTCGCGGAAGATGGTGTCGTGGAAGATGGCGTCGTGGAAGACGGCGTCGTGGAAGACGGCATCGTGGAAGAAAGCGTCGCGGAAAACGGCATCGCGGAAGATGGTGTCGGTGTTTGCCCGAAGAAGGATGTGGCGCGTCGTCGTTCTCAAAAGAAGGTGTCTCTTGCCGGCTTTGGAGAGGAGGGGTGACGGCACGATGATTCTCTTGCGGTGATGGAGTTCCATGTCGTAGACTCGACGTTCTTCGCGTTCTTCGACAATGAAGAAGATGTTCTTCAGAGCGCAAGAATCCCCTCCTTCTTTCCGCAAAATGAATCAACCCCCAATAAAATAAGACATTGTCTTATTTTATTAACACACACGCATGCCAAAATTAAATTTGAAATTTAAAAACATCCCCTTCAATTATTTGAAGAGCCTTTAACAGTCCATTAAATTGGGAGAGTTGACTTGTCAATTAAAAAGGGGGGGTGCGGGTGTGTTACACAATTAAATGCACGAGGGAGGTTTTAAGGAATTTGAAGGGGTGGGGCTCATGTGGGCCCCACCTCACTATTATCCTACCAAATGGAGTTAGGATGTAGTGGGAACTACTCCAACATCCATGCATAGGTTAAAACAACATAGAATAGAAAATAAAAATTGTAGCACAAATTTTTATTTCATTCCTTAGTGAACCCATTTTTTTTATTAACCTCACCCGAGTAAACGCAACGCTAGAAAAGGTGTTCCTAAGCAATTATCGGAATTGCGGTTTCATCGGTGCCTTCAGATTTTGATTCCGAGCAATGGATAAAAAGTTAGAAAAAACCGCTCGTTCGTTCACTAAACGTAACCGAGAAAAACTTCGGAAAATGATTCTGGGCACACCGGGCCTCGGAATCAGGTGCCGTCAGAAACTGCGTACTCGTAAAAAACCAAATAAAATTATGAAAAAAAATTCCCCTGAAATTTACTAGTCTTTAAATTACTCCCACCACATGTATTTATGTCCCCGTAAAGATACATCACAAACTAGGGAAACAAATGAGGGTACTGAGCATGCATCTGAGCCTCCCACTCCCAAGTGCTCTCCTAGATGTTCCCATGCTGTCATCTGATGCGCACTAGAGGAATCGACCGCCCATGTAGGGCCCACTCCTGTCGATCCTAGATCTCCACCGAGACCTCCCCAAAAGTCTCCCCATCATCAATGTACAACTCCCCATGGTCGATGATATGCATCGGGTCGTGCATGTACCTCCTCAGCTGAGATACGTAGAAGACGTCGTGCACACGGTGCAACTGAGGTGGTAGAGCTAGGCTGTAATCCACCTCGCCTATCCTGCTGAGAACATAGAATGGTCCGATGATGCACGGAGATAACTTTACACCTCGACCAAATCTCAATAATCCACATCGAGGTGAGACCCGCAAGAAGACGTGGTCACCATCCTCGAACTCTAGTGGTCTCTGCCACCTGTAAGCATAAGACTTCTGTCAGCTCTGAGTTGTCCTCATCCGCTCCTGGATAACCTAGACATTCTCTTTCTTGACCAAGACCATCTCTGGTCCAATAAGTGCAGACTCTCCAGGGTCTGTCCAGCACAGAGGTGATCTACAAGGTCGGTCTTACAATGCCTCATATGGTGTCATCCCGATGGTGGAGTGGTAGATGTTGTTTTACGCAAACTCCACCAAGGGTAGGTGGTCTTCCCATCTACGACCAAAGTCGAGGACACATGCACGGAGCATGTCCTCAAGAGTCTGTATGGTCCACTCCATTTGACCATCCGTCTGAGGGTGAAAGGCGGTTCTCAGTCGTAGCTGCGTCCCGAATGCCTCCTACAACCCCTTACAAAGCCGGGAAGTAAAGCGAGCATCTCGATCGGAGACGATAGATGATGGCACACCATGAATCCATACCATCTCTTGAATGTAGAGGCGTCCCAGGCTCTCCATTGAGCCATGTTCTCTGATGGGTAAGAAGTGGGCCGACTTGGTGAGTCGGTTGACAATCACCCAAATGGAGTCATGACCTTTGGAAGAACATGGAAGTACAGTCACAAATTCCACACATATCCCATCCCATTTCCACTCCGGGACCTCCAAGGGTTGCACCAAGCATGGTGGTACCTGGTGCACCACCTTCACCTGCTGACAGGTGAGGCATCAAGAAACGAACTCAGCTATAGCCTTCTTCATACTCGGCCACCAGTGTTGTCGTCTGAGATCCTGGTACATCTTCACCACTCCTAGATGTTCCGCTAAAGGGGAAGTTTGAAACTCCCTAAACACCTCCTCCTGTAAAGATGATGGTACCATGGTACGTCCTTTGAAAAGGACGACATGCTCTCCTCTCATAGAAAACCCATCACGTGCTAATCCTTAGGATATCTGTGCATGCCGCGTCTCACAGTCAGTGTCCACACACTGTGCCTCTCTGACCCGCTGCAGTAGTGGAGGAGTGACTGTGAGTGACTGAAGAAAGTTTTCTTCATCTCTATCCACGAATGATATCTTCAAAGCGGCTAGCTGCTCCGTCGCCTCCTCGAGTAGCTGAATGCCCATCCTCCTACTGAGATTATCGGCTACTACGTTCCCCTTTCCAGTAGTATAGACTATCTCAAAGTCATAGTCCTAGAGGAACTCTAGCCATCGTCGTTGTCTCAGATTCAGGTCTTTCTACGAGAAGATATACCTGAGACTTTGATGGTCAGAGTAGACTGTAAAGCGCTCTCCCATCAGATATTGTCTCCACATCTTCAGAGCAAAGACCACTACTGCTAACTCCAGGTCATGGGTAGCGTAGTTCTACTCATTATGCCTCAACTTAATAAACCCATAGGCGATCACTGCCCACTCCTGCATCATGACACATCCGAGTCCGGTCCCTGATGCATCGCAGTTGACTACGTACCCCACTCCCTCCTCCGGTAGCCTCAAGATAGGTGCGCTGGTCAATCTCCGTCTCAGCTCCTAGAAGATTTGATGACATCTATCTGACCACACGAAGGGTTTCCCCTTCTTCCTCAAAGCTTAAAGTTGTGCTGAAGCTCTGGAAAAGTCTGGCACAAATCTCTGGTAGTACCCAACTAGACCCAAGAAACTCCGAACCTCCGTCACGCTCCTGGGTGTCTCCCAAGCTAGCACTACGTCGATCTTCACAGGGTCCACTACAACTCCCGCCTCAGAGATGATGTGTCCCAAGAAGTGGACCTCGCGTAACAAGAACTGACACTTCGAGAGTTTACCATAAAGATGGTGCTCTCAGAGTGTGTCCAGTACAACCCGCAAGTGGTAGGCATGCTCCTCCTTAGAGGTCGAGTATATCAATATGTCGTCGATGAATTCCATTACAAATCAATCGAGGTATGCTTGAAATATCATGTTCATGAGAGTAATGAACATCGTTGGAGCATTGGTTATGCCGAATGGCATAACCAAGAACTCATAGTGGCCATACCGACATCTGAAAGCTGTCTTATACACGTCCTCATCCCGAACTCTGAGCTGATGATAGCCTGACCTGAGGTCTATCTTTGAGAACCACCGTGCTCCCTTGAGATGATCGAAGAGGTCTTCATTCCTTTGTAGAAGATACTTGTTCCTCACGGTCACCTGGTTCATGCGAAGATAGTTGGCACACAGTCGTAAGCTCCCATCCGCCTTCTTGGCCAACAAAATTGGGGAAGCACAGGGTGAAACACTGGTTCGGATGAATCCCTTGCCCTGCAAGTCCTCTAGCTATACCCGTAGCTCTTGAAGCTCAGCGGGGGCCATCCGATATACTGGAGTGGATATCGGGGTTGTCCCAGAATACAGGTCAATATAAAGTCTACCTCTCTGCGAGGAGGTATTCTTGGAACTTCGTCAGAAAAAACGTCCACATACTGATCCACCACTACAGGAAAACTAGGACTCTTCACTTCAACTGCTCCTAGGATGAGGCTAGCCAACTGATGAGTGATCGGTTGTCCTCTCCTCTATATGAGTCCATCCTATGCTACTAAGGCTCTCTTCTCGCGGGTGAAGGTGAACCTTCTCCCATTGGTGCGAACATATCGCACCTTGCGCCAAATACAGTCAATTTGAGCATGGACTATAGATAACCAATCCATGCCCAAGATGACATCATAAAGCCTCGATGCTGCTACAAGAAGATCCCAACTGAAGCTCTCACCTCCTAGAGTAATCTCACACTGCCGGCACCAGTGCGTAATCGTCGAGTCTGCTCCCTTAGGAGTCTCTAGCTGTACGGATCGAGCCAACGGCTCCGTCGGAATCTCTGAGCTCCGAACAAGGGTAGCGGCAATAAAATAATGACTCGCTCCTGTGTCTATAAGAATAGCAACAAGGGTGGAGTAGACAAAGATAATACCTTGAATCATCACTAGCACACCGTGGTCGTAGGCCTCCGCTAACTGAAGCTGAGCCTGCCTCTGCCCTCCATCTCCCTGTAGTCGGGGTGGACCTCCTGGTGTTGGTGGTGGTGGTAAAGCCTCAAAGCATCGCCCACCACCAGCTGCTCGGCCAGATCCTCAGCCTCATCTGCCTGCTCCCTGCGGACCACCACGGTCGACCATCTACCTCTTCTTGGGTGGTCCCTCAACCGTCTGTTTCTCCTCTGAATGGAGGGTCGGGCAGTCACGAGCCATGTGGCCCTTCCTGCCGCATGCGTAGCACTGTCTGCTCCTCAGAAGGCTGGCTCTACGCTATGTGCCCCGCACCTCCGAGCCAGTGTCATGAGGTCGTCCGCCTGATGGTCTGGTCTGCCTGGACCCCTGTGACGGCAGTCGACTGCTAGCTGCAGATGACTCTGCTACGTGCTGCCCTACGGTAGGTCTCTCTGCTGGTGTAGGCTCAGCAAGAAATATCTCTCTGAGAAGGGCTCTCTCCAGTACTTCTGTCTATGTTAGAATGCTAAGGGAGATCATCGATGCCCTGATCTCATGACTCAGTCCCTGCTCGAAGGTCCAGGCCTGGAAGAATGGGTCCCGTACCTTGTCCGTCGAATAGCGTGAGATATTTATAAGTCTCGGCAAGTACTGGGCGACCGTCATGCTGCCATGCCACATATGTACTAGCTCCTGGATGCGCACCGCACGGAAGGTGACTGGGATGAACTCCAAGAGGAAGAGGCTCTCAAAGTCCGTCCAGAAGATAGATGCCTCATCGTGCACCTGGAGCATCATGCTCCAACATCTGCCTGTTGCCGCGTGTAGGAGGCTCACTGCAAGGATCACCATGAGGTCATCTGGTGTCCCCACTAACCTGAAAAATCGAACAACAGCCCCCAGCCAATCCTCGGCTGCCTGAGGTTCCATATCCCTGCGGAACCTGGGCGGTCTCTAATGCTGAAACTTGTGAAGTTCACTAAAGAGATGTGCACTCTCATCGGCTGGGGATGGTGGCATCGGTGGCTCGGCGGGTAGGGGTATCGTCGGTGCCTCCGCTGTGAAAGGGCCCTACACTGAGGCCTCATCGCTCGGTGGGCTGTCGTCTCGCATAAAGCTCCGAACCCTAGCTGGTTGTCATCATGGGGCCATCCTAAAAAGAAACAGGTGTGCCACAGTCAAAACAGTATACCTAGGGATCTGAGACAAAGAAATCACAAAGAAAACTTTTGAAACACACATGCAATCAATATTTTTGTGCATTGAGTCAGAAATCAGAAGTCAGGGTCCTGGTGTATGGATACGTCGGCCACCGCACCAACACTGGACTCCCTGAACTAATAACCACACTCAATACTCTTAACACAATTTCTTCACATAGTAGAATGATCAGAGTCCTGAGTTCTGCGGTAGAACCGAACTCCTCTGATACCAATTTGTCACAACCCGACCTCGGGCCCCATGCAGTGACTACCCCAAGCCCGCCTTCCATAGGCCAGGGGCTGGCGACTAGCACCCAAGGTTTAAATCCTGATAAAAGGGGAAGGCATTGCCTTTATAAAGTAAAAAACACCACAGAGTAAGCCAGCAGAAGTAAAAACTATGTAACCTGGGTACAATAGTAAGTGCGGAAAGTAAATGGGCCATAATACAAACTCAAACTGAAAGTAAAGTACAACTGGAAAGAAAGTACAACAACTGAAAAGTAAAGTAGCAATGTCGAGCCGTCCACTGGAAGTCCCACCTGAAGGGTGGGTACAGATAGTGTCCTCAGCTCCATGGGTCCAGTCGTCTGATCGGTGTACGTCATGCCCAGTGGTCCACCTCTAGGTACCGACTTGCTCCACAATCCTCAAACACGATCAACGCTATCCATCGGCTACATCCAACACAACGTAGTGCGGGCATAGCCCGTGCATGGGTGAGTATACGCTACTCAGTAGGGACCCCGAGACCCCCGAAGGTCTCCCCGAATCCACAAAGGAAAGATGCAATTACAAAGTTACAACCAACACTAATTAGTTATATGCCCATACATATACCTAAGTCATAAATTCCAGTTCGGCTCCAACATCCGTGCCCATGTTCGATCACGTCCACACAGGATAGTACAACCCAATCCACACAAGAAAGCACAACTCAATCCACATAGGAAATCAAGTCAATCATATTGAAGATAATGATTGAAAGTCAAGACTCAGCTCACAAAGGTATACTTTTTCGTAAGGTGATAGAGATGATCATATGTAGCCATTGATTCATCTAAGCTGGGACCCACATAGAATACTAGACTTGCTAAGCTGTCAGACCCACGTAATATACAAGACCAGTTACTATTCCGGACCCACGTTGGATACAAGTACAGAGTCAAATACTACTGGACCCACGTAGGATACAAGAACAGTAGTACAGCTAGACCCATGTAGGTTACAAGAACAGTAGTCATCGCCGTCAAACCCACGGAGGATTTCAGTATGGTCGTCATCACTGCCGAACCCACAGAGGATTTCAGTGCAGTCGCATCGCTGCCGAACCCACGGAGGATTTCAGTGCAGTCGTCATCATCTTTGCAGTCGCAGCCAGCTCTAGGGTCCGACACACAGCATGCTCGATTCCGTGAGGGCCCGCTCCATGAGCCAAGGGGTTCGATACATCAACTGACACGTAGTCCGGAGTTGATGTATCCCAATGTTCCATCTCGACAAAAGGAACTCAACGTGACAGACGGCGCGTCAATCGGACGCCCGGTCTGAGAGTTATTGGCTTTTTCGTTCCAGGGGCCCGGTTGGTTTTTAAGTCAAAACCAACCTGACTGCACTCCAACGGTGTCCAAACCTTGAGCGGAGTAAGCCAAAAGGTCCATCCCACTAAGAGGAATCCAACAAAGTCTATGGCACGTCAATTGGACGTCTGGAGCTGAAGTTATAAGTGTTTCTGCTCCGAGGGCCCGGTTGGTTTCATGTTTGAACCAACCCAGCCATACACAAAGTTCTCCAAAACCTTGAGTGTCATATACCAAAACGATATTCTCGATCCAAGGATCGCATTGCAAGTGACGGTGCGTCGATCGGAGGTCTGTAGCCCAAGTTACGGTCATTTAAACAAACTTGTCCGGTTTTAGGGTGTTTTGGGCCCGGGCTGACCTGGTCCAAGACCCCATGGGTCGGCCCGAACTGGGTCGACCCAACCCGGTTCCAGGTCCAGCCCACTATGGCGTGGTCCGGCCTAGCCCGGCGTGGGCGGCCTGGCGCTGGTGGCCCGGCCCAGTGCGGCCGGTCCGGCCTGACGCGGACGCGGCCCGTGTGGCCAGCGGCTCGGCCGTTTGGCCGAGTGGGATGCGGAGGGGGGCGATGCCCCCCTTGAATGAAGAAAATGACCCCATGAGGGGGGGGGCACCTCTTGGACAGTTGGGGATTATGACCCCCGGTCCTTCTGAAATGGACGGCCCGGCTGGCCGGCCGGTGCTGCCGCGGCGGGACCCCGTGGTCCCGCCCCTCCGAAGCGTCGACGGCCGGCGGTTCCGGCCGCCCCTCCTTGCACCACTACGTATTCAAGCCATGGCCTTTTCCAACCTGCATGGCACGATGGCAACGTGCCCCTCCGCCGCAGCCTAACTCCGGCCCTGCCTTCTTTCGGCCTCAACGGCACTGCGCGACGGCGCCACGCTTCATCGTCACGTTCCTCTTTGTTTCCGCAGAGTGTCGTTGCACCGCACTGCCTTTGTTCGTGCCGCAACAAGTACAACCTCAATGGGGGAGGAGGGTCGGTTGTGTTCGTGTGCTCCGACCTCCCCCCGTTATAATGATAACAGGCGGCCCAAAAATTAAAATAACTTCGAACAAAGAAAGCACAAATTTAATACATGAATTATACTTTTAAAATCAATCATGAAATATTTTTACGAAAAATTAACAAGTATTACAATCAAGGAGATGGTAGGTCATACGTGCGCATGATTAACGTTCCTATTTTTCAATGATCGTTATGGGAAGAAGGTAAGTAAAATTTATCCTTCTAGAATTATAATTATATCCTAAATACCATATTATTTAACCATATATAATTACATATATATTTCTTGTGATGTAAATGGAATTGCATCTCGTCGAGTAGGTGGTAGTTCACACGTCCATGAAAGATGTTTTAAATTTTTCAATGTGTGAAAGGGTAATAAAGAAAATTATATACTATATATAAGGAAATATAATTAATTCATAAATATCATATATAGTTTATCTATGTCAAAAAATAATATAAACTCGTGCTTAATACATTCTAGGTAATGTGTGAACGTATCACATCAATTTCAGGAGGTGGTAGTTCAGACGTCCAAAAATAATGATATCATATTAACATAAGATGGAAATCATAAAGGTATGTGTTATATAAAAATTAGACAAGTACAAAAAAATATGATACACATATATATATATATATATATTATAAAAATTGTGTATCCTTTATACTTTGGAACCATGATATGTGGTAATGGAAAAACAAATGACATCGTTTTGTGAGATGGTATTTCACCATACATAAACTGAAATTTAGTTACCCATTTGATGAAAGTGTGTTCAGGTTTATGTAAAACCATTAACATATAAACATATAAGTATATTTAATATACTTATTTAACCATATAATTAGGAAATAATGTTAAATTAATGTATTACAGAAGAAAACAATGTAATTAAAAAAATTTAAAAGTTACATCTTCTTTGGGTAACTCCATTCGGTTTTCCCCCAAGAACATATTGGTTTGATTTTCACAAAAAGATAGGAATTTAGGGTGAGGGGAGGGTTTTGGGGATATTTTTTTCAGGATTAGGAATATCTGAATTGGTATTATATGTTTGAATAAGGGAGAGGGGTGCGTGCATTTTTACAGTGGAGGGGGAGTGGAATTCCTGTAAATATAAAAAGGTAAACAATATTGGGAGGTATCCCTTACATAATATGAATCTAATAATGATACCAATTAGATACAATAGGATGTATGGTATAATAATGTTCATAAAATGGGTTTTGGAGAAGTTTCTAGGTCATTCATACTCTTAATATTAATGTTTTATCCACTAAGCAACCACATTTGTTACCTTAATTGCTACAATTAATTTTAATTAATTTCTCTAATATTTTATGTCAAAAACAATGTTGAAAATTTTAAACACTTAAAATTAGTATTTCTAAAAATATGTAGTCCATTTTTGAAAATTCCAATAATTTATGTGGTAGAAATTAATTTGAAATTAATCTCATAGAGAGGATGACAAAGTGGGTTTTTAAAGTAAAAAAATGTTCAAAAGTTTGCTATGTTTTTTATATCTAAGTTCAAAGTAAAAAAATTCAAATGAAATAAATTTTTTTAATGATATAAAATTTTACTATTTATAATTTAAATCTAATTCAATGAATAATTTAACAATATAAATATAATAGATGAAAATTTACTTTTGAATTAAAATCCAGTATTAGTCACTATTCATCAAAATATGAATTTTCTCAGAAAAAATACCAATAATCACAAAAAAATTGAAATTTCACTTTAAAAAATGAATTTTATTTTTGCATATAAATTTTAATTATTTATTTTTAAAATAATTGTTCTATTTAATGGTAATAAAATTTCTTTATTAAAAAATAGTTCTTTAAATTTTAAAATTGGATTTATTCTTTTCTTGTACCTATAGAATCTAGTATGTGAATGTAAAAAATCGTAAACATGTGTAAACAAAATATAGATAGTTAAATTCATTCTATCTAATAAAATGGTTAGGAGTTAGATACCATATTAAAAAATATTAACAATATATAATTGTTCAATATAACTTATTCTTACAAGCAATGCAAGATTTCAGAGAAATAGATTATTGTGTGTCATGTATACTATTGGAAATAACATCCCTTTTAAGAAAAAATTAATATTTAATTCATAAATATTAATAAATATAGAAAATAATTATTCTATCATTACCTAGGTTGTTACATCCTTACCCCATTGGGAAATTTCATCCTCACAATTTTAGTCATTTATTAAATAAGTGGGGATATTTTTCCCTCATATCATTTTCATATTCCCATGTTTCCTCTTAAACTGTACACTCTTTCCATAAATCATTAACCTAGGGAATTATCATATTTCTCAGCACTTCCTTTTTATTTTCACAAACCTGAACTAGTTGTTCCTCTTAAGAAATATTCACTTTTATCAGAACTACTTTAGGGATCAAAACATGAGATGAATCTAGTACACACAAAATTAATATGTAAACATGAAATATATTTTGCACCTAAGAGAATATTTAGAGTAAGGACCCTTAGTAGGAAACCGATCCAACTTTCTCCATGATTTTCTATGGTCCAATGAATTCAAGACTTAGATTCCCCTTCTTACCAAAACTCATTCCAATTTTCCTTAGAGAAACATTTTGAAATTCATGATCACCTACATCGAAAAAAAGATCTTTCCTCCGGCTATCTACATAACTTTATGCCTATTCTGAGTTATCCTCATGTGTCTCTAAAGAAACTAACTTTAATCTATCATTTACTCTACAAACATTGGACCCATCAACTTCCCTTCACCTACCTCATCCCAAAATGCCAGTGTTTAGGACTACTTTTCCTAAAATTCCATAAATGGTTCCATCTATATGCTGGAATGAAAAATAATATTATAAAAAAAATCAAATAATGAAATATGTTGATCCCAACATCCTTGGTATTCCATTGAGAATAAATTAAATATATCCTCCATGTTTTAAATATTCCCCTCAGAATTTCCATCGGATTGAGGATGAAAAGATCTACTGAAATTTAATTCAGTACCCAGTGACTTTTTAAGTCCTAAACAAAAATGTGGATGTGAACCTTAGATCGTGGTTTGATACAGTGGATAGAGGCACTCTATATAACCTGATAATATATTTTATATATATTCTATAATTCTTCCCTAAAGACATCATATCTTGGATGGGATGAAAATTTACAGATTTGGTTAAATGATCAATAATAACCTACATTTCATTGTACCTTGATAGGTCTTTGGAAATCCTACCATAAAATCCATTGATATGTTCTCATATTTCCATTCTATCACTATAAATGGTTGAAGAAAATTCTTTATTTATTTTCACTCAAATTTAGCCTACTAAAAAGTCAAAAACTTCATTTTAAAATAAAAAATGTATCTTTTCATTCCATCCCACCAGTAATACTCAAGAAGTTATCTATGAATCTTTGTGCTTCCCAGATTAATGGTAGAAATAAAAACTATGACATTTAGTGAGAAAATATTTCCTCAAATATGAATTTAAAGGCACACATAATCTCTTTATAAATCATTAAAAAACTTCTTTATCAATGTTAAAATATGAAAACATACCATTCGTAACATATTCTACCTTTTCTTCTAAATATTGATCCACCATCTAAGCCCTCTTAATTATTTCCAAAAAAGTCAAATACAATAAATCCTGTAAAAAACAATCGATGTCCCTAAATCCTAAAATTATTGCCCAAAATTCATTAAATAATTAAACAAATGGTCAAATTACAAAAAGAACATGGTTAATGTTGCATTAATTTTTTGAATCAAAACATCAACCACCTTTTTTTCTTCTCTTGGATGATACTGAATTGTGTAATAATAATCCTTTATTAGTTCCATCCATTTTCCTTGTATCGCGGTCAATTATTTATGAGTGAATATATACATAAAAAAAATCCTCATTACATATTTCACACTTTACTCCATATGAATAATGCCACCAAAATTTTGTAGAAAAAAATAGTTAATTCTAAATAATGTGTAGGGTAATTCAACTCATGAGTTTTCAATTGATGTGAACCATAAGAGATTACCATATCATTCTTCATTAGGACACAACTAATTCTTTTCAACAAAGAATCATTGTAGATGTATAATGCTATATTTCTAGATGTAAGGGCCAAAACAGAAGCATCCATCTATCTTATTTGCAGTTCCTAAAAGAAATCATCACATTATTTTGTCCATATGAACATAACTTTTTTTCAAGTTAACATAGTCAATGGGATAGAAAATTGAGAATAATTTTCTAAAAAAATCTGGTAGTAACCCATTAATCCATGAAAAATATGAATCTAAGTAATATTTTTTGGAATTTTCAATTCTTAAAAAACCTTTTTTAACCAGATCAAAGATTATGCAATTTTAAGAAACAATTTGGCCAATTAATAAAAATTTCTACAACAAAATTTTACATTTTCTAAATTTTCCATACAGTTTCTTTTTATTTATGGTTTCAAAAACAACTCTTATATTCCTTTCATTTCCCTCTTTCTATTCATAAAATTTTAAAATTTAATCAATAAACACAACTAATAACTTATCGAAGAGCACACGAAAAATTCTATTCATAAGATCAATTAATACAATAGGTGCATCATATATCCCAAATGGTATAACTAAAAATTCATAGAGGTCGTATATAGTATAACAAATGGTCTTTTGAATGTCATGTTCCTTAACATTCAATTGATGATACCCCAAAATTAGTTCAACCATAAAAAAATATTTTTCACCATGGAGATAGTAAAAAAAATCATTGATGTGAGGCAAAGGTTACTTGTTCTTAATAGTGATGTTATTGAAGGATTTATAATAAATGAAATCTTTCATTTATCCCTATTACATTATAAAAAAAGATAGGATCACCTTATGGTGATGTTCTAGGTCATATGAAACCTATATCTAATAACACCTGTAATTTGTTCTCAACATTAAAAGTTCCACTTGATTCATTCGATAAGGGGGTTTAAAAATAAACTTATCATTGGGTATTAAGTAAAAATTAAACTCAAACTCTTGATCATAAATAACACTAGGATAATCAACTAGAAAAACATCCATATACTAATTAACTATTAGAACATCACTTATTTGAATAGTTTATTTATTTTCAATGATATAAGCTAATTAACTTTCATTTCCATCTCTAAAGAATTTCTCATCTCCTTGGGAAGGTATAAAAAGAAATTAATCATTGAACATAACTATCTTCAAAATATAATATATCATATCATGATAAACTAAAATTTAATCCAAAAAAAGATTGATATCGAACTCTACTATTTCTAGTTAAACATGATTTGCAGGAAATACCATACCACTGAAGAAATTGGAATATTCTTATAAATCTTATTTTCTCTAATACTCCCACTGAGATTTTTTGTAGAAATTTATGTCTCCAATTCATGAGGTGATATTTCCAATTTAATTTTTAAATTTATTATAAATTAATTAATGTGAAGATCCAGAGTCAAATAAAGTATTGGAATAATTGGAAAAAAACTAATAATAAACCACTAAACTCTTCATTTTATGTCCCAACAACTACCATATTTTTAGAAAAATATTTTTCCATAGCCCTTTTCATTTTATCTTGATGGTTTCCACCATGGATAATCAACTTGGGACACACATCGTAAAAATGGCCTAACTCATTGAAACTAACACATCATACAATTGTCATTTCATTGCTTTATTGATCATCTTTCTTATAGTCACAAGCCATATGACCAAACTTACCACATTGAAATCAATTCCCATAATTTTATATTCATTATACATGATTCTTTTTTCCGCACTTCTCATAATATGGGAATTTATTTTTCTTACCACCTAACTTCTTGGATGAGTGTTTTTTCATTTCCTTCCAAATTGACCTCTTATTTTCACTATTTTTTGTGGAACATGTGAACATTGCAAAACTCCATTTTGACCTTCTCAGCTCATCAAATAAGTTTCTCATAGTTATTGAACTCACAAGAATCTAATTCCCCTCAATATCATGGATTTAATCCCGAGAAAACCCTATTTATTTTACTATAAATATCTCTGATATAAATTGGTTCATACCTCACTAGTTGAGTGAAGATTTATTCATATTATTCACTAAATAATTATCCTTTTATCTAAATTCCTAAAAAAATTCCATCCTTAGTTGAATAGATTTAGGAAAATATTTCTCAAGGAAATTATTCTTCAATTCATCTCATTCAAAGGAATAAATCTCTTCAATTTCCCTGATATTCCTAACCATTGACCACCATTTATCGACTTCACCTTCAAATTGAAAAGTTGCAAGAGTTTCCTTCTGGTGATGAGAGAAACACATGTAATTGAATATATTTTCTAGGTCTATAATACATCCTTCCTCAATCATGGGGTCATATGATCCTTTGAATGATGTGGGATGTTGTCATATAAAATGCACCACTATCATCATATTCCTTTTGGTAGATCTAGTTTCTCTCTTGTATGTACACATCCACCATTAATAGCCTATGTAAACCAATTCCTCACTGCAACAAACTACCCAGTTCCAATTCCAACCATCTTAGGATGTTAACTAAGAAGATATTTTCCGCTCGATTCCTTCCAACTACATCTTCCTTGTTTACACTTTTGAAAACTATTTTTAAAAAACATACATCATATGAATAAAAAATGTAGTATTTAAATTTTATATCATTTTAACTTACCCATAAAGTAAAACCTTCTATATTCATTCTATTAACACTAACCTAACCTCTAAATTTATCTAAATATTTCCTTTGATACCAACTTTAAGGACATGGACTTAAATAGTACATAATGATGAGTTTTAGTAAGTAAATTACTTTCTTTCACTTTGAGAATCATTTCAGGTTTACAGATTTTGATAATTAGTTCATATCTGATACCTAAAAAACCCAAATAATACAATGCGGACACTTTTTAATAGTATCCATTTTTCCACAATAGAAATATTTTAAACAATAAAGAATAATCTCTTTTATTAAAACTCTTCATGACTTTTAACTTTCCCTCTTACAATACCAATCATCATTAAATCCTATGAAAACAATTTAAAAATAAGGGATGACCATAAATATCATTGTATGGTATATAAAAAGAATGAAACTATCAGTCCATTAATAAACATTAAAAATCATGAAAAAAATTGTTTCATGAAAACATAAAATTTTACCAAAATGTAAATGTCATTATTTAATAAATATTATTCATTTTACCTTTTGAAAATAAATTATTTCCTTGAAATCTAATTTGAAAACATAGAAAATTAAAATAGGTACCTTGTGAAATCATCACATTGAACCCATACAGGACCCTTAGAAATTATAATAACTATACAAAAAACATACAATATAATTCTCCAAATAATATAATCATTAACCAATGCATTGGATTTTTATCTAGGTACACCCATCTTATAAGATATAATGGGATCACCCGGTGCTATCTAGGTACAACCATAATTTATAATTCCTAAGAATAAAAACATTAAATAAACATATCACTATTATAAAAAATCTTTTATGTTCATATTAAAATCACTTTTAGATATTAAAATTCCATTTTCTTTCAAAAAGCATGTTTTCAATAAAAAATAAACATTTCTTTGTAAAATCCATTTTCCAATCAAAAATACTAAAAAACGGAAATATAGTTTTCCATTTAAGAAAAAAATTAAATCGAATGAAGTAATCTAAAAATAAAATAATGTCCATAGAGGTGTAAAATATTTTTCATCATGTACGATAAGAATAGAACATTCCTTTATTTTGATTGTCAAAAGGTTCCATATAAAACATGTAAATAGAATCCAATTTAAAAAAATGAATGAAATTCAAAAATAGACAAAAAATCTCCTTTATAACCCTTTTATAGGTACATATATATATATATGTAAAATAATATCAAGAATATCAACATGGAGTGAATATTTTGGAATTATATATTTAAACATTCATAGTGTCTCATACCACATTGAACATTTATATCATAAGCCCCATGAAAGAATAAAATTTGAAAAAAAAAATTAAATAACAAGATAATATATACAATATGGATATAAATTTTCAAAGGGGGTTTATATACACCTAATAAAAGAATAAGGGTTCATATCATCAGGAAATTCCTTAATGAATGGAGATTGAGATGAATTCTCTTACCTTGAGTCTAAATTTTCTGGTGTGCCCTTATATTCCAAAATAATAAAATTAATGTAAATTAAATAATTTATATAGATCCATTTTCATGTTTATCATTACTTTTATTTCATTTATTATAATTTTTTATACAACTACTTAAATAATTAAGTCTATATCAGGTGTTTTGACCATATTCACTTTTAATATGAAAACAACTATGGTTGGTTGACTATAGTCAATGAGGAAATTATATAGAAATCACAAGAATAATTATCATATTTATACATCAATTATAAATTTAAAAATAATCATAAATTGTGGTTATAAAAAATGAATGGATGATACAATAATGAATATGGTAGGTCATACGAATGCATGAGTATAGTTCCAATTTTTCAATGGTCATTATGGAAAGAAAGAATGAAACATTTATATTTAAAGAGTTATAATTATATCATAAATACCACATTATTTAATCACATATACATACATATATAATTCTATTCATTTAAAAGGAATATCATCACGTTGAGGAGATGGTAGTCTACACATCCACAAACGACGTTATCACTTTTTTAGTGGGTGAAAGGGTAATAAAGAAAATGATATATTATATTTATATAAATTTTATTACTTCATTAATATCATATATATTTTATGTATGTCACATATGTTTATTTAAACATTTCCATAATACATTCCATGTAATGTGTGAAGGTATCACGTCACTTTCAGGAGGCGGTTGTCCACCCTTCCACAAACGATGTCATTGTATTTACATAAAATTTAAATCATGATGTTATGTGTTATTTGAAAAATAAATAATTAAATCTATATCTAAAATATCATATATATATATATATATCATATATTTAAAAAATTCAATATAATTACCAACCATAAGAGGTGGTAATGGAAAAAAATGAACGACGTCATTTTGTGAGGCAGTAGTTCGCCGTACAAAAACGGTAATTTTGATAACCATTTGAAGAAAGTGTGTGTGTAGTGTTCTTTTAAAACATAACATAATAATATCTCACTATATAAAAGACATTTATTTTATTATAAAATCTTTATATAATTTTAAATGAAGGGATTTTATAAGAAAACAATGTAAAAAAATACAGGTTGATGAAAGTTATATCTTCTTTGGGTAACTCCTTTTAGTTTTCTCCGATAGACTTCTGGGATGGATTTATGACCAAATTGAAGCCTCTATGGTGAGTCTAAGGAATTTGGGAGCTTAATTTTATAGGTTTTGGACGATCCAAAGTGTCTTTAGAGGTGTGAATAAGTGAGTGGGGTGAGTGCCTTTTTGTAGTGGTTAGGGAGAGCCATTCTTGTAAATATAAAAAGGTAAATAGTATTGTGAGTGACTAAAATAATGATAAAATTTCAATAAAATAGGTTATATGTGAAAATAAGTTCCATACATTTGGTTTTTGAAAAGTTTCCTGGTCATTTAGTCTCTGAATATTAAATCTGAACCACTATGTAAACACATTTTTACCTTAATTGTTGTAATTAATTTCAACTAATTTCATTAATATTTTTAGTAAAAAAAATAATTTTCCATTATTATACATTATAACATATGATTATTGAAAATATTTGATTCATTTTTCTAAATTAAAATAATATAATTGGCACAAATTAATTTAATATTAATCCCACTAACGAGACGACAACCCATGTTTTTTAAGTTAAAATATGTTCAAAAGTTTGCTAAGTTTTTTATATCTAAATATAAAGTAAATTTTTTTCTAATGGAGTAAATTAGTTTAAATGATATGAAATTTAACTAATAAAAAATTATAAAAAATTAAAACACTAATTTAACAATATAAATAAATTAGATGAAAATGTTGTTCTGAATTAAAATTCAGTATTATTTATTATTCATCAAAATATGAATGTTCATAGAAAAATAACCAAACAATAACCCAAATTAGATTTTGATCATTATATTTAAAAAATTAATATTATTTTTTCATATAAAAATTATAAATATTCCGAAACTTATTTTTGAAATAGGTGTTCTATTTAAAAGAGATAAATTTTCTTTTTAGAAAAAATATAAATTTTAAGCATAAAACTAGATTTAATCATATATTATACATATAAAATCTATTTGGTGAATTTAATAACATTTTATAAACATGTGTAAACATAATATAGTTATTCATATTCATTATATCTAATACAATATCTTCTCTGATAACATTCATAATAAAAAATATTTTGTTAACAGTATATTATTGTTCGGTGTAACTCAATATTACATTAAACATAAGATTTTGGAGAAACTCATTGTTCTATGTATTGTACACAATTTTACATAGTGTAACGTTTAAGGTAAAATTACTATTTAATTAATAAATATTAATAAATATGAAAAAAAAACTTATTCTATCATTACCTATGATGTTACGTAAATGGAATCTAGATGTAAATTTTGACAGTTGTAGACACTTTTTAAACTATTTTCGATCTAGTTTGAGTATTGGAAAGTGTCTCAGGTGGTCAGGAAATTTAAAATATCTTCGGTTGTAAAAACGAGTTTTTTTAAGGTTTTTCACCCTGGTTCATAGTTTGGTGTGATTTTTTTAAGGGGAAACATTGAATATCATCAATATTAGGGTGTTTTTAGGTCATTTTCTATAGTTAATGGTTGAGTTTTACACCATTATCATGGTTTGGAGGAATCCATGGGAGTTTTATAGAAAACAGTGTGTGGTGAGTTCCCTTTAGGTTTGTGATTCATGGCTTTTGAGATTTTGAAGTCAAATAATGTGGTAACTGTGTGTGTATTTCTAAGGGGATATGATCCTATGTTGCGTAGTTGGTACATGGTATTGTAAACCAAGTGGCCAAAACATGTGACGGGAGTTTTCTTTGAAAGTTTCTATCACGTGATTTTTGGAAACAAGGTTGTTATTTGTGGTAAATTGAGTACGGTTTGTGTTTTCTTTCAATGCTCACATAAAATAACATGTAGTTTGTAAGAAAAGGGATCTTATAGTTAATGTGGAAAAATTTATTTAAGGTGTAATTTTTTCTCGTTGTTTACCAAAATTTTAAGTCCAGAAATTCGATAATGGAGAAAAGTGATTTTGGAAAAGTACGTTTCATAGAAGATTAAAGATGGTTTGGAAACATGTGCACAAGGAATATTGTGGGGTCATTACATGAAAATATGGAAAAGGAAAAATGTGTTCACAATATTAAATATGGTCAGAAAATATGAGGTGTGGGAGAGTCTTACATTCCCAATATGATGTCAAAAGGTGTTATCATGCTCAGAGTGTAAATTACATTTATGAATGAAGACATTTCATAAAAAATCACACAAGGTCATTGAGGCCTATGAATATAAAGCTACCCCTACTCAAGAAATAATAATTTTTTCATATAATATTCAGTTGCTCTGCCATGTGAAATATTTGCAAGTGAAATATTTTCAAAAATAAAATCTTGGGTGTAAAGTGTTGCTTTAGTCTTTTAAGACCAAGTGAAACATACAATGTAGCTACATGAAAAATACGGGGTGTGTGAAAAATAATTTTTCCATGAAATTCATCTTGCTTGAAAATCCCAAATCTTGTGTATAAGGGTACGTGTTGTGTGGATGTGTCGGTGTATGATTCTACTAAGATTTGAAACTCCATTAAGTTTTATCAGTGCATTTAACTGCATTAGTTTAGTATTTCTATTCAAGAAGAGTCTCACACTAGTGAGAGACAAAGACATAAATTCCAATTTATTGAAGAGACCTTCATGTTGATGAACTGTGTGACACTTCACCCACAGTAAAGAGAAAGGGGGAAGAAACAGATGTATTCTAAGGGATGTAGTGTGGTATCCGTAAAATCATTGTAAAGGAAGTGTTCCAAGCATAGAGTGACTATGTATGAACTCTTTCAATCCACAAATAGTGAAGATTAGTGGACTTGTTACAACTGAAAACCTATCATTGTATGCTCCTTGGACTATCTGATATTTTTGAACCAATTAAAATAGTTCTGTCAACTCCTTGCATGTGATTGTTTGTTTTCTCCACTTTATCATTAGACAGATTTAACAGGTTCCTACCAACATATGAAAAATATCCATCAAATTTAAAATAAAAAGTTAAAACCCCGATTCACACCTCCCCTCTAAGGTTTTTCTATGGTCCTACAAGTGGTATGAGAGGGAGGTTCCTGGTGTAAAATATTTCCTTTTCTATCATGGATAATTCTATAATTGTGAGTGAATTTCCCCTCTTTAATGGATGAAATTTCCAGATATGAAAAAATAGGATGAGATCAAAATTAAAATCTCTTGGAATCGATGTAGTTTTTCCACTATGTAAGCACTACATCTCACTAATCCAATAGGGTTTTCTATGATAGATACAGACATGAAAAGTCTTGATATAGATGTTAAAGCATAGAATGATCTCACTATAGCTCTTTTGGATCATATGAATCTAAATGTAATGATTTTCACATATTCCAAGTCAATGTGGGAGAAATAAGAAAATTTTTATGAAGGTGACTATAAAGTTAATGAGGTAAAAATCTAGATTTCTCATTATAGGTTTGATGATCTGAAGATGCATCCTTAGGATATTTTAGATACTTTCATTAATTGAATTACTGAAGTTGTAGGAGCAATTTGAGAACTTTTTGAAGAAATAAATGACATTGATATTATAAATAAAATCTTGAGAAGACTTCAACCTCTTTACAATCCAAAAGTGTCAGCCCTTGAGGAAATATATCCTTAAAACCTATCTTTGGATGATCTACTAAATATTTTTGTTTCATAGGAAATGAGAGTGAAACCATAGGATTCAAGAAGTCATGTTAGTAAGGAGATGGCATTCAAATACACAAAAAAACATGATATTTCATAAGACTGTGTTAATGAAGCTGATAAATAAGGATAACATATTTCACTCATTACTAAGAAATTCATTAGAGGAAAAGGGATATTTTTACATAAATTTACGCACGACATGTTTTCATTGTGGTTGAGTTGGGAAAATTGATTCTCAGTGCTCAAGTAAGTTTGATAATGATGAAGGTGATGTCTGAAAATCATAGAGGCCTCAGAAAAGGTTTTTTTAAAAGTTAAACTTCAAATATGAAAAGAAACTATAGTAAAATATTTGTGTATTTGTTGAATAAGATGATCATAATTAATTATTTTAGGAATAATAGCCATTGTTTAAATATGGAAATCAATCGTTTAGGATGGCTATAGTTGAGAATTCATAACCATAAAAAGATAAATCAATAGATAATCAGTTGAGTTATAATTATAATCTACGGTTACAAATTAAGTATGAGTTTATTAAGCATGAGAATCAAAGAAACAGATGTAAAAAGTGGAGAATAGTTTTAGAAGAATCATCATAATATGTTTCTCATCTTGAATATGAAATTAAATGATATAAAGAATTAGTGAATGTTAAATCAACAACCCTTGAAATCATAGAAGGTATAGTGGAACTAAATCTCATAATTGGAGAAAAGGAAAATGTCATCAATGACTTTACATTTAGACTGGATTAGAAGTTCAATACTATTGAGGGACTTGAAGAACAATTTTTTTATCTTAGGAGTAAACTCGAAAGTAAATCAAATTCAATAGAATCAAATAAGAAAATACAGTTTGGAAAATTCTCAGATCCTAAGTTTCTAGAGAGATCTAAGTGTATTTCTAATTGAGTTAAAAATATTTTTAAAGATAAAATACCCACAGACATGTGAAACATTGGAATCAGTTGTGACTCCAAAACATCAAATGCTTCAAATTACATGTGTCAAAATAAAAAAAACTGAAATTTTGACATGTTGAAAAGTCACCTGATGTGTTGAAAAAGAAAACCTCATTTCAAACTAAAAGGACAACTAAAAACTATCCTCAGGCATCTAGAAATGATAGGCATAAAAACTACCTTCCTAAGTATGGAGACATGAGGAGGAATAAATATGAGAAGACATTTCCACATATTAAATGACAATTCTGTGGATATATGGGTCATACCATGTCATACTATGAAGAAGAAATGATCTATTTGAATAGATAAGATATAGTAAGTCAAAAAATAAGATAAAATTCATAACCTACTTCTTATATAAAAAATGATTTCTATGGATATTATTTTCACTGTTCTAAAATTTGAAATAAAGTTGTTTAATGCAGGTAGAGGAAAGACATGAACATTTCATATATAATTAATAGATAAGTCAATACTCTTCACCCAGATGGTGTTTCTCTTACAAACTTGTTTTCTCCATTGTAATAATATTATGAATATAAAGAACCTCACCACATGGAAGAGAGAACTGAAAGTCCATATTTATCCTTCACTCTATCTAATACTTCATGGAAGGAAGATAATAAAACTGAAAAGTCCAACCTTGAAAAAGTTGATCTCAAAGCTTAAAAGATCAACATCACCTAGATCCTTGAGATTGGACGTGCATCCCACATGATGGGTAATGCTGAATTATTAACGAATGTTATGAAAATGGATAATGGAATGGTATGGTTTGGTAATGATGGTGTATTGGAGATCAAAGGCAATGGAAGTACTAAACATTCTAATAGAGAGCTAAAGAAAACTGAAGTTCTTTATGTGGATGGGTTCTGTCAAACTCTTCTTTATGTGAGTCAACTCTATGACTTGGGACTTGTAGTGACATTCAATCAAAAGGGGTGAACCATAAAATCAAATAATGGGAATTATCTTATGAAATGTTGTAGAATCGATTCCAACTTATACTATGTTGATAGTAGATAGAATATTTTCTACCTAACTGTTGAAGAAGAAAATTACATGTGGAACTGAAGGTTGGGGAACATTAATCAATAAAACATGTAAAAGATATTTAAGTTGAATATAGTCATGGATATCCCCAATGTGAAGCATTAATGAGAAAATACATGTGATTATTTTATATGAGGCAAGTTGTTCTGTAGTTCATATTGGCCAAACAAGAAATGGGCATCAAATCATCTTGATCTCATCTATACAGATGTATGTGGTCTAATAAATGTTCCCAAAACTCATAGATAAAGTTGATTTTTTATATTTATTGATGATTATAGTATAATGGATTGTTTTATTGTTATAAATAAGAAACTTCAAGTGTTTTATTTCATAAAAACATATCTACAAATCACTGATAATGGTACTGGATGGAAAATCAATGTCTCGTGGTCTGAAAATGTATAATAATATACATCCACTGATTATGAAAATTACCTATAGAATCGTGGAATAAAACATGATGTGGACACTGTACTAACCCCATAGAAAAATAGAGTTTTTCAGCGTTGGAATCGACATGTGAACAATATATCCAAAACTATACCGGTGGAGAGTATTATCCCTCGACATTACTGGAAAGACTCCATTCAAGATATAGTGAATATTCAAAATTGAATAGGTATTTAATTGGTGAATCCAAGAAACCATATGAATTATGTAATAGAAGGAATCCCTCTTTGAATTATTTCTATGTGTTCGTATGTAAATGTTTTATAAAAAAAATGAAATCAAGTAAAGTATGGTGATGAAAAATATGAAGGAATATTCCTCAGATATTCAAGCAATATCAAATAATAAAATTGTTTAAACAAGCATCTCGAAAAAAAATGTGGAAATAATTGTTGTTAATATATTAGTAGATAAAATAAATAATACCAGGATGTGGTCTTATTCTGATGTGATAGAATATGTATAAGATAGTGGACATTAAATAGATTCAAATAAAGAAGAAGAGGAAGGATTGAAAAACATTTAAAGGTCACAAAATGATGTTTATTTAGAAGAATAATCAGATGAGGAGACAATCACTGAAGAAAATTGTTTTGAACCTCATAGGAGAAATTAAAGAGCATGAATTGATCAATCCAATAACATTGGGGATTGGACAGCAGCCACACAAATAAGGAGAATTAGGAACAATGCACAATCATAAAATCTATTATTTTTTGAACTATCCTCATTTGATGAAGCTGCAAAGGATAAATCATCATTTAAATCCATGAATGAAGAGTTAGATCATATCGACATGAACCAAACATGGGATCCTGTTAATAGACCTGAAAATCCCAATGTGATTGGTACAAAATGGATTTTTATGAATAAATTTTATGAGACTAGTACTATGATCATAAATAAGGAGAGATTGGTTTCTAAAGTATATTCATATATAGAAGGTGTTGACGTTGAAGAAACATTTTTTCTGGTGGCAATATTGTAGTCAATTAGACTTTTTCTTTTTATTTAAATTCAAAAAGTGTACAAATTTTATCAAATGGATGTCAAAACAACTCTCTTAAATGGTGTTCTTGAAGAAGAAGTCAATATAGAAAAACCAGTGGGAATTATTCTTGGTAATGATGAAATAAAGGTTTTAATATTAAAGGAGGTGTTCAATAATCTAAATAAATCACCATGAGTGTGGTACTCTTGTTTGGATTCCTATCATAAGAATCTATAATTTAAGAATTGGAGGTGTCGACCATAACCTCTATTTGAAGAATTCAAAGGAATGCCAATTTATGGTATTGGTGTACATGGAAGATATTATATTTTGTGGAAGTAGGAAGAGATCAGTGGATGAATTTTCCAACCACATGAAATAATTATTTGAAAAGTCTATGGTTAGTGAACTCAAAAACTTCTTAGTGCTATAGGAAATTCAAAATAAGGATTACAGTTTCATTTCACCTGAAAATTATCCAAGAGATCTACTGATGAAATTTAATATTCATGGCTCCAAACCAATGTCGACTGTGATTTTAGGAGGAACAAACATGGAAAATCATGGGAATGGGCATCTGTGTATCCCACCATATATAGGAGAATCATTGGATGCATGTTATACATGACTAAAACATGTCCATATATCATCTTGGAAACCTATTTAGTGTCCCACTTTCAAAGTACTCTAAGGGAAGAACACTTGGAAGTAGTGAAACGAATCATGAGGTAAATTCAAGGTACTCACAATTGTGGGTTATACTTTGCTTCAGGAAGAGGTAATGAATAGTAATATTTTTTTTGATGCTGACTGGGCTGGATATGTGGTTGATATAAAGTCCACAACTTATGGGGCATTATTTTTTAGAAAACAATGTGCGGTATGGTTTATTAAGAAATAATAAATAACTTCTCTTTGTACAATAGAAGATTAGTATATATCTACTATGAAGGCATGCACTCTAATAATGTGGATCAATCAACAGTTGTTGGATATTATTGATTAATTGAAATAGCCAATAGTGATTCACTACGATAACTAGAGCACAATTGATATTATGAATAATCTTCTTCAAAATTCTAGTATGAAACACATTCAAATCAAATATCACTTTATCAAGGAAAATCATGAACAAGGTGTGATTAAAATTAATCGTTTTAGAACTAAAGATCTAGTATCTGACATAATGAATAATCCATTTTCATCACATGTTTTTGAGAAAGATTGATTGAACCTCGGGGTTTAACCACCTCCCAGTGCAAGAGGAGGTCGTGAAGGTTTCCCTCTCCCTAGTTTAATTGACTGTTTTAATTTTCTTTTGGAAGTGATTCTAGTTTATGGGAGAGATACATTTTAGGGGGAGTGTTATTTGATCTCTGAAATCTATAATTTGGTTCTTTATGATTATTTTCAGTGGGGAAGGATATATAAATTCAATGGTACACATTGGTAAAAGGATTAGAATGAAATATTTTTCTTCTCCTAGGAAAGACATTTCAATGGTACTCAATAGTGAAAAGGAGGAGAATGAAATTTTATTCTGGTGGAAAGGAATATGGAGAATCAAGAAATTCAAAATTGTTTCAATGAAGGAGAATGATGAGTTAAAAAAGGGGGAAAATTATGGGAGAAAATGACAATGGAGAAAACAATTCAGTGTTATGAGGAAATAGTTAAGCATTACAAAACATGAGAACACAATTCATGCTTCACATATTTTTTTATATATCGGCCATTTCTCACATGGACATAGATTTTTCACTGAGTTTATTCTCAAGTATCAGGTTTTTATAGTGTCTAGTTCTCTATAGAATTTATCTGTAGATTACCAACAAACCCAAAGGGGAGATTGTTGGAACCAAGTTTGTTCATTGCTATAAATGGAGTATTGTGTGTGTTTGTTTTCAATCCTCACGTGGGATATCATGGAGTTTTTATACAAAGGGATCTTATAGTTCATGTGGACAATAGTAATGAAGCTGGCTTTATTTCCTTGTGATTTTGAAATTTTTGGGTCAAACAATTTGATATTGGTGAATCGTAATTTTGGAAAAGTAAGTTGACCACAAGATTGAAGGTGGTTTGGAATCTTTTACACAATGCATGTCGTGGGATCATTGTATCAAAATATGGAAAATGAAAAATGTGTGCATAAGATTTAAAATTTTCATGAAAGATGAGGTTGTGTGAAAGAGTCTTACGTGCCCAACATGACATCATACGGGTTTTTTCACAATCGGAGTGAAATTTTCATTCACCAATGGAGAAGTGTCATGAAATTTGGTGTAGATTCATTGAGGCCTATAAATAAGTTTCTAACCCCACTCAAAACTTGTGAATTTCTTTCCATCGATGATATAGCAGCTCTGTCGTGAGAAAGATTTGCAGAAAGAAAATATTTCATGAAAAGTGTTACTTTAGTTGTTTAAGACCAAGTGAAACTTGTGGTGTATTTTTGAGAAAGATAAGGGTTTCATGAAAAATAAGTGTTTTGAAAAATCAATCTTGTATGACAATACAAAATCTTGTGCTCATCGGTATGTGTTGCACGCATGTGTCAGTGTATGCTTCTACTAATCTTTGAACATGTAGTTTGTTTGATCAGTGAATTCAAGTGCATCAATTAAATATTTCAATGAGAGTTGAGTATCGTGTTGGTCAGAGTCAAAGACATCTATTCCAATTTATTGAATATACATTCAAGTTGATAAAATGAATAAGACTTCACCTATAGCAGTGATCAAGGGGGTGTTAATGGAAGTGTTCTGAAGGATTCAGTGTGTTATCCATAAAATCATTGTAAGGGAAGTGTTCCTAAAATAGAGTGAATATGTCTGAACTCTTGTACTCCACAACTAGTGAATATGTCGAATTTGGTATGACCAAAAACCATTCAGCGTATTCTTCAAAGACTAGATCTTAGTGGTGAACCAAGTAAACTTTTTGTGTTAACTCTTTGCATTTGATTTTTTTCTGCACTTTCTCCACATACAGTTTTAACAGGTCCCCAAAAACATAGGAAAAGAACAGTAATATTTAATGAAAAAGTTGAAACCATAATTCACCCCTCCCCTATCAAAGTTTTTCAGGGTCCTACATGAGTTGCTTCAGGATTTTGAAAACCATGTGGCCCAATAATTTGGCCATCCTATTTTCTTTTAAAAAAATAAAAGCCCTATTTTTTCCCAACTAATATTAAAAGGTTGAATCCCCAATTCCTCCCACTTGTACATATGCTCGAGCATCCCCTCCCTCTCTCATATACTTCTCGATTACCCTTCATTTTGAAGCTTTTTTTGGTGATATCATCGGAATTTTTAGTTGATAATCTTCTTATCCTCCCTCCATTATTCTCCCCCTTATATTTTCATCAATCATGGTGTCTTTGGGTTAGTTTTTTTATTAAAATTCCATTGGATCGTGGTGTAATCATTAGTTAATGATGGTGGTTTTATGTTTCATGGGGAAATAATTTCGTTTTATGAGTAACGCATTACATATCTCATTTTTTATGAATATATGATTCCATATATATTTTTCATATGTTTTTTATGAATTGACATAAATTTTTTTTGCAATTTGATTTCTCTGGTTATGTATTTTTACAATCTTGGTGTTTGGGGTGTGTTGTGGGCCTTCCGTGGGCAGTTGATCATAGTTTCACATAACGGATGTCCCTAGGTGCTTAAGATATTGGTGGATCCTGAATTTTATTATAATTCATCATAGATTTTCCTATTAGGTATTCCAATTGGATTTTTTTGTGTTTTTTCACCACATGATAGATTTTGATTTTTTTTGTACAATTTTATGGGGTTTTGATATCCCCTTGAGGGTTTTTCTGGGTAGAATCTTGAGAAGTGGGGTTTTTGATGTCACATACAGGGGGTTATTTTATAATGCCCCCTTTTAGGGTTTTTAATTTTGGTCACACCATGTGTGTTATGTGGGGATGAATAGAGGTAGGGAAGGGGTTAATTTTTCAGTTTTCTGCCTACCCTAGAACCATAGGTGGACTTGTATATAGTCCTTTTTAATGTTATTTTAATGTAGAGAGTGATGTTGGGAACTATGGGTGATTATGGGTCATGGTGTACCGCTTCGTGTTTTTTTATGTTGGATAGGATTATTTGGATAGTTCTTGTAATATGGGATCAAGTATTGGTTTGGATGAGATTCATTGGGTTAGTACGTGTATTTCAAGACTAGTTTCTTAATGATTTTATAGTTTTAAAACATTATATTTTGATTGTTTGAGGTTTAGTTTTGTTAAATCATTGTAGCTAGGATGTCACTGTGGGATGTTATCTTGGTATGGGATCCATTGAGTGGAGATTAAAAGGGGTCTTAGGGACCCTCAGTTATGTTCTTTTGGGAAGATCTATAGTCAACGTTTAGTTGGGGGTCATAGATGGAAACATAGGGATTCTCTTTGGGGGTTGGTATTTCTTGAGGATACCCATATGGGCCTCATTATGCATGAGGATGCCCTTTTTGGAATAGTGATTCTTTAATATGCCCTTTTGGGCATAGTGATACTTTTGGATGCTCTTATGGGAATAGTGATACTTTAGAATTCCCTTGAGAGTGTGGTGATGAACATGGATGGGTTGGGTGTCGAAGTCATTGGATGAGGATTCCTATTTTGAGTTTTTCCAATGGTTTGTGGTGGATGTGATCTTGGTTTCATTTTTGGTGCCTCATGCTATTTTGACCCTATTGATGATCAATTCAAAAAACATGCGTTATAAACAATAATTGTCACCTTCGGACCGAAAGATCAATGGGGTGATCTAATTGTAGTTCTGTTCATAATGATGGGTTATGGTGTGGGTAGAACCATGTGTTTATGGTTTATGATTGAGATGTTTGAGGATATTATATCTCAGGTATTGTATAAGATATTAGACCTTAGGGATATTATTGGATTGGGCATTGGCCCTAATATTCACTAGATACTCTCTTCTATTGGTTGTTGTGATGTGGTTTTAGAGATATATGGGGATACAAGAATTCATGTAACCCCTTTCGTTAGTATTTTTCTCTGACTAGGGGTTTGTTTTTCACGGTCCCATATTTTTAGATGGTCTAATAGTTGTTCTAGATACCCTACTAGTTATAGATTCTTATTAGTTCTATATTACAATAAAGAGATGAGGAGGTTCTGTTAGTGTTTATTACAGTTCATATTGCTAGTTCAGAGCATGATATTGGAGTTCTAGGGCCTTTAGTGATGTGATTTGTTGCATTGGATGCATAGGGTGTGACCTGAGGGTCTAAAATTCATTCATGTTGAGATTTTAGAAATCTAGAGCTCCATTATATTTTTGAGGATACACCATTTGTTTGGTATCTTGGTGAGCCTTGTGTTCTGAGGCTTTTAACTTTGGTTGGTGTGGGTTTAGTCGATCCAAGGATTTCTTAATACCTAAGGATTGATAAGGATTTATTTTATTTTTAATTATAATTTATTATTTTCTATGAGTATTTATATATCATCTTGAATAGGCATATCATGTGTTCATGCACTTGTTTATGATAGAAAATGATAGTTTTTCCATTGGTGGTAGACTACTGGCATTTATTTCTCACTCCCTACATGGGATCTTTTTTATTCATAGAGATCTTTATATCTTATATCAGAATTTAGAAATGGTTATATAGTGGATCGGCCAATGGACCAGTGTTTCATGATTGAGCATGACCACTCATGTGGTGTCTGAGGATCAAGCTGGAGCAGTTCGACCGTTGAGAAGACCGGGTGTGAGATAAAACTTTAGGATGGTATTAAAGCCTTATACATTTTTTTTCTTTAATTTTTTTTATTTTTTCATCGTATTGGTTGGTCATTTGATGTGTATTATCATGATTGTGGGTATTTATGAAATATTTCATTTATTATATCCTACTTCAATTTTATTTATTATGAATTATAGTATTTTAATTGTTGATGTTTCTTAGATATTTTTCAATATTATTTCACTTTAATTCAATGGAATAGTCTCTCCATTATATGGATTATCCCATCACTACTTGTCAGCAGCCTCTAGTGATTGGGTATTTAGGCTTAATACCTTGTGGTGGGCCGGATCAGGTGAGGTTTCATGTCCACCCAATCCAGTTCATTAGAAAATGGAATCATAGACAATCTTATTTTATGATAGATATGGTATATAGGTTATTTGGGGATGTATCAAAAAACGGATGGTCTTGGGACTGTTGAATTCTGAACACCTTTCTAGTGGGAATTTCTATTTCCAAAGGGCATTCGGATTACTGTTTTGGTATTTTATTCTATACTTGCTGTATTCATTTGTTCATTTCTTGATGCTTTGTGTTTATTTCTTTATAGTTTTTTCTCTAGAAACATGGGTAAGAAGAATCTATAAATGCATCATTCTAGTCATATAGGATTCACATGAATCGCACCTTTCTCACTATGTTCTCATTGATTATATAGGTTCATGTGTTTAATGTGTCTAAAATAACCTATATGGTGTTGTCCAGTATAGATTCTTAATAAAATTCCACTCAACATAACTGTAGGTACTTTTCCCCTGATGAAAGGTCTTTTGGATCTTATGTAGAGATGTTCCTCGGTGATAAAAATAAATTCCCTTCATTTGAGGATGTATAGAGACACTAGTGTGACTGTGATGGAATAGGATTATCTAGTTTTAGCTTAGTGAGGTCATGGGATTCTAGAGAGATAGTTAGACTATGCTCTAGAAACCATGGTTTGGAGGTGTGGACTACTGGGAGTATTTTTGGTATTGAGTTTGGGTTAGGAGGGATAGTTTATATGAATTCTCAGGCTTATTATTTATAGTTTCACTTTAGGTGCTGCAATGGGAGCATGGTTAGGCACAATTTTTTTAGAAAATTCCTTGGTGGTGGGAGGAAATTTGGTAAATCTTGGCATGAGTGAGATGCATCGATTTTGAAGAGGAGCATTGAGGGTGATACGACTTAATAGAAAATACAAATGTGATGGTAATGGTTCGTGGTTTAGGTAAATTAACCTAGTATTGATATAATGTGACACATTAAAGTGTAATTTGTGTGGTTTGATCAGACATATAAGAGTGTGCACCCATTTTGTTCGAGTGAGGAAAAATAAAATGGTGTGTGAGACCTGTAAGTGGTTCTTGGAGTATAAATATATCTCAATAAGGAGAGTGGTGGATAAAATGTATTTTTTTAGATAAATAATTTATGTTTGATGGAATACTTTAATTTTCTATTCATGGTTCTATTTGTTTCATGGATTGGTAAGACGAATCGTGTGCATGTTTATTTCAGTTTTCATAGGTCTTGGGGAAACCTGAGAAGTGTAATCATGTTGGACCTATTTTTATTGGCGACTGATAATAAATGTGTGGAAATCCTTATGGTGTGAAGTGAACCATAATCCATTCGGTGAATTGATCCTCATAAAATATGTATTTTTTATCCTTGATTATGCCATTCCTAGTGAGTCATAAATGAGTAAAAGATGGGGTTTCATGCTGGTAATCAAGTGTAAGTAGGTTGTCCATGTCTAGGCACTCTGTTTTGTGACGGATGGATCATGGGTTTTGAATCTTGGTTTTTCCATTTTGTATGATGAATAAGATTCTCCAATTTTGTGGATTACCCTCTTGGACATAGTTTAATGACCTTCATGTTGAAATGTGTTGGGGGATTGGTGAGACTAGTCATTGGGTGGTTGAGGTGGCATCAGATATCATTACATGGGTAAAATCTGGATAGATAAATTTTCATTTAAAATACCATATTCTTAATTTAGTTTCATTATTATATAGATCCCTGATATATGAATCTAAATGATGGTAGATTTGGTGTAATCTGGTTTTGAGTCAGTATGATGGTGTGTTAGCGGATAGGGTGGGCTTTTTGGGAAGAGTCAGCCAGGAGAGGTTTTAGTGATGGATTTTATATGGATTTGGACATTTTTATGTTAATAACTCATTGGGATCATCATTTTATATCAGTTCCAAGTGTTTCATGGATAAAACCATGTATTTTGGAGCTAATTAAATATAACTGTGTTAGGTCACTAGATTTGAATAGTGGAAGGATGTATGGTGACCAAAGAATGTCAAGCTTATTAGTTTGATGAACACAGAGTCTTCTTGGGTGTGAGAAGAATTATGGTGGGAATATTTTAATAATATGTGTCACAATAAGTTGTAGAGTTAAAACTAAATTTTAATTTTCATCTAATTTAGGAATATTCTATTGAAATGGGATTCATATTTAAATTCCATGACTTATATCCTCTTTTTAAAAGAGTTTTGACTATGGGTTGATAAGGTTGTGTAAGCTTCGAGTATAAGATAAATTTTTTTGAGGGGTTTTCACAATGGTGAATTGTTCTGTGAGAATGGTTTAGGGAAAACCATATAGCACCACGAGGCTAATCATTTATTTCGTTTATTTTATGTAGTGTATAGTTGAGGAGTACTACCAGTGCACTGTTTAGAAGAATCATTTAGGGGTGATTTTCCTTTAGGTTTGGGATGTATGGATTGAAAACAATTGAAGAAAACCTATTTTTAAATCATTTGGTTGTTATATAGGAATCCCATGATGTCATTCATAGTTGTAACATAGTTTGGTAAACCATACTTCTAATCCATGGGAAGGGTGTTAGCATAGATAGTGTATATTACATGGCTGGTAAAAACCTATTTCCAGATCATTTGGACTTTTAGTATTTCTTGAAAATGTGTAAACACCAATTATTACCATCAAAAAACTTAAAGGTTAAATCCCCCTATTCTCCCACTTTTGGGTATGCCTGATCCACCCCTCCTACTTCCTTATACCTCTCAAATACCTTAGATGTTGAGGTATTTTTTTGTTGTGATATTTAGAATTTTTACGTGGGATTCTTATTCTCCTACCACCTTTATTCAGCCCCTTTATTATTATTTAATTTTGGTGTCTTTTATTTAGGGTTTAATTACAAATTATATTGGACCATAGTGTAAATGTATGGGAAATATAGTGATTTAATATGTATTTGTAAGTGGATATACCACGATAAGGAACACAAGTTGTCTCTTGTCGTTTTATGGAAGGTATAATTCCAGATGGATTTTTTAAAAGTTTTTAATTGAATTGATATAAACATTCATTTATTTGTGTGTCCCTTGTTATGGATTTTTACAATAACAGAATTAGTTTCATGTTTCAAGATTTCCATTGGTGGTTGATCATGATTTGGATAACATATGTGACTCGGTACAGAAGATATTTTTGACGCATGGATTTGGACCAATGGAATCGGTGGTTTCACCATGATATGGTCTAGCATTCAATTTTTATATATTTTTCCCACTTTATAAATTTTTAGTTATTTTTTAATTGTTCATTGGGTTTTTGATATTCTCTTAGGGGATTTTTTTGTTTGAATTAGGGGAAGCATGGGTTTTAGATGTCTCACAGTTGTGTTTTTATTCATAAGACCCTCTTTCTTGGTTATTGATTCTAAAATACAACACATGTTTTCTATAGATATGTATAGAGGTAGTGAAGTGGGGATTTTTCAGTATCCTTCTTGACCTAGAACCATGGGTGCGAATATATATAGTATTTTTTGGGTTTGGTTCCCATGTTGGATTTCTTGATAAGAATTGTAGGCACTTAGGGGTTGTGTTGTGATGATTAGTGTTATTTGAGTGTGGATATGAGGTTTCTCTTTGAATTATTTAGATGGATACTAGAAGAAAAGATCGAGTAGTGGCTTGGATAAGATTCCATAGGTTTTTCCTTGGGTGATTGTAATAGTTGCCTAATTATTGGATAATATTAGAACATTATAGTTCAGTTGTTTGGGGTTTTGTATGGTTAAAAACATGGGGTTGGGATAGAACCAAGGGGTTAAAGGTATGATTGGATTCAACTAAGTGGAGATTTAGGGGGTTCTAAAGAACCCGTGAATATGTGACTATGGCTATGGGTCTGGTTAGTGATCAGTTAGGATTCATAGATAGATGCTTTAGGATTCACATAAAAGTGTGGGGACTCCGTAGGATTCCCATTTAGGCATGGTGATTCATGAGGACATCTTTGTGGGCTGGTGATGTTTATGATATCCTTTCGGTAACAGTGATGCTTGAGGATTCCATTGTGACTATGTTGATTTTTGAGTATTCCCTTTCATGCAAGCTTATGAATGTGGATGGGATTGGATATGGAGCCATTGGATTAATATACTTATGTCAGGCCCAACCCATACATTGGGAAGGATCTGGTCTAGGGGACCTTGTGGGTGACCTATGTTATGTTGACCCTATAGAGGGTTGGTTCTCAGTTCAAGCATTATTGATTTAGGTGAAACCTTAATACCCAAATATCAAGGATGTGATCCATTTTTTTGTTATTATTGATGATGGTTTTGGAAATCTCAAAGAAGATTTTTTTATAGATTGTTCTAGGGCTATTTGAGTCTATTATTTCCTATGTATTGGATATAATAATAGGCCATTGGGATATTATTGGATTGGGTGTTAGACCTAAAATTCATCTGATAAATTCTTCTGTTGGAAGTTGTGAGGTGGGTATTAGGAGCTAATGGGATATATTGATGAGTGAAACCCCACTAGATATGATTTTTTATAAAACTAGGGTTTTGGTTTCCTGTGTCGCAAAATTTTATAAGGTCTTAGGATTATTCTTGAACCACCTAATGGTTATGGGGTTTCGTTATTTCCACAGTATTACTAAGATATGGGAATATTCTCTCAGTGTTGGTTTCTATTTCTATAATTAGTTTATATAACTTTACTAGAGTCCAGGATCCTATTATTGATTTGCATTGTCATATTGGATTCCCATGGTGACATCCTAGGTTTCATCATTCATGCATCTTGATATATTTGGTGTTTGGAGATCTAATGTGGTCTTCTAGATGTGTTAGTTTTTATGAGTCTTGTTGATCCATGTGTTATAAGGATTTTGTCCTTGAATATAGTGGGTTTACGTGGTCTCTAATAATGTTAGAACCCTTGGATTTATGGAAATTTATTTTATTTTTCATTATAGTTTTTTATTTTCTTACAATGATTATATTTTGACTAGGCTAGGAATATCACATTTTCATGCACTAGTTTAGGATAGTAGATGATAGGATTACCACTAGAGGTAATAGAATGAAATTTATTTCTCACTCCCGACAATATAACTTTGGTCCACATGTAGAAACATATGTCTAATTTTATTATTGATCAAAATATGCACAATGGATTAGTCAGAGGCTCAGTATTGAATAATCGAGCTTGGCTGCTCAAGTAGAGTCTGGATATCGAGCTGGAGAAGTTTGACAATTGTAGATACTGAGTAAGAAATATATCTTGATGATGGAAATAGAGAATTGTATAGTTTTTTATTTATTTACTGTGTAGATTATATTATCCTAATGGGTGATCAGTTGATGTGTATTTTCAAGATTTTGTGTCTTGGGGAATCATTTATTTTTATAGCCTACTTCTCTTTTATTCATTATGTGTACTCTAATGTTTACTGTGGAAGATTAATTATTTTTTTAACATTAATTACACTATCATTTTGAAGTAGTAATCTCCTAATTTTGTAGACTATCCCCACTACACTTTTCATTATCATCTTGCATTAGAGGAGTTTTCCTTGAGTCATTGTGGTGTGTTAGATCGAGTGACATATTGGGTCATCCCAAGACAATTGGTAAAAACTAGGCACATAATACATATTCAACCTATACTATACCCTAAAATTTAATTAAATAATTCATTATATAACACTTATAAATATATCTACCTCTCTTTATCAACTATTATCACCTGGAAAAATAGGGAGACAAAATAAATGAGTGAGATCAAATGATCTGTAAGGGGTAATATAATTAATTTGAGACGATCAATCAAAAAGAAAAGAGAAACAGGGTCATTTGATAAATGGAATGATTGAAAGAGTAATGTCATGAAATCATAAGAATTTAAAATGAGGCATTATAGAGAATTATAAAACATTTAATAGATCATAAACACTCCTATAAAAACATGTTATTAGACTTAAGGTGCCATATGATCATGGTAATTTTTAAAAACAATGGAATTTGTCATAAACATTAGGCATGTCATCATAAACATAGGTTAATTACCACTACCATGACATCATAAAATTTTATTCACATACCACTCGATGATTATGAAAAAATATAAAATTGTGTTCATGTAAAACATATTTATAAAAATCTCAAAACATAGATTGTTAATAAAACTATCATCATGTTCATGCATGACATTATTGACGAAAAATATATCACTTCTACCACACATAGTGATCCTATGAGATAATAAGAATTTCCCAATCTATTAAGGGTAATGTGAATATGGTCATATCCATTACATCACAATACATTATGTATTTTTCTGCCACTTGAATATGCAAAACAATCATGAATCCATCAAAAATAATAACATGATTACCCATTGATATAAAACAAGCATCTAACGAAATAAATTAACTCCCTTGTTAAAACCTCTTTAATGAATATAATGAAGTATAATATATTTACAATAAATGGAATAAAGGTTATATTATATGTCCAATATTTTCCCCAATAAATTGAATATATCGGTATAAAATTGAACACCATTAAATAAGAAGAAGGAACTAAGGGAATTCCCAAATAGAATAAATTGGAAAAAAGATTATGTTCTTGCATAGTTGATGATATGGTGGGACAAAGGTAGTAATAGATAATTTCACTTATAGATATTACATTTCCAATACATCACAAAAATATATGAACATAAATAATTAATTAAGGTATTAAAAGTAACCATTTTTGTTGAAGATAAAATTCAATGGAATGTAACATAAGAAATGATGATATGGGGGAAATAAAAAAGATAATTATCAAAGATGAAAAAGATTTCTGGGGAAGATAATAAATCAAAGAATTTTTATGAAAAAAATTTCTTAGTTCTACATAATGTTAGAGTAAAAAAAGACAATTTTCAAATAATGAAATAAATATAATGCTTTCATTAAAAAATGATATTTTAAAACAATTAATCATATACTACAAAAAATATTTTAAAAAAATCTTGAAAATAATAGAGAGAAATATTAATGATAGATCATGAAAAGAGATTTCATAAAGTCTTTTGACTTTTCCATAAAAATTTAAAATCATTCACTTTAAATAGTTATTTACAAAAAATTAATAAAAGTATTTTAAAAAAATTAGAAATAAAAAACCACAATATTACAATATTTAAATAAATATTCAAAAATATCCAGAAAGTAAGGAGACAGGCGCGCATGCTCCCAGAAAATTATAATAAAAAA
Organism: Viscum album; assembly: GCA_963277665.1. Lineage (NCBI taxonomy): Eukaryota > Viridiplantae > Streptophyta > Magnoliopsida > Santalales > Viscaceae > Viscum > Viscum album. The sequence continues at coordinate 991,686,714 of OY728152.1, read as the reverse complement.
GTAAGTTACACAATGAAGGTTCACGGAGAAGCTTTACAATGACGAGTAAACAGCACCCCATCATGATCAGCTTGAGCCATACAATTACAATACTCAGGCAGAATGAAAGACCAAATCGAACTAACCTCCAAGATCGCTCACTTTGAAAGGGAATCCGCAACTTGATTAGCCTCCCCATAGAAGAAACATAGAGTATAAAATAAGAAAAATGTGAATATTTTCTTTATAACATTTTACGGTTTGACTTAATGGAAGAGTCGAAAGGGAATCCTAAATACTTTGGTATCCCTTGAAAATTAAAGAGAAGGAATTGAATATAATGTAATGGTATCATATTAAAAAGAGTTAAAGAGTATTGAGAGATTAATAGAATATATTTATTAAGATAAGAGTATCCCATTAAAATAAAGAGAAGTAATTTAAAATAATATAAATTAATGAAATTATAAATAGTTAAAGAGTAGTTGAGATAGATATAGAATATATCATCAAGAATGTGAATGATTGGGAAGAGTCCATACGAAGCATGTAAGGTTTCAGATTTGAAAATTTATAAGTTGAAAGATGATAAGTAATACCTAAAAATTAAATACAGACCTATAAGTTATTCTTCTAATATTTAGTATATATATAATATAAGAGAATATATTACATAAATAAATAATATGTAAAAATAAATGAGACTCAAAAAATAAAATCTCTTAACTCAAGACCTAAATTAGCTTCGTACGCATTCCTAGCCTCATGAATAATAAAATTAACTTTTTTAATTAATTCATACAAAACCATTTTCATTTTTATTTCATTAATTGTTATTCATTTATTTTAATTAAAAATCATGTTATTTAATATTTTTTACAAGTCTATTTCAAGGATTGTTTTTTCACAGTTCCAATTTCATGTTGATTTATTAGTAATGATATAAGTTCATTCCTTATGATTCCAAAAACCCAAAACATTAATGCAATGTAATTTATGTATGTATATAAGTTTAAATAGTTTTATGTATCCATAATTGTTTTAACATGTGCATTTTTTATTATTTATAAATGTTATTATTTTTTGGTTTATTCATTTAGGTGGTTTTATAGACATTTAGGAACAAAGTATTAATATTTTACCTATTTAAAAATTAGAATAAATGAATAATATCATTACTATGTTAATATTTATCTATAAAATAGTTTGCAATAACCAACCATAAAGGAGGTAATAATTATTAAAAAAATATTCATATAGGCAATTTTACTGGCCATGAACGACTATTTTTGAAAGTAAAAAAACAATCATGTTCAATTTAAGTTTTTAACACTCATAATATAGAATATTAATAATGTTTTAATTTATTAATTTATACCATAATAATGTAAAATTTGCATTTTAAAACCATCCATGGAGGCGATAATGAAAAATGGAATACATCATCCATTGAGGTGGTGAAATGGCTATAATGATGGTGATGATTTCATTTTTGAATTAAATGGTGGGGGAAAGAAAATTGGTATTCCTTTATTATAATAAAATTTTAGTTTATATATGATAATAATTTCATTATATCATAATGGTTAAATATGATTTGGAGTAGTAGAAGATGATGAGAACTCAAAATAGATATATAGAGATATTTTACCAATTATTTTATATGGTATCCTTTGATATTCTACTTGAACAATAAGTGATGATCTTTTGTGAAGACTATGTCACAACTAGGATTTAGTTTTATGTTAGTTCTTGTTCTTGGTCATTTCATCAGGATCCAGGTGTGATAGGTTTGGAATGTTGAGGAATTATTTATCTTATATTCTTGGTTTATCATTCCCCTAATGTTCCCCCTAGGTTCCCCATTAATTTGGAAGAAAATTGAAAAAATTTGAGTAGATATAAATGGGTGCACAATTTGGCTACATATTTTGCTAAACCATGTTGGCAAACCAATCATAGTGTCCAGTTCATTAAAAAAGTTTATGTAATTCTAATTTCTACCTTCTATTATTAACCCTTGTGCACCCCTTTCTTCCCCCTCTGACCATTATAGCCCTGGAAGGCTCCCATGCTCCCCAATCACATTTGGAACCCAATTTTGAAGGGGTTTTTTATGGTGTAAATTCAAGATTTATTCAATTAATTGAATTCTTCCTTGTTTATTCCATTTCCGTAGGGTTTCTTCCCTCCTTGAAGTTCCAAATGTTCAGAAACTATGGATTCATACACTACTGGAAAACCAACCTATACCAACGGTTTGGAACCGTTGGTATAGGCCTCCAAACCGTTGGTATAGCCTATACCAACGGTTTGGAGAACCGTGGCAAAGTAAGCTGTTGCGATAAGTATATATCAACGGTTCTAGAAAAACCGTTGGTATAGACCTATACCAACGGTTTTGAAAACCGTTGGTATATGTATTTCAAAAAAAACCATTCGGTGGGATTTGATCCCAGGAACCCCGTTTATAATTGAACGACTTAACCACTAACCTAACATGACTTTTGTAAACATAATTTCATAAATATATATATGTATTATCATGATTATTTAAAATTTTGATTTATATAATGTTCTCGGGTAGTAGATCTGGAAAAAAATCAAAGTCACCTATCCTAACGGTTCTCAAAGCTGTTGGGATAGACCTATCCCAACGGTTCTCAAAACCGTTGGGATAGGTGACTTTGATTTCGGGTGAATGTTGATTTTGGGGACACCCTTTCCCAACGGTTTTCCCAAACCGTTGGGAAAGGTCCACTCTTTCCCAACGGTTTGCCCAAACCGTTGGGAAAGGGGATCAAAACACACCCTTTCCCAACGGTTTGCCCAAACCGTTGGGAAAGATGCCTCAAAACACACCCTTTCCCAATGGTTTTGCCAAACCGTTGGGAAAGGGTGTGTCTTTCCCAACGGTTTTCCCAAACCGTTGGGAAAAGTGGGGAAATCCATGGCTTTCCCAACGGTTTTTACAAACCGTTGGTATAGACGTGTTGGGAAAGGTCCAATTTTCAGTAGTGATACCTATGGTTTATTTTTGAGTTTTTGGGATCAATATTCTTTGTTAGTGTTCATTTTTATTCTATTGTGGTGTGGCGGTGGTATGGTTGATGTTTCGCACAATGATTTGAGATTTTAGCATCTAAGGTAGGTGTTTCCAAGTGAAAGAATTCATTAATGATTTTGATTTTCTATATTTACTTTTTTATCATGTTATTTATATGTTTTTTATGGTGTGAAAACCATTTTTGATGGAATTGGAAAATCATTTAATTTAAAAGATACATTATTTATTGAAAATGTGTGTTTTTAATGTGTAACACATGTGGTATCATTAGAGGTCATTTTATAACATATGAAAGAGGTTTAATAAATGTTTCTAGGGCTTTAAATTATGTTTTTCTTTGGTATTGGTGTGAAATTGGCCATCAAAGAGGGTTTTTGAATGGAATTTATTTGAAAACCCTTGTTATACTCCCTGGAGTTGTTTTATAAAAATAACAAATGGTTTATTGAGTTTCACAAAGTGTGAAAAATATTTTTAGGTGTTGTTTTGGTGGGGTTATGTTATTAAAATGGGGCTTTTAAAGATAAAGTGAAGATTTTTTATTTCAAACGTTTTGAGAATGTTTTGTAAATGGTTGGAATGATTTATTAAATTATGAGAAAGGTTTGAGACATATTTGTGGGATGTTTTTGTATAAGTATGATGTTAAAATTAATTTTAAGTTGAAAAGAGAAATATATGACATTTTTCGGCTGTTTGTTGTGTTTATAATTTTGAAATGGAATTTTTTTTCAATTGGTGTTTTATAAAATGATGAACTTGATTTATCACAAAGAGGGAAACTTGGATATCTAGGTGGGAAGACTAGGACTAGTATTCTAAAGATCTATTAGTGGTTTTATCCCTATTCCACTTAACAAGTTTGATGATGAAAACACTGACTAAACTAGAATGATATTGGGGACCACTATGAAATTGTGTTTTCCCCTCCTAGTGTCTCGTTCAAGATAATTGTATTGATTATTGATACTTTTACAATGAGATATGATTTACCTAGGGCCCCACAAATAGAAAATGCCTATGGGGTGTTACCGTAACTAGTGAGCCTTGGATATATTGAACTTACCATTGACAAACAGTGTGTTTTTTTGGAAAATTAAGTATCATGTGTGCTTTAATTAGAAGTTTACATTATTAAAAGTTACCCTCTTGAAAATTATCTTCATTTAAAGTGGCATCTTTTTGAAATTGTTACTAGAAATTCTTGTTTATAAAGCTTAAAATGTTTTCGTATTAAATTTTTTATCACATAGAATCCATTTGGGAGGAATTATATTGGGATTAGGATCACACCATACATATCCCTATGGGTGTAAGTATAGTTTGTAGTGTTTTACGCTGGAATATAATAAGTTTTTGGTGATGGCGGTTTGGTTTTCTAGCAGTCTCTTGGTGTGGTGACTTGGATACAGCTTGAGAGTGATGCCCCCTTGCCATGTGGTGGTTTTTTGGGGTAGACTTTTTGTTAGATTTTTTTGTTTTCCTTTTGGGTTTTCAGTTTTAAATTGTGTAATTCAATTCTAAAATTTCGTAAAGGATGGTTTTGTTTGAAAAATTCAGATTCCTTTTATTAGCCTCAGTTTTATATTTTTATGATTATAAATTTGGGTAAATCATTCCTAGACATTTATTTATAATGCCTGGGAACATATGATAGCCTATGGGGATTCAAAATTCCCTTAGGGCCATGGAAATGGCCAAGTTGAGCATGGTATATGATGGTGACCAAATCTGATTTTTGAAAAAATTGTATAAGATGAGGTTCTCTCTTTTTGGGTCATATTCTTTTGGGAAAGAGATTGGGGACAGCATATCTAGGATTGTCGGGTCCTGACATTTTGATTATGAGTAGGGTTCCTAGCCATCACACCACATGATGGTTTTCAAGTCTCTAGGGGATGTTGGGTTTTATTTGAGTCCTTTGGTTCTTATGGTTTGTTGATGATTGGGGTAATGAAAAGAGAGTTGGGTGAATGGTCTTGGTGAGCTCACATGGCCTAGAAATCCTTGTGGAGCTGAGGAAATTACCCTAGAAAACACTCTGTTATGGTGAAGTAATTTTCGTATGGCCTCCAACGATATGTGTAAGCTACACTCCAACACTAAATTTTACTCTCTTTTCCTTTTTTCCTTTTTTTAGATGGTTGATGGAGTGTTTACACCTCTTTAGAAAGTATGAATTGTGTTAAAGTGGGTTCTAAAAAAATATATTTCAAATAGAATTTTATAAACTATTTAATGGTTTTTTGAATAGGATGGAATGTTTTAGAAATTAAGTTTTGAGTTTGGAAATGGATTATTATTTGGTAACTAGTGAGCATTTGAAAGAATTTATGAACTATTGGAACGTTGTTTAAAAACAGAATATATGATTTTTAATTAAATGGGTGTTGATGAAATTGTAAAAACCCATGTATTTATAGAATAATTCATTTGTATATATATTAATATTTATGAATAATAAATTAATTTTACATTAAATAGGACACTTTTTTGATAGTGTACTCGACACGCAACAACAGGTTTCTCCAAAATCTTACATTGCACACAACATTGAGTTATACTGAAAAATAATACAATAATGTATTTATTATTTTAAATTGTAGTTAACGCCTTGATGTTGTATGGCGGGAATGAATAGTATCAACTTAATTATAAAAAAATGGTTCATTTAGGTTTAAGTAATGATTCATTGGTTACCAAATTTATTATAAATGGAAATAAAAACCAATTGAATATAAAAGATTTATTTTTATGAAAACCTATTTCAAAAAGCGAATAATTGTGTTTATAAAATCATATATGTCTTTATGAATATTTATTTAATGAAAATTATATTTTATATGTAATTTTGTAAATTAGTCTTATATTTTTTTTAGATATTATATAAGAAAAAATTCAATTTTTCAGATAAAAGAAGTATTTTTCTAAAAATGCAGTTTTACCGCCTTTTAATGGTGAACCCTTTTTAAATTTAGTTTTTTTCACTTTTATAAGTTCTTTATAAAAAAATAAATTTATTATATAAAATAGGGGCAAAAAAATTCTTTGATTAATTTTTTTTTAATTTTCACAAAAATTTCATTTTTTAATGAATAGTGAAAAACACTGCATTTTAATTAAAAACTATCTTTTCATAAAATTTATTTATAAGGTAATATTGTAATTTAAATTGGTTTTAAAGTGTAATTGGAATATATTTTTATTTTTTAATCAAATTTTTGTCATTATTAGTAATTTCACTTTTAAATTGGACATAAACACATGTCAATATTTTTGATAGTTTTTACTTTTAAAAAACACGCTTTTGGGTTTTGACAACAAGAATTAATTTTAAATTAATTACTGAAACTTTTATGATTTTACTTTAAAAAAATGGATTCCATATTTGGAATCTTAAGTTCTGAATTTTGTAAATTGGTTCTTTTTTTGGACATTATGAATAGTAACATCAATAATTATTTTTATTTATCATGGTTAAAAGGACAATTTGGTAAATATGGGTAAAAATTAATATTATAATAATATTAAACTACACTAACAGATGTACTAAGCCTAATTGATGATATATGTACAACCATTACCATATTTGGGTCGATTTTGGGACCGCGTGGATCCACTTGGGTGTGATAATGATCTGTTATAAAAATTAATTTAATGTAAACAGAAATATAAGATAAACTTGTATCTTTTACTAAAACAATTTTTATATGGGGTTATATAAGAGATATCTTTTACTATAAATAGTCAATAAAAATATAAAAATATTTCCTACAACATGATATTCTATTTATTATATTTAAACAAATAAATAAATAAATTTAATTATGACACAATGATGATGCAGTGATTGTTTCATTAATAATGGTTTCCAATAAATGGAATTATAAATATTAAAATAAATATTATTGGACATAATTATTGTCATCCACGAATTATATAGGTTAATATTACATGTTAGGATTTATTCAATGTTTTTTTAAAAGAAATAAATCGTACAGGAATTTTTGAAAAAGGCATGTATGAATAGTCTCAAAATTGACATAATTCATAAATTATAATATTAAATAGTTTATTAAATGTTTTTAAATTACTAAAAACTATGATTTGAAAAAACATTTATGTTAAAACCAAATATTTCATAAATGATTTTTTTGTGGGTATTTTCACATGATATGGTAATTACATTAACTTGCAATATGTAAATAACATGATATCACGGTAAGATTAAAAAGGGTAAAATGATGGTGAAACAAAAAATATAAGGATAAAAAAATATTCAAAACTTCTCTAAAAAATATTTTATTATGGCTATTCAAATAAAAATAATATTATATTCATATTAAATGAGGTTTGTTCCATTTTTAATTAAAATTGAATTTATAATAAATTAATATTTCAAGACTTTCCTAGTGTTCCCCTCTTCCCTCTAATAAAAGGCCACCACCTCTGCCCACTTACTCACACTTCTCAAGCCCATTTGGCTCACCAAACGTCTACTCCAATAATATCCCAACATCCCTCCCTTCCTCCTAAAATACTTACCTTGGGAATAAGGGAATTCAAGAATTCTTTTTGGCTCAAATCAAATGATGTTACCCAATTTAGAGGTAGAACAAGGAACATACATGACGGGTCCGACTCAAGGTAAAGGAATCTACCACACTTATCTTTTAAAGCACTCGTTTAATGTTATTCCTTTTTAATAACTATATTCTTATGTTGGGACATTTTATTCCATATTCACTGTACTAACAGTATTTTCTCAAATAATGGGAGACCCCTTCTTCTCTCAATCAACTCATTTCATTACTTTTTAAGTGACGTCGTTATGTTGCTAAAATTTCTTAAGGGAGTTTCTATACTCATGTTTCAATCATTGGGTTTTATGCATAATTCGTAGATTATATTCTACAATGATTATGTGAAGAATAAAAATTTATTTATTTATGTTGTAATTTCTACTTCCCTTTGTGTGGATATATTATTTTTACACATAATCAAACCATTTATAAATTATTTATTCATTTATACAAAATTTTAATGGAAATAATAACTCAATATCCATTAATTGAGTTAAATATCCATATTATTGGTTTTGTTTTTCAAAAAAACGTGTTTCAATGACCTCTGATTGTTTTACACTAAATATCCACTTATATTGGGTTTATTTTTATTTTCACACATAATAATGTCATTGATTTATCCATAATATAATGAAACGATCTTTTTAAGGGACTTCATCTCAATGTCCATTCTTCGAGGCATATTTTGATGCAATGGACCACCATATTTTAAACGGTTTATAATAGACCACTCTGACAATTAATTTCATTAAAATGGAATCTTTTTTCTATGTAATGTTTAACTAAACAACAAAAATGAATGTTTTTAACATATGTAGTGATAATGGATTCTCTACCACCATAACCGTTATTTGATATTTTTATTCTACTATAAGACTTGATGTTTTTAAAAGGAAAAGAAATCCCTTATTCCCTTTTTGGATGTTTTGGTATTGAAAATGGTTTTGAAAGTGGATTTATAATTTCATAATATTGAAATGATTTCTTGTGACGAAAAATGAAATTTTTTCAGTGACATGTTGATAATTACAATATTTTACAGGTTATTATTTATGTGGCTCACATGAAAATAATTAAATATTAATGTTTTCCCCTGATAGCACTCCAATGCATTGGGTACGGAAATTAATCTCTGTAGATGAAATGTTTCATGATACCTTGGTGAATAACCTTTGTAAATTTTTAAATTCTTTGGTGAATAACCTTGATAATTTTTACCACACCTTGGGGAGGACCTTAGTGATATGACACCTTAGGGAAGGACCTTGGTTATATGATTATGAATTCAAAAATTAAATTTTGTAGCGATTTTTTCATGTTATGATCAAATTTTTTATTGTTATGATATTCCACTTTCTCATGCCTTTATGAAAGTCCTTGTGTTCTTATTTATATCTACCAAGATCACATGTAAATATTTTTCCCATATTCTCCCTTACTGAGATTTTTATTAACATCCCATGATTTTTTTTAAATGTTTTTCATGGGGTATAAGGAAGGGTAAGAGAGAAAAATAATTCTAGAAAATATTTATCAAGAAAAAAAATTTTGTTTTTCTTAACTAGTTTTATTATAGTGAAAAACATTGGATAGAGTATAAGTGTTTAAATTGTATATTTGAAATGTAATGTAATATTTATGGCCTAATTCGCTAAAAATATAAACCTAAAAATATCCCCAATGTGTATTAATGTCATATTATCGACTAATCTCAGGATTAAGTAACGTTTTTGGGTTGGGCCTTATAAAAATGGTGTTTTTTATAAAACCAAAAGACTTCTAAATGGACTGATATGTTTTAAAATTTATTTTTATGACTTGAAAGTGAGATTTTATTTGAATGGTTGGTGCATTTCTGAAAAAGTTTTTGTGATTTGAATTGGGTTTTGATTTTGTGGCTAGTGGTTTTGAGAAAAAGGAACTGTCGGTCGAATGTCCCAATTTTGAAAATGGAAGGAATGTTTCATTTATCCTTTGGTATTTCCATGGGAGACCACATTCTTGTGTTTACATGAGAATATGTATGGTTAATGGAACAGTCGGATGAGTTTCAGTATGGATATGGGGAGGGTTCCCGATGTGGCACAGAAACATGCATGTGTGTGGACCATGGGGTACCAATGGTGAGTGCTCTAACTACTGACCCCAATTACATTCAATGAAATTATTTTAAAGGAAAATTTGATGCTTTGAAAAAAAAAATTTGGGTGGTGTGAGTCATGTGCTATTGGGATTGTTGTTGTGGGATGTTTTGAGTTCAAAAAACCCTCTTGTTTAAATGATTTTTTGGGTTTGTGTTTCATCAGAATGTGCGGTTAATGTGTTGGTTGGTGGTCTTTTATGAGTAATGTTTTAGGAATCCTTTTCGATGGTTCTCCTCCTATGTTCGGTTCTAGTTTTTTTTATGTTTTGACCTAAGGACTAGCTTAGTTGGTTCATTGGTTTTTCTTGCTAGCTAAGGTAGGCCCCCATAAATATTTAATGCATGATTTAATTGTGGATATAGGTGATTTGCCATTGGAAGTTCCTCAAGTTTCTCAAAGTACATACTCTCTTCTCGAGTTTTAGGGTTGAGTTTATCCATTTTATTTTTTATATTATGTATATCATATCACAGTAGAATAGTGGATGCCAAAGTAATTGAATTTTTTCAGGGTTTCTTGAGATTCTTGAATCCTAAAATGTGAGTTTTTACACCGTTTGGTCTATAGTTTTTGTTTGAAAATGGTTAAGGGGAATAATAGCGATAAAGGTGAAAGTGTTCTGAGGATGTTCATGTAAGATGATGTCCTAAAGGGTCATAGGCCTTTCATTAGTCTCGTAGAAGAATGGGTTAATGTTAGGCCACTAGTGTGGAGAAATCTAATTGTTTGAGGCTGTTATGGTTGCTTGAGGTAATCTGATTCAACTTGAAACTTTGTTCAAGGTCAACTCCTGGTAATGTCTATATCACTTTATAGGGTAAATTTTGTTGGTTTCTTGTTGTGTTGTTTCTACTTTTAAGGGAAAGGTTGATATTACAGAACCTTATGAGGGATTATTCTTAAATGTAAGTGTGTTTCTATTTTGAGAATTTATCAATTCCTTATTCTGAGTGAAGGTTTCTTCCATGTGTTCTTTCTTCTAATGTTTCTTATCCGGGATAAATAGGTGATGCATGAAAATCTTTTATGTCTCTATCATGGTGTAGGTTCCATAAAAACTATAGTGGTTTGTGGGACGTTTTGTGTCCTAATGTTGTTGTCGGATAATTGTGTAGTGTCTTATGGAACCGGATAAAGAAGTTACGTTCATGGGGTTTTGTGCCTAACTACAAGGCAGGATATTCTTCAATCATCTAAGCTCTAGCCGTAGGTCTCAGAGTGAAGCTGGTGCATCGTCAGGAAAACCTAGGGTGTAAGGGATCTTGGTTTAACTTCTATCTTCATTTTGGGATGTGAAGATTGTTTGAGGTTTTTGTGTGGTGGTTTCTTTTCAAGTGGTCAAGTGTGGTGGAAGAGGATGCGTAGACCCTGTCCCCCATGGTTGTAATCTGTGTGGGTGGAAAATCCCCTCCATGGGTATAGGGTGGTGGGGTGGTTTTTTCTCTCAAACCCAATTCTTGAACCCTTACGGGTGTAAATCTTATAATGGTTGTTCATTTTTGAATAACTTGTTATGATCTTTCTAATCTCAGTCATGGTTGGAATCATTTGTGGATGGTAGTGTTCATGGGAGTGATGTATTTCTTAGTGTCTCTATTGGTTTTGAGAATCATTTAATGACCCCCTTGTAGTTGGGATTAGGTATTTTGTGGAATTTTTCATGTCGGCTCGTGCTAGTTGGATAAGACGGTTGGTTCTTATGGTGGAGAGACACACCATGTGTCTCATGTAATTTATTTTGGAATAATTGTAATGTTAATCTATCTTTTATTGTGGGGATTCCATTCAGGAATTCCCTTGTTGGGGTCCCTATTTTATTACAGGAAATTAAGTTTTCTTTTATGGTGGAGAGTCCATCTAGACCACCATATGTTGGGGTTCTGGTAGTGTCTTTGGTGTTAGATTTTTCAAGGGTAGGAGATGCTCGATTCTCCCTGTATCAGTAATTCAGTTGTTCTTCATGTTGTCTTTGTAATAGGAAGTCTCGTTTGGATCTATCTAACCACCAACATCCTTGTTTGGTAAATATTTTGATTGGAGTGTACCCATTGGGTTTTTTGAAGTAAGGATGCGGTAACCTTGTTCTAATTCCATGTTCATTTAAGAAATATTGATTGAGCTTCATCTGGTAGTGTTTATGGTGTTTTTTTCTTTGATTTGGTTTTATCATGTTTTTCTATTTTAGGAAAGTGGTGTGAATTTTTGTTGGTGAGAGTATCTTTGCCTTTTTTTATCAATATAGTGTGTTTTTTCCATTGGGGGTCGGTTACCCATAGTGGGGGAGTCCATCTTGTCCTCTCGAGTAATCTCATGGTCCACCTTTCCGACTAGTAGTATCCTTATTTCTCTTTCATTGGGAACCCCCCTAGGAACATGCAAATATTATTGGGTTTTGTTTTTTTCATATAACATTATAGAATAATTTCCAGGGGTGAGACGATTTATGGTGTGAAGAATTTTCATAATAGTGATTTCATTTTCACTTAGTTTTGGTTCTTGGTCATTTCCTATTGATCAGAGTGTGACTGGTTTGGAATTTGAGGCATTATTCACATTCTATTATGGGAATATCTTTCCCCCTAGGTTCCCCTTGAATTCGGAATGAAATTGGTATTTTCTGAGTGGACAGAAGTGGATGCACAATTTGCTCGTAGGGTTTTCTAAACCTTGCAGGAAAATTGTTCACAGTGTCTAACCCATTTAGAAAATTTCTATAATTTCAGTCTTTCCCTTCTAAGAAAAACCCTAGTGCACACCTTTATTCTCCATTTGACCATTACACCCATGGAAGGCTCCCAAGCTCCACCAAACTCATTTGGAACACAATTTTGAAGGGGATTTTGGTGGTGGAACTTCAATATTTTATCAAGTGAATTAATTACTTATATCTTCCATTTCCTTCGGGTTTCCTCCCTCCTTCATGATGTTCCAAATGTCTAGAAACTAGGGATTCATAACTAGGGTTTATTTGTCAGTTTCTTGGTTCAATATTCTTAGCTAGGGTTCATTTTCTTTCTATTGTGGTGTGGTGGTGGTGCAGTTGAAGTTTTAAACAACGATTTGACATTTTTGCATCTAAGGAAGGTGATTACATTATTAATAATTCTTTGATGAGTTAGTGTTGCTTGATTTAATTTCTTACCATGTTCCTCATATGTTTATGGGTGGATCAAAACCCATTTTTATTGAATTGGTTAATTGTTTAATTTTACAGTTTCATTTATTCTTGAAAATTTCTTTTTCATGTGTAACTCATGTATTATTATTTTAGGTCATTTTATAACATATGAATGTTGTTTACTAAATTTTACTATGGATTCCAATTCTATTTTTTTGGATTCGGTGTGCATTTGGACTTGAAACAGGGTTTTCAAATGGATTTTTTTTAAAACCCGTATTATACTCCTTGGAGTTATTTTATAAGAATATAAAATGGTTTATTGAGTTCCAAAAAGGGTGAAAAAGATGTTTAGGAATTTTTGTGGTGGATGTATGATCATAAAATATGTTTTGGAAATAGAAAGTGGCGATTTATGATGGTAAACATTTTGAGAATGTTTTATAAATGTTTGGAATGATTTATTAAATTATGTAAAAGCTGTGAGATATTTTTTGAGCTGTTTTGATGTGAGTATGATGTTAAAATGAATTATAAAGTGAAAATAGAATAAAGGGACATGTTTGTGGGTTGTTTTTTGTGTCTATAATTTTAAATGTCATTTTTATTTTCAATTGATATTTTATAACATACGGAACATTATTAACCCCAAAGACGGAAACATAGGTATCTAGGTGGGAAGAATAGGACTAGTATGCTAGTGATCAAATAGTGGTTTTGTACCTATTTCACTTAGAAATTTCGATGATGACAACACTACCTAAACTATGATGATTTTGGGGACCACTAGGAAATTGGGTTTCCCCTCATAGTTGCTCTTTCATGATAATTTTATTGATTTTGGACACTTTTACAATGAGATACAATGTACCTAGGGACCCATAAAGAGCTAGTGCCAAAGGGTGTTCTCATGACTAGTTCAAATTGGCTATATTGTACTTACCATCGGAATATGGTGTGTTTTTTTTCGAAAATGAAGTATCATGTGTGTTTTAAATAAAATTTCACATTCTTCAAAGTTTTCCTCTTGAAAATTGTTTTCATTTAATGTTTCGTCTTTTAGAAATGTTTACTTGTAGTTCTTCCTTACAAAAATTTTATTTTTTGTCTTAAAAGTTTTACCACATGGAAAACTTTTGTGTGTAATCCTATTGGGATTATCCTCACACCCTACTTTCCCCATTTGGTGTAATTAGACTTTGTAATGTTTTATGGATGTTTGGGAAATGTTTTTGCATACAGTGGTTTGGGTTGCTAGTGGTCTCTTTGTGGGGTGTCATTGACATGATTTGAGGATGATTCCCCCTTGTTGTGTGGTGGTTTTTTGGGGTAGACTTGTTCTTCCCCTTTTTTCTGGACCTTTTGGGATTTGGTTCTAAATTATGTAATTCAATTTTAAATTTTTCTTAAAGGACTGTTTGGTTTGAATATTTAGATTCGTTTTATTATCTATTGTTTGATATTTCCGGATTATAAATTTGTGTAAATCATTTCCGAACATTAATTTATGATACCCAATAACTTGTACCAGCCAGCTGGGATCGGAAAAGCCCTTTTAACCTTACCGAGGACCGGATTGGGTGTTGATTTTGATGGTGACCAGTTCTGGTTTGGGACTAACCAAAACCTAGAGGACATGGTAATTTATTTTTGGTGATAATTTGGTAGATTTTAGTCATGTTAGGAAGATTATGGTGTGAGGGGTAGTGGGGTGGAGAGGGTATATATTTATAAGTGGAGGTGAGGGTTGTTTTGAATAAAAAAAATTGATTAATTTATTATTTTTTATCAAGACTATGATTAGTTTAGATTGTTTTGAATAATAAATTTTTTGTTTATAAAAACATATATTTCTATCATTAGAACACTTTTAAAACTAAAATGAGTCCTTTTAATATTTTATTTAATGTAAATAATTGAAAATTTTATATTATCATAATAAAATATAATTAAGACTTTCGAAATTGATTTACAAGCCTTGAAATTAAATTTTTTATTTTTAAATCCATAGTTAAATCTAATTTAAGTTGTTTAAAAAATTTATAATTTATTGTGTTTTTTTAAATTATTATTATTTCATAAAACATGTGGTATATGATAAGATTATTTTTCTTATTCATCGCAAATTTAGATTTTGTTGAAAAATTCCAAAAAAAATCCCATATCTAATATTTAGTGCTGATTTAAAAAATGAAGTGAATTTTATAAAATTAAAATTCAGAATTTTATATATTTAAATTTAAAATAAAGTCATATGATATATAAAATATTAATTTAATAAGAAAAAATATATTTCTTTTTTTATGAGTTTTTATATTTATATTTGTTATTATTACTTAATTATTATATGTTCCATAAATAATTATTTATAGAAAATAAGCATAGTATCCATTTTATAACATTAATCTTCTAATTAAATAAAATTTACAATTTAATTAAGTATTTATGAAAATAAATTTATTTTTAGGAACATTATACATTATTGTAACAATGTTATACCAATGAACATATTATTTTAATAATAACTACCAAACATAAATTTGATGTCTCGAATGTTATACTAATACATTATATAAATGTTAAATTACGTTTTAAAATGAATATAATAAATAATTCAAGGAACTATTTAATTTTAAAACTTATTATTATTTTAAAAGTAAAATTCTATCACATGACAAGAATCATTCAAACAATAAATGAAATAATATAAAATATTATTTTATTTTAAAATTATTATTCATCCTTTTGTTTTTTCATATAATCTAAATAAATTTTTATATTAAATAAAAAATATTAAATTACTTCGAATTTTCATATATTATAATATAGTAACTAACAAACTTGTACAATATTATTTTGAAAATTATATTTCCATAACTAAATTACTATTTCAAATAGAATATGAAAATAAAATATCAATAAGAAGAATATGGTTATAACATAAAAATATTTATGAAAAATAATCATGAATACATTAAAATATATTTTATAAACCCATTTTTATAAATAATATTAATCAAAAAATCAATTTTAATTAAATTAATGATTAAAATAAAATATTTCATTCATTAAAGGATGATTCTTAGATGATAAATATATATATAAATTATTATTTTATATCATTACAGACAAAAAATAAATCTATTTAACATTAAGATTTATAATTTAAAAAATAAAATTTATAAAAAAATCATCTTAAATATGTGGTGTTGCGTTCGACCACATTAAATAAATTTCATTCTCAAAATTTTTTACACATTGATAAAAACATTAAATAAATATTTTCATGGACCACATTAATAAACCCAAATGTTAAATTAAATTTTATCTATGAAACAAATGCATCATAAATACCCCAGAAATGTTACACCTATGTGGTCATACTAGTTATAATAAACCTAGTGCTCTAGATAAACCAGTTATCTATCTATGTTATTTACACAAATAATCATAATCCTAATAACATATGATAATAAAATTATACTTTGATACCAAATTAGGTACCCCCCAAGACCATTACTTCCAAATCTGGTGATAAACATACCAACTTTTCTAATATCCCAAGAATTAAAAACAACACCCATGATCAAATGCTCAATGTATTTGGGAACTAGAATCATAATACTTCATCAACATATATTATACCATAAAATGTAGTTGAATCATTAGTCATGGACCACTTATAAACTGATCAAGCTCTCTTTATTACATATGATCACTATGGGAAATGGGTAATCATAGGAAAGGAGTGAGCTCAAATGATATGTAAGGAATAAAACAATTATGACGAGATGATCTGTCAAAAATAAATTATAAACAAGGTAATGTGATAAGTTTAATGATTAAATTAGTAAATTTATGTAATCATAAGAGATAAAAATGATTCATGATAATACAATCATAAAACATGGACATGATCATAAACCCTAACATAAATTCATGGCATAAGATTAAAGGTACATATAATCATGGTATTCCTATAAAACAAAATAATGTAGAATAAATATAAGACATGTTAACAAAAACATAGGTCAATTGTAATTATTGTTAAATCATAATATTTTGTTTAAATCCCACACATAAATTTTGAACAAAAATGACATCATGTTCATAAATAAAATCTATGTACAATGTTGTCTTTATGTTCCTGTATGAAATTATATATGTGGATTGCATCACCTGTGCCATGAATATAAATCTCATGACATATTAAACATTACCAAATAGATTATGAGGGTATATAATTCAAGACCCACCCATTGCATCATAATACATTATTAATATGTGTTCCACATAAATATAAAAAAACATAAATATGTCAAAAATAATACCTTCATTACCCATGGACATAAAATAGAGAGCTAATGAAATAATGTAATTATCTACGTAAATACCCTCCTCCCAAGATACTGAGGTATAAGGTATTTACACCACATAGAATAATTTTTATGTGATCTAGTCAATATTTTCTATAATAATTTAAATGTATGGGTATATAAGTGAAAACATTTTAATAAAAAAATAAACTAGGGGAATTCATAAATTAAATACATTACAAAAAAGGTGGTCTTCATGCATTATTGATGATAAGGACAAAAAATACAATCATGGATAATTTCTCTAATGGAGATTTCATTTCCATCACACCACACATATATAGAAAATTGGATAAAGAATTAAAGGATTATAAGTGACCATTTATGAGAAAGATAACATTCAATAGAATATAATATAAGAAATGGTTGAATGAGTGAAACACAAAAGAGTATTAGAAAATATGAAAAATATTTCAAGGGAAGATAATAAAATAATGAAATTTAAAGACAAAAATTTCTTATTTTTTATGTAACAATGAAGTAAATAAAATATTGCCTTCACGGAAGGTCATTCATATGATATTTTTATAAAAATGTTTATACTTAAAAGTTAAAAATTGTTAGAACATGTAATATAAAAAAATTATTTAAAAAATTATTTCTAATAATAGAGTGTAAAATTAATGATAAATCCTAAAAAAATTACTTCATATGTTTTACTGAATTTCTCATAAAAATATAAAACGATTCCTTTTCAATAATTAATTCCAAATAAGGTATAAATTAATTTTAAAATACAATTTTAAAATTTAAAAATACTAATATTTGAATCATTAAAATAAATCGATTTAAAATATAAGAAACATAGAGGAGAGGATAAGAAAAAAAGTAAAGTTTTCCTTTATAAACATCATATGTTTTCACATAATTGATGAATTGAAAGAGAGACATAAATACATGAGCATCCACTTAAAATAAAGGATAATAAATTAAAAATAATATAAATTAATCATATTAGAAATAGGTAAAGATTATGTTATGGAGAGAATATATCATTAATAATGATAAAGAGTGGGAAGACACTAAACGTACCATGTAAGGTATGAAATTTAAATATGTATTAGTGGAATGGAGATAAGTAATAAATCAAAGGTAAATAAAAACTAATAATTTATTCTTATAATTTTTAGGAGATATTTAATATAATATAATATACACTATGGAGAAATAATATATTAAAAAATAAGGATTTGGAAATAAATACCCTTACCTTGAGTCTTGACTCAACTTCATAAACACGCCTAACCTCAGGATTAATCAAACAAAATTTATTAATTACATGGTATATAACTGTTTTAACATTTCTATAATATATTATTATACACATATGTTCATTTATAATCATTTGATTAAATATTTTTTTCCTATCCTTCATCTTATAGAAGTTTGTTTCAGGGTTCCAATGTAAAATTAATTTATTGATAATGATGGATGTTATTTAAAAATGATCCCTTCACTATATAAGTGTAATTGTATGGATTTAATGTCTTTTAAAAATTTTAAATGGTTAAAAATATTCATATTTATTTTAACATAGGCGTGGTTCATTATGTACAAATGTTATTATTTACCGATTTTTTAATTTAGACAATTTTAGAGACCATTATAAACGTAAGTTGTCATATTTTTTATATTATAGAATGTAATATTTTACCTATATATATATCTATTTTGTGGTTTTTTTATGATCATAAACACACAATTATGTTTCTCACATTTTCATTAAAGTATTTTTTAGTTTCTTTAATTTAGCATAAATTGGTGACATTATTAGACAAAATGGAGTTTTTGAAGTCCATTAAAGGATGTCATAATGATATTATTGAAGTATAAGACTTATATTATTTCATGTATAAAGATCATGGAATCGTGCTCAAAGATTCGTAGGAGGATTTATAAAGTAATGAAAGAGGCTACACATGAATATGAAGTTGTTTAGGTAGTACTGGTGAGCTAATGCATGGTACTCGATATTAAGTGCCAAGAGGAAGTATAATAATACATATAAAAGACCCATTGGCCATTTGGTGGTGATGGTAGAACCAGTATCTTTTAATATTAATACATCATCTATCCAGTGGAGGTGTTCTTTCTAACTGTGGTCAATTCTAGAAGCCAGGATTCCTCTAAGTAGTCAATTGGGTACTCAATTGAGGCTATTGAGTATTTAATAACATCAACATAGAAGGTCTAATTGTGTATTAATTATAGTATAAATGTAAATAACTATAGAATTATTTTAATTCATTACAATTGAGAAATTCTTGAATGTTTTTGGTAATCTTAGAGCCTATAAAATGTGTCCCTTGGATTCTTGGAATACCACTTTCCTCTCCAACAACACTCTTTGATCTATTCAATGTAGAAGTGATAGCCTACTCAAAATACCATTCAAGAGCCATTTTTATTTCTTAATCTCTTGAAGGATCTCACCCTTTCTCTCAAATCCCTCATCGAAAATTATAATCATCCATCCAATATATTTTTGAGCATTATTATAATGGGTTTTCTTAAATTAGATTTCACTATTCAAATCACATTTCTCCAATGGTTTATCACTCTAAAAAGTGATTGATGGGTTACTTTTCTATTAATAAAGATCAAAAGGGTACTCACAAACCCCAACTATGAGGGATTTGTTTCTTAATAACCTCCAAGATAAAGGGATTAAAATTATTGACCTCTTCAGTTGATGGATGGAAATATAGTGGATCACATTGAGCTATTGTTGAACTCCTTATCAAGTTGTGTTCACTCTATCCTTAATTTTACGTATTACATAATTTTTCATAGATACAAAAAATTTCATAAATAAAATATAATAATTTCTATTATTTACAGTCACTTAATATAATTTTATATTAATTTTCTATATGTATCCAACTTATCAATTATTGATTCATTGATTTTATCTCTTAGTCTCTTTATCATTTCAATCACATTTAATTTTCGAATACATCTTAAATTTTCTATAAATTTTAAAAGGTAAATTAACCCCCCCCCCACCACACACACAGTCTTTCCAATATTTACATGACCTAAAAATTGAATCAAATGTGTGATCTATGTTTATATTAAAAAAAAATTGGTTCCAAAATTGTATTTTTTTTGAATTTTTTGAAAATATTATTCAATTTCGAAGAATAATATTTTTATTATTGAATATAATTATTATTCATATGCTTTTATTTTTATTGAAATGATTATTCTTGTTGAAAAATAATATGTCAACTTTTATTTGTTTTATTAGTAACCATATTTGGAAAATGGTATTACTTGGTTATATTCTAACAATATGATCTGAAGTTAAGCGGACTCTTAATGATGTTAAAAAATTAAACTTAAGAGAAATGTTATGGATTGTTTAAATTATGATCTTGATAATAACAATTTAAATCATTTTTCTATAGGAAAATGTATTGTGAAATTTATAGTTTACTAAAATTTACTCATGAAGGAAAGAAAAATATTAAAGATATTATATTAGATAAATATAATCAATATTTTGAAATTTTCTCCAGGAATCATTATGATTTTTTTTCAAGTATGTTTATGAACTTTACTAACATTTAAAATGGTATAAAGACTCTCGATAATGATTTTTCTACAGAATCCATAGTGAAAACTATCATTTGGGTTATTCTAGTCCATGGGGAACCCAAAGTCACATCCATTCAAAAAATGAAGGATGTTAAGAAAATTTGGATTGATTAACTAATCAGATCCCTAATGAAGTATAAAATTAATATGAAATGGAAATAAAATTATGTGGTCAATGAATACAAATATGATAAGAAAACAATCACCTTAAAATATACCAATGATGATTCATTTGGAGGTGAAATCAATGACTTTTCTCAATGGACCAAGAACATGAAAAACTTCTAAAATAAGAATACTTTTTAAAAAAATTGAAGATTGTAAAATAACTAAATTTACATGATATGGATGTAAAAAATAAATATCACATCAAGCCAAAATTCCATATCTATAAAAATAATCTAGAAAGAAAAAAAATGTAAGAAGTCTTTCAAAATCATAATGTGGAGTGAATGTGATGACTCCATGGACTCAAAACCGTGAAAAAATTCAAGTTAATAGATTCAAAAGTTCTTTATGTTACATGTTCATGAAGACATTAAGGTTTGTATACCTCTTTATATTTCTTATACTTCTTATCCTAATTCTTCTCCCTCTTCCTCTTATTCTTTTTCTTCAAGTCACCTAAATTTTGAAGTCCTAAAATAAAATTCTGAGCAACTAAAAAAATATTCATAAAATTTATTCATTATAAAATTATCTTGACAAGAAATATAATAAGTAATAAATAAAAAATAAAAACATCAAAAATAAAATTATATTTTTTAAAAATAAAAAAATAATTTTCCATGAAAGCTAAAAATAATCTTGACATTAATTTACTTGAATTACCATTAATAAATGAAAATATATCATCCAAAATTCACTCAAGGTAAAAATAATCTAACATAAATTTGGGGATCTCAAAGACATGTAAAAGAAAGGGTTATTTTTGGTTTTTCCAATCATCTAAGTAACTCAAAAAATACATAAAAGGTAACTTTTATTATGGTTTTATCACAATATAAAATTTTAAATTATTGTAAAAGAATTTTAAATTAAATATATGAATGTGATTACAAGAAAGAATGGTATCAGAGACTGAAATAAATTCATTTTATATCGAATATTTATAAAATAAAACATCATTCCAAAAAATATGAATCTCTAAATATTTATTAGCTACCAATAGTGGAACCATGTTAGAATTAGTACAAAAACCATTAGTCATTTGATTTTATAGGATATGGGTATTTTAAGAAAAACCCATGAATAATTGTGGTATCTATATAGTGGTTTCTCAAGACACATGTGTGGTTACCTCTCATACATAAATTAAATTAATATATTAGAAGGAGGACATTCCATCTTCGATGATAACTCTATGTATAAGATAATCGGTGAATATACCCTAAATTTTTCAATCTCAACTCCTGTAAAAAATTTATTTTCTGAATGATTGAAACAAAGTTTATTTTTTTGATAGGGTTTTTAAAATTTCTTTTGAAATTAAGTTTAAAAAAATTGACACAGATATAAAATTCATTTTTACCACATCACAATTTCAAAAATTTTATACAATTAATTTATAATCTCTCATTATCCAAAATGTCAAATACATGAGCCCTAAAATTAGTTAGGTATGGATTTGGAATAGATCCCTTAGTTAATGTAGGAGAGAATCACTATTCAAGATAAACTATAATAAAATAGTATGAGATCTTCAAAAACTTTATTTCAAATATGGAATCAGTTGTGAGACATACCAACATGGTAAGTAATTTTTAAAATTAAAATATAGAATTTATTCTAAAAAATATCTTATATTAATTCATCTTGATTTATTCGAACCTTCCCAAATTGAATTTATTGGAGGTAAATTATGTACTAATATAATTTTTTATGACTTTACAAGATTTAATTGGTCTTATTTCTTATCTAAGAATACTGAATCTTTCAAATCCTTTAGTAAGATTTATAAAAATTATGAAAATGAAAATTATTTAAAAATATATTTATATTATAATTGATCATGGAGGATAATTAAAAAAATTAATTTTATTATTTATGTTCTTCAAAAGGATATAAACCTTATTTTTTTGATCCTCAAACCCCTCAAAAAATGGGGTAGTAGAGAGGAAAAATTGAACAATCCAAGAAATAACTCAAAATCTATTAAATTATTTCAATTTAACAAAAACAAATTGGTCGGAGGCCATGAATGTGGAATAAAATATCATTAATTGAACTATTATAAGAATTTTATTAAAAATTATTGTCATGATCAGTGGGAAAATAAAAAACCCAAAGTTAATTTTAATAAAAAACTCGCTATTAATGTTTTATTTTAAAATTGAATACAATCATGAAAATGTTCATTCAAAATCTGATGAATATATATTTATTGGGTAATAAAACACAAGAAATAATTGTTGGGTCTTCAATAAAACGGCTACAATTGATGAAATTCTATCCATGTTGTGTTTGATGAAAATTTTCCAAAATCTCTTTCATAAAATGTTTTTCATAATGATTTTTAAAATGAATCTTTTTAAAATAAAGAAGTTGAATAAGAAAAAAACCATCATCAAATTATTTACACAAAGTTTATAAAAAACATATAAAAAATATTCCATTGAAGATTTCATTTGATATTTTTATACGAGAACTCATACTCATTGATCAGTTTTAAATGAGGTTGAACACCTTGCCTATGTCTCTTACTTAGAACTGAAAAAACATAACGATGGCCTTAATGATGAAAATTAGGTAATTATCGTAAAATAGGGACTAAATAAAATCACTTAAAATCATGTATGGACACTCATGAAAAGTCCTAAGTATCATACCATCCTATAATATAAATTAATTTGTTGCAATAAGCAAGATGATCATGGTAATATCACAAGAAATAAAGATTATTTATTTTTTAAAGGATATAACAAAGAAAAATAAATTAACAATGATGAAACAATTTCACATTTATCTTGGTTACAATATATCAGAATAATGCTGGAATTATCCACTAATATCAATTTCAAAATATTTAAAATTCATTTAAAAATATCATTTTTATATGGTTATATTAATGAAAACAAAATCAACCAAGCACCTTGTTTTTGATGATGTAGTTTTCTATTTCAACTGATAAAGCAAAATATATAGCCATTAGGAATTGTTGCTCCAAAATAATATGGATGTAACGCTTTCAATTAGAATATTGGATTAAATACAACAATATACCTATTTATAAATATCACATGAGTGCTATTAATATCATTAAATATCTTATCAAGAACACTATCACAAAAAAATACCTTAAGCTTCATTTTTCCAGATATTACTTCTAATAAGGTGATATCTTATTAGAATTTATTAATAAATAATATCAACATGTAGATATTCTAACTAAAACACATGCATTTAATTTATTTGATTTCATTAAATGTCAGTTAATAATGGTTTTCTTGTTATGAACTTCATTTTACTATGTTTATCCTAAGTTATCTTTTTTATATATTTCAAAAAACATGATGTTATTTCAACAATTTTTTATCTTTAGATTCTTGTTTTTTCATTTCTATATTATATATGATCCCTTTATCTCAATTGTGTAATAATTTAATGGGGTTCCTTATCTCTGTATAATTCTTAAATTTTCCTTTAAGAGATATATTTTTTCTCAAAATTATTTTTTTACAAGATTTTATCTTTTTTTTTTAAATTTAAAATTTAAAAATCAAGTATTGTTTATATTATTTTTATGATTTTAAATTAAATAAAAATATTTATTTAAACATTTTAATAATTAAATTGCAAAACTTTTATAATAAAGTATGTATATACTGTACTTATTTTTCAATAAAAATGTTTTTGTCCCTCTTAAAGGTATACTAATGATAACTAAATATATTTTATATATATATCTATTACTCTAACTCTGTTATTTAGATGTATTTGAAAAAAATAAATTAAATTATTATTTAAAGTTATGCTTTCACAAAAGACCGTATTGCTTCAAGATCTTTCAATGGTAAAAATCTATTCTTCTTGGTAATAGGAATATTATAAAAGGTATGTGCAAATATTATTTATATTTAATTTCCTTTATTATTCATTTTTCTTATTTTATTTATTTCTTTTGATTTTCCTTATATTTTCACTATATTTTTTCCATTTATCTTTTTATTTTCTCATATTCTTTCTATATTT
Organism: Viscum album; assembly: GCA_963277665.1. Classification (NCBI taxonomy): domain Eukaryota; kingdom Viridiplantae; phylum Streptophyta; class Magnoliopsida; order Santalales; family Viscaceae; genus Viscum; species Viscum album. Next base: position 991,661,653 of record OY728152.1, on the reverse strand, counting down.
TGGAAATCTATTTTCATATTCTCTCTTCTCTTAACTTAATTTTCACTCTCTCTCTATATTCTATAAAATAGGAGTTTAGAAGATAAAAATTGTTTTAATGATTTTTCTCTCTTATTATTTTATTAATATTTCTCTCATAACCATTATTTAAAAATATTTATGTTGGTTGTTTTTAAAAACCCTTAATTTTTATTAATGTTTATCTTTCAACTCCTTTTATATTTTTGGTAATCACAACAGGGTGAAATTTTTAGTGTATTTATTAAAAATAAATAGGGGAAAATATTTTTAGAAATTTATTTTATAGAGTAGAATTGGTTTTTAAAATTTTAGTGTTTTAAAATGTGTAAATTATTTATAAATATTTATTTTTGATTAGTTTTTTTAAAGAGTGGGTTATTCAAAATCTATGTTAAATGTATCTCCAATGATAATTACTTGCTATAAATATTTAATTCCTATATATATTGAATATATTATTAATATATTCAATTACATTTATATCTCTTTAATTCTTGATTTTCACATAATTTATCATTTTATGTTGATTTTTTGTTATTATCAAAAAGGCAGGGATTGTTGTACCTCTCTCTTGTTGTATTTCCATGATCAGAAAAACTCACCTATGTTTCTAAAATATTAGTTTTAGTGTTTTTCAATCTATATAATTTAGTTTAAAGTGAGGATTTTGTTATACTAAATGGAGTTTTGGAATTCAATTAAAATATGGAATGGTGATCTTGTTTAGGTATTGGAATTGTCTTATTTCAGGTCTCAAGATCATGGAATCATGTCTGAAGATGAATATGAGTCATTAAAATAGAGTAAATAAGGCTCCACATGAAGACGATGTTATGAAGGATATAATGGCTAGAAGTTGTAGGGTATCAGTTATACATTTCCATGAGTTCATTGTAGATTATGTATAGAATATGTACCGACCAGTTGGTGGTGATTAGAGAATCTATATCTTATAGAATCTGTCTGTCATCTAGTTGGGGGAGGTTTACTAGCTAGCTAGTTCCATTTCTTGAAGTAAGGATTCCTCTAGGTAGGACACCTACAACCCAGTGGAGGATAACTAGTATCTGGGGACCTCAATACAAAATAATTGAGGTTTCATTAATTAAGTTCAAAATGGACATAACTTTGGTATTTTTCAGCACCATTACTCCTAAGGAATTCTAGAAGGTACATGATCATCTTGGATCCCATAAAAGGATTCCCTTGGAATAATAAAATATTACCTTTCTCCCCAACGATTCTCTCTTATTGATTCGTTGTTGAAGGTCAAGATTTCTCAAAATTCTCTCAAAGAGACATTAGCCTTTATAAATCTCTCAAAGGCTCTCACCCTTTTTATCAAATCTATCATCCCACATTATAATCATCCATCTATGAGTTTTTTGATCATAATTTTAATAGGTTTACCTGGAGAAACCATATCTATTCTCATCAACTTTCTCTAGTGGGTTCCCACTATATAAAAGTGATGGATGAGCTCCTTGGCTACCGAAGAATATCAAGAGAGTGATCACAAACTACTATTATTAGGCATAAGTTTCTTGATCACCACTAAGATAAAGGGATAAATATTTTTGACCTATTGAGTTAAGGGGAGGATACAGAGGGTCTCACATCGATCTATTTATGTACTCATTATCAAATTATGTTTTCTCTCACTTTCCTTTTATGATTTACATCATTCATCATCGATATTCATAATTGAATAAACTTGATACACTCATTTATGTTATTCTTACTCACTTAATATAATCTGATATTTACCTTATATACATATCTAATTAATCAATTATCACTTCATTGATTTTATCCCCTAATAACTTTATCATTTAAAAATCATTTATATTTTTTCTAATTTTAAATTTTTAAAAGATAAATTCACCCCCCCCCCCTCCCTCTATTATATCTCTATCCAATAAGTGAATAATATTATATTATCATTAGTGTAGTCATTTTTATCCAAAAAAAATATATTATTATAACCATCCATGAAGTTGATGTTAGTGGTTTAAAAAACATCATCCTGACACATGGTTATACAAGACATGAATGGATATTTGTTTTAAAGAAACAACTATTATGTTCAATTTATTTTTTTAGAAGTCATAAGAAAGTATATTAATCATGTTTTAATTAATTCATTTATAACGTAATAATATCATAAAATCATATTAAATCCACCTATAAAGGTGGTGAGGAAAAATGAAATACATTTTCAATGGAGGCGATGAGTCAATTATAATATGGACAAGGATTTCATTTTATAATTAAATAGAGGGATAAGGATAGTGGATATTCTATTAATATAATAACATTTCAATATACATAATATATTTATTTCATTATATCATGATGGTAAGACGATATTTGGAGGATTTATAAGAATAAGTAAGCTCAAAAGGGATCGATAGAGATAGTTAACCTCTTCTTTTTAAAGGCCTCCTTTGATATGCAACTTGAGTATTAAGCAATGACATTTTTTGAAGACCATACCATATATAAAATAGGAAAAAAGGGATTTGAGTATAGATTTTTTTATTGTTTGATCATGTAAAGAATTTATGTTTTGAGGATAAGAGGTACGCAGCGGGGTTGTATTATAAGAGGCTAAGAGGGGAGTTAAAATAAACTAATCATTAATTTATTATTTTTTACCAATATTGTGAATAGATTATATTTCTGTGAATAATATTAAGGTTTTAATTTAAAAAATATTTTTTCATTTAAACTATTTTAACTCTAAAATGAATCATTTGAATATTTTATTTAAAGTAAATAACCGAAAATACTATTTTATTTGAATAAAATATAATTTAGTCTTTCAAAATTCATTTATAGGTTTGGAAACAGAGTTTATAATTATTAAATACATTATCAAATATAGTTTAATCCATTAAAAAATATAATTTATTGATTCAATTTGGAATCATTTTGATGTCATAGAACATATGGCATACCTAAAAATAATATTTTTACAATTTAGAAAAAATAAAAAACTAAAAAATACAAAAAAAAATATCTCTAATGAAATTTTATTGTGATGATCAGAAAAGTGTATTCTATTTTATAAAATTAAAATTATAAATATTATATTCATAACTTTTCAATAAAATACAATAATATATTGAAAAATAATTTATTAATAACAAAAAACTATTTATTTTATTTTGATTGATTACATTTATATTTGTTATTATTCCTTAATTATTATATGTTTGTTAATTAATTATTTATAAACATATACCATAGTATCCATTTTATAAAATTCATCTTATAATTTAATGAAATTTATCATTTAAGTGACTATTTAGAAAAATACATTAGTTTTGAGGAATATTATACATTATTGCTATAATGAAATATTCATGACCATATTACTTTAATAATGACTACCTAACCTAAATATGAAATATATATATATAATGTTAAAATAAGACATTATATAAATGATAAATTTTGTTTTCAAGTGAATATAATAAATAATTCGTGGAATTATTTATACATGATACATTTTTCAAATATTTTTTTTAGAAATTAATTGTCTATTACAGCTAGAAGGAATATTGATAAGTTTCTAAATAGACATAAATCTTGGTTATTTTCCTTCCTAGTGATGATTCTCATATGGTTACTTTTCCTCATAATGAGGATTCCCACATTTTATTTTCCTACTCATAATTACCTTGAGGATGTTCAAATTATTTTCAAGGGATTTTGAGTTTTATTTACAGTTGGTATGAATCCACCTTGTGATGTAGGAGTTATGTTTTGGTGAATTTATTATAGATTCTCCAAGTGGTGTAGGAATATTCTATTAGTATTTATGTAAAAATTCTCAGGGTTTTTCTAGATAAATTTTTTTATCTTTCAAAACATCACACTGGGTGATATTAAACATTCTATGTAAGTTTATTTATTCCCATATTATAAGATATCATCAAAAACTCCATATAAACACAAATTTTTGTTCACATAATTATATACCCCTATTGAAATTTATCTCTCTTAGTGGTTACTAGTGGGTCCTTATACTAACACCATGCATGTGAACCTTGACACACATACAGTTTTACAAGTGTAATTGTAGGTATATATATATATGCTTTCTTGTAAATTATATAGACTATATTTTTATAAGGGTATAAAATATATACTTCATCGAGTAGTAGAGAGAAGATGGCAGTTTTATCTAGAGACATAATTAAGAATATATCCACAATTTTATTCTTCTTTTCAGTAGTTTTTCTATTGTTTTATTTAGTATATTTACTATTATTTAGTTAAATCACATGGATATTTGATTCCATAATTTTATACTGTTATATAAGGATATAAAGAACCCAATTGAGGGTTTTATTTTCCTATATTTACATGTTATAATTTTTGGTATTTATAATATATAGATATATCATGTCATATATCCTGTTGAATTTGGTTTTGAAACCAATTTTTTCTACATGTGGGTAACGTATTCCACAATGGTTTATATTAACACTCAATTCTAGTCAGTATCCCCTTATGATCTAGGAATGAACCTAGGGCATGTTTTTTTTAGGTTAATTATGGAAAAGGATCAAGGTAGATTCATTGATGTGGGAAATTAACCTTAAACATAAGGTATGTTATATACTTGATGATGATACCAAAGGATTCATGATGGAATTTATTGAAACTCTAACATGACTCATCAATATATCAAAAATATAACCCTATAGATAAAACACTAAGGTTCATCATTAGAACCCAAAAATCTTGTTATATAATAAAAATAAAAATTACATATAAAAATACATGAAAACATATAAAATCATAAGATATAAAAATAATTATAATATTCATTTCCACTTGAATTATAAGAAACTAAAATAAAATAGAATGTATCATAATAAAAAATAAAAATATAACCACTTACAACACCTAAAACTATAAGAAACATCCCTCCATAATGAAAATATATACTTAATTACACCATGTACAGGCATAATATAATAATTACTACCCATCCACATCAAAATTTATACCTGGTGAATGGGTGGGGTGTGTATTAATAACTTAGTAAGATTTACCCTATATCCTAAAAACACATGAGTGGGCGTGATAAACATGGATGAATTTGTAGATATATTTAGTTAGTAACTCATAAAAACACATAATATAAAATATATGAATGAGTAAAAAATGTATTGAAACAATAAAAGAAAATAATACATTTACATATATCAAAAAATATAACAGTTATCTTACCTCAACCCTCAATACCAAAGGTGAACTAAGGAAAGAAAATATCACCATATAAATGTAATTCCCCGGACCTGCACTCCTAGAATAAAATCTGAATAAAAAAATTATTTTACATATCATCATTGAAAACAACTAAAGTATATAGTATACATTATTCCAATTATAAAAATAATTACTTATTATATACTAATTATTTTAAAAAATTCCACAAAATTATCCACACATGATACTCTTATAGACATAACATATAAATTAATCTTCTTTTAAACCAGTGGAAATGGAAAAATAATAAGGGTGAGCTAAAATTCTTGATAGGGGGAAGAGTATATCGAAATCTTTAATATAATAACAAAACATGGATAATTTTTTAGGAGTAAAGAAATTGAATGATTTCATATAAATGATTTCATGATCTTGAAATAAATCCATGGATGATATAACAATAAAAATAATTAATTGTATAATAATAACTGATTTCATGGTGGGGAAATTTGTAATGTGGGACATCAAATTATTTGATCCATGACATCATGATCATACCATCAATTTCTAATGAAAGAAAACTTGATATTACCATAGAGTCTTCATACTTATTTTCAAGAGCATATCTATGAAATAATTAATAAATGTGTAGGGATGCACTAAATATCTAAACTTTGTTCTCCCATGAGACATACCAATGGCTCAAGAGGAAATATAATTTTTGAGCCCCACCACTCACTTAATTTAGATCAATGCATTATCTGATTGAAAATTTGAAATTTTTATTAACAAATTAATGATAATAAAAAATAAATAATAAATGAGGGAGATGAAAGTCAATGGGGATGGAAGTGATAGATTTTAAATGAATCCCCTTAGAAAATTTTATTATGATATAAAGGTAATAAGAAATTTTCATAATATATAATCATCAATTACTCCAAATAATATTTGGAAGCATGAATAATGGTCGATTTATTCTCCTCTCTCTATGTGTGAAGTATCTTCATATATTAATTCAGAAAAACATTTCATGTTGTGACAGTGTAAGGAATACTCCAGTGGCTAGATGAGTATCCTAATATAGTCTTGAACATTATAGATGAGTGTGATTCAACTATAGAAATATTATGTAATAAAAAGTGAAAATATAGCTATGAGAAGAAATTTCACTTAGACAGAACTCCACTCTTTATAAAAGGAAGTGAAATATAGAATGGTAGATCCACAATAGTCATAAATGATTACACAACCATGCATTATACCATTAATGGAACACCCATAGGTATTGTATTGATAAACTATTATAGAGGTTTCTAATTTACCCAATTTTAGGCTCCTCTAATGATATTGTTCCAAAAAAGGATCAACGAATATGGTTGATGAGGTTATGTAAAAGAACCAACTCCTTGGAAATAGAGTTAAGACTATTATCCAGCATAATGAACTTTCATTTGAGGTATCCTTTAGTGGGTTTCACATAATAGGGATGTGAAGCTTTTTATCCTCATATAATACCCATAAGACAACTAGAACAAGTGGAAAATGACCCTAGGAATCTAATGAATCACCTATATTGTTATTGAAATATGAATTTAAAAATAGTTCTATGGAGTTGTACCAGTTAATGGCTCTAGGAAGGCCCCTGAGACTGTGATATATGAAGGACACCCAATTTTAATCAGTGAACAAATAAACCATTGATTCTACATTACCATTTTCAATACACAGGCATATATATGATTTTTTTATACCTTTTTTAATCTCATTGTTAGTTGATATTTATTAATTCTTGATGTTCTATACTAGGAAATTAAACATCACTATTATAGTTTTGTTGAATATCTTGTTGTATTATTTATCATAGTTGATCCATGTGTGAATAAATTTATAATATTCATAGATTCTATAGTGGATTAAGGGGGAAGGACTAAAAACACATAATCATTATTCATTAATAAGATGACTTTTATTATTGATATATATTTTTGGGCATCATTTAGTACTACCTCAATGAATGCATGATAGTCATGGGCCCATCTTATGCTATGATCTAAGACAAGACACCAAGGTAAGTAAATGACTGAGCCAACTCAATTAAATTTCTAGAAATTTATTTCCCAATTTCCAATAATTTAAAAATAATAGTCATACACGTTGTTGTTGGGACTTTTATGATTAGTCCATAGGTGAGAACTGTTACAGCCCTCAAACCTAGATATTAAGGGAGTAGTTGTATTATTTCTCAATAAAATTATCCTAGGGAGTGTGTCTTGAGATCTCCTCCCACTATAACATTCCTTATATGAAAAATGTGATTTCATGAATACTCATGATATTAATTTCCTCTTCTTCAATAACATTGTCCAATCTAGAAAATCCGAACTAATTTTTTTTCCTTCTTAGTGAGAATACTAGATTAAGCTATTGAGTGTGAGTTCAATATTCTTCATAACTATATTTGGAGCCTTTCAATATTTTAAAAAAATCACTAGAATAGGGTAGAGAACATAGTTCACAAGATTGACCCTTTCTCCAAATAATAGAAACTAGACTTTCCAATTGATAATCATCCCAGTGATTCTATAGATGATACAGTCAAAATGATGTATAAAAATTCTTCCATTTGATATTAAGGAACCTACAAAGTATATAAGAAACCTGAATTTCTTAATTTCTAGCCTCTACTCAATTATATTTGACCTCATTAATGAGAATTTGATAGAGATATAAATTCTACTTTTACTTACATTGATGCACTATACACCTCTAATATTGTAATCATTCAGGATACATTTAAACTCTTTAATATATTTTCCTATACTATTAAAGAATAAAATATTGTCATCCATAAATAATAAATGAGAGATACAAATAAATCCATATCATCCTCTAAAATTATAGATAATCCTTATTTAAATTTCTTTTTTAATGTTTCTATTGAGAATATCCTAAGCTGGAATAAAGAGTATCATAGACATAGGAAATTCTTAATGAAGCCCCCTCAAAAATTTGAAGAAGGAAATTTTCCTCCCCATAAGTGTGCCCATGAACTAGATCATAGATAAGAAATGAAAAAAAGACATCATAGAACCATTAATAATAGGAAAATTAATGTATAACTCTTAAAATGAATCTATATTCAATCATGTCATGAGTTTTTTCTTTATCAATTTTCACCATAAAATTAGATTAAAATATATATTTACCAAGCTCAAAAATCATATCCCAATCTAGTTGAATGGAACCTTGAATGTGTTGTCCTAATATGAATCCATGATGCACCAATGGTATTAGAGAAGAAATAATAAGAGAAATTATTTTTTGCAGAATATCTACAAGAACATTGTAAGATAAATTACACATTATTGAGGGAGGAATTTGACCGAATTCACTAGGATGACATACTTTATGGATAAGAATCATGGAAATATTAGTGATCACTCATTAGGGCGGAACACATTCGAGGCAATCATATAACACTTTAATGACATATTTTAAGAGGATATCATATAAATATGAGGTACTCGATCGAATAGATTCACCATATAAAATAAATGAACAGAAATACAATATATAATAAACATTCCTTAGTAATTAATTAATATAAACACTATAATAGTAAACCTATGGGAATTAATTAAATTCACCATTCAATAAATGTAATAACTTTATCACAATCCATATAGATAAATAAGGTGAATGGAATCATTATAGCATGTCCCAAAGAAAAATTATAACTTTAAATGATATTGATATATAAGAAAAACACCTTTAAAATAGAATAAAAATATTATTTTTAGATAGAAGAAGAATTTCCATTTACATTTTTAATAAAATTTAAATAAAAATAATTATAAAACAACAATAATATATTTTTTTGTAAAAAAACGAAATATTAGAATGTAAGTTTCTTAAATGAAATTGAAAAATTCTATAGAAAAATACATTTGTACAGAAAACATTTAAATTGTATTCTTCTAACATTTTGTAAAGAAGGAAAAATTTAATCAAAAATTATATCGCAATAAATTTTTTAAAATAATTTTCAAAAACATTTATAAAATTTAAATGAAACCATGAAATAGTTTTTAAAAAAAATACCATATTCATAAAAGATGAAATTATGGGTTATATTTATAATTAATTTTAAAAAGTGAAATGAAAACTTTTAATTTTAAGAATAGTACTAAAAAATGGATCCTTTAAAAATAAATTTTTTTTGAGGAAATGTGGAGTTGAAGAAAAAATAAATAATTTGGAAAGGAAAATACTTTTATAATACTTTTAAAATGCTTTATTTAAACATACATACTTAAAAGGATAACAAATATTTATTTTAAAAATGGCTGAAGAGAAACAAAAAATATCACTAGGGAAAATGTATTTTTGGGTTTAAAAATAAGATATCAAATCATTTGTGTAAATTAATAATATAGACATGGAGGATAAATAACTATCAAATATGATGATAATTATTCTTTATACTGTTTCATTTCAATGATGAAAAAAGTCTGTCAATGGAGAGAAAATGAGGTAATGACCTTTTCAAAATAATTTCAAGAAGAGTAAATGAAAAAATAAAAAAAATGATATGGAATATAATATAATTAAATCATAGTTTATATTTTACCCATCATATATGAATAAAGCTCAAGAAGAATTATCATAACTCAATGAATGGATATTTAATTACAAAAAACCCTTACGACTTCAGTAACCTTTGAATAAAAACCAATAAAATATATAAATTTAGAAGGATTTATAAATCAATTGAAATTAAAGATAATTATGATAAAAATAAATCACGGTTTATTATGTAATGAACATGAAATAAAACTAGTTGGGAGTGAAAAATATTTCTCAAAGAAAGAAAATTGAGACAACATAACCTTTTGAATATAGAATCACATGAATCATATGAATATGAATATGCAAATTATGAAAAGTATTATAAAAATAATTAAATAAAATATAAATATATAAATATAATCAAATGGGGTATTAATTACACAAATAAATGAATAATAGGATCATAATATGAAAAACATGCCTTAAAGAAGAGAAATTTGCAGCAATACCCTTACCTTAACTCCTAAATTGCATGAAAGCGGTTAAATATCCTATATAATAAAAACAAACTTATTAATGAATTATTTCATAAATTTATTCATATATATTGATTTTTATACCATTTATTTATAATCACCTATTATATATTCATTGGCTAGTTAATGTTTATTTTCATCCATGGATGTTAGTAATTTCAATTGTTCTACACATGTTTCGTAATGGTGATGTTGAACCCCATTCCATGATACAAACATAACCATTAATAGAAAGTTGATGGTTCTATAATTTATGATTATTTATGGTTTAGAATATTTTAATTTCATTCATTGAAATTTTTAGTTGTTGTTCCTGAAGATAAAATTGGTGACGAGCATGATTCAATTAATTTTTCAGTATCAACGGGATAATTTATAATGGACTTTAATTAATGTGTAAGTATTTAATAATATAAAATAGGATATAATATATTTATTATAATATTATTTTAACATAAAACTATTTCTATAAACATTAATTAAGTCACTGATGAAAAATAGAATTCATCGTCCATGTAGGTGGTAGTCTACACGTACACACGAATGATCTTTTCATTTTCCATAAAATAGAAATTTTAATGTAAAGGGACCATCTTTTTAGAATATTTATCATGATATAAATATAATATTTATTCATTAAATACATTCATAAATATATATAACTAAGTATTTGATGAGAAAAAAATGTCATCCTTGGAGGTAATAGTCTGGATGTACACATGGACAATGTTTTCATTTTTATGAGGGGGATAGAGGATAGTAGATAATGATTATAAAATAAATATAATATAATTTAAGTATAGTAGTGAAACTTATATCATTATATTAATATGGTTATAATAGGTTTTGATTTGGAATATAAAGAATAAAATAATAGGGTGAAGTATTCCCCACATTGAGGACTTGATTCATTCCTTTAAGGACTTCTTGGTAAAGAAAAACTAAGGATAAATAATAGTGTGTAAGATCCTATTACCAATTTATCAAGTATGTATTAAAAATATAATGTTTTTCCTTTTTTCATTATCTATATAGGACCAAGAAGTAATTAGGAGGATACTTATAATGGTGAAGTCAGATATTTGTTTGACTCTTAGCTTGAACCATATTTTTCTGCATGAAGTTAGAGGATTTCATGCCATGTAACTTGGTTGCATGTCATGTAAGTGTTTCTGGATGTAAGTCATGAAATAATTCACACTCTGAAATTTTACATGAAATTAAGAGATGTTTCAAATTGTGAATGTTTTAAATAATGAATTTTAATCTGAGGTGATAGGTTTTTTGGCATATGTGAGAATTTGACAGTTACACGTCATATAATTGGTTTACTCACCATGTAACATCCCATGTATAGTTTTTAAAATAGGCATGAATGTATTTTACTTTGGTTATTTCTCCATACTCTCTTTATCTCAACCCAAGGAAATCCCCATTTGATTTTTTGGAGACTCTTCTCATTGAAGAATGATCTGAGCTGTATTCATTCTTCATTGTAGTTGTGGTGTGTGTCTTATTGTAAGAGATCTTTATGCTTATTCATTGGCATTGATCGTGGTAGCCCCCTTGGGTTGAGTAATCATATTTTTTTTATCTAAGTTGGTGTTTTCTCTTATCCTTCTTCTAGATCTTTTGTGTGATTTTGTTTAAGAGGCCATTCCTCTCTTGGTCAGTGCACGGAGGCTGGTCATTCTTGAGGTATTAGGTTTTACTCCTTTTAACCAGCACCTTATTTTCTTAAATGGATCAATCTTATGATGTGGATTTGATTTGATGGTCATCGTAGACATTCTGGGGTTTTCATTGTTTGTGTATCCCATTATGGGTGTGTGAAACTCGAGTTTCAAGTTTGGTGGTTTCATCTATAGCCTATGTTGACGAACCTTATTGTTCATTCTTTATAAAATGATTTATATGAGGAACTATCATGATTTATTTGTGTGTGTTGAAAATAGTTTTTATGGAAAAATGGTTTTCCCCTTATTGTTGATAAATGGAAATAAAAATAGTATTTTAAAAGAATTTAAATTGATTAGAGAAATGGTTTTGAAATGATTTTAGAAAAAATGATATGTGTGTGAAAATGAGAAGATTATTTACCTTGGGAAATAGGTGGAATATTTATCTTGAGGTCATCGTCTATTTTGGGGGTTCCCTTTCTAGGGTTTTCCTGTTGTCCTAGAGTTTAGATTATTGGATATAGGTATGTATATGATGATGGGTATTCAATTTATGGGGTGTCTCCCTTTTCCTAGAGTGTAGATAATTGGATCGATGTGCCACATTTAACTGTTCATATATTTTGGTACAAGAAGTCTATTTCCTGACCTTTTGTATTCCTTGATATTTTGATGCCTTTGCTGCTACTATTGTTTTGTATTTCCTATCATTGTATTATTTTAGCCTTGATATGCATGTTTATTCTTGAGAAAGATGATATGGAAAATGTTCTTTGAAATTGATATACTTTCTTTTGTTTTAGAACTGTGATAAAATGGAAATTTTTACCATTTTTTCTATAAAACTGCTTTGCTTCTTATCATGCTAAGTTTTATTTAAAAATATAATATGGTTATTGTTATATAGAGACTTTCTATAGAACATCTAGGTGGGATCCTATTGGTCCTATTATATCACACCATGTTCTCATCTTAGGTTTTTCATAGACCATCTTATATCTTCCAATAAAGGGAAATACATGGTGCCATATTGAGGTGGTGAGGTTTCATGTCAGATGATTTGGGTAGTTGCTAGTGAGATAGTGGGAGTTCATCCATTCTATCACATGGAGTAGCTATTTTGTTTTGTTCATCTAAATTTGGACTTGTCTCCTGTAGTTTTGGTTTCTTTTATAGACTTTTTATCGTTGTCTTCCTAATAGTTATAGAATATATATTTTGGATTTCTATTTTTTATTTCTTCTTCATGTATATATATGTAATGTGTTTTTTTAGGTTGGGTGAAATCGTTCCCTCTGGTTTTTTGTTCTATTCCGGGATTATTTTTACCTACCCATAGGGATCAGTAATTCCCTTAGGGTATGTGATGGATCTGTTTGGGTTCCCTGTTTTTGGGAAACCTAGTTTGGTTCACAACAATTTGGTATTAGAGGTGGTTTTTCCTCAAGATTCCTTATCTTGGGATGTATTTTATACTAGAGATAGGATTTTCAAAACATAAGAGGTATGTAGAGATATGTTCCTAGAAAATTATTTTCATGATGAGACTCAAGTTGCCATGGGATGTTATGATATGTGTGTCTAGTGTTGGGTTTTGTTTTAAATCTCAGTTTCTACTTATGGGTATTCTGGTTTAAGATGAGATTTACCCAATTGTCTGATTGTTCCTTCTATTTCAGTGTGTAGTGGTATTCCTCTGTGATTTCTTCCATGAGTTCCTCAGGAAGATATATCTGATTCTCCATAATTAAATCTTCCAGCGGATCAAAATTTCATCAAGAATATTATATGGGGTGTTTGTTTTGTTGATCAAGATGCACCATAAGTTCATAACGTGGTTGTGGTGGTGAATCGAGTATCTTGATTAGAAAGGGATCGGTCATGGGAAGTATTGTGCGAGAATACACTATACATTAAAATAATTAATAAACCTCAAGAGGTGGAGGAATGGATATATAAGATCGATCAAATCTTCAACTTCTTAGAGAAACTTGAGAATATCAGGGTGAATTGTGCACCATTCAAGATTGAGGGTTATAGGAATCAATTCTAGGATTCTATGGACCTGGTAGAAAGACATGTGGACTAGGATTGGAATTACTTCATAACCCTGTTCTTCTAACAGTTTTTTTCAATGTCGCTGATGTTGGAAAATTATTTTGAGTTCCTATATTTGCAGTAAGGAGATCATTTGGTGTCGGCGTACACCAATATTTTTGCTGATCTTTTTTAGTTTTTCTTGTACATGGGGAAGAATGACTATTTTAACACTCAGAAGTCCCTATAGGGTTTGCGAATGGATATCAGATTACCTGTATTTATTATAAACATTCTACCTATGTGGTGACAGTAGACAGATCTGTGATGCAATATATTGATATCACGGGCAAGGTTGGTTTTCCCAAATCTTAACGTCCATCTAGTGGCAGCATCAGTGGTGTGCATAGAAATAAAAAGAAGTGGAAGGATATTCAATGAATTGGTGGTGGTGGGTATTAGTAGAGAGCCTCTTACACACTATGTACTAGATAGAGCAGTGTACCTCTGACTTGCTATCAATGTGGTTGGGTCAGACACATGAGACATTGTTTTCCTATACCCATGAAGACATGAAATAATTGGGGATATATTAGTCACAAACAATGCTTCTGTTAGGCTATGTATATGACTCATTATGGTTAGGGTTATTTGGCTCTAAAGGATACTACCGAGTAGTCAAAAGATTCAAAGACTATAGGGTTATAGCCACAATCATTATTAGTAAAGAACTTTCTCACAGTATATGAGTGTCCAGCTAGAATCGATGCAAGTCTGGTAACATTGAGAGGAACTGTCCTTATTTAATCTTTAGTATTAATTGCTTTATTTGATACTGATTCCTCCCACTCATTTATATAAAAATTTTGGTGGATATGATTAAACATCCAACATAACTTATTTCCTTTATAATGGAGTTAGAAACACCTCTTGGAAAAAGGAGAGAGTATGGGCTTCATTGTCCTTCTTGTTCATTAATAGATTCTCATACAATGTTGGTCTAGGATTTTCTCATTCCTGATCGGGATCTATTTCACATCATCAACATTATCAATTGTCTTTTTTCCCATCAAGCTCTTTTCGATTGTTATTATCATAGTGTCTCACTTCTTACTACCGATGAGAGATATCGTGTGTTTTAAGTGGTGTGGGACCCGAGATCAAGACAAGTAGTGCCTTACCCCCAAGAGCTCAGGATTTTTGTCTACTTTTTCATTTGATCACAATTAAGTCTCTGTTATTGTTTAATTTCCCATTGTTTTTCAACACTTTCTTGACATTTTTCTAGATAACTTCTCCAGGTTTACTCTAAAGAGATAGGTAGAGTTTATGATTGACCTGATTCCAGGTATGTAGCTGATATTGATACCTTCTTATTGTGTGGAACCAGTGGAGCTAAAAGAGCTCAAAATTCATTTTGATGACCAATTAAAAAAAGGATTTGTTCATCCTAGTGTTTCTCCTCATGAATCTCGTTTTCACTGTTCTTAGAAACAAGATGGTTCTCATTGGTTGTGTTTTTACTACTAGAAGTTGAATCGGGTAATAGATAAGAAAAAATATACTTTTCCTCATGTGGATGATTTTTTTATTAGTTAACATGGAAAATTGGTTGTTAAAAATTGATATTTGTCCAAGTTATCATCATCTCAGAGTTAGAGAGTCTGATGTTCTGAAGAGAGGTTTTTGGAGCATTTATGGTCATTATGAATATCTTGTGATGCCTTTTGGTCTGACTAATGATCCTATAGTTTTTAGGGATTTAATTAATCAGATATTTTATTGCTATCTTGACACATTTTTTTATTTTTTGTGGATTATATTTGGGTTTATTATAAATCCATTTGTGATCATGAGCACCATCTAATATTTGTTCTGGAAATTCTGAGAAGTCACCATTTATACTGAAGGCCATTAGAAATATAGTTTCTAGATTTAAGAACTGAAGTTCTTTGGGGATAATTTAGAACATCGATTATTAATTGATCTAGAAAAGGTGAAGGTTGTTTCATCATGGAAGAAACCAAAAAATGTCTTTGAAATTCAAATCTTCCTTGGTCTTACTATATACTATTGAAGGTTTGTTAAGGATTTCTCTATAATGGTGTCACTTTTGACTTCTCTTACCAGGAAGGCAGTGAAATTTTCATGGGATGAAAGGTGTCAGTCTTCTTTCAATGAACTAAAATGAATTCTGACATCAGATCCTATTATGATCTTACATGATTCTGGTAAGGGGTATGTGATTTTTTTGATGCTTTTGGTATTGGTTTGTGATGTTTGATTATGCAATATGACCCTGTGCTAGCTTACGGCTATCATCAACATTGACCGCATGAAAATAATTACCCCTAATAATGATTTATATATTTTTGCAGTTATTCATGTGTCTAAATTTTGAAAGAACTATCTTTTTAGGGGGAGGTTTTTATTCTTCTATGATCATAAGAGTCTGAGATATATCTTTTCTCATAAAAACTTTAATCTTAGATAGAGATTATGGGTAGAATACCTTGAGATATTTGACATCGATATCTCCTACACCCAGTGGAAGGGGAATGTTATTTCAGAATCTATTATCAATAAATTACCATCATAGGTTGTTCTATAATTGAAGGAGGAGTGCGATCTTATGGGAATTTTTACTCAGTTTCCCCTAGATACTTTGGAGGATATTTCAAGTATGGTTCTGACCAGTGTTTAGTTATCATCATCTCTCCTAGAGTCTATTTTTCAAATTCAGCTCCAAGATGATGATTTTATAAAAATTTGAGAAAGGCTTTATGATGTGGATACCATTTCGGGTTAGCCTCTCTCTTCAGATGGTATACTCCAATTCAAGAAGTAGTTTGTCGTCCCAGAATCCGTGAGGAGTTTAGACTTGTTTAATTTTCACATCTCTTTCTGGTTCGTCCATACAGGCACTAAAAAGAATTATTATGAAATTAGATGATGGCTCTGGTGGCTGGGTATGAAGAATTACATTATAGATTATGTGTCCTTCTGCTACACCTACAAACAGATAAAGGCAACGCACTTAAAGCCCTTTAGATTGCTTCAGCCTCTTTTAGTGATGGTCTAGAAATTGGAAGAGGTTTCCATGGATTTATTTAGTTAGATTACCATAGACTCCCCAATGGAGGAATTCTATCTGGGTGGTTTTTGATTGGTTGATTAATTTTCTCATTTTATTCCAATTAAGGATACCACTAGGATTGATGATCTGGGTAAGCTGAATGTGCGGGATATTTTGATGTTACATGGGGTTGTTTATGTATTTGTTTCATATAGGGATCCTAGGTTTACCTAAAGGTTTTGTAGGGGTATCCAAGAGATAATTGGAACTCATGTCAAGTTTATCATAGCTTACCATCCACAGATAGATGGTCAGATAGAGCACGTGATTCAGATCCTAGAGAAAATGCTTCATGCATATGTCTTATATTTCAATGGATCAGGGGATAGCCATCTAGGACTGGTTATGTTCATTAATAGTTATTAGTCTTTGATAAGAATGGATCCATTCTAAGAATTGTATGGTCTCCTATGAAGATCACCTCTTTGTTGTATGAAGGTGGTAAAGGTATCTTTAGTTGGACCAAATTTTGTCCAAGAGACGTACACAAATATTAAAAAGGTACATAAACATCTGGTTACATCCCAGAGTATACAGGAATCATATACGGATTGGCAGTGTCATCCATTGGAGTTTTACATTAGTTACTATGTTTTCTTCAATGTTTTTCCTTGGATGGGTCTTCATCATCTTTGAAAATGGCTAAAATTAGATTAGATATATATTGGACAATTTGAGGTCCCCGAACGGCTTAGGAAGGTTGCTTATCAGTTAGCATTTTCATTTCTGTTGACAGGTATTTATGATGTCTTCCACATATATCATCTTAGGAAATACCATATTGATCTAAATCACAAACTAATTTTTGAAGAAATTGAGTTACATTCATATGTTTCTATTCTAGAGAATATAGATTAGATCGTTGAATCTCATTTTAATGTCTTTCATAGGAATTTGATCATGTTGGTCATGGTACTTGAGAAACACGAATCTGTTTATCATGAGACTTTGGAATATGATTCAATGATGAGGGACTTGTGGCCTCATCTTTTTCCATGGATTACAACTTCCACATGACTTCTCAGGGATGAAATTTGTTTTTGGAGGGGAGTTTTTAACATCTCATTATTGATTTATCAGGTACTTCTTCAACCTCATCTTGGTTTTCCTTTTCTTATTATTTTTATTGGGTCAAGAAAGAATTGGGTGGATACCTATAAAGATAATTTTAGATATTTTTTAAACTCTTAGCTTTAATTTTATTTTTTTGCATGCTGGATGAGGATTTCATGTTGTGTTACTAGATTACACGTTGTGTAAGTTTTGTTGGGTGCAATTCGTAAAAGGCATCTTATTTTGAAAGGTTACATGATGTGAATAACTTTTTCACATTATAAATGTTTTAAATAGAATATTTTAATCTAAAGTGATGGGTTTTCCAATGTATGTGGGACTTTGACTATTACACATCGAGTAACTGGGATACACTCCATATAACAGCCCATGTATAGTTTTTAAAATAGGTTTGTAGCAGTTTTACATCGATTATTTCTCTAGACTCTCTTTATCTCGAACCAGGTCATTCCCACATGATTTTTAGAGAATCCCCTATTTCTAGAATGATCTAATCAGCATTTGATTTTTGTTTTAGTAGTGGTGCATCTCTCTTGGTAAGTGATATTTTCACTTCTTCATTGTCTTTGATCATTATAGCACCCTTGGGTTTCATTATCATATCTATTGGTCTAAGATGGTGTTTTATCTCATCCTTCTCCTAGATATGTTATGTGATCTCATTATAGAGTCCATTACATTATTTTTAGTGGTGTGGAAGTTGTTAATTCTTGATCTATGTGGGTTTCCTCATTCCATTCTACCCCTTTCTTTCTGAATTGGATCAATCTTGTGATATAGATTTGATTCTAGGGCCTTCGTAGATGTTTTTGGGTTTTCATTGTTGGTGGATCATGTTATTGGTGTGTTTGATCTGAGTTTCCAAGTAGGTGGTTCTATCTCTATTCTCTGTTGACAAACCTTATTACTACTTCTTTATAAAGGGATTTATTTAAAAAATTATAATGATTTATTTTTTTGTTGAAAAGAGTTTATAAAGAAAAATGTTTTTACCCTAATTTTTTATACATGGAATTAAAAAGGGTATTTTAGAATAATTTAAATGTACTTTTGAAATGGTTTTGAAATGATTTTAAAAACATTAAGATGTCTATGAAAATAATAACATTGTTTACCTTGGTATTATTTGGAATATTTAGCTTGAGGCGATCATCCATTGTGGGGGTTCACTTTCTAGGGTGTCCCTATTATCCTAGAGTGTCTATTATTGGCTCTAGGTATGTATAAGACATTGTGGTTTCACATTCTAGGGTGTATCCTTGGTCCTGGAGTGTATATCATTGGCATCAAGTATTGCATTTCACAATTCATAGATTTTGGTATGAGAAGTCTGTTGCCTACCATTTTATGTTCCTTTGTATTGTGATGTCTGTGCTCCTAAAACTGTTTTTTGTTTCTTGGATTTTTACTATTTTATCCTTCAAATTCATGTTTATTCTTGTGAAATATGATATTTACAAATGTGCTTTGAAATTGATATACCTACTTTTTTGTTAAAACTATGATAAAAGGGAAGTTTTTTCCATATTCCTATTAAACTTCTTTATTGATTATCATGCCATATTTTATTTAAAAAGATAATACATGAATTTTTATGTAGAGGATTATTATAGAACACTTGGTTGGGATTCTCTTGAGCATGTTAGATCATACCCTATGTACCTCATCAGTGGTGCGTAGACCTTTTTATTTCTTCCAAAGCAAGGAAATAAAGGCATCATAGTGCTACAGTGAGGTTTCATGTGAGATGAGTTTAGTAGATTATAGTGAGATTGTGGGAGTTAGTCCATACCATAACATGGAGTAGCTATTTTTCTTTAGTCCTTTGCATTTGTACTTTTCTCTTGGAGTTTTTTCAACTTTTATAGTTTTTTTTCTATTGTCTTTCTTACAGTTATGGAATATATCTTTTGGATTTCCATTGTCTATTCTTGATTCGTGTATATATATTTCACATGATGTTTTCAAGTTGGGTGAGATCATTCCCTCTAGTTTTTCATTCAATGCTCGGGTGCTTTTCACTAGCATGTGGAGATCAAGAACTCCTTTCAGGTGTGTGATGGATCAGGTCGGTTTCTAGGGTTGGGAAAAACCCTAGTCAGTTCATTACATTATGACTAGAGGCTTATAAACATGTAAGAGGACTCTAGGAGGGGAAAATGGTTAAATTTTTAATGGAATTTATAATTATAAGTGTTTCTTGAAGTTGGTGGAGGTGATATCCTTTTATAGGTGAAAATAATGGACTTCTCCTTCAAATTCAATTTTAGGTGAGAGGTAATAATAGAATTTCATGGGAGTTGGGTGAGTTAGGTGAGGAATGGTTATTTAGATATTTGTGTATGAATACCTAAACAAAAATTCCTTCTAAATGTTCTATGTGTCATTTAATTTTAGTATAGTTTGATCCACTTTATTTTACTCTTTTTTATCCGTATTAGCGTTGATTAAAAAAATTATCATGAAAATTATATTCTTAATAAAAATTTAATTTGAACCTTCCTATTTAATTTTGACATTATATATCCAAATTTGGAATCATTTTAATCTAATTAAATTTCTAAATATGTTAAAATCAAATTTTAACTTAAAACATAAATATATAGAAAAACTATTTTATATAAAAAATAACTTTTTATAAATTAAGAATTTTGTTACTTTTTTTATGAATTACTAGTTAAAAGAGTGTTAATATACTTCATATATTTAAAAATAATATTTGAGTCATAATTTAAAGTAATTCAATATAATATTTTTATACATAAACTCTATAATTCTTATGAAAAATAAATATATGATGAATAAATATTTTTCTATGGTAACTAATATATACTATGGTAACTTATTTTTTACAATAAAAGATAAAATTAATTGTTAAATGTTTTGATATTATGTGTAAAAATATGAAAAATATTTATTTTAATCAATTTCAATAGTAAAAAATAAGTGTTTTTAACACATAAAAATGGAATTTTTCATAAAAAAATGCATTTTTGAGCATAAAATGGTCTTATTAGTTATTTAACTAAATTAATTAAATTTAATCAATAAATTTTATTAAAAATGACCTTTATTTTTAATTTTTCATAGATTTAAAAATCAATTTATACTTATTTATACCCACTAATGTAATTTCCATATTATAATGATCATATTTGATACATATAAGTTTATCTTAATAAAATGTATCATCGTTGTTTTGGCTCAGTTTATGTGTAGATAAAGATAATAAAAATAGTATTTATTTAAAGAAAAACTAATATTAAAACCCCAGGTTTTCACATTATCCCCCTTAAATAAATTATTTCCTTTAAATTTTAATTATTTTCCATTAATTAAAATATATAAGGCTATTTATATGATAGTCAGGACTTAAGATAAAATTTATAATGGAATAGTAACCTTACTAAAAAAGGGAATACTAGGATACCCATATCATGATTGAGTATTAAGACCCATATAATGGAGTTAATATTCATATATTTCTCATATCTAACCCTGCATTGAATGATGATCATAGGTTGATTTGATTTTATGTGTTCATATCCAATTCATTTCAAAAAAATATACATCAAGTTCATCTAAATTATGAATAATAAGATTTTAATGACGAACATTTCCACACACATATGCATTGGATATAATACAAATATAATTTTTAATCTAATAATTCAATATAAAATCATTGTTGTAGTCATTTTGATGACCTTAGAAAACGTTTTAGACATACTGAAATGGTTAGAATCAAAATCTAATAAGAAATCCATAAATCTAATGTAGAGGATAAGTTTATCTTAATTATCATGATCCGCTCTAGTAGTAGTTCTTACATAGGTTGTCTCCTTGATTTAGGGAATTTTTTTCAATGTTTCCAAAATCAAGACATTTAAAACATTGAATATTTTTTTTCAATGTAGGAAGACAATTATTTTAATTCATTGTGTTAACTAAAATGATAATTTTTCCTTAGAATTTAGTTACTCGATGACCACATTTTCTACAAATAAAATAACTTCTAGTTCCTTAGAGACATTTCCTTGGATGCTTATTCCCACGTTATTGAAAAGTAGGAAATAAAATGTTATTTCCATCAGATTAGTAATTATATAAACTTCTATGAAACATCATTTTTATCTTATTTGGTTCATTTTGAAATTAAATTATATTCAAATAGATAATTATAACTATAGATATCTAGGTAGGTATAATCATTGAATTTCTTACTTCAGTTCTTATCTCGTTGAGTTTATTGTTAGGGAAATCTCTACATTATTCAAGGAACCCATTATTAAATCAGATCCTCTATTAGTCATCCATTACATTAAATAAATTAAATTTAAGGTATAATAATACTAAAATTAATAAATGTATAAAACATAAAATTATAATCATAAAAGAAATGACTTGTAAATGATGTGTATATCCTAATATACCAGAAAACCTCAGTCAAAGGATATCCCCCCAACCATTTATTAAAATAAAATAAAAGGATAGTAAATAAGTACCACAAGACAAAAGAGACAACTATATATCATAAAAACCATACATGTCTCTACATCCCCAGTAAAAATCTTCCTCCTCAGTAACTGATTCCCATTCTGAGCTTTCGTAATGATTCAAAACAATAGAATACTTCCTTCTCAGATTAATCCATGGTCATTTCCTATTAGTTTCTCTAACCTAACAAGTTATATATTAAATCATAAGATTTTATGAAAATACATTCAAATTCTTCATAATGGTTCATAGAGAGTTTCCAAATCATATAGAGCACGTCCTCTAGATGTTTCAAACTTCTTATACAGTTAAGAATACTTCTTTTTCATTGATTTGACATTGAGTTATTACCCAATCAACATTTTTAGGGTTATTATTCCTGGGTACATCTTTTCTAGAGCCTACATACCATTTTTTGTATACATGTAGGGATTATATTTCTAGGAAATCGCATAGTCTATAATTTAACAAAATTTTATGATGGTTTCCAATATTTAGATTTATCCCTAGGGTTTCTAATGATTTATTATAGATATAATTTATAATAAAAAATAAATCAATACCTTTATTACTATATCTAAATCTGAAAATTCCTAATAATATATGCTCCTATAATTAAACTAAATCATAATCTACAAAAAACATTGAATATATTACTAATCAATATGAACCTTAATCATGTATACTCCATAAATATATTAGTATTTTGACATAAAATCTCATACCAATCCAAAATAATACCTATGATTTCATCATTTAACCCTAATAAAATCTAAAGATGGGTAAACCTTTACTTTGAATCCAATTATTATATCCAAGACCCAAAAACCCATAATTCAGTGTAAAGAAACATATTATTTTACATATTATCTTTGAAACCAACTAAAGTGACCCAAAAATAACCATTCATTTTGAAAATATCATCAAAAAATATTAAGTCACCTATACACCACAGACCTTTTAGGATTAGAGTTTTATAGAGTTAGGAATACCTTTTTCTTTAAAAAAAACCCATATCTTTCCCATCGAATATACATTTTTCCCATTATACCAATAATTCCATATTCTATATTATGTTTTTAGAATCTCCCACAAAATTATCCACCCATGGTAATCTTGTAGGCATAACATATGTTTCATTGTTCCTATTAAGCCTGGGAAGTAAAAACAAAATAAAGGTGAGATCAAATTATATGTAAATAGAAGCGTATATCAAAATTTATTATATGATAGAAAGACATTAATAATAAAGAAGTAGTAAATAAATTTAATAATTCCATATAAATAATCAAATGATCTTGAAATAAATCAAGGAATGACTTCAAAAAAAATATAACCACTTAAAAATAATAGCTGATTTCATAGTGGTTAAATGACTTAAGCTAGAAATATAAATCTTAGAGCAAACACATAATGATCTTACCATTATGTCCTCATTATAAGACATAATGATAATACCATCAAGACCTATTACTTATCTCTAAGACTACATCCATTAAATCATTACAAAATGGGTATGCATGCACAAAATTTCCAAACAGGTTTGTCTCATGA
Source organism: Viscum album (assembly GCA_963277665.1). Lineage (NCBI taxonomy): Eukaryota > Viridiplantae > Streptophyta > Magnoliopsida > Santalales > Viscaceae > Viscum > Viscum album. Next base: position 991,637,321 of record OY728152.1, on the reverse strand, counting down.
GACCTACGGATGAATCTTGGTTCTATATAATTATAGGTCTCACCCCTTAATTAATTACGTTTAATGCATTCTCCCTATTAATTAAATGAATAAAAATACAATTCATAATCAAATTTCCCTAGTAATAAATAAACATTATCATTGGACTAATAAACATATGTGATGTCAAAACTTTTACCCATTAAATCAATGGAATAACAAGATTATCAGACATCTAGAGAAATAATGTGGATAGAATCATTATAGTATATCCTTAGTGAAGAATGAAAACTTTAATAGATATTGACATAGATGAAAAACACAATTAAAAGTTAAATAAATATTAACTTTTAAAATAAGAAGAAATACAATTTATATGTTTTATACCCTTCTAAGAAATAATTTCATAAAACAAAGGGAATATTAATTTATTTTTAAAAACAGGAAATCTTATAGATTATTATTCTTAAATAAATATAACAAAGATTACGTGAAAATTTATTTGTATATAAAATGCTAAAAAGATATTCATCTCAAATTTTGTAAATAAGTTAAAAGTTAATAAGAAAGAAATTCATTTGTCACTTTTCAAAATAATTTTCAAGAATATTGGGAGAATGGAAGTGAAACCATATAATAGTTTTTATAAAAAAAATAATTACAATATCCCTAAATGAAAAATATATAGGTCACATTCAAAAACCGTTTTCTAAAATATGAAGTGAAAATATTTTTAAATTTTTACTTTTTAAAAAAATATTCTATAATTTATCCTTTAGAATATATAAATATTTTTCAAAGGAAATTTGGGTTTGAAGATAAAATATATAATTTTGGAATGAAAAACATTTTAAAATATTGTTAAAATGCTATTATTTAAATCCACATCAGAAAATTGGTAAAAAAATATTCCTTTTGTAAAGGGGTGAAGAGAAATAAGAAGATCACCTAGGATAATATATATTTTTATTTAAAAATAATGTATTAAATAATTTATCAAAATAAATAATATGTACATGGATTAAGAAACAACCATAAAATAGGTTAAGTAATATTTTTAACAATGTTTTATTTTTATGAAAATGAATTTTATCAATAAAGGAAAATAAAGTTAACCACATTTTAAAAAGGATTTAATAAGAAAGAAATATAAACCCAAAAAACATGAGATAAAGTATAATATAATTAAATAATTGGGTATATTTTACCAAACTTATATGAATAAAATTTAAAAATAATGATCACAAGTCAATGAATGGATCAGAAGTTAACAAAAAACCTACGGCTTTGGTAGCATTTTAAAAGAAACCCAGAAAAAATAGAGAATATTATAATGATTTTAAAATCAATTTTAATTTAATAAACATCTGATAAAGATAAATTTAGGGGTATTATATACAAAACATAAAAAAGAAGTGGTGAATATGGAATATGTTTCAAAGAAATTAAATTGAGACAAGAAACCCTTACAACATTGGTATCGCTTGAATCAAATGAATTTGAATTTAAGATTTATGAAAAATATTTTAAATCCAATGCATGAAAATTTAACAATAATAACAGAATCCAATGTGATATTAAGTACACATATAAATTTAGAATAGGTTCATAAAATGGAAAAATTCCTCGAAGAAGGGAAAACTGAGAAGAAACATTTATCGAAACTCTCGGCTTCTATGTAAGTGATTTAACATCTTATATAATAAAAATAATCATCCTATGAACTTATTACAAAACCTTATCTATATATATTAATTTTATACTCTTTAATTATAATTATTTATTATACATTCAATACCTAGTTAATTGCCATTTTCATCATCATATATTAGTAGTTTTGATTGTTCCATGTTTCGTAATTGTGATGTCTAACCCTATTCAATGATACAAATTTAAAAATTACAAGATAATTTAAGTTAATTTAATATAATTTCCATGATTGTTTATAAATTTATAATTTAATTCCATGATAATTTAATTTATGATTAGTGAATATAAAATTGTTTGTGAGCTTATTTTGGGTAATTTACTACTATCAATGGGTTACTTTATAATGGTCATTAATTATTATTATTTTCTATAAAGAATATAGAACATGTTATAATATACTTATGAACATAATATTTAATGATAAAATCTTTTATAAAAATATCTATGATGTAGGTGATGAAAAACTGAATACATCATTCGTAGAAGTAGTAGCCAACACGTACACACAAACAATGTTTTTTAATGAATGGAAAGAAGAAAGAAAAAGATTTATATTTTAACAATATTAATCTTGTTATAAATATTATATTTATTTATTAAATAAATTCTTATAATCATGTATGTAATGTGGTGATAAAAAAATACACATCATTCATGGAGGCTATAGTCCATACGTACGCATGGATGATGTTTTAGTTTTTTTCTGAGGAGAATGGATCATGGAAGATAATGATTATACCATTAATATAATAACATTTATGAATACAATTTATACTTATGTAATTATATTAATATGGATAAAATGGGTTTGGATGAGGAACATAATAAATAAAATACTAGGGGTGGTATTACCCACATGGAGTCCTTAATTCTCCCCTTAAAGACTTCTTGGAAAAAGAGCACATAGGCTAAATTATTCTGAAGAGAGTCTTATGAATGTTAAATATTACTATAGTAGAGTTAAAATTTAAAGTTTTTCAAGGGAATTTATAACTAAGAGTATGTATTAATGTTGGTGGGAGTGAGATCCTTTTATAGGAGAAAAGTGTCTGACTACCAATGTAAATCCAACATATCCAAGGTACATTAGGTTTTTATTATCTCAAACAGCCTTCATAATTTACTGATGATTTTTTTCTTAACTATTATCATAATTTTTTATCTAATTTTTATGTTTTCTGGAATTTAATATCCTTAAGTCTACTATTTTGGACACTTTGGATAAAAAAATTTAATTGTGGAAAAATATGTTACTTAAGGAATTTGGCTATGTAGATAAATGGTTATGTAAGGATTGGGATACATAAACTGCCTGCATGATGAATTTTCCTATGTAGATAAACTACATCATGAAATTTCAAACGTGAAATTCTCCTAAATCATTCAAACAACTATGTAAGAAATCGGCTATGTAGATCAATTGTTTATGTGAATTGGTTATGTGTAGTAATCAGCTATGTGAATTAAGTATGTGGTGAAACCAACTATGTGGTTCCATTCATCTATGTCAGGTTTTGATATTTGAATAAAAATTCTATGTAAGTTCATCTACATAGATAATTTGACTATGTGAATTCAAATGTAGAATTTGGTTATTTGACGGTCTACAATTGACAACATCTTGATGGGATCTATATTTACTACTGTTCAAGCACATGAGTAATATTTTAATGCTATCAGGAAATATTTAAATATTTTATTATCTCTTTATTGTAAAAATGTTTCTAATAAGAGTTAAGTACCAGGAAATAAAACATGTATATGGTTAGTTTTTTATCAAATATATTGGCATGTATCTGATCTTATATTTTATAGATCGTGTATTGTGTGTTTAAGTGAGATGTATTTGTATGAATTTTGATATAGATTTTAAGTTAAAAATAAATATATAGATAAGAAAAGAAGTTATGGAATTCATTTTTCAATGAATATCTCTATCACACACACAAATATCTTCAACAATGTTATTTTTTTCTCTATAAGAAGAAGAAGCTTTACAGTATATATTTATTCTTTATCAATAATTTATGTTGTTTGTTTAGAAGACTCTCCTTGAGATAAATTATTTTCTTATAATATCTCATATATATTTCTTCCTTCTGTAATTTTTGTATTAAAACTATGATCTACATTTTTTAAAACTTTTGTCTCATCTCATTTTTTATAAGTTTTCCCTGTAAAAGATCTTTGAAGGATGTTGTCTTTATAGTCATATTAGATCCCTATTTAAATCTATTGTATTATTATATAAAGGTTTAACTTATTGCACTAATTTTTATGGTTCCCAAAAAAATCTAAATCCATGAATAAAGGACTGATCTAGTTAAAATTACCCAACTCGTGGATAATAGGGTTCATGGAGCGGAATAGGGGAATTCTATTCCTCAAATGACTATAAATTTATGTTTCAAACTCTTTTATTTTGTTTTCTTTATTTAAACTATTTCTTGTGTTTAATAATAGATTATAAGATATCCATATCCTAAATAGGGTGGTTTTCAATGTAAATAAAATTCCAATAACACAATTCACCCCACCCCCTTATTGATTATTTTGAAGACCTTTCAGGAAAAAAATTGGTATCATAGATTAAAACTCTAGAGTTCTCTAATATTAATGGTTGATATATGAAGATATTTTTATGATGGGATTCAATGATTGATAACAAATAAGTTCTATCAATGGTAAAATATAATTACATTAGTAGAGAAAATTATGGTTTTTTAAGTCATGAATGTTAATCTATCTATAGAACTTTGGTCTGAAGGTTTATCTCAAATATTTAAAGCATTATGAAATTCTAAAAAAAATAACAAGGTATGGTGATACTAAATCCAGTTATAGTATAAACTATAAATTTATTAATGCTATAATTTTTTTCTACATCCTAATTATTTCAACTGATTTTCTCAATGTCAAATGTCCCATGAGATGTTGACTACATGATTAGTTTAATATGATGGTATAGATAATTTACAAGATCTTATATATAATACTACAAAATTTAAGTTTGAAACCTTAAAAATGATGTAAGGAGAGATCATTGTGCAGTTGAATTTAAGATTTACTAAATTTTTAAATAATTTTGTTGCTTTTGGAACACCCATTTATGTGAAGAATAAAGCAATAAAAAATTCATAATTCTACAACCAAGATGGAGTGGGATATTGATTGATATTATAAAATATAAATAGGTCAATAATTTCAAATTAAAATATCTTATAGAAACTGTTATGATGTATGATATGGAGATAGAAGTTTAATCTAGAGAGAATGTATTAGTTAAGAATAATAATGGTTCCCTAAAAGTCTCAACATCAAAGGATAAAAAGGAGTGAAAATAAAATAAAATAGTTGAGTCATTAGATGAAGATAATTCAACTAGTTCTAATTCATATGGTGAGATTTATCACTTTGAAAGGAAATCTAAAATGTTCTATAACATGTGAATAGGTTTTAATAAAACCTTCAACAAGTATAAGAATTATTATGGAATTTATAATGAATTAAGATTATATTAATGAAAAGATAATGGACTTATCAAACCAGATTTTCCAAAACTACAATAAAACAGGGGATATAGAAAAATTATTTCAAAAATTCTAGTAACAAGATCAAACACAATAAATCCATGAAAGAAACATGGATTTATTTAGAGGATTATAGTGATGTTACATCTTCATAATTAGAAGATGAAAATTCTAATCAAAAAACTAATGTGTACTTTATAGCACACTCTAATGAAGTACATTTATTTTATTACTCTAAACATGAGTCTAAATATGACAATAATAGTTTCTTATATGAATAATTAAATTAATATTGTATGATTATAGAAATTTAAGTTTTAATCCTTTAAAAAACAAAAATAAAACTCATATAAATTCTTGTGAAGATATTACTAATGAAAAACAAGATGGATAATTAAATTGCATCTCGTATTTAACATGGAAATAAGATTGAAATTTTGAAAAATGGATTTTAAGATTTAGAATATGATTCATGAGTTTCTAAAAAATGTGAAAACTATTTAAATCAAAACCTTGTAGATAAAGAACTAATAAAAATAAATTTGAAATGCGAAGGCAAGGTGAGAAGCCAAAATTTTATAAAAACTATTTTATGCCTAATTATTAAAACAAGAACCTATTTAAAATTTCTTTTTTACATTTTTTTGAGTTGAAGAAATTATTCAAACAATTTTATTTTGAAAAAAAAACCTCAATTTTATAGAGTTAAATAAGGATTTATTTAAAAAATCACAATTAGGTGCTAGATTATTTAGACATAACAATTAGATTTGGGTTACCAAATCTCAAGTTGTTAACATTGTATGGGACAAGAAAATATGGGTACCCAAAAAATATCTTATTTTATTTGTGCTTGTAGGGAAAAAGTTCCAAGAGTATCGATGATAAGTGGTATATGGATAGTGGATATTCAAGTAATGTGAGTTGTGATTTCCCCCATTTTCACTCCTTATCCAAAAAAATTGGAGGTTTTATCACTTTTGGTGATAATGAAAAAGTAAAAAATTATGGGAGTAGGATCAGTTGGAAAATCTAAGCTCAGTCCCATAAACAAAGTTCTTTATGTGGATGTATAAATCATAACCTGATAAGTATTTATCAACTTTATGATGAAGGTTATTTTATTGATTTTTCAAATAATTCCTATTCTATTTTTAAATATAAAATCCTTAAATTCAAGGAACCTAGAATAGGTAATTTCTATACTCTATATATGAATTATTTGACTGGACAAAAATGAACTATTTAAATGATGAAACAAATGAACCACATACATGGAATGGAAGATTTGGATATTATAAGTTCTATTATTTGATAAAATCAACAAAAATTCATTTAATTTTAGATTTACCTCAACCAAAATTGAATAAAAATGATATATGTCATTCAAGCTAAATGGTAAAGCAAATAAAGTCATATTTAAAACTCATTAAAGGGGTTTTTACTTCTAGACCCATATAACTAATTCATACGTATTTTTTTCTCCATGTATTATTGAAAACGTAAGAGTTAAATATTTTTTTATGTATTAGTTTATTATTTCTCTATATTTACTCGGGTATTCTTTTTTATGTGTTAAGAGGGACACATGTTCTATTTTTATAAATTTTTTTAAGTTGGTTCAAAAAGAGAAATATGGCAAAATTGTTACTTTAAAAACTGTCCATAGAATATAATTTAAAAATTAATAGTTAAATTATATTTTTAAAAACATAGTATCAAACATAATTTTTCTACCCCTAGGACACCTTAAAAAATGGTTTTGTTAATATAAGGAATTATACTTTTCAAGAAATTTCATGCATATTGTTATGTGAATATAACCGTTCTATTCATTTTTGGGTTGAATCTATGAATACAGTATGTTATTTCATAAACCTAGTTCTAATTAGACCTATTTTAAAGAAAACACACTATTATATATGCAATAATAGATATCCAAAAGTTATATAATTTAAGGTTTTTGGATGAATGTTTTATATTCTAAACACCAAGGATAATATTGGTAAATTTGATTTAAAGGATAATGAAGGAATATTCAAAGTATATTCTACAAATTCAAATGAATATAGAGTTTTCAAAAAAAAGTTCCATGATTTTTAAAGAATCAAATCTTGTGATATTTTGTGAAATTCATCCTTCTAATCATAAAAAGACTCAAAATGATGATCTAAGTGATTATTTTGAAAACATGAAACAAAAACATCTCTTTGAAAGTTAAAAATGATGAAAATTTATAACTTGATTTTCTATAACAAAATCCTAAATGGATGGGTACCATAGTACTATAAAGTATTCTACATATAAATCATATAACCCTTAAGAAATATCCTTTAAAAATAGTTTTAGTAGGATTTTATAAAGGCATTAGAACTATAAGAATTATAAGAAACCTTATAAAGTTTTATTACTTTTTATCACAACTAGAACCTTAGACTATAGAAGAAACCTTAGAATATGAGTGTTTTACTATAGAAATTCAATATGATTTAAACCAATTCAAGAGGAATGGGTTTTGGGAATTAAATTATAGACCATATGTCTATCCTTTTATAGGAACAATTTTTTAATAATAAATTTGATGATAATAGTGTGATCATTGGGAATAAGGATAGATTAGAATCTAAATGTTACTTTCAAGAATAAATAACAGATTATAAGTAGACCTTTATAACCATATCTAGATTATAATACATCACGATTATTCCAGACTATGAATCACATGTAAATTTCATGTTATATTATATGGATGTAAAATCTAATTCCTTAACTTGTTTTTTTATAGAATAATTTTATGTTGAAAAACGTCCTAGATTTGAAAATCTTCATTTTATAAATTCAATTTTTAAACATACAAAATCTATTTATTCCCTTAAACAAGCACCTAAACCTTGTTATTATTGATTAGGTTCTTTTCTATAATCAAATGTTTTTTAGTAGGTAAGGAAGATCCTACCCTATTTAAGAAAACCTCATCTTCATATGTTTCTTAGTTCCAATCTATGTTGAAGATGTGATATTTAGTTCAAAAAAACATTGCGTAATGAATTTTTAAAACTCATTCAAAAATAATTTTAAATGAACATGATGGGTGAGTTATATTATTGACTAGGATTTAAAATTTATCATAAAAACATTGGAAATTTCCAAAATGAAATCAAATACATATTTGACTTATGTACAAGATTTGGAATTTAAAGTAGTAAAGTATATACAACTTCTATTAGTTATAATAAAAAACATGACTAGGATAAATCTGGTAAACTAGTTGAAAACAAGGTTTATAGAGGAATAATTTGGAGTCCATTGTATTTAACTAAAGATGAACAAATATTGTGTTTCCAATATGTATTTGTACAAGATTTCAAAAAAACCTTAAATAATGTCATTTAAAATCTTCCAAAAAAATTTAAGGTATTTAAAAGGAAAAAATTTATCATTACTTAATTTTTATAAAAACATTTAATTTTAATTTAATATTGCATCCAGATGCCAGTTTTTTTGCAGACAATATAGGAAGATTACCTTAGGAACCTGTTATTTTTTAGGTAAATTATTGGTATCCTATTCTAGTGAGAAAAAAATACTATGTTTCATTATCTACTATTGAAGTGTAATATATTGTTGTTGGTAGTTTTGGTTCATAAATATTTTTGATGAAATAATCATTAATTTATTTTTTATTCAATTATAATCAACTGTTAATTAAATGTGATAACAGAAGTGCTATCAAAATTTCCATGAATCCGATAAATCATTCAAGAATAATGAATATATACCTATGGCATCATTTCTTAAGATATCACACTCAAAAAGGTGATATTACTCTTTATTTTTTCTCTAATTAAAAAACGTTATTGGTTATTTTTTTAATCCCCTAGATTATGAACATTTTTATTTTATCAAAATAGTTTTGGGTTTATTAAAATTTAAAAGAACATAACTAATCTTATTTTGATAAATTTTAATTTTTAGTTTTTATTTTTAATTTTTTGTGTTAATTGAAATTAATTTATAGAGTATTTTCTATTTAAATTTTATTATTTGAGAAAATATATATTTTTCTTTTATTTTCTTTTCATTTTATTTATATTAGTCCAAATCAACCAAAAAACCCATTCAAGTATGAAGATATTTTGGATTTAGGTCTATGACCTAATTTTTATTCAATCCTAAACCCTTTGTTAATTCATATATATATCTTCTTCCAAAATCTAAACCATCACCTACAATCGTTTGATTTTTTCTTGACCTCGAACCGACCTTGTCTTCTATTGGAAACTGTAACTGATGTGACGAAGGAAATTATGGCTCTTTAATGTAATCCAAAGGTAGCGTTTCATGAGGATCACTTAGTAGTAAATCCATTGATATTGTGTGAATAATGAGTTTTAAGATTTTTTTTAATAAATTGATTCAGTTTTGAGGTTGATATTTTTTATTTGATGAAAATAAATTTGGTTTTCTATTTAAGGAAGTGGAAAATGATTTTATAATGAATATCAAGTTCGAGTTTATTCAAATAGAGTATGTTATCTCTTCCAATATCAATGGTCAGATAGTTCTGTTGTTATCTAATAAGTTGGTTGAGTTTCTTCATTATCCCCATAAGGGGGAGTTCAATTTCAATAAAAATCTAGTTGGAACAAACTTAGTTGGTCCAAAAGATGTATAAAATTTCTTGTTCAGAACCTCCTCCATTGGGGAGAAATATGTAAGGGATTTACCACTAGAGTTGAATGTTTTTGAAAGTTTATGAAAACTCAGATATCATAAATAGTTATTGAAATGGAGAAGGTTTTATTTCAGGACTTATACTTATGGTATGTTTTGATAAATAATCTTAAACACAATTATCCTAGGTACATTATTTATTTTATGCATCATTACTATAAAGGAAAAAAAGTAATCTTAACTATTATCCAAATGATTTATTGGGCTCCTTGGTCCTAAATAGAAAAGAAGTAGATCTTAATGAGGGAGATGTAGAAAAGTTTCACAAAAGTAACACCTTGTCTACTGTTTTATTGAATACCAATTGATACTTCGGGGACACTACTTCAAATTCCTAAATTCCAATATGATGGGAAGGTTTATATCAGGAGGATATATCCTAAACCTCACTAACTAGGGATATAGCACCTACTGGGAAGGTATTTTCTAGGGAAGTGGAAGATATAATGACTACGAGATCTCAACATGAGTTTACAGTAGTAAGAGATAATTTGGAAGAGGTTGTTCATATCCAATTTTCTAAAGTTGCTAATGTTGGTCTGCATGTGGAACTAGTTTTTCAGGCAACTATAGTTTTTCCTAAAGAGAGGCCAATTGAGAATTTACCTAGTATTTATACTATTGAAGCCTGAGATAAAGTTCTAATGGAGAATTAGAATGTTTAAACAATTAATCATGGATCAACTATTAGTAGATAAATGGTTATTGATGTGGTTATAAATATTGTTGGGCACCCACATACACAACATACACCATTACCACCACCTGTTGTGCATGAGGAAGCACCCTCAGTTAGTAAAAGATCAGATAGCTTGTAAGGGAAATATTTTTATTTTACTCTAATGATAGAGTTTGATAATATGAAATTATAATTATATGATTCTAAGATTGATCTTTTTTATTAAAAATATGATATTAGATAACTCAAGGAGTTCTACGTCTCCATGATTGATTTTGATAATTTTTTTAGGTTATTGGATACCCAAATAGAGCTGATAAAGAGTATTTAATCAGTGACACCTATTTAGTAAGCTACTTATATAATAAGTTCTAAGGGACTTGAAGAAATTAATTCTTGGTTAATGTGATCGAAATATATTTTCCCTAAAAAATAAGAATTTAATAAAAAAAATTATGGTTGCATCTCAAAGAGACTTCCTACAGAACCTTCTAATGGTTTAACCAATAATGTATCAATAATGTCTTCATAAAACTAATTATTTTAATATATAAATTAAGGAAATATTGTACACTGAATTAATTTTTGTGATAAGATAATTCAAATTCACCAAGAAGTTTTAACCCACTGTTGTTTCTCCCTTAGAACCATTAGTTTTTCTTGATTCTTAGAGTTTAGTTGATTATTTTCTGTCAGAGTTGAATTATATTTCTTCTTAGATCCAGTGTATTTAGTGTCACATTTGTACACAATCTATGTTTCAATAGTTCAACAAGGACCTCATGTATGAGTTCAATGATAACATTGAAGCAATTTAGAGGCTCATAATTTGAACTTATAGGTCTAGAAATATTTTTTTTGGTTTATTTTATGGGTTTGATAAAAAGATAGAACAGATTCAAGATGTATCTAATGATAGTCAATGTATGGTTTTTAGGTCTCTCTATCCAATTTCCATGAACCATCAATGTTTTTTGTCTTTAATTATCATAGTCTATAAGTGTGTGGAAGGAACGAAAACTAGTTCTACTAAAGTGGATTTGATTTCACAATATTCTGATGTTTCAATTGATCAAATTTATTCTAAGATTAATGAGTTAGTTGTCTATAGACCTCCAAGGCTTATTTCATCAACACAACCCATTTCTCTTTCTCCTATTGTATTTGTTCAAGTTGAACTTGAGAAAAATGATGTTATTGTTCAAAATGTAGAATCTTCAATCAGTGTTTTTAATTAAGTTCTCAAGAGTTTTATAGATCTTGTGGAAACTATAGATAGAAAATTTTAGTCTATGAATGTAAAAATTATTGGCATATAGAGTTTAGTGGAGTGGATTATAAATAATATTTTCGTGGAAATTTCATCAACTCTAACTACTAATGATATTGATCCTATGCTCAACCCTCCCATTTTCATTTCTCCTTCCAAATTTTCATCAGGATAGATTGAATCCTTCAATGTAATTATGAGAAGTGGCTTGCCATCAATTTCTCAAATACATAAACTGGACTCTATCATTTTTCTGGAATTATTAAAGTCATATATTTTTCCCCGGATTGACATTATATCGCATCTTTGTTTAATATGAGAATAATAATTCCTCTTGTTCTGGATGATCCTGATACTTACATTGGTTATAAAGGGAAAATTGAAACAAATTCTGATCCATCCTCATTTTCTCTGAAATATAATTACAAATTTGATACATCCTTATGTTCTTAGAATTTTAAAGAAGGAAAACCATCCTATAATCCTATCAAGAAAGTATATTTATTTCTACTAGAACCTATGATTTTAATATGGATCAATTTCATCGTGAAAACATTCTCATTAGTCCTTCTTAGTGCCCACAAGTAAAGTCCACTATTTAATTAGGAAGAATATATGCCTCAATTCCAATAACGGAAGTGATGTCACCAGTAATGGAGACTCCAACCACATCCAGAACTAACCATACCTTGAAGGAACATGCACCCAAACTACCTACTTAGTTCAAAAACTTATATAGGGATTAGTCTTCTAACTGATATATTTTATTTTATTTTTTTTGGGTATTGAGTGGGTGTAATTTTTTATAATTTTATCCATCCATGAAAGTAATATTTATTCGTTTATAATGTTATTCTTTGTGATTTTTTCATTTGATGTTATTTATTGCTTATATTTTTATTAGTAATTTTGTTCATTTAATGTATTTAATATCATTATTTTGTTTACTGAATTTCATTTTCTCTATAATACCACATTCAAATTTAGAATAATAATGAAATGGATTATTTATCTAAGTGCTACATTAAAAAAATTCCACTTTACCCTTCATTTTTAATGACACAAAAAGGGGAATATTTTTTAACCTCTCAAAAAAATGTGAGAATATTTCTCTATAGTGGGATAAGTTAGATATGCATACCATATGGTAATAAAAGGGGTAGAATTACTTAATTAATTCAAAGGGAATAAGGGTATATCTAAGCGGGTGAAACACTGATTTTTAAAATTCATATATATATATATATATCATTTTATAAAAAAATCATGATTAAACCTTTTAATTAAACCTTCTAAAATTTCAGGTTTAATATATTACCAGTTTTGTGATCCTCAAAAAAGGGGGTATTATTGGACTACTATTGCTTTTCCAAAAAATCCCATATATTTTAGGTTATGATGATCTAAAATGCCCTTCATAATTTATGGATGATTTTTTATTATGTATGGTCATCAGGTTTTATCACTATTTTATGTTTTTTGACAATTAAAGTCAGTAAGTCTACAATTTTAGACACTTTGGCTATAATTTTTCTATGTTTGGAAAAAATTTCAATATAATTAATTTGACTACATTGATAAACTGTAATGTTATGTACCTTCATGGTCTGTTACTTTTACATTTTTGGTTGTTGGAGGTGTTTTGAGGAGGTTCGGGTAGTTTTTGTTCAAAGGTTGAGGTGCAGCAAAATTTCTGTATGAAATACATGCATTGTAAGTGTATTACATGACATGAAAGTTGATTTCATGACTTATCTATGGATGGATCACAACATGTAGTTTTTTGGGTTAACTAATAAAATGTCTATTCATTTTTTATTAGAAACCTAAATCCCAAATTTACATTATTTGAAAATGGATTACACATCATGTAATTTCCAAATACCTTACAGTTTTAATGGTTTCAGTCACTTGGGTTCCCTCCAAACCCTATGGACAGTTTCTCTTCTCTCATTCCAAGCATTCAGCGACCTTCTCCATCAGTTTTGGGATATTAGTTTTGACGGGGATCAATCCTTGGGCTCCCATGTTTGATCCATGGTGTGTTCTTCTCTCATTCTCATCCATTTCCTTACGTTCCCCTTTATGGTTATTATGGGGGTGGTGTGATTTGGTTTGGGTTATGAGTTTGGAAAGTTTTTTGAGGTTATTTAGTAATTTTATAGGTTTATCTAGGTTTTCTCATGGTGTATTTGTGGGTTGCTGGTGTTCTTATTCTCTCTGTGGTGCAAAGTGAGTCAGAAAGGTTTCTTTGAGGTTGGGTCCCCTCATTTCTCTTTATTGCATATCATGTGAGAGGGGGTTTCTTTTGGTCACCTATGAGTTATGGTTGTTCTGTATTAATTAAAAATAAATAATTTATTGAGTTGAAATTTAAGGGTAAAGGGGTTTGTTTCACAATATTTTACATATTTTATATTATTGTGATATTTTAGATTGTACGGGTATGATGCCCCTATAAAAATTGTGGTTGCTGGGGGTTTATTTTGTTGGCTATATGTGTTGTGACTGTTTCTTTTTTGTAGTTATTTTTTTTATATCACTCTAAAAATGGAAATGGTCTAAGCCCTAATAATAGGTCAATAAATTTGTTTCCCTATGATTTTTATTTGTGTGGTAACATCCCTAATATATAGTGTAATGTGATAAAATCCCCTTGTAAATATGTAAATTAATTTTAATGTGTTGTTATGGGTGGTCGTGCTTGTGGAACAACGATGTGTTAATGTAATAATGTGGTGTGGGATGAAATTTTGTTGTTTGGTCATGCTTGTGGGACAGTGATATGTGATTGTAATGGGGTGTGGGGTGAAATTTGGTTGTTCGGTCATTATTATAGGGCATTAAGGTGATATTGTTCGTTATTACTAGTTTCTTATGATATATAGTTTCCTCTATTAGATTCCCAAGTAGTGATGGAATGAAGGAATGCTTAAAAATGTTTGAAATGTAATGGGTTGGATTGGTTATGGGTTGGAAATTTTCCAATGGAAAATTTAATGATGGGTTGTGTGATTAAATTTGGTTTATTCTAAATAATAAAATGAATTTTTGCTAAATGAGGAGTAAATGTGAAGTGGAATTAGATTATCGTGTCTCTTCACCTTTTGAAATGATTGTTACAAATAATAATAAATTCATTTAGAGGTGGCAAAAAATGTGACGTTGTTTTGATCTGGTTGTTTTTTTAGGACACATAGGTTGGGATTTGGTGTTTGATACTATATATATATATATATACATATATCATTCTCATTATATCTATACACACCCCACCCATGTGAAGCACTATGTGTCAAACCCCTACATAGTCATGTGGGTGTCTTTTCCAAACAACTTGGTGGGAGGATGTCTAGCTAGCCTCCCACTCTTCCCTACTCCCTCTTTTAAGCAATGATGGACGAAGCTTCTTCAGGCGAGTTGTGATGTGGTGTCCCAGGTGTATTCAGGGTGAGTTGTGATGTGTTGTCCCAAGTGTCTTTGGGATGGGTTTATATGTGAGGTTATGTGTTGTGATGTTATATAGTGTGTGTCCTAGGTGTGTGCTAGGGGGATGTGTTGTGGTGTGTGGCCCAAGTGTGTGTGGGTGGGATGTGTTGTGGTGTGTGGCCTAGGTGTTTGTTGGTGGGATGTGTTGGGTGTATGGCCCATGTGTGTGAAAGTGGGATGTGATGTGGTATATTTGGAAGATGTGGGAGCATCAGGACATCTGTCGTTGGTTTGTGAGGGTAGTTAATTTTTCAGAAAGTGGTGCGGGGTACCCTATCATCGATGTTCTTTAATTTATATAATATTACTTGGCTTGAATTATTTTATGATAATGACTTGGTGAGGTCGGGATGGTTAGTATAACTTTATAGGAGTTGGTTGGTTCTGTTTTTTTCTCAAAGGTGCATTAGTATTCTTCCATCACATGTGAACAAGGGACATTGGTTTTCTAACGAAGTATATTTGTATAATCACCCTATATCTATAAAACTATTTTTAGTTTTCTAGGAGGATTTCAGGAAACGTTCTGGGAAATTCTTGCTCAATCCTTGGGAAAGTTTGTGTTTTTCTTCTTATTTTTATTTTACGTATTTACCTTGGAGACTTTTTACTATATTTGTTCTATTTTCATATGAATTGTGGGATGACATTGGGTTATTTATATTTTTAATGTATTTTCTTGCATTTGATTCATTAAATCTATGGATCTTATTTACTAATAGGGGAAATGCCTCCCATATTTTGTGATCCTTAAACCCTCATTGATAGTTGTCAACTTGGGGCCTACTGGAAGTGGGACTCAAGGGGTCAGTCTCTCCCTTTCGTCACTACTACCCAGGGAGGGGTATCTTCATAGGGAGGTGGTCTTGTCAGATTGGTATCAAAGGTGATGGTTGAGATATAGTTCAGATTTCATAGTTATCCATACTGGAGAATGCATGGGTTGGTATGAAAACAGTCTCAGTTGATCTGGGTGAATGACACAGACCAAGGATATCGTCTATGACTTGGGATTTTTGGGCCCCCGATGATCTAGTGCATGGACTATGAGCATATTTAAAAACCAAGTGAGATGGTTCTCCTTGAAGTGTAGAGACCTAGGATAGGTACATGCATCACGATGACTTGTGTTATTTTTTTAATTTGTTTGTTTAGAAAATGTCAAAATAAATAAATTGAATTAAATGGATTAATGTTAATTTGAATATTTTGGGAATCCTTTTTTTTCTTACCTCTATGGATCCTGGTCAGTGTCTATGTATGGCTCAGGTAGTGGAGGTTCATCATGCTGACCCAGTTGATCAATGGTGGGTTGATATCGCAGTGGATGATGATTAGTCATATAGGATATTAGTTTCTTTATAGTGTAATGATTTAGAAAAATATGATGGGATCATTTATCATATGGATATAGAGAGTTGACTAGAGGATTTATATATTTCATTCGGTTTGATTAGATCCCCAACGGTGTATAGGGTCCCTTTGGTGGTTTGTCATATATAAGGATCTATGCATAAATGGTTGACATAATACCTTGGTGAGAATGAGGCAGATGTTTTATAGGACTACTTCCAGACGGAGTTCCGGGAAGAGTTCCTTTCTTCGACTATAAAGGCAATAAAGAGGCATGAGTTTCTTTCTCTCCAGTAGGGGAGAATGTCAGTTTTGGAGTTGGGAAACAATTTCAAGGACCTATCATTTTTCATATATCATTCTATAGATGAGGATCCATGTGTGAGGCATCATGATGAGGCATTCTATAATTCTATCTTGTGTACAGTTACTCATTTTATATTACCGATGTACCTGGAGATTCAAAATAAGGCAAATGTCACACCCGGTCTTTTGAAATAATTTTATTTTAGCGTTTTATCTGGCTTTGAAATATTCTGCTGAGGGGTGGGATGAGCATGAATAAAATTATTTTTCATTTGTGCTGATAAATTAATTTTTTGGCCTTGATAGTGTCTAGCACATGGGCAGGGTATGATCAAAGCCACGCGGCTTCACCCGGGTCACTGTGCGGCCTGCACGATGTTCAATACAAATAAATAAAATGAAATTAATGATATAGTGAAGGTAAAAATAAAATAATAATGATGAAATTAAAATATCCTTTTATAAATAGTAATAATGGAAACATCATTAAATGGTATTATTATTATTATTACTATTATATTTTAGTGTTGTTGTTTTTGTTGTTGTTGTTATTATTGTGGTTAGTTTCCTTTTTTGGATTTTATTTTTTTCTCTCTTGTTTTCCCTCCAACCCACCCCCCCCCCCCCCCCCCCACCTAGACTCATTCCCTACTCCTCCCCTTCTCTCCTATATTGCGTAGCTTCCCTACCAACTTGGTCAACCCCTCCTTCTAGTGAATCCATTGGTTGGCGCAGCTCACGAATCCTGCTCCACTCACACTGCCCCTTCCTGCACCATGCCACCCTCGCACCATCCCCCCTCACTAGTGGAACCCCCTCCAGCAACAACAAAACTCCCAACCTCCATCTTCGGGCAATGTCAACCCCGGCCAGCCGCCCTCCCTCGTACGACCCCACTACCGCACCCTCTCTATCTGGGTAAGCTCCTCCCTCAATTTCTTTACGGTTTTGGCTTCCCCATCCCCCAGTATAGATTTGGTCGGACCTAGGATTTGAAGGTTGATGTGATTTTGGTTCAATATTTGTGTTAGGGTTTGTTCTAGGGTTTCTCGAGTTGCGGTTGTGGTGTGATGAAAATGTCCCACCATTTTTCAGAAACTCCTTGCTTCGAGGTATGTAGTTCCATGTATAACCATTTCTTGTAGAGTTATTTCAATTTCTTAATTAATTCAATGGGTTATTGATTTAGTTGTTGTTGTGTGAACATATTTTTTAAAGGAGTTTTATATGAAATTTATTTTTTAAGTAGTATATTTATATGAATGGGGTGAATTTTGGTGTATACCCCATATTGCATAAGTTGTTAGTGTTTTATAATACTTTAAATTGGTCTATAAGATGATTTAATGGATGTGAATTCTATTATGGTATGTTATTGTTTTCTGTTTGGCCATAAAATAGGTTTTTGAGTGAGTTTTATGGGTAAAGACAAGTTTCACTTTCTAAAAATTATTTTATAAACTCTAATTTATGGTTTATTAAATTATTTCATGGTGATAAAGTAGTTTTTAAGAGATTTGATATGAAATAATTTTTTATGTTGGATTTACATTGAAAAATTGGTGTAATCTTGATTTAATCACTTATTGTGTTCTTTTGAATTTTTTTAATAATTATGTCAATTATTTATTAAATTGAGTTTCTATTACGAATCATGGTTGGAAAGAGTTTTGTCGTGTGTTTTGTTTTAAAGTGGTGTTTTATATGATATCGGGTGTTTTTTGTGTAAATTTTTGTTTTTCTAATTGGAAGTGTTTTATAAATTGGTTAACTAGATTTATTAAATTATATGTCTAGTCTGTGATCTCTTCCTTATGGTTTTGAGTTGTTGGGTCTTAGGCAACTTGCCTGGATGTGCATTGGTAAGTATATATGTGTGGGTTCCCCCATTACATGTATAGTCATCCATGGTAGTGAATATACAAGTATTGGTATAGGTGTGCCCATTTATATAAATGATAATGCATACGTAGGTGATTGGAGACTATTATATGCATATAAGCATATATGTAAGGATCCCCTTGGATACATTCATGGTCATGCGGGTGTGTTCATGGGGGCTCGGTGTCCTTATATGTATGTGAAGATGCATATACTAAGTGGGGGAGAAGCATATATTAGTTAGAAATCAACAAGAGAAGAATTTTTTGTTTTGTTCCACCCTAAGGTAGGATCCCTATACCCTGACATTTAGTTAGAATCTTAATAATTTCTTGCTATTCTATTGAAAAATCATTTTCGTCTTCTACATGAAATGCATATGAAATATATCTATATGTATATATATATATGGGGGGGTTAAATGGTTGTGGTTATAAAAAATTAATTTCATAGATGTTTCGAGTGTGAATCAAGTATTTCCAAAGACGTGTGGACTTTCAACCAGTTTTTTTTGTAAAAGTGAAAGGGCATGTTTTTTTTAAATAAGTTTCAAAGTGATTTCCAAAATGGGTTTTTGTGTGAACTCAATGTTAAAGTGTAGTTTTATTTTATTAAAGGTATTTCATCATTTTAAGTGTGGCTTTAATCTTTCCTTAAATATGTAGCACCTTGGTTGTTTAGTTGAGATTTGAAACTATTTTGGAAACTTAAAAATGTTGGGTGGTTATGTTTCTAAAATTAAAAGTGTTCCTTGTAAGTGATTAATCCCATTTGGAACATTAAAAATGATTAATGAAAAATGAAAACCCATCTTAATCATTTCCCTCTTTCTTTATAAAAATGATGTATATGTAAAATTTATTAATTGTTAATGTGCCTAGTGAAGAGGATTGTGAAATGATGTGTCTTTTGAAAAAAAAGGGTGTGCTTAAGGGGGGAGGTAGTTGGTGAAAACTGGAATGTTTTTAGATAAGGAATGGGATATATGTGTGTCTTTACTTGTTCATAAAAATCACCACCATTTTAAATAGATCACATTGTTCACATCGGGTATCTAGGTGGGTGGACTAGGACTAGTACGTTGGATGATAAGTAAGTGGTTCTTCCCAATTTTTTCTAGCAGTATTGACACTTACAACACTAACTAAACATAATGATGATTAATTGGAGACCATGGGGTTATGGGTTTATTCCCTACTAGTGGCTTGTGCCTAATACTATAGTTTTTTGTGGTTTCTATCCCACGTTTCACCGATTTATGAGGTCTCTAAGGTCCCACTTCTGATAGTTACCTATATGGATTTCCCATGGTTCTCATTTGTGACATGATTCTTGTGATGTAATGATTTCCATTTCAGTTTGTTCAAGCTTGTTTTTTCCTTTGTAAAAATACATTTTTTTAATTTCAATAGTTTGTCTTCCATTTTTTTAAAATGACTATGTTTTCTTATAAACTATTATAGAAATTTCATAAAAAGGGAATGGATTTTCTTGGAAATGGATTTCCTATGTTTGAAGACTGGTAAAAATATTATGTGGTTATATTTTCAAACTATCATGATTGGAGTTCTTATTAAAGAAAGGTAATAGGGAATTGTTGTATTTTGGAATTCTTACTAAGCATCATGGTTCACATGCCTACTTTATCGTTTTAGTTTCATGTTTTAGTTTTGGATCACTCTTCTAATGAGCGTGTTTCTATGATTGGTGGTGACCCATGAGGTCACTTGAAGGTATATTTAGTCGGACATCTTTTTTTTATTTTCCACTACCAGTAGCTACCTATTTTTATTAGTTTAAATTTAATTATTTATTTATTTATTTGTTTTTTTATCTTTAATTTATCTGGTAAATAGTTCTCAAACGTTCATTTGATACATGGGAACTTCTGCTAGCCCATGGGGATCGGGAATTCCCCTCGGGCCTTGTCCCATATCGGGTCAGGCTCTGGGTCAGATGTGATCCGGCTTGGTTTGTGACAAAATGGTATCAGAGAGAGGTTTGTTTTTTTGGGTCTTGTTTCCTAGGAAAGAGTCATGGTATACCGGAGCTTGGATTGTCGAAACTCAATGTTCTGGTTATGAGTAAGGTGCCTGGCCAACACACCTCATAGCACAACTTGAGTTACCATTGGAGATTGGTTTCAAGTGAGTCTTTTGGTCCTTGATATTGTTTTTAGTTTAGGAAATTAAAAGATGGTTGGAACATTAGTCCAAGTGATCCAGTAGGTCCTAGAATGCCATGTGAAGCTGGGGATATTGTCTAAGAGAACATGCTATGATGGAATCATAGTCGGTGTATGGATGCCAATCATATGTCTGAGTCTCCCATAAACACTAGTTTCCACTTGAATCGTCTTGTGAATTCCTTAGTTTCAAAAAAAATTATTTCTGAAAACCCTTGTTTGAAAAATGTGGGAACTGAATTTTAAAACATAAATGGTTTGGTGGGGTTCTTGATTCTCCCCTTCAGCTAGTGTACGTCCCCATAAAGAGTTAGTGCATGGTTGAAGTCTGTCCATGGGTGATTGTAATTCTGTGACCCCAGTTACCTAGAGTCGGTGCATTATTACATAACATTGGCATGATCACAAAAGATCAAGTCTCAAAACACCAATTAGTTTAGTAGCCTTGGAAACAATATATACATTCATAAGTCTTACATTACATGATAAATTTAAAAACTACAACAATATAGTCTCCTTAGTCCACACTCATATCCCCTCAAACTATCCTTGTAGGTCAGTCATAAAATACTTCTTCACATCCTGTGAAAAATAAAACATAGAAAGGGGCGAACTCAGATGCTCAGTAAGGATAACAATATAGCGGAAGATTTCATAAATAAGCATAAACATTTAAGGCAATGTATAAAACTAAAACAAAAGCCTTTTCAACATAAACTTCATCATAATATGGCAAATATAAATAAAAATAATTCCATTTACTTACTCACATGGATATTCTACTAGTCTAATAATCACATGAAATATCAAAATCCACTATCATAATGATGGAATGCATAATGAAAGTCTTTAATAACCACATAGTCAAGGCCTTGATCCAAGACTACAAAAAAGATTTTGTTAAGTCCTTGTTCCAAGACACTGGTCTGTCTCTTGAGACCTATCGATGCATCAAGGGGCTATAGAGGGCTCTACCCGTCACTTACTAAGTCCAATGCATTCCTCATATGAAAAGGTTTAAACATAACATAAACATTCGTATTAAAACTAGCATATGAAATGTCAATACATTATCCATAAACTATGAATGTTATAAAAATAACACATCCACAATCAAACAAATCACAAAACCTTCAGTACAATATGGAAGATTTATATCATAATAAATCATCCTCAAACAAGATTAAAATCCATCAAAGGATGTTGACATAGATGAAAATGATTTGTAAAACTCTTTGACAGAAACATCACTTTTTCATGATAACATTTAAAAGTCACACAATTTAGAAATGAAGACATTTAAAGACATTTTTGAATCAAAGTGTCTCATACCACTTTAAAACTTTTTGAAGTAATTAACATTTTAAAAACATTCATGTCCATATAGATAAATCCTTAAAAACCATTTTGAAAACATGGACCTTAATTGTCATGACCTGTCCCCCGGGGCGCATGTCATAACTACCCCAAGCCCGCCTTCTATAGGCCAAAGGCTAGAGACTAGCACCAAAGGTGTAAATCCCTATAACTGGGAAGGCATTGCCTTTATAAAACATAAACTCACACAACCAAAGAACAAGTGGAAGCAAACACTAAGTAATGCAGTATAACAAGTGTGCTAAAAGTAAAAAGGGTCTCGTGTGGGCCCCACCTCACAAATATCCACACATGGGAAGTTATGTGGTTTTGGTCCCCACTATTAACTTCCCCATGTATGATTTAACCACCAATGTGAATAAATTTTTTCTAAAAAAGTTTATTTAACTTTTTAATTAAACCCCAAATATTTACTCTCAACCTGAGAAAATGCAACTGTGGTAAAGGTCCCCTTAAGAGAATAATGGTGCTGCAAGTTCATCGGTGTCTTCGGATTTCAATTCCGAGAATCCGTTCAAAATATAGAAAAACCCACATGTATGTGTACTGAATTTACCCGAACAAAACTTTGAAAATTGATTCTGGACACACCGGGCCTCGGAATCAAGTTCCGTTAGAAACTACGGACTCGTAAAATTCCAAATAATTAAAAAAATCCATTGAAATTTCTAGGTCTTTACATTACTCCCACTTCAAGGCTTTATGTCCCCGTAAAACTACAACACACACTAGGGAAACTAAAGGGGTACTGAGCACGCATCTGAGCCTCTTACTCCCATGTTCTCCCCTGGAGGTTCCTGTGCTACCAGCGAATGTGCACCAGAGGAATCGACCGTCCACGTAGGACATGCTCTAGTCGATCCTCAATATCAACTTATACCTACATGAAAGTCTTCCTGTGGATGATGATGTGGGACAGGTCATGCGCGCATCTCCTCAGCTGAGATATGTGGATGACGTCGTGCACCTGGTGCAGCTGAGGTGGAAGGGCCAGGTGGTAATCCACCTCACCTACTCTACTGATGACCTAGAAAGGTATGATGAAACACAAAGATAACTTGCCGCCCCGGCCAAATCTCTGTATACCTCGTCGAGGTGAGACCCGTAAGAAGACGTGCTCTCCATCCTATAACACACGTGGTCACCGTCTCCTATCAGCATAGGACTTTTGTCTACTCTGTGCAGTCTTCATTCTCACTTGGATGATCTGCACCTTATCTAGTAGCCTCAAGATGGGTGCACTGGTCAACCTCTATCTTAGATCTTGAAAAGATCTACTGGCATCTCTCTGAAAACACGAAGGGTTTCCCCTTCCTCATCAATGCTAAAATCGGTGCATCAACTCTAGAGAAGTCTTGCACAAATCTATGTCTGGCCGACTCATGAGTGATCGACTGCACCCTCTTATGCATGATTCCATTATGTGCTCCCTGGGGTTTCCTTTTCACCGACCAAGGAATACCCATCCCAACATTGTAGGTAAACCACAACCTTTTTGCCTAATACTGTCAATCTATGTATGAACTGTGGTTGCCCAGTCCGTACCCAAACTAACGTCGTAAGGCCTTGACGCTGCCACTAAGAGGTTCCAACCGAAACTCTCACCTCAAGGGTCATATCACATCGTCTGCGTAAGCATGATTGTTTAGTCTCCTCCCAAAGGTATCTCGAGACATGAGGGTCAAGTCAACGGCTTAACCGGAAAATCTAGGTCTAGGACAAGATTCGTGGAAGGAAGGAATGATTCGTATCAATGTCTGTTGTTACGGAAGCTAGTAATAAACACATACCGTACCTCGAATCATTCCTAAAGCCCTTGGGTCACACTCCTTGACCGCATGCAGCTACTCTCTTCCCATGCCCTCCTGCTCCTTGAGCCTGGTGGGGACTACAAAGGCATATGGTTGTAACATGTTGATATGTACACCACCCCATTCTTTTCTTCTAGCTCTACTTCCACGTCTAATGCTCTACAGATTCATCTATCCTTAACACTTACTCTTCTTGAAACACTTTACATGACCAAGTCTCTGAGACTTGTGTCAGTTCTCTTCTTTCCCACTGCTAAAATTCTCTAGTTGTATCCATTCATCCAAAGAACATTCAATCAAAAAGGTTCTCTCTAGTACCCTAGCATAAGTAGGAATGCAAAGAGGAAAAGTATTGGCTCAGGTGTCCTTTAAACACACCTCTATCTGAGTTCTCAACTCTAAAGAACTGATCATATCATATTCATCGAGTACCCTAAATGGTCAGTATTCCACAATGAATACTCAGCTACCGAAATGTCGTCCTGCCACAGTTGTATAAGCTCTATAAAACTCTCATCCACCTCCTCAAGCCAGTCCTCCGCAGCCTGTGAGTCGGGCTCGCCTCGGAACCTAAGGGGTATCTGATGCTAAAATACATGTAAGCCACTAAGCATACATGTATCATTTACCGGTACCACCGGTTGTTACTACTAACCAACTGGTAGTGATATAGCTGGCACACTACCTGAAGGTATAATCTCAGGCATTGGTCCACGTACCGAAGCCTCATCACTAAGTGGACCAACCTCATTGTAACTCACTAAGAACCACCAGTAGATAAGACCACCATCTTCTCTACTAGTGTCTAAACTAGGTGTAGAACTCTAGCAATCGCCTTCAGCCAGTCCACTACTGCCTGGGAATCTGCCTCGCCTCATAACCTCAGAGGCCTCTTCTGCTGGAACTTGTGCAATACGCTCTGTCAGCGTGCACCATCCGCTAGTACAGCTGGTGGAATCTTCTTCCCAACAGGTGGTGGTGTTTCCGGTACACCACCCGAATGTGCTAACATAGTAAGAGGGCCCAGCACCGGAGCCTCATCGCTCGGTGAGCTTTCATCGGGTACTCTCTCGGAACTCCAACTGACTGTCTACGTGGAGGCATCCTGAACAGATGTGACATGGTCAAAAGACTATACCTGGTGAGCTGACATAAAGAAAAATTTTGAAGACACATAGGCAGTCAGTGTTTTTTGTGCACTGATTCGGAAATCAGAAGTCAGGGTCTTGGTGTATGGATACTTCGGCCGCCGCACCAACACTGGACTCCCTTGATAGAAAACCACACTAGGTACCCCTAACACGATTGCTTCACTGAAAGGAAATATCATATTTCTATGTTCTGTGGTAGAATCGACACCTCTGATAACAATTTGTCACAACCCGTCCCCCGGGGCCTGTGTCGTAACTACCCCAAGCCCGCCTTCCATAGGCCAGGGGCTGGCGACTAGCACCAAAGGCGTAAATCCCTATAACTGGGAAGGCAGTGCCTTTATAAAACGTAAACTCACACAACCGGAGAACAAGAGGAAGCAAACACTAAGTAAGCAGTATAAAAAGTGTGCTGAAAGTACAAAGGGGCTCGTGTGGGCCCCACCTCACAAATATCCACACATGGAAAGTTATGTGGGGGTGGGCCCCACCATTAACTTCCCCATGTAGGATTTAACCACCATGGTGAATAAAATTGTTCTAAACAATTTTATTTAACTTTTTAATTAAACCCCAAATATTAACTCTCAACCCGCATAAAAAGAAATTGTAGTAAAGGTCCCCTTAAGAGAATAACGGTGTTGTGAGTTCATTGGTATCTTCGGATTTCAATTCCGAACACCGGTTCAAAAGATAGAAAAACCCGCACGTACGTTTACTGAAAGTACCCGAACCAAACTTCAGAAATTGATTCCGGGCACACCGGGCCTCGGAATCAAGTGCCTTCAGAAACTGCGGACTCGTAAAATTCCAAAGAATTAAGAAAAAAAATTCCTTGAAATTTCCGGGTCTTTACATTAATGAAAATGATTTAGAGGAATAAATATTTAAAACATTTAAAATGATGTTTTAGTAAAAAAAATCCCTCAAAATAATCCCTTTGAGAACTCTTTCATAAAACATGGACATGGATAATAAATATTCCCCAGTAGATACTTACATAGAAACAACCTCGGATAATAAAGCGATTGTGAAATTAACCCTTACCTTGTACTTTTCCTTGCTCAAGGGTAGGTTAAACTTTTTTATAATGGTAAAATAATTGTTACTAAATTATACAAGAATCATATACATTAATATGATATCATATATGATCTTTTAACATTGCTTTGTTAATAATATCTTAGTATTCTCATTGTTTTGGGTGTTAACGAATTTTTTTTCTTTATATTCTTTGTTATGTGAGTCATATTTGTAATGTATGGGATGTATCTTATTCATATCAAGAATGATATCAAGTCTTTAAAAATTATTTTTAAGCATCAAATCAAAAATTATTCTTGAATGGATTCGATGTGGAATGAATATCATCGCATTCGTGGAGACGGTAATCCGTACGTACGCACAAGCGACAATATAATTCATTTGATATTAAAATAATATATAATTGGATGGTATATCATATATACAGAATGATTATCATGTTATATTTATTATTTACATCTATTACACATCATTATTATACCCATCCAAATAATAATATATTGAATAACAATTACACCACGACGAGGAGACGGTAAGCCGTACGTACGCACGTATAGTGAAATGTCATTCAAAAGATGGATAGAATAATGAATTTGGTTGTACCATATTTATAATAACATCAAATTATATATAAGATACTAGAGTTATTATTTTAGAATGCAAATAACAAATAAAAAATGGAAGAAGAAAGGAACTTGAAAGAGGTGGTGAGATATTTACCTCTTCTTCGGGTTCTTTCTTTTGATTTGATCAAAAGCGCTCCTTAGGTTGGCTTTCGGACTAAGGGAAGGACTCTATGATGAAGGGAGGATAGTTGAGAGGTTATTTGGGAAGGTTTTGGTCTAGCCAAATGTCTTTGATGGTGTGAATTTAAGGGAAGGGGGAGATACCTTTTATAAGAGAGTTGAGGGGCACCTTAGGAAAAGCTAGAAATATTATTTTATAATAAAACCATTTTTAGTTTTTAATGGCTAGAAAATGGATTATTTAAAGGCTAGGGTGGGTATGGGTCGAAAACCACTCAACCAATCGGTTTTAGACAGGTTTGGGTCACTATATTAACTTTATCTTTTAGATTTAACTCTTAGTTAAATAGTTTGACATTTACCATGTCTCTTTGTATTTTTATATTATATGGTTAATAAAGATACTATATACTTCAAAGAGAACACCAAGTGGTTCATTAATGATAAAACTATAATTAAATAAGTCATTTGTCTGAATTTTATATTTTTAGGAATATAATTTCAACTCATAATATAATATTCCTTTTCAAAACTCTATTATATCAATTTTGACACTATTTGGTTTTATTTCTAAATTTTTAACAGCATTATTACATCAAAAAAATTCTTATAACCAACCCTAATATTTCATATTAACCTAGAAAATTATTTTAATTCATAAAAAGTCACCAATTTAATTTATTTGGATATTTATAATATCAATTATTTTAATATTTCATTAATTAGGTAATTACTGCATCATCATTGTGTCATAAATAAATAAAATTATTTAATGTATATAAAATATAAATAAAATACCATTATATAGAAAATATTCTGATATTTATAATTAATTTTTATAGTCTAATTTATCTTATATACAAACCTATATTAAAAATGTTTTATTTATTAAACTTTGATTTTAACTCTTTTAACTCTTCTTTAAATAAAATAATAAAAATTGTCCTAATCTAATCCTAGTGGACCAAAGAGGTTCATATTTTATTACTAAGGATTTTTTTGGTTGAATTATACTTATCCAATAGAATTAGGACATGTGTTAGGGTAATGATAATATCAATTTTACCCTTAAATACCCTATTTACTTTTTACAATGGTAAATAAAAGTAAAAAGTTATTATTCACCAAAAATTATTTTCATCCTATTAAACCACATTTTTCTTACTGATATCAATTGTGTCTCTTGGGTTTTTGAAATTCCACTCACAAAAGCGGTAAAATTATGTTTTATGTGAATTTGAAAATTCTCCTAGGAGGTGGGTAAAAGACTGTGAAAAGTTCAATAAAATTTTTATATATCTAAAATTATTATAAACTGACTCCAATAAATTAAATTTAACTTATATACGTATTATGTATCTATTTTGGACTAAAATAAATGTAAATAAAATAAATAATTATTTAAATAAAAATTCGGTTTTAAACTATAACTCAGTGTTTTCACTATTCATCAAAAATTTAAAGTTTTTAGAAAAATGCCAAATATTCACCCTAAGCTAATTTTGATATTCCGAATCCAAAAATGAAGTCCATTTTGAAAGATAAAATTTATAAAATTTAAAAAAGTGGGTATTACTATTCATAATGGCTAGTTTGAGTGGTTTTTGTGTGTTAGAACTTGAAGTTGCGTACAACACACGCTATTGGATTATTCAAAGAGAAGTGTACCGTGGAAGCCTGGGGTATTGCATTCTCACCTCCTTAAAATAATTTCTTCCCCGAAATTTCTAGAATATTACTACATAAAAAGACTCAGGTGGTTCTTCATCATAAGTTCCTCGGGTTCCCACATTGAATCTTCCATCTTATGGTTTCTCCATAGAAATTTTACTAGACAAGTCATCCAGTTTCTCAGTACTTGTTCTCTTATATCAAGAATCTTGACATGCTCTTCACAATAAGACAGATTGGGTTCCAATTCTAATTCTTCATAAGTGAGTACATGCGTTGGGTCAGGCATATATTTTCTCAACAGTGATATGTGGAACACGTCGTGTACTATAGAGATACTTGGTGTCATTGTCAAACGGTAAGCTACAGCCCCAGTTCATTCTCAAATTTCGAAAGGTATGATGTACCTGGGACTCAATTTTCCCTTCTTACCAAAATGTATAACACCCTTCCACGGAGATACCTTCAAGAAAACATGATCTCCTACCTGAAATTCCAAATCCTTCCTTCAGTTATCGGAATAGCTCTTCTACCTACTTTGAGCTGCTTTGATGTGGGTTTAGATTACCTTTACCTTTTCTATCATTTCCTCCACATGTTTTTCACCTACGAGTTTTCTTTCACCAACATCATCCCAACAAGTTGGTGTGCGACATCTCTTTCTATATAATCCTCTATATGGTTCCATCTGAATACTTGAATGGAAGCTATTGTTATATAAAAATTCTACCAGAGGTAAATATTGTTCCCACATACCTTGAAAGTTAATTGAGCATGATCTCAACAGGTCTTATAAGGTTTTAATAGTCCTTTTTGATTGTCCATCAGTTCGGGGGTGGTAGGCAGTGCTCAAACGAAGTCCAGTATCCAGGGATTTCTAATTAATTTTCTAGAATATTGATGTAAAAGGTGGATCACGATCAGAAACAATTGATAATGGTACTCCATGATGTCTTACAACTTCATTAATATATAGTCTTGCTAAACTTTCAAGAGGAAAATCTTCCCTAATAGCAAGAAAATGTGCTGACTTGGTAAGACAATCAACAATGACCCATATTGCATCGTTCCTTCTAGGAGTCTTTGGTAGTCCCATGAAAAATTACATCATAATATTATCCCATTTCCACTCAGGTATGGGAAGAGGTTGCATGACTCCTCCAGGTTATTGCCTTCCAGCATTCACTTGTTGACAAACCATACATCCTGGCACAAAATCAGCAATCTCCCTTTTCATGTTGTCCCACCAAAAATGTTCCTTCAAATCTCTATACATCTTAGTTCTCCCAAGGTGTATAGATAAATTGGAACTATGAGCATCATCCAACATTTCCCTTTTTAGATCAGTTATATCGGGAACACAAATTTTGTTCCCAAATTTCAAAATTCCATCTTCATACACAAATTCACTCAATCTCCCATCATTCACAGCTTTAATCTTCTTTTGAAACTCTTCATAACTAGCCTGAGAACTCTTTATCCTTTCTAGTAAAGATTATTTGGAAAACATTTGAAAAGTTATTGATGTTTCACCTTCCATGGTGATTCTCATATCCATGTTTACTATATCCATGCATATAGGATCCTTTTCAACTCTCATCTTGTTCAAAACTCCATGATTCTTTCTACTCATAGCATCTGCCACCTTATTGTCCTTCCCCGAGTGGTAGTGTATAGTGAAATCATAATCCTTGAGTAGTTCAATCCATCACCGTTGCCTCATGTTGAGTTCTTTCTGAGAGAAAATATACTTCAAAATCTTGTGATCAGTATATATCTCACATTCTTCACCATAGAGATAGTTTCTCCAAATCTTAAAAGCAAATATTACCGCTGCTAACTCAAGATCATGAGTAGGATAGTTTTGCTCATGAATTTTCAGCTATCGTGATGCATAGGTAATAACCCTATCATTCGGCATAAGGACATGACCTAGTCCTTTCTTCGAAGCATCACTATAAATAACAAACCCATCATTCCCTGATGGTATAGTCAATATAGGACCATTGACTAATCTTCACTTTAGTTCCTAAAAAAAATCTTCACACTCTTTTTTCCAAACAAATTTAACCCCTTTTTGTGTGAGATTTGTTAATGGGTTAGCCAACCGGGAAACATTATGGACGAAACGTCGATAATAACCTGTTAAACCAATAAAACCGTGTACCTTAGTTATACTCATCAGTGATGGACATTCTTGGATTGCCTTGGTCATTGAAGGATCAATGGAGATTCCATCCTTAGAGACAATATGGCCAAGAAAATAAATATCCTGAAGCAAGAATTCACACGTGCTAAACTTCCCATATAATTCATGTCATCTAAGAGTCTTCAGAATAATGTTCAAGTGATTTTCATGATCTTCGTAGCTTTTGGATTATACCAAGATATCATCAATAAATACCACTACAAAATCATCAAGATATTCCTTGAAAACTCTATTCCTTATATCCATGAAGACAGAGGGTGCATTAGTCAATACAAAAGTCATTATTGTAAACTCATAATGCCCATACCTGGTTAGAAATGATGTCTTCGGAATGTCTTCCTTCTTCACACAAAACTAATGGTATCCAAATAAAAGGAAAATCTTTGAAAAGTATTGATCTCCATGCAGTTGGTCAAATAAATCATCAATGCGAGGTAGGTGATACTTTTTCTTTATTTTTATAGCATTGATCTCCGTGTAGTCAATGCACAACCTCATATATCCTTATTTCTTCTTAAAAAATAGGACTGGGGGTCCTCATGGAGTAACACTAGGGAAAATAAATCCCTTATTACTCAATTCCACTAGTTTTTTCTTTAGTTCCACTAATTCCATAGTGGCCATTCTATAATCGGTCCTCGATATGGGCCTTGAACCAGGAATTAAATCAATAGAAAACTCAATTTCTCGTTCTTGAGGATGTCCAAGTAAATCTTCTGGAAACACATCAACATATTCTTTTAAAATAGGGACATCCTCTATTTGAACATTTCTTTCCTTAGCCACAGTTATTTCATTCTCTTCCTCCCCAATAATTGAATTTAGTTGAGCTACGGGGGGTGGATCTAGATAAGAATTAGGTGGTGACGACTCTGCTCTAAAGATAAGGTTTTCTTTATCATCATCATCAAAAAAAATTACCTCCTTCTTCTTACAATAAATATTCACATCATGGTCTAAAATCCCATCCATTCTGAGGATTACATCAAATTCAATAATGGGTATAGCGATGATATCAGAAGATAAAGAACATTTATATTCTCTAATGGGAACCGATTCACAAAACTCTATTGCGATGATAATTCCCTTAGGAGTTTTGACTGACAACTCCCTTGTTAAATAAAATTGAAAATATCTAGTTTTCTTATCAAATTGGGAAGATATGAAACAATGCAATGATCCAGAATCAAATAAAGCATTGGCTAAACTTTATGAAACCATTAAATTACTTACCACCACGTCTTTCGGATCTTCTACCTCAGAAATAGTGATAGAATAAGCTTGGCCGTGATCCCTTGGCCTTTTTTGAGGTAAGTTCCCCTGATTCTTGGGACATTCATTCAAATAATTCCCCCTTTATCTAAAATTGTAGCATTAAACACTGACACCCTCTCTCTTCCCCTTGCAATCACAAGCTTGGTGGCCTTTTTCACCACACTTGTAACAGACTCTCATTCCCTTCAGGCAAGTACCGGGGTGTTTCGTCCCACAATTACCACAGTGTGGATATTCAAAATTTCCCTTCTTCCCATTATATCCATTTCCATAGTGTTCAGCAGATCTCTTCTTTTCATTCTTTTCTTTAAAGTCATAAGACTTAGAGAATTCTTTTTCTGTCTTGATAGTACATGAGACAATATCTTTGTATGATGAGAGGGATTGTGAGACTAATTCTTGATGGAGAAATGGTTTTAACCTATCAAAGAAACAATAAATCTTACTTCTTGGGTTATGTATATAATCTGAATCATGCCTCTCTAACCTTGTAAAGTTATCTTCATACTTTGTGACATTCTCATTCTCCTTTTCCCACAGACTCAGAAATTGTCTTTCCATATCTGATCGATGGTCACAAGGAAGGTATTTTTCTAATAAAATCTCTTTAAACTCCCTCCATTCCATATTTCATACTTCATCATCTTCCTTTGTGTTTTGAATAAATGACCACCATTGATCTGCACCTCCAGTGAGGCGGTAAACTGCCATGACAACTTTTTCCATTTCGCTACTCCCCAAGGCATGGAATATTTTCTCTAAGGAATTTACCCATTTCTCAGCTACTAATGGATTTTTATTCCCATTTAATGTTGGTTTTTGTTTTCTCTTGAAGAGATCTAACAATGATTCTCCACGTTGTGGATCAGGGTGCTCCATACGGGTAAGGTTATTATTCAAAACCTAAGTGAGTTGTCCCGGTATAGTGATAAGATGATTAGGACCAGTTGTATCAACAGATCCATTATAATTATCTTAAGCAGGAGGGAAATCCCTACATGTATTACGTGCATTGATATGGTTTCCATTCCTTTCGCTAGGCACCATTTATAAACAATGGAAAAAACTAGATCAGTTTATGAATCGAAATACATATTTCCAAACTTGTAAAACACATAACATAAATTGAACAGTTTTTGGATATAATCCATAATCATGAAAAATGTTTTCTTTGAGGAAGTATATACTCAAAAAACCTTCATAATGTCTTGTAAAGAAAATGAGAATTATCCTAAGAATATCCCTAGGGAGTGTCATAACCAAGAGTGCCACAAGGCCTGTTTTCATGCACCAGTTCCCATTCAAGTCTAGCTCAAAGTGGTGTTTTTGGGTTTTACCACTAGGTACATCTGTGCCAGAGCCACCTTTACGTGCTCGTATCCGTACAGGGATATATTTCCTGGAAAACTCACAAAATTTCTATAATTCCAAAATTCTAGGAAGTTATTCTATACTAATCCTCAAGGTCTTTCTTGGGGAAATGTGCTCTAATAAGAGATTATCTAAATCTAGATTTCAAAATTTGTACTAAACTTCCTCAGATACCAACTGTAATGCCCTGACCCCAGTTACCTAGAGTCAATGCATTATTACATAACATTGGAATGATCACAAAAGATCAAGTCTCGAAAGACCAATTAGTTTAGTAGCCTTGGAAACTCTAGATACATTCATAAGTATTACATTACATTATAAATTGAAAAACTACAACAACCTAGTCTCCACATTCCACACTCTTATCCCATCAGACTATCCCAATAGGTTAGACATAAAATACTTCTTCACATCCTGGGAAAAATAAAACATAGAAAGTGGTGAGCTCAAATACTCAGTAAGGATAACAATATAGCAGAAGCTTTCATGAATAAGCATAAAAATTTAAGGCAAAATGTAAAACTAAAACAAAAGCCTTTTCAACAGAAACTTCATCATAATATGGAAAATATAAATCAAAATAATTCCATTTACTTACTCACATGGATATTCTACTAGTTGAATAATCACATGCAATATCAAAAGCCACTTTCATATTGATGGAATTCATAATTCCAGACTTTCATAACCATATAGTCAAGGCCCTATGCCAAGACTATAAATAAGATTTTTTGAAGGCCCTATTCCAAGACACTAGTTTGTCTCATGAGACCTACCGATGCATCAAGGAGCTATAGCGGGCTCCACCCATCACTTACTAAGTCCAATGCATTCCTCATATGAAAAGGTTTAAGCGTAACATAAACATTCATATTAAAACTAGCATACGAAATGTCAATACTTTATCCATAAACCATGAATGTTATAAAAATAACGCATCAACAGTCAAACATATCACAAAAATTTCAATAAAATATGGAATATTTGTATCATAATAAATCATCGTCAAACAACTTTAAAATCCATCAAAGGATGTTGACATAGATGAAAATGATTTGTAGAACTCTTTGAGAGAAACATCCCTTTTCCATGAAAACATTTAAAAGGCACACAATTTATAAAGGAAGACAATTAAAGACATTTTTGAATCAAAGTGTCCCATACCACTTTGAAACTTTTGAAAGGAATTAACATTTTAAAAATATTCATGTCCATATAGATAAATCCTTAAAAAAAATTGAAAACATGGACCTTAATGAGAATGATTTAGACGAATAAATATTTAAAACATTTAAAATGATGTTTTATTGAAAAAATACCTTTAAAAAATACCTTTGAAAACTCTTTCATGAAACATGGACATGGGTAATAAATATGTCCCAGTAGATACTTACTTAAAAACAACCTCGGATAATTAAGAGATTGTGAAATTAACCATTACCTTGTACTTTTCCTTGGTCGAGGGTAGGTTAACCTCTTATATAATGGTGAAATAATTGTTATCAAATTATAAAAAAATCATATACATTAATATGTTATCATATATGATCTTTTATCATTGCTTTGTTAATAATATCTTAGTATTATCATTGTTTCTGGTGTTAACGGATTTTTTTTCCTTTATATTATTTGTTATGTGAGTCACATTTTTTATGGATGGGATGTATATTATTCATATCAATAATGATATAAAGTCTTTAAACATTATTTTTAATCACTAATTGAAAATTATTCTTGGATGGATACGACGGGGAATGAATATCATCGCGTTCGTGGAGACGGTAATCCATACATACGCACGAGCAACAATATTATTATTTTGATATTAAAATAATATGTAATTGGATGGTATATCATATATAAAGAATCATTATCATGTTATATTTATTATTTAAATCAATTACACATCATTATTATACCCATCCAAATAATAATATATTGAATAACAATTACAGCACGACGTGGAGACGGTAAGCCGTATGTACGCACGTATAGTGACATGTCATTCAAAGGATAGATATAATAATGTATTTGATTGTACCATATTTATAATAACATAACAGTATATAGAAGATACTGGAGTTATTATTTTAGTGTGGAAATAACAAAGAAAAAGGAAGTGGAAGAAGAAAGGAACTTGAAAGAGGTGGTGATATATTTACCTCTTCTTTGGGTTATTCCTTTTGATTTGATCAAAATGGCTCCATATGTTGGCTTTATGACTAAAGTAAGGCCTCTAGGATGAAGGTAGGAAATTTTATAGGGTATTTGGGAAGGTTTTGGCCGAGAAAAATGGCTTTGAAGGTGTGAATTTGATGGAATGGTGAGTTCCATTTTTTAAGATGGGTGAGGGGCACCTTAGGAAAAGCTAGAAATATTATTTTATAATAAAATTATTTTCGGTTTCTAATGGATAAAAAATGGATTATATAAAGGCTAATATGGGTATGGGTCTCAAACTACTCAGAAAATAGGTTTTATATAGGTTTGGGTCACTATAATAACTCTATCTTTTAGATTTAACTCTTAGTTAAATAGTTCGACATTTATCATGTCTCTTTGTATTTTTATATTATATGGTTAATAAAATTACTATATAATTCCAAGAGAACTCCAAGTGGTTCATTAATGAAAAACCTATCATCATATAAGTCCTTTGTCCAAACATTAGATTTTTAGGAATATAATATCAATTAATAATATAATATTTGTTTTAAAAACTCTTTTATGTCAATTTTAACACTATTTTGAAGTTTATTTTTGCTAAATTCATAACAAAATTATTATTTAGAAAACAATTCATATAAACAACCCCAATATGTCATATTAACCTATAAAATTAGTTTAATTCATAAAAATTCTCAAATTACATTTATTTGGATATTTATAATATCAATTATTTTAATATTTCATTAATTAGGTAATTACTGCATCATCATTGTGTCATAAATAACTTATACTATTTAATTTCTAAAAAATATAAGTAAAATAATATTATGTATGAAATAATTTGATCTTTCTAATTAATATTTATAGTCTAATTTATCTTTTTTATAACCCTATATTAAAAATGTTTTAGTTATTGAACTTTGATTTTAACTCTTTTAACTCTTCTTTAAATAAAATAATAATAAATGTCCTAATCTAATCCAAGTTGACCAAATATGTTCATATATTATGCCTAAGTTTGTTTATGGTCGAATTAAACTTATCCAATAGAATTAGGACATATGTTAGGGTAATAATAATATCAATTTTTCCCTTAAATACCCTATTTACTTTTAACCGTGGTAAATACAAGTAAAAGTTACTATTCACCAAAAACTATTTTCATCATATTGAACAAAATTTTTATTACTGATATCAACTGTGTCTCATGGATTTTTTAAATTCCACTCACATAATCTGTAAAATAATGTTTTATGTGAATTTGAAAATTCTCCTAGTATGTGGGTAAAAGACAGTGAAAAGTTCAATAAAATTTTTATATATCTAAAATTATTATAAACTGACTCCAATGAATTACATTTAACTTATAGAGGTATTATTTATCTATTTTAACCTAAAGTAAATTTAAATAAAATAAATAACTATTTAAATAAAACTTCGGTTTTAAACTATAACACATTTTTTCACTATTCATCAAAAATTGAAAGTTTTCATAAAAATACCAAAAATTCAACCTAAGCTAATTTTGGTATTCCAAATCCAAAAATGAAGTCCATTTTGAAAGATAAAATTTATAAAATTTCAAAAGTTGGGTATTACTATTCATAACGGCTGGTTTGAGTGGTTGTGGTGTGTTAGAACTCGAAGTTGCATACAACACACGCTATTGTATTATTCAAAGAGAAGCGTAATGTGGAAGATTGGGGTGTTATAGTGATTCTCCATGGGTAAATCATCCAGTTGATCATTGTAAGAACTTTATTCTTCTAGAACATTAAAATATGAATCCACCTACCTTTTTTTAGTCTAATAAATCTTCTTGCAGCAGGAGAGCATATGTAAGAGGAGTTTGAAGAAAGTTTGGTCTCTTGGGTTACTAAGGTTGTTGTCTATGGATTTCGACATCGTTATGTCTATAGGTTTTTTCTGGAAGTGGTGAAAGAAATTCTAGTGGGGAAAAATGGAAGCATGCTAGAGTTTTCGATGCAGGGTGTTATTTCAGAAAGGTCATTTTGGTCTTTTGTTGGTTTTGTCTATGTAAGAGATCGTTTTGAGTCACCCTTGTGGAGAATATAGTAATAGGAGGTTGTAACAAAAACTTGTAGTAATCACATGTCATTTGGGACTAGGTGTAAGGTCCCTCATCTTTTGATGATCTTGTTTGTTTCAAGGGTCAGGTTTTTTGGCATCCTACAGTATGGGTTCCCTTTGAAATTAAAGGGTGAATTTCATTGTTCTTTTTCGAAATTATTTTTCAATAGAAGCATGTTCCTTTTGGGGAATTCAGAATACCTATGTTTTAGACGGGGTGGGGTTTCTTTTGAGTGTTCTCCCTCCTGATGTTTCCCATTCAATGTAAAAAAAGGATGATGCATGTTCATTTTCTAATCCCTTGTTTTGGTAAAGTGCAGTGTTAGAGTAAGTGGGCCTTGGGGTGTGTTGAGTTCTAGTGATTCTATTGGGGATGTGGTGTAGTTTCTTATGGTGCAAAAAATGAGTATTTTTTAGGTTCGGTAATGCATGATTGTGAGTTAGGTGGTGATTCATCCACCAGATCTCTAGTCATAAGTCCCAAAGTGAAGCTGGCACATAGTAAGGATCCCTAGAAGTGTAAGGGATCCCGGTCAAAGCTTTTCATCAGTGTTGGAAATGAAGGCATTCCAAATCACATTCTATAGATATTTCATTTCAAGTGGTCCTACATGGTGAAGAGGGAAATGGTAACCTTGTTTCCCTGTTTTTTGATCTATGAAAGTGGGAGTGTCCTTCCTTGATTATAAAGAGGTGGGGTTGTTTCATTTTCATACACCATAGTTCTTATACCCTTGTGGGTGTGATTATCTATGTGGTGGTCCATGTATGAACAACCTTGTATGTTAGTTCCATTTTTTTTTGATATGGTCTCATATGAGAATGTTAATGTCTTCTATGAGTGGTGAACTGTGTAATGTTTTCTATTTGGTTTATAGTCTCTTTCAATGGTCCCCTTATAGTGGGGGTTGGGTCCTTGTGGGGTTTTTGTATCAGTGTGTTTAAGTTTGTTAAGCTTCTTATTTCATATGGTGGGGATTCCCATCGTGGATCTTGCTAAACTTTTCACTGAAATGAAATGGTTTCAGCCTATTCCTCGTGTTGGGGAGGCCATTCGGGCCTCCCCATGTTATTGTCCTCGTTTTTTCTTTGGTATTGGCTGTTTCTTATGGTGGGGAGTCTGTTCGGGCCTACCTGTGTCAGTGATTAGGATTACTTGTTTGTTTCAAGTGGACTGCCTGAGTGTCTCGAGAGTGTTAATGGTGTTTTTTATATTGAATGGTGAATCATGATAGTTTCTATCTTTTGATCATAAAATGGAGGTAACATAACTTTTGGGGGCAGGTGACCCTTAGTAGGGAGTCCATTTTGAGTCTCTCATGTTTGTTTTGTAAGTATCTTCCATTGTTGATAGTCTTCTGGCCTTTTCTTGTTGGTTTTTCTTTGGGAATCTCCTTGGTCTGGGCAGGGGGAATCAATATCTTCATTGGGGTTAGTCCCTATTGTTGATTTCTAGGGTGGAAAGAGTTATGGTGGGGAGAATTGTCCCACTTAGTCTTTTGAAATAATTTTATTTTATCATTTTATCTAGCTTTGAAATATTATGTCGAAGTTTGGGTCAAGCCCAATTAATTTTTTTCATTTTTTTGATAAATTAATTTTTTGGCCTTGGCAGCTTCCATTACACGGGAATGGTGCAGTCAAAGCCGAGCGGCTTCAGTTGGGTCAGCGTGTGTCCTACCCGATGTTCAAGACAGATAAAAAAATTAAATAAATGATAAATTGAAGGTAAAAATAAAATAAGAAAGATGAAACTAAAAATCCGTATAATAATAAAAATGGAAATATCATTAAAGGATATTATTATTATTATTACCTTTTTTCATTTTTGTTGTTGTTTTTATTATTATTATTATTATTATTATTAATATTGTGTTTAGTTATCTTTTTTGGTTTTTATTTTTTTTTTCTCTTTTTTTCTCTAACCTGTCCCCCCCCCCACATGGAATCATGCCCTACTCCTCCCCAGCTCTCCTAT
Source organism: Viscum album (assembly GCA_963277665.1). NCBI lineage: Eukaryota > Viridiplantae > Streptophyta > Magnoliopsida > Santalales > Viscaceae > Viscum > Viscum album. The sequence goes on along the minus strand of OY728152.1, from coordinate 991,597,309 downwards.
ACAGGGTCGCTTCCCTGCACCCTTGGACATCCCCTCCTTCTAGTTAACCCCCTGGCTGGCACAGCTCCGGTACCCTAATCCCCTCATGTTTCCCCATCCCCCCTTATTCCACCCCCGCACCACCACCACCACCCCCCCCCCCCACTGGTTGAACCCCCTCTAGTGACTGTAACCCCACCAACCTCCCTCTTTCAGTGATGTCAACCCCGGTTGGCCGCCCTTGCTCGTGTGACCCTGCCACCACACCCTCTCCATTTGGTTAAGCTTCCCCCTCAAATTATTTAGTGTTTTGGATTCCCTGTCTCCCAGAATATATTCGGTCAGACCTATAATTTGAATATTTATCTGATTTTTGTTTAATCATTGTGTTAGAGTTCATTCTACGGTTTCTCGAGGTGTGGTTGAGGTACGATGGAAATTTCACACCATTTCTCAGAAACTCCATTGTTCCAGGTATTTGGTTACAGGTATAATCTTTTGTTGGAAAATTATTTAATTTTTTTAATTAATTTAATGTGTTCTTGATTTAATTGGGGTTGTGAAAAATTAGTTTTCAAATGAGTTTTATATGAATTATATTTTTTTTATGTATCATATTTATATGAATGGGTTCCGTTTTGGTGTAAAACCCATATTGCATAAGTTGTTATTATTTTATAATAAATTAAATTGGTTTATTAAATGATTTAAGGGTTTTGAATTTTGTTTTCGTATGTTATTGGTGTGTGTTTGTCCATAAAACAAGTTTTTTAGTGGGTTTTCTGTGAAAATCCAATTCCCAATTTCTGAAAATTGTTTTATAAACATTATTTTATGGATTATTAAATTATATCAATGTGTTAGAGAAGTTTTCAAGAGATTTGATATGAAATAAGTTTGGACATTACATGAAAAAATTTGTGAAATATTGATACAATCCCTTGTTATGTTCTTTTGAAATATTTTAATAATTGTTTCAATGGTTTATTAAATTTAGTTTATGTTGCAAATCATGGTTGTAAAGAGTTTTTCTGTGTGTTTGGTTTCAATGTGTCATTTTTATATGAAATCAAGTGTTTTTTTTTTGATAATTTGAAGGGTTTTATAAATTCTTTAATTGGATTTATTAAATTATATGTGTATTGTGTGGTCCCAGATTTATGGTTTCAAGTCGCTGGGTCAAATGAGACTTGCATGTGTGTGCATAGGTAAGTATATATATGTGTATGGGTGTGTGTATGTTTGTGTTTCTATGTCTGTGGGTTCCCCTGTTACATGAATAGTGATCCATGGTAGGTATGCGTACGGAGCTCGGTGTAACCATGTCTATATATTAAAATGCAAACTTAAGTGAGTGGAAACTAGTATATGCATATAAGAATATATCTATGGATCTCCTTCCACACATTCATATCCATGCGGGTGTGTGCATACAGGCTAGGTGTCCATATATGTATATGAAGATGCATATTCTTAGTGGGGGAGAAAAAGCTCTTTTTATAAAGCACCAAAAGTTGAATGTTTGGTTTGGTTCCACACTAAGGTAGGTTCCCTATGCCCTGACCTTTAGTTATAATTTCCATAATTTCTTTTATTCTATTAAAAATTAATTTTCTTCTTCTATATGAAATTCATATTCAAAATATCTATATTTATATATGTGTGTACATAAATCATTTGGGTTCTTGAAAAGTTATTTCTTATATGGTTTGAACATGAAGCGGGTATTTCCAATGATGTGTGGACTTTCAATAAGTTTTGTTTTACAAGTGAATTGGAATGTTTATTTCCCAAAAAAGTTACAAATTGATTCCCAAAATGGGTTTTAGTGTGAACTCATGGTTAAAGTGTAGTTGGATTTATTAAAATGATTACTTCATTTTAAGTGTGGTTTTAATATTGAATTAAATATGTAGCACCTTGTTTGTTGAGTTAAGCTTTGTAATTTTTTTAGAAACTTAAAAATGTTTGGTGGTTATGTTTCTAAAATAAAAAGTATTCTATATAAGTGATTAATCCATATTGTCACTTTAAAAATGATTTATTGAAAATAAAAACCCATCTTATGGCTTTCCCTCTTTCATTAGAAAAATTATGTGTTTGTTAAATCTATTAATTTTTATATGTTCCTATGGAAGAGGTTTGTTCAATGATGTGTGGTATTGAAAAAAAGGGGCGCACTTAAGGGGGAGGTTGGTGGTGAAAACGTAAAAAATTTTAGACAAAAAATTTTATTTATGTGTGTCTTTACTTATTGATAAAACTCACCACCATTTTAAATAGATCACATTTTTCACCTCGGGTATCTAGGTGGGAAAACTAGGACCAGTATGCTAGATGATACAGAAGTGGTTCATCGAAGTTTTTTCTAGTAGGATTGATGTTAACAACACTAACCAAACACAATAATGATTAATTGGATATCACTATATTGTGGGTGTGTTCCCTACTAGTGGCTAGTCCATGAGAACATAGTTTGCTATGGTCATTGTACCACATTTCACTGAGGTATGAGGTCTCTAGGGTCCCACTTATGCTAGTTACCGATAGGAATTTCATATGGTGCTCGTTTGCGACATAATGCTTGTGATGTATTGATTTACATTTTAGTTGGTTCAATCTTGTTTTCCCCTTTGTAAAAATACATATTTTAAATTTATACTATTTTCTTTCCATTTTTTTAAAATGATTATTCATGATTATAAACTATTATGTAAATGTGATAAAAAGGGAATGGTTTTTCTTGGAAATGTGTTTCTTACATTTTAAGACTGGTAAATATTAGTTTTATGTGGTTGTATTTTCAAACTATCATTATGGGAGTCCTTATTAAATTCCAGGGCATTGGGCGTTGTTGTATTTTGGAATTCTTAATCAGCATCTCTATGCTCATGCATACTTCATATTTTCGGTTTCAAGTTTTAGTTTTGTATCGTTCTTATAGTGAGCATGTTTTTGTGTTTGGTGGTCACCCATGAGGTTACTTGGAGGTATTTTTAGCTGGAAATATTTGTTATATTTTCCATATTTAGTATCTACCTATTTTTCTCAATTTAATTTTATTTATTTTTTTATTTTTCTTTCATTTATTGGGTAAATCATTCCCAAACATTTATTTGATACTCAGGCACTTGTGCCAGCCTGTGGGGATTAGGAACACCCTTCGGTCTATGCAGTAGACCAGATCAGGTGTTGGTCGAATGAAACATGGCTTGGTTCATGACAGAATGGTATCATAGTGAGGTTTGTTTTATTGGGTCTTGCTTCCTTGGAATGATTCATGGTAGACCAGAGCTTTTAATGTCAGAACTCGATGTTTTGGTTACGATTAAGGTGCATGGACATCACACATCACAGTGGGACTTGAGTTACCATGGGTGATCGATTTCAAGTTAGTATTTTGGTCCTTGTAGTTGTTTGTTTTTTTGGAAATTAAAAGATAGTGGGACCATTAGTCTCAACAATCTTGTAGTTCTTGGAAAGAAATTTGGAGCCAGGTACATTGTCCTAGAACACCGTCAGTGATGGCGGTGTGGCCAGCTTATGGCCTCCAACCATAATTCGGAGTCGTCCATCGACACTAGTTTCCACTTGAATTGTCGTGTGTCTTCTTTTGTTCTGAAAAATTATTTTTGAAAGACCTTGTTTAAAAAATTATGGAATTTAATTTTAAAACAGAAATGGTTTGATTGGTTTCTTGGGTCTCCTAATCAGGTTTTTTACGCCCCCATAAAGAGTTAGTGCACGGTTTAAGTGCGAAATCTAGTGATTGTTTGTGGGAATATCCTCTAGTTGATCAGTGTAATAACCTTATTCTTCTTGAACTTTAAAATTTCAATCCACCTCTATTTTTGCAGTCTAGTGAATCCTCCCGCAGTAGGAGAGTGGGTTTTAGAGGTGTTGGAAGAAACATTGGTCTCTTGGGTTTCCTGGGTAGTTGACATTGGAGTTAGACAATGTTAAGTGATTGGGTCCTATATAGAAGTTATGAAATCAATTCCATTGGGGAAAAATGGAATTATTATGGAGTTTTCAATGTGGGTTTATTTTTAGAAAGGTCCTTTGTTTCTTTCATTGGTTTCATCAAATTAAAAGATCATGTTAAGCTACTGTTGTGGATAATCTAGTAATAAGAAGTTGTTATGACTGCTTGCAGTAATCTCATGTCATTTGGGAATCGGTTTAAGGTCCCTCATCATGTAATGTTATTTTTGGTTTCAAGGTTCATGTTTAGTGACATTCTGTAGTGTCGGTTCCCTTTGAAATGAAAGGTTGAATTTCATGGTATTTTTTTGAACATCTATTTTAACATAGGAATGTTTCATTTTGGGAAATTCAGAATCCATATGTTTTAGAAGGGGGGAGGCTGTCTTCCGAGTGTTCCCTCTCCCAATGTTTCCCATTTGATGTAAAAAAGGGGTAGTTCATGTGCACTTTCTTGGCCCATGTTTCAGTAAAGTGCAGTGTTATAGTAATTGGGCCCTAGGGTGTGTTGTGTTATACTGGTTCTATATGGGATGTGATGTAGTTGTTTTTTGAACTATAATATAAGTTTTTTCGTGTTTAGTAATGATTGACTATGAGGCATGTGATTCTTTATCCACCAAATCTCCAACCAAAGGTCCTGGTGTAAAGCTGGTGCGAATTAAGGATCTTTAGAAGTGTAAGGGATCCCAGTCTATGTGTTTCATTAGTTTTGGAAATGGAGGAATTTGAAATCGCCTTCTATAGCTATTTCATTTCAAGTGTTGCCACATGGTGAAGAGGGAAATGGGAACACTATTTCTCAATTTTGTGATCCTTTCAAGTTGGAGAGTCCCTATTTGATTATAAATAGGTGTGGTTTTTTCATTTTCCTAAACTTTAGTCTGTATACCCTTGTGGGGTTGAATCTTCATGTTGTTGTCCATGTATGTAAAACCTTGTAAGTCCTTTCCAATTTCAGTTTTTATATGGTATCATTTGATAATTTTTATGTCCTATAGGAGTGGTTATCTATTTAATGTTTTCCATTTAGTTTAGAGTGTCTTTCCTCAGTCCCCTTACAATGGGGGTTGGGTCCTTATGGGATTTTCATATCAATGTGTTTTAGTTAGTCAAGCTTCTTAGTTCTTATGGTGGGGAGACCCAATGTGGGTCTTAATAAAAGTAACACTAAAATTAAATGGTTACATCCTATTCCTTACATTAGGGAGACCATTCGGGCCACCCCATGTTTTTCTCCTCGTTCTGCCTTTGGTTTAGGTTGTTTCTTATTGTGGGGAGTCTGTTTGGGCCTTTCTATGTTAGTGATTTGGATTCATTGTTCATTTCAGGTGGACTACTTGAGTTTCTAGAGAGTGTTAAAGTTATTTGTTCTTAGGATATTGAATGGTTCATTATGAGAGTTTCTATCTTTTTATCATCAATTGGAGGTGACTTAACTTTTGGGGGTGGTCGTCACTTGCCAGGGAGTCCATTACGGGTCTCCAGAGTGTATTTCGTAAGGATATTATTTTGTTTATAGTGTTATAGACTTTTCTTGTTGTTTTTTATTTGGTAATATCCTTGGTATGGGAAGGGGGCATCTACTTCTATGTTGGGGTAAGGCTTTTTTGTGGCTTTACATGGATGGAAAGCATTATGGTGGGGAGAATTGTTACACCCGAGATTTTGAAATAATTTTATTTTATCATTTTATCAGAATTTGAAATATTTCGTCAAGGTTTTGGCCGATCCCAATTAATTTTTTTTTTGATTTTGCTGATTAATGAATAATTTGGCCTTGACAGCATCCATAACATGGGAAGGGGGGAGATCGAATTCAGGCCGCTTCGCCCAGGTCACTGTGATGTCTGCCCGATGTTCAAAACAAATAAATAAAATGAAATTAATGATAAATTAAAGGTAAAAATAAAATAATAACGATGAAAGTAAAAATGTTTTTAATAATAATAATAATGGAAATATCATTACAGGATGTTATTATTATTATTATTAACTTCTGTTTTTGTTGTTGTTTTTTTGTTATTGTGTTTAGTTTTCTTTTTTGGTTTTTATTTTTTTCTCTTGTTCTTTTCCATCTTTCCCATCATCCTGCCACCATGCATCATACCCTTCTCCTCTCCTCCTCTCCTATATCTCACTTCTTCCCTACCCCCTTGTACAGCCCCTCCTTCCATCGAAGCCACCGGTAATCATAGTTTCGGCACCCTGCTCCCCTAACGACACTCAATCCTCCCTCGGGCCACCCTCATGCCATCACCACTCGCTGGATGGACCCCCTAAAATGACTACAACCCCACCATCATCCCTCTTCTAGTGACTTCAACCCCATTCAGTCTCCCTCCCTCGTTCGACCTCACCACCGCACCCTATCCATCCGGGTATGCTCCTCCCTCAATTTCTTTAGGCTTTTGGCTACGCCATCACCCATTATAGATTAGGTTGGACCTAGGGTTTTATGTTTGATCTGATTTTGTTTTAATATATGTGTTTGGGTTCGTTCATAGGTTTCTCGAGGTGTGGTTGAGGTATGATGGAAATTTCGCGCCATTTTTTGTAAACTCCTTGGTTCGAGGTATGTGGTACCATGTATAACCTTTACTTGGTGAATTATTTCAATTTCATAATTAATTCATTCTATTCTTTATTTAATTGGTGTTGTGCGAAATTAGTTTTCAAATGAGTTTTATATGCATTTTATTTTTATAAGAATCATGTTTATATGAATGGGGTCTGTTTTGGTGTAAAATCTATATTACACAAGATTTTAGTGTTTTATAATACATGAAATTGGTTTATTAAATGATGTAACAGCTGTGAATTTTATTTTGGTATGTTATTGGTGTGATTCTATCCATAAAAAAGGGTTTTTAGTGGGTTTTGTGGGTAAATCCATGTGTCACTTTCTGAATTTCTTTTTATAAAATTTAATTTATGTTTTATTAAATTATATCTTGGTGTTAAAGTAGTTCTGAACATATTTTATATCCAATAAGTTATAAATTGGAATTTACATGGAAAAATTTATGTAATCTATATTTAATCCCTTATCGTGTTCTTTTGAAATGTTTTAATAATAGCTTCAATAATTTATTAAATTGAGTTTGTGTTGCGAATCATGGTTGGAAACATGTTTTCTATGTGTTTGGTTTTAAAGTGGTGTTTTTTATATGAAATCAAGTGTGTGTTTTGTGTAATTTTTCTTGTACTAATTTGAAGTGTTTTATAAAATTTTAATTGGATTTATTAAATTATATGTGTACTGTGTGGTTCTTGATTTATGGTTTCAAGTCGTCAGGTCTATGGAGACTTGCCTTCATGTGCATAGGTAAATATATATATATATATATATGGGTTCCCTCGTTACATGTATTTCAATCCATGGAAGTTAATATTTATATATATGGGGCTATGTGTGCCCATGTATATTTATTAAAATGCATATATAGGTGAGTGGTGACTAGTATATGCATATAAGCGTATATGTAAGAATCCCCTTTCACACATTCAAGGACATGCGTTTGTGTGCATATGGGATAGTTGTCCTTATATGTATGTGAATATGCATATGCATAGTGGGGGAGCAAAAGCTCTTAGTTATAAATATCCAAGAGCCAAATGTTCGGTCTGGTTCCACCCTGAGGTAGGTTCCCTATGACCTGACATTTAGTTAGAATTTCCATAATTTCTTGGTATTTTATTAAAAATTTGTTTTCTTTTTCTAAATTCATTGCATATGAAATATATCTATATGTATATATGTATGTTTTTAATTTTTTTTGTTTCCTGTAAAAGTGATTTTTATATGTTTTGAACATGAAGCGGGTTTTTCCAAAGACGTGTGGACTTTCAACTAGTTTTACTGTAAAAGTAAAGTGGCATGTTTCTTTTCCAAAGAAGTACCAAATTGATTTCCCAAATGAGTTTTTATGTGAAACCATGGTAAATTGTAGTTTGATTTTATTAAAATTATTGATTCATTTTAATTGTGGTTTTATTCTTTCATTAAATGTGTAGCACCTTGGTTTTTTAGATAAGCTTTGAATCTGTTTTGGAAACTTAAAATTTTTTGGTGGTTATGTTTCTTAAATTAAAATTGTTCCTTGTAAGTGATTAAGCCCATTTGGCACTTTAAGAATGATTTATGAAAAATAAAATTACTCCTATGTCTTTCCTTCTTTCTTTATAAAAATTATGTGTATGTTAAATGTAATAATTGTTATATTATCCTAGAGAAGAGGCTTGTGAAATGATGTGTGTTTTTGAAAAAAAAAGATGTTCATAAGTGGGAGTTTGGGGGTGAAAACTATAAAGTTTTTTTATAAATAATCTGATGTATGTGTGCCTTTACTTGTTGATAAAACTCACCACCATTTGAAATATAGCACATTGGTCACCCCGAGTATCTAAGTGGGTGGAATGGGACTAGTTCGCTAGAGGATACGGAAGTGGTTTATCCTAGTTTCATCTAGAGGGATTGATGCTCACATCACAAACTAAACATAAGGATGGTTGATTGGAGACCACTTGGTTATGATTTTGTTCCATTCTAGTGTCTTGTGCATGAGAACATAGTTTTTTGTGGTTCTTATACCACATTTTACCAAGGTACATAGTCTCTAAGGTCCCACTTGTTCTATTTACCTACAGGGATTTCCCATGGTGATCATTTGCAACTTGATTCTTGGGATGTAAAGATTTAAATTTTATTTGCTTCAAGATTATTTTCCCCTTTGTAAAAATACATGTTTTTAATTTAAACTATTTGTCTTCCATTTTTTTAAAATGATTATTCAGACTTATAAACAATTATGTAAATGTGATAAAAAGGAAATTGTTATTCTTATAAATGGATTTCCTATGTTTTAATACTGGTAACTATTATTTTTAAGTGGTTGTATTTTCAAACTATCCTGATTGGAGTTCTTATTAAAGAAAAGGGAGTAGGTATTTGTTGTATTTTAGATTTCATACTGAGCATCTCAGTGCTCACACCTACTTCATATTTTCGATTTTAGGCTTTAGTTTTGGATCGATCTTGTAGTGAGCGAGTTTCCGTGTTTTGAGGTGACAAATGAGGTCACATAGAGGTATGTTTAGCTGACATATTTGTTATATTTTACACTTCCAATATCTACCTATTCTTATCAGTTAAAATTTATTTATTTATTTATTTATTTTTCATTCGTTTATTGGCTAAATAATTTCCAAACCTTTATTTGATACTTGGACACTTGTGCCAGCCCATGGGGATTGGGAACACCCCTTGGGCCTTGTCGTAGACAGGTTCGGGCGCCAGGCCAGTTGCGACCCGGCTTGGTTCTTGATAGAAAAGGTGATTGATCAAATACACTCAGTAGGAGGTTTTCTTCTATAATGGAACAACAAGGTTCCTTGAGGGGGAGAGTTTTTAGTGGTAGGTCTTAGGTGCCATGACCTTCGAGTTTTTGACCAGTCAAGAGTCAACCTCAACAACTACCCTTTAGACCATCTTGTTCATGTCCCTTTCTTGTGGGTTGGGGATGATGTTTTCCTTATTTGGGGTTTTCAACAATATTTAGGGATAGTTCTCAGTGGTTTTTCGAGCTTAGTTTGGTGGATGTGGATGGGTTTAGCTCCATCATCGATAGTAGTTTCCAGTGATTCTGTTCCAGGAGTAGGGGAAGCAAGATTTTGTTTTGATGCGGAGAGATGGAGTGGGAAGAGGTCTACCTCATGATGTTCCTCATGTTTAGGGAATGTGACTTGAGTGTGATCATGGTGGTGGTTTTAAGTAGAGATTAATAGGAGTGGGGTGTGGTGAGTTTCACGCAATAGAGGTTTCGGTTCCAAAGGGGATAGAGATCACCAATTGTATGATTAGTTTTTTTGTACCCTTGTTTGTGCATTTTTTTATTCTGGATCTTTTCACTCCTTTGATGAACCCACCATATCCAATGCTCTATTACTAGAAATATATATGCTTCCCATACCCTTGTTGATGACTATGCCAATCGGGGGGCTATATGAGCTTCTTTGATGTGTGTTAGGGTGTAGAGTGGTGGTAGGGCCACCTCAGTCCCCTGGGGATATTTTATTTCTATAGATGCAGTCTTAAAATTTCAGACTCAGCATCGACTAGTTTTATTCCATATGTTCTTAAATTGACTGTTGTTGGAGGAGAATCGTGTTCTCAGACACGGAGGGTGAGTGGTAAGTTTTTGTTGGCAAGCGTAGATTTAATGTGGGGAAAAGACATATGTGTACCCTTCTTTCCATGATGACTAAGATATCTATGGAGCCAATGGGTGATGGGGTAGAGAAATCACCCATTATTGTCTGTTAATTCTTGGATTTTTTTCTACAATGTTTGTTACACTACCTCACCGATGCGACTTTGAGTTTGGGAAAGACTTGCAGCCTATTGATTCTCTAATTTTGATGGCTCCTTATTGGATGGAACATTATGAGTTGTGGTAATTGAGGATTCATATTGATGATCTTATGAATTTTTGTTTCATTTTTATTAGTGTTTCACAAGGGGGTTCCCCAAAGTTGTTCACAAGGAAGGTGGATGGTAGTCTAAGGCTTTTCATAGACTGTCGGAGGTTGAATCATGTGATGGTGAAACCCTGTTTCCCTCTTTTGAGGACAGAAGATCATTTTGACCAGCTGAGAGGGGTGATTTGGTTTTATAAGATCAATTGGTGGTTTGGATATCACCATTTGATGGTGAAGTATGGTGATATCTTGAATATTTCCTTTAGATCTGGGTATGGGCACTTGGAGTTTGTATCCATGCCATTCAATGTTATGAACACATCATCCATGTTCATGGGTCTTGTGGAATCTTTATTCCATGAGTTCCTAGATCCACTACAAAAAAATTTGGTTTATTCATCACTATATTTTTAATATCACTCACTAAAAGTACTATTAAAAACCCCCTTTCTCACTACTAGAAAAATCATTTTTAAAGGGGGTCTTTAACAATGCTTATTTTTAGCATTGTTAAAGGGGGTCATTAACAATAATAAAAATTTTTGTTAAAGGGTTCAGTTTATTAGTTCTTATAAAAACAAACTAATAAAGACCCCCCCCCCCCATAATCATTTATTTTTTACTAGTGCTGATAAAGGGTATATTTCAAAAAATATATTTCATTAACAGACACCTGTTGTAGATGTAATGGCAATTTGGAGTCCTTATTGGCATTTTTGACTCAATATTGGTGGTCAAGGGTACTCATGGGTCATTGATTCATGTATATCATCGTAATATTTTATTTGATATGTGGTATTGGAAAAACAAACACCAGATTTAGATGTTATGGTCGTTTGAAAGGTAGTTGATTGTGAAAAAACCCTTAAAACCCCTAAAAACCATCAAAACACTGAAAATATCATAGAATTCAATTTGGTGGGTCCCTTTTATCTCCAAAACTAGTCAAATAATATATTATGAAACAAGATAAAACCCCATTATATTTAAATGGTGTGATAATCAAAGGAATAAAACATATTAAAGTTTCAAAAAAGTCATAAATCAAACTCAAACTTCAAAGGACTAACTTTTGATCCAGTTTTCTGTTTGGCCTCTACCACATATCATATAAAATCCTATGATAAGATATATTCTAAAATGGTATTTTACTGATTTTTATGAGTTTTTTCTGGTTTTTTAACACCATAAAGGCCCATAAGGCCTCCAAAACTGAGTTTTTTATCGCCGACCCCAGTTTCATAAAATTCAAACAACTATAACTTCTGATTCATGTGTTCATTTGGCATATACTGCATATTATATTGAATTTAATTTTTTGATATTGTATTTTAATGTTTTGGATATTAGAAAATCTCTTGAATTATAAGTTATGGTCGTTTCATGGTTTTTAGAGGTTTTAGGGTTTCCAGTGTTTCTTATGTTTTTTATGTGATTTAAGGTTTTTTAGAGTTAATATGCATTTTAATATATATATATATATATATGTATTTATATATATATATAACTATATATATAAACATATATATAACTATATATATAAACATAAATATATAAATATATAAATATATAGATAAAAAAAATATAAAAACGATATATAAATATATAGATATATCATAAAATGTAAAAAAATAGTATAGTGGAGTGGAAAAGGAACTTTTGTATAAGAAGGAGGTCTTAGAATTGAAAATTTCTAGGGGCAGGGGCATGTGTGGGGGTGGGATTATCTATATCGCTGATATATTGGAGGAGGAAGTGCAGATAAATGGGGCGGGTGAGGGGAAGCACTGATAAAAGGGGAGTGTGGCGTGAAAAAAAAATTATACCATTTATTAGTGGGGGCTTTATTAGTTATTTTTTTATCACCCTTAAAGATGGCCTTTAACAGTGCTAAAAAGCGCTGATAAAAGTAGCCTTTATCAGCGCTTTTTATGAGAACTATTAAATCTAACCATTTAACATCTCTTACATTACCTGCACTTCTATAGCACTGATAAAGCCCTTTTACTAGTGCTTTTAAAGGTCTAATTTTTAGTAGTGATCATTTAAGTGTCGTTTAAATCGAGGTTGACTTAATCTACTCGAAGTCATAGGAGGAGCATTCCGAGCATCTTAGAACTGTCTTTGCATGTTCCTAGACACCACCAAATCTTTGGAAAGTCATCCAAGTGTAATTTCTAAAAATGTGAGATGCATTTCCTAACACATGTGGTGTCCTATCAGGGTGTTGAAGTAGACTCACCAAAGGATGAAGTTGTTGTTTCAAGGGAATCACCCAAGAATGTTGAAGAGGTTCATAGTTTCCTAGGTGTAATAGGATATTATCGGAGGTTTGTACCAAATTTCTATCATGTTTTCATCCCTTTTGATAGATTTGAATATGAAACACCAAGATATTGTGTAGAGTGACTAGTTCCAGGTAGTTTTCGGTTACCTGAAGGGGAATTTAGTTTGTGATCTACTGATTCAGCTACCATAGGAGGGTGTGTTGTTTGAGGTGTTTTGTGAAACATCCCGTCTAGGCTTAGGATACATGTTGATGTAGCCTGAAGAAAATATCTCTTTTAAATCTCAAAAATTATTCCCCCACAAACATAACTATGCAATCCTTGACCTAGAGCTAGTGGTGATTATGTTTGCGATAAAGTTTTGGCATCATTACCTAATTGGGGATCACTTTATGGTCTTCATAGATCATAATAGTTTGAGTTATTTATTTTCATAGCATGATCAAAATCTAAATTAGTTTTGTTTGATGCTGTCTCTTTAGTATTATGTTTTATAGATCTCTTACACCTTAGAAATGGGAAATTTTTTTGGCAAATTATTTGAGTAGGAATTTGTGGAAGGGTTTTGTTCAAGATTCTATGGATGTTTGGGGAGAAATAGAGGAATTGGAAGACACTAAATTGAATTCAACGTTTTTATATAGAGGAGGATTCACATTCCATATGACGGTGAAGTATTATCTGATATGAAAAGTGGAAGAGTCTCAATTGTGAGACTCATAGTTAAACATTATTTGTGATCATGTTGGCCATGGTGATGCACTGTAGGGTTGGTCGGAGGATTGTTAGAGTAGGGTGTTATTTTGATAAAGGTTTTTTTCGGTAGTAATTCACAAGGGAGTTCATTGTGAGTTTCATATCTCACCTTTCTAAGTACACCCAATAATTTCCAAGATGTATCTTGGCTTGAGGGTGAATTTTGGTGGCCCAGGGTATAGCGGGAAGTGGTGGAGTTTGTGGAATGGTTCTTGGTTTTCTAGTAGATAAAGGTATATCATCATGTTATTGGTGGTTTTTTTTAGCCCTTACATATTCCTATGTGTAAATGTGATGACCTCTATATGTTTTTCATCATAGGGTTGTCCAGTTCGCAGGGAGGTTGTGATGTTATCAGGGTGATACTGGATTGGCTGATGAAATCAGCCCACTTCTTTGGGATCAAGGAGTCGAGAATAGTGGATGTATTATATAAGAGTTATGTAGATGTGGTGGTGTGGTTTCATGGAATTATGAGGTCCATTTTCTTGAATTGAGGCTCATGTTTTACCTCATGAGTCTGGAGGGAACTGCACTATGATTTTGGCACTCAATTAAGCATAATCAATTATTTCTTCCCTCAGACAGATGGGAATATGTAACAGACTATCCAGATGTTTGGGGATATGTTTCGGTAGTACATTGTGGACTTTGGTGTATCTTGGGTATGACACATACCTTTGGTAGAGTTTTTTTATAATAATAGATATCATTCTTTCATTGTCATTGATCTATTTGAGGCTTTGTATGGGAGACAGTGTCATTCTCCATTATGCTGGATAGAGGTTTGGGATATAGTTGTTCTTGGTCTCAATGTGGTACCAAAAACGGTAGGGAAAGTTCATCTTTGTGTGATAGGATGAAATCAATGAAAGATAGAAATAAGTCTTTTGTCGATCGCAAAAGGATTAACTTGGTGTTTGAGGTTGGGGATCACGTGTTCTTGATAGTTTCCCCTCGATTTGGGCAGTAGACGTTCGGCTGAGGGTGAAGGTATTATCCTAAGTTTTTTTCCCTTTGAGGTTTTGGGGCAAGTTGATGAAGTTGTGTACCAGTTTCCATTTCCACTACGGTTAGAAAGGATCGACAACAACTTCTACGTATCTCATCATTTTCGGTATCTTCATGATTACTCTAATTTCTTTTACTCGGGATAGTTAGATATCAAGGATGACCTAACATTTGTGGAGTTTCCAGTAGAGATCTAAAATCAAAAAGTGAAGGCACGCCATGAATGAATCATTACTTTGTTTCATGTGTTTTGGAGGCATTGTGGCCCAGAAGAGAGTACTTAGGAGATAGAAACAAATATGTGTTCCCAGTACCCAGAGTTATTTTTAGTTTTTCTTTTATCTATCTTTCCTTGTGATTTGATGTTTGAGACCTCGTTATTTTATGAGATAAGTTGTTTTACATGGTTTGTGATTTTTGTGGTGTGATGTGTGATAAATTCTAGACTTATTAAAATGGTAGGACCCGATTCCTAATTGATATTCATTAACTATGATGTGATTAAACCCTTGCAGGTGAGTCATTGTCACCCATAGAAGATAGTATATTTACATGGATGATGGAATTACTTGATTTATGTGTTCATAATGATGTATTTGTTTTGTTGCGAAATGGATATATGGCGGTCTAGTTATGTAAGAGGAGGTGTCTTGTGGTTGTGCAGTTTGTTTTTTGAGAATTTTGGTTGGTGTGTTTGGCTGGTGGTATCATTTTAGGTATGATGAGATCCTTGAATGGTATATCATTGGGTGGTTGTTCATACACCTTTTCTTATGGTCTTGGTTTTTTATTCTTGGGGTAAATAATTATTTTAGATGTATCTTACATTTCAGTGTGTGCCTTTTTGTTTTGTTACTTCACTATTTTTGGTTATAGGAGCTGTTTGGATGAGGATATGGGGGTTTTTGTGGAAGATAAAGGTACAAAATAATTTCTATAGTAAATAACCACCATGTAAGTGCATTAAATGATGTTAATGTCGGTTTTATAGATTATCCAAATCCTACTCAAGATGTATAGGTTTTCCAGGATAAATAATAAAAAGGTGATGTGTTTTTATGAGGAACCTAAAATCCTAGAGTTACATGATTTGAAAGGGGATTACACATCGTGTAATTCCCCAATGTTGTACAGTTTTAAAGTTCTCATCCTCTCAAGTTTCTTCCAAACCCTATGGTTAGTAACTCTTCTCTAATTCCAAGAATTCAGAGGCCTTATCCTTCATCGTTTGAATATTCCTTTCAATAGGGATTGATCCTTGGGATCCTTCCCTCGATCCATGGTGATTTCTCCTCTCCTTCCCACATATATAATCCCATTATTCTTCAGAGTTTTTCTACAGTGGTGTGGTTTGGTTTGGTTTGTGATTTTTGGATTTATTTTTATGGTCTTTGGTTGTGGTATATTTTGTTCTGTGTTTTTCCCTGGTGCAGTAGTGGGTTGTGGGTGTTCTTCTTCACCATACAGTGCACAGTGAGTGAGCAATGCTTCATTGAGGTAGGGTTCCCTCTTTTATCTTTATTGTGAATCATGTTAGAGAGGTTTAATTTTATTTACCTATGGTACATGATTATGCTTGATTAATTAAAGATAACAAAATTATTTAATTGAAATTGAAGGTTGGATGGGTTTGTTTTTCATTCTTTTAGAGATTTGATATTATTCTGATATTTTGGATTTTAAAGGATTGATTCCCCACTAAAAATAGTTGTCTTTGGGGGATTGGTTTGTTATCGATATATGTGTTGTGATTGATACTTTTTTATTACTGTGATATCACCCTAAAATGGAAATTTTATAACCACTTATATTTTGATAATAAACTAGTTTCCCCATGATTTGTTTTTTTGTGATAACATCCATAAAATACCGTGGAATTTGATAAAAACCCCTTTGTAAATATGTAATGAAATTTTGATGTTTTTTTATGTGTGGTCGTTTTTGTGGGATAGTGAGGTGTGATTGTAATGGGGAGTGGGATGAAATGTGGTAGTTTTTTTTTGCTTGTGGGATGGTGATGTGTGCCTATAATGGGGTGTGGGATGAAATGTGGTTGCCTAGCCATTCTTATGGGGTGGTGAGGTCAGATTATTAGGGATGATTGGTTGCTTGTGATATATGGTTGGTTTCTTTTAGATGCTTGAGTAGTGATGGAATTAATGAATTCTTAAAAATGTTTCAAATGTCATGTGTATGATTGGTTATGAGATAGAAATTTTCCAATGGAAAATTTAATTATCATTTGTGTGATTAAATGTGGTTGATTCTAAATAATAAAATAAATGAGTGTTAAACATGGAGGAAATGTGAAGCTACATTATATTATCAGGTCCCTTCACCTTCAAAAATTAATATTGTAGATACTGATAAATTCATTAATAGGTGGTAGAAAAAGTGATGGTGTTGTGAGTTGGTTGATTTTTTTTAGAACCCATTGTTTGGGATTGAGTGTTTGATACTGTATATATATATATATCAACAATTCTCTTCCTAGAGATTTATATAATCACCCCACCCATGTTGACAACTATATTCCAAACACCCACATTGTCACACGGGGGTGTCTTTCCCAAACATCCCTATGGGAGGATAGATGGATGGCCACCTGCTATTCCATGCTCCCTCTTTCAGGAAATTATGGCCCAAGATTCTTCGGGGTAGTTGAGATGTGGTGTCTTGTGTGTCTTTAGGATGAGTTGTGATGTGGTGTTCAAGGTGTCTATAGGAGGAGTTGTTATGTGGTGTCACAGGTGTCTTCAGGAAGAGTTGAAAGGTGATCCAATGTGTTGTGGTGTGTATTGGTGTGTGGCATAGGTGTGCATGGGTAGGATTTTTTGTGTTGTGTGGCTCAGGTGTGTGTTGACGAGATGTTATGTGGTATATTTGGAAGATGTGGGAGAACTATGACATCTATAATTGGGGTTTGAGAGTGAATAATTTGTGGGAAAGTGATCCATGGTACCTTATCATCGATTTTATTTAGTTTATATTATATTACTTGGCTAGAGTTATTTTTTGATCATTCCATGACAAGGTTGGGATGGTTATAATACCTTTATAGGTGCTTTTTGGTTCGGCTGTTTTCTCATAGGTTCATTATTATTATTCCCTCACATGTGCATGAGAGACTTTTTTTCTACTGAGTATATTTGTATACTCACCCTATGTCTATAAAACAGTTTTCAAGTTTCCAAGAGGATTTGGGGGACTGTGATGGGCATTGCAAGCTCAGACATTGGGATAGTTGTTGTTTCACTAATTAATTTTATTTAAAGTATTTTCCTTGGAGATGTTTTACTGTATCTGTTCTATTTACACATGCATCGTGGGATGAATTTGGGTAATTTATATTATGTATTGGAGTTTCTTTTAGTTGAATCATATTATCTCCTGATCTTGTTTACTAATAGGACCAATGCCTCTTATATTGTGGGATCCTTATACCCTCTATGCTGGGGCCTATTGTATGTGGGACTTAGGGGTCATTATCTCCCTTTATTCAATATCATCCTAGGTGGGGTATCTTTGGAGGTATGGGGCTATGATAGAAATGGATATATGAGTATTTAGTTATGTAAATCTCCTACATGAAGGATTCACCTATTTAAATAAGCTACATAATGAAACCACCTACATAAAATTCACCTACATTGTTCAAATGGATACATGAGAAATTAACTACATAGATAAATTGGTTACATTAATCCATAATGTGGAGTAATCAGCTATATTGATTGAATGCATTGTGAAATAAGATATGCAGTTCTATTTGGCTATGTTAGGTTTGGAAACATGAGTGAAAAGCCTATACGAATTCCACTACATAGATAATTCACCTACATGAATTCAAATGTAGAATTCAGCTATGTAATTATATGAAATTGGATACAATGTAATTTAATTTCTTTTTATTTCCCTTGAATAACTTGAGTGATATTTTAATGCATTGTGCAATAATTAAATTTTATATTACCTCTTTATGGTAAAAATGATTATAATAATAGGAATGTTTCGAGAAAGGAAACAATTACAAGGATAATTTATTTGTATTTACTGCTTCCAAGTTATTTATAAGAAAAGAACATTTCTTTGGTCCTAGATTTTTGGGATCGTGTGCATTAGTTTTAAGTGATAATTTTTTCATGTATTTTAGTATAAATATAAAGTGAAGTAGAAATATATATTGAAGAAAATAATCACATGGATAAATTTTTCAATAAATATATATGTATCTCTCTCTCAAATCTCTTCAATGGTACTTTGTTTTACTTGAGAAGAGGAAGAAGCTTTCCAATCTATTTTTTTATCTTTTTATTATATTTGTTGTTAATTTTTGAATAATATCCTCGGGATATACTCTTTTCTTATCATCTCTCATGAAGATTATTCTTTCTCTTAGTTGTATCTTACACTACGAGATGTATTTTTAAACACTTTTTTTCTCAATTCTATTGTTGTAAAGGTTCCCAGAAAAATAACCTTGATTTTTTTTGTTTATATAGACTTGTTAGAGGATAGTTAAAAGCTCTTTTTCTATTATAAAAAGTATGGAATACTTTTACTCTGTTTTGTACCCCTTAGAAAAAGGATTGTAAGACCCTAAAAAAATATTGTTCTAGTGAAGGGTTGTTGGAGTGGACTAAGGGACTTTTATTCCGTAAACCACTATAAATCTCTGTGGTATAATCTTTTCTTTTATGCTCTTTATTTTAAATACTAGTTGTGATTAAGAAAATATTATATGATATTCATATCCTAAAGAGCATAGTTTTCAAGGTGACAAATATTTCAAGAACTCAATATCCCCCCCCCCACTTGAGTCATTTATAGAATTTTTGAGACAATAGAAAGTTGTAATTTTCATTGGAATTTAATAGTAAGTGAGGGGTAAGAATGGAATAATGTGAGAGTTAGTTGAGTTATGTGTGTAATGGATAGTGAGACATGTGGTTTTGAACTTATAACCTAAAAATTTTATTATATATGTTCAATGTGTCATGTAATTTTAGAAAAATTTCGGCCACCTAATGTTACTCATTTTAACCATTAGTAACCTTGAATTTTAAAAAATGAACATGGTAATTATTTTGAACTAAAAATATATTATGATGATCCCTAGATAATTTAGATGTTATATATATGAATTTGGGATAATTTTAATATATTTATATTTATAAACATGAGAAAATTATCTTTAAAATTAAAACATATAATATATATATATAATCATTTTTTATAGAAAAATAAATTTTTATTATTATTTCATTTCAATTTCTAGTTAACTGAATTTTGATATATATTTTCATATGTTTAAACATAATATTAGATTCATTGTTTAAATAAATTTGACATAATTTATGTATATAAAAATTTGAAAATTTTTACCAAAACAATTCTTTCAACAATAACTATATTACCATGTTAACTAATATTTACCTAGCTAAATTATTTTAATGTTTAAAATAAAATGGCCTTATTACCAAATTTGGTTAAGTTGATTAAAAAATAATAATGACACTCAATTTCTATCGATAAAAATAAGCATGTGTAACACATAAAATGGAAATTTTTATTAAAATACATTTTGGGTATTAAATGATATTATTAGTTGTTTTTTTACATTAGTTAAATTTTATCAATGAATTTTTTTAAAATAAACATCATTTTTCTATCTAAATATATTTAAAAATATAGTTACTTCTATTTATACCCACCAACTCAATGGTTACATTATAATAGTCACATTTAATACTTATAATTTTATCTTAATGAAATTTGTTGTGATATTTTTTGGTTCAGTGTTGTGTGTGGATCAAGATAGTCAACATAGTGTTTATTTAAAGGAAGAGTAATATTATAACCATAGGTTTTTATAATAAAATGAAGAGAAATCCATACTCATAAATACAAGGTATCACCTGTATATATTTCCAATAGTTGATGCCTCATTTATGAACATTAAATTCCAATAAACATCTACTCACATACCTATGAATGTTTAGAGTACATCTCAAATATTTTGGTCAACAGAATAATTTAGAAACAAAAAATCAATTAGTTTCACAACTATAATACATTATTTATAAACTATTGATATTAATTTTGAAATAAAACTTATACAAAATCTCAAACACTGGATATTTCTTTAAAAATAATCCAAGTAATAAAACAACACAATAAATTATTCCACATGTTTTAAACCTACTGCCAATGCCTTATTTTTATAATATGACACAAAAACATTCTCTATATGATAAAAATAATAATTAACCTAAATTTTATGTGGTTTCTTCCTTTGAACCACTATAAAACCCTAATCCAGAAATTAATGGATTTAACTAAAACCGAAGGCTCAACTTTCCAAAGCCATCATAATATTTTCCCTATAAATTTATCATCATTCTAATAAAACAAATCCACTATAATCGTAATAAAAATAACAATCCATGATATAAATATATCCCCATATAAAACCCAAAAAACCAAAATATCTCAGTGAAACTCACTTAGGAAAAAAATTAAATCTATAATGTTAATAAAAGGAATCAAACACCACATTTTCCTTTTTTATTCCAAAAAATATAAATTAACAAAGAAATTCATTTGACAAAAAATCCTACATTTCGAATTCCACTCAAAAAAATGAACTTAAAAAATTATAGGAATATTCATTAACAATAAATGAAAATATAAACCATGAATGAATAAAAAAACACACAAATATATATTTTTATTTATAAATAAAAAACAATACCAAAATTTAATTTAAATCATACATGCCTTTAATTTATGGAACTATATCAAAAAAATTAAATCATTATTTCTTTTCATTCAAAAAGGTAAATTTGATAAAAAACATTGTATAACATTGTATTTCCATTTTTAACTTTTTATATCATTTAAACCCATTTTTTAAATTAATTGGAATCTAAAATGATATTTGGAGTAATTAACCAAATATATACTCATCTAATTAAGCATAGTTTACCATGAATCATTCGATGTTCACATAATTAGTTAACTATTCACTATAATAAACCAGTAAACTCTCTTCATATTGATTTTTTGAGTATTTTAATAATACCAACGAACTTTCCCTTTATGGTAACTAAACATGATATTCAATTTAAATGAAAAATTCCAAAAACAATTAACCTAATGTTAGTTCCTGTTTATATCAATTCATTAAAAACACTTAATAAATTTAATGGACTCATACCTTTAACAAATATTACGGATTATTTCATGGGTATTTTATATATCATGTTAATTATATGACATAAATAAAATAATAAAACTCCATTTTTTCAAGAGTCCACTGACTATAAAAAACCATAATATAATGAAAAATAATTAATAAACACCAATTGGTGTACTAATATAAATTAATGATCCAATAACATGTGTTAAATGCATCAACAACCCCTTTATCAATCCCAAGAAACAAACCCTAACCATCAACATTTTTTCACCATGATTCAGAAAAAAAACATAATTTAAAATATCTATAAAAAGATAAAGCTCACCCTCAAAAAAATAAGGAATAATATTAGAAGAATAAATTATATCTAGATATTTATATTGGATTACAATGAATAAAAACCCAAAAACTATGAGGGTTTAAGGGAAACCCAAAAAAATACTACATAAGGGTTTTATGGGTTTCTCATGAGGAAAAGGAGGAATAAATGAGAGATAAAGTTGGAAATTTTTTAAAATAAATTGGGGTTTTAATGATTACATAATTATTTATGCCATAAAATAGTTCATGAAAGCATTAAAACCTAGTTTAAGGGAATTAGTATAGTTAGAATTAAATATTTTCCAAATCATTTATGGAAACTATGTATGGTCGAAAACAACCTTCTTCATTGTATTTTGCAACTGTAATTCACCAAAAACCTCTTTATTACTAAATTACTCATTCCTAATGTAATTTTACGCTTTTATAAATTTCAAAAACCATTGGAATAGTGATCTATCCCTATTTAAACAAAACATGAAAAATTAAAAATCAAATATAATACATTTACATCCACTTTAACAAAAAAATCGAATTTAAATAAATTATACAAATTTTGTGTCACAAACTCCCCAACATAAATTTTTTCTATCCTTAAAATATATATTTTATATAATATGTCTAATCACCCTAGATATCCCTAGTATCACTTCCAAATTATATTAAACTCTTATAATAATATTTCCACTAACACTAATATTTTCCTCATGAATCAATTATAAATATTTAATTATATTGAATCGCACTGTAACATATTATCAAATATCCTAACATAATCAACTCAAAATTATCTCACCATAAGGTGATTTCTACAATAATGATTCAAAAAACTACCAAATAATGACTCAAAGTTTATATAAGAGTAGGTTTTTATTATATCTCAAGACTAACTTGAGTAATATAATTGAACGCCTGTCATTAATACTCAAGTAAAAAAATTTATAAAATATAATGGGTAATCAAAAACCAATTAATTAGAAAATATTCAAAAAAAATTAACATCAATAGTTTGAAAAATTAAAACTCATTTGAAAATCATTTTACATACTGTAAAATCACCATAATGTATTTTCTACATAATAACGGTATCATAGGTGTTTAAAAAAACACATCCCACAGGATTTCATACCGCCCATTCAAATTTAAAACACACACATTTGAGTTCAAAATTCAAAACTAAACATTTCATTTGTTTTTTAAAAACGTAAATATTTAAAGAGATCTTCCAATTAAAAATACCATCTCAAAAACCCATTGATAAATCTACAAATCCTAATTTAGAACAATATTTAAAACATTAGTTCTACCATGTATATAAAACTAATTATGACCATTAAAGAAATTCCTCATTTATTTTAAAATTTCTCCCTTTAAAAATTCTTCAAATGCGAATGTGTATCTTATTTTAAAATTAAAAACCTATAAAATTTAAAATATAGAAAATTTTTACCCTAAACTAGAAAAAGACACAAAATAGAGCACACATAAGTCCATATTAACTAGATTAACGTGATTTTTTCCCAAAATAGATACTTTCAAGAGAGATTGAATTCAATTATTTTAATAAAAATAAACTTTTGGAAAGAACAAAGAAAATTTTTACGATGTTTTAATAGTATGATATTTTATAAAAGAAACAAAAGATAGAATTTAAATGGTGGCAAATGAAAAAGTTTATAAAGTGGTGTTTTTATAAAATTTATGGTCATGATTTAAAATATCAAAAATAAAAAATAGGTAGAAGTTTGAATGATAAAAAATATAAAATATAAATTGAAATTAATGAAAATGGAAATGATAAAATAGTTCTAAAAAATATGTGTGTGCATCTCCTGTCATTATGAGTAATGTATAGTAAAGATCCTAATCATAAAACTTATTCACTTTCAAACAAATAAAATTATAATTTTTAATACTAAAATATGAAAAATCGACCCTGAGTATAACTTGTGGACATTTTTATAATAAAAATTTAATAAATACTCCTTCCTTAAAAATAGTTATCGTAAGAGACAGAGTGAAAAAATGATGGGGGAATCCATTTTGAAGTAACAAACAGTTAAGATAAATAATGAAATAATATTGAATATAAAACTGTAATAAAGTAAAAATATAAATATTTTGGTCATAAAATACTAGGAAAACTTACAAATGAAATATTTTTCTATAAAGAAGTACATATCTTAAAAAACGTTATCATGGGGAGTGGAAAATTATAGAATTATTTATCTATAGAAGTTTTATTTTGGAATGATATTATTGGTACTTTATATATCCTTCTCAATATGAGAATTTTACCAAGTGTATAATGTTTCATTGAAGTTGAAAAGTCTAAAAATTTGTTTTATTTCAAAAACAATATCTTTTACAACATTGGGATTTGGTGTTAATTAATACTATCATTAATTATCAGTTTCATAATTATTTATTAATAGCTTAAAAATTTGTTGTTAAAAATTATTATAAATATTTTATCCAATTATGTTGTTGTAAAATTAAATATTCAGAAAGATCATTGAGTTATATTATTTAACTTATAACATGGTACAAGTGATATTTTTTGTGTCTATCATCTATTAGTCTTGGAATTTATTCACGGGATAGACTGATAGCTCAATTATATGGTATATTGACTAGTTTTACTAATATATTCTCTATATTATTTTTGTAATTTAGATAGTGATATTGTAGAAATAATTTTTGAAATAAAAATTTCTATTTTCTATATATTCTAAAATTACTTAAAGGAATCTTCTTAGAAAAAAAGTAATCATGTTTTGGGATTATTAAATCCAAGGAAACAATTTAATTTATTAAAATAATTTCTCAAAAATTATACCTCTTTTGTGATTTAAAATCATAGTAAGTTAAAAACCATAAAAAATATTTAGAATAAATACTAAACTTATTGATTTTGTTAATTTTTCATTAAATTATATCATGAAATTTTTCAAAAATATTTCCCCCTTTAAGAATTAGGGATTACTATTTATTTAATTTCCCCTCCTATGTGATTATGGATAAATAAACCAAGGAAATAGATATAAAATATAATTGTTATAAATAGAAAATAAGAATAAAAAATGGAATGGAAAATGAGTATAAGGAAAAAATAGAAGAATGACATAAAAATTTGAAAACCTAAGGGTGTCATCATTTAAGGAAATCCTTCTCTTGTTAGAGCTATTGCGGCTTCTTCCTATAAGTATCATGAATCTTCATAGATCAATTATAGTTTCTTGGTTTGGAAGACATTCTTTGTAGAACCTACTAAGATCTAAATAGAGAGTGTAATTCCCATTCAAATTATTGGTGACTTCCAAACCATAACCTTTTAAAATAGTGTGTTCTAGAGAACAAGCATGGGAAGCGGAAAAAATGTTCCCAGCCTAGTTCACTCTAAATAGTCACCAGATCAGAGAGCCACAAGACCTTAGGTGTGACTCCCCATATAACAGAGTTTGTTGACTAGTAATGAGGGTCTAAGGTGCTACTATGGGAAGACTATTCCCTCATATCATAGTAAACACATATCATAAAATAACTAGGGAAAACATAAAAATAATAAAGGAATATAGAATAATAAAACATGAATCACCAATAATAGTAAATAAATATATATTCATACAGTCATACAGACTCATGGTCATTTTAGAACACAAAGATGGGTCACCGACTAGGCTGATAAAAATACACTAAATGAAATAAATAAGTAAATGTATATGGGTTCTACTTCCAGCCTTGATCTATACCTAAATCCCAATAACCCACTCCGCCATGTAAACTCATGCCTCTTCTCAAGAAAAAACTACGAACAAGTAAAGGATAATCAAGTATTAGATTGGCATAGATTCCCAATCAATGTATGAGTATAACCCAGTAGGGCATCACTAATGTGGTACCTAACAAAACCATTAAATGACGGGGGTGAATGTGATATTTTTATCTTAATAAACAAATAAAATAATGACACATAAATAACTAAATTTTATCAATACCTCGGATCCAACATGACACTTGGGATTTACAATACCCTCTTCAGCCAGTGTCACATTGTCTTTGGGAATTTTAAATCACATTGTACGAGATACATTTCCTACCTGGGATCCCAAGAACAAGCCTCTACCCAATATAATTATCATAGCATACTGTGTATCATAGGAATATTAACTAATATAGTAGACTCATACGATATCCTATGTAGTATTCAAAGAATTCTGTATAATTTAGTAAACTCATGTTGGGTCATATGGTGTATCCTAATAATCCAACCAAGTGAGGCATAAGATCTGGATCTTAAAAATCCTATTCATCCTATAATATTCCCAGGATTATAAGCTAAATACTAACATAATAGTACTGGAAATCACCATTGGATGCTAGGAATCCTAGGAATCCTTTGTATCACTAGGTTAGAAAATCATTTCCAAGGCATAACTTAGAATCATATAAATTTTAACCAAGAATTGCATCAGATCCTAGTAATCACTAGGAATATCTACATATATCATAAATTATGACTGATGAATCCTAGGGAGGTGATCCCTGACATCCCCAATCATTAATTATTTCTGGATCCTAGGGAGGTGATCTTTATCATCTTATGTTCAAAAATAATTTTTTGAGGTGAGTGAAGTGATCTCATGAATCTTTCAATATTATACATTATCTGGTCCTTGGTAGTTAATATTTGGAATAATCCATCATCATTTATCTAGGGTCTTACATCCACCTAGCGACATCTCATGATAATAATAATATTAATAATGATACAACTATGGTTGGCTAAAATTTCATGACCCGTTATGATCACTATAGCCATATCAAGCTCACATTATCAACTAGGGTTATAGGGTGATACCTAAAATCATCTATATTGGATAAACTACACTAACCCTCTATAGGTTCCATATATATATATATATATATATTTGGGCACCCTCAGATGTCCCCTAGGTCACATCATGTGTAGCACCCCCAATTTCATATACATGACCCTTTATTTATGTACTTTATGTATATATAATGTTTGGTTTATGTTTCAAGATATTCTGACGAGTTTTATAATGATTTTGAGTCTTCTTCGGAGGTTTGCAGTTTCATCACAGTTAGTAGAAACCATACAGAACCTCCTAGAAAATATTTAATGGAAAAATGTAAGTGCTGACCAGGCACATGATTGGTGAATGGTTTGTACAAACCGTGTTGTTTCCTAGAAGAAACTGTACACTTTGAGATAGTGGGGAAATGAATGGTTAGTGTACAATTTTCTAACTATGCAAGGAAACCATGTGATGTGTTTTTTAAATAATAGCCTATTCACAGTTAGAGCACAATTTGTCTAATTGGTTTGCCTTACCATGCAATATGAAATTTCGTATCTGAAAATTATGAATCTAATACGGTTTATTACATTAATCACTCATTTTTTCCTAGCCTATCCATAACATGAATTTATCATCCCATCAATTCTTTAGAGGTGATTACCTTTGATTTGGGATTTATTCCTAGGATAATCAAAGTGTGTTGGAGGCCTGAATTCTCCAGTAAGTTCTATTTCTTGGTCATTCTTCTTGGATCCTGTTCTCCTATCTCTATCTCTCTCTTCGAATCATAGATCCAATCCATTAGGGATAGATCTATATTATAGAATTTAAATCATGATGATATAATTTTTTGGTTTAAGGGAATAATATTTATGCTCAGATATAGAATATCCAATCCATGTTTTGGAATTTGTTGTGTCTTTCTTTGATTTTTCCAATGTTTTATAGGTATCTAGATTCTCTCTCAATTCCACTTGATTATAACTTGAAGGCTTGATTTCAAATTGAATTAATTTCTTGAAATTTTGGTGGAAATAATTTAGTGATTTAATGGAATATATTGTTTGACTTATGGTTTTGGAAATCATGGGAATTGAATGGATTTTTGGAAAATCTCATTGTTTATAATTTTCAAATAGTGAATTTAATGTTATGGTTGGTTTGATAAAATTAAAATATTTTTTGAAATTTTTTGAAGTGTAATAAATGATTTTATTGAAATTGGTAGACATGATTTTGGCATAATGGTTGGGAATGAGTTAAATGTGATGGATAATGGTTATGAAGTACCGTCATCAGAGGGACAGAGTACGGATGTGAAGTTCCATCTTCAATGGTAACACCAAGATTGTGTGCGTGTGTGTGTTGTGTGTATGTGTGTGTTCAAGGAAATATATATTCCTAGTCTTGAATTTTGAAATGGTTTAATGGGTTTTTAATGTATTCCTTGAAAAATTGTTGTGATAGTTTGTCGATGATTACATTGGAAAAGGTTATTTAGGGATTTTTATAAAAAAAATTCATTGCATAACTATTTTATAAAAATCTCTAATAATTTTTATCCTAGTGGAATGAGTTGGAAAGTCATTAGGGAAATTATAATGAGTTTTAGACTCACCACCTTCTTGTGAACTATTTTGTGTTTTTCTATGTAATCAATCACGACATGTGTAAAGGAAATTTATCCTAGTTATTTAGTGATGTTTCTTGTACCATGTTCTAGACATGTGGATTTGGAGCGTAGAGATGTTTGAGAGTTTTTATTTGGTATATTTTGTATTTTTCATCTTTTGGTTCCTATGGCTCTGTCACTTTATTTCTACTTGAAATCTAAAATTGCCTTTTGGTTTTATTTTGTTATGGCTTGTATTTTTGTACTCATGCATCATATAATGTTATGGTAACTTATGGTTATCGTGGATTGGTGGTTTTTATTTAAAGGTAATATCATCCTACAATTTTTTATAATCCCTTGGAATTTATTTTTAGCATTTACACCCATCCTCTCTTCCCAATCCAATGGGTGTGGGGTGGGATATTACAAATGGTATCAGTTTTCTTAGTCTTGTAGATGGAAAATCATTATTAATTATTAATTTTATTGGGATGGTATCAAGGATTAGGATTATTGAAACATGGAATGTAGAGCATAAAAATGTGTCTCTAACCTCTTTATGTTGAACTTGATGTTACCAAGTAGTTTGGGTACATGGGTGTTTTTAGGCACTTCTAAGTGAGTGGTCACCTCAACATCATGGGTTTAGCTTATGAGAGTTTCATGACATGAATTTTAAGTAAGGACTTCACACAAGGGGTGCAGAGTTAATTTTGGGTAATTATTTATGATTTGGGGAAAATGTACTAATATTTTAAAATAGTTGAAAATGATTTGATTTTCAAAAATCATGGTGGAATTTTAAAAAAGTGTTTAAAATTAGTGATTCTTTAATTTCTGTAAATCCTTCCTGTGATATCTGTGATGTGGTAAATTTAAAATTTATAACACGTCAGGTTTTATAAAGTGAAACTAAGTGGAGTTTGTTTTGGTTATAGATAATTGCACCAGTTAGGTGTTGTAGAAACCAAATATAAGAGGCTACTGAGAATTTGGTTTATGATAATCCATAGGTGAACCAACATTTTGTCCAACGTATTTTCTAATATTTTCAAGATGTGGAAATAGAGCACAAAAATAATTAACCAAGGAAAGTGGATTGCATGATTCAGTTCCAAAATATAAATCCATCCATCTCTCAGGGTGATTTGGAACATGAAAAATTATAATTGTTGATGAATATGATGAATCCAATCTTTCATTTATTGGTAACTCTATATGAGTTGAAGGTAAAGTTAGTAATTTTTATGCTGTAAGATCTTGAATGTTAATGGTGGGATTCAGTATTTTAGGATAAACTGAACCAATTCATGAAATAAGATGATTTTGAAGAATTTTTTGACAAACAATTATATCCTAATACTTTCTGGATTACAAGAACAAGAGAATTTTTTTGTTTGAATCAAGAGAAACTCAGAGTAATAGAGTATGGGGAAAATTTTAATTTAGTTTCTTTTTCATATGAATTTATTTTATGTGAATCCTTTATGGAATGCATTTTTGAATCGGGGTTGAGGATAGATATTTGATCAAAGATTTTCATGCTTTGTATATCAGATTAAATAGATATGGTCAATAGAGAAATGGTATCCAAAAGGGATATCTCAGAAAATATGTTTAGAGGAATCATGTTAATACCTATAGGAAATGGTGGGAACTATATTTCTTGGAATAATCAGAATAGGTACACCTATTTCCAAGGTGGTGGTATAAATCAGAATCATATGGTAGGATCTGTGAATCTTCCTCCTAAATCAAAGGGTAAAACTTGTTATTTTCAATTGGGTTATCTTGATCACATAAAGTGAGATTGTACATCACCTCCTAGAGAATATCAAAAGTCCAATAAGAAATTACATATACAACATTATTGTCATTTTTCACTAAGGTTAGTTACTTGAGACACATATCATTCTTCTTAGGCATGGTATGCTTCAATGGGAAGAGTGTAGCAGAATAGATATCATCAGCAGAACTAAGGAATCCATTGTGATTCTAGAGATTTCATAACTCCTCTTCCAATGAAATCTCAATATGGTAATATTGACCAAAGTGCAGTGAGTAAGAAATTATATGAAGCTAAGCAAGTGATATTGGATGATCAGTCTGGAACATTGACAGTGAGAGGTGTGATGCTTTTCAATTCTACCTTTATGCAATCGTTGTTTGATATGGGTGTGTCCCACTCATTTCTTGTTTCTCATGATTCTAATAATATAGGTTTTCAGGTTGAGATGATGCTTTCTCTTTGGAAACATAAAACATTGTGAAGTCAAAGAGAATTTTGATCCTTTATGTGTAAAGAATATTCTATAACAATCAATGGGGTTGAATTTATTTGGGAATTCTATGTGCTTGAGATGGATGTCTATAACTTAATCATGGGTATGGATTGGTTGAAAATGTTAAAACTTCACATTAACTACCCAAAGGGTTATTGATACAATTTTTCATGGAGTCGAGCATCTATTTAGAGGAGATAAAAATGTGAAGGCCTACGGATTATGATTTTTAGCACCATCAGTTGGAACTATTTAATACCAGTTAGAAGTTTTGACCTTGGAATCTCTAAAAGAGATCAGGAATAGCAGTTTTCAAATACTTTTTGATTATTTTCCTAATGATTTTCTGGAAAATTCATTCGGGTTTCCACCCAAAAGAGAAGTGTAGTTTATGTTTGATATCTTATTAGAAACCATTCCAATATCACATCCATATTATCAATCGAACAAACATAATTAAGGGAATAGAAATTTTATTTACAATATTTTGAAATCAAAGGGTTCATATGACCAAGTATGTCTCTATGGGAAGCACTAGTTTTGTTTGTGAAAACAGATGATGTAACTCTTAAAATTTGTGTAGATTATCATAATTGTAAAAAAAACATTATGATAAAGAATTAGTGTCCACTTCCACACATTGATGATCTGTTTGATCAAATTTGAGAGGATCCCAGTGGTTCTAGAAAATTGAATTTTTTTCGGGATATCACCAACTATGGGGTCAAAAGGGGGATCTTCCAAAGAGATCTTTTACAAGTAGGTATGGCCATTATGAGTTTGTTACTATGCCTTTTGGTATTATAAATGCACCATGAATCTTTAAGGAATTTATGAATCATATATTTCAATGGTATCAAGATTCCATTTTTGTTGTATTTGTGGATGATATATAGGTGTATTCTAGGGGAAACAGCTGAGAATGAGGAAAACGTTGCAATAGTATTGGGTATCTTGTGGGATCACCATCTGTATGGAAAAATTACAAAGTGTAATTTTTGGATACAATAAGTATCTTTCCTTGGTAATTTTATCTCTAAAAAATGTTTTTTGATGGATCTAGAAAATATAGAGGTTATGATCTCTTCAAAACCACTAAATAATATCTTTGAGAAACATAGTTTTCTTGGCCAAGCTGGTTATTCCCAACACTTTGTTTGTGAATTTTACTAACTAGCTTCACCAGTGGAATATTTGATAAGAAAAAGTGTTCCATTAAAATGGATAGAATGTTAGAAGTATTTTTTATAGAATAAAGTTCTCCATACATTATCACCAATATTGATATTTCTATAATTAGTAAAAGGCTATGTGGGGTCTTGTGATACTTTGAGATATAGGTTGGGGTGTTTTCTCATGCAGGGATATCATGTTGTTATTTATGGCTCATGGTAGTTACATGTTCATGAGAAAAACTACTCAAAACACTATTTAGGATTATCTATTGTGTTCTATGCTTTGAAAATATAGTTTAACTTCCTCTTTGGTAAAAATTTTATAGTTTTAACATATCAAAAGATATTTAAACACATTTTATCACAAATAGAATAGAATATAAGACAAATACGATGGATAGAGTATCTTAAAATTTTTTACCTTGATTTAATGTATACATAGGATAAAAGGAATGCTATGGAAGATGAATTAAGTATAAAATCATATATTCAGATGGTGAAATATGTTTCAAATCAATGCAAGCTAATTTTGGTGTCAGCTAAAATGAACGTGGATTGTAAAGACCAATATTCTATTGTGGTTTTATTTCTAATTTATTTTGTTCCAAATTTAGTTGATAAGTTTAAAGACTCACATACATCTGATTTTTAATGTGTTTCAATATGGTCAAAACTCAATGTTGGGGAGACCATTGAGGGGTAGAAGCTTGAAAAATGATTAGTGTTATGGTTTCGAGATTAAATGTTCATACCTTTTTTTGTCATGAAAAAATCCTCCATGATTATCACCATTAAATATAGGTTGTTTATGCTAGAACACAAAATATGTATTAGACAACAATGAACTATTTTGGTGGCCTGACCTGAAAATAAAAGTTTTTGAGTTTTTTTATACCTCACCTATCAGCATGTTATGGTAGAGTACCAGTGACCAGTAGTTATGCTACAGTCTTTACTAATTCCCATGTGTAATTGGGAATAAATAGTTGTTTATTTTTTAACAAGTATACTAAAGATGGTTTGGAAACGCAGTTACATATGGTTGATAGTGGATCAGCTCAAAAATTCATCCTATTCCATCCTATTTCATAAATCAAATATGGTGGAGGACATATCAAAAAACTATATCTGAGAATTTTTAAAGTGGCATGTCACTCTATTGTCGATTGTATTAGATAGAGACCTCATGATTATAGTTCATTTTTGGGAGATCCTTACAGTAATCCCTTGGGAGTCATTTGAATATGCGAACATCATATCATCCTCAAATGGATGAAAATTTTGAATGGATTAAACAAACATTGAAGGACATTATTATGGATTTTTTATGGGATTTTGGTGGATTATGGGAGAATCACATACCATTAGTGGAGTTATCATATAATAACAATTATCAGACCTCAATAAATATGAATCATTTTGAAGAATTTTATTGGAATCCTTATCATTATCCAAATTTTTTGGGAATAAATCAAAGAAACATCACTGGTTGAACCAAGCCTTATGCAAGAGGCAATGGAGAAGATTCATATGATCAAAAAGAGAATAGATATGGCTCAGAGTCATCTAAAATTCTTTGTGTATCATTGTCAATGACCATTTTCATTTGTGGTGAGTTATCATTAGTTCTTTTTAATCTCACCAAGGATTGGTCATTATCGTTTTGGTATATAGATAACATTATCTCCCCAATAAATATTCCCTTTTGAGATACTTGAATGGTTTGGTGAAGTGTAATATCCATTGGCCTTGACAACAAGGTTCATTTCAATGTATAATGTGTTTCATGTCTCCCAATTGAAGAATTTTCAACTTGATCCTAACCATGTGATTTTAGGGAATCAAGTTAAACTAAAGTCAGATGCTATGTTGATTTATGTGTCGGTATGAATTATAGATGATAAAGAGAATTTATTTTATGGGAAAATCATCTGTATAATGTGGGTTTTATGGAAAAATTTTTGGATTCAGTAAGAAATGTGGGACCATGAAAAATGAAATGTTAGAGAAATGTTCTGAACTCTTCCAAGGAAATAGGATTTTTCTACTTTTCGGGGATGGAAAGACCACAATGGGAAAAATAGCCTTTTACAACGGGCGATTTGAAACTGAATTAGATATCGTTGTAAATAGTCTGTCGAAAAGATTATTTGCGACGTGAAACTTATAATTTCTCAAATAATAAGTTATTTGTGATGGGACAAGAGGTTCATGCCGCAAAAGGTTTGGTGCGGTTTTCACGCCAAACCGCAGGATGGGTATTTGAGACAGGGGGGGCTTCCCCGTCGCAAATACCTAGCGTCCATAAATACTATCTACGATGGGGATATGTCTCCATCACAAATAGTGAGTTTGTAATGACCTGTGTTTTGAACCAGACTAAAACCCGAAGGAATTTGAACTTTTCATTTACTGAATCGGTCATTTTGAAGACCAGGCTTTGGAACAAGGTTCTGAAGGTTGGAACCATTTTTGTAATGTTTTTGGAAGTGGGAAAAGGCCCGTTAAGTTTCTCAGGTGGCCCAAGAGGTTTCGGAGGCACCAGACCCAAGTTTTTAAAAAGTTGTAGAGGGTGCAAGGTTGGCGCACGGTTTCCCTAACCGTGCGGCCCAAACCATGTGGCCATACTTAAAGGGGGAAGTGGCTTGTGCACCGGCTACGCAAGGTTTCCCAAACTATTTGCCTAGCCCGTGCGAGGGATCTCTCTTAGGTAGAGGGTGCAGCACGGTTTGGGCATGATTTGGAAAACTGTGCGGGTCAAACCATGCGCAGCACTCCTTTTTGGGTTTTTAAATATTTTAAAAGAGTTTAAAATTAAAACCTAAAATAACTCTCCCTCAACATCACTCTTCCCACATGACACACAGGGAGGGGCTCTCCCTTGAGCCGCGTGCAACACCCCCCTTCTATCCTCCTCTCGATCGAGCTTCCTCCTCCGATTTCTGGCTATTTCTTCATCGAATCTCCATGGTAGGATCCCCTCTTGCTTCTCCTCCTTTCTTCCAGCCAGTTTTCAAACAAATCGGTGCCCGATGAGGTGCGGCCAAACCCTAGGGCTTTGGGTTGATTCCGAGTTTCAGTTTTCTTTTGGTTCTAGGTCATGCAGAAGGTCTGTTGGGACTCCTTAGTGCGTGTTCCGGAAACCTCCACCAAAGGTGAAGTAGTTCGGGTGGTTTCGGACCGTCGGTATGGTTTCGGGGTAAGTATCTCACCACTTTCTTTGTTTCGCACTTGTTTAATTTGGTTCTTTTGATGTTTATGAGTTCCTAGAACGTTTTTTATAGTACGTTCGAGGTTTTGGTGTGGTTTTGAGTCACCAAAGACTAAGAGACACACCTGTAACTCTTAGTTAGAAAGCGCCAAGATCCAGAGTGGACGGATGAATCCACCTAGAGGTAGGTTCCCTCTCTTTTCCCTTTAAATGGAACTAAAGTAATAGTGAGCATAATATTGCACTACCTTAGCATTTTGATTATGCACATTTAGTTCTAATTAAATTCTTCTGTGAAAATCGTTTGGATTGCAGGAATAAGATAAAATAGGTTGCTTGGTAACTAAACTAATGATTTAATAATAAAACCCCTCAACCAGAGGTGCGTTGTCTTCATGATAAAAAGTAGTGATAGACTTTTTATGCTTTCCTGCTGGATTTTTGTGGTGCCTCTCTGATGCTTTGTAGGTCAACTTTTCTCGTTGAGACAAATAGAATGGTATGGTTGTGATAATTTTGTTTGGGTCAATTTTCCATGTCAGGAAAATTGATTAAGAGGGTAACCTTAGTGGGATGACTTAAGACTATATTACATGTTTCCTTTAGAAGGTATCAAAGGGATAAAGAATGATAAATGTATCCTTTAAGATGAAAGGATCAAACTAGAAATGAATGGACTAGGGTGGTATGACCACGCCTTGGGATAACGTAATGGGCATGGCTTATGATAGTAAAATGAATATGTGAATGTCTTGTTTTAGATACATAAGATGGGTTTCCTTAAGTATGAATGTGAATGTGTTCGCTTATGTGTATGTGGTATGATTATGTGAATGCTTATGAGGTAATTCCATAAGTAGTATGCTATAGACATGTTTGTATTGTGAGTGTGAACATGTTGATTCCACATAATGAAGTATAATAAGGGTGAGCACATGCTGAGGCCACCTAGTGATAAATACATGTTTGGGTGGGAGGCAGTTATACCCCATGCCAGAGTAAGGAACGTGTATGGAAGGGAGGAATTCTTACCCCTTTCCAGTTTATTTAAGGGAAAGAGGCATTCTTACCTCATGCCCGCTATTTCTAAATACGTGTCTGGGTAGGAGGAAGTTATACCTCATTCCAGAGTGATGAACGTGTATAGAAGGGAGGAATTCTTACCCCTTTCCAGTTTATTTAGGGACGAGATATATTCTTACCTAGTGCCTGCTAATCTCGATACATGTATGGAAGGGAGGAATTCTTACCCCTTTCTAGTTGAATTCTGTTGATGACTACATGTCTAGATGGGAGGCAGTTATACCCCATTCCTGTATTATGATTGTGACAGATGGGAAGCAGTTATACCCCATACCGGTTGAATGAATGTGATGGAAGGGAGGCATTCTTACCCCTTTCTAGTTGACTCATAGGGACGAGAGGCATTCTTACCTCGTGCCTACTAATCATGACTAATGGGTGGGAAGAATTCTTAACCCATTAAATCTATAATCTAAATGCTTTTATATGTAGATATGGTGACATGATCAGGTTACTTTACCAGCAACGAGTCGAAACAGGCATAACCGTCAGGTGTCGCTTGGGAGCCTGGATGGGTGTTGTTCACTTATGTAATTCTGTTTACTTATTTCTCCATACCTGCTCACTGTTTAATTTTTATACACACTCTAGATTGGGTTAGACACTAGTGGTTCCGCCCAACTGAGATTTATATCTCACACCCTACTCAGGCCGCCATTGCACTGGGGTACCTGAGTAGACCTTCTTGCCTGTAGGACCTAGGTTGTGTGTTGTGCTGTTGTACCTGAGGATTTAGGGGCAAATTACCAAGCGGGAGCTTGGTATGCTTAGGGGATTTCCATCGGGCTTCGCTGCCCTTTATTTTTGTATTGTTTGTAAAGCATGTTGTATTGATTCTTGCTTTCATAACTGTATCATCATTTGTACATTCATGCATTGTAACTATCATTTGCTGCCGTTTATAAAATGGTTATTACCTTTCTTTTGCTTCTCCCTTTAAATTGTTTACTGCTTCCACTATTTAATATTATTTACTCTGATAATACTTTTGTGTTACTCTGATATGAGGGTATAGTCTCCCCACTATCACCTCCTGAGACCCTCGCTGCTAGTCGACAGCCTCTAGCATATGGGGAGACGTTCTTGAGGCCATATGACAAACCAGCCTTGCTACCCTTTCAAAGGTAAGCTGAGTCGGGACATTACAAAGTGGTATCAGAGGTGTTTCTTTTCTTTTTGACTTACTATTTTGGGTTGGTAGACAAGAGATTAATAATGTGTCGGTGCTTGGCTGATAGCTGCGCTTGGGATTGATCACCCCATGTACGGGAAATGACCAAGTGGCTAGGGGTGGAATTTTTGTTCATGTTGTTTTCTCTTAAAGTTGATATGATTTCACCTTGAGTGACTGTTGTATTTTCTGCTACTTATGGTTTATGAAATTCCTTGAATTTTACCCTTGGCCTGATATGGAAAGGAAACTACATTTCATGCATCATTATAGTCACATAGGGATTAACATTCCATGCATAGTTCCATTCCATGTAGTTGCATCTTATATTGCCTGTATAATATACTTAAGTGATTATATGACATGCTTATGTGTTATAACATGTTTCTGTGATATAGAATGTTGTTGTGTTTACTGCTTATGAAAATATTCTAGTTAAGTTTTTATATGTAAATATTTTCATGGGCTAAAATATATTGGGTTTGAATAAGACAGGATCCAGTTTTCAGTTGTAAGGTGTATGGGCGCCTTATAGCTGGGAAAAGGTAACCCGTGTAATCAGACTTTTGAAAGAGGCTGTTAAAATATTAAAATGATAAAGTAAGTTGATTTTGATTAAAAATGGGAGCCAAATGCCAATTTATAAAGTGTATGGGAACTTTATAGGTTGGTATATTTCCACCCATATACTTGGGCCATTGTATGTGAGCAAGATAAATTCTGGATTGGAATCTAGTTTTGATAAAAAGGGGAGTCAATTTTCAATCCATGAGGTGTATGGGCGCTTCATGAATTGGGAAATGACAACCCATGATAAGTGAAATGGCCATAAGGTGTCTTGAAATTTTTTTTAATGTAATAATGTTTTGGATTTAATTTGAAATGTTTTGGCGATTGTGTATGTGCAACTGGACCCGAGTAGGCCAGTTGGAAAGTGATGTATGAGATAACTCGGTTTGGGGTTTTTGAGAAAAAAAATTGATAATTTTCTTTGGGGTTTCTTCTTGAATAACCCGAGATGGATTGAATGGGTCCCTCGTAGGTCCCCCTTTTGTTTAGATGGTTTTTTTTCTCTTTTGATTGATAAAGACGGGATGTCTATGAATGTTTAAATTTTTTTAAAATGATGTTATTGTGAAACTTTTCTGTTTTCTTGATGCGTGGTTGATGTTTTTAAATGGTTAGAATTTAAATGGGGTAAAATGTTTAGGTCTTGGTAATGGAAACCGTGGTGGTGCGTTGAAACCCTAGTGTAAGGGATAGTTATGAGTTTCTCTTTGAGTTTCTTTGGAACAGGACCATAAGTGTCCCCCGTGGGAGTTATTTTCTTTAGCGGTGTCTTGATGTTTGGATTTTGAGCCTAGCGACTTTGTTTCGTGTGACCCAGTGTTATGGTTGATGTTTGATCTTTGTAAGGGGATAGCCTGTGGTTGGTAGCACCCTTATCATTTTAATTCCTTGCTTTTACCATGGGTTTTCTGACATGAGGTGCCATTCGGGTGTCATTGTCCCTTGTTGGACTCTTGTTTTTCTAATGGCACCCTTGTTCGTATGGGTGGTCATTGCATTTTTACTTTGGTTGCGGCTTGGGGTCATCTCCTCAGTAGAGTGGCCGGGTGTTAAAGAATTATTTTGTCCCAATGTTAGGGATGGTTTTCAAATGACTCGTGTGTTTGGACACGCTGGTTTCCTTGTTTCGGATCTTGTTTGTTTGGTTGGTGATGTGATTGTGGAGGAGGTGCGTCGCACGATCGTTTTCATTGTTTGTGTACTGGCGCGCTTTTGCATTGCTAGGTTATCACTATTCCCTTCGGTGACTAGGACACTCATAAGGTTGGGAGCGTGTCGCGTCGAATCTGGTAAATGTGTCCTTTTACATGGAATGGATGCTTCTTGGAATGCCTTTGGAAATGGGTTGGTCATGTCTGATTGTCTGTGAGACATGCGAGTTTAAAACGTTTGGATGTGTCGGCAGGTGAAGCCGAGTTCCTTCCTTGAAGTCGACCAGTTGAGGTTCGATTGTTCTTCCTTCTAGTAGTCTGGAATGATTAACTGGAATCCGTTCAAACCTCTTAGTGTATTCTGTTTAGCGACGAACTTGTCCCCTATCTTGTTCTCGTCCAAGATGCACTAAAAGTGCATCGGCCCTATCTGCGCTAATGCTTAAAAGTTGTTGGGATTGATCAGATTGTTCTCTTTCAGCGTTGCATGCAGGATGCGTGGTTTCTTGTTTGGTTTTGATCTTGGAAATGTCATCAGAAGTCGGGTGTAGGCTTCGGTGAACGTGTTCGTGCTACTAGTAAGGTGCCTTGGAGAAAGGAATTGTAGTTCTGTTTGAAATACGTCGGCCATTTAGACCGAGCGTTCTTGTAAATAGTCATCCAGAGATGGATTGACTCGGGGTTCTTGTTTAATGTCTATGGTTAGTGACATACCATTCTCTGGAACATCATCAGGTAGAGGTGAGTGCAGTTTGTGTCGACCGGTTCCTAATATAAAAAACCATCTCAACTTGGGCCTTGAGTTCGATGGGTAATCGGCCATTTGATCTGTTTCAAATCACGCTAGGAGTGTCGTGGGAACGCTTGGGGCGTGTTTTGAAAGTTAATTCCAACGGTAGTCTGAACTGTAGTTTGGATTTGTTTTCTTAACGTTAAAAATCTAAGGTGGAAAGTAGCTATGGCTGGATACTTGGTGAGACAACGACAGGTTCATGTCTCTGGGTAGATGGGCTCGGGAAGAGCCATCTCGGTGTTTCGTTTGGTAAACGAGCGTTGGCTCGAGTTTTGGTGTCTTAAGAGCCATAGAGTTTAATGGATTCTTAAGGGTCTGTTGGATGTTTGTGAACGCAATGTGATCATATGAACGAAGCTTCATGACCCACATAGGTTGGGTGATGTGAACATTGTTCCCGAAGGCTTTTTGGGGATGAGAAGTTCTAAGGTGGGAAGGTTGTAATGACCCGTGTTTTTAATCGGAGTAAAACCTGAAGGAATTTGAACTTTTCATTTACAGAACCGGTCATTTTGAAGACTAGGATTTGGAATAAGGTTCCGAAGGCTGGAACCCTTCCTTTTAATGTTTTTGGACATGGGCGAAGGCCTATTAAGGTTCTCGGGTGGCCCGAGAGGTTTTGGAGGCACCAGACCCATGTTTTTAAAAAGCTGCAGTGGGCGCACGGTTGGCGTATGGTTTCCCTCACCATGAGGCCCAAACCATGCGGCCTTACTTAAAGGGGGAAGTGGCTTCTTCATGGGCTTTGCACGGTTTCCCAAACAATGAACCTAGCTCATGCAAGGGATCTCTCTTAGGGAGAGGGTGCCACACAGTTTGTGCACGGTTTGGCAGACCGTGTGGGTCAAACAGTGTGCGGCCCTCATTTTTGGGTTTTTATATATTTTAAAAGAGATTAAAAATAAAACCTAAACTAACTATCCCTCACCCTCACTCACCCCGCATGACACACAGGGAGGGGCTCTCCCTTGAGCCATGCGCGACACCCCCCTTCCGGCCTCCTCTCGATCAAGCTTCCTCCTCCTATTTCCGGCCATTTCTTCGTCGAATCTCCATGGTAAGCCCCCTATTGCTTCTCTTCCTTTCTTCTTGCCATTTTTCGACCAAATCGGCGCCCGGTGAGGCTCGGCCAAACCCTAGGGCTTTGGGGTGATTCCGAGTTTCAGTTTTCTTTTTCTTCTAGGTCATACGGATGGTCCATTGGGACTCCTTGGTGCACGTTCTGACAACCACTGCCGAAGGCGAAGCGGTTCGGGTGGTTTCGGACTGTCGGTATGGTTCCGGGGTAAGGATTTCACCTCTTTCTTTGTTTCACACTTGTTGAATTTGGGTCTTTTGATGTTTATGAGTTCTTAGCACGTTGTTTATACTGTGTTCTAGGTTTTGGCATGGTTTTGAGTCACCAAATACTAGGCGACTCACCTGCAACTCTTAATTAGAAAGTGCCAAGAGCAAAAGTGGACGGATGGATCCAGCTGGAGGTAGGGTCCCTCTCCTTGCCCTTTAAATGGAAGTAAAAGTAATAGTGAGCTTAATATTTCACTTCTTTAGCATTTTAGTCATGCATGTTTAGTTCTGATTAAATGCTTCTGTGCAAATCGTGTGGATTGCGGGAATAAAGAGGTTGCTTGGTATCTAAACTAACGATTTCATAATAAAACCCCTCGATCAAAGGTGTGCTGTATTCAAGATAAAAAGTAGTGATAGACTTTTTATGCTTACATGCTGGATTGTTGGGGTGCCTCTATGATGCATTGTATATGAACTTGCCTTGTTGAGACAAATAGAATGGTATGGCTATGATACTTGTGTTTGGGTCAATTTTCCATGTTAGGAAAATTGAGTAAGAGGGTAACCTTAGTGGGATGACTTAAGACTATATTACATGTTTCCTTTAGAAGGTATCAAAGGGTTAAAGAATGATAAACGTATCGTTTAAGATGAAATGATAAAACTAGAAATGAATGGACTAGGGTGGTACGACCACGCCTTGGGATAACGTAATGGGCACAGTTTATGTTAGTAAAATGAATATGTGAATGCCTTGTTTTAGATACTTAAGATTGGTTTCCTTAAGTATGAACGTGAATGTGTTTGCTTATGTGTATGTTGTTTGATTGTGTGAATTTTTATGAGGTAATTACATAAGTAGTATGCTATAGACATGTTTGTATTGTGAGTGTGCACATGCATATGCCACATAATGAAGTATAATAAGGGTGAGCACATTCTGAGGCCACCTAGTGATAAATACGTGTCGGGGTGGGAGGCAGGTATACCCCATGCCAGAGTAAGGAATGTGTATAGAAGGGAGGCATTCTTACCCCTTGCCTGTTTATTTAGAGACGAGATGCATTCTTACCTTGTGCCCGCTATTTCTAAATACGTGTCTGGGTGGGAGGTAGTTATACCTCATGCCAGAGTGATGAATGTGTATGGAAGGGAGGCATTCTTACCCATTGCCAGTTTATTTAGGGACGAGGGGCATTCTTACCTCATGCCCGCTAATCTCAATACGTGTCATGAAGGGAGGCATTCTTACCCCTTCCTATTTGACTTCTATTGATGACTACGTGTCAGGATGGGAGGCAGTTACACCCCATTCCAGTATTATGATTGTGACAGATGGGAAGCAGTTATACCCCATACCGGTTGAATGAATGTTATGGAAGGGAGGCATTCTTACCCCTTGC
Source organism: Viscum album (assembly GCA_963277665.1). NCBI lineage: Eukaryota > Viridiplantae > Streptophyta > Magnoliopsida > Santalales > Viscaceae > Viscum > Viscum album. Next base: position 991,554,719 of record OY728152.1, on the reverse strand, counting down.
CAGTTGACTCACAGGGACAAGAGGCATTCTTACCTCGTGCCTGCTAATCACAACTAATGGGTGGGAGGCATTCTTACCCCACGCCATCTATGATGTAAATGCTTTTATATATAGATATGGTGACTTGATCAGGTTAGTTTACCGGTAATGAGCCGAAGCAGGTATAACTGTCAAGTGTCCCTTGGGAGCCTAGACGGGTGTTATTCACTTATGTAATTCTGTTTACATATTTCTCCATACCTGGTCGTTGTTTAATTTTTATACACTCTCTGGATTGGGTTAGACACTGGTGGTGCCAGCCTACTGAGATTGATATCTCACACCCTACTCGTGCCGCCATTGCACTGGGGTACCCGAGTAGACCTTCTAGCTTGCAGGACCTAGGTTGTGTGATGTGCTGTTTCACATGAGGAGTTAGGAGCAAAGGACCAAGCGGGAGCTTAGGATGCTTAGAGGATTGTCATCGGGCTTTGCTGTCCTTTCTTTTTGTATTGTTTGTAAAGCATGTTGTATTGATTCCTTCTTTCATAACTGTATCGTCGTCTGTACATGCATGCATTGTAACTGGCGTTTGCTGCCTTTTATAAAATGGTTATTACCTATCTTTTGATTCTTCCTTTCAATTGTTTACTACTTCTACTATTTAATATTATTTACTCTGATAATACTGATGTGTTACTCTAATATGAGGGTATAGTGTCCCCACTATCACCTCCTGAGACCCTCGTTGCTAGTCGGTAGCCTCTGGCATACGGGGAGACGCGCTTGAGGCCATGTGACCCACCGGCCCGGCTACCGGTTCGATGGTAAGTCGGTCCGGGACGTTACAGAGTCGGCAGGTCATTATTTGTAACGGGTCTCGTCACCAATACCCTTTTAACTGCCGACAATAATTAATGCGATCAAAGGTATTTGTGACGGGCTTCCCATCCCAAATAGTATCGTCGCAAATAATATAACCTATATATACCTCCATCTGTTTTTTTTTCATTCTTCCTCTCAATTTCTACTTTCTCTCTCTCTAAACTCTAATTTTAGTGTTGAAATTTCTTTGAGTTTATTTTTTTTAAGAACATGTTTTGAAATCGTCTTCACTTTTAAGAGATCACGTATATGTTATTTATGTATTATTTTATTTAATATATTTTGTATTTTTTATATAAATTTTAATTATTGTTTATTTATTGTAATTAAATTAGATTTAGATTGTTTTCTCATCAGTATTTATTTGAAATAATAAATTGAAATTATTAGTACTAATTATTAGTAATTAGTAGTAATTAAGAATTATTAATGACAATTAGTAATGAATATAAATAATTAGAGGCAATTAGTAATTAGTAGCTGTAATTTATTGTAATTAATAGTAATTAACACTAATTAGTAATAATTAGTGATAAATAGTAATAATTAGGAAAAATATTTAAAATTAGTAAAATTGTAATAAATACTAATAATTTGGAATAAATACTAATAATTAGTAATAAATATTTATAATTAGTAATAAATACCAATAATTAATAATAATTAACAATAATTAGTAATAAATACTAATAATTAGTAATAATTAGTAGTAATTGGTAATAAATACTCATAATTAATAATATATTAGTAATAAATTGGTAATAAATAGTAATAAGTTGTAATATATAGTAATAATTTTTAACAATTAGTAATAATTGGTAATAATTAGTAATAAATACTAATAATCAGTAATACATACTAATAATTATAAATAAATAATAATAATTAAAAATAATTAGTAATAAATACTAATAATTATTAATAATTTGTAATAATTTGTAATAAATACTAATAATTAGTAATAAATTAGTAGTAAATAGTAATAATTATTAATAATTAGTAATAATTAGTAATAATTAGTAATAATTAGTAATAATTAGTAATAATTAGTAATAAATATTAATAATTAGTAATATGTATTAATAATTAGTAATAAATACTAATAATTACTAATAAATACTAATAATTACTAATAATTACTAAAAATTAGTAGTAATTATTAATAAATACTAATAATTAATAATAAATTCTAATAATTAGTAAGAAATTAGTAATAGTTAGTAAGTAAATTATTAATAAAGAGTAGTTAATAAAAATAATTAGTAATAAATAGTAATAATTAATAATAATTAATAGTAATAAATAATAAATAGTAATAAATACAAATAAATACTAATTATTAGTAATAAATAGTAATAAATAGTATTAATTAGTATTAATTAGTAATAATTTGTAATAAATAGTAATAAATTGTAATAAATAGTAATAAATTGTTATAAATAGTAATAATTTGTAATAATTAAAAAAATAGTAATAATTGGTAATAATTAATAATAATTAGTAGTAATTAGCAATAATTAGTAATAAATTTTACTAAATAGTAATAAATAGAAATAAAAAGTAATAATTAGTAATAATTAGTAATAATTATTAATAATTAGTAATAATTTTTAATAATTAGTAATAATTAGTAATAATTAGTAATAAATTGTAATAAATAGTAAAAGATAGTAATAAATAGTGATAAATAGAAATACATAGAAATGAATAGAAATAAATAATAATAAATAGCAATAAATAGCAATAAATAGAAATAAATGGGAATAAATAGGAATAAATTGCAATAAATAGAAATAAATAGAAATAATTAGAAATAATTAGCAGTAAATAGAAATAATTAGAAATTATTAGCATTATTTAGCAATAATTATCAATAATTAGTAGTAATTAGAAATAATTAGCAGTAATTAGAAATAATTAGAAATAATTAGCAATAATTACCCATAATTACTAATAAATAGCAATAATTACCCATAATTACCAATAATTACCAATATTTAGGAATAGTTAGTAATAATTAGAAATAATTTTCAATAATTAGAAATAATTAGAAATAATTACCAATAATTAGTGATAATTAGAAATAATTAGCAATAATTAGGAATAATTGTAATTAATTGTAGGAACTTTGCAGAATTTACAATAGATTAGCGGCACTCCTTTTACTCGAAGACTCTTCTCCTTTAAACTCTGACTGACTCAAAATAGTATGAAAAATATGTTTCTATGTATGCATATCAAATCTCGTATACACGATTTTGGATATGCATTCATAGGACCACATTTTTTCATAATGTTTTCAGGCGGTGAATGTTGCAAGAAGATGATTCATCGATGAAAAGAAGTCTCTTTTATCCAATGGTTCATTTACTTGAATCCTTCTCACACTGAAATCACAATGAAGAATCTGGTCAGAGGGACACTTAAGCATTATCGTGTGCATGAGAATAGATATTTGTACCTCTGACCAGATTCTTCATTGTGATTTCAGTGTGAGAAACCTACAGGTAAATGATCCGTCGGACAAAAGAGTAGCCTCAAATCCACTGGAAATTGTGTCACCAGTAATTAATGGTAATTAGTAAGAATTAGCTATAATTATTTATCTTATCTTTTTTAGATAGTGTTTTTCTTATTTCAAATTTCTCAAAAATAGTAATTATTTTGTATTTTGTAAAAAAAATATGGAACAAGGAAGTTGACAACAGTCATTATTAGATGATCACACTTGGATAAATCAGTGCCAAAATCCAAATTGTTCTGGTTAAAATCTTGCATATATTGAGGGTGTTTAAGCTTTATTATTACTTTCATTATCAAAATGAGAATTTGTTTCAGAAGCCATAATTAATTGTTCTTGTAAAAAATGTGCTCTGAGAATGTTTGACACATTTGAAAACGTTGGGGGACATCTCTTGCATTTTGGTTTTCAACTATATTATGCTTTTTGGAATCAACACGGTGAACGTGGTTCCAGAGAAGATACAAATAATTTGATTTTGGATCCATCACGATTTCAAAATTTAGTACATGATGTTGTAAGTATATCTGTTCTATAAAATGAAACTCAAGATGATATTGATTTAACTCCTGAGTTGGCAACATAACTGTTTCAATAATTTATTTCATACAGTTTTGGATACACCAGGTAAGACAAAAGATAATGTAAAGGCATGATTAGATCTTGCCCAAATTTATAGGTGACCAGAACATGAACTGTTTGAAAATGTCAGATCACAGAGGTTAATGAAGCCAAAAGAAGCTTATACACTGTCCCAAGAGATTCACTTATTATTCTGTCAGTGGATTTCATATTTGAGACTTCCAGATGGCTATGCTTCCAATTTGGTCATATGTGTTAAGAATGGTCATATTACCGGATTAAAAAATAATGATTTTCATATAATAATGGAAAGACTTATGACTATTGGATTTAGTTGTTTGTTGAATTCTATTATTTCATATTCGATAAGAGACATATCATATTTTTTTGAGACATTTGTGTAGTGAAAATAGACTATGATGCACTAATAAAACTGGAATAAGATGTTTTTGTAATTATATGTAAACTGAAAAAAATATTTCCGCCAACTTTCATTGACTCAATGGATCATTTTATATTACATTTCTTACATGAAACAAAATTTAGAGGTCTGATAAAATTTTGATGGATGTATCTATTCAAGAGATGCATGCAGAAATTGATGAAAAAATTATATAACAAAGAATCATTTGAAGTATCAATTGATGAAACATATTTTCAACAGGAAATTTCTTTTTTATGCTCTCATTATTTTGAATCTGAATATCCCTCAAAAAAACTGCATGGGACCAAATGAGGGGAATGTTGATGATGAAATGGACAATCAATTGTCAGTTTTTAATCAGCCAGAGCTTGGATTTTGTGGATTTTATGAACGATGGATTTCAGATGATGAACATCATAGAGCTCATACATAAGTTCTTCTCAACTGTGAAGAAATGATATCATTTTTACTGTGAGTGCTTATATCACTTATACTATAATTGATGTTACAGTATATAAACTAATTTTATTTTTAGGTTATATGATAATGATATCAAAAAAACATCTTCCACAAATTACAGTAGCTGGTCTTGAAGAACGCTAGTAAAAAAAATTCTCAATGGTTTCAAATACTGGTAACATACATTATAGTTTGTTTAACATATCAATTCAGTTTATTATTTTTTATATTGACAATTATTTTTCAAATTTTCAGGTGTATCAACATGCTGATAAAATTGATAATAGACTCTGTATATTGAGTAACCCACCATCCATAATGGTTAAATATTATAATTCATATGTGTTGAATGGTTTTGGATTTCATACGTGTGCATATGGGGAATCAAAAAAAATAATGAACAGTGGAGTTTTCTTGAGAGGATCTCATCATAGAGAAACTGAAGATGATTTTTACAGCATACTAGATGAAATTATTGAACTGTGTTATCTAGGACAAAATTAAATAATGATTTCTAAATGTCAGTGGTTGGATATTGGGAGAGGATTTCATGTTCATAAGTGTCACGAACCAACCTGGGTCGACCCTGAACGGGTCACTCGAGCCGGCCCACGGCATGGCCCGAGGGGCGTTCCCAATCCCCAGGGGTTGGCAACTAGTGATGGGCATCATAACTAAACAGGTGGGAATGATTTGTCCTATAAAATGAAGACAAATAAAATAATAAAGACTAAACAAAGAGAATTAAAACTAGCAGTGGAAAGAATACAAGACAACACATACCTCCATGTGACCTCTGGGTCACCTCCAACAACTAACAGTCTGCCTTGCATGGGAAAACAAAACAAGAACCTGAACCAAATATCTGAACCTGCATCTAAAAATTTAAGATAGGCGTGAGAATTAAAATGCTCAGTAGGAAGGCCAAAAGTGAACCACAAAATCCATGCATTTTCTAGTTCCAAAACAGCCCAAAAATACTAGTTTGAACTACAGTTATAAAAATAAAGTTTTCATATTTACACTGCATTTCAAAAACTGACAATCACAATTCCATTGCCCTTATAATTCAAAAACAAGGAAAAGAAAACAAAATAGGGGCTCACACAAACATTTCCAAAACAACTACTTTGAAGTTCATTTTAAAACCAACTTTACACACAAAACTTTTCCAAGAAAACACAAAAACCAAGTTCAAGGGTACGATTCCACACAATGAAAGGGAAATGGTACTAATAATTCTCATATCGAAGGATCACAGAAAACCTAGGAACTCGGAGGATGACCAAAATTTACTAAACATGTGACTCATCCTGAAGGCATGACCTAACTCGATGACGTCATAATTCCCTAACGCTCGGCATAGCCCTACATGGCCTAACTGAGGGGCCCAATCCCCAGAGCAGCAATAACTCAGTATTCCCCTACTATGGGGCCACAAGCCAGTTCATAATCTAAACTAGTGTAGAAATTATTCTCAGTAAACCCCCTTGATATGCTAAGTTTCTGTGCTATGTTCACAAAGAGGTGTGCCACAAATTCAAATATTAATCCATATATATATAATCGAGCACGCGACACAAACTGGCACCACGCCGACCACCTCAAGGTTAGTCCCATGCCTTAACATAAAAATTATCAAAAGGAGGCCCATGCCGAGGACCCTCCTGTCACATGATCAACAGACGAGGCAAAGGGCCTAACCAAACAGGGGTTTCCCCAAACACATAGTTTCAAAGATGAAAAACGGGCCTTATACAATTCACACACATTAAAACTTTTGTAAACATCCAATATAAAATTCTAAACAGGCCTTTAGGTTTACCTCATCAACCATTTACCAAAACATTTAGGAATGTTTTCAAGACAGTAATAAACATCATTTCTTACAAACATGGTCAGACAAAACAAAATGTGCCAATATCCTTTCACAAAAACATGCAATTCCCAAAGCATGCATTTACCAAAACAAGCCAAAATAATAAACATTTATGAACCATTTTTTGAAATAACAGTAAGCACCAAAACAAGTTTCGAACCCAATGGTTAAACCTTAAAGAAACCATTAAAACCATGTTTTTTCCAAAACACTTAGAGAAACACAAACAGTTCACTAGTCATTCCATAAGCAAATCAAACAGTTCATAAAAAAAATTATATTAACAAATCAGACTAATTACACAACTAGAAGATAATGCAACAAACTACATTTAACCAGCCCAAAAGAAAACTAGAAAACACTATATCAGGATGGCCAATTATTTTTCAATGATTCTAATCTAGTAAAAGAGTTTATTAAAAACATGCAACCATTAAATGGAATTATTTTAAAAAGTGAAAATGTGGATTTGCCTACCTCAAGGAAGAACTGGTTTATGTCAGACACATTGGAACTTGACAGAAAGGGTAGCATCCACTCGAAATCGGCCCGCGCTCGCACGCACATACCTATATATATATAAATATATCCCTAATCCAATGCACGTATTCCCCATAGACAAAAACACGTACATGAATGGAAGGACATGCCAAAACCTATTTTTAGCAAGTTAAACCAACAATAAGTCGTTACTATAATAAAACTAAGATTATAATAATAGTGTGAAACATAATTTAAGATTTAATTAAGAAAACCCATGAATTAAATGAATAAAAAAAGAAGCAGGGGAAAGGAAACATGTACCACAACCTGAGAAAGGATGAACTAAGATTTGTGGTCCCATTGTACACCCAAAGGGGAGATATGCGTCGAATTAAAGGAAACTGGGATGTTCGTGTGAAATAAAGGAGGTTGTCATGCAAAAGGGGTTTGGTCCGTTCCAAAACCGAGTGCGGCTAGAGTTCAGGTTGGTTGGTCACGCGCCGAGCGAGGCGGAGCAAAGGCGGAGGGAAGTTTCACCGCGCTGAAGGGGGGTTATGTTGGGAGGAGGCTAAGGCAGGGTTTGTGTGAAGCGGTTGGCTGCGAGAGCAGGGAGGGTTCGGGTTTTCCAGAATGGGGAGCACATGTGGGGGGTCGTCGTTGCTGGCCACTGGATGAGGTGGTGATGTAAGTGGTCAGCGCAGGAGTGGGAGTCGTTACGGGAGGAGGTCGGCGAGGTGTTGCGGAGACCGGGGAGGGAAAGTGTGGGGGTCCTGGTTAAGAGGACGTGAGGCATGGGCGGCGGGCAAAGCAGACACGCAGGAGCGTGGGGCGAGGGCCTGGCATGGCGGAGGGCCAGGAGGAGAGGGGAGCGGCGCGACGAATGGAGAGCGACGGGGAAGGGGGGTGCAGCTCGCGACCAGCAAGGGGGAAAAGTGGGGGGCACCGAGTACACTAGGGTTTACCCTCTTTTTTTATATTAACCAATAATAATAATAATAATAATAATAATAATAATAATAATATTTTATGTTATTGTTATTATTATTATTAAACATTTTATAAAGTTCTTTTTAACTTAATTTAACCTACTTTATTTATTTCTTTATTATTATTTTTCCCAATTAATTAATTCTTATAATTTTATTATTTATCTAAACGGTTGGGTGACCACACAACCACCAGGTCCGAACGCACGATCTCTACTAGTGTTGTGATGACCGCACACCCACCCGGACCGAATGTGTGGTGACTGCTGGTAGTGTGGTGACTGCACACTGGTCCGAGACCCACTGAAAACATCAACACTTCAAAAAACTTCAAACCCGAACTGAAACCCAACTAGACCTCATCCAAACGACATGAGACCAATAAAAAAATAAAATAACTGGTGTTTGTGGTTGGGGAGTGACAATTCTCCCCACCACAGACACTTTCTGCCCCTAGAAAGTCACCAAGCCAACAATTGACACAACCTGAGTCCATGATCAAAGAAAACCAGAAGAAACCAAGAGGCTCGAGGTGACCATTACCAACACACATCACACCCGACCAACTCAAGAACAATCATTTCCTGAAGTTGATGGGAGAACACGGGAGGGTTCTCCCCACCACAGGAATTCACTAACATGGAAACCCTCGAAACTCGAACACACAACCCCCTCCCCCCCCCGGGGGGTCAACACGGGAACTCCCAAACCAAACTCATTCATTTTCCTAACATGGACCAAATAACACACCTATGCCTTTGTCGGAAAACTTTCTACAAAACAACCCACCAACTTAAGGATGAAGAATTAACTCAACACCTCCCATCGATTTCATGAAACGAGCATCCCCCTAACAAACACAGCTGAGACCAACTCCAAATCAGAACAGGCCCATTGATTCACGGCCCACACCATTCAAAGAGACTGAACAATTTATAAAACACATTGAGAGAAGATAAGACCACTTGGATTGTGGGAGAATGCGCTCATCACGCCACCACAACTAGGATGAGGTTACAACAGAGATGAGAATAGAACAAGAAAATTTTCGGATATTTCCATCCCAAAGCTGAAAACATTATCTGGACCGAGGTTCCACACACCCTCGACAACTCCTGACTGTGCACGAGCTTCACCCCGAGACCTGTGGTTGGGGCCCTGATGGCTGAAGCATATCCTGCCTCATAGTCAAGCATTTGTATCCTCCTATCCCTAAATCCTTCTTCCTGAATGACACTTCTTCCAGAACTCTCACTGGTGGCCCGAACAGCCGCATAGTAGCAAGACTTCGGAGGGATGCGACAAGGTGACTTAGAATTCCAGAACTGGCCATGCTAGTGGCATGCGTGAGAACGGTCCAACAAACTGGGAGTTGGTACAAATGAAGATAACTTCTTAGAGATAGGTTTCTCCATCATGAACTCCTTTCCAGACAAGGAACCTTCACGAGATCCAACCCCCCTCCAACTACACCCAGACTCTAACAACAATGGGACATCTCACCTTTACTAGTCCAGAACTGAACTCTCAAATAACTCTTGGATGGTACGAACCTTAACTACCCCGGGAGTTCCCGACTACCCAAAGACACACTATCTTTCAGAACAATACAACTGCCTTTATCAGACTTCGATTACCTTGAAAAGCAAGCAACACACAAAAAGAACTGAGAACTGAGCATAACTCATTAATAACTTTTGGAGGCTTTCTGGGCGGCATACTCATGACAACACGAAAAACACCATCGAACCCGACACCAAGCCAAAACTCAATCAAATCAACGACATAAGCAAAGGACAATAGGCCTATAATCCAAACATATACAACACAAGGAGAAATCACTTTTCCAAAACTGTTATATCTTTAAAAATATTTTAAAAACACTCACCTATGGCACTTTATGAACTGTCACATGTGCGTTTATTCAATATCGCTCACATAATCTATGAATATGTGCCACCACGCACTTTACATACATACCCACGCACGTGTGACCCTCCATAAATAGTTCCAAGGTTCAAACACTTCTTTTCCTTACCAAATCCAAACACATACCAGGTTTTTCCAAACCAATAAAATTTATCTTTAAAAACCCCACTTTACTAATTTCAAAAATAATTTGGAAGAAACCCATTTTTTAATTTCTAAATAACTTTCATTTTCAACACACACACATCTACCTAGTTTGAAATGAAACACGACAAACCATAAACCATCAGAATGAGGAAGTAGTATTTTTGCCTAACCCGGCGACATGGTGGTGAGTCATGTCCCAAGTAAGGCATAACACTAAGTGGACCTTAAATCAGGCACTTGGACTCCACATGGTTCAACACCCCATGTGAATCTGCAACGTGAACCTATTCTCCCCCATTGTAATCCCTCAATCCCAAAACAACCAAAGAAAAAAATTCTCAAATCCCGGACTACCCCTGGTAACTTAGGTCTCATCGCGAGCGGTGGTGATCAGGAACCAACCTATAACTTACCTCCTGAGCCCCAACAGTCCTAATATCCTTCTACCAGACACCCCAAATAACAAGGGCCTGCTCGGATACCATTTTTTTATAAACCAACCAAGGTCGACCCTAAACCGGTCACCCGAGCCGGCCTGCGGCATGGCCTGAGGGACGTTCATGATCCCCACAGGCTGGAAACTAGTGTTGGGCATCATAACTAAACAGGTGGGAACGATTTGGCCTATAAAAGGAAGACAAATAAAATAATAAATACTAAACAAAGAGAAATAAAACTAGCAGTGGTAAGAAAAGAAGACTGCACATACCTTCATGTGACCTCTTGGTCACCTCCAACAACTAACAGTCTGCCTCGCATGGGTTGACAAAATAAGAACCTTAACCAAACAGCTGAACCTGCATCTAAAAAGGTAAGATAGGTATGAGCATTAAAATTCTTAGAAGTAATTCCAAAAGTGAACCACATAATCCATACATTTTCCAGTTCTAAGACATCCCAAAAATACTAGTTTGAACTACAGTTATAAAAATAAAGTTTTCATATTTACAATGAATTTCAAAAACAAAAAATCACAATTCCATTGCCATTATAATTCAAAAACAAGGAAAAGAAAACAAAATATGGGATCACACAAACTTTTCCAAAACAGCTACTTTGAAGTTCATTTTAAAACCAACTTTACACACAAAAATTTCCAAGAAAATCCCAAAACCAAGTTCAAGGGTATGATTCCACACACAGCATGGGATATGGTACTAATAGTGCTCGTATCAAAGGATCACGGAAAACCTAGGAAATCGGAGGAAGACTAGAACATACTATAGATGTGACTCATCCAGAAGGCATGCCCTAACTTGATGATGTCATAATGCCCAAACGCTCGGCACATCCGTACATGGCCTAACCGAGGGGCCTAATCCCCATAGCAGTGATAACTCAGTATTCCCCTACTATGGGGCCACTAGACAGTGGGTAATCAAAACTAGTACGACAATCATTCTCAGTAAACCCCCTTTCTATGATAAGTTTTAGTGCTATGTTCACAAAGAGGTTCTCTACACATTCAATTATCAAGCCATATATATATAATCCAGCACGCGACACAAACCGGCACCACCCCAACATCCTCAAGGTTAGTCCCATGCCTTAACATAAAAAATATCAAAAGGAGGCCCATGTTGAGGACCGTCCTATCAGATGATCGATAGACGAGACAAAGGGCCAAACAAAAGAGGGGTTTTCCCAAACACACAGTTTCAAAGATGCCAAACGGGCCTCATACAATTCACACACATTAAAAATTTTGTAAACATCCAATCTAAAATGCCAAACGGTCCATTAGGTTTACCTCATCATCCATTTACCAAAACATTTAGGAATGTTTTCAAGATAGTAATGAACATCATTTCATACGAACATGGTCAGATGGACCAAAACGTGGCAATATCCTTTCACAAAAATATGCATTTCCCAAAACACGCATTTACCAAAACATGCCAAAATAGTAAACATTTAGGAACCATTTTTTGAAACAACTCTAAGCACAAAAACATGTTTTGAACCCAATGGTTAAACCGTAAAGAACCCATTAAAACCGTGTTTTTTCCAAAACACATAAATCAACACAAACATTTCCTAGTCATTCCATAAACAAATCAAATAGTTCGTGAAAATAACTATATTATCAAATCAGAATAATTAAAAAACAAGAAGATAATGCAACAAACTACTTTTAACAAGCCCAAAAGAAATCTAGAAAACACTATAGCAGGTTGTCCAATTATTTTTCAAAGATGGTAATCTAGTAAAATAGTTTATTAAAAACATGCAAGCATTAAATGAACTTATTTTAAAAAGGGGAGATGCGGATTCGCCAACCTCAAGGAAGAATCGGTTCATGTCGGACACTTTGGGACTTGACTGAAAGGGCAGCGACCACTTGAAATCGGCCCACGCTCGCACTCACATACCAATATATATATACATATATCCCTAATCCAATGCATGTATTCCCCGCACCATGAGGGAATACGTACTTGGAGGATATATATATATATATATATTATATATACATACCTTAGGTGTATGCGTGCACGTCCTTGGTCATTGACCGCACATTCACTATAACAACAAAAGATACCCAAAAATAAGGCGGCAAGGACCAAATCACCCTAACTGAATTATTAAGAAACTATAAATACTATACCCAAACTTTTTTAATAAACCAAGCCACCATTTTAAAATAACACTTTTAAGAATCCCAAAGGCCCTTAATCATCAAGTTTTTAGGGACAAACCACATTTGAAAACCCAATACATACTTCAAATAAATTTACAAAAACATTTAAAAAGGGGACAACCTCACTAAACCATCCAAACATCACAAAGCCACCCAAGAATATGTTTAAAAACATTAATAAGAAGCCTCTAAATATAAACCCCCACCGAAATCATTTAACAAAACCATTTCCACAACAACATCACTTATCCAGATTCAATCGCATAGACAAAAACACGTACATGAATGGAAGGACATGCCAAAACCTATTTATAGAAAGTTAAACCAACAATAAGTCATTACCATAATACAACTAAGATTATAATTATAGTGCAAAACATAATTTAATATTTAATTAAGAAAACACATTAATTAAATGAATAAAAAAAGAAAGGGAAATGAAACATGTACCAAAACCTTCGGAAGGATGAACCAAGCTTCGGGGTCCCTTTGCACACCCAAAGGGGAGTTGCACATCGAAGAAAAGGAAACCGGGCTGGTCACGTGCAAACATGGAGGCTGCCGTACAAAAGGGGTTTGGGCCACACCTAAATCGAGTGCGGAAAGAGTTCGGGTTAGCTGGTTGCACGCCGAGCGAGGTGGAGCAAAGGCGGAGGGATGTTTTTCCTCGCCAGAGGAGGGTTCTGCTGGGCAGAGGCTGGGGTAGGGGATGTAAAAAGTGGTAGGCTGTGAGGGCAGGGAGGGTTCGGGTTTTGCTGGAATGGGGCGCACATGTGGGGGGGCCGTTGCTGCTGGCCACCAGACGAGGCGGTGCTACAGGTGGTCGGTGCAGGAGAGGGTGGCATTATGGGAGGAGGCTGGTGAGGTGCTGCGGAGACCGGGGAGGGAAGTGAGGAGGGTTGGGTTCAGAGAACGTGAGGTGTGGGTGGCAAGTGAAGCAGACATGCAGGAGTGTGGGGGAGGGTGTGGAGTGGTAGAGGGCTAGGAGGAGAGGGGAGCGGCGCAGCAAAGGGAGAACAACAGGGAAGGGGGGTGTGGCCCGCGACCAGCAAGGGTGAAAAGTGGGGGGCGCCAGGTACACTAGGGTTTACCCTATTTTTTCTATTAACCTATAATAATAATAATAATACTAATAATTATAATAATAATAACAATATTATAAATTTTTGTTATTATTATTATTAAACATTTTATAAAATAATTTTTAACTTAATTTAACCTACTTTCTTTATTTATTTATTATTTTTCCCCAATTAATTAATTCTTATAATTTTATTATTTATCTAAACGGTTGGGTGACCGTGAAACCACCTGTTCTGAAAGCATGATCACTACTAGTGGTGCAGTGACCGCGCACCCACCCAGACCGAATGCGTGGTGACCTCTAGTGGTGCGGTGACTGTGCATTGTTCTAAGACCCACCAAAAACATCAACACTTCAAAAGAAATTCATACCCAGACTCAAACCCAACTAAACCTCATCCAAACGATGTGATACCAATAAGAGAATAAAATAACTTGTTTTCGTGGTTGGGGTGTGACAATAATACTTATGAAATAGTTGATATTAAATATAAAAGTCTTCTTGCATTAAATTAACCATTTTTACTATCTCAGCAGGCGCATCAAATTTATTACGCAATGCACAGCACTTCTTCAAGTGACCTGAGTGATTGGCGGAGCATAATAAAAATAAAATCTCAGGAAAATTATTTTACTCAAACTGAATTTGGTTTCTCTAAAGTGAAATGAATTGATATTTTTGAAGTGACTACTCAAAATCCATCTTTTTCACAAAGAGACATGAATATCGAAGATGAAAACCCATAGTTAAGGGTCGATGGTGATGATGATGTTAATGATGTTACAAAGGAATTTGAAATGGTAAGAGTTGATGAAACTGAAACTCATATGGATATTGATGATGGCAAGGAGGAATATGAAGACATTGACCTCATAAGATATCAAGATGATGATGAAGATGAACATTCAGACAGTTTAATGCTGGTTATAATAATAACTAATATATATCTATATATAATAGTTATTTTCAACTATTTTCTAACAAAAATAATTTTGTGTTTAAGATGGACGATGATCTATTTCGTGAGTTTCATGAGGCTGAGCAACCTTTGGATGAAGAGGATTTGGGATCATTTGACCCTCTACCTATTGGATGTTTAGGGGGTACTTGGAGGGGGCGCGGTCTTGCGCGATTGATGATTCCTAGACCAATTCCTGAGTAACATCCACCTATTGGGTTTGATCTATGCACGAAAAGGTATGATAACCTGTGTATTTTAGTTATATTTAATTAATTTATTTATATACTAATTTTTTGATTATATTTTCTTTTTTCACAGTTTTGCGCATATAGTTGTTGGACAGGGGAGTGTTATCTTGTGCAATTATTTTTATTAGACATGGATCACATGGGAACAGATTCCTGTTGATGTGCATCTTGTCTTGTTCAATCATTGGTTGGAACGTAAATAAATAATATTTATTTTGAAATTTATTTCATTAATAACTTGATATAATAAATTATTTGTAGGGTTTATGGTATCCCATCGATGATATCATGTGTGACGTTATCCACCCGGCATGGGAGATGTCTATGTGTGACCGTTTCCGTCAGTTTTTGCACAATTTAAGAAGGATGACCATAAAGAAAGCAGGAGTGGCAGTATTTGATGATTTGTGTAGAGCCCATCAACTAGATTAGATTTTATCTCACCTTTTGGATGGATTAGGTTCAAACTGGTTGGGTGGTGGATTTTAGAGGAGATCTTCATTGGGCCGATAGAACTAGGGGAGATAGGAGGTAACACATCGAGCCGGTAGCCATATATTTAGTATGTATATAGAGCATCTGGTATGTACTTTTTTTAAATATTTTATAAAACATTAAATATTAACATTTTTTTTATATTCATATAGGTAGTTGATCATCCCGATATTACGGAGTACGACGTTTATCGGAGGATGTACAGTGATCCAGCCACTGGAAATATTACAGGTGACCGTCAGTGTCCGATTGTGGGTAGAATTATTTATTTTTTAGTTTCAAAATTAAATGCATATAATATTTTCACAATTTTAATTTCAAATTGGAACTAAAGTAGTCATGTGAGGCCTCGGCCTCTCAGACACAGGCTGAGAGTCAAACCGAAATGGCTGATCAGACTCATGCCCGCCATTTCGATGATGCGGCATGGATGCAGGTGACCAACTATATCTTCAACAAGTTCCATGTTATTGGTATCGGCTCTCATTTGACTCTTGGGACTTATTATGGTAATATTGTGATGTCGGATTCCAGCTCAAGAGGAACTTGTGGAGAGGTATCATCTTTTGGCTCACAATATTACGAGTAGCTGTAAGATCATAATGAGATTATAGAGAGTCTTCATATGCAGCAAGAAGAGATGTGTCAACAACAGCAATAGTACGAGGAGGAGATATGTTGATGGCAGTAATAGCATCACGAGAAAACGGAGTACATGCACTGTATGGCTCATAATTTGGGGGTGGATTTTCCTTAACCATCTTCTCTAGCTCCTCCACCTCCTCTAAAAGACTATCCCCGCAGTGACTTTTTTTGAATTGTTAAAAACAAATAAATTCAAAGTTTTTTGTAATATTAAGTATTCAAAGTTTCTGTCTTTTATATTGGTGAAAATATTGCATAATTTAAATTTTTTTATTTTTTTAATATTTTATTATTTTATTATTTATTATTGGTATTATATTTTTTTAATATATCTTTATTTTACTAATAATAATATTATAATTTTATTATTTTTTATATTTTTTGTGAATATTGATAATTATAATTTTTTATATTTTTTTTATTATTTTAATAATATTAATATTACTTTTTCATAAATATTATTAATAATAACATTATTATATTATTAGAATTATTTTTTATTAATATTAGATTAATATAATTCTTTATATTATTAATATTAGTATTATTATTATTATATTATATAATATTATTTATATTAATAGTATTATTTTTATTATTATTTTTCTAATATTAATTTATCATAATTTTATTGATTTTTTTATTAAGTATTTACGATGGGTCCTTTTGCGACGGGACCCCGTCGCAAATAGTTTATATACTTTTCAAATAATTATTTGCGACGGGAAAACTAGACTTTCGCAAATACTTATTTGCGATGGGCTTGTCGAAACAGGTTTATATATATATATATTCTATATAATCAGAGAACTATTTATGACGGGATGATTTCCCATCCCAAATAGTTTTTTTTGCAATGTTGTTTTCTACAATGGGCTATTTGTGATTGGACCTCGTCAAAAAAGATCATTTGTGATGGGATCCCATTCCAAATACCTCAAATTCCACTAGTGGGCCAAGGGTAGTGATAATGTAGAACCCCTTAGTTTCTTTTACTTGACCATTTATTCATTAATTATAGGTTTATATAATATTTTGGTTTGTTTAGGGAGGTTAATATAAGTTTTAGAAAGCTTTGGAGGCTTTTATGGAGGTGCACAGTTTGATAATGGTTGGTAGAAACCATGAAACTTCTCTAGAAAACCATTCGAGGGAAAACAGTAAGCATTGGTTAGGTGTATGTTTGGCGCATGGTTTGGTCAAACCATGTGGATTCCCAAGACAAACTATGCACTTTGAGATAATAGGGAAACACATGGTTGCTATGCGGTTTGTATAATAGTGTGATCCAACCATGTAAGGTGTGGTTTGAGATAGTAGATCATGCATAGTTAGCGCATGGTTTTTCTAATCGTGCACCCTAACAACACACCGTGAAATTTTCATATCCAAAAATTATGGATTTAATTCATTTTAACTCCTTAATCACTAATATTTCCCCTAATCTATCCATAATATGAATTCCTCTTCCCCCAAAGGCTAGGGAGGAGATTCCATTCAATCTAGGAGCAATTCCTTTGTGAATCAAAGTGCATTGGAGGCCCAAATTCTCTAATAAGTTCTCATTCTTGGTCATTATTCTTATATCATTGGGTCCTCTCTCTCTCTTCGAATCCTAGATCTAATCCCTTGGGTATAGATATATGCTATAGAATTTAAATCTTGATGATATATTATTTTTTTGGTTGAAAGTAACAAGATTTAATTTCATATCCAAATGCTTTAAGCTAGGTTTTTAAAGATGTTCCATTCTTCATTTTCACCAATGTTTGAGAGGTATGTGTATTCTCTCCCAATTTCACTTGATTAGAACTTGAAGCCTTGATATCAAATTAATTTTATTGACTAAAATTTTTATAGAAATGATTGTGCGATTTAATGTAAACTCTTCTTTGAATTATGGTTTTGGAAATCCTGGGAATTGAATAAATTTTTGGAAAAACCCATTGTTTATGATTTTAAAATAGTGATTTTAAAATTATGGTTGGTTTGATATAAGTAAATTATTTGGTGAAATGTTTTTAAATGGAAGAAATTAATTTATTTAAATGGGTTGATATGATTTGGTCATAGCGGTTGGGAATGAGTTGAATGGGATAAATAATGGTCGTAAAGTACCATCATCGAAGGGAAAGAGTATAGATGTGAAGTTTTGTTATCAATGTTAACACCAATCGTGTATGTGTGTGTGTTATGGATGTGTGTGGACATAGAAAATTATATTCTAAATAATTAATTGATAAATTTTTTGATGTTTTTGTTAATGTATTCCTTGAAAAACGATTTTGATGTCTTTTTGATGATTACGTTGGAAAAAACAATATATGGCTTTGTTATAAACTATTTCCATTTCATAAATATTTCATAAAATGTGATAATAATTTTTATCCTAGTGGTGTGAGTTGGGAAATCGTTGGGGAAATATTATTGAGTTTTACAATCACCCATTGCTTGGGCACTGCTGTGCGTTTCTAGAAGTCATCTACTAAGACACAGGTAAAGGCAAGGTATCCCAGTTATTTAGTGATTTTTCTTAATAACTTGGGCTAGGAATGTGTATTTGGATCATGGAGTAGTTTGAGAGTTTTTGTTTTGTGTCTGTGATTTTTCTAGTTTTGGTTCCTTTGGTTATGTAACTTTGATTTTGTTAGTACTCTAATATTGTCTTTTAGATTAGTTTTTTTACTTGTCTTTCTATAATCATGAATCATATAGAGGTTTGGTTTTTTATGGTTATCTTATCTTGGTAGTTTTATCTTTAAAGGTTAAATAATCCCCGAATTTTTTATGAATCCTGTGGAATTTATTTTAATCATTTGGTGTCTTGGGGATGTTACTTAAGTTTAGTAACACCCAACTCCTCTTCACAAGCTAATGGGTGAGGTGCGGGATGTTACACCGTACATGGACACCCCTTGTGGGTTCCTCTATCTTCCTCCCAACTCATTGGTCAAAATCCATCACTTGGAGGGAATATCATCCCTCAAAGTCAGGATAATCACATTGTAACACCGCAAGATTTTATGAGTTAGTTTACTTAAATGTATTTGATCAATTTTTTTGTATGCTACACCATGATTAGCTTGTACTATACACAACACTATATTAGCTTGAAATATATGCAACACTATTCTTGGCTTGTGTTGCAAATAATTTCAAGTTCCATTGATTGAATTCATTTCACGCAACACTAAGTATAGATTTGGTTCAATGTATAAATGAACTATCATTTTATTAGGTTATATGCAACACCAATGGAATATTTTACTACATGCAACACTGATTTGGCTTGCGTTACACATAAGAGTGGCCTTCCTCGATAGCTTACGTTATATGTAATACCGAGTTTCACTAAAAACAATATATTATTAAAATATTATATAAATATCCATTATTAATATTATTAACCACATTTTAAATTTTATATAACATTATGATTCATCTTACACATTTTCTAGAAAATGATATGAGAAAAAAATCATTTTTTCCGATAAAAGAAGTATTTTTCAAAAAATGTTGTTTTACCACCTTTTGATGGAAACCCCATTTTAAATGTAGTTTTTTACATGTTTATAAGTTAAATTTGACTAAATAAACTTTTTATTTGGAATAGGGACAAAAAAATTTAATTTTTTTTGAATTTTTGGTTTTTTTCTAATAAAATTAAAATTTTAATGAATAGTGCAAATACTACATTTTAACTCAAAACTACCTTTTTATCTAATTTATTTATATAGCTAGATTATCTTTTTAATTAATTTTAAAGAATAATTGGATTATATTTTTACCATTTAATTCAATTTTTTTCATCAGAAGTAATTTCACTTTTAAATTGGACATAAACAGATGACAATATTTTGATAGTTATTACTTCTTAAAAATCTGATTTTTAGTTTTGAAAATGATAATTAATATTAAATTAATTACTGAAACTTCTTTATTTTGAATTTTTAAAGATTTATTCCATATTTGGAATCATAAGTTTCAAATTGTGTAAATAGGTACCTTTTAGTTTTGGAAATTATGAATAGTAACTTCACTAATTATTTTATTTACCATGGTTAAAGGGTAAATATGGTAAATAAGGGTAAAAGAATAATATTATAATAGTATTAAACTACCCTAACATATTTATTAATACTATTGACTGAGATATTTCTGACCATGGGCATCCTTGGATCGATTTTGGGGCCTCATGGATTCACTTGGTTGTGAAAATGAAATTTTATAATAATTAATTTAAAGTAAAGATAATTATAACCAAAACATATATATTTAACTAAATAGATTTTAATATATGATTATATAACTGATCTATATGTATATAAATATTCATTAAAGATAACAAATTATTTACTAAAGCATGGTATTTTATTTATAATTTTTATACTTTAGATAAATATATTTATTTATGACACAACTATGATGTAGTTATTACCCCATTAATGAAATATTCAAATAAATGAATTTATAAATATTAAAATAAATTTAATTTGATCGTTTTGATTCCATAAAATAATTTACTGGATTACATTGACATATTAGGGATGATTTAATGCCTTTGGTTCTATATAATCAGGTTTTTATGGATTTTAAAATTTTCAAGTATGAATAGTGTCCAAAATTGACATAATTCATAACATAAAGCATAAGATAGTTTATTAAATGATATTAAATTTATAAAAATAAATTATTATTCCAAATGGTTAATATGATTCCAAATATGTCATAAATAAATTTTTTTGGGTCTTTTGAGATGATATGGTAATTACATTAACGCACATTGTAAATAACATGATATCACGGTAAGATTAAAAAGGGTAAAATAAGGGTTAAACCAAATATATAAGAATAAAAAATGTGTCTATAAATTATTAGATAATGGGTATTCGAACCAAAATAATATTATATTCTAATTAAATAAGTCTTGGACCTTTTTTAATGGAAATTTAATTTATAATAAATTAGTATTTTGAGAGTTTCCTAAAGTACCTCCTCCTCTCTTATAAAAGGGAACATCCCCCCTCCCCCCTTTACTCCATTTTGATCCTTCATGCTCGGAAAACCCCTACACAGTTCTCTTCTCAACTTCTCTAGTAAACTTCTATAGGTTCTGGTCCTCTCAAAAGTGCATCTCTAGTTCCCTAAGAGGAAATTTAAAGGAGGCACGTCATGGAAGAGGTAATATCTTCTACCGATTCATTCAAATTTCATTCTTCTTTTACTTCCTCTTATTTTGTTGTTTAATTATAAAGTAATAACATAATTATCACTCATAGATTTATATGTTATTATAAATTTTAAACAACACTATTTCACCTTCTATCCATCCTACGAAAAGTGAAATCTCCGCGCATGCATACGTACGGCTTACTGTCTCCACACAGTGGTGTAATCTGTTTTTCACAACCACCTTACTTAGATGGGTATAATGGTGGAAAGAATAACTATATATGATTTTTATAACATGATACTAATTCTGATATATTATACATCATCCAATCTAATACCATTCAATAATAATTGAAATGATATTGTCGCTCGTGCGAACATACGTCTTACCATCTCCACGATGCGATGACATTCATTCTCCACGCTAACCATTCAAGAATGATTATAAAGTATATATAATATATAATCATAAAATATATCACATAATAAATCTAATGGATTTATGTATATATATATATATATATATATATATGTGTGTGTGTGTTTCATTTAGTTACTTCAATTCAATTTAATTTGTAAATGAAAATAGTGTTCATGCGTACGTATGGCCTACTGTCTCCATGAACGGTGTATTCCCTTTCAATTGTCTATCTATTATATATATATACTAAATATATATAATATATAAATCATGTTTAACATTTTTTAACTTATTAAATCATGATATAAGTCATAATATCAAGAATAAAAATTCAAAACACGTACAATAAATAAAACGATTATTACCCAAAATGTTGCTTTAACATGCAATTGTCAAATGAATGGGTAATATAATGTCATAAGTGAATAATATATGATATCATAAATATTATTATGGTTCTTTTATAAGTTAATAATATGTTTAGTCCCACTATGCAGAAATTTCGGACACATACGGATGAAATCAGACCTAACATGAGGGATGATTTTGCAATATTGTTTTTATCCAAGATTTCTTATACGTAAGTATTTATTAGGGTTATATTTATCATCCATGTCCATGTTTTCTAAAAATGCTTTCAGAAAATGTTTATTATTCATACATGTATGTTTAAAGTCATTTTTACCCATTTTTTAATTTTACTACATGGTATGGAAGGAATATTTCTTTTTTTTACTATATGAGGTACTTTTTTGACTTTTCCAAAAAAATGTACGAGGAGAATGTTTTTGTTTAACATATACAGAATGAATGGATGTTTATGGTTTCATGACGCCTTATATCCAAGAATCTTCCTACACACTATTTCAAGTTTATTTTCACTAAATTCTTTTCTTTTAAAATTGTGCATAATATTGAGAAAAAAAAAACATTTTTGAAGAAGAAAGGATATTTTCCTTCAGAAATAAGTTCAAGTGTTTCATCAAAGTTATTTTCCATCTAAGATGACACTTTTAAATAGGGTTATGTTTCTAAATCTATTATTACTATTATTTTATTGTGTTAATTATTTAATGATCTTTTATATGAATTATGTTATGATGGGATGATATTTAAGAAAACCATTTTATTTCTTGGGCTACGTTATGATGAAAGATTTATGTTTTGTGGAACATGTAGGAAAGATTTAATTATGAGATGGGTGGGACCTATATCTCCCTCTAATGAATTTGTTAAATATTGATATCTCATGAGATAGACATGGCTACAACGGTAAGTAAATCCAGTTTAGTAATACAGGGCTGAAACGGAATGTAAGCCCAGTTTAGTAATGGACTTCGTCCACTATGACGGTCTTGGCAGCATTGCCTTGGATACTGTGGACATCATATTATGTGATTAATGGTTTTCCATAATTCCATGTTTTATTCCCATTCTATTTTATCATGATTAATTTACTTTTATGATTTATTCCTTACATACTACCATGATTTATTTCATGATTCAAGATTTTTATGTTTAAACTTTATGTTCATGTTTTTACGTTCAAATGTATATGGTTGGTTTAGTTTTCTCCATGTTTACCCTTATGGAGAATTTGGGTCCAACTTTTTTGTGTTTTCTTTTCCTGAGGATATAAAGAAAGGTTTTAGGTAGGAAAATAGAAGGGGAAGATCTTTATGGGAGATGTTGAAGATCTTTCACCATTATTAGAAGATTATGTTCTCAGTTTCCAAAGATACTAAACTAATATGGTCTTTGGGTGTACGTTTGTGAAATGTATTCAGTATTCCACAAATGAAATGTAATGTACATGTACGTAAATCATGGGTCTCTATAGTTGGTATCAGATAAAAGGATTAGTTAACCTTTGGAAACTAGGATGTGAAAACTTTAGTGAGATACCTAGAGATATTTCTGAGGTATGTCTATGGATTTCCCTAAGGATAAGTATAAACATAGGTTACATCCCTAGAATTATGTTAATGATCATGAATAACCTTGAGTGAACCTAAGGTGTCATGGATTAAAGAACGTGTCATAAGTTAGACATCCTATAAGTTACTTTTTATGATTATGTGGTTTCTCATTATTTTAATTGTTTCTTACAATATGGATTATGGTTTTAGTCAGTGGATGGAACCAGAAGGAATTGTGTTAACATTGAATTTGATGGACAAATTATTGACTATAAGCAATGAAATTGTGTGATTCCTAAAGAGAAATATATTTTGAATATTCTGAATTAGTCATCGCAGTATGTGATTAACAAGGTGAACTTTAGTGGTATTCAAAAGTCATAAAATAAGAGTAAGATGGAATTTTATACATGTTTTCATGGTGAGGAACAAACAGGAAGGAAGATTAAGATTTTTACATATCAAGAAGAAGGGAAGATGAACCTTGAAGAATACCTCAAATAGAGGATAAGATGTTATCTATGTGTGGAAAAGGGTCATAGAGTGATAGACTATCATGGAGTTTAATGTCTTATATGTGTAGAACACGGGCATTACCCAACTCAATTCCCTAACTAAATAAGTTACTTCTAAATCGAAGAAGGAAATATTCCATGCCAATAATTAAAGAGAATGGATTGAAGTGATTATGCATTTTTATTCAAGAATAATTTTGTTGAGTTAATTTTATGGTATTATGGAATATTATAATATATATGGTCTATTGTGTTTTTCCATAAGAATATTGTACCAGTAACCATGAATATTGATTGAAATAATTTTGGAAAGCACATGATATGTGTATAATAAAGTGAAAGGAGATAATGAAATGTTTGATAGTATTAATGACCACATGATTGATATTAGGACAAAGTGATATCATGGTTTGACTATATATTTTGTTTTTGTATTTTTGAGTTTGGAAAGATGTAATTTTGAGAAAATACATGTTTTCACTCAGGTTCTATGGTAACTCATGTTATTATCATGTTTCAGGAGAGTACATGATTAAGGTATTCACATGTTTGGAATGAGACAACCAAGGACTGGTGAATGAAAATTGTTTTTCATTATTATGAAAACACTTTTGAGGAAAAAGTGAGAAACCATACATGACTTCCCCATTTCACCACTTCACCATTTCACCACTTCTCCACATCCCCATATAATCAATACAAGCCTTCACAAAAAATGACATTCATGAACAATGGATGGACAATCCATTAAAGCATTTAAATGAACAAACCTTCATATCTAGATCCATTATCATCAAGAGAAGGTCGAGGTACCACAAACCAGGAAACACGAACATCTAGAGAACTAGAACAACTACAGAACCGGTCTCCTCGTGCACCCACCAGTGCGACCATCGACACCAGCCCAAATCCACAAACCCACCGGTGGACTCTAGTCGGAGTTCACCCAACCCTCCAGAGAAGTGAGATGACCAAAGGGACATCCACAAAGGGTGATGAAGAAACCAGAACAAGGAAGACTAGGTCGTCTGGACGCCTCACCCTACTCTCCAGACACTGTAGAACAATGATGAGCCAGTCAACACTCCGCATACCAAAATCAAATCAGCCACACTAAAAACCATCGATAGCCACAGATCCACAGCCATAGAATGTAGTTTATAAACCAAAACACAATTTCCGTGATACCAGCGATGCCACCAAACCAAAACTAGAACTCCTTCAAAGGCAGGACCTGCAGAGCAGCACACCCAACTTCCGATGACAAACCACCAAAATAGAAGCATATTTGTCACACAATATCATCCAAATCATCCAAGGATCCTCGGAAAGCAGTAAATCGCATAAAACACCACAGAAATAGCATCACCACAACCAAAACACTCACCACCAAATGCATCCAAAACTAGACCAAATCAAAAATCAAGAAATAGAAATGCATCACTGAATGGTAGCCACCCAAAGGAAAATGGAATCGTCGCAAGCCAGATATTCATCCCTTCGCCACCTTCCAGCCTGCACTCGAAGACCACCAAAACCTCCCACTGTAACCAAATCTGACACAGAAAAGGGATGAAACCCTCAAACTACAGTAGATGGAACTCACCCACTAGACCTTCATCGTGCCGCTGTGTGAAACCCAAGCCAAATCGGATGCTTTATCAATAATACAAGCCAGCGATTAGTTAAAATCACCTAATGGGTGATCCCACAAAGCACAACACCGCTGAAAGATGAGGACTTACACACCATGATCGCGTCGAGCATAAGAGCAAAGAAGAGGGTCCACTGCCGACCTGAGACGAAAAAGAGGAAGGCGGCGACAGGGGGAAACCCTAGGTAAGCAGAGCCCCTTACAAGCTCATCAAAAATCCCAAATTTGCCTCATCCAAGGACTCCCAAATAAGATATGGGAGAAAAATGTTAAGTTGTTTTAGTTCACATCCTCCTAAAGTATTGTGTTTTCAATTTTTGGAAGGATTGTAGGGTTATCCATTTATGAATATTATAAGTTATTTTCCAATTTAAGTTTTTTAGGTTAATGTATTATCTCACTATAGGTGGACTAATGCATATTTGATAACTTGTTCTAACATTTTTGTTGAGACAGATGGAATGACCTATTATTTTATCACATTATCTGCTAACACTTCAAGAATGAAAATCATGACTTTATTTCTTTCAATAAGAGATGAAGTGTATATTTTTCAAGGCACGAACATTGATGATATTGTACCAAAATCAAGTAAGTATTTATTCTTGTGCAAAATTATTCAACATTAGGGAAAGGATATTGAAAACAAAAAATGTTATCCCAGTACCCTCTTATCTGATTAATTATATAGTCCCTTAAATCATCATATATTTCAGGCTTTCTAGTAGTTAACTTCTTCCAAACCTTATTCTCTCTCACTATCCATCAGTACGTGGTGGTTAGATTTCTCTTCCATATCCATGTTTTCACTTTCCACCTATGTTCTCTTATGGGGAAACATAGTGAGGAGTTACTTTGGGTAACTGTTAAGTTCCTAACTTTCCTTTTAAAATGATTTTTTAGTATTCCTTTTTACAATGTGGGTTTCCATGAAAGAAACTTTCAAGTAGAAAACCATTTATAACCATGACGAATTTCGAGGGAAAAATCATTTTAAGGGGGGTAGAATGTAACACTCCAAGATTTTATGAGATATATTATTTTAATGTCATTTATGAATTGTTTTTTATGCTACACCAAGACTATATTTCACTATACGCAACACCGTATTATCTTGTAGTATACACAACACTATTCATGGCTTGTGTTGCACAAAATTTCATGTTCCTTTGATAGAATTCATTTCACACAACACTGAGTATAGATTTTGTTCAGTGTATAAATGAACTATGTTTTGATTATGTTATACGCAATGCAAAATAAATATTTCACTACACGCAACACTGTCTTGGATTGCGTTACACTTAAGAGTGACCTTCCTCGATACCTTGCATTATACGCAATACCGAGTTTCACTAAACAATGATGTATTATTAAAATATTATATAACTAGACATTATGAATAGTATTAGACATATTTTTAATTTTATATAACATTATCATTCATCATAAAAATTTTCTAGAACATGATATGAGAACAAAATCAATTTTTCAGATAAAAGAAGTATTTTTTAAGAAATGCAGTTTTACCGCCTTTTGATGGAGAACCCATTTTAAATCTAGTTTTTCACACTTTTATAATTTAAATTTTACAAAATAAATATATTATTTGGAATCAAGAAATAAAAAATTACTTTTTTAATTTTTGTTATATTTCTAACAAAATTAAAATTTTAATGAATAATGAAAAACACTGCATTTTAACTCAAAACTACCTTTTTATCTAATTTATTTAATAGTTATATTATATTTATAATTAGTTTTAAAATTTAATTAGATTATATTTTTATCATTTAAGCCAATTTTGTTCATTGGAAGTAATTTAACTTTTAAATTGGACATAAACACATGTCAATCTTTTGATTGTTATTACTTATTAAAAAACCCTCTTTTTGGTTTTGACAATGAGAATTAATTTTAAATTAATTACCACAACTTCTGTTTCTTCAATTTGAAAAAATGGATTCAATATTTGGAATTATAAGCTTCAAATTGTGTAAATAGGAACCTTTTATTTTTTTACATTATGAATAGTAACTTTAGTAATTATTATATTTACCAGGGTTAAAGGTAAAATCTTGTAAATAAGGGTAAAAAATAATATTAAACTACCCAAACACATGTCCCAATCTTATTGGATGATATATTTACGACCATTGTCATCCTTTGGTAGATTTTGGAACTGCATGGATTCACTCGGATGTGAAAATGACATTTTATAATAATTAATTTAAAGTGAAGATAATTATAACCTAAGCATATATCTTTTACTAAATTGATTTTAATATAAGGTTATATAATTGATTTCTATGTCTATAAATAGTCATTATAAAAATAAAAATATTTCATACATCATGGTATTTTACTTATAAGTTTTATACATTAGATAAATATATTTATTTATGACATAATTATGATGTCGTGATTACCTCATTAAGGAAATATTCAAATAAATGAATTTATAAATATTAAAATAAATTTAATTTAACGTTTTTATGCCATAAAAAAAATTTATGAAATATATTGACATATTAGGGATGATTAAATTCCTTTGTTTCAAAGGAATAAGGTTGTTATGGATTTTAAAAAATTCATGTATGAATTGTGTCCAAAATTGCATAATTCATAACTTAAAACATAAAATAATTTATTAAATGATATTAAATTCCTAAAAATATATTATTCATCAAAATGGTATATAATATTCCACATATTTCATAAATAACATTTTTTGGGTCGTTTGACGTGATATGGTAATTACATTAACCCAAAATGTGTAAATAACATGATATCACAGTAAGATTAAAAAGGGTAAAATAACGGTTAAACAAAAAATATAAGGATAAAAAAACTTGGCTAAAAGTTTTTGGATTATGAGTATTCGAAAAATATCATCTTATATTATAATTAAATAATTTTTGGACCATTTTTATCTAAATTTGATTTATAATAAATTAATATTTTGAGAGTTTCCTAATGTGCCCCTCTCCTCTCTTATAAAAGGGCACCTTCTCCCTCTCCTATTCACTCCATTTTGAGCATTCAAGATCAACCAATTGTTGAGTCAATAAGGTTTTCCTTATGACTTTTCCATTCCTTCTTGTTTTGAAAATTACAAACACCTTATACTTATGAAAATATATATTTTACTTCTATAAGGAAAATTTCCTTCCCAAAGGATTTTACCCCTACCATATTTTTTCATTACTCATATCAATATTTTTCTTAAGTATAAAAATCAGATTCATATCTAAAACCTCGAAATCATATAATACTTAGATATGAAGTATTCTATTTTAGGATCTGAATTCTGGATACGAACTCTAATGATTTTCTGCTCCGAATTCTGGATATGAACTCTAATGAAGTTCCCCTTCGAATTCTGGATACGAACTCTCATGAAGTTCCACTTTGAATTCTAGATACAAACTCTTATGAAGTTCCACTCTGAATTCTGGATACATATTCTCATAAAGTTCCACTCCGAAATTCTATGAGTTTGACTCCAAACTTCTATGAGATTGACTCTGAACGTCTATGAGTTAGACTCCGAACCTCTATGAGTTTGACTCTGAACCTCTTTGAGTTTGACTCCAAAATTCTATGAAGTTTGACTCCGAACTCTGTAAGTTCAGATTCCAAATTCTAGTGAAACCAGACTCCAAATTTTATTAGAAATTCAGAATCTGTATTTCTATAGATTTCATGTTCCAAATTCCTTCAAAACAGAATCTGAATATCTCTTTATTATAGACTCTGAATTTCATTTTTTTGTTAGACTCCGAACTTTTGTTTGCTTACATTCCAAACTTCAGTTTTAGATATGCTCACACTTGTATCATTACAAAATGATGTCGTGCTCTTAGTTATTGACTAACCTTTGTTTGAGTGACACGTGTACAGGTCCATCTGAAATTCAAGGAGAAATATGACTGTTGGAGGAGAGAGCCGACCGTTGGAGATTCACCTATAAATAAGAGATCATTTGAAAAGAAGCGACAACTTTGACATATCTATGAGATATGTGCTTACATGTTGTTGAAGTGATTTCTAGAAAGAGAGGCTCTTATCAACTCTCAAAGCTTCGTGTAGAAAATTTGAATAGCTTGTTCAAACGTTGCCTTGTGCAGACTTTCTTCGTGCGACTCTGATTGTTTCTAATTACAATAGAGGGCTTCCGGGGATAGGAAGACAAAGGTTCCAACACATTGAAGTTGAGGGCTTCCTTGATGAAGAAGACAGAGGTTCTGACTACCTGATAGTTGAGGGCTTGTAGGGATAGCAAGACAGACTCCGATCTTCATATCGAGGGCTTACCCTGGTGTGGGTAAGACAGAATTTCTTGAAAGTATAAATCAAGGGACCTTTATCCAAGGCTGTTGGATACCCTTCTCTTTGGGTTAAAAGAGTTATTGTTTGTTACTTGTAGTTTTACTAATTTTTTTTCCGTTGAATTTTTTATTGATAAGGAAAGTATAAATTTCTTATACTTCCTTACTTGTACTCTAATATAGTTAGATTCTATACGCTTTAAGGTAGAATCTTAATCTTTGTAACTTTTGTTAAGTTCCATTTTCGGAATCACTATTCCGGAATCTAGCAAGTCTTTAGTACTCATAGAGGTCTTGTGAATTATCTTGTTTAATCTTGTTAAACATAACCATCCTAAAAATTTCCTAAGGGAATTTTTAAAAGATACAATTCACCCCCCCCCCCCTTGTATCTGAGAATCTCATTCTTATTTTGATCCTACGTTTGGTATTACAGAGTATATCATACTCAGAGTCATACCATCCTAACACCATAACCTTCCCATTTCTCTTCTAAAATTCCCTAGTTACATTATAGAGGTTTTTTTCTTCCCAAAAGACTAACTCTAGTTACCTATTAGGAAATTTCAAGGATTCACGTCAAGGATGTGGTAATCTCTTCTACCGATTCTTTCAAATTTCTTTCTTTTTTCTACTTCTTCTTATTTAGTTGTTTCATTATAAAGTAATAACATCAGTTTCACTAATATACAGATATGTTATTAAAAATATTAAACAACACTATTTCGCCTGCTATCCATCCTATAAAAAATGAAATCACGTCGCATGCGTACGTACGGCTTACCGTCTCCACATTGTGGTGTAATCACTTTTTTCACCACCACCTTACATGGATGCTTGTAATGGTGGAAATAATAACTGTAAATGATTATTATAATATGAAAAAAAATATTAGATATTATACACCATCCACCCCATTACCATTCAATAATTATGGGAATGATATCATCGCTCGTGCATACGTACAGGTTACCATCTCCACTACGTGATGAGATTCATTCTCCATGCTAACCATTCCAGAATGATTATAATGTATATATAATAAATAATCCTAAAATATATGACATAATAAAGATATTTTATTTATTTATATATATATATATATATCATTTACTTACTTCCATTCAATTTAATAAGGAAATGAAAACAGCGTTCATTCATACTTATAGCCTACCGTCTCCATGAATGGTGCATTCGCTTTCAATTATCAATCTATTATATATATATTTAGTTATTTATTTATATACTGAATATATATAATATATAAATCAATTTTTACCTTTTAAAAGTAACTGAATCATGATATAAGTCATAATATCATGAATAAAAATTCAAAACACGTATGATAAATAAAATGATTATTACCCAAAACGTTGCTTTAACATGGAATTGACAAATGAATGGGTAATATAAAGACTTAAGTGGATAATATATGATATCATAAATATTATTATGGTTCTGTTACAAGTAAATAATATGTTTAAACCCACTATATATGATTTTTGGACACATACGGAAGAAATCAGACCTAAAATAAGGGATAATTTTGCAATCTCATTTTTATCCAAGATTACTTATACATAAGTACTTACTTGGGTTATATTTATCATCCATGTCCATATTTTCTAAAAATGTTTTAATAAAATGTTCACTATTCTTCCATGTATGTTTAAAGTCATTTTTACCCATTTTTTACTTTTACTACATGGTATGAAAGGAATATTTATTTTGTTTACCATACAAGGTACATTTATTACTTTTCCAGAAAATGTATGCAGAGAATTTTTTTCATTTATCTTATACTACGTGAATAGATTTTTATGGTTTCAGGACGACTTATTTCCATGAAGCTTACTCTCTAATATTTCAAGTTTATTTTCAACTAAATTATTTTCTTTTAAAATTGTGCAACATTTTGAGAAAAGAAAACATTTTTGAATAAGAAATGATATTTTCCTCATGAACTAAGTTAAAGTTTTTTATCAAAAATATTTTCTAACTAAAATAACGCTTTTAAATAAGGTAATGTTTTTATCCCTATTATTTATATGATTTTATTATGTTAATGATGGAATAATCTTTTATATGGATTATTGTATGATGGAATGATATTTAAGAAACCCATTTTATATCTTTGGTGATGTTACAATGAATGATTTATGTTTTGTGGAAGATGTAAGAATGATTTAATTATGAGATGGTTGGGACCTATATCTCCCTCCAATGCATTGGGTAAAGATTTATATCTAATGATATATACATGGCTGGATAGGAAAGTAAATTTTTTTCCATGATATAGGGATGGAATATAATTTAAACACGGTTCAGTAATGTAATTCATCCACTACAATGATCTTTAAAGGAATGCCTTGGATACTATGGAAATCATAGTATGTGCTTAATGGTTTTCCACAATTCCATGCTTTATTCCCATTCTATTTTATCATGATTAATGTTCCTTTATGATCTATGTCTTATGTACTTCCAAGATTTATTTTAATGACTCAAGATTTTGATGGTTAAACTTAATGTTCATGTTTTTACATTCAAATATATATGGTTTTTTTATTTTCTCCATGTTTACCCTTACTGAGAATTTGAGCTAACCCTTTTTATGTTTTATTTTCCCTGGGATTTAAAGAAAGGTTTTAGGTAGGAAAAAAAGGGAAGATATTTATGGGAGATGTTAAAGATCATTCACTATGATTGGAAGATTATGTTCTGAGTTTCCGAATACACAAAACTAATATGGTCTTTTGGCATCTGTTTGTGTCATGAATTAAGTATTTCGTAAAAGAAATTTAATGTCCAAGTACATAAATCTTGGGTCTCTACACACATCACAACCTCATAAATCACATAGGATAATCCATATCGGAATCACTCTAGATAGATGGTATAAATTTATATCACTTCCAAAGTCATCTTTGGTTAGTGAATCTAGCCAACCTTATACTAACTACCCAGGTTATATCAATCAGGTGATCATACACTAGCGGGGGAGGATTTATCTCCCTCATGCTCATATAAAAAATATTGTATGATTTTAGTCATATCATGGTTATAATATGGCCTACTTAGGCCAATCATTTATAATATAATACATACCCCAACTCAAGGGAGCTTAGGGAACCTATACTAAGGGCCACTACATTCACTTAATCCATTTAAATAATACCCCATAAGGTTTTTTTCCATCAAGGAATATATTTATAATCAAAACCTCACCATCAGAGACCAAGAAATCAAGCCAGTGCACAAGGACCCATCAAGGTCATCGACACTTTGTTTTGTCCATTCCTAGAAATTTTACTTTGATTAAATAATTTATTTAAATAATAAAACTTTTCGTTTAATTTAAAGTTCAATCACATTTTTGTGTATAGACTGCATTTCACAAACCAGATATAATAAAAATTAATTTACAATAGGGTATATGGTTGAGAGACCACATACCTCATTTATAGAGTCATTTCCTTTATAAGTGAAGCCTGACCATATTTTTCAATGCTCACCCAAGTCCAAACATAAATCGTCCATCAACAAAAGACCCTAATTTCATTTATTAAATTTTATTAATTATAAAAGAAAAGTCCCGTATATTTTATGATTAAATTCACAATTAATTACATCACAAAATTAATTATAATAAATTTTAATAAATTTTATTTATTGAACTAGTAATAAATCCATAGTACTTTTTTAGGATCTTCCCAAATTCTACTTTCCCTTTTAGTTTACAAAATACCCCTTTATAATACTTTATTAATTATAAAATACATGCACTGTATAATTTATATGTGGTACTTACCACCATAGATAATAGGATACCATATTTTAGTGGTCGTTTAAACTGCCATTAGATATGAACAATTTACTTGGTAGCAGTTTAAACAGCCTCTAAATGTATATTTAAATATCAAAAACTACTACTGATTTTGCAACCCCAAAACCATTAACCTGGAAAAAAAACCATGTGTAGAGTTTATATAACATAATAATCTAAACCATCTAATAGTATTCATTAATCAACCATATAAAATACTAATATACACATCCTAACTTGACTAAAATGAAAATATGTTTGGTGACTACTATGTGCCACACATGATACATAAACAAAATATGTTTGGTGGCTACTCTCTTTCACACATGATACATAAACAAACAAACAATTTCCAAATTTTTCCAACATATCAAGAAACCCACTAATCATCATCTGATGATGAATAAAACTCCTCACCCTCTCCACCTCCATCTCTACTTCTTACTATCGACACCTTTAAGACAAATATATTGAAAATTAAATACAGTTTTATATTTATATTTAAACATAAAACCAATAAATGTTTTCAAACATAATGATATTTAATTTTTGTGATTTACCTACCCACCACCATTCTTTATCGATTCAATATCACTAGGTATGGATATGGTTGTCTTCTGATATAAATCAATCAATTATTTTTGCAAAGTGAATATCTGATTCCCCTGATACTAAATTTTCTTTTGCATTGAAACAAAATCTCTCTGAGCATCTCGGGATAGGGAGTTACTAAAACCAGGAGTGGATGCAGCATCAATCTCAAATGTTCATCCAAAGACCTTAGATGGTATGGGTCTTAAACCCATTTCGTACACTCAACCAGGATACTCCTTCCCAAGCACTTTACCAACTAGGTTAGTCTGGGAGACTGAGTAGGACTGCGTGTGATTGGAATCCCATAGTTCTATAATTTTTACCTATAAATCAAATATCATTAATACTATAAAAAATATATATTTACATATTTAAAAATTAAAATAAGTTATTATAATGAAAAATAAATTCATACCCCCAACTTCTTTGGCAGAGTCATTAAAAAAACTTTCATCATATTTTTTTATGAACATACAACCACAGTTCTGTTCACGATGTTGGGTGCCCTAAACTCTGTGAATGCATTAGAAAAAGCTAAATCAATAATTATAATATATTAAATAGATAACATTGTATTAAAAATATTTAAACTAATGAAATTATTACCATAGTCGATCAGCTTCTAGAAAAAAACTATTTAACCCCGTAGTGTGATGGATGATATTCTTAGACCGACTCAATGCATTATTCCATGAAATATCCTGAAGTAAATAAAAGATAATTTAATAATAATTTATGAAATTTCATCTCCATTTAATATACATGTATAAATATAAAATGAGATTAATATAATAGTATATATTTAAATCCCATATGCTTCTCATCACAATGTCTTTCAACAAAAACATTCCATTCCTCTTTGGGTACCCCATTGGTTACCTTGTAATGCATTTATTGTGAACTCAATGAAGTATCATTTACATCACCCCACAATCTCCATTTAAGGTCTTTCTATTTCTGGCCCAGATTTTTCAATTTCCACTTTCATGCAAGCACATCAGCAATCATAAAGTGGAAAAACATCTCTATACTTAAATTCATTATTAAAATATTATAATTTAATAACATAATGACATTCAATTACACCATAATTTACTAAATTACATTTATTTTTTAATCAAAAACCTTTATTTTTCCTAGTTAAAGGCATGTGTCTCCAATCATCATAAGTAATAAGAAGGGAAGATGGCTCTGCGACTAGCTGGCCTAGAATCTGGACAAGTATTCATGCGGCGTAATCTGTAGGTACCCTATAGGAATCAAATGGGGAAACTATATTATCTCTAGTAAGATTACACACATCTAAACTTTTCCTATTTTTCTCAATACTTTCATTTTTTCCATCTTTTATGAAAAAACTGTTGGTACAAAAAAAGTGCAATAAATTTATTCATATTAAAATTTGTACCTATAACAGTCACTCTCTAGTATCCCTATGATGAACTCGAAGTGGTACCCTGCTCTCTCACTGTTGAGGCTTTTGAAGAAGAAGGTGTCACCTGATCTATTGAAGGGACGCTCACAGAGGGTGTGAGAGATGGTGAAGGGTGGGAAAGCGAATGGTGTCTCACATGCTTTAGAGAGGGACAGAGATGGATCATCATCTGTCGGTGTGGTCAATAAAACAATGTAACACTTATTCCTTAGAATTCATATCATTTAATCAAATAAAATTACATTAAGAACATATATTTCAAAAAAAAATGAAGGAAAAAAATTAAAAATGATAACATATTCACAATACTAACAAAAAAATATACATAATAATGATAATTAATGACTGAACAAATGACATAAGTGGTGGATAAATGAATATATAACTGTACATACAATAATTTTCCCCTTCAATCAAGTCGTTTTCCTCCTCCATTACTTCATCTACTTCATCCACCCTTGTAAGACTGATATTTTCAATATCAGGTTAGAAAAAAAAGTCCACTTCTTGCGGTTGATGAGATTCAATGTCAGATGTCAAATATTCCACTTCATCACCCATATCATAAAAATCACTTTGTTTTAGGTGAACAACTACACTCCACCCTTCATCCACAACATATTCCACATAATATACCATTTTCACTTGTGATTATAAGATATATGGATCATGTAGTTCATGGTCACCAACATTCATCAAGTGAGAGAAGTTCACAGTAGTAAATTTAAAGGAATCCCCTTTAACCCCTCTGATAATATCAACCTAATTGCAT
Organism: Viscum album; assembly: GCA_963277665.1. Lineage (NCBI taxonomy): Eukaryota > Viridiplantae > Streptophyta > Magnoliopsida > Santalales > Viscaceae > Viscum > Viscum album. The sequence continues at coordinate 991,517,732 of OY728152.1, read as the reverse complement.
TTGAATAAAACAACTAAAAAATGCCAATAGAAGGTTAATTAGATAATATCAATCAACTTTCCATAGTATCCCACTTCAGAAAATGTAAATATAACACTATTCTGTGTTTTCCAACCCTCTTCTCGATCGACTGTACTAAATATAAAGTCATTCACATTGTATGTGTTGAAATTTCTAGCTTGTTTTAGAGAACCTTGACCAAGAAACATCAAATATTTTTAAAACAGTGCTCGAGTATCAATACTCATGATCTAAATAAAATAAAACTTATTAGATATAAAAAATATATGTGTCAACCTAATACCCATATTTATTGCAATATTTATAAAATTACACGTCATGAAAACCGTTATACAAGATCTTTATTAACAACTTTTGTTATATCTTTATCATTTCTTGTTTGGCCTCTCATTCATCTCTTTTTTTATATTCACAAATTTTCAATATATGGATCGGAAATTTGACTATTTAGCAGCACATATCTATGTGCCAATAATTATTCCATTTCTGTCAGTGTAACATTTGAGGTCCACCCAACTAATCGTCCAATAGCAGGAAATATTTTTTATTTCCCATGTATTTTAGATTCATTCAATGTGTTATCAATACATCCAAATAGATTAAATCTTTTCTCAACATCATCCACATATATAGAACAAAAAGTAAGACCCTCCTCTTCCAAATAGCTTTCAAAAATTGAGCCTTTAGGTTGATCTTTATTTCTCATGTATGATTTCAAATGCACAAGATATCTGTGAAATAAAATAAAAAACATAATTATGTATTTAATTATGTTTCATGAATATTTTACATAATTGAAAAACATAAAAATAAAGGACATCTCAATTGAATACATCCATTGATAATGTACGGGGCCTCTTAATTTAGCTTCCTCAACCAAATACATAGTTAAATGCATCATGACAGTAAAAAACGAAGGAAAGATCATCTTCATTGAACAAAGTGTCAATAAAAATCTCTCTTGAAGGTTTTCAATCTCAAATGGATGTAAATATTTCTCACATTATTTTTAAAAAAATGTGCAGAATTGGAGTACAACAGCAGTAACATTTTCTGGTAATAATGTATGAATTGCCAATGGTAGTAACTACTGTTACAAAATATGTGATTCTTGACTTTTTAATCCATGAAACCTATGATTATTTAAGTCAAAACACCTTGAGATGTTACTTTAATACCCATCATATCCCTTAAAATGTTTTAAAATTAAAATTAATAAATCTTTATCCTAATTTCTCATTGAAATTTTTTTCAGAGCATACTTTTCATTCTCATATGGCCAGAGATCACTCTTTATGTTCATTGATTATAAGTATTTCCAAGAATTGAGATGTTTCTTTAAATTTCCATGATCATTAAGCAATGTAAAGATCAAATTGTCAGAAAAATTCTTCTCAATATGCATCACATCACGATTATACCGCAAAAAATTAAATTACCAATACGGAATTTTGAAGAATATGATTTTTTATTCCATTGTTGTGTTATAATTTCATTTAACGATTCACTTTAAACTCATTTACCACTATCATTTAAATGATTCACCTTCCTAAATTTTGTTTCTATGTTTACAAGTTGTGAAAATATTTCAGAACTAGTTAACTGTTCGAACCATGGTCTTCTATGCATGATTTGGAGTCTGGTTTGTGTTTGTCGTCAATCAGCAGTGGAAGTTCAGAATGTGTACCCGCAAAGAGATCACACAGTTCAAGTAGAAAACAGTATTGAAGGTTGCGTTGTTTCCCAGTGTTTGCCAAATTTTTGGGGTCCAAAATTTGGATTTTGGTGAGCATCGTGAAAAGTGGTTTTTCTTGAAGATCATATTTTTATATGGTAAAGGCATGAGTTTCGTGAAGATGGGATGCATGGATTGGATTTCGTGAAGACTAGAAAAATGGAGGTGGTGATGCTTCGTGGTTACAACGAGCTTCGTGAATGGAAGCGTTGAAAGGAAACGCGAGGGAGCTTTGCGGCGGCAGGGCGAAGTAAATGATGGAATGCTCCGTGATTACGACAAGCTCCGAAATCGGAAAATTTCCGTGGTGCTTCGCGATTTGGAAAGAATTCTGGCAGAAACTTCGGAGCTTCGCGATAGGCAATGATGTGGTGCTGACTTCACACGGAGGGGTCGAGGGTCGGTGGAATCACCTATAAATACAGGTCGACCCCCTCGAGAGAAGTAGAGAGATTTTTCAGTGAAAATTCTTTGCTCTCATTTAGCGAAGGAAGTTCACGAAGGCAGTGTGCTTCGCAAAAGAGGAGCTCCACGGCGGCTATTCTAGCTTGGCAAATGTCATGTGCTCTACGTTGGCTCAGTGAGCTTCATGAGGGAAGTCGCTTTGGGACAACTTTAGCTCCACGAAGGCCTAAGCATTGCGAAGGCTTGAGCTTTGCGATGGTCTGATATCCATGAAATTGTGAGCTTCGCGAAAACGAAGGAGCATTGCAAAGGCTTGTTTGAGCTTCGCGAAATTGGGAGCTTCGCAAAGTAGGGTGATTTTCAAAGGTACTTTCCAAAGATTGTTTGCCCTGTGTTTAAGATACAAAGGGGTGTTCATTAGTGGATGAACATTGGACTTCAATAGAACATCTACATACGAAAGAGGATGCATTCTTATGAAATGATTAAGAGACCTTCACGTCTATAAACTGAGTGGGACTTCACCAACAGCAGTGAGCCAGGGGGAGTCAACGGGAGTGACCCGAGGGATGCAGTGAGATATCCCTAAACCTTTGTAAAGGTAGTGAGCCAGGGACAGAGTGACTGTGCCCGAACCTTTGTAATCCACAGCTAGTGAAGATTAGTGGAATTATGTACGACCAACAACTTGCCGGCGTATGCTCCTTGGACGTAGCCCTTAGTGGTGAACCAAGTAAAAAAGTTATGTGTCTTTTCTGTGCATGTGAATGTTTTCTTTCTGATCATATTCATCTTACAGGTTCAACAAGTTCCTACCAACATGGGAACAAGATCCATCACATTAAAATAAAAATATGTCACCCTGATTCACCCCTCCCCTCTCAGGGTGTCCCAGGGTCCTTCAATTGGTATTAGAGCAAGGTTGCTGGTGTTGAATCTGTCCTTTATCGTCATGGAGAATGCAATCAATGTCAGGGGAGTCCCTCACTTCGATGGAAGTAATTTCCAAATCTGGAAGAACATAATGAGATCTCATCTAAGATCTCTTGGAATGGAAGTTCTCTTTTCTACTATGCAAGGAATACAATTCACTGACCCAACAGGCCTGGCTATGACTGAAACAGACAGGAAAATTCTTGATGTCGATGCTAAAGCAAAAAAATTCACTTACTGCATCCCTTTCTGATCAGATCTACCTAAAGGTGATGAATTTCACCGCAGCAAAATCCATGTGGGATAAACTCGAGAATATTTTTGAAGGAGATAGCAAAGTGAAGGAGGAAAAACTACAAGTGCTGCACAATCAGTTTGATGATCTGAAGATGCATCCAGATGAGAATTCAGACTCTATCTTCAATCGAATTACTGAAGTGGTTGGAGAAATTCGGGGTCTAGGTGAATAAATCAAACACATTGATATTGTAAATAAAATATTAATAATACTTCCACCTCTGTACAATGCAAAGGTGACATCCCTTGAGGAAATAGATCTTTCAAAACTTTCTCAGGATGATCTACTTAGCAGCTTGGTAGCATATGAAATGAGAGTCAAACCAGAAGATTCTATGACTTGTGTGAGAAAGGAAATGGCATTCAAGGCCATAGATAAACTGAAAATCTCAAAATATAGTAGTGGTGAAGATGAAGAAGAAAAAGAAATTATTTTTCTCATTGCAAAGAAGTTCCAGAAGGGGAAAGGGAAATTCAAGGGGAAGTTACCTCTCGCATGTTTTCGTTGTGGAAAAGTTGGGCACATTGCCTCTCGGTTCTTAAGAAAGATCAATAATGAAGATAGTGAAGATGAAAGCTTCGAGAAGCCTCGGATAAGGTTCTTCAAAAATGGATACTTCAAATCTGGAAAGAAAATGCAAAGGAAAAGTTTTGTCTGTGAAGTGGAAGAAGATGATAATTAATTTTGTGATGAAGAAGAACCAGAATTAAAAACTGGGAACCATGCTTCCATGATGGCCACTATTGAAAATTCCGAAGATACTGGTGGAGAAGAACAATTGATAACTTGTGTAGATCCCAAGATGCAACTTAAGGATTCTGTTAGTAAGCTTAAGATTAAATGTATGAGTTTCAATAAGTGGAAATCAATTATAGAAGAATCAGCTGAATACATTGATCAACATGAAGCTGAAATTGAACGAATGGAAGAATTTGTGAAGGTAAAGTCTAAAATAATTGAAAGTAATGATGATGTAGTGGACCTGAAGCTGGAAATTGAAGAGTAGTCAAAGGTCATCAATGACCTCACCTCCAGACTTGATGAAAAATCCAATACTGCTGAGGGTCTTGAAGAGGAAGTTGTTACTCTAAGGTGTAAACTTGAGACTGAATCAATTCCAAAAGAATCGAGGAATAAAATACAGTTTGGAAGATTCTCAGATGCAGAATTACTAGCAAGAGAAAAGTGTGGTTCAGATGGGGTTGGAAAAATCTTGAGTGATCAAAGACATGCTTGCATGGGAAAGAGTAGAATTGGCTGTGAGGCTGAGACATCAACTTCTGGAAGTGAAAAGATCTAAAAGAAAGATAATATGAAAGAGGAAAATGTTGAAACGTTACCTAAAGTGCTGAAAAAGGAACCCTCAATCCAAACTAAAAGGAGATCTGAAAATTATCCTCAAACATTCAGAAATGATAGACAGTCTAACTTCTCTCTCAAGGAAGAAGGTATGAGGAGAAATTCAATTGAGAAGACATTTCCTCTCATGAAGTGTCAGTTCTGTGGCTATCTGGTCCATACCATGTCTTATTGCGAAGAGGCAAGAAGCTATCTGAATGGAGAAGATATAGAAGTTCAACAAAGAAGAACAAATTCATATCCTAATTCTTATAAAAGAAACAATTTCTATTGATATTGTTATCGTTGTTCAACCTTTGGTCATAAGGCTTCTAATTGCAGGCAGATAAGGGACATGGATACCTCATACTGAAGTTCAAGACAAGTCAAGTCTCGTCAGCAAGAAAGTGTTTCTCTTTCAAACAGGTTTTCTCCTCTCAAAGAAGATTTTTACTATGAAGAACCTGGGTATGTGGAAGAGATAATTGAAAGGCCATCAGTAATATATACTCAATCCAATGTCTCATGGAAGGAAAGGAGGAAGATTGAGAAATCCAACCTTGCAGAGGTGGCCCTCAATGCTGCAAAGAACAACAGTACCTGGATTCTGGATAGCGGTTTTTCATCTCATATGACAGGTAATGCGGGCCTGCTAACAGATATAAAAAGGACGGTTGATGGTACAGTACACTTTGGTAATGATGGGGCTCTAAAAATCAAAGGGAGTGGAAGTACCGAATTAGCTAATGGAGAACTAAAGAAGACAGAAGTCCTTTATGTAGATGGCCTACATCATAATCTCCTCAGTGTGAGTCAACTCTGTGACTTAGGACTTATAGTTACTTTTAATCAGAAAGGCTTCACTATCAAGGGAAAGAAAATAAATTCACTTATGAAGGGATGCAGAACAGAAGGCAACTTATATCAGGTTGATAGTGAAGAAAATGTATGTTACATGACTGTTGAAGAAGAAAAAAATTTGTGGTATCAGAGACTAGGACACATCAATCAACAAGACATTGAGAAAATATCAAAATTGAGAATTTTCATGGACATTCCCAACCTGAAGCGTGAGTGTGAAAAATCTAGTGATGCTTGCATTCGTGGGAACCTGGTCTGTAGTTCATATCAGCCAAAGAAGAAAAGGGCATCTCACCTTCTTGATCTGATTCATACAAGTGTATGTGAACCGATAAATGTTGTCGGAACTCATGGAGAAAGGTACTTTGTACTTTTCATAGATGATTATAGTAGAATGGCATGTGTGATGGTCATTCACAGGAAACGACAAGTCCTTGACTGCATGAAAACATATCGGTGAATCACCGAGAATGATACTGGATGAACAATCAAAGTGTTGCGATCTGACAATGGAGGATAATACACATCCATTGAATTTGAAAATTATCTGGAGAATCGTGTGATACAACATGAGGTAGCTGCTATGAGAACTCCACAAAAAAATGGTGTTGTTGAACATAGGAATCGATAGGTGAACAACATGGTACGAACTATGCTGATTGAGAGTCGTATTCCACGACATTACTGGAAAGAGGTTGTTCAAGCTGCAGTGTACATTCAGAATCTAACAGGACTTTATATGGGTGAGAGGAAGACACCATATGAATTGTGTCATGGATGGAAGCCTTCTTTAAAATACTTTCGTGTCTTTGGAAGTAGATGCTTCATCAGGAACAAAGAAGGAAATCAAGGGAAATATGGCGACAATGCAGATGAAGGAATTTTCCATGGTTACCCAATGAACAGAAAAGCCTACAAATGTTTCAACAAGCGTTTAGGAAGGATTGTGGAAAGCAGTGATGTTAAGATAATTGAAGATAAAAGCACAAATGCTTCAAGGATGTCATATGCTGATGTGATAGAAAGTTAGGAAGAAAGTCAACGTGAAGAAAATAAAAATGGAGAAATAGAGGAAGTTGTTCAAAACACTCAGCTTTCATATCATGATCTTGACTCAGAAGAAGAATCTAAAGAAGAAACTGTGGCTGAAGAGAATGCTACTGAACCTCGCAGGAGAAATCGAAGAGCTGAGATTGATCCATCCAACATAATTGGGGATAGGATTGCACCCACTCAAACAGGAAGGATGAGGAATAACACTCAATCTGCATTTTTATCTGTTGTAGAGCCATCCTCATTCGAATAAGCTGGAAATGATGAATCTTGGGTGAAGTCCATGAATGATGAATTAGATCAGATTGACAAGAATCAGACAAGGGATCTTGTCCGGAGACCCGAAGGTCACAATGTGATTGGTACCAAATGGATCTTCAAAAATAAGTTTGATGATCATGGACGTTTCATCAGAAACAAGGCACGACTAGTATGTAAAGGATACTCCCAGATTGAAGGCATTGAAGTTGAAGAAACCTTTGCTCCAGTGGCTAGACTGGAGTCAATCAGGATTTTCCTTGCCATGGCACTCCAAAGAGGATATAAAGTATATCAAATGGATGTCAATATAGCCTTCATGAATGGTTTACTCAAAGAAGAATTCTACATTGAACAACCAGTGGGCTTTGTTTTGGGTACTGATGAAACAAAGGTCTGCAAACTGAAGAAAGCTCTATATGGTTTGAAGCAGGCACCAAGGGCGTGGTACTCACGACTGGATTCATATCTCAAGAAGATGGAATTCAAAAGAGGAGGAGTTGATCACAATCTCTATGTGAAGAATTCTCCAAAAGATCAATTCATGGTACTAGTCTACATTGATGATATCATATTTGGTGGCAGCAGGCAGAAATCAGTGGACAAATTTTCCAAGTTTAATATGCAAGACTCCAAACCAATGTCAACTCTGATTGCAGTTGGAACTAAACTTGGAAAGCATGAGGATGGGGACTCTGTTGATCCCACCATGTATAGGAGGATCATTGGGATCCTACTGTACCTGACAGCAACACGGCCAGATATTGTCTTTGCCACATGCCTTGCGACCCGCTTGGAGAGTAATCCAATGGAAGAACATACGGCGGTAGTAAAAAGAATCATGAGGTACATTCAAGGTACACATAACTTCGGGTTATTTTTTGCTGCAGGCAGGGACAGTGAATTATCAGCATTTTCTGATGCTGACTGGGCTGGTGATGTAGTATACAGAAAGTCTACTAGTGGTGGAGCTTTCTATATTGGGCAGAAATGTGTTGGCTGGTTGAGCAAGAAATAAGAAAATGCCTCTCTTAGTAATGTTGATGCTGAGTATATCTCTGCCACAAAGGCATGCACTCAACTTCTATGGATGAAGCAATAGGTAATGGATATTGGTGATGAGGTAAAGCAACCAATGGTGATTTACTGTGATAACAAGAGTGCAATTGATCTTACGAAGAATCCTGTTCAGCATTCCCGTATGAAACATATTGAAATCAGATATCACTTTATCAAAGAAAAAGTTGAACAAGGGGTGATTAGAATGGATCATGTGGGAACTAATGAGCAAGTGGCTAATATCCTGACCAAGCCATTGTCAGCGGCTGTGTTTGAGAAGCATCGGTTGAACCTCGGTGTTCAGCCACCTCCTAGTGCATAAGGAGGTTACGCATTACCCCTCTCCCCATTTTGTGATAACTGTTTTTATCTGTTTATGGATATGATGCAGGTTTATGGGGGAGATACTATCCAGGGGGAGTATGGTTTGAGATGAACATTGAACAAATTATTGGTCTTTGGATTTATTTTCAATGGGGGAGAAAGGAATAAATTCAGGCAAGTAATGCTTCTATGATGAAAATAATGAGAAGGAAAACATTGGAAGTAATGCTTATTGGAAGTAATGCTTCTCTGATGAGAATAATGAGAAGGAAAAATTCAGGCAAGTAATGCTTCTATGATGAGAAGAATGAGAAGGAGAACATTGGAACCCAATTCAAGCTTCCTTTCTTGTTTTCTACACCGAGCATTGCTCACGTATACTTAGAGTTTTGGCTGAGTTGATTCTTGCATTTTTGGTTTTCATGTGGATGGAGATCTATTGAATTTATTTTATGATTGCCAACAAACCCAAAGGGGGAGATTGTTGGAACCATGGTCTTCTATGCATGATTTGGAGTCTGGTTTGTGTTTTTCGTCAATCAGCAGTGGAAGTTCGGAATGTGTACCCGCAAAGAGATCACACAGTTCAAGCAGACAATAGTATTGAAGGTGGCGCCATTTCCCAGTGTTTGCAAAATTTTTGGGGTCCAAAATTTGGAGTTTGGTGAGCATCGTAGAAAGAGGTTCTTCTTGAAGATCATATTTTTATATGGAAAAGGCATGAGTTTTGTGAAGATGGGGTGCATGGATTGGATTTCATGAAGACTATAAAAATGGAGGTGGTGATGCTTCGCAGTTACGAAGAGCTTCGCGAATGAAAGCGTTGAAAGGAAACGCGAGGGAGCTTCGCGGCAGCGGCGTGATGTAAACGAAGAAATGCTCCGCGATTACGAAAAGCTCTACAATTGGAAAATTTCCGTGGTGCTTCGCGATTTGGATAGAATTTTGGCAGAAACTTCGGAGCTTCTCGATAGGCAATGACGTGGCGCTGACTTCACGTGAAGGGGTTGAGGGTCGGTGTAATCACTTATAAATACAGGTCGACCCTCTCGAGATAAGTAGAGAGATTTTTCAGAGAAAATTATTTTCTCTCATTTCACAAAGGAAGTTCGTGAAGGCAATGTTCTTCGTGAAAGAGGAGCGTCACCGCGGCTATTCTAGCTCTGCGAAAGTCGTGTTCTCTACGTTGGCTTAGTGAGCTTCGCGAGGGAAGCCGCTTTGTGATGACTTTAGCTCCACGAAGGCCTAATAATTACGAAGGCTTGAGCTTTGCGATGGTCTGAGCTCATAGAAACTGTGAGCTTTGTGAAAAAGAAGGATCTTTGCGAAGGCTTGTTTGAGCTTTGTGAAATTGGGAGCTTCGCGAAGTAGGGTTCTTTGCGAAGTTACTTTATAAAGGTTGTTTGCTCGGTGTTTAAGAGACAAAGGGGTATTCATCATTGGAAGAACATTGGACTTCAATAGAGCATCTACATATGACATAGGATGCATTCTTATGCAAGGATGAAGAGACCTTCATGTCTATAAACTGAGTGGGACTTCACCAACGGTAGTGAGCTAGGGGGAGTCAATGGGAGTGACCCGAGGGACGTAGTGAGCTATCCCTAAACCTTTGTAAAGGCAGTGAGCCAGGGACAGAGTGATTATGCCCGAACCTTTGTAATCCACAGCTAGTGAAGATTAGTGGAATTAGGTACGACCAACAACTTGTCGGAGTATGCTCCTTGGACGTATCCCTTAGTGGTGAATCAAGTAAAAAGTGTTGTGTCTTCTCTTTGAATATGAATGTTTTCTTTCTGATCCTATTCATCTTACAGGTTCAACAAGTTCCTACCAAGGTGGGAACAAGATCCATCACATTAAAATAAAAAGTTGTCACCCTAATTCACCCCTCCCCTCTCAGGGTGTCCCGGGGTCCCTTATTAACAACTTTGGAGGTGATCTATAATCAATGAAACAATTAAATTTTGACTTGTTCAGCTAAAATCTATGATGCATCAAGAAATATTTGATGAAACAATAAGAACCATTTTCTATTATGAGGTAGACATTTGGGGTGGAAATAACTGTTACAAATTGTACAATCCAAACTCGTTTAAGTGTTCCAATAAGATAAATTCCCAAGTCTAGGGAAGTCACTAATGGCCCACATTAGAGCTTCTTTCATTTTGAACATTGTTTTAGAAGAAGCGTCATATTTATCAACATCATTGCTCCATAACTCTTGTAATTATTCAATTAAGTGATTCAAGTATATATCAATATCATCTCTAGGAATTGTTTTCTTGGAATAATCAAAAAAATTATAAATGACATTTGTTTCACACCCATCCACGGAGGTAGATTGTAAGGGATCAAAACAACTGTCCAAAAGCTATATTTGGTAATCAAAGCCTCAGATGGGTTGAATCCATCAGAAACCAATCCCAATCAAACATTCCTTGGATCAGATGAGAAATCAAGATGTAATGAACCAAATGACTTCTACGATTATGAATCTCATTGAATTCACATTAACTTATCATTGTTATTATATACAGAATGCCACTTCATGTGTTCGGTGGTTTTTGATGACATGGATAATCTTTGCAATCAAGTATTTAAAGGAAAGTAACATAAAACCTTTATAGGTGTGTTCCTTTTCTTCCTATTCCTATTATTATGTTGATTCATACTTCCAACATCACCCATTTACTTCCATCTAAAAGAAGAACATTTTTTTAAATCTTGTCTACTTGAATCTTCTCACTAATAAAGCATAAAATCATTATGGCATGAATGTATTTTGGTATAATTCAGACCAATCCTATTAAAAACTTTTTTCATATCATAAGAAGACTCGGGGTTGTTTGCTTCAGGAAATTCATCACACAACAATTCCAATATCATGTACATCACCTTATTTGTAATTCCACAAAGAAATTTGATATGGTACAACTTCAATAGAAAATAAATTTTGAATATTTCAAACATCCACTTTACAAATCTTCATTTCCTTCTTCAACTAAACCATGAACCACATTTTTCTTAGTGAATTTTTCTCTTACGTTATTCTCCACATAATCAAGAGGACGATCTAATGATAGGTTATAATCTTGATTTGGTTGGTATACAGTCTCAAAAACATCACGTTTCACATTGCAATTTATAGCACCCTCAACTAGTTGTTCTAATATGTTTTTATGTTGATGTTGGTTTATTTCAATTCCTAATGCATCATTTATAAGTTTTTTAATTTCATTTTCCATATTCGATAAAGTTTGGAGCTCATTATGTGGATTGACATTAGTTCTCAACCTTTCTATAACATTCGATTCTCTATGCCAAATCCAACACAAATATTGAGTAGGTAATTTCTTTAATATCATGTGTTCATAAACTTTATATCTGTTCAACCATATTCTAAATTTACATTTAAGACATGAACATCTTATTCTTCCATCAACTGATCGATTGGAAATTTCAAAATCTAAAAACTCTTCCAAACCCTTAGCATACTGAGGTGTGTTTGTCGGTAATGTGATCCAGCATTTATCCATATATATCACAAAGTATTTAAAGATTATTAAAAAAATTAAAACACATTACTATAACTAAATAGGAAATAGATTCATATATATAGTTTAAAAAAAATATGAATATATTAAATAAGGTTTTTTTATATAAATAAATAAATAAATTCCATATATAAAGGAATGTATTGAAACTATATTTTCCACATTTCATGATGTATGTAAACCTATATAGGATAGTCCTATGATGTTTAGTGGAAATATAAATTCAGTTATCTTTATGTCATAGTGAAAGTGTTTTGTTTTAAGATGATTTCATTCCCATTGATTTGAAAAAGGAAAATGTGTGACATCACGACCGTTGATTAATTTTTTGACAATATGGGACATAATGACCATTAATTATGAATAACATTAAAGATTGTCATGTATAGAGACTTAAAATAAATAATATAAAGTATCAATTCCATTAATTACAATTATAAATAAGTAACATCATGTCTATATATTCCAAGGGAACATTAATGAATTCCATGTCCTAAAATTAATAATAAAAATAAGTAACTTCATGTACATTATATATTTTATTAATTATGTAATCAAAAACCTTACAAACTATATTCAAGGATATAAAATAACACTCAATCCATTATTTAATTATTTTAATCATTTGAGCCATATAGTTTCTAAATAATATAAGGGGACATGGTGTATAATATATTCCACTACATCATTTTATTAAATCACTTTATCAAATTTCACTAGCTAAATTGAATCCTAAAATGACTTTGTGGTGCTTAAGTCACAAAAAGGACATAATTCATTATGTAATGTAGTAAAAATGTCCCATGTGGTGGTTTGGTTGAGTTAATCAACCTCAAACTAGATATCAAGGTCTCCTATCATGTCTATAATTGAATTCCAACAATTAGTTTTGGGCTTTATCTATTTTAGTAGAAATGCAGGGAAAATATGTAATATGTCACAACAAAAACCTAATATAAAAACCCAAAAAAATATGTAAAATTATGACACCACCAACCTTATACTGATGGATTAATATTTAAGACTGCATTTATTCACCTTTGAAAGTAGTTTTCAATATTTAATATAGAGATAATGACCATAGGAAATGAACATTGGATATGAACATTGACTAAGGGTATATAATCTTAAATTGGAGTCATTTCCCTCTTTATTGAAAATTAAAATGAACAAGAGATAAGATGATATTCCACTAATCAAATCTATACATAAAAAATTAATATCCAATTCATGAATCTAATTTCATACATAACAGAAACAATTAAATTTTACCAAAATAAATCCTAGACAATGACTAATGACTCTACTAGATTTTTAAAATCAATGAATTTATATGTTCAATACTACATTTTTTCACCAATAAAGACCTATTTGAGTACTAGTATATGTGAATAATGTTTTGAGAAATATAATTTCGAAAACCCTGATTAAACGCAACCATGATCATATAGCTCCTGCATGTCACTGATAACACATTACCCTCCCCGCAAGAGCCTATGTATGTGACCCCAGGAATATTTCTCCTTTATGATACCTACTCTAGATATACCATTTCATATGGGATATTTCATAAAATCCTTTCACATGAATCAATTTATTTGACCCAAATCTTGTGAGTTTGATAATTTTTTGATCACATAACCGATCCAGGGAAAACACTGTGAGAAACTAATCATGTGATTGGGTCATGGAAAAACTTTTAAACCCTCCAAGATCTAGTAAACCCCATAATATATTGATCTAAAACTTAATAATGTGAACAATGTGTATTAATAGAGCTAACCCAATAACTAACTTCCAAAAAACATAGTCATTCAACCACTCCTCTACCTCAAGGAAACGCCTAAACATGACCACCTTCAATTGTGGGTCATGTGACTCCATTCACTATATGTTAATCCAAAAAAGCCTAAGTATTCCCATATAAGATACAATATTCAAATAGAGATAGAGGGATAGGTTGTAGTCATTCTTTTGCACATCAAAATATCTGTAATATAAAACACTAGGTTTGGATATCTAGGTCAAATACCTAGCGAAGTGAGGCGCGGTGAGGGACTGCAAGGAAAGGGGTGGTGAGGATCAGAGGGGAACGACGAGGTCAGGTGAGGGGAAAACATTTGTGGCAATGGCCAGTGATGAGGCTGGCACGAAGAGGGTTGGCAAGGATCAGAAAGAAAAGAGATTCTAGGTCTTTAGGGTCTTATGGGGTGGGGGTCATGGGTTTTGGGGTAGGGGAGAGTGTCTATTGTTAAAAAAGTGTTATTATTTAGTGGCGGTTTATAAAAACCCACCGCAGAATTTTTTAAAAAGAAATATTAGCAGCGGTTTAGTAAATCCCCGCTAAAAACTCAGTTTTTTTAGTGATATGTTACCCTTACGTAGCGGTATCCCATATAAAGAGAAATAAAAATGAAAACAAATATAAATTAAAATAAAAAAATACCTATTATTCTTCCCTGTAAATCATACACAAGAGACATAAGAACAAGTTGCATACTTCTTTTAAAAATTTACACAACAATTGAAAACAAAAAATTAAAAACTCATTCTAAATGCACATCATCACACAATCACCCAAATCCCATGTGAATTTCAAAAAAAAATTGAATGCGTATGAGGTGATAATGAAAAAATAAAGATAACCTTTTGGAATATTATCAAAACTATGAGCATGGAATGACCCTAAATGGTTGTTACATCTCAATCCAGCCTCAAATGATCTCTTCAGATGAGTTTACCTATCTCTCTCAAATATTCTTCTATTAGTTCAAGTGTGGCTTTCAGGGGAAGCATCTTATCCCTTCATATTAAAATTATGGAGATAATGGGGGGAAGAAACAAAAAATATAATTTTAAATTAATTATTTAAATTAAATTTTTTTAATTTCAATTCATGTATGCATATCTAAACCCCAATACCAAAAACCCAGACATGTTTATTCCTATCCTTGCTAAAACACTCCTTTTAAAACTGAAACATAAAGATATAATTGAAATCTAACACTCTTTTTAGGACATAAAAACATTTATATCTATGGAATAATTAACAGTTAATTTAATAAATATTAAAACACTCCAAAAATTACCCCAACATAAAATAACACCAAATTCATTCCCAATGGTAAACACCCCATTTCAGGGTTAATAGAATAGTCATAAAATATTTCTGGGATCATATTCTTGAGTACAATTTATTTTTTACCCCTTATGAGCATCCAAAACCCGAAAAAAAGTCTCCATGAAATTTATATCCCAATAAAGTAAAGGTATTTACAATATCCCCATTGTAGCACTTCTCACCCTTGATAAATCTTAGTGGTCATCCAGAAAAAATTATCAACCCTTATTAGTCATAAATCTATGCACAATTCATTGAGTTCTACCTTAGAACACTGAATGAGATTCTATTATGAAACACCAAACATTATTCACATTACTCTTCAAAAAACAGATCCGCCTACTCATCATCATAAATAAACCACTGAAACACCAAGACGATGATCCATGAAATCCATATATCATAATTCACCATGGTATCATTGATCAATTCATCCATTGGCTTATAGTTCTTCCCATCATAAGGATCATCTCATACAGGCCAATTCTGATCCACAGTACGATCCACTATCATAATAACTAATTGAACACATTCTCATTCATCAAAAGACATGATAAGTGCAGTTTCCATCTCTCTTTCCAGCAATTATATAGGATAAAATTTATTAGTCCCCATACATTCATCCTTTCTCAATAGCACTCAATCACATCTTCCAACACATTATCACATCACCTGATCATGATGCCCCAATCCCCAAAAGCATCATGAGATCATTCAAAACAACCATACCAAATTCCAAACCCAAATTATGGTATAATTATATGATTGAATCACTAACCAAATACCACATATATCATTATCTCATATCGATCATCGGGTTATCTCTAATATGACTCACACTTGGATTAAATAAAGTTCATCCTGAGTCTGAATCCAATACTTGAACTACATCCGGTGTCACATATTTATTTTGATTCAGGTGTTTCCCAAGGAATAAAATATTAGTGGATAATAACCAACACAATTATCTTAGTTTTATATCAACCATCCACCATCTAGTCTCATCACACATCAATGACCCATCTTACCTGAGGGTTTTTTTCACATCCCATTCTCTATTCATCAGTGCACATGATGGCTTTATGTGGTCATACCAGTCATAACCAAGAACGGACATGGAAAATTAAACACAAACCATTCACAATTCACTAGGTATTTCATACACAACATCCATAAAAATTCCATAGCAATGAGGGTCACACCCACTAATTGGGTATGTGGAAATATCCACCATATGTCTTTCCTTATTCTTCTCTTTGAACAGAACCTCAACATGTTTTATCCCCATTCCTCCTTTATAATAATTTTCACATAACACACTTAGGTTGACCATATCATGACACTGTAATCCATTTTTATGGCACCACTCACCACAAATGGACATTACCCATTTTATTAAAACTCTCAAGCAACCAATCATACATAATTCACTAATTCCATTGGTCCTTGGCCCACACATGGCCACTCACCATTTCATAAATCAATGGAACCATGTATAACCAACACCTACTATGACAATCTTATAAAAACTCAAGGGGTGTACTCTTCCATAATTCTCAATAAAAGAACCAAACTAACACTCATATTAGTCTTACATTACCAAACCTAGGCTCATGTTCCCAAACCATAGACCAAGCTCATGGAATGTCAATATCATAAACACAAAATCACCACTACACTATTTTCCAATAAGCCTAACATCACACATATGTCAAGGATAATCACATCATCAACTATCACTTAATAATCATTCCAAAGGTCACATGAATCTCTCATGAAATCACCATGCTCCTAATAGGAAATTGTGAATCAACACGGTCTAGCACTCGATCGAACCTTACCACCAAAACCCAACCATGATACTAAAATCACGTCAAGTTATTTTTATCACAAAAACTAAAGGCATCACCATTATTATACCATATACCTAGTAACACCTCTAATGTACCGATATAATGGATTTAATAATGTACCCATACTTCTCATCTTTAGGGAACTTACAAGCTCGAGTTAACCCCTCTATTAGCATGTCATAGAATATCATATCCCATATCAACAATAATACCCATCTCACCCATCATAATTCATGTCTCAAAATAACTAGTATATCCTACATAACCCATACTTCATATATCATATAGTTCACATCTCAAATTAAACACCTACCTAATCCCATTTTTAATATCACTCGGCAACTCACATGCCAATATTCCCACCCTGGGGTCTCATATATATATATATATATCCTGGATCACATTCCAAATCATCATCCTACTAGGGCACTGATCTCCACCAGGAATTTACATACAAGACTAATCCCTCAAGGATAATGATCTCATTTATGTGCATGTTTATATATAATGTTTCCACTCTAAAATGATTTGTGTCGAGTAAAACATATTCACGTGGTTCGGTTGAGTGAAATGTCACCAAAAAACAATATGGTAAAAATGAAATATATGTTTTTTTTACACTTTAAATAACCAAAATTGTATAGTAATCATGCACATGGGATTTATCATAAAGGCATAATATACCTATAAATACTTACTAGGGGTAACTATAAATCCCTTACAAGAGGGAATACATTGTCATCATCAAGGAGTATCCTCCATAAGACCCACATGGCATATCATCAAAAGAAATATATGGTGTTATAGCTAAGTATAATTCCACCAAATAATTATATGGGAAAATTTTTCATTAGTTGTTGTTGATGATTTTAATAGTGGAACCCTCTATCTTTAGTTATATCAATCATAGGCAAGAAATAGTATGTCTTTCGAATCATATGTTCCAATAATAATTCATCAACATGGGCCTCATGATAATAGGACAAGATCCAAAAACCAATAATAACAAATAAATAATCCAAGTGCATCACAGTTTTTGAAATCATACAATCATAACATTAAAAATATATAATAACAATCACATACCCCTAGTAACTGATACTTCCCATCATGAATTTTGTTCATGATACACCTAATTGAGGTCCATCACAAGCCTCAAAAAATTCCAAGATCACTTATCGACCATATACCTAAATACTAAGAAAAAAACTACTGTGCACTCTGTCATATAAGTCACATAAATAATCCGATTTCAATTTGTAATATCATCAGTGTGGTTCAATATGAATAGTCACCAAACTAGAGATTCATGTGACCTCAGGTGAACCTCCTTATATTCCATAGGTTTCAAACTATAAGTGATGTTTTAAGATGAAACTATGGACTGAATATAACCACATATTAGAGTAAATATACAATATTTAATAACCAAGTAACACCTAAAAAATATATTATGATGAATAATAAAACATGAATCATTAATACTAGTAAATGAATACAAAATAATACAGTCATAAAAATTCAATTTCATTCGATTACAAAAAGGCTAATCACCCATAAGTATGATCACAATATGATAAATAAAATAAATATGTAAATATACATAGACTCCATGGTCATCCTTAGGCCATACCTCAATCTTGGTATCCCACTTCATCATATATATCATTCTTGATCATTCAACCTTAGGCCTCTTCCCAACTAGAACCTGTGAAAAGGTGATGAATGATTTGGTACTAGAGTGTCATTTTATCACAAGATGTGTGTGAGTAAAACTTAATAAGTCAGCACCAACATTTTCCTTAAAATAACCAGTAAATTTTTGGTGTTCATGTGATATGATCTACTAAATAAATAAATAAACTTTTGAAATGTAAATAAAAAGTTACAGTCAATCCTATGGATCTAACCTGGCTCTCAAGATCAAAAAAAACTACTTCAGCTAGTGTTAGTGTGTCTTTGAGCATAATACATCACCTCAGTGGAATATATGTCCCACCCCAGGATCCCACAAACATGTATCCACCATATATAACTATCATATCCAAGGGATTAACCTAAGAATCAAAAATAATATAGTAGACTCATGATGGGTCTTATAGATTCTTCTAATAATCTCAAATAATATATCAAATTCTTCTCGAGCCCTAGGTATTAGCATAGTTATCCCATTTATATGGGAATAATCTTTGGATCCTATACATCTTAGAAATCCTATAGTATTCGGAGTCCCAAGAGTCAGATCCTAGGCATGTTAGGAAACTCATTTTACTATACATCACCACCTTAAACTAGAAATCCTAGATATCCTATCTATAACTAGGGATTTAATACAGATCCTAGGAATCACTACGAATCCCATAATTTATATCTATGAATCCCACAAAATCTGAGGAATCACTAGAATCTCTTTTGACATAATATAGTGAAACCACAAGATCCTAGGGGGTCAATCATCAGCATCACCAAATCAATAAGTATTTCTAGATACTAGGGTGGTGATCCATAGAATTCTATGTTCAACAAGAATTTATGGATATGAGGGAGGTTATCCCTATAATACATCATCATCAAACACTATCAAATCCTTAGGGGTTAATCCTATGAATTCCTCATCATCATATATCAAGGGGACTACATCAACCCAATGAAATATCATTATAATAACAATAATAGAATGGTTTAGACACTTTCCCAACCCATCTCCTATAATTAATGCCATATTCTCAACTATATATCCTTTCATCGTCACTATAGACATTCATGACTCATTTTATGGACTCGAGTTCCAGGGTGAAACCTATAATCATCTATATTGGTTCTAATAGACTGACCCTCTATAGGGTCTATATATATTTGTGCATCATCCAAGGACCCCAGGTCACATCATACATGAACACCCATTATGGGTTATTATATCCCACTACCAACTCAAAAGTTAACATTCTTTTCTCTCAGGGAATATAATTCTTTCACATTATCCTAATAACATAAATGTCTCACCGAACTCATGGGATAATCCATATTGGAATCACTCTAGAGAGATGATATAAAGTTGTATCACTTATAATGTAATCTTAGATTAGTCTAACCACCCAACCTAACATCACCTACCCAAGTAATTTCAACTCAATTGTCATACACTATTGGGAGAGGAACCCTATTGCCTACACTGATCTCAACTATCTCGTAATCTTTTATGCTTCTCAAGGTTTCAATATGGCCTACTCGGGCCTATCATTTCTAATATAATGAACTCCCCTACTCAAGGGATCTAAGGGAACATATACTAAGGGACATTATGTTCACATAATCCATTTAGATAATACCTCTAAGGTTTCATTTTTGTCAAGGGGAATATTTATAATCATGTCCTTGGCCATTGGTGACTGATGAATCAAGCTAGTGCATAAGGAATTATTATGGACCTCAGCACTTTGTTAAGTCGAATTAATGAAATTATACTTTAAAAATGATTTATTTACTTAATAGAATGACTCATTTAATTTAAATTTCAATAATACATAGGTATAGAGACCGCATATCACATTCTATATATATTAAAAATTCATTTACTAAAGAGTGACTATTTGAGGAACCACTTAACACATTTACGGAGTTACTTCCTTTATAAGGGAATCTCAATGATCTTCATCGAAGCTCCTACAAATCCAAATGATCATCTTCCATCAACATGGGGCCTTAATTTTATTTATAAACTTTAATAAATAGTAAAATAAATTCCCAATTTGATTTATAAATAATTAAAATTGTAATTCCATAATTAAACATAATTATAATAGATTTTAACAAATTTTATTTATTGAACTAGAAATGAATCCATAGTAATATTTTTTAAGTATTTTTCTAAAGACCTCTTTCCCTTTTAGTTTCCAAAATACCAATTTATAATACTTAATTAATTATAAAATAAAATTATTATTTATTTAATAATTAATTCCACCATTAATTAAATTAGAATAATTAATTAATTTTAATTCCAAAAAAACTAATTTTAAAATCCCAAAATAATTCTATGAAAGGGGATAAAACTATTTTTTTCAATTTATTTTTGAAAAACCCTAACCCTTTCATAACGGGGGTCACTATGTACGGGTAAATTCGGTTACCCTTGCACAACATTACCACTGGATAAGGATAAAATTTGGTTACCCTAACGTAGCTCATCTATTATGTAAGGGTAACCCTAGTTACCTTCATTCAGCAAATAGCCACTATGTAAGGGTAACCTATGTTACCCTTACACAAAGGTCTCCCCTATAAATAAAATTAAAATTACAAATCAAAAATAAACTAATTCAAAAACACTTCTTCTTATTCACTAAAAATCATGAAAATAAGACACAAAAAACATATGTCGGCTAATTTTAAAAATTAAAATAATAACTAAAAAGACAAAACAATAAATCCCACTCTACCTACATATCAATCCTAAATCTCCAAAATCCCATATAAAATTAATAACAACAAATTTGAATGTTTATTCCATGAAAATAAAAAAAAAATTCTATCCTTATTTCATATCATCAAATCTTTGATCTCAAAATCACACTCGAAGGCCACTTTATCATGATCTGGCCTCAACTGAGCTCTCTGGAAGTATTTTCCTCTCCCTCTACACCTTTCTTCTCTTTATTTGAGTGTGTATTCTAGGGGAATAATCTTCTCCCCACATATAAAACTAAGGGATACATGGGGGAGGAGAAACAAAAAATATATAATTATAATATAATTTTGTTATTTAATTTAATTTAATTCAATTTAATTTATAAATTTCTCAACCATATTTATGGAACCCAAGCCAAGTTTATAACTCACCTAGTTAAAACCGATTATTCCAAACATAACCTTAAAGTAAATATTAAAATCTAGATCTAACATCACAAGTAAATAAAGAATCTAAAATTTTCATATTAATTAATATTTGTGAATTAAATATTAATTTTACTTTAAAGGGGATTCTATGTTTGGTGGCATACCCAATATGAAACAATTGTTTTATCCTAAATCTTATGTTGCACACAAGGATGAGTCATACTGAGAAATATAAAATTATTATTATATTATTATTTTAAATGGTAGTTAAAGCCTAACTATTGTATTGGAAAGAATGAATAGAACTAACCATATTATGATTATACAAGTTTTTGAATATCTTTACCTTTATCCAATAAATTTTATATTCTTAAAATGAAAATGAATCCAATTTTAAGCATAAATACTCTAATATTTTTTAAATGTAGTTTTACTACCTTTTGATGGAGAACCCTTTTTAAATCTAGTTTCTTTTCAAATTTATATATTCTATTTGACAAAATAAAATTATTATTTAGAAGTAGGACATCAAATTTATTTGAGTAAATTTTAGGTATTTTTCTGAAAAAGTTCATTTTTAATGAACAGTGGAAAATACTACATTTTAAGTCAAAACTGTCTTTTTATATAATTTATTTATATGATTAGATTATCATTTTGGTTGGTTTTAAAGAGTAATTAGATTATATTTTTATCATTTAATCCAATTCTTTTCATTGGATGTAATTTCACTTTGAAATTGGACATAAACACATGTCAATCTTTTGGTAGTTTTTATATCTTAAAAACACGTTTTTTGGTTTTGACTAGAGGAATAAATTTTAAATTATTTTCTGAAAATTATTTATTTTGAATTTGGAAAAATGGATTCCATATTTGGAATTTGGATATTCAAATCGTTTAAATAGGTAACATTTATTTTTAGACATTATGAATAGTAATTTTAGTAAATATTTTTTTTACCAAGGTTAAAGAGTAAATATGGTAAATAAGGGTAAAAATTAATATTATAATAATATCAAATTAACCTAACATGTGTCATAACCCTATATTATGAGATATTTCCAACCATATGAATCCTTGGGTAGATTATAAGACCCCATGGAACCACTTATGTTTGAAAATGTCATTTAATTACTTTTAATTTAATGTTAAGGAAACTATATCCTAAACATGTATCTTTTATTAAACAATTTGTTTATGGGGTTATATAAGTGCTATATTCCACTATAAATATTAATTAAAAAGATAAAAATATTTCCTATATCATGGTATTTTATTTATAACTTTTATACATCAAATAAGTAAATTTATTTATGACACAATGATGATTTAGTGATTACCTTATTAATGAATGTTTTAAATAAATAATAATATAAAAATTACAAAAAATATTTATTTTGAAACATTTTATGACATAAACGAATTTTATGTACTATTATGAGTTTTTATATTTTAATTCATGAAGTTTTTTATAATCAATCATGTTTTTATGTATTTTTAAAAATGCATGATATAAATAGTATAAAATTTTAAATAAATGAGTTTTAAAATAAATTAATATTTTATTAAATGATATATTAGTTATAAAAATCCTAGATTTAGAAAACTGACATATATTATGTTAAAATGTTCAATAATTATCCATTTTTGTGTCTCTCGGTATTTTATAGTCACTATGGTATCCATATATTATGAATATACAAGAAGACATGGTGAAAGTTAAATAAGTTTACTAAGGGTTAAAGATAAAAGATAAGGTTACTTTTGTGAAGTAAACTTGTATAAAACCCATTATATTAGAGGTTTTATACCCATAATCATATTATATTAGAAATATATAACTTTTAAATTATTATAATTTGATAATAAATTAATAATAAAATAATACTTTCAAACATTCCTAAAGTGCCCCTCCTCCCTCTTATAAAAGGACACAACCTATAACACTTACTCACACCTCTCAAGACACCTTGCTTAATTAAAAATCTACCCAAACAATCTCCCAAAATTCCTCAATTACTTCTATAATCCATCCCCTAGGTAGAATCCAATTCAATAAATCCCTTTGGCTCAAATCAAAAGAAGATACCCGATTTGAGGTAGTATTTTCTCTGAAGTTCCTTTCCATTATTTTTCCTTCTACACTCCCTATGATCCTATTATTATTTGTTTATATAACACCTCCAGTATCCTAAATACACTAGGTTGTTTTTATTATAATTATTCTAACTAAACCTGCACACACCTTTGTCTAATGGGTATAGAACATATTGTTTCTGTGGACGGCGAACTACTGCCTCATGAAACGATGATTGTTCAATATTCTCCTACCACCTCTTATGGTGGCCATTATGATGGAACTATAATTATATATGATATTTGTGATATTTATTTTATCTATATGATACAGTAATACTCATTTATAACATACCTATATTCCTTTCATGTTGTATAAATTTGATAATTTCATTTGAGGAAGTGTGGACTACCACCCCTTCAAAGTGATATGACTCCTTCAAGATATACATGGAACATATAAAGGATGTAATAAATGATATAATTTAACATATATAACATATATATTACACTGTAATTATAATATACCTACGTATCATATAGTTTTCATTCCTTTAAATGCGATAAATAAATGAAAGTAGTGTTCATGTGTACGTACGACTTACTATCTCCATTAACGGTGCATTTAATTTCTTATATCCAAATGCTTTAGAATATTATAAATACATATATACTGGATATATATGAAACATATGATATCTAAATCATTAATATCATTTTTTATATAATGTAATTTTGAACAAATTGAAAATTTAGAAATATAACAAGTTCATTTTTGACACATGTTCTGAACATCGACAAAATGTCCAATATGAATTCAAATAATTAACTAATTTTTATAGCATGGTAAAAAGTGATATAAAAGGAATAATAAACTTGAAAAATGGTTCGAAATCATGTAAAAATTAACTTAATTTTATTATTCGGTAAATTAAAGAATGAACGATTCAAGTTGGACACCAGGTAAGGGACTTTACCTCAATCTCCTTTCTTTGAGGCATATTTTGATTTATACACGGCTTGATTTTATACGGGGTATAAACCCCTTTAACTATTAATTTGATTCAAAGGGAATATTTTTCTACATATATTTTTACTAAATGAAAAAGGTAATGTTTCTTTTTATCATACATGGTGACAATGGAATTTCCACCGCTGCGAACATTATTTGATATTCGAATTCCTTAAGAAGCCATGATGTTTTTAAATGGAAAATAAATATCATATACTCTTTTTACATATTTTCATATTGAAAATGGTTTTGAAAGTGGATTTACTATTTCAATATCTATAAATTATTTCTTGTGATTTTAAATGAAATTTTTATGATTGAAATGTTGATATTTTCAATCTTTTATGTGTGATGATTATATAATGGTACTTGGACATTTGATGGGTGGTTACATAATAAACCAAATGATGGGTGGTTCTGTGATAAACCAAGTATGGGTGGTTAAGTTAGAACCTCCAATTAATTGGGTTTGGAATTCAGCTGTATGGTTATTCCATTTTCAAGAATGATTTTTGGTAGTCCATTTTATGGTAATTCCATTTAAGTATGATTATGTACCAGGTTTACCTTTAATATGTTATGTGTTCTTTCTATGGGTTTGTGGTAATCTTTTGGTTACAAAAGGGTAATCAATGAGATTTTATTTTGTTAAGAGTATTTACTACTTTATAAAGGTGAAAAGTATTACTTATGATAAAGTATTCATGTTTTACATGTTGTTTTTAAAAACTAACAGTTTTATTTCTTTGTGTACACCATTCTGAGCATTTTATGCTCATCCCAAGTTTTTGAAATGTTTTTCATAGGAATTAAAGAGGAATAGGGTCCCGTATGGGATTAAGGAAAATTCATGTTGTTTAAAACATGTAACTAAACATGGTTATTTTATTTTAAGATATTTTATTTTAAGAAAAAAATGGATACGGAGTAGAAGTGTCTACATGTAATATTCAAGTTGTTATTTAGAAGTTATGACCTAATTATCTAAAGATATAAACCTTAAAATATCCTCAATGTGAATTTTTAACTCCATTCAATATTATGTAATGTTAATGGCTAGGGCCTTATAACAAAACTCTATTTAAATTATATCAAAATTTCTATCTATGGGATAATTACCATTTAATTAAATAAATATTAAAATACTCTAAAAAATTCCCTATCTCAGAATCTAAAAAAATTATATCCTAAGGGAAACACCTAATTACATAATCAAAAAACCTATTGTAAAAAAATTTTAGAATTTTTTTCTAAGGTGAAATAACCATTTTACCCCTCATGAGCATTTGAAACCAAAAAATCAAATTTCCACTAAAATTCATAGTCTTAAAAAAAGTGAAGGTCCTTACATTGGAGGGTTTTTCATATAATAGGATGGAAAACATGTCCAAAATGGTATCAATTTTATTTATAGGTTAATTATTGGTAATACCATACTTTATTTCCTAAATTATAAGATATAAATGTGTTTTGAGTTATCTTGTAAGGGAGGAGGGTTTGGTTGTCTGAAAGTGAGGTTATAGGGTGGAAACAAATCATAGTTGAATGGGAAAGAGTGTATTGGGTATGATGAGAGGTTGATTAAAGTTGGTAGTATGTGTAATTGGATTCATATCAAGTATGTTAGTTTTATCTATAATTATTCGGTATAAGATATATTGATTCTAAATATGGGGAGGGAAAAGAATCTTCTAGATCAGAGTTATGGGTTGGGAACCTGATGGATGAAAATAAAATTTTACATATACAAAAGTTAAAGGATTGCGTACTTGAAGGGTTAGATGTATAGTTAAGGTCATTTAAGATATATATAGAGGTTTTTAAAAGTTTTGATTAGTTAAGGGAAGGAAAAATTGGGTGGAGGTGGAAGAAATTGGTTCAATGACAAAGGTTGTAGGAATAAAAGAGGAAGTTAAAATGGATGAGGGTTGGGTAAGTAGGATTTTGGGAAAGTAATAAAAGAATGGATATAAAATATTTAGAATTTTGGATTCAATTAATATAGTAATGATGAGTTAGGAGGTGGACTAAATATTTATAATACTAGGGGTAGAGGAAAGTATGATGATGGAATGGTAAAGGATGGATACAAAAATGAATGGGATGAAAAGGGGGGTGGTATTTGGGATGGTGTATGTTTAGATATAGATTGTCTGGGAAGGAATGTTTGAAAAAGGTATGGATATATAGTTAATGGTATTGAGATGTTTCATTCATTGGTTTCCTCTAGAAGAACATTCTTTTTTACCTTTCCTGCCCTTTTCTATTTTTTTAGACAGAGAGTCATAATGTCCTATTATTCTCAAGAATAAGTGGGGTCACCTGCTTCTCAAAAGGATAGAAGGTATAAAGAATTAAATATTCTTCTATTTTACCCTATTTGGATACTTCAATAGAGGATGGAGGCTAAAGAGTCTCTATATGAAATTAAAATTCTAGGAGATAAGATGTTAAATATACTATATTTGGAACTCCCTTGTCTTATTTATTGATAAAACACTATTTTTATTTATTAATGAAAACTCTTATCTAATTGATAGAATAATCATGGATGGATTGGTCTATGATAGTTGAGAGATGATATTTCTCAATCTCAATATTTTTTAAAATAAGAACAAAAATGATCTAAAAATAATTCCTCTATATGATAGAATCAATACCTTTGGATTTTAGGAGGATATGGCATGAATATATTAAAATATATTAGTCATGAAATTAAATTGTTTCTATATGTAATTAATTAAAGGATTTAAAGATATGATACCTTGACCATCTTAATGTCCCCTTGGTTATGAACCAAGAGAGTGTAGACCCAGTTACAACCTATCTAAAATTTTAAATTAAGGGTGCTTGACTTTCATAACTGAGTAACTAATAAAAAATTCACTTCATTGGATAATTTTTTTTAAATGATACATACTAAATAGAATCTTTTTTATAGATTAACCATATCTCACCATATAGAGGGAATACAAGGCAATAAAAAAAATATAGGTATATCTTGAAAACACACCTTCAATGAAAAATATTGCTAAGAATGATAGAATCATATAACTATATTTAGAGTAAAGGGGGTGATTTTTACTTGTCTTTGTTGATTATTATTACACTTTTAAATTCCATTTTCATAATGACATATTTTTATTTAAGGTTCATCATCTTGGTTAATAAAGTGTTTTCAACAATAGATGAGAAAATAGATCAACAAGTATATAATGAGTGAGATTAATTTTATAAGAAATAAGATAGAGAGAGGGGACAATATTTAAGAATTTTAGGGTTTCCCCTAGAACTGTTGACCAAAATATATGTATATGGATCATATTGATTCATAATATATAAGTCTAATTTATAGTGTATGTTTTAAATCTTTTCAAAATAATTATCCTCATATAATCATAGTGTACCAGAATCTAAAGGAGGAATCTATTGATTTGAATTATATAAGATAATGACGGTGATTTAGAAAATAAATAAACATAATAATCTAAAAAAATAGATAATTATGTTTAACTAGGACATTTATTTGAGTTATTTTTTTGTCTGATAGGTCATATCTATTACAGTGGGTGTCATGAATTTTTTTAGAGGTTAATATATTGTCGTGTTTTATAGAGGATCATAGATATAGAAGAATATTCTGAAGAATATGTGTAGAAAAGGAAAGTAGAATTTGAATAGATTCAAGTATAAATACAAGTGTAAGGTTTTCCTCATAATATATGAATTCATATTTTCTATATCCATTATAAATTAGACTATCCTAATTTAGGATGATTATTCTGTTGTCATCACACTTATTTTAAAAGAATAATTATTCCCTATATATTGAGAATCATTAGTCCTCTCTAAAAAATATGATACATCGTTTATCTCAGATTTATTGACCTATAATTGTGTTGTTATAATCTAATTTTCTTCACAAATATATTTTTTTCCATTTTTTGTTTGAAATAATAAAATAACGAGATATTCTCACATTCATTCCAAAGTGTGGTTATTGAAACTGGTCTATCAATATCACATATGAATTTATCAATTGGTTTATCCCATTATATTCTAAAATTTCTTCATAAAATGAATATTTTTCCTCCACTTTTAGTGAATTACCTTTTGATTATTAATTTTATGTTTTTGTGTAGTCAATCGTAGTATTTTTCAAATAATAAGAGAGATGTAAAATTTTTGTCTAAATCATATTTAAAAGTTTAGAAATACATTTTCAAAAATATAATTTCTCATTTGAATTCATATGTATCATTTCATAAATGGTATGTATTATTTTATTTAAGACTTGGAAGACCTTTTTAGTGGAGCAGTAACTTAGAAAGTTTCCTTTAACATATTTTGAATCATACTTTCCATCATTTTCCTTGGAATTCTGAAATAAAAATTAATGTCCTAAAATGTAAAATATTATATTTTTAGATTTATTCTATTTTATAGTTAGTGAGGAATTTTTTAAAAGAAGTAAATATTAAAACATGAAATATAGTATAAAAACTAGTATTCATAGCCTGGAACAAAATATACAATATAATCTTATTTCAAAAAATATGTTTTTACAAGTTTTATTTCTCTTCTTGAAAAATCTTTTATTTTTTATACTTTTTTTGTTAAAAAGTTATGTTTTATGTCGTTCACGCTAGAAAATGTTTCAAAATACAAATTTTCAAGTTCACCATGAAAATAACTTTTAATATAAATCAATGTTAGATATTTTTCATTTGGAACTAAAGGGAAATTATTTTTTAAAAACTATTGTGATTTCAATTTTTAAAAGGGAATAAAACACAATGTATAATGATAATATTTGTAAAAAAATCATAAAAATAGTGCTTCCCAAGGATACATGTAGTTTTTATAGGGCCAAAACGGTTTATGTCGGTTAAATAAACTAGAATGGAATTTGACATAGGATTTATTGGTTTTAGGCTTACTATATGTTTCATACTATATTGGAAAGGATAACAAAGTTTATAAAAATAGAATCTCAACTCCATTAGGTACTTTATTGGGTTTTTTAATTAGTTTTTTTAAGTTCCATTGGTAATAATGCCTAAGAAAATTATTTCATAACCATGAAACACTTTATATAACCCAATGACAAGGAATGTTTTTATAAAATATTTCATTTAATTATAGTGAATATATATTGCAATGGTTGTCAGTGGATAGTATATAATATCCTTAAAAATTGGTTATGGAACATGAATTTTCACTGAAAATTAAAGAATATACCTTATCCCTACCTTGTATGGGATATCACCAAGTCCAATAATTTCCCCTTATGTGTTGTCTCAAAATGTGACAAATCCTCTAACTATTTAATTTTTGTTATAGAAACAATATTTTTTCAGTCATATAATAGAAAAAACAAGTATCAATATATATGAGGTTATTTATTCTATTAGTAATCAGAACATTATCAAACATATCAAGTTTTTAAATATTTTATTACCCAAATTTTCTTTTATTTAGAAATATTATAAAATAGTACTTTTAGTACCCATATTTTTTAAACCTTTTGGTATTTATGGGACATAAGGTTTCCTTAAATAAAGGTATTTTCCAACAAAAAATTTAATATTTCATTAAATATAACTTGATTTTTAGTGCCTAATGGTTTTTTAATAATTAGAAAATTATACCTTTTGTAAAAATTGATTATGAAAGAATTTTATTCGGGATATTATTTATGTCCTGGTCCATAATTGGACCTTGCAGGATTTTGATTGATAATAAAATTTATTAAATCTTCCCACCCTAGGTGAACAATAACAAATTATTATTTAGATTCTTATACTCTGATGTAAGATGATATAATTTTCCATAGTTATTGGAATTTGTAGATATAGATTATCTATAAGTTAGTGTCATATTAAGTAATAATTTTTTTTAGTTTTAATTTCTAGATCATTTTTGGCATACTGATACTTTGTATCCAGGATAAGGAATATGCCTTACTACATGATAGCATTGATGGTTCTCTATCACTATATTATGGTCATAATGGCCCCTCCTGCACTAGTGGGGGATGGGGAATGAGAGTATGATGTGTTTCCATTCCTAATTTCAGATTCATTAAAATTATCCATTGATCTTATCAATATATTGATAGAGAACTAGTCATTGATATCTCACCTTCATAATTTTTTGAATCATAAAACACAACTTGATCATTATATTGTGGGTAGATTTTGTTATCTTAGACCTTATAGTATAAAATTTTATCATCATTTCAATATAGATTTGGGATTTTTTTTAGTCATGCAGTGGTAGGACATTCGGATTCCCAACACATGATGATTATACTCTCTAATAAGGAAGATTATGTGTCAAGTCTTCTACTCAATCTAATTCATATTCCTCAGGTGTTGGTTTGATCTTTCGTTAATGAAGGATCCTTTAACATTGAATTTTTGGCATATATTTTTATATGATACATTTTTATTCCAAAATCCTTTAGTGTTGAATCTATATGGTACATTATTGGGAAATATTTTTGGTTATGATACTTGAACTCACATGTTTAAATAGCTGATTGTTTTTTGGATATTGGACAAGTTATATATTTCAAACACTCTCCATAAATTTATTAATATTTTTATTTCATGATATTTTTGATATATATGTATATATAATCTGTAATCTATAATCTATGAATATATTATTGGTTACTACAATTTTTTTCTTTGTCAAGGAAACACTTCAATCAAATGTCATAGGAGATCTAATTGTTGTGTTCCACAAAATGGGGAATCTGATGAACTGATGGAGTCTTTCTTAAATGAGACTCATTTTAAAATACTACTTCAATTGGTTTTATATCACTAAATATCTTGAGTTTTGGAGGGAGATGGTTTTAATGGTTTTGATTTGTAAATAGTAGAAATCCTGGAGCATCTGTAAGAATCATAGGAGGATTATCTATGAGATTTATAGGTACAATCATTCAATATTTCTTGATTTAATTAATTAAAACCCATTTTCATTTATTTCTTGGTTGATCTTTAAAATTATTTAGGTATTAGAAGATTACTTTCTATTTATGCCTTGAGTGATGTGAGAATGTTCCTGAAGGATTTGGGTAAGGTTTTTTCTAACTCTATGGCTAGTTCAGTTGGATTTTCTCTTGGAGTTACGGTTATCCATAGTATATTAGACATATCATAAGAGAAGTGGTATCAATGAATAATGGTCTTATTTACACCTAAATTATAGATTGATTTTATATGTTAATTTATCAAAAAAATTATAAGAATACAATAAATATACAATTTTTAGGGGTGTGAGATGTTTTAGTAATTCAAGAACAAATAGATCATGTTTCAACCTCACAACCTCTAGTAGATGTAAGTCGATCCATTAGAAGGGTGAACTACAAAAGAAGTTGGATCTCTTGATGAGAATGTAACTATTTTTTCATTTTATGTAACCATTTTGATATCTTGGGAAGAAACTTCAAGGATAATATAGAGAGATAATTATGGAAACAATAGTTTCAATGAATAAGAAGAAACAATAAATATTTTCATATAGGAGTAAATCATTCTTATTGTACTTGTATCCAAATGTGTTGTGTCAACATATAGCCTCAAAGAATGAAACATGTTTTAAATACCATAGGTACAGGGGTTTATAGAAACTCTAATTCTACTAAAGAGGAGGAACTCTCCCAATATTATTCAAAATATTATTAAGATATTAAAGATACTAAGTACTTCAACTCAGGTATACAAAAAGGAAAAATTACATAATTGCATCAGGGGGGTTTTCTTTGACTCTATGGAAGAAGAATAGACATCATAAAGACAGCTCCAATATTCCTAATACTATGATGACTAGTTCCATGAGTAAAACTGATGTGGATTCAGATTCTATTATGGATATGAATTAGTATTGGACCCATAAGGGACTTTAGTGATAGAGATACCATAAGAGGGGTGAATAAGGGTATAAAACTCGTTCATGATTCCCCATGTGACCTTAAACTCTTAATTCCTTAACTGATCCTGACCTCACCTACCAGTAAGGCCATTCTTTTGTTCACCTATTAGGTGATTATTATTTTAAATGGTGATCATATATTATACTTATTTAGATAAGATCGATGATCTCTCATTGAACATACACTAATTAGCATCTAATATAATATCAGAAAAATAAATAACAAAGGACATAAGAATTTTACTTTATTCAACCACAGTTGACTATGTCCAAGGAACATGCATTGGTGTTGTATCGATGTACTAGAATTAACTAACAAACATTCTATGTTGGTTTTAGGGTAGGTCAATCCTATTCCAAGGATCGCACCCCTTAAAATATTTAGGGTTCACTCACTACCACCCAAGGTTCACTCCTTTATCCTCCCCCATTTCTCACTTATTAAGAAGTAAAAACTCTTTTGAATATAGACCAATGTATGAATTCATTACCTTGTTTAAGTTTTACTAATTTTTTTTTGTTGATGTTCACACTTATCTTTCAAAAATTGGTTTCAAAAATCACTATTGAAGAAATTTTACTTTACCCATTAAACAGTATTAAAGGAATACTAAATTCCTTTGGAAAGGTCTATAATTACTATGAATAACATTCTATATTTTTTACCTAATTTTAATACCTCATACTAACTTTCAAATAACATTCACCTTTTCTAAAAAATCCAAATTTTTTTAAACTCTATCTATGTCAGGAAATTAAAATATTTTTAAAAACTCACAAACTTTAATGATGATTATTAATATTTCATGAAACAACCTTGGGTAGATTGACACAGGTACATTTCTTCATGGAACTTATGTTCTTATGAATTCTTCGCACATGAAAAATCCCCACACAAATCTTTTCTAAATTTAGAACCAATAAATCTTCAATGAGTTAAGATTAATCAAATGAGGGGATTAACAGCCTATTTATAGACATTTCCACCCATTTTTGAAACTTTCTTGCATGAAAACACATTTCGTGATAATCTTTATTTTGTTTCCGTAACTCTATTTCTTCAAAAAAACTTATAGAAAAATCTTTCATTCACTTACACTTCCAAAAAATATGGCATCTTCACATAACTCTTCACCTTTATGAAACATACCACCTTCACGAAGCCTACATTCATGAATCACTAATATTTTACAAAACCATAAATATTTCACAAATTCCATGCATTTACATTTTTATGAGGTAGTATCGAGACTTAATTTTTTTTAAACTTTGTGAAAATATTAATTCCCTCCACAGAAATTTCTCACTTATTCAAAAACCTTTCCTTTTCCATATTTCCTTGAAATGTCTTGGAATCACCATGTCCACACAACTTCTGATTTGTGTGAGTCTTATTACTTTTCAATGATTTACTATGATAAATTATCACATGAACTCAAATACATTTAAACCCTTTTCATCATGAATACATCAAGGTATTCAAAGTCCTGGAACTTCTCTAAAAAATAGAATGATTTGTCCCTATTTGTGTGCTCCACTTTTTCTAATATTTGTAACCCTTCTATCAATATTATTAGGATCAAAATTTAGAGATCACATATTGTTTAATGAAATATTCCACTTTCACTTTATCGAGAACACCATCATCTCTTGCAATGTAGATGTTGAAAAAGTGAACAGAAAATCCAGTGTTCTCCACTACACCATGTCAATGAAAACACTGCATCCAACACACCTACATAAAAAGGTTAAAAGTGATATGGTTGATAATTAATCCAACACATAACACATGGATACACCAATTCTCATTAGTGTCCAACAATATCTCCCTTTTGATTTTTTTTCAACACTTTCATGAATACATTTCCTCTATCTTGATTCCACCTGATAAAAAAAATTGATACCAACTATCCATGAATACCAATACCAATTATTAATTGATGTTGGTGATTGATATCAATTTTTTTTACATCGTATGGAAAATGAGAAGACCACTTTTTTCAACACCATAGGGTAACTTATTTTATCAAAAACTCATTCTGTGATTTATCTTCATTGAACACACATCCTCAGCATTATCAGATTCATTGCCTTCAATTATTACTTCTACTATTAAGGGATGGGCAGCAACACACATAGGTTCATGATCATTTTTACTCTGGGAAGAAACTACGCATGCATTCATGATCCTTTTTTCTCCCCATTTGAAAAAAAAATCAAAATTATAATTTTTACCATGTGAACCAGATATATAATCCTAATAAAACTCATACCTTGTGATGTAGGGATGGAAATTTTATAGTCATATAATTTTAACCCTATTTTATTAATGTCAAAAAAAATTACATCCTTCTTATACCATTGATAACATGCACTATGTAATTTAACTCTATATCCTTTATCAATGATGTTCATATGGGTATTTCTACTTATCTCCCTCTGTAAAAATTTTCATTGCATACAATAGGGATATATAATTCTACCCATCTGAAATTAAAATCCTCCACTTGTTAGGTCTATTGGTTAGATACAAAAAAATATATTCTCTTGTATCATCTATAAACATGAGACTATAGGTTAGAGTAATATTTCCATCTCAAATGAATCTTTCTATTGTAGCTTCATTAAAAATGATTTTCAGTGTGCAGGATTACCACTTACTAAAGATTCATCAACAAAACCTATAATCTTACTAAGTGAAGACTCAATGTAGGAAACAAGATATAAAGTTAATAACACCATCGTTGTCCAATGTACTCACTGACTCCCATACATCTCAAGAATCCAATGATCTTAAAATTAATTAAAGAAATTATTCTATATTTATTCTTAAACTCTAAACACGAAACTAATAATAATTGTTGAAACTAATACCAATTATCATAGATAAAAACATGATGGATGATATTATTCATTAAATCATTCTAAATAGAAAATGTTGAAATAATGACTCATTTTTTCAGATTTCAAAACCAATTCCTAAATTTTTCTCTATAACTAACATCAAATACCATCCATAATGTTTCTTTCATTTTCTATTGGAGATACCATCAGTCATAAGTTCATTTCAGGACACTCCCTAACTTTCTTAAATTTTTCACCAAATTTAATATTGAAATTAATCGTGATATTTATCCATCCCTTTAATTCTATGATATCTATAGAATAGTCAGATGATATCCTATGTTAGATCAAAAAAAATATTACCTGAGAGATCATTTTTTCTCCTTCACCAATTTTTTGCCTTTTAGATCTAAAGTCTAATAGATCAAGTTCTCTTGAATTCAATGCTTCATGGATTTTGATACCACTTGATATCAATTAAAATTTAAACTTTAAAATCTTGATACAAATCATTCTGACTCCTCTTTAATTCTTTGAATCTTCTTCTACTCTCATTCATTATGATTCTACATATAACTAAATATTCTCTTATAATAATTTTAGTTAGTTGTAACTCTAGATAATTTCACAAAAGAACTTTTTATCTTTTTATTCAACTTTCCTTTAGAAAATATCTTCCATAAAACCTGAAACACATCAATAAATGTTTATATAATTTAAATACATAGGTATAGTGGATAGTTTTACTTCCTGATGTTAAAGAATTTGCTTGGCCTTGATAAACCAACCTTGTTATATCATACATTCATTTTACCATTTTTATATTCAAAGAAAGTAATTCAATCACCTCATCAACCTTTTCTTGTTCTTAATTACTCTTCATGGAAATATTTTTTAGTTCCTTGAAAGTGTTTCTCCTTTGAGTGATTCCATATACACATACTTCATTTCAGATGTTTTCTTTATACTTCCCCTTTATAGTGTTAAGAATTTCCTTTTATTCATATCCCAACTCAAAAACTCTTCTTCCATGGGTACTCTTACCAATAAGAACCTCCTTAAACATTACTGATTAGATCCTTCTTCTCTACATATTCTTTTAGCTCTATTTATCCTTTCTCGATTTATCAAAATTTAAAACACATGTGTTTTTATAGGATATATATTTCACATAAGTGGATTTTTTATTCCTTTGTTTTTCCAAGTATTTTTTCTTATTTTTTCAAGAACCTTTCTATTCAAAATTAGATTTGGAATTTCTATTCAAACCATTATTTTACCTTTTCTTGTGAACTACCATAGTTCTATTATTATCTTGTTTTATAGTAAATTTTTCAATCCCACATAGGAATTCCTCACATAATTCATATTTAATAGGAAATAGATCCATCTCATATGTTTTTTTTAAGGTGGATCGTTCAGCGTACGATCGTACATCTTTCTCGCAGTTGAATCATCTTCCTTATTTTTATTTTATATTTTTCCTATCTTTCCAGGAGGGATGCCACAAAAAATTAATATTTTTTATTTATTCTCCATTAATTGATCTTAATTATTTTCTTATATAGTGCTAAATATGTTATCTAGCATAAAAAATTATTTTAATGAAACTTTTCTTCCCATTTGTCGCTATAATGGAGGGTTTCATTATGACACTTTTAGTTAATTTTTACTTCAATTCCTAGCCATATGACCATATTGATCACAAATAAATAATATACCATAATAACCATACCTTTTATAGTCACACCACGATGGATATGTTTTTAAAATATATTTTTATCTTCCTCTGATCCCTTGGTCTTCTAGACAGACACTTAGGGTATGTCCAATGATTCTGTTGTAGAATAAATTAGTGTATAACTTCTTATAATAGTCTTATCTTTTAGGATTAGAAAGATTCTTCCACTTAAATTTTGACTCTAGAGTTCCACATTTATGGACACCACTTTCTGATGATCTCATGGTAGAGATCTTATTTTTCTCATTTAAGGTTCGCATCCTTACTTCAATCGATTTTGATCTTCCTATACTTATCCTTTAGTTGGGTAGTCAAATCCTTTAGACTTGAGCTTAATTCCTTTTCAGATTTTAATATTTATTCCATTTGAGTTTTTAGAGAGATAATTTTATCATTTATCTCCTTATTTGTGTCTATTTT
Source organism: Viscum album (assembly GCA_963277665.1). Taxonomy (NCBI): domain Eukaryota; kingdom Viridiplantae; phylum Streptophyta; class Magnoliopsida; order Santalales; family Viscaceae; genus Viscum; species Viscum album. The sequence goes on along the minus strand of OY728152.1, from coordinate 991,480,034 downwards.
ATTTTCTACTTAATGTGAAATTTATTTAAGTAAGTCACTTTGAATCTTCATTTTTTCTACCATCTTCAAAATTTAATCATTTTATGTCACCTTTACTTTTATTTCCCTTCGATTATCTTCAACCTACTATGCTATGTGTGAAACTAATTAATTCTTTTTAGCCCTCAAATTTTTAACCTTCTCTAAGACAAGGTTCTTTTCTTTGGGACCAGCAGTTCAAAATTTTACATTAGAAAAAATTTCATCTAACCCCTTAGAACAAGTATCATTATTTACCCTTGGATCTATAGAAAATTAAATTAGTCTTCAATTTAGTCTTTTCAGTTTTTTTTCATAATCTTAATTATTTTCTCATGGGCCCCTTCTAACACATTCTTCTTTTGGAGATCCATATTTCCTTCCTTTATTCCATGATCAATTTTATCTGATATTTTGATATCTTCTACCTTTGTATGTAATGTTATCTGATAATCATCATTAGTTTAAGCATATATTGGCATATCAACCTCCTCATAAATTTCTGTATCATCATTTTATGAACAAGTAGATACACAATCAGATTCATCCATACCTTTTTTTAAGATACTAGGATCCTTTAACTCAATCACAAACATAAAAAAAACTATTCCATTATATGTAATTCATATGAGGTCCTTCTTATTCATTAGATTCTTTATATTTCCCATGTTATAAAGGAATAAAATATTTCCCCTACAAATATCAACCGTGTCAATTCAAATAAAAAAAATCCAACAAGATAAACATACTCTAATACAAATTGTTACACTCGCAAGGTAATTTAGTGAGAGATTCCCTAAGAGGGGGTGAATCATTATGTGAATATCATTATTTTTCCCTACATATTCTTAAACTATAACTTTCATAACTGATCATGAACTCACTTGTTAGCAGGATCACTATTGTGTTCACCTATTAAGTGATGACCCAATTAATTGTTGAGCTTATCTTAACCATATTTAGATAATATTGATGGTCTCTTAATCCACAAGCACTGATTATCATCCTATAGAATATAATAAAATAAAGAATAGGGGAAATAATAATTTTACTTGCTTCCCCAAAATTGGGATATGTCCACATAGTACACACAAATGTTTTGTCGATGTTCCAAAATCCAGTAATAAACATTAATTGGTAGATTTGGGCTAAGTCACTTCTATTATTGGGATCACTTCCCTTACATGATTTAGCATTATCTCAAAACCACCGAAGTTTCACACCCTTTGTCCTCTCTATTTTATCACTACTTCAAGAGGACAATCACTTTGGAAAACAGGCCAATGAATTACTTCATTATCTTTTTGATGTTGCACTGATTATTTATTATTGATTTTCACACTTCTCTTAGAAAAAAAATATTTTTGAAAATCTTCATTGAAGTTTCATCACTTTTAATGTTTAAATAGTCTTCAAGGAATAAAAAATTCATTGGGAAAGGTCTAAAATGAGTGTAGATCACTTTAAATATTTTTATTATGATGTGAATGATCAATACTAACATTCATGAAACTCTCAATATTTTTTGAAACTCATAAGGTTTATGAAAAATTATTTTTATTAAAAACTCGTAACTTTAAAAAAACTCACAAACATTAATAAATAAGGATAAACATTAATGAAATTACCTTGTTTAGATTCACAAAAGTTATTTTCTTCACAGAACGGATGTTCTTATGATTTCCCCACGCAAGAAAAACCTTTACTTAACTCTTTCACAAATTCAGAGTGTTCAAATATTCAACAAGTCGTGATTTCAAAAATAAGCGTGTAGATGCCTATTTATATATGTTGTAATCCCTTCCTGAAACTTTCTCACCCACCACCACATTTACAAAAAAACATTATTATGTTTGTGTAACTCCCTTTCTTCACAAAACATCTAGAAAATTACACTATTTTCATACACTTCTAAAAAACATGTTGTCTCAGCAAAACCTTTGACCTTCATGAAACTTATCATCTTCATGAAAAATTATTTGACAAATTACAAATGTTTCATGAAAAAAATCTACGATTACATGAATTTTCCATGTTTTAATGAGGTAGTATAAAAACATCATTTTAATGAAACATCAAAAAAAATTATAAAACTATAAATTCCTTTCACACAACTTGTTAACTTGTACAAAAATATTTCCTCTTATATATTTACTTGAGATGGCTTGGAATCACCATATTCACACAACTTCTGATTTGTGAAAGTTATGTTCCTTTATTATATTTTCCAATGAAAAATTCTTACTTTCAATGAAACACATCCAAAACCATTTCTTAATGAATACATCAATTTATTAATTGTCTCAAAACTTCCCCAATAAAATTTCATGATGTATCCTTATATGGTTTATCCTCTTTATTTGATATCTTCAACTTATGTCTTAGTATTATCCTGGCTGAAATTGTAGGATCTCACATTTCTTTATATAATCTAACACTTTAACCTTATTATTAAAACCATCATCTCATGAAATGAAAATATATACATTTTAAAAAGATAATGCAACGTACTCCACTAAACCATATCAATGGAAACACCTCATCCAAAACACAAGGGTTAAAAATTATAGGGTAAAAAATGAATCCAACACACAACCCATGGAAACACCAATTATCATTGGTTTCCAACAACCAAGTTATGTATAATCATGGTAAAGTATTTAATGTTTAGAAGTTTATGATAGAGGGACTTTTTCATCCCCCCTAAAAAACAATGAAATTAAATTTCAGAAAACATGGCATGGTCATGGGTAAAGAAATCCACAGATCATAGAAAGTAGTCATTGATCTATCACTAGATGATCAAGATAAAGAGGAATGGGAAAGACTCCCTTAGATACTCAATGATGATATTTGTGGATGGTTTTATTTTTAACTTGATTGTACCATTACTGAGTGGAAATATATGAAATTCACATATGATGACTACCTAGTTGTTCTATAATTCATATCATCTTACATTAATGATATTATTCTAGTAAAAACAAAACTTCACATCAAGAATGTGTCCTATAAATAACAATATCACTCTTCTTATTTAGGATCTAAGACTTTTGGTTGATGCTTCTGTCTTGTATGCCACAAGTTGTTTGGTCTTGGACTGTTGTTCATTTTTTTATTGGTAGTTTGATCTTGGATTTTTGTTGCTTGTTTTTCTTCCCACTAAACCTTAATGTGTCTTTTTTTATTTTAATTGATAGAAATATAATTTAGAGAAAATATTTCCATCTTTTCAGTATGGTATTTAGATTCTTTAACATATAAGGTTCATCTATGAAATCCACAATGTTAGAAATATAAATTAAACTTCAAACCATGATGTGGTGGTTTAAACCACATTATGTTTTATAATGGTGTAAACTATATTAAGGGTTTTTTTGTGTAAACCATATATATAGAACCCCCAAATCTAGGTAAATTATGTTTTATTCATGTATTTTGATTCTATATAATTTTTGGTTTATGTTCTAAGAGATTATGAGGGATTTTGGTAGGATTTGGATGTTTTTATATGTCAATTTTTTGTGCACGATTAGTAGAAACTCTGAAGAATATATAAGAAATCATGCATAGTAAAAAAGTGGGCACTGGGTTGGCACATGGCCAGCACATGGTTTAGACACATTGTGTAAATTCCTTGGAAAAAACATGCTTCTTGAAATAGAGGAAAATACATGTTTGTGCACAGTTTGTCTAACCATGCGAGCCAATTGTGTGAGGTATTTCATCTAGATAGTAGCCCCATGTGGTTTCCACATGGTTTTATAAACCACGAAACCTAAACATTCATCATAAAGGGGACCCTTTATAAAAAGCATATCTAATCCGAATTACGTCCATAATCACTTTTTTTTCCCTAATCCTCTCACAACTCGAATTATTTTTTCTCTCAAGGCATGATATATGATCCCATTCTATTCGATACTAGTCTTTAGGTGAATCAAAGTGTATTATAGGACTTGATTCATTAGTAAGTGAATGTTCTTCCTCATTATTCTAAGATCCAAGGTTATTCTATATTTAAAAACCATAGATCTAGTTCATTATTGATATATCTAGGTAATACGGTTGGATATAGTGAAGGAGACATGATTTGTGACTGGATATTGATTTTTAGTTGCATTGTTCTTTATTTTCACCAATGTTTGTAAGGTGGGTGGATTCTCTCTCAACTCCACATGATTAGGGAATTGAAGGATTAGTTTTAATTAAAATTTTTGATTGAAACTTTTTTATAATCCTTGAATTATTATTAGTGTAAATATATATTTGGTTTTGGTTTTGTAAATTGTGAAAAAATTGGTGTATTTTAGAAGTATCCTTTGGTTTATGATTTTAAAATGTTGATTTCAAAACTATGGTTTTATTTTGATTCATTTAATCAGTTTGTGGAAATTTATTAACTAAATAAAGGTCTGTGGAATGTTTTTACATAGTTTTGGAATAAATTGTTGGGGTGAGTCCATTTTCATTAAACATGACCATGTGGAAGGGTCGTGATCTATTAGGGAACCTTGTGTTGGTTACTTTGTGACAAGTTGGTAGATCGATGAGATATTTCTAATGAGAATTGAACTATCACCTGGGAATGTATGGTTTGTGTGGATACATGGTTATGGGTATTCCAAATGAATGTAAAATAGGTTTTTTATGATTTTTTACTGATTTACTTGTAAAATTATTATGGTTCTGTTACAAACTAGTTTACAACTTAAAACTATTTTATATAAAGATTCTAAAAAGTTTTACCCTAGTGGATTGAGTTAGTAAGTCATTAGGGAAATCCTATTGATTTTATACTCACCCCCTTCATGGGAAATGTTCTATGTTTGAATATGTCATCAACCAAGACATAGGTAATATCAAGGTATCTCAATTATTTATTGATTCTTCTTTATGCCATAGTCTTTGAATGTGGATTTCGATCTTGGAGAGGGTTGGGTGCTATTGGTTGACCTCACTTTGGATTTTTGAGTATTGTGGTCCTTTTGGTCCTCTTAAGTATGTCTTTTTGTTTCCTATTGTACTTTGATATGTTTGTTGTTTTAGTTATGTTTTGATTTTTATTTTTTAATCATGCTTCATATAGAGGTTCGTTTTGTTATTTTTTTCTGGTTTAGATGTTTATCTTTCAAAGGGAAATCATCCCTAAAATGTTCTTCAGGCCATTGGAATTTATTTACATCATATTTTGTTTGGGGATGTCACCTAAGTCCCAGTAACATCACTGCATCTTCTCAATCCAATGGGTGATGGGTAGGATGTTACAAATTTAATTTTTCTTATTTAGACGAAATATATTTTTGAGATAAATAGTATCAGTTTATTTGATCCTAGACATAACAAATGGTTTCAATTATATTTGAACCAATAGTTCTAAACAATATTTTTCTGTCTCTTGGGATGGTCTGAATTATTAGGGTTTTCATAACATGAAATATAGATCATAAAAAGTTGTATCCCAACTCATTATGTTGAACTTCAAGTTAACAGGGAGTTTGGGTACATGAGTGTTTTTAGACACTTCTAGGTAAGTTGTCACCTCATCATTATGGGTTTATATGACGAGAGTTTCATGATATCCATTGATAGTAACACTTCCCAATAGGATTAATTGTTCATTTTGAGTAAAATTGTTAATGAAATGGATAAAAAGTTTTTATTTTTAAAATAGTGAAAATCGTTGACTTTGAATAGCATAGTTGCAATATATTCAAAAATGGTTGAAATGTTGAAAATGGTTGAATTGAGAAAAATAGTTTGTAATATGCATAAATGTGACAAATAAAATTTTTTAAGCCTTTAGTTTCCAATGAGTGAGACTAAATGGTGTTTTTTTCTGGGTATAGTGAATGGAACCAGGTAAGCAACATAAAAAACAACCAAAAGAGGATACTGAAATTGTGGTCACACCTAAGCCATAAGTGAACCAATATCTAGTTTAAATATTTTTCTATCCTTTCTCGGTCATGGATATGGGTAATGAAAATGATGGGCCATAGTAATATAATATCTTAGTGATAGAGTATTCAGATAAATTTATGAATTTAATCCTCTTCTCCCTAGAAGTTGTTGAAAGTGCATCCTTGAAGGCACACATTTTTTAGTTAAGATCACAATAATATTTTCATTAAATGATTATTGTGATTTTTATAATAGATAATATATATATATATATGTTCAATAAATAGATATTATAATAAAGGGATATCTTGGTAAATATGTTTGGGGTAGAATTTTTATTCCAATAGAAAAAGGTGGAAACTCTAATGATGGGAATAAGCGAAAGAGGGACACCAACTTCCAAAGTGATGGGAAACCTCATAATCTTACTATGGTATTAGTAAAACTTCCTCCATGACCAAAAACTATGAATATATATTCTCAATTTGGTTCTTTTGAGTATATAAAGTGATATTATATGGAGCAACCTAGAGAATATCACAATTGAAACCATATGGGGCAGCTTCAGTGTTATTGTCACAGTGCTCCTAGGTCAGTTATAGATACATATATCATGTCTATTAAGAATCATAGGATTATACAAGAAAATTTAATCATAATATTTATTATCATCAAAATATATTGAGCCAAGGTGATTCTAGGAACACCATGACTCCTCAACCAGTCTAGCCACAACAAAGTAATAAATAAAAAAGTGTAGCAAGTAAGAAATTGTATGGAGCTTAGAAAATGATCATAGATGATCAATATAGTATTTTGATGTTGAGCTGTATAATTATTTTTAATTCTAACCTTATTAATATTTTTTTGATATGTTTGTGTCCAAATAATTTATTCTTTCTCAGGTTGTTGATCATATGAGTTTGTCGATTATGATGATGCCATCTGTTTTAAAAATACAAACTCATCTTGTCCAATAAGAGTGTTGAGATTTTATGTGTAAATATTTTTCCATAAATATTTATGGGGATAAGTTTATTTGGGATATATTTATTAATTAAATGTATGTTTATAACTTGATTTTAGATATGGATTGGTATACATAATTCAAGTCCCACACTGACTTTTATTCTTGAAACTTTAGTTCCACATCTCTGGATGGTATCAAGAATCTCTTTATTAAAGAATAGGGTGTAATTGAATGTAAATTATGAATTTTAGAATTGATGGTTGAAGGCATATCTTATTATATGGATGTTATTACATTGTAATTTTTGTAAGATATTGGGAATGGAGATCTTCCTGCTATTTTTGATCAATTTCAAACCATTTTCCCGAATAATTTATTAGGGTTTCTCATATATATATATATATATATATATGGGTTTTTATATATGGATTCATTGAATATTAATTTATTAAATTTGAGTTCCATGGTATATATTCATGTTTTTTTTATTCTTATGTAGAACCATAATTTGAATAAAAATGAAGGAAAATATGATATTGTAAGGAATATAAAGAAACTTTACATCGATCTGTGAAGAGGTGTGGTGCATCATTAGAAAATGACAAATAATATATGTTAGATTATTTAATCCAAAGAGAACACATGATATTTTATAAGTAAAAAACTGAAGAACCAAGGAAAAAATATTCCAACACTATAAGATGACTTTACACATCATGTTATCTCCACATGTAGTGTAAATTTCGAAGGCATGAATTTGTAGGTCATGACACGTCATAAAAATTTCTATAGAAATTTTCACATCGTGAAGAATAATGTGATGCTTTTGAGACCTGAATATTACGAGTTTTTTAATCCTTACACAATGTATAATTTTTCTAAAGACTGAAAAAGTGGTGATTTTCAGCAAATCATTGGCAAGAGTTTTATATTTTTGACCATATTGGCCTTTTTAGGATATAATTGACCTGTGGAAGCTAGGGGTGACCTAGAGTCTTATAAATAAGGATTCCAGCTAAGAGATATTGATTCGAGTCCAAGTGTAGAGAGGATCGACTACCGAGAGGCTAACGTAGGGTTCTAACCCATAGTTATTTGTAGATATGTGTTTTTTTCTATTATTTCTTTAATATAATGTTTAATGCTTTATAGTTTAATTATAGTATCATTATTTTATTTATTCTCCTTCTCAATCATTTTTCTATTGCCATGTTCTTCATTTTCTCATTGTTCAAATTATTTTTTAATTCATTATTCATTATTTCAATTGTGTATTGCCTTTTTTTGAATCATTGAATTTTTAGGTCAAGAATGCAATTTGTTTCCATGATTTTATTCAATTATATCATGCATGGCTAATCTACTCAGGTTTAGGTGTTGAGAGTAGGGTTGCGCTTAATCATTCCAAATCTATAAATCAAACCATAGGAACCCTTGGGATAGTTATTAGCATAAAAAACTATTTATCGCGTTATTCTTCACAACCTTGACCATGGGAAGTGAAATTGAATGAACCCAGCCTAATTTGAATTGAGCATGACTATAACCATTAGCATTTGATTATTTATATATAGAATATAATCATAATTCACCTAAGTTGTTATCTATAACCTAACCATGGGAAAATTTCAGCATAGTTAGATCTAATTGGTTAGACCAAACCCAATTGGTGACCCTATCACTACTTCAAGGCCTAAGATATAAGACTATTCCAAGCTAGATTTAGGATTATATTTTTACTTTACCCTGAAATTAACCCTAATAAGTTCTTTTATTTCTTCATAAATATAATTTATTTAATATATTTATGTTAAATTGGTTTAATAAAATCAAACTAAAATTGGAGTGACCTAACATTTGGTTAAGAATTTTCTTCTGTGTTCCCAACTCTACATGGGTTTGACCCTTACTCCCTATTTACTACACCTTTATAGTTAGTGTTGTTTGAGATAAAATAAAATCATTTTTACGGGTTTTAATATATGGATTAATTAAATATTAATTGATTAAATTTGAGTTTCATCATATATATTAATGTTTTTTAATATATGATAAGCATTTGGAGAAATGAAAAGGAAAATGTGGCTTTTTAAGGAACATAAAGGAACTTCTCACCAATTTTCATAGTGGTGTGGTGTGAAAATGGAAAATTAAAAAAAATTAGAGATTTGTTATTAAATATCAAGAGAACATGAGAGGTTATAGAGGCATAAAACTAAATATACATGGAAAATGGAGCTTCTGACACTGTAAGATGACTTTACGCATGGTGTAATCAGCACAATTCATGTCAATTTACAAGACATGAACCATTTATAAGCCATGAAACTTCCTAAAAATTTCTAGATGTATTTTCATGTGATTAATAATTCCATGAAACTTTTGAGGCCTGAATATTACACATTGTGTAATCCTTACAGAATGTTTAAGTTTTAGGTAGACAAAAAAATTATGATTTCCAATGAATACTTGATTAGAGTTTTAAATTTTGGACTATATCAATAATTTAAGACCATAATTGACTCATGGAATCTAGCGGATGACCTAGAGTATTATAAATAAATAATTTATCTAATAGATATTGATTCTATTCTAGGCATAGAGAGGATTGAATTCTAAGAGGTTTTCATAGGGTTACGACTTAGAGTTCTTCGTAGATAGGTTTCTATTTTGATTTTAATTCTTTAATTTAATATTTAATACTTTCTATTTTAATTAAAATATCTTTATTGTTTTTATTATCCTTATTAATCATTCATATTTTGTTACTTTCTTCATTTTTTGTTGTTTTTATAGTAACTTTTTAATTGATATTTCATTATATCAATTTTAGATTTCCATATTTTGAATCATTCAATCTTTATGTCAAGAATGAAATTTATTTCCATAATTTAATTCAATTTTTTCATGCATTTACAATTTACTTAGGTTTAGGAGTTAAGAGTAGGGGTACTCTTAATCGTGCTGAATTTATAAATAAAACCTTGGTAATACTAGGGTGAGTAATTAGGTTAAAAACAAATGTTCATCACACTATTTTTCGAAACCTTGACCATGGGAAATATAATTGAATGAACCCAACCAAATTTGAGTTGAGAAATACTATGAACATTATCTATTGATGATTTCTTCATAAAATGTAAGTGTAACTCACCTAGGATGTTATTTATACCCTGGCCATAGAATATTTGTAGCATAGGTAGATCCAATTGATTTGAAAAAAACAAATTAGTAAACAGTTCATTGCTTCACTACCTATGTTTTTGGACTATTCCAAACTTGAATTAATATTATCTTTTTCTATTACCCTAAAATTGACCCTGATCCTCTATTTTATTTCTTCCTACAATTTATTTATTTATTTTTTTCAGTTAATTTTTTTCAGTAAAATAAAACTAAAATTGTAGTTACCTAACCTTTGGTTAAGAATTTTCTACCATGTTCCCCTCTATTAGAGGGTTAGACTCCATACTTCTACTTTACTACTCTTTTGTTGTTAGTTTTGTTTGGGATAAAACAAAATTATTTTTATTATACTCAGGGGAAATAATGACACCCATCAAGCATGTCATTTTCCGTTAAAAATATAAGTTAAGTGTATGATTTATCTCCTATCATGGACTAATCCTATCTCACTTTTATATTATAATATGGCACCAAAAGGATTTAGGGAAATAAAATTTCAGTTCTAAGTTTTGGAGAGTATATGTTTCATTTAACTAAGTACATCTCTATGTATAGCACTCACTCTTTGTTGTGAAGAAATAGGAGGGAACTCTTAGCCTTTTTGTGGATTATTTTAATCTTAAACAGATTATGAAAAATAATTTTTATCCTCTCCCATGTATGGATGATCTATTTAATCAATTAAAGGGATCCTAGTTGTTCTCAAAATTTCAATTATATTTATGTTATCACTAATTACGGGTTTGAAAGGAGGATATTTTTAAAATAGCCTCTATGATTAGATATTTCCATTAAGAAATAATAATTATGCCTTTTAGTCTTATGAATGATCGAGTTATCTTTATTACATTAACAAATATAATATTTAAGATATATCTAGATTCCTTTATAGTGGTGTTTTTTATGATATATTGGTGTATTCTAGAATAAAATTGGATCATGATCAATATGTGGTGATAGTTTTGGGTACCCTATGGGAACATCATATGTATTACAATTTATCAATGTATAATATTTTTACATAAGTCTTAGGTTTCCTTGTCGATTTCATTTCTAAAAAAGGTGTTTTAGTAGATCCTGAAAGATAGAAGTCGTTATCTCTTGGAGATAATGGAATAATGTCTTTGAGATATGTATTTTCCATGGATTAGTTGGATACTATAGATGTTTTGAGCATGAATTTTCACTTTTTTCATCAATGAAAATTTGATGAGGAAAGGCATTCCATTCCAAAAAAAATGGGGAATGTCAAAAAATTATTCAATAACTTAAGGTTAGACTTACATCTGCACCTATCCTCACATTAATAGAGTTTATCTAGGGATATATAGTCTATTATGATGCATTGGGATCTATTTTTGGATGTGTTCTTATGTAGGGAGATAATTTTGTTTCTTATGGTTCATGAAAGTTATTATTTCATGAGAAACACTACCCAACACACAATTTGGAATTAATCGTTGTGGTCTATGCTTTGAATACATGGATTCATTACCTATTTGGTGATAAATTCACAGTGTTTAAAGATCATAATATCTTGAAAAAAAATTCTCACAGTGATATTTGAATCTAAGACAACCTAGATGGATAGAGTATCTTCAGATGTTTTACTTCAACTTTATGTATACACCGAGAAAATGGAACTGTATAAAAGATGCATGGATCAAGAATGTATATGAATAGTTGTAAAATTAGGCTTTAAAATATTGTAAACTAATTTCAGTCATATCATATATGCATCTAGAATTATTAGACCAAGGTAGGGTTGAAATTTTCTTGCTAATTTCATTTGATCCTAATTTGTTTTAGAAAGTTAGAAAGGCCCAAATATTCAATTTTAAAAATGTTACTATAAGGAAAATAGTCAATGATCTAGTGACTATTAAGGTTTGGCAGCAGGATGGAAGTTCATTTTTTTGGTTTAGAGATCAGATGGTCATACCATTGGATTTTTAAGAAAAGATTCATACTACTTACAACCATTCGAGATTGGTTTTTCACCTTAGGATTCCTAAAATTTAAAAATCATTGAAAGAATAGTTCTAGTGGGTTGGAATGAAAATGGATGTATATAAGTATGTATCAAGATTCCTCAATTGTTGGTAGGTAAAGGCAGAGCACTAATGACTAGAAGTTATGTTATGGTCTTTACTAATTTCTAGGTGAAATGAGAGCAGATATCCGTTGATTTTATAAAAATTCTACTAAGGACAGTTAAGAAACATGATGCCATTTGGGTGATAGTGGATAAGATCACAATTTTGGCTCACTTTATCCCAATTCATATAAATAATTCATTGGAATACTATTCTAAAATATACATTTAGGAAATTGTAAAGATACACAGTGTTCATGTCTCAATTTTTTTGTATAGAGAACCTAGTTTTATATCTTTTTTATTTAAATCCTTGTATAAATCCCTTGGAACATAGTTTACTATCATTATGTCTTATCATCCTCAAACAGATGGAAAATTTTAGTGGACAATCCAAATATTGGAGGACAAGCTTATGGCTTATGTGATGGATTTTAGTGGCCCATGAAAAGATAATTTACCATTAGTGTAGTCCTCATCTAATAATTATTATTAGGACTCGATACATATGGATCCTTTTGAAACATTGTATGAGTGTCCTTATCATTCTATACTTTATTGGGTGGAAATATGTGTGACTTACTTAATTGGACCAATCCTTGTGCAATAGAAAATAAATAAGCTTAATTTGATCAGAAATAGAATGGAGATGGCTTAGAGCCCTCAAAAATCATATAAAAATCATCATCAACTACTGTTGTTGTTTGAGGTGAGTGATCATGTGTTCTTGAAAATTTCTCCATGGATTGGGCATCATTGTTTTTAAATGAATTATGGGATATCTCTTCAAAACAAAGGCATGTCTGATATACCTAAAAGATTTGGTGAGGTGGAATATCGGTTGGATTTCCCACCAATGTTTAGTTCAGTACACAATGAGTTTTATTTGTCTTAGTTAAAGAAGAACCAACCTTATCCTAACCATGGGATTCAAAGGGAACATATTGGAAAAGATCCATATGATATATTTATTCATGTGTTGGTGTGGATTTTTTATAGACAAGAGAAGATATGGTGTGAGAAAAGCATCAGTCTATTGCGGGTTTATGGAAACATGTTAGATTCAAGAAGAAATGTGGGAGAATGAAAAGTATTTGGTGGATAAATGGCCCAAACACTTCCATGAAAACAAGGTTTTTCTTATTTATAATGATGTAAAGGCCAATTTTTGGGAGAATTTGGAACCTGTTATTTTAGGTGCATGACCCTTTATTCCTGTATTTTCTAGTCTATATAATTTTTAGTTTAACATTAAGGTGATTCTAAGGGGTTTTGGAACATGTTTTAGGCATTTCTGGAGGATCACAAAATGTTCAAGGTTACCATAAACTATGAAACATCTCCATGAAATCATGAAAGGTAAAACAATGTGAATTGGATAGGCACAGGGTTGGTGTAGAGTTTTTCCAAACCTTTTGAATTCCTATGAAAAATCATGCTTCTTGAGATAGATTAAAATACAGCTTTGGCAGAAGGTTTTTCTGACCATGTGAGTCAACCGTGTGAGTTATGGCCTTATGATAGTAGCACCATACAGTTGGAATACAGTTTTGAAACCCATTAAACTTAACAATGTGACATAAATGTGGACCTCCTTAAAAAGTGTATCAAATCTAAATTATCTCCTTAATAACTCATTTTCCCCTAATCCTCCCATAAATAAAATTCATTTTTCTCCTAATGTGTAAGAGATGATAACCTTTGATGTGGGAGTGATCCTTAGGTGAATCAAAGTGCATTGGTGGAATGAATTCATTATTAAGTCAATGTTCTTCCTCATTCTTCTTAGATACAAGTTTATTATATCTCCCAAAACCATATATATAGTCTATTTGGGATAGATCTATTTTTTATTAATGGTTTATAATGGAATATTGTTGGATCTAGTGAATAGTACATGAGTTTAGATCGGATCATGAAGTTTTGTTATGTCGTTCTTTGTTTTTGCCAATGATTCTAAGGTAGGTGGATTCTCTATCAACTCCACTTGACTTAGAACTTCAATTATTAGTTTTAATTAAATGTTTTATTGAAATTGTGGTAAAATTATTGTGTGGTTATTAGTGTAAATATCAATTTGGTTTTGGTTTTGAAAATTGCGGTATAATTGGTTGGATTTTAGAAAACTCCTTTGGTTTAGTTTTTTAAAATATATATTTTAAAATTATGTTTTTATTTTGATGCATACAATTGTTTTATGGAAACGGTTTAAAGAAATAATGGTTTTTGGAATGTTTTTACATGGTTTTGGCATACATGGTTGGAGTGAGTTTGTTTTCATTAGATGCGACCATGTGGAAGGGAAGTGTGCCATTGGGGAACCTAGTATTGGTTACCTTGAAAAGACATGGTATATTTATGAGAGACTATTTATGAATATGGAACTATAACCTGGGCATCCATAGTGTGTGTGGATACATGGTTATGGGTATTCCAAATGATTTTGAAAAGGGTTTTTATGAATCCATTATTGATTTCCAAGGAAATTTTTTATGGTTTTTTATAAATAGTTTTACTACTTGAAATTGTTTTATATATATTTTATAATAAGTTTTTTCATGGTCGAATGAGTTGGTAATCCATTATTGAAATACTATTGAGTGTATAATCACCCACTACTTGGTAACTTTTTGGAATTTTTAGATCTCATCTATTAATACACATATAAAGGAAATGTATCTTAGTTATTCAGTGATTCTTCTTAGTACTGTTGGATTTTCATGTAGAGTTGGACCTTAGAGCAGGTTGGTTGATGTTGGTTGATGTCACTTTGGAGTATTGAATGTGGTGGTCCTTTTAGTCCTCTTGAGTATGTATTTTGGTTTCCTCTTACAGTCAGATACAGTCACTAGTTTGGTTATGTTGTGAGTTGTATTATGAACTCATGCATCATATAGAGGTTTTTTTTGGTAATTTTATTTGTGGTTTGGATGTTTATATTTCAATGTTACAATTGTCCCTAATTTTTTTTGATGAACATGGTATTTATTTTCAACCTTTGGTGTCTTTGGGATGTCACCTAAGGCCTAGTAATACCACCACCTCTTCCCAAGCCAATGGGAAAGGGGAAAGGTGTTACAGTATCTTGGTAAAGGCCATTATGCCTTGGTTTAATATATAGAAATGAATTAATTATGATATAATTCTTGGATCTTCTATATCATTCCACCTAATTTATTATATGTGGTTTGATCATCATGTGATATTGATTTGAGAAGTTGGATCAAGTATATTAATGAATTAAAAATTAAATAATCATTATAAGAAATGAATTATGAGTTCTAATGACTTGTAAAATTTAGAATGTTTGTGAAATATTTCATCAGTGATATATAGACATTTTATTTCTATGTAGTTTCCTTAAAAGGACTATATTAACAAATTTCATCCTTATATAAGTATTTTCATGAAAATATTGTATGAAAATATTTTGAAAATCATCTAAGTCGAACCTATCACTCTATCTATCTATCATACTATTTCACAAAATGTTCTAGAAACCCTTAAAAAAATTGGACCCTTATAAATAATTTGAAGATTTGTTCATCCCATGGATACCCTAGGATGAATGAGTTTGTTTGTTAATACTTTGTGATTCTTATCAAGATCATGTGGTGAATCATGGATATATTGGAAAAACAAAGAAAATGTGCGTATTATTTATTTATTTTATTCATTCCAAATGAATGTGAATATTAATCATCATAGATGTATTTGGATAATTGTTTCAACTTTTTTTAGGTAAGTTTTTTATCTAGAAAAAGTATTTAGTTGTATCAGATCCGCTTTTATATCCTTTGGATTAAAGTTTTAATAGATTAAAAAAATGAGAAAATTTGAGTTCTATAAACCATGATGTGTTTTATAAAAAATATCATCTTTCATGAAGTATTCACAACCATGATATAGTTTAATGAAAAATGAGTTTGGTTTTATAAAATTTATAAATCCATGTGAAAGTTCTTGAAACTCATGTTTGGAAATGTTTCATGAAAATTATATCATCATAAATATGATAATTACATGCCATGATTTACAATAAAAATCTCCCTTGGTTAGTATAAAAATGTGATTTCCATTAGATAACCATGATATAGTTTGGTGAAACCATGTCATGGTTTTTGAAGTGTGTTTTCTAAAGGATCAAGTTGAAATGGAATAACATCAAGAAAACAGTCATGTATTCCTCTAAAGAATGTTATCACTGGTGATAAACCACAACATGGTTTTAAAGAAAAATGAATATGGTTTTATATTTTTAAAAAAGCATAAAATTATCTAAAATAATCATTTGTGTGTTTTTGGAAGGCCTGTGATAAATTTTATGTTTACTCAGAACGTCCACACTAAATTTGGTAGATGTGATATAGTTTTAAATTGTATTTATATGGTTGAATAATTTATAAATGATTTATAAATTATGAAATCAAGCTAAATATAAATGTTTCCATACTGATCCATGAAATATTGATAAATGTGATTATGAAATTTTTATATTAAATGAATTATTTTTGAATTTATTTAAACTATTCCAAAAAAAGAGTTTTGGTGGATTTAATCAAGATTTAAATAAAAAATATATTTTATATTTAGTTTTTGTTTAATTTTTATATGATTATAAAATTTTTCATATAATATCACATATTTTAGAATATTAAGGAGTTCATATTAAATTATATATAAATAATTAAATATTAAGTGATCATAGTTGTGATATAAATATAAAATTTTCATATTTTTATATTATGTAATATCTATAAAGTATATTTAAATATATAGTATTTATAATTTCTTTCTTTAAAAACATTAATAAATTTTTATCTTATGTTGAAATATTTTACTTATTAATTTATTTCATGTACTCCCTATGTTGTAATTCATTTATATAAATGTTATACAATGGATAGATGTTTGATGTGGTTTAAATAGTTAAAAATATTTATATAAATGTTATACCAAGCATATAAATAGTTTCATGATAAGTTTGACATAGAATTTAGTTATGTTAAAATATGATTGTTATTATTTTAGGGGTTGTGAGCTAGAAATTGAATATTGGTTATGGTTTATACATATAATGATTATATTATAATTTATTTCTCTCTTAATTATTTGTCTATATATAGAAGAACATTGGGTTGGACTCCTCAACAACCAACAATCTTGGGCTCAGTCCTAAAAAAGTAGGGGTCTACTACCTATCACACCACACTTACTCTTGTATGTATTTTTATTTCACATGATTCTAAGACTTTATATGAAAGGGTTTCATGTACCTTATACATGGGATGTATTTTTATATAAATGGATAAAATTTTATATAATTATTGGGTAAGTGACAAAAATCATGTGTTTTTTAAAGGGTTATACATTAATATGTTTGGAGCATATTAATTTTATTAAATTTATAGGATAATCAACTTGAATAAATAGAAGTATTCATAAATAAATAAAATAATTGATACAAGTTGTTGATATTTAAATCCTTTCTTAAAAAATTGTTAGATTCATTTTAATAAATAAATATCAAGAAATCAATCATCCAATTGGGTAAGTTCATGTTGAAGTAATATGCCAATGGATTATATTATATAAGTATGTGGAAATCATTGACATTGAGAGTTTTGTAACTAGATCCTAAAGTGTGATTTGGGTCACACTTATCTGGTAAACATTTAAACCCACTATGTGTTGAATTATATTTTTTTCAATAAGTACGAGGTCAATAATCATGATTTAAATATGGGTTGAGAAGTAAATCATTGAAGGACTTTATAATACTAAATCATGTTAATAGGAAGATTAAGTAAGGTATCCGAACAAGGTTTCATTATATACTGATTTGTTAAAATTTCATTAGGATTTAAGAAACACCTTATAGTTTTGAAGTGAGTTATTACAACTGTTCATATAAAAAAGGATATTTATAGTGATATACTACCATTGGAGATATTATTAGATTTCCATGGAGTATAGGAATATAAAATATTATATATCTATGAAGAAGATGGGAAATATAGTGTATAGATAGTATTATCATATGGTGAAGAATGATTTAACATTAAGAAGATATTTGGATGAATTTTGACATGAGTTTTTATAATATTGTGATATAGATACTAGAATATTTGATGATTCCCTAAGGTTATTCTTGAATGATATTAAGTTTATTGATATTCCCTTAGAATGTTTAAAGATGTTTGTAGGTGAGTTGAGAAGTTTTGGAATTCTGAGTGAAGTGGAAATAAGACATCATAATAAAAAAATGCATTGAGTGTTTAAGATCACTAAAATATGTAACATTCTTATGATGATGTAATATGTTATAAATAAGAGGAAATGTGATTAGAAGTTGACATTGTGATGATTAAAATATTTTATTTGATATATAATATATTAAATTGATACATAGTATATGATAATACATATAAAAGATATATGTTGAATATCATATTGAAATATGGAAGTGAAAAAGTCCAATTTGTGAAATATAGTATATTTGGAGAATATAAAAGTATTTTAATGCATACTAGTATATCACATATGGTATGTAAAAATTTTATCGAGTGAAAATTAACAAGGTAAAAAAGATTCTAGTGATGCATAAGATATTATGGTTTATATGTAATATATTTCATGACATAAAATATTGAGATTCATATGTAATATATTATATTATAATATAATATATTTTCTAAGTGAATTTCGAAAATTACTACAGAAATAGGAATACATAAGGTACATGAACTCACCACTGTGATACATAATATAGTTATTGTGTAAGGTTTTTTATTTTATAAAAAAGGTGAGAAATAAAGTCTTTAAAATTAGATGAATTTGAGTTTTTATTTATGTCACAAATATCATGATGGTGTTTGGATCCATGATTCAAGACAATTCAAAAGGAAGAATAAATAGAAAAGTTGTTTATACTATGATGAGAAGCTTCCTAATATAACAATTCTTGAATAGAATCATGCACACATGGAATAAATACTATAGATTTTATGAATATTTCCTATAATAATTTTATATATCATGAGTAATATTGAAAACCATTTTTTAAGGAAGAGGCTGTGATTTATGGAAGTAAAATATATAATCTATAAATATTATTGAAAATTATTTTACATCTATGTTTGAATATTTAAAGGCATGTTAACAAGGAAGAAATCATGAAATATTCACAAATAGTTTCATGTATATTTAATATATAATAAAACTATATTTTAATGTATGTAGAGAAGAAAATATATTTTAGATAATTGAATGCTGATATAGAGATTTGGTGACAATAATAAAAAAGAGAATAAAAATAATGATATTGGATGATATATAGAGATATGAAGTTTCTATCATCATAAAAAACCCTTTGAGTTAATGAAAAGTGAGATCCAACATTGTATGTTATAAGAATATCCTCTGAATTGAAGAAAAAGGAATAAAAAGAGAAAATATAGAAGTTAATGTTGTTACTATTGTATATCCCAAGCATCGAAGAACCCTGAGCATACTATTAAACAATTCATATATATCATAAGGACTCAAGAACTATGAGACAACCCAATGATTTTTTTGTGATTTAGGAAACATATTTTTTTATTGTTTACTAATGAAGGATATCATAAAAATATTATTGGGAGAAGACCTATTCTTACATATTTATCACACTTTGAGGAAGATCCAGCCAAATCTATTATTCTAAGAGGAATACCTAGATGGTCTACGAGTTTTAAAAATAAGAATTTGGTGCTTACATATTACCTAGTTAGTTTCATTATTAGAAGTTTATGGATATACAATTAAATGAACTTCATCTTTATAATAAAAGTGAATTTTTTTGTCGGGGGTAATAACCACCATAAACCAAGGATGTAGTCATCCAAATTGTTGTCTAACCTCATTAGTAAAACCTTTTCAAATTTTTGTTTTTTATCATTTCATGCATGAAAATTGAGTTACGGAAAAGTATAGTGAGATCCATTCATAGAATAGGTGTAGTGGTAAAACATGGGTAAATGTTTAATTGGTAAAAATAAGACCACATTAAATCACCCCCCCCCCTCTCATTATAATACACTAATACTATTGGAACAATAATTGGTATTAGACCTATATTTACACTTCTTATTAGATTCTAAACACTAAACTTTTTGAGTTTCTCTTCTTAAATTCATTATAAAGTGTAGACTTTGAGAAGATTCAGATATTTTGGATTATAATTCCATCTCTTCAAAAACACTGAAGAATATAAGGAATAAATAAAAGAGAAGATTAAATAAGTAATCTCTCTTAATAAAATAGGAATAGAAAATACTTATGAAAAGCTTAAATAATGATGGTATTAGACCAATCATAGATAAAGAATACTTATCGATTAAATCCACTATTAATAATATGCACAAAACTTCCATCTTAAAGGGTATAAACCACTCATGTGGTAAAGAGGTGACTGAAATATCTTGTATAAATTATCTTCTGGATGAACCAAGAAAAAGTGGGGTAAATCATGATCTAAAGGAATTATATGATGATTCACATGCTATTTTGAAGAAAATCCAACAAGAAATTCCTAGAAATTTGTTGCCTAATATTTTCAATCTTTTAGAAATTTTCTTGAAGATATTTCCCTACTAAAAGGATATTTTTATAGGAATAATAAATCCATCGTATAAAATGTTTTGATATGTAAAAATCTCACTATATAAGATAAGGCCAAGTGTTCAAGGTTTGAGGATCAGGAAGAAAAGTTCTCCATGATTTTAAAGGATTACCTTAATGAAATCATGAATAAATATGAATCCATATAAAGGATTCAGGAAAAGTTCCATGCATTGTTGGAAAACTAAAATGATTAAATTGATGTTAAAAATGCTCAAATTGTAATCAAATATAAAAAGTTAAAATATATTGATAATCTATTGTTAGAGAAGAAAAATATGCATTAGTATAATATTTAGTGGATAAGAAAATAGTCTGAAGATATATTTTATCTAGAAGAGGATGAGAAAAATATCCCCAATATTAATTGACTTGAATTAGAGGTTAAACATGAAAATATGTATGAGACACATACAGATTTTTCTAAGTAAGATGATAGTAGATTTTATTCCATATATACTTATATAGAATATCTCTATTCTTAAATACCTCTATTATATGGAAAAAAGATCATGAACACATATGATGGTAAACCTATTGTAAACTCAAAGGAAGGTTCCATCCGCTATAAAAAGTTATGGTTATGGTAATTCTAGTTCCATGTATAGTATTGGTTTGAAATAAAAATATTTACAAATATAAATGAATAATTTTGATGAGAAACACACCATTACATCTAAGGTGGATAGAAGAAAGTGTAGAAAAAATCTCTAGTTAAAAATAACCCAAAAAAGTTCAAAGTAACATAAAAATAGAAGAAACAAAATATGTTAAAACTAGTTTACACAGGATATGAACAGAATTTTATGGATACTTTTGGTTATTTATAGGGTTCAAGGACAAGTAACTTTACTATTAAAATAATATATCAACTTTTAGAAGCTAAAGTAGGCCTATATCGAGGGGGGATGTGAGTTTAGTTAAATCACATAGAAGAATATGTATAATCTATTTATCTATAACAGATTTTAATTCTTTGAGAAAATTTGTATAGTATGTAAAAAATTGTCATAGTGTAGTGTGATGTTTGTCCAAAATATCAAACCATGTACCAAAATCACTTGATGAAATAATAACACAAAATTATATGTTTTTCTAGGTCAACATAGAAAATAATAATACTATTAAAAACAAATCCAAGAATACTGATAAGTATGCTTCACTAAAAATAATAATAAGATGATTTTTTTTGTGGTAAAAGAGGACACCCAGAAGGAATTTCATATACAATCCCTAAGTGATGGTGTTGATGGAATCAAGCTAAAGAAACAGATTATAGAATCGATCTATAAAAGAAAAAAATGATATATTCGATTGAATGCATCCATGAGGAAGAATTTGAATCATATATGAATTTAAAAAATAGTGGTAACATAAATATTCTTGAGAAACCATGTGGAAGATCTATGAAATATAACCATAATCCAAAGGAGTGCATTGTCATTTAGACATTCCAATTATAAATCTAAACAACGATGGAAAAAATAATAAAAAAATTCAAGTGATAATGTGAAACTACATATTACAAATGAATAAGAACTCAAATTTCATGAGAGTTTTTCAAAAGGTGATGACACAAGAGTACATGAGATGTTTTTAGGGGGTTTAAGAAAGATAGTCAGGTATCAATTGATTATTTCATCATGATATCATCCCAAGTGGTGATTCTAAAGAAGATAAAACAATCACTAATAGATGTATACCCTTCGTTAGTCAATGAAAAAATAAATTATCTCACAAAGAACTAGTTGAAAAAATTAATAAGAACATAATTCCCAGGATAGCTACTTGGAAGACTAAGGGAGAAAGCATTAAGAGTTGTCTCATGGTTAAAGCTAACAGGAAATGAGTATCTTAGTTTTAAAGTAAATCTAATCCTTTATTCTATTATTAATAAGAAAAGGGGTCCCACATTATTTCAATATATATTTTGTTTGAAAGTTATATGTAGGTAATGAAACGTGATTCATGTGTCTAGGGGGAGAACTGAGGGATATGGAAACACTGTAATATCTAAATAGAAAATTAGAAGACATCTTGTGATTCCACATATGTGATCATCTGGTAATTACATGAATTATAACAAATAATGGTTTCCAATACATATCAATGATATTTTAAGTTTAGAGATTTAGATAATTAGTAAAAATCATAACTAATAAATTCAATGTATTTCTCAACTAATGGACATTTTTCCCATATTTATGAAACTACGTAATCCATAACAAGTCTTCATCACATCCCATAAATTATTCACACAAGATATTCTTCTAGACATATCATGAGTAAAATATTTTTCTATAAACTAGGGAAATAGAAACTAAATAAGGGGTGATCTAAAATTCTTAGTAAGGGTAAACAAAAATGATAATAATCAAATATAATAAGTGAGTATAATATAAGAATAAATAATATGGAAGGGATTGAAAAAAATACCATAATATAATGCATCTTAAATCATAATATATAAATTCATATCAATGGAAATAAATATATAACATTGATATCAATATCAAGTTCTTTAGCGATTAAATGAACAATGTCTGATATCTAATTCTATTCCCTAATACAAGACATAATGATCTTACTGTCAAGGACCTGTTTCTATAAAATATTGTGTTATGGGAAGAAATACACCAAAATACCCAATCTAGTTTGTCTCATGATACATATTAATATATTTGGGGCTATTTTAGGCCCCACCCATCACTAATTAAGTCTAATTCATTCAACATATGAAGTAATGAATAAACTATACAACATATTACCAATATGCCTTAATATTATAATCTCTTAAATATTGTAATATAATAACAACCAGGGTTTCCTCCCTATGAGACTACATTTAAGGAGCATCTTTTTAATGGTTTTTATTACTATTTACTATTTATTTTATTTATAAGGGGGTTTCTAAGGTAGGAATAGAAAATATCTTGCTTACCTAAACTAAAAATTCCTAAAATTAGTAGAAAATTGGATGTAGTGTAAAATGTAGATATAATTCAACAAATGGCTTAGTTCCCTTCCCTAGTTATTCTACCAGTTCATCTATACATCATTACATTTAAATATTTCACTTCATAAATTCTATCAGCTTAGTGTTTGAAATCTCTAAACTATGTGTCTCATTGATTTTGAGAATTTGAAGTCAGTAACTAAGATCTCAATCATTGTCCCCCTTTAATCAATATCCAGTCAAAGTATTCAACGACTGTCAAACAACATGATATAATTGAACTTATTTTGTTCCCACAATTCACAATTGAGGATTGAGAGTCTTCAAAAATGATAATCGACCATAAAACTTCTATATGGAGTGACCTAACAGCACACATCTGATGAAAAACACACACCCATCAGCTATATTCCAGTCAAAGAATAGAAGAAAAAGGGAAATGAAATGATAGAAATTGTAATCATCAAAAAACTATTGATTATTAAAAAATTAAAAATATGGATAAAATTTACAGTGTGAAAGAGAAGATTAAAGCTCGAAAAAAATTCTTATGAAACAATATCAAGGATTAACCACTAAAAAACTCATCCCATCATGTTTGTTAACTATGATCAGCTTTCATCCTTCATCTCCATGCTCAGAAATAGATCTTATTTAATATCGCCAAAATATCTCCCAATTAAGCTCTCTATTTCTCCACTCTTTTATTGTATAATGTGTTCTTCTCTATTATACATTTTTCAGTTCTCTATTTATATCTTGGTAAAATATCCCCCCTTAAATTTATCTCTATGTATCCTTTTTATTTCTCACTAAATATCACTAACTAAAATTCTCTACTTTTCCACATTACATTAAAAATATATATAGAAAACATGATCCTTTGGTCATAATTTCTATGACTTATGAAAAAATCTATCTTTAATAAATTCTTATATGTTGCAGAAATTTTCCCAATAAAAAATCATTTTTTAGTTAATATTTTTATTATTATTTCTTTTCTATTTTCAGCAACTTTGCACCTTCTGTTTTCATTATTCACTCATCCTTCATATGTTATCACCTTCCTCAATGCTCATCAAACAAATCTGCTATGTTTTTGAATTAATTCTCAAAAATAAACATGTTGTTAATTAGGATAAATGAATTCAAACAACTGAATTTAGGAATGTCACTGCTTCAAATCTATAAACCCTCTACCTCTATTATTCATCAATCACCTGAAAAAGATTGAATATTTATCATCATCCCCAGTTAAAAAAGTGACATCGGTAAATAACACCATCAAATTCCATTTGATAGACTAAAAATCATATCCCCATCGAGATTGAATACTAAATTAATTGGGTAAATTTCCCAAGAAATTCATAGAAAATCAAACTTTAACCACAACAAAATATCATCTCAAAGCTACATCAATATTATATGGAATCTCAGGATCTCATCAAGGGTCTCAGCTTCACCAATGGATAAGTCCAATCAAATGCTATAGAGGTACCAACATCTTCAATAGGGTCGGGAATCTTGTTTCCCATTATTCAATACACCATCATCCATAATTCATGATTCTAGTGGCACTCAACTCATTGACTTCATCAAATTAAATGGGATTAGGTGGTGGTGGTGGTGAATGATAGTGTCATTGGTCATCTCAACAATGGAATAGAATCAGAAATAGGCTTATCTATATCAAAAATCCTTGATAATTAATCATGTTAAACCCCCATCGTGATTTTTGAATCTTTCACCATGATCTTAGTACTAAAATTCACCTAGATCTGATTCCTTCTCCTCAAGATACATATAGAAGCTTTTGATGATTTTCCCAACTTCATTCATCAACTTCTTCATAATGTTTTAGTCAACATTGGTTATCCAAAGAAGATTGGGTACGTGAGTGCCCAATGGAAAATGGATGCATGATTTTTATATAGAGAAATTAAGTACATAGTTGGACAAAAAATCAAGTACCTGGGCACCCCTTCAAAAAATTCTATGTGGGTGATCCCAAATTATCTTTATAGAAAATTGGTTATGTGTTGATCCTCCAGATTTGGATAAGTGGTTATTATGGATGTTTCACATTTGGTTATGTGGATATCACTTTAGATGTGATGAAACTGTTGCCACTATAAAAAATCTATAAAGATTAAAGGATTACAAATTCACGAAAGAATAAATTCATATATTTAAATTTTTAAAATAAATAAAAACATATTTTAACCTTTAAATATAAAAAATTCATACTAATTAATTTTATAAAACAACAAATGTTTAAACATTAAAATTCAATAAAAATTATAAACCAATTAAATAATAAACAAAATAATGAAATGACAAAATTTATAAAAGGATTATAATTTATAGTTACTAAATATTTAATTATTTAAAGAAGATAATTAAAATGTTAAAAATAGTTTAATTATTTAATAAATAAAAACCAAAAACTAAATTGAGATTGAAAAATAAATACACATAACACAAAATTAAACAAAACCACTAAAATTAGAATTTTAAGAGAATCTTCAAAATTAAATTAAAAAATTATAATTATAGATAAAAACACATATTAAACATTTAATTAATGGATTTATTATTTTAAAATCCAAGTAAAAAAATATTATAAATTAATCAACTAAAACATTATTTTAACAAACAGAATATAATTAAATATAATAATTTACGTTGAAAATGTTTACAAAAATACAGCTAAATCAATTTCCCCATACAAACATTTTTCTTTTCCTAAAGGAAAAAAAGATCCAAAATTATTGTAATAAAATAAATCTCTAACATGAAATAATATATGGCTTCAAAAATAGGTTTTCAAAAATCTTTTCCCCCTTGTATTTTCATCTAACTATGATAGATTTTTCCCCCATGAAATTGAATAGTTTCTAGTGAAAACGTACTATTGTTTTACAAAAATAATTTACCTTAAAATTTTTAAAACAGATTAAAATCATTTCAATTTTCATTTAATTTAAAGTAAAAAAACATATATTTACCTCTACAATAATAAACTCACATAATTATAAAAAAATAAATTGTACACTATGTTTGGATGAGCAAACTTAATAAATTAAAATTATAAACAACACAACTGTCAGCTTTAAGAATAAAAAATTATTATAACATAGATTGGGATTTTTATTTCATTATTCATTTGAATATATAATTTATAAGATTAAATCCAAATTAGAAAATTAAAAGGAAATGATAGTTTTATAATATTCAATAAAAAAATTTCTTTATTCAATCTCTTTTCAAAAGAGAAATGAAAATATTTTACTCAACTAATTCTATGGTGTAATATCAAATTAACATCATTAATGTAGCTACAAATAACTCAATCTTTAGAAAAAACCAAAAATGATGAAAATGATTCATTAAAACTTGAGAAAAAATTAAAAAAAAATAAAAAAATTAGCATTTTCAATGGTCTCACATTATGGTATAGTTTTGGTCCTTGAAATTCCATCTCTCTCAGACTAAAGCACATCATTCTCTATAATATTGAATCTAAGGTGGAGAAAACATATAAATTCTATTTAAGGTTAAAAATTTATTTGGAATAATGTATATTAAATCCATGTCTAATGGGTTTCCAGAATACTCAATATAATATTTTCCACACAAAATAAATAAAAACTACTCATGGTATGCACAAGATTTTACTCACTGGTTACCACTCTAACAGTTCATCTAAAAATTAAAATTTCCATACTAGTGTATGTTCAAATAAGTGTTCCCAAAAATTCCCAAAAAAGTCAATAACTTCCATCCTAAAATGAAACTAAAATGAACTCCATGTTAAACCATTTAATGGTAGCGACCTTCGAATTGCAATAAATATTGCAGCATGAATATTATCTTACAGATTCAAGTTTTTAAAGAAATTAAAACACTAAATAGATAGTAGAAGTAAGAAAAATATAAATTCATGAGAATAATAAGAATTGTAACAAAAAAACTTCCCTAAATCAGAATATTTAATCCTCCTAAAAAGTATTAAATCACCCCCCCCCCCTCTCTTTACTAAGATAAATTTTTTCAAGTCATCTTTAAATCATCCAAATAAAGGAACAAATAAATATTAAATTTTAGATAATTTCAGTATCAGTAAAAAAACCATATTTAATAAATGTAAGTAGTAAAATCAAGTTTCTAGAGCTTGTAACTTCTCTAGATCATTCTAAATCACTAAACATCTACTCCAAAAAAATGAAAAGTGGTCCCTAAAAAATTTCACTGATAAAAACTTGAACAAAGATTATGGTCATTATTATTGCCTATTTTATTTCCTATAAGTAAAACATGAAGATTTATAATCTTTTTAAAATTTTAAAACTAAAATTGGAAGTAAATAAAATTTGAAGAAACTAGAAAAAGAAATTTTAGGTTAAACCCCCAAGAGGTGATTCTTTTTATGTTTTCTACAGCTATACGGATCATTGTTAATCCCCAATTCATCAGTGCATGGGGATTATGCAGAAGGAACCAACATATCCTTTCTTTCCTATAGCTCTTAAATTCACATATTTGTGGGGTCCCCTTTTAAAGAATATGGTGAATCCATCCCCCTTATATTGTGTTTCAATTTTTCAGATGGGGGTGGAAGAATAAATTATACCCCCACCCACCCCATTATACTTCTTTAGGGGGAGAGGTGTCCCTAAGTCCCTCTATTTATTCAAGGAACATCCTTATATTAAAGAAAATTTTATCCTTCATAGAAAATTGGACAGCCTCCTCTTCAAATTATAGTTTCAAATACTCCTCCAAAGAGACTATCTCAATATCATTCTCTATATAGATTACATCCTTGACTAATTAATTCTATAATACATATTTTATAATCACATTCAACTTTTCCTAATATTATATATAGGGTATTTTATCTACAATGTAATAACATGGGGATTCAGTTAAAATTTCATATTCAAATTGATCTAAAATTTTAAGGTTAAAATAGTAAAAACACTCTAAAATCATTTAGAATCACGTGATCTTTTTCCAACGCCATGGTAAAATCAGTAAAATCCTAAACTGAAGGGTAAATGAGTTCACCCTCAGTATCTTGGATTTCTTCATCCCAATTTGGAAAGTGATGTTCCCCTAAATGAAACTCAAGGAAAAAATTTGAGAATTCTTTTTTTTCTTTAGAAAAATCATTCAATACTTTAGGATTAATATCTACTATATGTTTTTCAATAATTGTTTTAAATTAATTTATATTTTTATTCATAATTAGATTTTGAGTGTTATAGGAAAAATATCTACCAGCATCATCCAATGTTGGGTCAAAATCCATTTGTTCTTATTGGTTTTTTATTAGTTTTTTATGTTTTCTAGTTAATAAATATATTTTTAACTCCTTGGAAGCCTCCCTATAAACAAAAATAATTAAAAGTGATAAGTTCTATGTTTTTAATTTTTGAAATCCTAAATTCAAATATAATTATCTTATGACTACAAAAAAATAGCAGTATACAGGGTTTTCTCCAAATGAGACTTTATTTGAGAAGCTTGTTCAACATGATTTTAATTTTTATATACTAACTATTCTATTTTTAAGTGGGTGTCTAAGGAAGGAATTGAAACTATCTTAATTTCCTAAACTAAGATTGAAAAAATTATTAGAAAAACAGTGGTAGTGTAAATATTTTATAGAAGTCAAAAATGGTTCATTGGAATTACCTAGTGATTCTATTGCTTCATCCATTCTTCATTTTTTTAAAGTCTTAACTCTATAAATTATCTCAACACACAGTTTGAAATCAGTAAACATTTGTCTCCTTAAGATTGAGAAGTAGAAGTTTAGAAATATGATCTCAGTAATAGAACTTCTTTAATCAAGATTTGGTCAAAGTATTCAATGATCATCAAACACCAATATATACTTGAACTTCTACTATGGCCCCAATTCTAGATCCAAAATTAAGAAACTTTAATAATGAAAATTGGTTTACAAAATCCTAACTAGTCTTACTTAACAGTACACAACCAATGAAAAACACATTCTCATTGGATTTGTTCTAGTAAAATAATAGAAGATAAAAGGAAATTAAATGAAAATAAAATGAAATAATCAAACATTACTTGATAATTCAATAATTACAAATCTGGAGGAAATTTACAATATGAAATTAAATATTAAAGATCATAACAAATTCACTCGAAAAATATCAATGCTCTCAAACTAAAAATACTCATCCAATAATTTTAGTTAAATGAGATTTTCTATTGATCTTTATCTCCATGATCAAAGACATATCTTCTTCAAGCACTCTGAAAGGTATCCAAATTACACTCTCCATTTCTCTACTCGATTATTGTAAAATGTGTTCTTCTCTATTTTATTTTGTTCAGTTCTCTCTATGTCTCTCTAAAAAATATCCTCCCTCAAATTTACCTCTATATATGCCTTTTATTTCTCCTTGAATATCACCAACTAAAATTATCCTCTTTTTCCCTATGACTGTCAAACTATATAGAGAAAATATGATCATTTAGTTATAGTTTCTATGGCTTAATAAAAACTCTATCTTCAATATATTCTAAAAAATTACATAAATTATCCTAGAGAATAATAATTTTTTAATATTTAATATTTATATTATTATTTATTTTTCTATTTCTATCATATTGGAACCTCTTATTTTAATTATTCACTCATTCTTACAATTCTATCACCTTCTATGACAACCCTGCTTTTTTACACAATCAAACATAATTTATTACATAAACTTTACTTGATACAATATAGAAGATCGAGAGTTATAATGTCTTTGGGGATTAGGATCATTACATAAAAACATAAAACATGAAATACAACATCTTTATTGAAAAATTCCTTTATATGACCACTACATTCCCTCGTACTTAGCATTGCATGAGATAACCTGAGAACATGCATAAGAAAAGGGTGAGATATAAAGCCCAGTAAGGGAATAATAATGGGGTAACATGAGGAATACAATACATGTTAGATAATAGGCATATCAATAAATCACAAGAGAATCATAAATATAAAGTCATGATAAATCATGATTATCATAACATGGAAATGTGGCAACAACACTTAACATGGAATTAGCATGAGCCAAGGCTCATTGCACCTCGAGCATGAGTAAATCCTCATTGCACATAAATCACAAGTAAAACCACTTTGAACTTGAATTATAAATAGTAAACACCCATTTCACATGAAGTATCATGATACTATACTTTACCCAATGCATTGGAGCACTATAAGGGTGGACCCTTCTTAAACATTTAATTTCATGCATAAGTGTGCCACATGGATCGTATAACATGGATTCATAAAACATCATCATTTATTCCACGATAAAAGAAAGTGTAATTTATACATGAAAATTTATAATCAATAAGTAAATGTGTATAATGTTGAATACCCTTGATAGAGAAATTGGCAAGGTATTAACTACACAATGACATTTTCTTGGAAAATCGGTGCAATTTCGGCAGCGTTACAGCGTGACATAAGAATTCATAAAAATGGTTGATGAGATAGAAATGGGGTGTCTCATAATATGTAAATTAAATGGAATGTAAGGGTGATATATAGATACATGTCCCAACAATTTTAATGGAATTTAGATTCATGATATAAAATAACTTCTTGAATGTAAAAGAGGAGAGAGAAATTCCTTTCGGAATTTCGGCACAGTAACAGGAGTACATGGGAGGTATTTAATTGGAGATAAAGGGGTATCACATCATTCAAACATAAAGAGGGAAGTATGGGGGAGGTTTTAAACCATACCAAAACATTTATAATTGAAATTAAAATGGCATAATAGTTTAAATAATATTTGACAAAAATTAGAAAGGAAGAAAAATCCTTACATGGAAGTGTGCCTCCAAAGGCTTGACAGAGGCTTGAGAGAGGATTATTGGGAGCTTGAGGCACATTGGGAGGATTATATAGAGATTAGGGAAGAGTTTTAATGAACTAAAAAGGCTTTGAGTGAGGATAAAGTGGGATCTTGGGTGGGGTTATATAGGAAAGGTGAGGGAATTCATTATTATTTAGGTTTGGAACACCTCACATTAAACTAATCCAAAACACAAACCAGCCCATGGTTTTTTCCCATGGTTTTTGGAAAAGGGAAGTGGAAAAAAATATTTTATAAGGAAAAAGTCATAAATTCTTAAAATAATGGAGTTTCTTATGTGGAGGTGAGTCACACTCCCAAGGAAAACAAATTAAAAAGACAAGATGTTTAATAAGTCTTGAAGGGTCCATTAATGCTTTGTAAAATAAATTAAACAAACCCAAAAGCAAATTATTTTAATGGTAAAACATATATTGGCCAAAAATAAAGCTTATAGTATTTTATTACATCACTATTGGGTCATTATGATGTCATAAATTACATTATATATTTAAATGGCTTTTAATTTTTACCCTAAAATTTGACTGGCTCAGAAAATTATGAAAAAATCACTGTTGGATAATTTTGACATCATGATTCCCTAAATAATATTAATTTCATCTAAATAATTTTATAAATATTTTAATTTCCACTTTTAAAATAAAAACCGTCATTTATCAAAAATTCAAGGGTTTTGAAAAAAATGGCTTTCAAACCTTAATAAAAATTACGATTGCATTCATAAAATTATACAATCATTTATATTTAATAAATATTAATTTAATAATAATAATAATATTTTATTAAAATTTTATTTAATTCATAAATCCATTAATTCATCAAAATAGATTTCTTAGTTGAATATTAACTAAAAATACTATTTGTGTTTTAAAAACTATCTACAAGGTAACAATACTAAAATGAAGGTATATTCATTACTATATACCAAAATAACATACATAACCATAGTGATAAGGTCTTGTTACATAACCCCTTATAAAACCCGCATAAGACCAAAGAGTAAGGTGTGTGGTGGTGACAGACTCTTGGGGTGGCTCAGATAACATTGCTCAGGTGGTAATCTTTATCAACTTCCATTTCTCTCGTAGGTGGTCCTGCTCGAGCTTAACATATTCAATCTAGGCTTGGGCTTGGTCAATAGAAAAGCCCAAATACGCAACCTCCTTTCTGAGCTCTGACAAATGGGCTTCGTATGGGCCACATCTACTGGATGAGGTCATCGCTTCCTTTGTCTGATTAAATTGGATTTGTTAAAAACCTATATTTATACTAATCATGTGATCACTGTTCAAAGACTATATTATAAATGATCAAAATTCTTAACATAAAACCAAAGAAGTTGACATTTTATATAAAAATTTTATATAAAGTGAAATTTAATTAGATCAAGAGGGATTTCTATTAATTAATGTTTGGGTTGTTACAATCTTCCCCCTATAAAAAATTTCACCCTCGAAATTGTTTTCCCCACACTAAAACAAATGTGGGTAACTATGCTTCATCATCTCCTCCAATTCCCACGTTGCTTCTTCAAAATTCTGGTTTCACCACAACACATTGACGAGGGGCATTGTCTTATTTAGTAGAACCTTTTCTCTATGATCTAAGATATTCACTGGTTTCTCCTCATAAAAAATATCATCCTAGAATTTTACCACCTCTGAAGAGAGTACATGTGAAGGGTCCGATGTGTACTTTCTTAAGAGGGATACATGAAATACATCATGTACTTTGGCCATGGTAGGCTGCAGTGCTAGTCGATAGGCCATAGCCTCGACATGGTCAAGAATCTTGAACGGGCCGATGTACCTTGGACTTAACTTCCCTTTCTTTCCAAACTTCATGCCCTTCTTCGATAGAGATATGCATAGAAATACCATGTCTTGAACTTTAAACTCAGGGTCTCGTCGACGGTTATCAGCATAACTCTTCGATCAACTCTGGGCTGGCTTGGTATGCTGCTGAATGGTTTTCACCTTTGCCACCATTTCTTTGACCATTTCTGGTCCAAGCATCTTACGCACACCGACCTCATCCCAACACGCTGGTGTTCTGCACCTTTTCCCATAAAGGGATTCATATGGTGCCATTTGGATGCTTGAGTGGAAACTGTTGTTATAAGAGAACTCAACCAGAGGAAGGTGTTGATCCCATCCTCTTTTAAAGTCCATTGAGCACGCTCTCAACATTTCCTCAAGTGTTTGGATAGTATACTCGAATTGTCCATCAGTTTGAGGATGATAGGCTGTACTAAAGTTCAGTTCAGTATTCAGAGCATATTGAAGACTCTTTCAAAACATAGAGGTTAATCTTGGATCTCGATCGGACACAATAGATAGTGGTACTCCATGCAGCCTTACCACTTCCCTGATATATATCTGTGCCAGTTGATCCAATGACAAATCCTCCCAAAGAGTAATGAGGTGTGAAGCCTTTGTAAGAAGGTCCACAATAACCCAAATTGCATTGTTTCCTTTAGATGTCTTCAGAAGTCTGGTGACAAAGTCCACGGTGATGTTATCCCATTTACATTATGTTATGGGAAATGGTTTCATCATCCCATTAGACTTATCTCTCTCTGCCTTCACTTGATGACACACCAGGCACTTTGATGTATATTCAGCGATCTCCTTCTTCATATTATCCCACCAATAATGCTCTTGAAGATCTTGATACATCTTTTTGTTTCCTGGGTGAATAGAGAAATTTGAACTATGTGTATCATCCAAAAGTTCCTTCTTCATCTCTAGACTTGTTGGAACACATATTCTTTTCCCAAATCTCACAATTCCTTCTTCATTACCATTAAACTCCAAAGATTTCCCTTTTTCGATAGCTTCCACTTTTTCCTGAATTCCCACATCATCCTTTTGAGCATCTTTTAACCTTTCCAAAAGTGATGGTTGAGCAATCATTTGTTAAAGGATTGATGATGTTCCCTTCTTTTGGATTCCCATGTCTATCTTCATCAAATCTAAAAAGATTGTATCCTTTTCAATTCTCATCAATGATAGAATATTTGGGTCCTTTCTACTTAGGTCATGTGACACCTTGTTCACTTTCCCAGGGTGGTAATGGATTGAGAAGTC
Source organism: Viscum album (assembly GCA_963277665.1). Lineage (NCBI taxonomy): Eukaryota > Viridiplantae > Streptophyta > Magnoliopsida > Santalales > Viscaceae > Viscum > Viscum album. The sequence goes on along the minus strand of OY728152.1, from coordinate 991,445,233 downwards.
ATAGTCTTTGATCAGCTCTAACCATATTTGTTGGCACATGTTCAACTCTTTCTATGTGAATATATACTTGAGGCTTTTGTGGTCCGTATATATTTCACACTTCTCCCCAAATAGATAATGCCTCCAAATTTTCAAAGTGAAGATCACTGCATCCAACTCGAGGTCATGTGTTGGATAGTTCTGTTCATGAACTTTAAATTGCCTTAAATCATAGGCAATGACTTTTTCATTTTGCATCAACACACATCCCAGGCCCTTCTTCGAAGAATCACTGAATACCACAAAAAGTTCTCCACTTGTGGGTAAAGTGATCACGGGAAATGTGATAAGCCTCCTTTTCAACTACTTGAATCTTTCTTCGCATTCATCACTCCAAGAAAAATTTACTCCCTTCCAAGTTAGATTTGTAAGAGTGTTGGACAATCATGAGAAATTTATCACAAATCGTCGATAACATCCAGCTAACCCCAAGAAGCTACGGATATCCGTTACCGATGTTAGCCTTGGCCATCAATCAATTGCATCTGTTTTGGAGAGATCGACATATATCCCATTGGTCATGATGATATGGCCCAAGAATGAGACCTCCTACAACCAGAACTCACACTTGTTGTACTCTTCATAGAGCTTCTCATTATGCAAGGTCTCTAGTACAGTTCTTATATTCTACTCATGATCCTCCTTGGTTTTGGAGTATATTAGAATATCATCTATAAAGACTACCACAAATTTGTTGAGTTAATATCTAAAGACTCTATTAATCAAGTCCATGAAAATTTATAGAGCACTAGTGAGTTCGAAAGTCATTATTATGAATTCATAGTGCCTGTATCTTGTACAAAAAGCAGTCTTGGAGAGATCTTCCTTCTTCACCCTTACTTGATAATATCCCGACTGCAAATCCACCTTGGAGAAGTATTTTTCTCCACGCAGCTAACTGAACAAGTCATCTATTCATGGTATAGGATACTTTTTCTTTATCATGATGTTTTTAAGCTCACAATAATCGATGCAAAGGCACATTGACCCATCATTCTTCTTGATGAAGAGGACCGGTGCACCCCATGGTGAAGCACTTGGGTGTATAAACCATTTATCCAGATTCTCCTGTAATTGTTTCTTTAGCTCATGAAGCTCCACAACAGCCATTATATATGGAGTCTTTGATATTTTCAATTCCAGAGGTATAAGTTCAATTGATAATTCAACATATTTTCTAGGAGGAAGACCAGACAATTTTTCGGGAAACACTTCAGTGATTTCCCTCACAATAGGAATGTCTTCTAGGATGGTTGAATCCTTAGACACAATCATCTAATCCAGATACACATTCTCATAGGGAAGTAATATCCAATATTGAGATGATGGATCTAAAGAAGATTCATCTTCCTCCTTGCACTTGTAAACAATCGGGGGTCGATTCTACACATGGAGAGTGATTTCCCTCTTACATCAATTTATGTTGGCTCTATATAAGGAAAATCAATCCATGCCTATGACAAGGTTCGCCGGGAAGTTCAATCCACGTATTATGATATGGGAGGAGTTATATTCATGTGATTCAATGATTTCCCCATTTTCTATACTCACCAACATCTTCACTTCCATGATTTGTGGTGCTGCTGGGATTGTTCTACTAAACTTTTGAGATATAAAAGAATTCGTAACACCTGAATCAAAAAGTAGGTTCTCTATTCATGACTTAATAACTAGTGTACCTTTTACCACTTTGTTGTCAGAGTTCACTTCAGAAGAAGTGATGGAAAAAGCTCTCCCTTGCTGCCTTTGAGGTTTTTGGTTGCCTCCAAACACCCTTTGCTTAGGGAACTGATTTGTAAGATGCTCTGGTTCTTTATAGTTGTAGCAATGAACAATGCGTTGAGGTTAGAATGGAGAAATATTCTCCTATTTTGTAGCTGATATTTTTACTTGTTAGTAGTTAACATCTAGGTTCCCTTCTCTTCCACACCTAAATCATTTCCTCATCCCTTTCAGGTAATTTCCAGGGTGCTTTTTTCTGCACTTTTGGCAAGTGGGGTGCTGGATCTTCTTAGAACCATTGGATTTATCCATCAGACTGCCAGCATTGAAGTCCACCTTATGCTTCTTATCCCCAGGATACCCCTAATATTATACGATCTCCATTTCAACCTTGAAGACACATCGGACAATTTCCCCATAGCTGTCGAAGTCACGGATCACCAGCGCTTTCCGCAGGCTAGGTTTCAGCCCACCAAAGAAGCGGTCAACCATTCATTTGGGGGTAATGACAAATCCATAAGTGTATTGTGCAAGCCTTGTGAAGTTTTCCTCATACGCTCCATCATATTCGTCATCTTTTTTATTGAGGGCATGGAATTCCCCTTCCATCTTAAGTCGGTGGGTGCGCGGAAAATATTTATCGAAAAACATCTTCCGGATATCCTTCCATTCCAACGCCTCGATCTCCTCCTCAGGCTTTGTATTTTTGATCAAATTCCACCATTGATCAGCTTCACCCCCCATATGATAAGCATCCAGGAGAACCTTCTCTTGTTTAGATCCTTGAAGGATGGAGAAGAACTTTTCGATTAAGTTGATACATTGTTCAGCGATTGAGGGATCGGATGATCCATTAAAAGTAGGAGGCCTTTGTCTCATGAGGCTCTCGATAGCAACTTGTTCTTTATTATGGGGGGTTGAATGTTCCTCTTGGCCCATGTTTCTATTAAATGTTTGAGTTATCAGAGAGATAATCATGACAAAGTTCCTGATTCCCACTCCCATTGGATTGGGCATCTCATTAGTACAGTCATCACATTGATCATCACATCGATTGTTAGCATGATTCCTCCTATTACCGACCATTGGCTGGAATAAAAGGAAAGTTAGGGGTAAAACATAAAGGGTAATACAAGGAAAAAACTTATGGCTTATAAATAACTCATATTTCCTTAACATATGAATCTATTGGCTTCAGTCTATGTTATCCATGATCTACTTTCTAACATATATTATTTGGGAATTTTTTCCCTTAATAATGGTCCATACTAAGCTTGTGAATTTACCAAAGCATATCCCCCGGGAGTTTAGTAACTAAGAGAGCAGAAATTCCCGTTGTCATGCACCTGTTCTCGTTCGATTCTAGCTCAAAGTGGTGTTTTCGGGTTTTACCCCTAGGATAGATCTGTGCCAGAGCCGCCTCTACCTACTTGTATCCAGACAGGGATGTATTTGTTTGATAAACAACTTACTAAATAATCAACAAAACATAGGGATTTTTTTATTGTACTTAGTCTTGTCTCCAATGCTTCCCTATGGTTTTCTAATCCTAATCCGAAAAATAATTAAACCTATTCTATGATACCAACTCTGACAACCCTGATTTTTTTTACACAATTAAACATAATTTATTACCTAAACTTCACTTGATACAATATAGAATATCGAGAGGTCTAGCGTCTTTAGGGATTATGATCATTAAATAACAACTTAAAACATAAAATACAATATATTTATTGAAAACTTTATTTACATGACCACTACATTCCCTCGTACTTAGCATTGCATGGGATAACCTGAGGACGTGCATCAGAAAAGGGTGAGCTATAAATCCCAGTAAGGGAATAATCATGGGGTAACATGAGGAATACAGTACATTTTAGATAATAGGAATATCAATAAATCACAAGATAAGCATAAACATAAGGGCATGATAAATCATGATAATCATAACATGGAAATGTGGCAACAACACTTAACATGGAATTAGCATGATCCAATGCTCATTGCACATGCATGGAGCATGAGTAAATCCTCATTGCACATGAAGAATGAGTAAAACCTTGTTGCACTTTAATTAGCATGATTAAACACCCATTTCACATGAAGTATCATGATACTATACTTTACCTAATGCATTGGAGTGCTATAAGGGCGCACCCTTCTTAAACATTTCATTTCATGCATAAGTGTGCCACACGAATCATATAACATGGATTCATAAAACATCACCATTTTGTCCACGATAAAAGATTTTGGAATTCATGAATGAAACTTTATAATCAATAAGAAAATATCCATAAAGTTGAATACTCTTGATATAGAAATTGGCATGGTATTCACTACATAATGACATTGGCTTGGAAAATCGGTGTAATTCCGGCAGCGTAACGACGTGACATAAGAATTCATAAAAATGGTTGATGAGAAAGAAAGGGGGTGTCTCATCATATTTCTATGAAATTTACATTAAGGGGGTCATATAGATACATTTACAAACAATTTTAATGGAATTTAGAGTCATGATACAAAAGAATTTCTTGAATGTAAAAGAGGAGAGGAATTCCTTTCAGAATTTCGGCATAGTAACGGATGTACATGGGAGGAATTTAATGAGAGAGAAATGGGTCTCCCATAATTCAAACATAAATAGGGAATTATGGGGGAGTTTTGAAACCATAACCAAACATTTAAATTTGAAATTAAAAGGGAATAACAATTTAAAGAAGATTGGACAAAAATGAGAAAAGAAGAAAAACCCTTACTTGGAAGTGTGCTTCCAAAGGCTTGAGAGAGGCTTGAGAGAGGCTTATTGGGAGGATAGGGAACCTTGGGAGGATTCTAAAGAGACTAAGACAGAGGATGGATGAACTCTAAAGGCTTTGAGTGAGGAGAAAGTGGGATCTTGGGTGGGTTTATATAGGAAAGGTGAGATAATTCTTTATTATTTAGGTTTGGGACACCTCACATTAAACTAATCCAAACCACAAACCAGCCCATGGTTTTTGCCAATGGTTTTTGGAAAAAGGAAGTGGAAAACAATATTTTATAAGACCAAAGTCCGAAATTCTTAAAATAATGGGGATGCTTATGTGGAGGTGAGTCACACTCTGAAGGAAAACAATTTAAAAAGACAAGATCTAGCCAAATCTATTATTCTAAGAGGAATACCTAGATGGTCTACGAGTTTTAAAAATGGAAATTTGGTGCTTACATATTACCTAGTTAGTTTCATTATTAGAAGTTTATGGATATACAATTAAATGAACTTCATCTTTATAATAAAAGTGAATTTTTTTTCCAGGGGTAATAACCACTATAAACCAAGGATGTAGTCATCCAAATTGGTCTCTAACCTCATTATTAAAACCTTTTCAAATTTTTGTTTTTTATCATTTCATGCATGAAAATTGAGTTACGGAAAATTATAGTGAGATCCATTCATAGAATAGGTGTAGTGGTAAAACATGGGTAAAGGTTTAATTGGTAAAAATAAGACCACATTAAATCACCCCCCCCCCTCTCATTATAATACACTAATACTATTGGAACAATAATTGGTATTAGATCTATATTTCCACTTATTATTAGATTATAAACACTAAACTTTTTGAGTTTATCTTCCTAAATTCATTATAAAGTGTAGACTTTGAGAAGATTCAGATATTGTGGATTATAATTCCATCTCTTCAAAAACACTTAAGAATAGAAGGCATAAATAAAGGAGAAGATTAAATAAGTAATCTCTCTTAATAAAAGAGGAATAGAAAATACTTACCACAAGCTTAAATAATGATGGTATTAGACCAATCATAGATAAAGAATACTTAGCGATTAAATCCATTATTAATAATATGCAGAAAACTTCCATCTTAAAGGGTATAAACCACTCATGTGGTAAAGAGGTGACTGAAATATCTTGTATAAATTATCTTCTGGATGAACTAAGAAAAAGTGGGGGTAGATCATGATCTAAAGGAATTATATGATGATTCACATGCTATTTTGAAGAAAATCCAACAAGATATTCCTAGAAATTGGTTACCTAATATTTTCAATCTTTTAGAAATTTTCTTGAAGATATTTCCCTACTAAAAGGATATTTTGATAGGAATAATGAATCCATCGTATAAAAAGTTTTGATATGTAAAAATATCACTATATAAGATAAGGCCAAGTGTTCAAGGTTTTAGGATCATGAAGAAAAGTTCTCCATGATTTTAAAGGATTACCTTAATGAAATCATGAATAAATATGAATCCATATAAAGGATTTAGGAAAAGTTACATGCATTGTTGGAAAACTAAAATGCTTAAATTGATGTTAAAAATGCTCAAATTGTAATCAAATATAATAAGTTAAAAGATATTGATAATCTATTGGTAGAGAAGAAAAATATGCATTAGTATAATATTTAGTGGATAAGAAAATAGTCTGAAGATATATTTTATCTAGAATAGGATGAGAAAAATATCCCCAATATTAATTGACTTGAATTAGAGGTTAAACTTGAAAATATGTATGAGACACATACAGATTTTTCTAAGTAAGATGATAGTAGATTTTATTCCATATATACTTATATAGAATATCTCTATTCTTAAACACCTCTATTATATGGAAAAATGATCACGAACACATATGATGGTAAACCTATTGTAAGCTCAAAGGATGGTTCGATCCTCTATAAAAAGTTATGGTTATGGTAATTATAGTTCCATGTATAGTAATGGTTTGAAATCAAAATATTTACAAATATAAATGAATAATTTTGATGATAAACACACCATTACATCTAAGGTGGATAGAATAAAGTGTAGAAAAAATATCTAGTTAAAATTAACCCAAAAAAGTTCAAAGTAACATAAAAATAGAACGAAACAAAATATGTTAAAACTAGTTTACACAAGATATGAACATAATTTTATGGATACTTTTGGTTATTTAGAGGGTTCAAGGACAAGTAACTTTACTTTTAAAATAATATATCAACTTTTATAAGATAAAGTAGGCCTATATCGAGGGGGGATGTGAGTTTAGTTAAATCACATAGAAGAATATGTATAATCTATTTATCTATAACATATTTCAATTCTTTGAGAAAATTTGTATAATATGTAAAACAAATTGTCATAGTGTAGTGTGATGTTTGTCCAAAATATCAAACCATGTACCAAAATCACTTGATGAAATAATAACACAAAATTATATGTTTTTCTAGGTCAACCAACAAAAGAATAATACTATTCAAAACAAATCCAAGAAAAATGATAAGTATTTTTCACTAAAAATAATAATAAGATGATTTTTTTGTGGTAAAAGAGGACACCCAGAAGGAATTTCATATACAATCCCTAAGTGATGGTGTTGATGGAATCAAGCTAAAGAAACAGATTATAGAATCGATCTATAAAATAAAAAATGATATATTCGATTGAATGCATCTATGAAGAAGAATTTTAATCATATATGAATTTTAAAAATAGTGGTAACATAAATATTCTTGAGAAACCATGTGGAAGATCTAAGAAATCTAACCATAATCCAAAAGAGTGCATTGTCATTTATACATCCCAATTATAAATCTAAACAACGATGGAAAAAAGAATAATAAAATTCAAGTGATAATGTGAAACTATATATTACAAATGAATAAGAACTAAAATTTCATGAGAGTTTTTCAAAAAGTGATGACACAAGAGTACATGAGATGTTTTTAGGGGGTTTAAGAAAGATAGTCAGGTATCAATTGATTATTTCATCATGATATCATCCCAAGTGGTGATTCTAAAGAAGATAAAACGATCACTAATAGATGTATATCCTTCGTTAGTCAATGAAAAAATAAATTATCTCACAAAGAACTAGTTGAAAAAATTAATAAGAACATAATTCCCAGGATAGCTACTTGAAAGACTAAGGGAGAAATCATGAAGAGTTGTCTCATGGTTAAAGCTAACAGGAAATGAGTATCTTAGTTTTAAAGTAAATCTAATCCTCTATTCTATTACTAATAAGAATAGGAGTCCCACGTTATTTCAATATATATTGCGATTGAAAGTTATATGTAGGTAATGAAACGTGATTCATGTGTTTAGGGGGAGAACTGATGGATATGGAAACACTGTAATATCTAAATAGAAAATTAGAAGACATCATGTGATTCCACATATGTGATCATCTGGTAATTACATGAATTATAACAAATAATGGTTTCCAATACATATCAATGATATTTTAAGTTTAGAGATTTAGATAATTAGTAAAAATCATAACTAATAAATTCAATGTATTTCTCAACTAATGGACATTTTTCCCATATTTATGAAACTACGTAATCCATAACAAGTCTTCATCACATCCCATAAATTATTCACACATGATATTCTTCTAGACATATCATGAGTAAAATATTTTTCTATAAACTAGGGAAATAGAAACTAAATAAGGGGTGATCTCAACTTCTCATTAAGGGTAAACAAAAATGATAATAATCAAATATAATAAGTGAGTATAATATAAGAATAAATAATGTGGAAGGGATTGAAAAAAAATACCATAATATAATGCATCTTAAAGCATAATATATAAATTCATATCAGTGGAAATAAATATATAACATTGATATCAATATCAAGTTCTTTAGCGATGAAATGAACAATGTCTAATATCTAATTCTATTACCTAATCCAAGACAATATGATCTTACTATCAAGGACCTGTTTCTATAAAATATTGTGTTATGGGAAGAAATACACCAAAATACGCAATCTAGTTTGTCTCATGATACATATTAATGTATTTGGGGCTATTTTAGGCCCCACCCATCACTAATTAAGTCTAATTCATTCAACATATGAAGTAATGAATAAACTATACAACATATTACCAATATGCCTTAATATTATAATCTCTAAAATATTGTAATATAATAGCAACCAGGGTTTCCTCCCTATGAGACTACATTTAAGGAGCATCTTTTTAATGGTTTTTATTACTATTTACTAATTATTTTATTTATAAGGGGGTTTCTAAGGTAGGAATAGAAACTATCCTGCTTACCTAAACTAAAAATTCCTAAAATTAGTAGAAAATTGGATGTAGTGTAAAAAGTAGAGATAATTCAACAAATGGACTAGTTCCCTTCCCTATTTATTCTACCAGTTCATCTATACATCATTACCTTTAAATATTTCACTTCATAAATTCTATCAGCATAGTGTTTGAAATCTCTAAACTATGTGTCTCATTGATTTTGAGAATTTGAAGTTAGTAACTAAGATCTCAATCATTGTCCCCCTTTAATCAAGATCCAATCAAAGTATTCAACGACTGTCAAACAACATGATATAATTGAACTTATTTTGTTCCTACAATTCACAATTGAGGATTGAGAATCTTCAAAAATGATAATCGACCATAAAACTTCTATATGGACTGACCTAACAGCACACATATGATGAAAAACACACACCCATCATATATATTCCAGTCAATGAATAGGAGAAAAATGGAAATGAAATGATATAAATTTTAATCATCAAAAAACTATTGATTATTAAAAAATTAAAAATATGGATAAAATTTACAGTGTGAAAGAGAAGATTAAAGCTCGAAAAAAATTCACATGAAACAGTATCAAGGCTTAACCACTAAAAAAACTCATCCCATCAAGTTTGTTAACTGTGATCAGCTTTCATCCTTCATCTCCATGCTCAGAAATAGATCTTATTTAATATCTCCAAAATATCTCCCAATTAATCTCTCTATTTCTCCACTCCTTTATTGTATAATGTGTTCTTCTCTATTATACATTGTTCAGTTCTCTCTTTATATCTTGTTAAAATATCCCCCCTTAAATTTATCTCTATGTATCCTTTTTATTTCTCACTAAATATCACTAACTAAAATTCTCTTCTTTTCCACATTACATTAAAAATATATAGAGAAAACATGATCCTTTGGTCACAATTTCTATGACTTATGAAAAAATATATCTTTAATAAATTCTAATAGGTTGCAAAAATTTTCCCAATAAAAAATCATTTTTTTAGTTAATATTTTTATTATTATTTCTTTTCTATTTCCAGTAACATGGCACCTTCTGTTTTCATTATTCACTCATCCTTCATATGTTATCACCTTCCTCAATGCTCATCAAAAAAATATGCTATGTTTTTGCATTAATTCTGAAAAATGAACATATTGTTAATTAGGATAAATTAATTCAAAGAACTGAATTTAGGAATGTCACTGCTTCAAATCTATAAACCCTCTACCTCAATTATTCATCAATCACCTGAAAAATATTGAATATTTATCATCATCCCCAGTTAAAAAGTGACATCGATAAATAACATCATCAAATTCCATTTGATAGACTAAACATCATATCCCCATCGAGATTGAATACTAAATTAATTGGGTAAATTTCCCAAGAAATTCATAGAACATCAAACATTAACCACCACAAAATATCAGCTCAAAGCTACATCAATATTCGATGGAATCTCATGATCTCATCAAGGGGCTCAGCTTCACCAATGGATAGGTCTAATCAAATGCTATAGAGGTACCAACGTCTTCAATAGGGTCAGGAATCTTGTTTCCCGTTATTCAATACACCATCATCCCTAATTCATGATTCTAGTGGCACTCAGCTCATTGACTTCATCAAATTAAATGGGATTAGGTGGTGGTGGTGGTGAATGATAGCGTCATTGGTCATCTCAACAATGGAATAGAACCAGAAATAGGCTTATCTATATCAAAAATCCTTTAGAATTAATCATGTTGAACCCCCATCGTGATTTGTGAATCTTTCACCACGATCTTAGTACAAACATTCACCCTGATCTGATTCCTTCTCCTCAAGATTCATAAAGAATCTTTTGATGATTTTACCAACTTCATTCATCATCTTCTTCATAAAGTTTTAGTCAACATTGGTTATCCTAAGAAGATTGGGTATGTGAGTGCCCGATGGAAAATGGATGCATGATTTTTATATAGAGAAATTAAGTACATAGTTGGACAAGAAATCAGGTACCTGGGCACCCCTTCAAAAAATTATATGTGGGTGCTCCCAAATTATCTTTATAGAAAATTGGTTATGTGTTGATCCTCTAGATTTGGCTAAGTGGTTATTATGGATGTTTCACATTTGGTTATGTGGATAGCACTTTAGATGTGATGACATTGTTGCCACTGTAAAAAATCAATAAAGATTAAAGGATTACAAATTCATGAAAGAATAAATTCATATATTTAAATTTTTAAAATAAAAAAAAATATTTTAACCTTTAAATATAACAAATTCATACTAATTAATTTTATAAAACAACAAAAGTTTAAACATTAAAATTCACTAAAAATTATAAACCAATTAAATAATAAACCAAATAATGAAATGATAAAATTTATAAAAGGATTATAATTTATAGTTACTAAATATTTAATTATTTAAAGAAGATAATTAAAATTTTAAAAATAGTTTAATTATTTAATAAATTAAAACGAAAAACTAAATTGAGAGTGAAAAATAAATACACATAACACAAAATTAAACAAAACCTCTATAATTAGAATTTTAAGAGAATCTTCAAAGTTAAATTAAAAAATTATAATTATAGATAAAAACACATATTAAACATTTAATTAATGGATTTATTATTTTAAAATCCAAGTAAACAAATATTATAAATTAATCAACTAAAACATTATTTTAACAAACAGAATATAATTAAATATAATAATTTACGTGGAAAATGTTTACAAAAATACAGCTAAATCAATTTCCCCATACAAACATTTTTCTTTTCTTAAAGGAAAAAAATGATCCAAAATTAGTGTAATAAAATAAATCTCTAACATGAAATAATATATGGCTTCAAAAATAGGTTTTCAAAAATCTTTTCCCCCTTGTATTTTCATCTAATTATGATAGATTTTTCCCCCATGAAATTGAATATTTTCTAGTGCAAAACTACTATTGTTTTACATAAATAATTTACCTTAAAATTTTAAAAACAGATTAAAATCATTTCACTTTTCATTTAATTTAAAGTAAAAAAACATATATTTACCTCTACAAGAATAAACTCACATAATTATAAAAAAATGAATTTTACACTATGTTTGGATGAGCAAACTTAATAAATTAAAAGTATAAACAACACAACTGTCAGCTTTAAGAATAAAAAATTATTTTAACATAGATTGGGATTTTCATTTCATTATTCATTTGAATATATAATTTATAAGTTTAAATCAAAATTAGAAAATTAAAAGGAATGATAGTTTTATAATATTCAATAAAGAAATTTCTTTATTCAATCTCTTTTCAAGAGTGAAATGAAAATATTTTACTCAACTAATTCTATGGTGTAATATCAAATTAACATCATTAATGTAGCTACAAAGAACTCAAACTTTAGAAAAAACCAAAAACAATGAAAATGATTCATTAAAACTTGAGAAAAAATTAAAAAAAAATAAAAAAATTAGCATTTTCAATGGTCTCACATTATGGTATAGTTTTGGTCATTGAAATTCCATCTCTCTCAGACTAAAGAACATCATTCTCTATAATATTGAATATAAGGTGGAGAAAACATATAAATTCTATTTAAGTTTCAAAATTGATTTGGAATAATGTATATTAAATCCATGTCCAATGGGTTTCCAGAATACTCAATATAATATTTTCCACACAAAATAAAAAAAAACTCATAGTATGCACAAGATTTTTACTCACCGGTTACCACTCTTACAGTTCATCTAAAAATTAAAATTTCCATACTAGTGTATGTTCAAAAAAGTGTTCCTAAAAATTCCCAACAAAGTCAATAACTTCCATCCTAAAATGAAACTAATATGAACTCCAAGTTAAACCATTTAATGGTAGCGACCTTCTAATTGCACTAAATATTTCAGCATGAATATTATCTTACAGATTCATGTTTTTAAAGAAATTAAAATACTAAATAGATAGTAGAAGTAAGAAAAATATAAATTCATGAGAATAATAAGAATTGTAACAAAAAAACGTCCCTAAATCAGAATCTTTAATCCTCCTAAAAAGTATTAAATCACCCCCCCCCCCCTCTTTACTATGATAAATTTTTTCAAGTCATCTTTAAATCATCCAATTGAAGGAACAAATAAATATTAATGTTTAGATAATTTCAGTATTAGTAAAAAAACCATATTTAATAAATGTAAGTTGTAAAATCAAGTTTCTACAGCTTGTAACTTCTCTAGATCATTCTAAATCACTAAACATCTACTCCAAAAAATGAAAAGTGGTCCCTAAAAAATTTCACTGATAAAAACTTGAACAAAGATTATGGTCATTATTATTTCTTATTTTATTTCCTATAAGTAAAACTAGAAGATTTATAATTTTTTTACAATTTTAAAACTAAAATTTGAAGTAAATAAAATTTGAAGAAACTAGAAAAAGAAATCTTGGGTTAAACCCCCAAGAGGTGATTCTTTTTATGTTTTCTATAGCTATACAGATCATTGTTCATCCCCAATTCATCAGTGCATGGGGATTATGCAGTAGGAACCACCATATCCTTTCTTTACTATAGCTCTTAAACTTCACATATTTGTGGGGTCCCCTTTTAAAAAATATGGTGAATCCATCCCCCTTATATTGTGTTTCAATTTTTCAGATGGGGGTGGAAGAATAAATTATACCCCCACCCACCCCATTCTACTTCTTTAGGGGGAGAGGTGTCCCTAAGTCCCTCTATGTATTCAAGGAACATCCTTAGATTAAAGAAAATTTTATCCTTCATAGAAAATTGGACAGCCTCCAATTCAAATTATAGTTTCAAATACTCCTCCAAAGAGAATATTTCAATATCATTCTCTATATCAATTACATCCTTGACTAATTAATTCTATAATACATATTCTATAAACACATTCAACTCTTCTTAATCTTATATATAGGTTATTTTATCTAAAATGTAATAACATGGGGATTCAGTTAAAATTTCATATTCAAATTGATCTAAAATTTTAAGGTTAAACTAGTAAAAACCCTCTAAAATCATTTAGAATCTCGTGATCTTTTTCCAACGCCATGGTAAAATCAATAAAATCCTAAACTGAAGGGTAAATGAGTTCACCCTCAGTATCTTGGATTTCTTCATCCCAATTTGTAAAGTGATGTTCCCCTAAATTAAACTCAAGTAAAAAATTTGAGAATTCTTTTTTTTCTTTAGAAAAATCATTCAATACTTTAGGATTAATATCCACTATATGTTTTTCAATAATTGTTTTAAATTCATTTATATTTTTATTCATAATTAGATTTTGAGTGTTATAAGAAAAATATCTACCAGCATCATCCAATGTTGGGTCAAAATCCATTTGTTCTTATTGGTTGTTTATTAGTTTTTTATGTTTTCTAGTTAATAAATATTTTTTTAACTCCTTGGAAGCCTCCCTATAAACAACAATAATTAAAAGTGATAAGTTTTAAGTTTTTAATTTTTGAAATCCTAAATTCAAATATTATTATCTTCTGACTACAAAAATATAGCAGTATACTGGGTTTTCACCCAATGAGACTTTATTTGAGAATCTTTTTCAACATGATTTTAATTTTTATATACTAACTATTCTATTTTTAAGTTGGTGTCTAAGGAAGGAATTGAAACTATCATAATTTCCTAAAATAAGATTCAAAAAATTAGTTGCAAAACAGTGGTAGTGTAAATATTTTATAGAAGTCAAAAATGGTTCATTGGAATTAAATAGTGATTCTACTACTTCATCCATTCTTCATTTCTTTTAAAGTCTTAACTCTATAAATTATCTCAACATGCAGTTTGAAATCAGTAAACATTTGTCTCCTTAAGATTGAGAAGTAGAAGTTTAGAAATATGATCTTAGTAATCGAACTTCTTTAATCAAGATTTGGTCAAAGTATTCAATGATCATCAAACACTAAGATATAATTTAACTTCTACTATGGCCCCAATTCTGGATCCAAAATTAAGAAACTTTAATAATGAAAATTGGTTTACAAAATCCCGACTAGTCTTACTTAACAGTACACAACCAATGAAAAACACATTCTCATTGGCTGTGTTCTAGTAAAATAATAGAAGATAAAAGGAAATTAAATGAAAATAAAATTAAATCATCAAACATTACTCAATTATTCAATAATTACAAATCTGGAGAAAATTTACAATATGAAATTAAATATTAAAGATCATAACAAATTCACTCGAAAAATATCAATGTTATCAAACTAAAAATACTCATCCAATAATTTTAGTTAAATGAGATTTTCTATTGATCTTTATCTCAATGTTCAAAGATAGATCTTCTTCAAGCTCGCTGAAAGGTATCCTAATTACACTCTCCATTTCTCTACTCGATTATTGTAAAATCTGTTCTTCTCTATTTTATT
This sequence comes from Viscum album, assembly GCA_963277665.1. NCBI lineage: Eukaryota > Viridiplantae > Streptophyta > Magnoliopsida > Santalales > Viscaceae > Viscum > Viscum album. Next base: position 991,430,034 of record OY728152.1, on the reverse strand, counting down.
TTGTTCAGTTCTTTCTATGTCCCTCTAAAAAATATCCTCCCTCAAATTTACCTCTATATAGGACTTTTATTTCTCCTTGAATATCACCAACTAAAATTATCCTCTTTTTTCCTATGACTGTCAAACTATATAGAGAAAATATGATCATTTAGTTATAGTTTCTATGGATTAAGAAAAACTCTATCTTCAATATATTCTAAAAAATTACATAAATTATCCTAGAGAATAATAATTTTTTCATAGTTAATATTTATATTATTATTTATTTTGTATTTCTATCATATTGGAACCTTTTATTTTAATTATTCACTCATTCTTACAATTCTATCACCTTCTATGACAACCCTACTTTTTTACACAATTAAACATAATTTATTACATAAACATCACTTGATACAATATAGAAGATCGAGATTTATAATGTCATTGGGGATTAGGATCATTACATAAAAACATAAAACATGAAATACAACATCTTTATTGAAAAATTCTTTTATATTACCACTACATTCCCTCGTACTTAGCATTGCATGGGATAACCTGAGGACATGCATAAGAAAAGGGTGAGCTATAAAGCCCAGTAAGGGAATAATAATGGGGTAACATGAGGAATAAAATACATGTTAGATAATACGAATATCAATAAATCACAAGAGAATCATAAATTTAAATGCATGATAAATCATGATTATCATAACATGGAAATGTGGCAATAACACTTAACATGGAATTAGCATGATCCAAGGCTCGTTGCACCTGGAGCATGAGTAAATCCTCATTGCACATAAATCACAACTAAAACCTCTTTTAACTTGAATTAGAAATAGTAAACACCCATTTCACATGAAGTATCATGATACTATACTTTACCCAATGCATTGGAGCACTATAAGGGTGCACCCTTCTTAAACATTTCATTTCATGCATAAGTGTGCCACATGGATCGTATAACATGGATTCATAAAACATCATCATTTATTACACGATAAAAGAAAGTGTAATTTATACATGAAAATTTATAATCAATAAGTAAATGTGAATAATGTTGAATACCCTTGATAGAGAAATTGGCATGGTATTAACTACACAATGACATTTTCTTGGAAAATCGGTGCAATTTTGGCAGCGTTACAGCGTGACATAAGAATTCATAAAAATGGTTGATGAGATAGAAATGGGGTGTCTCATAATATGTAAATTAAATGGAATGTAAGGGTTCTATATAGATACATTTCCCAACAATTTTAATGGAATTTAGAGTCATGATATAAAATAACTTCTTTAATGTAAAAGAGGACAGAGAAATTCCTTTCGGAATTTCGGCACAGTAACGGGTGTACATGGGAGGTATTTAATGAGAGATAAAGGGGTAAGACATCATTCAAACATAAATAGGGAAGTATGGGGGAGGTTTTAAACCATACCAAAACATTTATAATTGAAATTAAAATGGAATAACAATTTAAAGAATATTTGACAAAAATTAGAAAGGAAGAAAAATCCTTACTTGGAAGTGTGCTTCCAAAGGATTGAGAGAGGCTTGAGAGAGAATTATTGGGAGATTGAGGCACATTTGGGAGGATTATAGAGAGAGTATGGAAGTGTTTCAATGAACTCAAAAGGCTTTGAGTGAGGATAAAGTGGGATCTTGGGTGGGGTTATATAGGAAAGGTGAGGGAATTCATTATTATTTAGGTTTGGAACACCTCACATTAAACTAATCCAAACCAAAAACCAGCCCATGGTTTTTTCCCAGGTTTTATGGAAAAGGGAAGTGGAAAAAAATATTTTATAAGGCTAAAGTCCGAAATTCTTAAAATAATGGGGTTTCATATGTGGAGGTGAGTCACACTCCCAAGGAAAACAATTTAAAAAGACAAGATGTTTAATAAGTCTTGAAGGGACCATTAATGCTTTGTAAAATAAATTAAAAAAACCCAAAAGCACATTATTTTAATGGTAAAAAATATATTGGCCAAAAATAAATCTTATAGTATTTTATTACATCACTATTGGGTCATTATGATGTCATAAATTACATTATATATTTAAATGGCTTTTAATTTTTACCCAAAAATTTGACTGGCTTAGAAAATTATGAAAAATTCACTATTGGATAATTTTGACATCATGATTCCAGAAATAATATTAATTTCATCTAAATAATTTTATAAATATTTTAATTTTCACTTTTAAAATAAAAACCGTCATTTATCAAAAATTCAAGGGCTTTGAAAAAAATGGCTTTAAAACCTTAATAAAAATTACGATTACATTCATAAAATTATAATATCATTTATATTTAATAAATATTAATTTAATAATAATAATAATATTTTATTAAAATTTTATTTAATTCATAAATACATTAATTCATCAAAATAGATTTCTTAGTTGAATATTAACTAAAAATACTATTTGTGTTTTAAAAACCATCTACAAGGTAACAATAATAAAATGAAGGTATATTCATTATTATATACCAAAATAACATACATAACAATAGTGATAAGGTCTTGTTACATAACCCCTTATAACACCCGCATAAGACCGAAGAGTAAAGTGTGTGGTGGTGACAGACTCTTGGGGTGGCTCAGATAACATTGCTCAGGTGGTAATCTCTATCAACTTCCATTTCTCTCGTAGGTGGTCCTGCTCAAGCTTAACATATTCAATCTAGGCTTGGGATTGGTCAAAAGAAAAGCCCAAATACGCAACCTCCTTTATGAGCTCTGACAAATGGGCTTCGTATGGGCCACATCTCCTGGATGAGGCCATCGCTTCCTTTGTCTGATTAAATTGGATTTGTTAAAAACCTATATTTATACTAATCCTGTGATCACTATTCAAAGACTATATTAGAAATGATCAAAATTATTATCATAAAACCAAAGAAGTTGACATTTTATATAAAAATTTTATATAAAGTGAAATTTAATTAGATCAATAGGGATTCCTATTAATTAAAGTTTGGGTCGTTACAATCTTCCCCGTATAAAAAATTTCTCCCTCGAAATTGTTTTTCCCACACTAAAACAAATATGGGTAACTATGCTTCATCATCTCCTCTGATTCCCACATTGCTTCTTCAAAATTCTGGTTTCACCACAACACATTGACGAGGGGCATTGTCTTATTTAGTAGAACTTTTTCTCTATGATCTAAGATCTTCACTGGTTTCTCCTCATAAAAAATATCATCCTAGAATTTTACCACCTCTGAAGAGAGTACATGTGAAGGGTCCGATGTGTACTTTCTTAAGAGGGATACATGAAATACATCATGTACTTTGGCCATGGTAGGTGGCAGTGCTAGTCGATAGGCCATAGCCTCAACACGGTCAAGAATCATGAACGTGCCGATGTACCTTGGACTTAACATCCCTTTCTTTCCAAACTTTATACCCTTCTCCCATAGATATATGCATAGAAATACCATGTCTCGAACTTTAAACTCAAGGTCTAGTCGAAGGTTATCGGCATAACTCTTCGGTCAACTCTAGGCTGGCTTGGTATGCTGCTGAATGGTTTTCACCTTCGCCACCATTTCTTTGACCATTTCTGGTCCAAGCATCTTACGCACACTGACCTCATCCCAACACGCTGGTGTTCTACACCTTTTCCCATAAAGGGCTTCATATGGTGCCATTTGGATGCTTGAGTGAAACTTTTATTATAAGAGAACTCAACCAGAGGAAGATGTTGATCCCATCCTCCTTTAAAGTCCATTGAGCACGCTCTCAAAATTTCCTCAAGTGTTTGGATAGTCCACTCGAATTGTCTATCAGTTTGAGGATGATAGGCCGTACTAAAGTTCAGTTCAGTATTCAGAGCATGTTGAAGACTCTTCCAAAACTTAGAGGTTATTCTTGGATCTCGATCAGACACAATAGATAGTGGTACTCCATGCAGCCTTACCACTTCCTTGATATATATCTGTGCCAGTTGATCCAATTAAAAATCCTCCCGAAGAGCAATGAAGTGAGAAGCCTTTGTAAGAAGGTCCACAATAACCCAAATTGCATTGTTTCCTTTGGATGTCTTCAGAAGTCTGGTGACAAAGTCCACGGTGATGTTATCCAATTTACATTATGTTATGGGAAATGGTTGGATCATCCCCTTATACTTCTCTCTCTCTGCCTTCACTTGCTGACACACCAGGCACTTTAATGTATATTCAGCGATCTCTTTCTTCATATTATCCCACCAATAATGCTCTTGAAGATCTTGATACATCTTTTTGTTTCCTCGGTGAATAGAGAAATTTGAACTATGTGTATCATCCAAAAGTTCCTTCTTCATCTCTATACTTGTTGGAACACATATTCTTTTCCCAAATCCCATAATTCCTTCTTCATTACCATTAAAATCCAAAGATTTCCCTTTTTCGATAGCTTCCACTTTTTCCTGAATTCCCACATCATCCTTTTGAGCATCTTTTAACCTTTCCAAAAGTGATGGTTGAGCAATCATTTGTGAAAGGATTTATGTTTTTCCTTCTTTTGGATTCCCATGTCCATATTCATCAAATCTAAAAAGATTAGATCCAGTTCAATTCTCATCAATGATAGAATCTTTGGGCCCTTTCTACTTAGGTCATCTGACACCTTGTTCACTTTCCCAGGGTGGTAATGGATTGAGCAGTCATAGTCTTTGATCATCTCTAACCATATTTGTTGGCACATGTTCAACACTTTCTATGTGAATATATAATTGAGGCTTTTATGGTCCGTATATATTTCACACTTCTCCCGAAATAGATAATGCCGCCATATTTTCAAATCGAAGATCACTGCATCCAACTCGAGGTCATGTGTTGGATAGTTCTATTCATGAACTTTAAATTTCCTTAAATCTTAGGCAATTACTTTTTCATTTTGCATCAACACACATCCGAGGCCCTTCTTCGAAGAATCACTAAATACCACAAAAATATCTCCACTTGTCAGTAAAGTGATCACAGGAAATGTGATAAGCCTCCTTTTCAACTACTTGAATCTTTCATCGCATTCATCGCTCCAAGAAAACTTTACTCCCTTCCGAGTTAGATTTTTAAGAGTGTTGGACAATCATGAGAAATTTATCACAAATCGTCGATAATATCAAGCTAACCCCAAGAAGCTACGGATATCCGTTACCGATGTTATCCTTGGCCATCAATCAATTGCATCTTCTTTGGAGGGATCCACAGATATCCCATTGGTCGTGATGATATGGCCCAAGAAAGAGACCTCCTACAACTAGAACACACACTTGTTGTACTCTTCATAGAGCTTCTCATTATGCAAGGTCTCTAGTATGGTTCTTAGATTCTCCTCATGATCCTCCTTGGTTTTGGAGTATATTAGAATATCATCTATAAAGACTACCACAAATTTGTCGAGGTAATATCTAATGACTCTATTAATCAAGTCCATGAAGATTTATGGAGCATTAGTGAGTTCGAAAGTCATTATTATGAATTCATAGTGCCTGTATCTTGTACAAAAAGTAGTCTTGGAGATATCTTCCTTCTTCACCCTTACTTGATAATATCCCGACCGCAAATCCACCTTGGAGAAGTATTTTTCTCCACGCAGCTAACTGAACAAGTCATTTATTCATGGGATAGGATGCTTTTTCTTTATCATGATTTTGTTAATCTCATAATAATCGATGCAAAGGCACATTGACCCATCATTCTTCTTGATGAAGAGGACCGGTTCACCCCATGGTGAATCACTTGGGTGTATAAACCATTTATCTATATTCTCCTGTAATTGTTTCTTTAGCTCATGAAGCTCCACAACAGCCATTATATATGGAGTCTTGGATATTTTCAATTCTAGATATATATGTTCAATTGATAATTCAACATATTTTCTAGGAGGAAGACTAGAAAATTTTTCGGGAAACACTTCAGTGATTTCCCTCACAATAGGAATATCTTCTAGGAAGGTTGAATCCTTAGACACAATCATCTAATCCAGATATGCGTTCTCATAGGGAAGTAATATCCACTCTTGAGATTATGGATCTAAATAAGATTCATCTTCCTCCTTGCACTTGTAATGAATTTTGGGTTGATTCTCTACATGGAGAGTGATTTCCCTCTTACATCAATTTATGTTGGCTCTATATAAGGAAAATCAATCCATGCCTATGACAAGGTCCTCCAGGAAGTTCAATCCACATATTATGATATGGGAGGAGTTATATTCATGGGATTCAATGATTTCCCCATTTTCTATACTCACCAACATCTTCACTTCCATGATTTGTGGTGCTGCTGGGATTGTTCTACTAAAATTTTGAGATATAAAAGAATTCATAAAACCTGAATCAAAAAGTAGGTACTCTATTCATGAATTAATAACTAGTGTGCCTTTCACCACTTTGTTGTCAGAGTTCACTTCAGAAGAAGTGATGGAAAAATCTCTCCCTTGCTGCCTTGGAGGTTTTTGGTTGCCTCCAAAAACCCTTTGCTTAGGGAACTGATTTGTAAGATGCTCTGGTTCTTTATAGTTGTAGCAATGAACAATGCGTTGAGGTTCAAATGGAGCATTATTCTCCTGTTTTGTAGCCGCTATTTTTACTTGTTGGTAGTTAACATCTAGGTTCCCTTCTCTTCCACACCTAAATCATTTCCTCATCCCCTTCAGGTAATTTCCAGGGTGCTTTTTTCTGCACTTTTGGCAAGTGGGGTGCTGGATCTTCTTAGAACCATTGGATTTATCCATCAGACTGCCAGCATTGAAGTCCACCTTACGATTCTTATCCCCAGGATACCCCTGATATTCTACGATCTCCATTTCAACCTTGAAGACACATCAGACAATTTCCTCATAGCTGTCGAAGTCACGGATCACCAGCGCTTTCCGCAGGCTAGTTTTCAGCCCAACAAAGAAGCGGTCAACCTTTCATTTGGGGGTAATGACAAAGCCATATTGTGCAAGCCTTGTGAAGTTTTCCTCATACGCTCCATCAGATTCGTCATCTTTTTTATTGAGGGCATGGAATTCCCCTTCCATCTTAAGCCGGTGGGTGCGCAGAAAATATTTATCGAAAAACATCTTCCGGATATCCTTCCATTCCAACGCCTCGATCTCCTCCTCAGGCTTTGTATTTTTGATCAACTTCCACCATTGATCAGCTTCACCCCCCATATGATAAGCATCCAGGAGAACCTTCTCTTGTTCAGATCCTTGAAGGATGGAGAAGAACTTTTCGATGGAGTTGATCCATTGTTCAGCGATTGAGGGATCAGATGATCCATTAAAAGTAGGAGGCCTTTGTCTCATGAAGCTCTCGATAGCAACTTGTTCATTATTATGGGGGGTTGAATGTTCCTCTTGGCCCATGTTTCTATTAAATGTTTGAGTTAGCAGAGAGAGAATCATGACAAAGTTCCCGATTCCCACTCCCATTGGATTGGGCATCTCATTAGTACAGTCATCACATTGATCATCACATCGATTGTTAGCATGATTCCTCCTATTACCGACCATTGGCTGGAATAAAAGGAAAGTTAGGGGTAACACAAAAAGGGTAATACAAGGAAAAAACTGATGGCTTATAAATAAATCATATTTCCTTAACATATGAATCTATTGGCTTCAGTCTATGTTATCCATGATCTACTTTCTAACATATATTGTTAGGGAATTTTTTTCCCTTAATAATGGTCCATACTAAGCTTGTGAATTTACTAAAGCATATCCCTCGGGAGTGCCATAACCAAGAGATCAGAAATTCCCGTTTTCGTGCACCTGTTCTCGTTCGATTCTAGCTCAAAGTGGTGTTTTCGGGTTTTACCCCTAGGATAGATCTACGCCAGAGCCGCCTCTACCTACTTGTATCCAGACAGGGATGTATTTGTTTGATAAACAACTTACTGAATAATCAACAAAACTTAGGGATTTTTTTATTGTACTTAGTCTTGTCTCCAAGGCTTCACTATGGTTTTATAATCCTAATCCCAAAAATAATTAAACCTATCCTATGATACCAACTATGACAACCCTGATTTTTTTTACACAATTAAACATAATTTATTACCTAAACTTAACTTGATACAATATAGAATATCAAGAGGTCTAGGGTCTTTAGGGATTATGATCATTAAATAAAAAATTAAAACATAAAATACAACGTCTTTATTGAAAACTTCCTTTACATAACCACTACATTCCCTCGTACTTAGCATTGCATGGGACAACTTGAGGACATTCATAAGAAAACGGTGAGCTATAAATCCCAATAAGGGAATAATCATGGGGTAGCATGAGTAATACAATACATTTTAGATAATATGAATATCAATAAAGCACAAGATAAGAATAAACATAATGGCATGATAAATCATGATAATCATAACATGGAAATGTGGCAACAACACTTAACATGGAATTAGCATGAGCCAATGCTCATTGCACATGGAGCATGAGTAAATCCTCATTGCACATGAAGAATGAGTAAAACCTTGTTTCACTTGAATTATCATGATTAAACACCCATTTCACATGAAGTATCATGATACTATACTTTACCTAATGCATTGGAGTTATATAAGGGTGCACCCTTCATAAACATTTCATTTCATGCATAAGTGTGCCACACGGATCATATAACATGGATTCATAAAACATCATCTTTTATTCCATGATAAAAGTTTTGGAATTCATGAATGATACTTTATAATCAATAAGAAAATTTCCATAAAGGTGAATACTCTTGATATAGAAATTGGCATGGTATTCACTACATAATGACATTGGCTTGGAAAATCGGTGCAATTCCGGCAGCGTAACGACGTGACATAAGAATTCATAAAAATGGTTGATGAGAAAGAAAGGGGGTGTCTCATCATATGTACATGAAATGGACATTAAGGGGGTCATATAGATACATTTCCCAACAATTTTAATGGAATTTAGAGTCATGATACAATAGAATTTCTTGAATGTAAAAGAGGAGAGGAATTCCTTTCGGAATTTCGGCATAGTAACGGATGTACATGGGAGGAATTTAATGAGAGAGAAATGGGTCTCCCATAATTCAAACATAAATAGGGAATTATGGGGGAGTTTTTAAACCATACCCTAACATTTAAATTTGAAATTAAAAGGGCATAACAATTTAAAGAAGATTGGACAAAAATGAGAAAAGAAGAAAAACCCTTACTTGGAAGTGTGTTCTAAAGGCTTGAGAGAGGCTTAAGAGAGGCTTATTGGGAGGTTGGGGAACCTTGGGAGGATTATAAAGAGACTAAGACATAGGATGTATGAACTCCAAAGGATTTGAGTGAGGATAAAGTGGGATCTTGGGTGGGTTTATATAGGAAAGGTGAGATAATTATTTATTATTTAGGTTTGGGACACCTCACATTAAACTAATCCAAAACACAAACCAGCCCATGGTTTTTGGAAAAAGGAAGTGTAAAACAATATTTTATAAGACCAAAGTCCGAAATTCTTAAAATAATGGGGTTTCTTATGTGGAGGTGAGTCACACTCCGAAGGAAAACAATTTAAAAAGACAAGATGTTTAATAAGTTTTGAAGGGTCCATTAAAGCTTTGTAAAATAAGTTAAACAAACCTAAAACCACATTATTTTAATGGTAAAATATATATTGTCCGAACATAAAGATTATAGTGTTTTATTACATCACTATTGGGTCATTATGATGTCATAAAACACGTTATATATTTAAACGGTATTTAATTTTTACCTTAAAATTTGACTGTCTCAGACAATTATGAAACTTTCACCATTGGATAATTTTGACGTCCTGATTCCAAAAATAATATTTATTTTATCTAAATAATTTTCTAAATATGTTAATTTTCAATGTTAAAATAAAAACCGACATTTATTGAAAATTCACGGTTTTTGACAAAAATGGATTTCAAACTTTAATAAAAAAATACGATTGCATTCATAAAATTATACAATCACTTATATTTAATAAAAATTAATTTAATATTATTATTATTATTTTATTAAAATATTATTTAATTCAAAAATCCATTAATTCATCAAAATATATTTCTTAGTTGAATATTAACTAAAAATATTATTTGTGTTTTAAAAACCATCTACAAGGTAACAATAATAAAATGAAGGTATATTCAATATTATATACCAAAATAATTTACATAACCATAGTACTAAGGTCTTGTTACATAACCCCTTATAACACCCACATAAGACCAAAGAGTAAGGTGTGTGCTGGTGGTAGACTCTTGTGGTTGCTCGGATAACATTGCTCGGGTGGTAATCTCTATCAACATCCATTTCTCTCATAGGTGGTCCCACTAGAGCTTAATATATTCAAGCTAGGCATGGTCTTGGTCAAGATAAAATCCCAAAGACGCAACCTCCTTTCTGATCTCTGAAAAATGGGCTTTGTATGGGGCACGTCTACTGGATGAGGCCATCGCTTCCTTTGTCTAGCTAAATTGGATTTGTTAAAACCCTATATTTATACTAATCATGTGATCACTATTCAATGGCTATATTAGTAACGGTCAAAATTCATAACATAAAACCAAAAAAGTTGAAATTTTATACAAAAAATTTACATAAAGAGACATTTAATTAGATTAAGATTGATTTCAATTAATGAAAGTTTGGGTCGTTACACCTTCCTCAGTTCTCATCAAAATAATATTCTAATTTTATGTGTTCATATTTAAAAATTCGCACATTGCCAATTTGGATACATGAATTCACTACCCCAAATTTGGTCACATAACCAATTATAATTTACAAACCCTATTCCTCTATTATTTTTTGATGAAAAAAACATGAATCTTGGTCATCATCATTGGTTCAAAAGAAACATCTTGAAATCACATCATCAAATTCCACTTGACAGAATCAACTTCAGATCTCTTTCAATATTGAAAACTAAATTCATCAGGTAAATTTGCTGGGAAACTCCATATAACATCAAAGGTCAGTCATGGCATAGTGTTAGCTTAAAGATTCGTCAACACTCAATGGTGGCTCATGATCTCATCAAGGGTTTGAGCTTCACTGGTGGCTCTGTCCAATTAGATATGGAGGTAGCTTCAATAACTTCAACCGAATCCGGACTCTGAAATCACAATTTGAAACATTCCATCGGCCCTAATCTTCAATTATGGTGGCACTCAGCTCATCAACTTCATCAATGGAAATGAACTTAGGTAGTGGCGGTGAATGATCGTAGTGTCAGTGATCTCAAAAACGGTGTTGATTCATAAATGGTCTCATCTTGGACAATATTCCATTGGGGATAATCATGTTGAACCCCCATCATCGGCTTTGAATCATTCTCTATGATCTCAGTATTAAAACTCACCCAGATCTGATTCCTTATCCTCAATCTTCACTTGGAGGCTTGTGATGATTATCCCAAATTTGGTCATCAACTTCTTCATGAAATTTTAGTCGACTTTGGTTATCCCAGGATGTTTGAGTATGTGAGTTTCTAATGAAAAATGGATACATGTTTTTTCTATGGAGAAATTGGGTACGTGGTTGTCCAGAAAATTAGGTACGTGGATACACCTTCAAAAATGGCTATGCGGGTGCTCCAAAAATGTCTACATAACAAATTCATTTTGTGTTTCTCCACTAGATTTGGATATGTGTTTATTGTGGATATTGTACCTTTGGTTATGTGGGAAGCAGTTTGGATTTGGTTACACTATTTTTAATACAAAACTCAAAAAAATTAAAGGATTAAAAAATCACCAAAGAATAAATTAATAAACTATAATTTTTAAAATAAATAAAAACACGTTTTAACATTTAAAAAAAAATCATAATAATTAATTTTTTAAAACAATAAGAGTTTAATGATTAAAAATAACTAAAAACTAATCCAATTAATTAATAAAAAGAATAATTAAATGATAAAAAATATGTAACATCATGTTTCTACTTTTAGGTATTCTTAAAAACCTCTTTTTATCATTCTTTGGTTGGGTTTCATTTAGGAATGTTTTAAGTGAAAATTTTATAATTTTTGAAAGTTTATGGGTTGTACACAGTTGGTGCACAATTTTCTAAAAACCATCCACCCTCTCAATGGAAACCGTGAAAATCCAAAAAGTCAGGGTTTGCATGGCTAGCGCATGGTTTGAAAAACCATGCACCTTGGAAAAAAGGGGTGCACGGTTGGGCACACATTTTGTCTAACTGTGTAGCCCTGCCTAGCTAACCGTGCGTATGGGGTATCCTTAAACCTAAAATTATTTTTATAACTCCAAAACCCCCATTTTGAGTTCCAGGTTGGGTCATTATACCCCAACATGTTTTCTTCTTCCTTGGAGTTTCCCAAGAATGTGATTTTGTTCACTCAAAACCCCTTTGAAATCATATTGATGCTAAGAAAATAGTGTTTGATCTATTCCCAATAAGTTTCCTCTTCCCATTTTCTTTATCCTGTTCTCTCATCTTTCCACCCTAGGTTTTTTTATATATCTCTTTTGTTGTATGATTTAATCCTATATGTTTTGAATCTTGAATCTAGCTTTGATTCTCATATCCTCATTATTGATGTTCTTTGTAGGATTTTCCTGATTAGTGCTTTTTGTATTGAGATCTCTTGATCCATAAGTAGGGGTTCGTTATTATGGGAAATTTTTATTAACCTTAAATTTCTTGATATAAATTAAATTGTTTTATTTAAATTAAAATGAATTATTTAAATTAAATTTAGATCAATTGGTTTATTAAAAACATTATTCCAGTGAATTGGGGTTTTGTATTTGTTTTGTCATGAAATTTGGAAAAAAAACCCCCAATTCCAATGAATTGGGGTGTGTTTGTGAAATTGATAGAAAAATATGAGTTTTAAATTGTTGAATTTAAATTGTGAAATTGAATTGATGAAATAGATTTCAAATTCGGATTTGAGAAAAATATCATAAAATGATTTTGATAGAAACCCATTGTGTTTATCTTGGAAAAATGAATTATTTGTATAAAAACCCATATATTGGTTTTTAAAATTAAATTTTCATATTTTAAATGGGATAATGGGATTAATTTTATTTTAAATAGTTTTAAAATAAATTCCCAATCATTAATTGTTATTATACCCCTTGAAATCATATTTAGTGAGTGAGTTATTCAGGACAACACTCTATTGATGATTTACAACACTAATAATACATATATAGTTGGTCACATCCACGATGGTATGGTGATGAGTCATCTTTGAACATTGTATTAGGGACGTGTGTAAACATATTTATATGATAACTATTTGAGTGTGAGGGAGTCGCACAGCCTGGACCTATCATACCTTTTGGCAGATGACCATTTTACTCGTTGTTTTTATTTTAAATATATTCCATTATTTTTAAATTATTTTAAACAAGCCTTCTAAATTTAAACAAAGTGTTTATTAAGCCATATTTTTAAATTATTTCCATAATTTTAAATGTAAATATTGATTTTTTAAAATATTTTTTTGAACTTCCATGCCTATTTATTTAAAATTGATATCATTATTTGGTTAATTAAATATTTGAATCTTATTATGGAATCCTCGGTGAGACCCTATAGTAATTTTAGCTCACACCATTCATATGCCTTTATGCGTTTTTAGATTATCTTCTTCCATGTTTGAGTAATGGAAAGGTTCCACTTGGAGGTGGTAGTAGCAGTTGATACTTGGGCTTAGAGAGTTGTGCCCACTAGGACTTGGGCTTTTATTCTGTTTTTCTAGTACTTGTAGTTTCACTTTGGGTTTTCATTCCTATTTGAATTCGGGTACACTTCATTATATGGTGTTTTCCTTATATTCATACTAACTTATTTATATTTCTTTTATTATAATTGTGGAAAATTAATTCCCATTCATATTGTATGATTCCATGTACGAGTCACCAACCCATTGGGATCAAGAACACACTTCGGGCTTTCTCAGGACTAGCTCGGTTATTAGGTTTCCATGGAATTCAGGATATTTTGTGAAAAAGTGGTGTCAAAGGTGCAGGTTAAGAATCTTTCCTTTATGTTAGTATGTATTTTGAGTGATCTTTTTAGGACGTATGAGGTAGTTTCGATTGAGTGCTAGGCCATCTCTCACCTCAATTAGCCTTAAGTCACCAGGGGTGGTATGGGAAAGATATCTTGAGGATTAGTTGTAGTCTTTTCCCTACTTTTGATTTAGATAGATTGAAATCAAAATCTTTTTTTCTATCTATAGGGATTAATTTCCCTTGTTTATTTGTTTGATTGTAAATATGATGTCTCTAATTTCTTCTACTGATGTTTTTTAGCAGCATGCCTTCAAGAAGAAGTGTGAATTAGATCCAGGAGGAATATTCTGATGTACCACATCAAGAAAATACTCTTGTGGACCTGGGTATGGTTGATGTTATTGTGTCTATTGTCTGAGCTCTAAGACAGGCACCATGACCGGTTCCCATTTAGTCTCCAACAGAGGAACCATAGAGCTATGTTTTCTAAAATCAATCTCAGGAGTTCCTTTACTAGAATACATCAATTTTCAATAGATATAATGATCCAAAGAGTCTGAGGAATGGTTGAGAAGGATTGAGTGTTTGTTTGATTTCTTGGAGACACCTGATGAAAAAAAGGGTAAGTGTGCCACCTTCATGCTGGAGGGACTAAGTAGGAGATGGTGGGACATTGTGGTGATAGAGAAGAATCATGAGGTATTAAAGTGTAAAAACATCAAGGATATTTTCACCAACCAATTATATCCAAAGTTTATGGTGTTATCCAAGGCTATTGAGTTTTTCAAACTCAGTTAGGCTGAAAAGACCATGACCAAGTATAAAGATCACTTTGCTAATCTTTTTCATTTTTCACATGAGATTGTATAGAATGAGAAGATAACTAATCCATTTTTTGAGATGTGACTTTGATCTGATATTTTTTCTTAGATTTTTTTTACTAAAGATTCATTCTTATGTTGATGTGATGGAGAGAAAGTTGATGGTTGAGATGGACCTGGTTGGAAAGTCAAGGTGGAAAGGGGTTCTTTTTTCTTATAGAGTTAGTTCTGGGAGTTCCTTCAAGGGAAACAGAAAGCGTAATGATTCTCATGGTAGTTGTTGATAGAAGTTTTTTTCCAAACCTCCTGTAGTTCCTAGAAGAGGCCTATTTATCTTCACCCGGTGTGGAAAGCCTAGGAATTATAAACAAGTGTTCTCAAAGGAACCCAAAATATGTGGCTCATGTAGATACTCAGGCCACTTATAGAATTTCTTCCATGACTTTTCAACTCCACATAGTGTCATGGGATCATATGTGGCTATAAAAACTATGGCACAGTCATATTATTCATATACAAATGGGTTACAAACATATGAATCTGGACTAAAGCTTCTTCACACAGTGGAAGAGTCTCCAGAGGAAGCGGATATGGGTCTAGCAACCATGATATTTACCATCATTATAGCTTCATCATTAGTGAATACTTTATTTAATATTGGTTCATCTCATTCATTTATTTCAAACCTTATTATTAATCTTCTAAGTCTTTCTACAGAGCATTTATCTTCTGTGATTTATATTACTACACACCTCAGAATGAAGAGAGAGTAGGGTCTTCATAGTCCTTCTTGTGTTTTCTTGTTATTAGAAATAGAACTTTATTGGAGTTTTCTAGTTCTAAACATAAAAACTATTGATATTATATTTGGGATAGACTGGCTCATTGACAATAAAGCTTGGACTGGTTTTTATCTTTAATGGGTCTCTTTTACTACACTTGATGGTTATATCTTATCTTTCATGGAGAATGGGACCTGAGGTAGAGTAGATTCAGACCATCTTATCTAGAATTAGGCAAATTAATATCAGTATTTGATTTTGATGTGGAGTGATAATCCTCGAGTAGTGATCTCCCTCTAGTGGTTATCAAGTTTCTAGAAATTTTTCTTTATGACTTCTCGGGTTTTCCACTAGTAAGGAAATTAGAGTTATTTATAAATTTAGTGAATCATACTCAAATAGTATCTATTCCTTCTTACCACATGGAACAAATTGAAATGTAATAACTAAATACTCAGTTGGATGACCTTCTATATAATGGTTTTATATGCCTAGGTGTGTCACTTTGGGTGGCACCAGTTCTCTTTGATAAGAAATATGGTGTTTCACTTCACCTTAGTGTGGATTATAGAAAACTCAATTCAGTTATAGTAAAGAACAAGTATTTATTTCCATCAATTGATTATTTATTTGACCAGCTGAAAGGGGTAGAGTTGTTCTTGAAGATTGATCTTTAATCTGGTTACCATCAACTGAGAATAAAAGAATCTTACATTAAGAAAACTACCTAAATGAGTAGATGCATACATTATGAGTACCTTTTCATTCCATTTGGTCTAACAAATTCTCCTGCAGTATTTATGAATTTGATGAAAATTAATTTACATGAGTATCTTGATGGTATTTTTGGATGAAATCCATGTTTACTCTAAGTCCAAGGAGAATCATGTGCATCGTCTAAGTTAAATTATGTAATTTTTTAGAAATCTCTAACTTTATTCCAATCTATAAAAATTATATTTCTGGATTCGGGAAGTGAAATTATTGGGACACATGCTGCCAAAACATTGTATTTTAATTGACCCTGAGAAGTTGAATGTTTTTATAACATGGTAATAACCAATAAAATTTATTTAGATTCAGATCTTCTTGGGTTTAGTTTGACATTATAACTGTCTTGTAAAGGAATTCTCTAAGTTATATTCTCTGATGACTACTCTAACTCATAAGGGAGTAACATTTTCTTGGGATAATAAATTTAATTTTTCTTTTATTGAGATAAAATTTATTTTGACTAAGGCACTAGTTTTGACTCTTCTAGAGGTTGGGAAAGTCTATATGGTCTTATGTGATGCATGGGTTTATGTTTGGGTTGTGTTATTATATAGTGTGATCATGTTATTTCTTATAACTCTCATTATCCTAGTCCACAATAGAAGAATTATCTGACCCATGACCTTGAACTTGTAGTTGTGATGCATGTGCTTAAGAGTTAGTGGCATTGCCTTTTCAAAGAATGGTTTACCATATTTCATGACCACAAAATCATGAGTTATAACTTTTCCCAAAAATATTAAAATATCCACCAGAGGTGTTGGGTGGATTACCTACAATATTTTTATTTTGACATCGCCTACACCCTAGCAGAAGGGAATTTCATTGCTAATGCTTTAAGTAGAAGTGTTATGACCCTATCCATAAAAGAATAATCATATTAGTGGAACTTGATGGATATCTTTACACATTTTAGCATTGGAGTTTGAGAATTAGGGGTCAAGGTTTCCTTGTCCTATGATCATTTGACATCCTCTCTTCTCGAGATGATTCTTTAGGAACAACATCTTGATGATGAATTCCATAAAATTAGAGACTCTCTTTATGGTGGGGAGACCATGAATGGTTGGTGATTATCCACTAAGATAATTATATGCTATTATAATAATTTTTTTGTGCCATTATTGGTAAGTAAATATATTATGGTGGATTTCCATAACACCCAATGGGTAGTGCTCTCAGGATCCACGAAGATGTTCTATGACATGAGGTGATGATTATAGTGGCCAGGTATAAGACAGGGCATTGCTGAATTTTTCTCTCTTTGTTATGTGTTCTAGAAGGTCAATTATAAGCACTAAAAACCTTCGGGTTTGCTTCAATGACTTCCAATGATGACTTGGAAAAGGGATGATATTTTTATGGACTTTGTGGTTAGGTTGTCGCGTACCCAAAGAAAGAAGAATGAGAAATGGGTTGTGATCTATAGGCTAACTAAATCATCTCACTTATTACCCATTAAAGATTCAACCATGGTTGGGGAGTT
Organism: Viscum album; assembly: GCA_963277665.1. Lineage (NCBI taxonomy): Eukaryota > Viridiplantae > Streptophyta > Magnoliopsida > Santalales > Viscaceae > Viscum > Viscum album. The sequence goes on along the minus strand of OY728152.1, from coordinate 991,412,210 downwards.
GGTAAATCACTATGTGAATTATATTGTTTATTCTCATGTATTTCTATCTGATATAGTCTATGATAGTTATCTCTTGTTCACTTCTCGATTTTGGAGAGGCCTTTAGGAGGAACTAGGATCACAGGTTTGTTTGAGTATGATAGACCAGCTATAGTCATATGGCTAGAAAAAAAATAGATATACATATTCATGAGGATATTCTTTGTGCCTACGTTCTCAAATTTGGTGGGTCTTGGGATGACCATCTAGGGATGGTTGAGTTTTCATATAAAAATAGTTACCAGTATGCGATTAGAATGGCTCTTTTTGAGGCCTTGTATAGTCAACCTTGCATATATTTATTGTGTTGGTTGAATATAGTTGAAAGTTCCTTTTTTGTACCAAGCTTGATTCAAGAGATGACATATAATATGAAATTATTCATCAGATAATGTTAAAGGTATAGAGACGATATAGTCATATGTTGATCATCATCATATACCGTTGGAATTTTGAGTTAGTGACTAGTTTTTCTTGAAATTTTCACCTCAGTTGGTTTATCAACAACTTGGGAGGAAATGGAAACTTTATAATCATTTTTTGGGACCTTTTGAGGTTTTTGAGTAGGTGGGGGTAGTTTCTTACCATGTATTACTTCCACCGTAGTTGAAGTCTATACATAACCTATTCCATGTATTGCAAATATGAAAGTATATTTCTGATCTATCTCATGTTCTGAGTAGGACGTATCTTGATATTGAACCATATTTATCTATGACTGAGTATCCTTTATCGATTTTTGATTCTAAAACCAGGGTACTTCATGATAGTATGATACCTTTGGTTCGGGATCTTTAGAGCCATGGTTTGGATTCTCATGAGACTTGGGAGAGGGAGGCACTGATGAGAGAGTAGTGGCCTCATCTTCTTGACATGGAAGCTTCTTAGTATGATTTATGGGGATATAAATTTTCTATGGTGGGGATATTGTACCATCCTATTAAGGTTTTAAAGTATTTCTAAACATCTTTTTTTATCACGTTTTGGTTGGGTTTCATTTAGGTATATTTTGGGGGAATCTTTTTGAATTTTTGAAATTTTCTAGGTTGTGTAGGGTTGAAGCATGGTTTTCACAAGTTGTGCACCCTCTTAGTGGAAACTATGAAAACCCAAAAAGTGGGGGTTTGCATAGATAACATAGGGTTTGACAAACCTTTCACACACCTAGTAGAAACTATCCACCTTGGCAAAAATGGGTTCACAGTTTTTCTTACCGTGCGGCTCTACCCATCTAATTGTGCATACAGGGTTTCCTTGACCCATGAATTATTTTTAAAACAATGAAACCCCCATTTTTTGTTCCCAATAGGCTCATTCAACACAAAAATGTTTTATTCTTCCTGGTAGGATCCCAATAGGTGATTTTGGAACCTCTTCACCCCTCTAGAAGCATATCGAATCTAGGTAAATGGTGTTCGATCTCTTCCCTGTAATTTTTCTCTTCATGTTCTCTCCTATTTCCTCAAAGGTGCTTTATATTTATTCATGTTTTTAGAGGATCTGACCCCCCCCCCTCTATTTCGGATCTGGAATCTAGGTTTAATTCTCAGATCCTCATTTTCGATGTTCTTCATTGGAGTTTCCTAATTAGGGATTTTTGTTTTGACATCCTCTGATCCCAAGGTAGGTGGTTCTGTTATGATGTCCAATTTTTATTACCCCTAAATTTATTTAATTCAATTCAATTATTAGATTTAAATTCAATTTGTAGATTTAAATTAAATTTCTTTCAATTGGTTTATTAAAAACCCAACTCTAGTGAATTGGGGATTTTTATTTTTTCTCATGAAATTAGGAAAACCCCTAGATTACAATGAATTGGGGTGTGTTTGTAAAATTGATGGAAATTTGTGAGATTTAAATTGTTGAATTTAAATTGTGAAATTTATTTGGTGAAATTGATTTCAATGTTTTATTTGTGAAAAATGGTTTAAAATGGTTTTTATAGAAACTTAGGGGGTTAATCTTGGAAATGGAATTATCTGATTAAAAATCGGTGTATTAGTATTTAAATGGAAATTAGAATATTTTAAATGGGAGAATATGATAAATTTTATTTTAAACAATTTTAAAAAAATTCTCGTCATCGGTTGCTATTAGAGCACATTCAAGACTAGGTAGTTAGTGAGTTATTTGGGATAACACTCTATTGATGATTTACAACACTAAAAATACATATATAGTAGGTTGAACCCCTAATGGGATGGTGATGAGTCATATTTGACCAGTGTATGAGGGACATGTTTACATGTATTGCCCTTATAAATATTTTATTATGAGGGACTCCCATATCTTGGAAATATCATACCTTTTTTAAGATGTCTATGTTTCTCATTATTTTTATTTGAAATATATTCCATTGTTTGTAATTTATTTTATACATGTCTTCCAAATTTATATAAACTATTTTTTAATTAATCAATTTGTTTAAAGTTTTTCCATCTTTGGAAATGTAAATCCAGATTTTTTTTAAATATTATTTTAAAATACCATGTTATTTTATTTAAAATTTAAATCTTTATTTTTTTAATTAAATGTTGTAATCTTATTGTTGAATCCTTGGTAATACCCTACTTGTATTTTACCTCACACCCTACCTATTCCATTAGGTGTTTGAAGATTATCTTCTTCCAGTTTCAAGAATGGGAAATAAAATAATTGGAGGTGGTAGTAGTTTTTTATCCTTGGGTTTGGAGAGTTTTGCACATTGGAAAATGGGTTTTTATACTATTTTTATGGTACTTGTGGTTGCACTTTGGGTTTTCATACCTGTTTGAATTTTGTTACACTTCTCCTTATGGAGTTTTCCTTGTATACATACTAAATTTTTTATCTTTATTTTGTTGTGTTTGTAGAAAATTTGTTCCCACCTTCATATTATATGATTCTAGGTTCTATTCATCAACTTGTGGGAATCAAGAACACACTTAGGATATATTGGGATGGGGTCAGTTATTAGGTTACAAAGGTATCCATACTGGTTTGTGAAAAAATATAAAAGAATTATAATTTATTGTTACTAGATATTTAATTATTTTAAATAAAAATTAAAATGTTAAACTAAGTTTAATTATTTAATAAATTAAAACCAAAAACTAATGTGAGATAATAAAAAAAAATATACTGAACATAAAATTCAATAAAAAAACTAAAATTAGAATTTCAATAGATTCTTCAAAATTAAATGAAAATTAAATTTATAATTAAACGTAAAAACATATATTATATATATAATTAAATTATTTACTAGTTTAACACAAAATTGAAAAACAAATGGTAAATTAATCGATGAAAACATTATTTTATCAATTAAAGTATAATTAAATTAAATAATTTATGAAGAAAATTCTATAAAAATACAACCACGTCAATAGTCATCCATATTGAAATAAAACGTATATGGACTATAAATATTTCCCTAATAAATAAATGAAATATGTAACAACCTAAGATATTATGGAATGTCTCTTTTGAAATTTATCATCTTCGATAGTTTATGTTTCATGCAGCACCAAGTTTAAAACAGTAATATACTGTTAAATATGATAGTTGGAAGTGTAATGTGACCATTAGGAATAGTAATATGACCATTAGAATAGTAACTTCACCTATGAAATTAAAAAAAATTGGTATCTTATATATGAAAATATGGTATATTTATATCATGTAATAAGTAAATAATTTTTTTAAAAACAATAAATTAAGTGTTGGTATTTTTGTGAAACATAAATGCTTAATTTTAATTTTATAATTAATATAATGATTTAAAAGAAAATTTATTTTTAGGAAATAGATTCATAAATTAATATTATTTTGTCTTGTGATTATAATATAATTTTATGATAACATAATTAATGTTTCAATGTGTTATAAAAACAATTATAATATTAGAATTGGTATTTTTTAAGTAAATGATGTTTTTATTTAAACATTAAAATTCTCATAATTAGAAAATTATTTTCATAAAATTTACTTCATTTTTTAAATCTAATTATTAAAAAATGGTAAGGATGAATTTTTTGGGTTTTTTCTAAAATAGTTGAAATTTTGGTGAATAGTGAAATACTGTAATTTACTATATTTAACATTATAAGTAAATAAATGATAGATTCAGTCATAAATTAGTCATGGATGATGTAAGTGACCGTGATCTTGAACTCACATTATATATTTACTAAATTTAGTCACCAGAACCAACACTATTCATGGTATCGATCCAAAATAATAAACAATTGAAATAAATAATCAAAAAACACCCCTCTCCTCCACTATAAATACCTCCCCTCTCCACCTATTCTCCTCACACCTCTAAATCCTTGAATATTTTCCAATTTATCCCAAATCCCTCTCCTAAACCTCTCCCCCACATTCACTCTTTTTTTTCTCACCAAAAAGACAATTTTCAAGTCCTTTAAGGAGGTTCTCAAGGAGGTGACACTCAAAAGGTAAAACCTTCTCTATATCTAACAATTTATTTTATTTTTCTATCCTTTCCTAACCTTCCCTATCCAATGTGACAAGATAACTATATCATATTTTATATACTGAATTTTTATTTTGTTAATGGTATATCAACCATCAATTCTCTTCCCCTTTTTATTCTAAAAATGAAAACATCATCTGTGATTTGTTGATTTACCGCCTTCATGGATGATGAGTATTCATTTTTCCATACCTCCTAAAAGTATAATTGTAAAACATTTATAATGGTTCAATAGGATTTTAAAATTTATATTAAAACTTATTTATTATTTTGAAACCATAACATATGCATAATATTAATTAATAAAACAAAACTAGTGCGTGATAATCGAAAAATAAAAAAAAATTATAAACGGTTATCAATAACTTATTATCTAATGAATCACCCTCATATATAGAAAAAAAGATATATAATACCATTTAATATTCTCTATGTTCATTAATAACATATAATTTCAATTCTGGATAACTATTTCCATTTTACATGATTTTCCATACATGTGTACAAGTGAACCAATCATGAAATCCTAGGAAATGAACACTCCCAAACAACAAAATTAAATCAAATAACTCATCAAAAAGTCCATAAATGAATTTAATAAAATTATAATAAACTAAATAAATTTTTAATAGGTTTTTAATAAAATTAGTAATGAATATAATTTCATTATTTGGGACATTATGTGAAAGTGTATAATACTTTCAGACATAAGGTAAGGGTTTTCTCATATCACTTTCATTTCTTTGAGATGTGGCTTATTTACCAAAATTTCTCATGTGTGGTGTATCTATATTTCCATTTGATGTTTCATGTCTTGAAAATATTTATATTCATGGTATTCAATGTTTCTTTTGATTTTCATTGATTTTATGAGGCATATGGTTCGATTGTTTGCAAAGTGGTAAAGGATTCTCCCCAAACCTCCATTTTTCATTCAAGTTATGCTTTCTCTCCATTTATCCCAGTGTAATTATTAATTATTTTTATATAATTGTTATAAATTATATTTATATGTCTCAAACACATTTATATAGATCAATTCATATTTCTTTGATGTGGAAATATATTTTTTATAGGGTTCCCTTTTTCAATTACTCCTAATAAGAAAGCTCGATTAAAGGGTACTTCCCAATTTCATGCACATTTTCAAGTATACTATATAATTTTTTTTAATCCACAAATACTTTTCTAAAATAAATATTTTTATCATAAAAAAATTATCTTATTTAATTTCTAGTTTTATGCAAATAATTATACCTTTGTCTGCTTTAAATACTCTTTTTTTATTTTCCCTTAAACTACACCAAAGTGGCTCATTTCTAATGTTCCCTAAAAACAATTTTTACATGTTGTACATCATTTTTTCCTCAAATATATATGTTATTACCTATTATTTTCTATTATATAAATGTTTATAATATGATTTTATGATAAATATAAATTATTTTCCAAAATTACTCTTCTTTCCAAACTAGAAAAGGGTATTTCTCTCAAGAATTATTCAATGCTTTTATTAGAATATTTTAATATATTTCAACACCTATTGTTGAATTCTATGATATATTTATATTTATCTCTTATGATACCATATAATATATTTTATTGAGTGGTTTATGTTTATTTTTACTGTGGATGTACTACCTTGATACCATTTACCATGTTACTTTGGATAGTTTTTTATTATTTTTACTAATTGGGGATATTATTTACATTTCATATACTATTTTAAATATGAATTTATATGTTGACTATGTTTCACCCCTTTTATATAAAGAATGAATTTTACTTATTAAGTGATTGGTGAGGCCCACTATATCCCTTCTATATATTGGTATGTCTCATGAGAAAAACTATACTAGGTTTTTTCCCATTTATGTATAGTGTCTTGGCCAAAGCCTTGACAGTATGTTTATGATGTCTCATATTATTCATTCCCTAATTATGATACTATTAATTTATATTCCATGTGATTATTCTTCTAGTAAAATTTTCATGGTTAATATTCATTCTTATGTGATTATTTATGGAATTATTTAATCATTTTTTATTCCTAATATATTGTTCCCAATATTATGTTTTAATGGAATGATTTTTTTAATAATTCACCTTGCCTTATTTCTAATGATTATGATATCTTCCACTATATTTCATACCATTATTGAGAATATTATCTCACCCATTTATTTTTTTTATTTTTCCCTAGGATTCAAAGATCTATATTATGAATGACTTATAGAGATAATATCGGATTTTATGGGTTTTTCCAATGGATTTGCTATATTATTGTTTCTTTAAAGTTGTAATATAAAACTTATGTATGTATTTGGTTTTCCAAATATACTAGACTATTCAGAAATTTGAGATGTGATCACATGTTCTTATTACCAATTTAATAAAGTAAGGCACCAACTTAGAGCTACTAGGGGAAGGGTCTTTATAGTTGGTAACAGAGAAAGTTTAGTAGAAACATTGAAAACAAGATTAAGAAAATAAATATTAGGGAACAAAACCCTAATATATACTTTTAGTATAATCATATAAGAATATCCTAGAATTTTGGTAAGGTGGATATTAGGTAGGTATTCCTATAAATACATCAATGTATGGATACTATAGGTGGAAGTTGTTCTAGAATAGATGTACCTAGGGGAAACAACTCTGACAAGGTGCGTTGGGACTGACTCATCATAACCTGGAACATGACAACGGTCCTTGTTGTGCACCTAGTTTGACACTCTCAGGGGATATTCTTAGGTTAATCCACATTTTATTTAAAAAACATTATTAAAGATTTAAAATTAAACATGTTCTCTAAGAAACAATGGTTATGATTAGGAAATTATCTATTCATAAATTTATAATTTATATTAAGTGTTTTTCTAGATTGAAATTATTAATTATGATTAATAACATAATTTAGTGTATGCCATTATTTTGAAATAGATCTTATTAGAAGGAATGGAAACTGTATCAACACACATATTCCATTTAGGGATTACCCTTCTATACAAGATAATGATGTTAGAGTGGGAGCTAAAACTATAGTTGAGAAACTTATAACTATAATTGGATAAATAACTCAGATTATGACTAATAACCTTACTCGTATGGATCAGCCTGATCCACAACGTGGTGTAACAATGTAACACTACTTCATGAAACGACAACCTTCATTATTTAATGGGTCTACAAATCCATTTCTATCTGATCAATGGATAATTTCCTTATAGAAGATATTTCTCACTTTGAGAATCAATAAAAGGGAGAAGTTTATCTTGGTATTTAATTATCTCTCAGGTGATTATGATTAATGGTGGTCATTGATTCAAAATAAAAGGAGGAGGAGTAAATTTCAAATATGTAATGGAAGAATTTTAAATAAAGTTTCTTGGAAAAATATTTCCCTCAGGAATAGCAAGTGGATATAGAGAGAAAATTATTACATATGATAAAAAAAGAGGATAAAAACATTTCCAAGTATGAATCCAACTTTACAATGTTATAAAATCATGCTATGAATTACATACGTAATCCAAATAGTAAAATTGATCGATTCATTTATGGGTTAAAACCATTCCTCTAAAGGGTACTGGTATCCCAAAATTTATCGTCATACGAGGATAAAGTATCATGTTCTATTGAGATAGAGAAATAAAACTCTAAGTATTATGACATCAAAGGAAATAAAGATAAGAAGATAATTCTAGGGAAAGAGATATATAAAGGGGAAAATAGAAAGAAGGATTTTCCCACATGTGATAATTATGGGGAGAAACACCCTAGTACTTGCCTGAAGGGAATGGGTGTTTGTTATATGTCTAGATAGAAGTTCACCTGGCTCATGAATGTAATGGAAAGAAAGAAGCTGTAGATTTTCAATGTTCCAACTGTAAGGAGATGAGGCACTACACAAATGAATGTGCCAAGAATCAATGAAATGTAGCTCTAAAAAAGAAAATGGATCAAGGTTAGTCTTATGTTGTTACTATAGTTGAAGTGGAATAATTAATGTATTTTTTTCGATCAACAATTATGTTATTATATTCTGGTTATAAGAATCATGAGATATATAAGGATTGTACTATAGTACTTATTCTTTACGAATTTGGAAGCATGCATGTTTTAATTAAGGTTTTAAAGTGATCATGGTATTCATATATTTGGTATGTGGAATTAAGAGCTACATTATTTGGGTAAATCTTATGTTAAGTTAATTTTTTAAATTTAGTTACATTATTTCTAAATTTTTAGCCATTAAATGTGGACATACATGGTTTAGAAAAGTCTTAAGATTTACTACTTGTGGAATGTATCAAGTTAAACTTTGAAAATTATTGTTAGTTGATAACATATGATCACTCTCTTGGTTTTAGTAAGAATTAAAGGTTGATGTTATGTCTTATGGACTATATGATCAGCTTATCGAGAGAATCTCGGGTAGAGTTATCAAATGTAAAAACCAATTTTTTTCTTTCAAGGGAACAATCACCCTTTTGAATATCATCCTACCATCTATTAATATCCATTTTTTGTCGACTATCAGGTCTCCCAAGAAAGTGATTTATTCCATTGAGAGAATCCTTGTCTCCTTTATTTGTGATTCTTATTCTTATGGTAAACGTCATTGTGTTTCATGGGGTCGGATGGCTAAGACGACAAGAGAAGGAGGCATCAATGTCATGGATTTAACAATCGTACTGAATTTCCTCTTTGAAAGGCTCTCCTGGGAGTATCTAGAGGATATATCACTTTGGGCTAGACACCTAAGAGGAAAACTCTGTGGGGAACTAACTAAAGCTGTAGGGAGACTGTCCTCTATTTGGCCCCTTTTTTTACTGAATATCCAGGCTCTGCAAAGCCTCTCTTGTTAGACTGTTCAAAAGGGGGACATATTCTTTTGGTTCCAAAATAGGGTGGGCACTATTATAGGGTTTCTTAGTTGTCCATTTCCAGAGATCATGTTTAAGGAGGCCAGAAATTTTCTGATTTTCATTGATTTTATTCTAATACATTATCAATGTTCTATTTTTTATAGCATTGAGGTTATCTCGGAGTAGAATAGATGCTTTTTTATGGAGTCCACTTCCAGTTCTTTTTCATCCAGGGACTATCTTAGGGTGCTTCTCACTATTTAGGGGGAGGATTCCTAGGGAGAGACAATATAGATGATGGAAATTTCATCCAAGATAAATTTCTTTTTATGAAACATCCTGAACCAGGCACTGGCCACTGACAATAACATACAGTGCATGTTCATTTTCATGGCCTCTCGGTGTTCTTATTGTAGATCGTGTAAGGGAGAGACCTCCGGTCACATATTCTTTGAAAATAATTTGACATTCTCATTATGGAGATCTCTTGGTGATTTCACTGGCTTCCATTCTTATGACATTCACTCTTCCATCATTCTTGATGCTTGGTTTCATCGAGCAAGTGCAAATGGCCTAAAAAAAGTAAGATATCTTGTCTTGTTAGTGGGTTGATGGTGTATTTGGAAGGCCCGTAATGTATCCCATTTTGATGTGGTGTCTGTAAGAACCTAGTTATTATTCTTGAGGTATGGGTTTCTTCTTTTCCTTTTTCCTGAAGTGTTTTTGAGAAAACAAGGGAAATGTGGGGAAAATACCAAATTTATGGGTACATGCCGTGTACTTTTATACACACGCCATGTACTTTAGCTGTGTGGGATGAGAATACAGGGTGTGTAGGCTTTTTGGTGATTAAGGGTGTAAAAACTAACTACACACCGTGTACTTAGTAATACATGTCGTGTAATCCGTTGGTAAATGAACAGTGAGGCGGTCGAAAGTAGCCACCAGAGGAACAGTTAAAAAGGATAGTACATGCCATGTACTTGATAAGTACACACCGTGTAGTTTTTTTTTTGTTAAAATAGGTAGTATCCTCCTCATTCGACATAGGAGGTAGAGAACTCACCAAGAGCAGTGGGAGAGGAGGCTAAGACTTGGAGGACCTCCCGATCACTCACCGGAACTCCGATTCTTCCATCGTCGATCTCGTTTGAACCGTGAGGGTAAGGTCTTCCCTCTTCTTGAATCGTTCCTTCCAAATATTTCCCTAAGGGAAGTTATTTAGTTCTTAATGGGTAACCATTTATCCCAGATCTACTTCGTTCTTGGTTGTTTCGGGAGGTTCCTTTCACGTATATCGATCAGAGGAGATCGAGGTAGGTGTTCTTGTGTTTAATTCTAACTATCATGTCGATTTTTTGTACCATTGTGTCACACAACGATGTTCGGGGTGTCTTATAGCTGAGACTTTGACTGTTAAGATACCTATAATTACATAGGTAATCTAATGAATAAGTATAAACTATTTTTTGAGATCATCACTTTGATCTAGGGCCACACCGAGGGTGTGTTTTCCTTATTTAGTTGTTTGGCCAGGATACCCGCGGGTATGCCGTGATTATATATTGTTTTGAGTTTTATTGAGAGGAAACATGTATAAATTGCTTTCTTATAAATTGGTCTTAGCCCGATTTCTTGCTTTTCCTATGGAATTCCTAAGGGTAGTGTTTTTTTAGCCTGAGGGAATGGTTTTATTTAGCCTGAGGGAAACGTTTCTTATGTGTGTGGGTAGTAGCTTCCATGCCTGAGAGTGATATCTCATATGCCTGAGGGAAATATTCATTATTCCTGATTCCAATCACCTGAGGGTTTAATTTCTGTTTTCCTGAGGGCAAGGACTTGCATGTTTGAGGACAATGTTTACTTTGAATATTCACTGTGGTGATTTCTTATGTTGTACCTATCAAGCTAAAGCACAGGCCTGATATTATTATTATTATTTTTACTTGTTAGATAGCATGTTGTGGTTTCTATTGTGGCACTGGAATGTGATATTTTTGTTCGAGGTCGAGTCTTAGAAAACTCAGAATTCATTTATATTTATTTGTTAAATAATTATTAAAATCTCAAAGTAACTAGTATGAATGGTTACTTTTGAGTACATCCTAGTTTACTTCATTTCATTATTGCACACTACTTTTTCACATTTTCACTGACAGTTGGGCACAGGCCTTTGGTGGTTGCCTACTAGGATTTATTTCTCACACCCTATTTGGGTCATGTCTTGGGCCCAAACATATTATATTTTTGCAGGTGTCGATAAGGGAAAGGGTCCCTACACAAGTACATGATTGTTGTAGAGGAGTAGGAAAGCATAGGTTCGAGCTTAGTCTTGCGATGTTGTTGCATTCCTATTGCACTGCTTTGGTTTTGTTTTGTTAAAATTTTTACCTTGTGTTGTATAGTATAATATTGCAGTGTATCCTATTTTGGCTACTTTCTTAGAATTAGAGACATGTTGCATCATTATATATATGACTATTGGTTGTCTTTTACAACAGTTTCTTTATCCATTTCAGTTCAATATTGTTTACTTATTAATCTTTTGTATGTCTATATTTATTTTCACTGTGCTACACTTTGAAAAATGAGGGCATAGTTTACCCACTATCAGTCCTAGGCCCTCGCTTCTAGTCGGCAGCCTCTGGTGTTTGGGGAAATGCACTTTAGGTCATGTGACCAACCGGGTTCGGGGCATGTCATGTGTGGCACCCGGATCCAATACATTACAAAGTGGTATCAGAGGGAGGTTCTTTTCTCTGGGTTATTTTATTATTTGGCGACAATGAAAAGAGATGGATTGTTAAGGGATTCGGTAATAAATTGTGCTCGGAAGTAGATACCCTGTGTACAGGTAATGTCTAGATTTCCTCAAATTAAATAGTGATTTTCTATTTAAGATTATTACATTTGATTTCATTTTCACCATTGGGTGATGCACTTGTGGTGTGCTGTTTATTTTTTTATACTTGGGTTCTATTTAGTTGCAACCTGATGAGATAAGGGTATGCCATCTCATGCATCATTTAGGCACATGTTAGAGTCACATGTCATGCATAGTTTCTATTCCATGTAGGTGCATTAGAAATTTCATGTTGTTGTGATAGATGTTGTGATAGAAAATGCATGTTGTTGTGATAGGAACCTTGATAGATACTCCTACTATTGATAGGGTATTGGTATATGTTACGGTTGGGTTTATGGATACTAAAATTTGGTTTCTAAGAAGTATGGGGTCTCTTAGACCGGAATTTGGTGGATTATGATCTAGCCTTTTGTCACGTTTTGTACTAATGTGAAAGCTCGGGTGCTAAACTTTGGTTCACAGGGATTATGGGCCCCCACGGATCGGAATTTGGCATACCAATGCTAGAAATTAAAGAAAATGGGATCCGGAGTAGTTTCTAAGGTTTACTGTCCAGAAACCCAGACAACACGGCGTGTGGTTCTATGAACACACACCATATACTCTTCTGTTCAGGAAGAAATGAAAATTTTCTAAGTACGTGTTGTGTACTTATATGTACATACCGTGTAGTATAAGGATATATAACCCACTGTGTGGGAGGGAACACGGGTCTTCCAGATTTTACTGAGGAACACGCTGTGTACCAGTTGTACAGGTCTTGTCGTCGTGACCCTGCATCCGCCTATGTGACTAACAACATAGATGGAGAAATATTAGCTTATACATGCCATGTCAATTTTGAACACACCCTGTGGTGTAATCTTGGGATCCATTAGTGTAGCTAACAACACGAGTCAGTGTTATCTTTTCAAGTACACACTTTTTCCTTCTAGAACATGTCGTGTAGTGTGATCTATGTATCCGTCCATGTCACGAACAACACGGGTTGGTGAAGCTCATCTAGTACACACCGTGTACATGTGGAACATGCCATGTAGTGTCAGCTGAGTATCTTGCCATGCCATGAACAATATAGGTCGGTGAAGCTTGTCTAGTACATGTCGTGTCTGGAACAAACACGACATGTAACCTTGTTCTAAGGGGAGTTGTGTGGCTTAGCCGTGTATAAGGACTCAGGAAGGGGAAGAAAATTCAAGTACATGTAATGTGTAAGGACAAAACGCCATGTGTCTGGGGTGTTACATGACCAGTTCTATCATAAGTAAAAGCCCATATGAAAGACTTAAGGGAACACACCGTGTAGTTATTCTACACATCGTGTAGTCTTATTTTGTAAAACTTGAATGTTTTCTTTATCATGTTCTTTTCTTATGATTCTAGTTCTTATTCCTTGATGATCTTATTATAAGGCGTTTGTTTGACCTTGTAGATTCATTCCACTGAGACGACCTTGAGTTGTTTTCTAAGAGAGTGGTGATGATTATACTCTGGATATGGTAGGCCATGGGATACCGATGGATCCTCCAGCAGTGCTAGATGCGGCACCAACCATTATACCGGACAGAGGCGTGGATGCACAGTTCTATGAAGGCTTCATGCAGTTCATGAAGATGTTCAAGGGAGCACTGCCAATTGCCACATCTATGGTAGAGCTGACATGTATATTCCAGCAGTAGCATCCGCCTACGTTTTTAGGAGATAGAGGACCACATGTTGTGGTGTCATGGCTGGGTTCTATGCAGAAGATCTTCGAGCATCTAGAGACACCTCCTAGGAGGAGGGTCAAGCTCGCTAATTACATGCCGCATGATTCCACCAAGAGATGGTGTGATGTTACCACCTAGACTGAGCATCACCAAGACATGGCATGGGAAGATTTCCAGGAAGTTTTTTATCACTTTTTCTTTCCAGAGACGCTAAGGGTAGATCGAGCTTGAGAGTTCATGAATCTGAAGGAGGGAACCATGTTATTGATGGACTATTCTTCCCGCTTCACCGAGCTACATATTTTTTCACCTGTTCTATTGGGTGATGAGACGTTGAGGGATTGATGCTTTTAGGATGGTCTTCGATATGATATCTGAGCACTGGTGAATGTTTCATGTTGCCTATAGTGCATGCTATTGTGAACCAGGTGTTGATTAATGAGTGGAACCTACGGGAATCTAGTGGTGTGGACCAGGTCAGTTAGACACCAGTCTCTGGTACTATTTCTATCGGCAAGTGGAAGAGGCAGATGGATTTCTATCACAGTGGAAGTACTGTCCATAAAAATTCTTCAGGTGGCCTGGTAATGTGCTACCAGTGTGGAAAAGAGGGGCACAAGATACCTCAATGTCCACATGACCTATTGGAGTTCCAGGCTTGTGGAAAGATGGGTCATCTTTAGCATTTTCGCAGGAAGTTTCTACCGGTGACTAGTGAGAGGGGTTCTGTGTAGACACTGCATGTAGGAGTAGGGCCAGTAGCTTCTTACCAGTCAGGGAATTGGAATACGTCAGGACATTTAGGCCATGGTGGTGGTCGTGGTCATGGTAGCCAGACACCAGGATCTTAGAGACAGAAGGGTCTGTCAGCTCAGGGTAGACAGGCTGTGTCACATGGCCGCGACATTGGGTAGGCATATACAGTGCAATAGACCCAACAGGAGCAGGATCCCAAACCTCCCACTGTCAGAGGTACTATTCTAGTTTCTTCTGTTTTATCTTCTGTACTTTTTGATACTGGATCTACACATAGCTTTATATTTGCATATGTTTTGGAGATCCTTGGACTCTATATTTCTTCTTCTTATGATATCATGACACTAGACACTCCATTGGGAATTAGAACGATAGGTGTGTGTCAGTGCAAGGAGTGCCCCCTAGAGGATGGTGGGTGTCACTTTCTATGGGACTTCTATGTCTTAGAGATGACAGCCTATGATTTCATTCTCAGGATGGGCTGGTTGGTACCCTTATGAGCCTTTTTATATTTCTATCGTCATAGGTTGATTTTCATATCACAAGAGGGTGGAGAGTTTCTATACAAGGGTGAATGGGATGTCCAGACGAGCCGAGCTAGACCCGAGCAACGTGGGTGAGGTGGAGTGACATCCCATATTGCAAGTTTATACCTAGATGACCAGGGAACTTGTCAGAAGGATTTCCCTCTAGTGGTTAAAACTTTCGAGGATGTCTTCCCAGATGAATTTTCAGGTCTACCTCTAAAGTGAGAGGTGGATTTCTCTATTGAGCTTGGGCCAGGAGCGGCGTTGGTGTCCATTCCTCCTTATAGGATGGCTAAACCAGGATTTTAGGAGCTCAAGAAGTAGTTGGAGGACTTATAGGTAAAGGTTTTCATCTGACCCAGTAATTCTCCTTGGGGTTATTCTATCCTGTTTGCGAAGAACACAGAAGATACCCTCATACTTTTTGTGGATTATCGGAAGCTAAACCAGATGGTGGTCAAGAACCGATATCCCTTTCTGGGGATTGATGATCTCTTTGATCATCTTCGAGGACCCGGGTGTTCTCGAAGATTTACCTGAGATCTGGATATCATCAGTTGTGTGTTAGACCATCGTACATACCGCTTACAGCCTTTCGGAGCAGATATGCTCTATAAAAGTACTTGGTCATGTCGTTCGGACTCACAAATGTGCCAGAAGTTTTCATTGCTCTAATGAATCATGTTTTCCATCCATATCTGTATTCTTTTGTGGTAGTCTTCATGGATGATATCTTGGTGTACTCCCCCACTCAACACAACCATGCCACCCATCCTGAGATCGTTTTGAGTACACTGAGAGAGCATCAGTTATATGCTAAGCTCTCAAAGTGCCACTTTTGGATGGACCAGATTCACTTCCTGGGTCATATTATCTCAGAGGTATGAGTTGAATTAGGCCCATAGAAAGTGAGAGAAGTATTTTCATGGGAGAATCATAATAACGTGTTTAAAATATGGATTTTCTTGGGGATGGATGCTTACTACAAGCACTTTATACACGACTTCTCCCTCTTGGCAGCGCTTTTAATGAGTTTGACTAAGAAGGGTATGAAGTTTGTTTGGTCAGAAGCTTGCGAGGCAGCCTTTCACGAGCTTAAGGGAAGGTTGACATCAGCACCAGTCCTAATACTTCTAGAGAAAGGGAAAAGCAATACATTTTACTATGATGCATCAGGTATTGGTCTGGGAGCGGTGTTAATATAGGTCGATCGAGTAGTTGTGTACGGGTCTCGACAGTTGAGGCCACATGAGAAGAATTACCCAATGCATGATCTCGATTTGGCTGTAGTTGTTCATGAATTATGTTGTTGGAGACATTATCTCTTGGTAGAACATTTTCTAGTGTTTACAGACCACAAAAGTCTTAAATACACCATTACCCAGCGTGACATGAATTTGAGACAGCGAAGGTGGGTTGAATACCATTATTCCTTCAATATTGAGCTTGCCTATACACCTGGTAAGGGTAACGCAGTAGCTGATGCACTGAGTTGGAGGACTCAGATATAGGCAGTGCAAGATGCCAATGGTGAGTGGTATCTTATGGATTTGTTCTATGAGATGCATTTGGAGGTTCACGATAGTCAGGGGAGAACCTATATTTCATCATTAGCTATGACTTCCCTCCTGTATAGAGTGAGGATGAGACAACTATCAGATTCAGAATTCCTAGTTCTACGGGAGTCGGTGTCAAGTGAGGACCCTCCTCCTGGTTGGACAATATGCGATGACAAGGTACTATGTGTCCATGGATGAGTGTGGGTTCCAGGGGATATATGCGAGGATTTCATGTGGGAATTTTATGATTCAGCTTGGGTAGTGAATCCTGGAGTTACCAAAATTTATTGTGCCTTGATATGTCAGTATTGGTGGCTGGGTATGAAAAGAGAGGTAGCTGGTTTTGTTACGAGATTTTCCACCTGTCAGCAGGTGAAGGTGAAGCATCAGAGGCCAGCCAGACTGTTACAATAGTTACCCATTTCGTAGTGCAAATGGGATGATGTCGGGATGGACTTCATGACTGGGTTGTCGAGGTCACCTCATGGAAATGATGTCGTATGGGTTGTTGTGGACAGACTTACAAAGTTATCTCACTTTTTTCCGATCAAGGAGACCTTCATTGTTGACGAGCTCAAGAAGTTGTATATTCTAGAGGTGGTACATCTTCATAGAATCCATCATTCTATCATTTCAAATAGGGATGCCCATTTTACATATCGTTTCTTGCAGAGTTTTCAGAGGGAACTGGGTACACAGGTGCTTCTGAGCATAGCTTACCACACTCAGATTGATGGACAGTCAGAGCATACAGTACAGGTGCTAGAGGACATGTTGAGTTCATGCATCTTGGAATTTGGGGGCTCTTGGGAGAAGCACATACCCCTGGCCGATTTTTCCTACAAAAATATTTTTTAGGAAACTATTGAGATGGAACCATATGAGGCTTTATATGGTAGGTCATGTTGATCACCCTTATAATGGTTGGAGGTAGGAGAGGCAGCTTTACTGGGACCACGTCTCATGCAGGAGACTTCAGAGCAGGTCCAGTTTATTCAGAAGTGGATGGCTACTGCACAGTCTCATCAAAAATCTTATGATGATTACTGTAGACAACCCTTGGAGTTCTGGTTAGGGATCAGGTTTTCTTCCATGTTTCACCGAGGTTGGGACCCAGGAGGATCAGGATACAGGGTAAACATTCACCGAGGTATGTAGGACCATTTTAGATTCTAGAGAGAGTCAGGATAGTTTCCTATTGGTTTCAGTTACCATAGAGGTAATGGGCCATGCAGGATGTCTTCCAAGTATCTCAGCTGCGCTGTTATCACTCAGACTCATCTCACATATTTCAGCCTGAGGAAGCTGAACTCCAGGTTGATGCATCCTTTGAGGAGCATATGATTTGTATTGTTGATAGGATCATGAAGGTTATATGAGGCCGTTCAGTTCCTCTCGTACAGGTGCTATATTAGCATGGCTGAGTGCAGGATGAAAACTGGGAGTGGGACACTGATGTACGTGCTCAATGGCCAGAATTTTTCTCATCTTTATCTTCACCACCCTTGGAAGGGCAATTCAAGGAATAATTTCTTTAATGGGGGAATTTCGTAAGAACCCAGTTCTTATTCTTGAGGTAAGGGTTTCTTCTTTTCCTTTTTCCTTAATTTTTTTTGAGAAAACAAGTGAAATGGGGGAAAATCCCAAATTTATGGGTACACGCCGTGTACATTTGTAAAAATGTGATGTACTTTGGCTATGTGAGATGAGAATATAGGGCGTGTAGGGTTGTTGGTGATTGAGGGTGTAAAAACTAACTACACGCCGTGTACATATTAATACACACTGTGTAATCAGTCGGCAGATGAACAGTGAGGCGGTGGAAATTAGTCGCTAGAGGAATAGTTAAAAAGGATAGTACACGCCGTGTAATTGAGAAGTACATGCCGTGTAGTTATGTTTTTTCATTAAAAATAGTCAGTAGCCTCCTCATTCGACAGAGGGGGCAGAGGACTCCCCAAGAGCAGTGGGAGAGGAGGCCAAGACTTGGAAGAGCTCTCGATCGCTCACCAGAACTCTGATTCTTCCATCATTGATCTCGTTTGAATCGTGCAGGTGAGGTCTTACCTCTTCTTGAATATTTTTTTCCAATTATTTCCCTAAGTGAAATTATTTAGGTTTGAACGGTAATCATTTATCTCAGATCTACGTTATTCTTGGTTGTTTTGGGAGGCGCCTTTCACGTGTATCGATTATAAGAGATCAAGGTAGGTGGTCTTGTGTTTAATTCCAAATGTCGAGTTGATTTTGTGTACTGTTGTGCCACACACACATGTTCAGGGTGTCGTATGGCTGAGAATTTGAATTTTTAGATACCTAGAATTGCATAGGTAATCTAATGAATAAGTATAAACTAATGTTTGAGATTGTTGCTTTGATCTAGGGCCACCTTGAGGGTGTGTTTCCCTTGTTTAGCCATTTGGCCAGGATACTCGTGGGTATCCCATGATTATAGCATGTTTTGAGTTTTCTTGATTGGAAACAAATATAAATTTCTTGCTTATGCATTGGGATCAGCCCAATTATTTTCTTTTCCTACGGAATGCCTGAGGGTAGTATTTTTTTTAGCTTGAGGCAAATGTTTTTTTAGCCTGGGGGCAATGTTTCTTATGCCTGTGGGTAGTATCTTCCGTGCCTGATGGAGATATCTCATATGCCTGAGGGCTATATTCGTTATACCTGAGGGTTTTCTTTCTATTTTCCTGGGGGTAAGGACTTTCATGTCTGAGGAGAAGGTTTACTTTGAATATTCATCATGGTGATTTCTTATGTTGTACCTGCCAAGCTAAAGACCAGTCTTGGTATTATTATTATTATTTTTACTTGTTAGATATCCTGTTGTAGTTTCTGTTGTGGCACTGGTATAGGAGATTGTCGGTCCAGGCCGAGTATTGGAAAACTCAGAATTCAATTATATTGAATTGTTAAATAATTATTAAAATGAAAAATTAACTGGTAGGAATGGTTACTTTTGATTACTTCCTAGTTTACTGCATTTCATTATTGCACACTGTTGTTTCACATTTTCACTGATAGTTGGGCATGGGCCTTTGGTGGTTGCCTACTGGGATTTATTTCTCACACCCTATTTGGGTCATGTCTTGGGCCCAAACAGATTATATTACTGCAGGTTTTGATAAGGGAAAGGGTCCCTACATAGGTACATGATTGCTGCAAAGGAGTATGAGAGCATGGGACCGAGATTAGGCTTACGATGCTACTGTGTTCCTGTTGCACTGGTTTGGTTTTGTTTTGCTGTACTTTGTACCTTGTGCTGTATTGTATCAGATTGCAGTGTATCCTGTTTTGGATGCTGTCTTAGAATTAGAGACATGTTGCATCATCATATATATGATTGTTGGTTATCTTTTACTTCAGTTCTGTTGTCCATTTTAGGTCTATATTGTTTAATACTTCCGCTTTTGTATGTTTATATTTATTTCTGCTGAACTACACTTTGACAAATGAGGGAATAGTTTCCCCACTATCAGTTCTAGGCCCTCACTACTAGTCGATAGCCTCTTTCATTTAGGGGAATACACTTGAGGTCATGTGACCAATTGGGATCGGGGCACCTGATGTGTGGTACCCAGATTCGGGACATTATAGTATCCACCCGAAGTGATTCTTTGATCATTAGAACCATATTTATACTTCTTGATTTAACAAGTTTTATTATGAATGGGTAGGATTCTCCCACTTTCAGGCACATATGAGCTTGTTTCACTTCCTTCATTGTTGGATCTAAAAAAGTGAATTGGGTTTGTTGGATCCCATATCCCTTGGGATTCAATCTCAAAACTGATGGTTCTAGTATCTTGGATATCTATCATAGAGGAGGGGTTATACCCGATTCTTGTGGCTCTGTCATTTTTTTCATTTAATGGATGCTTTAGTCATTTCCATGCTCTCTATACTGAAGTGATGGCACTACTTATGGGGATTATACTTTTTCATCAAAGGATATATCCTCTTGCGGCTGTTGAGATGGATTAATTCATCCTTTATAAATCCTTTCTTGGTTCTGGTAAGATCCCTTGGTCTATTACCTATGTAATTAGAAGATATAAAAGGTATCTAAGTTGCACTATGGAGGTTATCCATACTTGGAGGGATGGGGAAATTTTTTTGATTTTCTGGCTTCCACAACTTCTCTTGGCATCGATCTAATATTATTTATGTGTTTAAACTCCCTACCTCTAGAGGGGGTGAGCATTGGTAAAGGGGATTCCCTTGGCCTGTACTATTTTTGGCCCCCCTAAGCAGTCTCTTACTATTCTCAAAGTATTTTTTTAATAAATTCCTGATGATTAGTAGTGTGGAAACAATTTATTAAATGTGGGTATAATGTAACATCTCAATATCTTATGATATGTATCTTTTTAAATTTAACAACTTCAATAGTTTATGATTCATTCAACACCAAGTTTAGAATTGTAATATACTATTAAATATGATAGTTGTAATAGTAATATGACCATTAGGAATAGTAATAAATTTAGAAACTTCAATAGTTTATGATTCATGAAACACCAAGTTTAGAACTGTAATATACTATTAAATATGACAGTTGGAACAGTAATATGACCATTAGGAATAGTAATATGACCAATAGAATAGTAAATTCACCTATGAATGTATAAAAAAATATTTGTATCTTATAAATGAAAATATGGTATATTTATATCATGGAATAATTAAATAAATGTTTTAAAAACAATAAATTAAGTGTTTGTATTTTTTAAAATATAAATGTTTATTTACAATTTTATAACTAATATAATTATTTAAAATAAAATTTACTTTAATTAAATAGATTAATAACTTATGTTTTTTTCTAATTATTATAGGATAATTTAATGAGACCTTAATTAATTTTTCAAACTGTTATAACAACAATTATAATACTAAAATCGATATTTTTCGAGTAAATGATTATTTTATTTAAAAAATAAATTTATCATAATTAGAAAATTATTTTCGTAAAATGGAGTCCATTTTTGAAATCTAAACATTGAAAAATGGTTAGGGTTAATTTTTTGTATTTTTCTAAAATAGTTGAAATTTTGGTGAATAGTAAAATACAGTAGTTTATGTTATTTAACACTATAAGTAAATAAATGAGATATTGAGTTATTATTCAGTCATGGATGATGTAAGTGACCATTATCTAGAACTTACGTGCTCTAGTTACTATATTTAGTCACAATAACCAACACTATTCATATTCCTGAGCTAAAATAATAAACAAATGAATTAAATAATAAAAAACACCCCTCTCATCCACTATAAATACCACCCCTCACCACTTATTCTACTCACATGTCTAAATCATTTAATATTGTACAATTTCTTACAAATAACTCTCCAAAATCTATCCCCCATGTTATGTTCTTTCTTGTCTCACCCAAAAGACCATTTTCAATTCCTTTAAGGAGGTTCTCAAGGAGGTGACACTCAAGAGGTAAAACCTTCTCTCCCCCCCCCCCCCTTCAATTTTTGTTCTTTTCTTAGCCTTCCCCTACCTCCCCTATAAAAAGTTAAATGATAACTACATTATATTTAATGTAATTTAATGTTATTATATTAATTTTATATCAACCATCAATTCTCTTCTCTTCCCCTTTTTATTCTAAAAATGAAAACATCATCTATGAGGTACTGATTTACCGCCTTTATGAATGATGAGTTTTTGTTTTTCAATTCCGCCTTTAAGGATGTTCATAAAACTATTATAATGGTTAAAAAAGATTTTAAATTTATATTAAAACTTATTTAGTGTTCTAAAACCATTATATATACATAATATTAATTAATAAAATAAAACTAGTGCATGATGATCAAAATATTCTAAAATAATCTAAACGGTTAGCATTTACATCTTATCTAATTATTAATCCTCATATTTTTAAACAAAAATGATATATAATACCATTTAATCCTATTTAAGTTCATAAATAACATATAATTTCAATTCTAGATAACTATTACTATTTTACATGATCTTTCATACATGTATGCAAGTGAACCAATCATAAAAACCAAGGAAACGAACAGTCCCAAATATTGAAATTGAATCTTATAACTCATAAAAAAGAAAATAAATTAACTTAATAAAATAATAATAATAAATAAAATATATGACTAATAGTTTCTTAATTAAATTATTAATGAATCTAATTTCTTTATCCATGACATTAAGTGGAAGTTTAGCACACTTTTGTACATAAGGTAAGGGTTTTCTCATCTCACTTTTATTTCTGTGAGATATTTCTTATTCACTATTATTTATCATGTGTAGTGTATGTATACTTCCCTTTGATGTTTCATATGATTAATCTATTTATATTCATTGTATTCACAATTTATTTGGATGTTCATTAATTTTATGAGGCATACGGTTCAATTGTTTCAAAAGTGGTATGTGATTCTCCCTGAACCTCCATTTTTCATTCGGGTTAAGATTTCTCACTCTTTACACCAATGTAATTCTTAATTATTTTTATATACATATTATAAATTCTATTAATATTTTTCAAAAGTATTAATTTAGATAAGTTCATCTTTCTTTAATGGGGAAAGACATGTTTTACAAGGTTCCCATTTTCAATTCCTCCTAATAAGCAAGTCTGATTAAAGGGTACTTCCCAAATTCATACCCATTTTCAAGTATACTCCATAATATTTTCTAATACACAAATATTTTCATAAAATCACACTTTTTATCGTGAAAAACTATCTCAATTCATTTTTTTATGCCAACAATTATTCCTTTGTCTGCTTTAAAGTACCTTTTATATTTTCCCATAAACTGCACCAAAGTGGCTCATTTCAAATGTTTATTAAAAACTCTTTTTAAATTTTTTACATCATTTATACCTCAAATATATTTTTTGTTAACTTTTATTTTCTAGTATATATATGTTTACAATCATATTTTATAAATAATAAAAATGATTTTCCAAAATAAATCTTTATTCCAATGTAAAAAAAGGGTATTTGTCTCAAGAATTCATCAATGATTTTATTAGAATATTTTCATATATTTCAGAACCCTTCATTTAATCCTTTGTTTTATTGATATTTATCTTTTATGATACCATATACCAAATTTTATTGAATATTTTATGTTTATTTTGACTGGGGATGTACTGTCCTGATACCATAAGTCATGTCACTCTGAATTGTTTATGATTATGTTCACTAATTGAGGATATTATTTACATTTCATATTATAGTTTCAATATGAATTTATATATTGATTATCTTTCACTCCTTTCATTGTAAGAATTTATTTCACTTATTAAGTCATGGGTGGGGGCCATTATAGCCCCCTGATGCATCGGTAGGTCTAATGAGACAAACTATAGCATCTTTTTACCCATTTACATATGATATCTTGGTTGAAACCTTGATGGTATGTTTATGATATTCATCATTATGAATTACTTCATTATAATACTAATAATTTATATTCCATGTGATTATTAAACTATTAGAATATCCATGGTTAATATTATTTCACATAAGATTATTTATCAAATTATTTAATCTTATTTTAGTCCTTCCATATTATGATCAATATTATATTTTAATGGAATTTGTTTTTTTAGTTACTAACATTTCCTTATTATTCATTTTTATGATAGATTCTAATGTATTTAAAACCCTTACTAAGCATCTGATATCACCCCTTTCTTATGTTTTATTTTTACCTAGGATGTAAAGATATATATTATGAATGACTTTTAAGGATAATTTGCGATTTTATGGGTGTTTACAATTGATTTTCTATAATGTTTTTCCTTTAATGTTGTAATGTAAAACTTATTTATGCATTTTGTTTTACAAATCTGCTAAAATATTTGGTCCTTTGGTATGTGATCGCTTTTTCTTAGTACCAATGTAATAAACTAAGGCATCGGATCCAGGCTACTGGGGTCGGGGTCTTTACATAATAGATTTATAGGTAAGTATTCTTCAAACTGACACTGTATAGAGTAATTATTATACGGTTAAGTCAATAATTTTAAAAATAAATTTATATATGGAATATAGTTGATCACCCTTTAATCAATTAAAGGAAAAAATTAACTATTCCTAGAGGAAAGGAATTTGAAGACAAATTATGTTTAGAAATAGCCAATAACTAAGAAAGTCAAATGTAGTGATGGATCATTTCACTAATTGAAAATAAAATTTCACAATACATACAAAGTAATAATTAGGATGGTATAATTTAAATAATATCCTTTATCAAACATAAAATATTCCAAATTTGTTTATGTAGGTGAAAACACTTTTTAGGAGCATTAAAAATAATACTTCGGAAGCAAGGAATATCTGTATCCTTTAAAAAATATTTATCTTAAAAAGAAGAAATATTTCTATAAAACATTTAGAATTATAATTTATTTTATAAACTAATAAATTTTATAGATAAATTTTCATAAAAAATAAAAAATGGGGAATGGTTTGTTCACACAGAAACCATTAAAAAGTGATTTTTTCACACTGTGGAAAATGACCCATATAGAAAATGTTAAAAAATTATTTAAATGTTTTAATGAAATTAATGGTACTTAAAATTTAACTTAATAAATTATTTATTAATATATATAATTACATTAAAAATATCATCCAATGAGTATGGTCATGGAAGAGGAAGGTTCCCGACCGAAAAGAAGAAGCAAGGCCGTTTTCTCTTACAATAACCACTTTAGATAAATTATGAGTCAAGGAAAAACTAAATATTAAAGGGATATGTGATAACCCATAAATAATAAAATAATATGATGAGTGGTTTTTTAATGAATACAATTTCTTGAAATGTATTATCTTTTAGAAACAATCATGATTTGAAAATAAGATTGTCAATCGAAACCCATATAGTTTGAGTAAACTTTTAATCAAGACCCCTTTCAACTATGGTAACATTTGAATCCATATAAATTCAAATAAATAACATCATATGGAACTTAAAAACCCATGAATTACATGAATAAGTTAAATTAAATTTATTATGTAATAATCAAACCATATCAAAGAGGTTATGGTGCTCAATATGAAATATGTCTCAAGAAAGTAAATTTGAAATAAGAACTCATTATGGATTGGGTAACACTTGAATCGAAAGTAAAATTAATATTGTAACTCCATTTAGATTTGTTATCACATTAATTACATTAGGAAAATATATTAAATTAAATTCTTGATAATTAAATCAAAATAACACCATAATAAAGGAAAAATGGTCCACAAAATATAACATATCTCAATGACTCAGAATTAAGACCAAGAGACCCTTACCTTGTATTTCCTCTTAGTAGAATGCACTCAAACCTCATGTATGAAAAAAATAACTATATTAATAATCTATTTCATAACCTTATTCATATCTAAAACCCATTATAAACTTCATTTATAATTATTCTCAACATGTATTTTAGTTAGTGGATATCTATTTTCAATATTGGATGTGAGTAATCTTGATCGTTTTGAACTATTTTCATAATAGTGAAATTTTTCATCATTATTATGAAAAATTTAATCATTATAAGATCAGAAAAGGTACTGTAATTGATGCCATATCATTATGTTTTAATGTTATAATTTTATTCTATGAGATTTTTTGTCATGATCCTTAAATGCCAAATTGGCAGTGAGTATGTTTCGATGATTCATAGCGAAATAAAGGATGTTTTCTTAAATAATGAGTAAAATTTTTATATCATCATTAAAACCCCAAAAAAATCTCATTATTTACTTATTTATATCACATATTAACAGAAATTAAATTCTTTTTGTCATCCATGATATAAATTTATATCATTATTCAAGTGGGTCATTAAACCAACCCAAACAAAAACACACCATAATTAATGGATGACTAATGGTAATATTATTATTCCAAAAGCATAATGATATTATTTAGTATTTATTATTGTTATATATAACAATTTTAAATTACTATGATAATAATATAACCTATATAAAGTTATTAAATAGTACAAAGAAATCATTTTTTTTTCTTAGAACACTCTTTTGGACGTTTGAATTTACAATGATGGTTTATTGTTAATATTGTTAATAGGTTATCCAATTTAACATAAAATAACCTTAATAATTTCATAAAAATATTTATCCATTAAAATAATTCTCATTAAAATCCATGAAAGTCAGTGATGAAATGGAAAAAATGGAAATCAATCATTCCTTGGAGGCATTAGTCTCTACATACACATTGATAATGGTTTCATTTTACATAGAATGGGAGAAAATTCATAATATGTTTCATTATTTCATAACCTAAAATATTTTATAAAAAAAATATTTATATATTAAATTCCCCATTTTTACTATCATTTTAAGGTAATTACCGTAGAAATGCATGATTGATGTTTTTACTTTTCTTAAGGGAATAGGGTAAAGGGTGGATAATTTGTATCCAATAAAATTAAAAAAATATTATATAGTTAATAATTGTTTTATCATTTCATAATGATTAATATAAATTTAAAGGAAAAAATTTATAGAAGTAATAAATATTGGAGGGTGAGAAGTACTAACTTTGAGATTTCAAACTTTATTTTGAAGTACTTCTTGAAAATGTAGGACATTATCCAATATCTTGTAAGTTGAAGTTTAAGGTATTTAATTAGTAAGATATGGGATGTAAAGTGTGAATATTTTAATTAGTAATCTGAATTGTTATATTGGACTTTAAGGGGTGGTGATAGGCCCCTTTTATAAGTGGTGAGAGTGGTATTTATTTTAATTATAACCACTTAATATAAAGGGATCACTTTTTAAGCATTTCAAGTGGATCCAAAAATTTAAAATAATGTATTGGGGGTGATATAAGTCTGATAATATCTCAACAACTCACTTATTAACATGTTTTAACTTATTTCAATATCTTTACCCCTAGATTTATTACTTTTACCATTTTCGATTTTAATATAGTAACTGGTATTTAACCTAACTAAATAATATTCTATGGATAAAAGAAATTTTCCCGTATTACATAATTTCTACCTAAATACTATAAATATTAAATCTATTTAATCCAATAAAATTTTTATTTGTAGTAAAAATAAATTTTAACATTTGTGCATATAATGCATAAAAAGTTATTTTTTAAAAAAAAGTGTCTTTTTTAGCTTAAAATTTATGTGGTGGGTAAAATTATCTATGTATTTTATTTTCATGATATTAACTGGTTCATTATAAAAAAAATAAAATTTTGTGTCATTAAAATAAATCCAAAACCATATTTTACCAAAATAATATTTAATTTAAATAAAAGGCCTAAACAGATTTTATTGGAAAACATTACTTAAGTCCTTAATATTTTAATCATACGTGTTGTAAATTTAAGATAATTTTTTAAAATTCATAACTTTTATTCCATAAAAAATATTCTCTTTATTATAAGTTTATAATTTAGTCTTATATTATAACATTTCCATAAAAATTACATTTTTGGTAAAAACGGTATTTGTCACTATCACCTTAGAAATCAGCTATTTTTTAAAAAATCCAAAAATATATAATCCATAGATAATATTTTTGTTATAATTATAAAAATGGTATTCATTTTTTAAAATTAAAATTATAAAATTTATTCATTTATACATTTATCTTTTAAATGAATATATAAAATATAAAGAAAATTGATATTATTAGAAAATGGAATTTTAAAACATTAATTTTTATTAATAATATTTCATATGAATTTAAAATTTAAATATTATTGATATATTAGTTCATATATAATAATATTTTAAAATTGTTCAATTTAATTTACTAGGATAAAATATACAATGGTTAATAAAATGGTTCTATGAAAATAATTACTTTTATACTAAATATGCCTTAACAAAATACCATTAAAATGAATTATTATTAATATTAAATTGTAATTCATAAATAAATATATTTATAATATTTTAATACTGTATGTTTTATTTCATTGTGAGTTATCTTATTCTAAATTTAATACTAAAAATACCCAACTTTAGCCTACAAATTCGATATTTGTATATCCAATGACCATATTCTCAGTGACCATATTTCCAATGATTATATTTCCAACAATTATATTTATAATGGCTAGAGTTTTTCATATATATATATATATATGTTATAGAATCATGAATTCTATTTATTAAGTCATACTTCTAATTATTATAATTTTTATTTTAGATCTCAAAGTACGATTTCTCCTTTCATAGCGTTCTTCCTTATTATAAGTTTTATTTGGATATTAGTGATCTTCATAGGAGAAGATGATCCAATATATACAATAGTGTTGAAGATTTTATTATTTTCTATTTGTTCTCTAAATTGAATTTATACTCTTTAAAAGGATGTAATCATCCATGGTGAGTAATAATCCAGGGTGTCAAACACTATTTTTCATGTGATTTATTGTAATTATTCATCATAATAAAATTTATTCATGGTTTTCTATAGTTTAGAGTTTCATATAGGAAAATAAATTATAACATTAAAGTATTGTGACTTATAGGATGTTATATTATCCCCCTTAAATAAATTGTGTCCTCCCAATTTTTAATTCTTTCTTTCTAAAGAAAAAAGTTGAGTGTATCCATAATATATATAAGATCCAT
Source organism: Viscum album (assembly GCA_963277665.1). NCBI lineage: Eukaryota > Viridiplantae > Streptophyta > Magnoliopsida > Santalales > Viscaceae > Viscum > Viscum album. The sequence continues at coordinate 991,382,765 of OY728152.1, read as the reverse complement.
GGTTTAATATCTAATGAAATATTAATATTACTATTTTATATACTAACAAACTCATAATTGGGTATCAAGACCAATATGATAAAATTAATTTCTATAATAATTTCATAGTAAATATCAAAAAATGGTCAAGGTTTGATTTAAGACATGTAGTTGGATTTTTGTATATGAAAAAAAATTATCCATTGGAAAATTTAGGTAATATATTCCTAATACCAAATAAAATTAAGGAAAAGTCTAGATAATTAATAAGTAACTTCCCAAAAACAAAGAATAAGATTTAATAATAATCATACCATAATGTTTTTTTATAACTCAACATCAAATAGTTGGTGAAAACTTAAATGAAATAATACATTTGAAATATAAGGTGAAGAATCACTATCTATTTCAATATTAGTATTTGTGTAGGATTTTCCTAGTTCCCATGACAATGGTGATTATTAGTGTCCATTTTCCCCATTTTCCCTTAGATAATTGAATTTATTTTTGTAGTTATCAATTTCCTTACAATTGAATCAAAGGATTTTTTTGCTTCTCTCTTTACCTTACACTTTGGAGTCTTATGACCTTCATATAAAAACATATAGAATTTATGTGTCCCTTTAAGTCAATTTCCCCCATGCTTCATTCCACATTTCTAACATTTAAGAAGTTTAATTTTCTTATCTTCATTATATTCATCCTATAAACTCCCATGAGACTTCATTCTTCTCTTCCTATATTATTTTAACTTATATTGTTTTCACACTGTTAATCATAATTCATGATAGCTGGTTTCTAATAATAACAATATTTCTATAAGGACCCAAATTTAAACATTAAATAATCTTAATTTTTAATTAAATAATTAATTCTATTACATTTTAAGATATTTATATAATATAATTTTAGATAATTAGGCTATAATTCGTAAATTAATAAATATTACATCACAAATTATACACTTTCACTTAGTATACATTTTTTCCATAATATAAAAATTTTAAAATATAAAAAGTTTTCTTTTCATAACACATATTTTAAATTTTCATGTTGACCTCATAATTATAAATACTCTTCATTAAAATCCATTGAATTTTTTAAACAAAAATTGTATGAACACAGAAAGCTCAGTGAAGAACATGAAAATAAGTAAAGAAACTCATTAGTCCATGAATACTCAAAAAAAGTCCTTTTTCAAAATAAACTTTGAGATCAAAATAAACATTTTATTACAAAAGAAATAAAATTATCTTCCCAAATATTTTCTTAAAACTTTTCATAATAAATATTAAAGTAAAATAAAACTCATAATGTTTTCTTTTTAATCATTAAAAACTTATGAAATCTATTTCAAAAAGTTAAACATTTCGGCCTTTTTAAGTAGAAAATACTTTCCTTTGAACATAAGTTTATTAACTTACATTGTGAAATCATAATAATTACATAAAAACTCATATAAATCATAGATAAATAATATAGGTAACTTTTCGAATTAATTTTATACCAATATTATAATCACTCTTAGAAATGGAATAACCATCATGGTAAATTTCAATAATCTATTAAGAGAAACCTAATCAATTAACCCTATCCCTTTACCTAATGCATTGCATAGATATAATGGTCTCCCCAATTATTTTTTTATAAAAAAAATCCATCCTAGGTTTATAATAGAAACATTCATCACCTTATTATAATGTATCAACCAATCATCACAAACAATTCCCAAGAACCATAACAAAATCATAGTACATGAAATCATTCCTCATAAAAAAAAATTTTGGACCCATATGAAAACATTTTCAGATCATAATATATCCCCTTACTTTAAAACAAAATTTTCAAAACTAAAATTACTAAAAAAAAGGAGGTGGGTTTTTATATGAAGAAAATATGGAATTTTTTAATGTAATCCAAACATCAAATAATGGTTACGATGGTGGGAAAAACAATTGACATCATGTACCTTAAAATGAAACATATTTTTTATCTTATTTTAAAAATGTTCTATATAAAATATTTAAAACTATTAAATTTGAAAACTATTGAAGTAAATTCAAAAGTGAAATAAAATTTCTTAAATAAAATAATTTTAAGACTATTTACATGGAAAAAAATATTTAGAAAGTAAATCCTTAAAACTTTTAATAATAGGTTTTTAAATTAAAGTGTCTTTTACCTTGAGTCTGAATTGTGACATAAATCCTTTATTTTCCTGAATAATATACTTATGTTAATTATTTACTTTTTTAATATCATTTTCATGTTAATTATTCCATTTATTTTATTTAATACCATGTTATATTCAATTTCTTAAGTACTCATTAGATGTTTTGATGATATTCGACTCATATGTCATGTATGAATTTAGTAGGTTAACTATGGTCAATGAGATAATTAATACATAATTTAAAGAATAATTTTAATGAAATAATTATCATTTTTATACATCAATTATACTTTTAAAACCAACCATGAAATATAGTAATGAAAAATGAACTACATTACAATCAAGGAGATGGTAGGTTTTACGTATGGATGAGTAACATTTCCATTTTTCAACGATCAATATGGAAAGAAGGTAAGTATTATTTTATCTTTATATGATGATAATTATAAAATAAATACCATATTATTTCTCTAAATATAATTATATATAAATACCATGTGTTGTGGTTATGAAAAACAAGTCACATCACTTAGTTGAGGTGGTAATCCACATATACGCATGAAAGATGTTATCATATTTCAATGGATGGGAAGGTAAGAAATTAGATGATGTATTATCATTATAAATTGATAAATATACCATATAAATAATATATATATATTGTAAATCCATTATTACAACCATCCATGAGAAGTGGGGATTGAAAATTAATTACACTGATTCACGACGTGGTAGTTCCTTGTACACATGAATGACTGTTTCACTTCCCATTTAATAGAATAGAAGATGGATATAGGATATTTAATTAAAAAATAACATCTAGTTATATCTAATATAATGTTGTTATTATTTAATCATGTTTTAATAAGATTTTAAGCTGTTGGAACAAAAAATAAAATGAAAACTCTTAGTTAATAACTATATCTCTTCTTCGAACAACCTCTTAAGGTTTACCCCAAAATATTTCATATGATGTATCTGTAATGAAAAAAAAGTCATTAGTAAGTGTTTAGGGATGTAAAATGGGATTTTTTAAAGTATTTTTCAAACAAAAATTCTTTTTATGTGTGAAGAAAAAATGAGAAGAGGTTCCCTTTTATAATAAAAGAGATGGGTATTCTTGGAATTTCTTAATGTGTTAAATTATTTCTCGTGGAAAAATGGATCAAAATTGATATAATTTTAACATAAGATGTATATTATTTTAAATAATCTCATATAATAAAAATTATAAAATTTAGTTTATGTTTTTACCGTTATATTTTTTTAACCCTTGGTTAACCCTTCCGATGATTACTGCGAAAACAGAGTTTTTTCTTTTTAAGGACTAAGATAGTTACTATAAAAGTAAAATTGGAACATAAATGAATGATGGTTGATAATATAAACCATATTCCAATCAATATATTTAATATAGTATTATTAGGAATTTTAAATTAATTAATAAAATATTATTATTTATAAAATATGATTAATGTCATTTTTATAAATATTCATTTAATTTGACTTTGAAAACAACATGAAATATTAGTTATTAAAATATAATTATTTATAACATCCATAAAATTTTATATTTATACAAAAAATTTGTGAAATAAAATTATTCATTAAAATTATATTACTTTTAATATTTTTAAAATCACTTATTTTATTTTTCTATTAATTTAGTAAATACTCTCTCTGTGTTATGTAAGTATTTAAGGTAATTATTTCACCACTAAAAATAGAAATCAATTACCAGGATAAAACAATATCCTTAAAATAAATATTTAGAACCAAAAATATGTTATTTTGTAGTGACCCTGATCCTAAAATCCCAAAATGGGTGCCTATTATCATTACATTAACATAAATACAAGATTCAGATCCCAAAGGACTATCAGTTTAGTCTTCTTGGTAAACTATATACACACATGGATCTTGTATTATAGATTAATACATAAATTACAACATATTTTTAGAAAAATAAATTTATTCCATCTAGCATATCCTTTCATATATGTCTTAGTACACCTCATTGAATCCTAGGGAAAGGGGAGAAATAAGGGTGATATCAAATGATCAGTAAGGGTTATTTATAGTGGAAGAAATAATGAATCAATAAGCATAATCAATTTTTAAAGGTAAATAACTGAGCACGCATTCCATTAAAATAATTGTATAATTCATAATCAATATAGGAAGGTAAATAACAGAACACACACTCCATTTATATATATAGATAAGGAATAAACAATATGTAAAGGTAAATAACTGAACAAACATTCTATTTCAATAAAAAGATAAGGAATAATCAATATGGAAAGTTAAATAACTAAATACACATTCCACTTAAATAACTAGATAAAGTATACTCAATATGGAAATGTAAATAACTAAAAACCATTACACATAATCAATAAACTAAGAATGAAGTACATCCATATATTTTCTTCATAGTGAAAATCTCATGGATAATAATAAATAAAATATTAATGAAGTAATACATGATTATTTGACACCATGTTTCCCAGGTAAATTTAACTTTTACTGTCAAATCCTTTCATAAGATGGTTTAAACTGATGGGTATAAATCCATTTAACTAAGGCTAGCCAACTAATTAATCCCAAGAGACTATAAATTCATTGATGGGATTACTTTAAATAGTCCCGAACTTATTTCATACTAGTCCAAATCATTCCTCATATATCTAATAATCGATTTAATTCATAAAAAAATGTACCTTATCAAATTTTGGTATAAAGTAAAGAATACTTATTTTTTCAATATTTCCCAGTATAATAAAAAAACTATCAAATAGAATACCATATGTAAAAATGTTATTCAATTTAGTAAATAATCATATCCATGATAAATGATGTGGATATTTAGGGGAAATGTAATGTTCAATGATCACAAAAAAGTTAATAACATAATGGGAAGTTAATAACTATGAAAATCATTTAAGGAAGTGAATTTCAATACTATAATTAGTCAAAATAATGATAATCCATCATCAGGAAGAATAAAAAAGGTATCCATAATATGTATACCCATTAGAGTAAGAATAAGGGTTATTTTTATTTATAAAATAAAAAAATATCTTTAAAAACATTCTTGATGAAAATATTATTTTCATTTTGAAAATCCTTTCATTTGAAAATAAATTTTGAAAAATTTTCTTTAAAAATATCTTTCTAAATTTTCAAAATAATATTCAATTAAATTGTAGTGAGTAATTTTATACAAGGTAAAAAGAACATTCCTTTTTCATTGAAAATAGTTTAGGAAACTGCCTTGTTTGGAAATAAAAAATAAGATTACTTTCAAAATATTTTTTAAAATGAAAAAATAGGCAAAAATAATTTTTAATAAATAATTTTTAAAATGATAAAGAAAATATTTTTAAAAGAAAAATTAGAAAAGACGGTTTTGTAAGAAAATAGATCTCGACCGAAGTGAGAAATGAAGTCGAATTTTATTAATACATTTTATGAATACTATTATGTACCAAAGAGTGTAAAAATAGTACTATAACTTCAAATGATCATGAATAAACATAGGATAGTAAATTGGAATGGTTTATTATAAAATGTCCATGTAATTTCCTTCAACTGATATTCAAGAATAAACAATCTCGATTAGAATGAGATTGTAAAATAAACCCTTAAAATGATCGTAATGTTAAAGTGAGAATTAATAAATAAATAGATTATGTGTATTAACTTTAAATCCATATAATAAATTGTAAATAAAAAAATATATAGTCAAAATTAATATTTACATAATCATAGAATATTAACAACAATGAGGAGAAATATAACTCAATGAAAAGGAATTTAGTTATTAAATTCTTTGCCACTCGATAACTTTTAATTTAAATCCCATTAGATGAATGATTAAAAGATAAACATAAAATACTACTAATAAAAAATTATTCATGATATTATATGTAAAAGGTTCATTATATACACCAAATAAAAGTGATTTTTAATATAGTAACAAATAATCCTCAATGGAATATAAATTGATATAAAATCTCTTACCTTATGCTCCCTTTTGGTTGAATGCCATTTAAACTTATGTATAACGGTTTTAAGAATTTTATAAACTTACACTATAATCACATTAATATTTATAATATCATATATTATCGTTTTTATAATATCTTATCTCCTATTTAATTAATAATATTTTATTGTTTTCATTGTTTTGGGAGTTAATTGCTTTGTTTTTTAGTATGTTTTGAATTTTTATTTTTTCCCTATTACTTATATCATCATTTAATAATATATAGAATTTAAAAAATTATTTAAAAATAATATACATTGATTATATATGTATTTATATTTATCCATAAAATTTTGTGATAGCAAATTAAATACAGAGTCTATGGAGACGGTAGGTCGTACGTATGTATGAACGTTGTTTCCATTTTCTTATCATATTGAAAAAAGAAAATTAAATTATATATATATATATATTAACATATTTAGGCTATATTTATCACATATTTTTATTAAAACCATCCTTAATACATTCTATGTAACATGTGAACGAATCACATCGCTTCAAGAGGCGGTAGTCTGTCGTACACATGAACGATGTTATCATATTCCCACAATATTGAAAGAAGGAATGTATGTATTATATAATAATTCTTAAAGAATAAATAAATTATAAATATTATATATATAACATATATGTATCATATATAAAATATAAATCCATCATTATTCCCTACCTTGAATGTTGGTAATGGAAGAACAAATGACATCGGTTCGTAAGGCGGTAGTCCACCGTACAGACGAACGATGACTTCTGATCCCATTTTATGAAAGGGTGTGTGGTTGTAGATCGTAAACTTAATATAACAACATATTAGTATATTTATAATAATTTTGTTTTTATAAAAGCATGTTATAAGAATAATTGAAGGGGTGTGGGAATAAATAAAACAAAACTGTGTGTGGATGAACGTTACCTCTTCTTCGGGTAACTCCTTTTAGTTTATACCAAAATCATTCCTTAGTTTTATTTACGTAAAAAAATCTTCTTGGATGAGTTTTTGGATTTTTTTAGTTGATTTTTTTTAGGTTTTTTATGAGCCAAAAGTCTTGAGAGGTGTTTATAATTGGTGATATTGAATGTCCTTTCATAATTGAGGAAGACTAGCGTTCTTATAAATACCAAAAAGAAAACACTTTCGGGATGTATCCCATACATAATGTGCCTCAAATAAAGAAAATATTTGAATAAAATAGGGTATTTGGTCTAAATATGTCTATAAAATGGGTTTTGGATAAGTTTATATGTCATTTAGACCGTTAATATTAAATTCTAACCACTAAGTAAACTCATTTTTACTTTAATCATTGCAATTAATTTGAATTACTTTCACTAATATTTTTGGTAAAATACTTAGTTGACCTTAACAAAAATTATAAATTATTCTAATTAAAAATAAGGAATTAATTTTTTCAAATTAAAAATATATAAGTGGTAGAAATTAATTTAAAATTAATCACCTTGATGGGACAAGAAGGGGTCAACTTAATTCATGGGTATTCCCTTGGTCTCCACTATTTTAGACCCCCCTAAACCTTTTTTCTTTGTAAATTTCTTTCTTATTTGGATAAATATAATCATATGATGATGATTATTAAAAAAAGTTAAAATGTTCAAAAGTTTACTATGTTTTTATATATAAATTAAATTTAAAAATGAATTAAATGACCAATATTATATTAAAATATATATATATTATATAATATTACTTTAAAACCAATTTTAAATATAATTTTACCTTATAAATTATTTAAATGAAAATTAGTTTTCAATTAAAATTCAGTATTTTTCACTATTCATCAAAAAATAAAGCTTCTCAAAAAAATACCAAAAAATCACCTAGATCTAATTTTGACATTAAAATTTGAAAAATAAACTTTATTTTGACAAATAAAATTTATAAACGTGTCAAAAAATTTAAAAAAAGTGCACAATTAAAACGGGGAATATTTTACTTTTGGAAAATTACATATTTTTATGAGTAAAATTGGATTTGTTTTTATCTTATGTATATAAAATATATTTGGTGAATTTAAAAAAAATATCATTTAATATATAAAATATAAACTCAATTGATATTATTCACTAATAGTAGTTAATTTAATTTATTAAGATAAAACCCATTTTTCTCATAAAAAATAGTTTCTTATAAAAAAACTTCCTTTATATTCAATTGGTTTTTATATTTATTTATAATTAAAAAGTAACCAATGAATTAATAAATATATTTTCATAATTTATTTAATATTATTCATAACTGATTGATAAGTGTATTTTATGAATATATTTTATTGTGTTTAATGTATTGTTTTTTGTATATAAATGAATAATCATTCCCATTTTGGAACATTTTGACTTGTTTTATGTTCTATGGAAGGAATAAATAGATATTTGAAAAAGGAATGAAAAGGGGTGAAATTATGAGCTAAAGGACCCTTCCCTCCATGAGGTAAGCGAAGTAATAGGACACCAGATTTTTGAAGATGGAGTGGAGCTAGAAAATGGATCAAAATGATTACACATCATGTAATTCCATTACACATCAGGACTTTTCTAAATGACATTTTCCACATAGGAAATTTCGTGACATGAAGACACACTGTGAAAGAAAATTACATGAAGTGAGTAAGGATTTCACATCATGAAGTGAGTCAAATTTCCAAATGAGAATCATGTGAGATTCATGCACGTGGAGGAAAACTCAAAGGTATTATATAACGTGAAACCCAATTCACATTGTGATGACGGCGACATGCTAAAGAATAAATACACTACGATCATAGGTTTTGATGGAATTTTCCTATAAATACCACCCTCGTCTATCATCCCAACACACTATGGGACAAACGGAGCAAGTGTGGCACCAAGGGGTGAGAACCAGATGACAAAGTGATGATCTGGGGTTCATCTTTGCTACCATTTTTTTCTGCCTTTCTTCTTCAGGTACCAATGACGCTCGTCCTCATCATACATAGCACGAGCAAGTAGTCTACTTTGTGTCGGTTGATGTGATAATAGGGGGATGTGTTCTTAGATATTAATTCTATTTTATTATTCATTTTTTTGATTATTTAATCTCGTTATATCAATTCTAAGTCATCTTCTTTTCATATTTCATGGTCATTTTTGTGCGATTTGACATGTTTCATTTTATTGCATCAATTAGTTGGCATATTTTGAACATGACCATTATGAAAATTATATCGACTATTCTTAAACAAGGTTTTGGGTAAACTAGTTCTACGATTACACCAATTAGATGACCATTCCAAAGGTTTAATCAGAGGATTAGGGTGGGGTATCAAGACCAAGGATCTCTATTAACCCAATTCCAACACCAAACCTGAATAAAATCACATTCAAATAAATCCCTAGTACATTATCCCAAAATCATTGAACCTAGAATGTCTCTCATCTTTATTCACAACCCAATTCTTGTTGTTATTTATTTTTCTTTTAAAGTCAACCCAAAAAATTTCAATTTTATTTTATATAATTAATTTTTAACATATGGATCATCCTTGTGGGATACACACTTGGACATACCAAGTACTATATTATTAGTAGGTTGTTAGGGTTTTTATAAATTATTAAATTTGATTATCCTCATAGTAAATTAACAATGACTCATGGGATATCATTGATAATTTAATGTCTATGTGGTAATTTTAATTTTAAATAATAAGATTAATAATATTAGGTAAAACTCGGTCTTGCGTGCAATGCAAGTTTCGAAGAAACTCATTATTGTGTGTAATTCAAGCTAACTCGTTATTACATTCATTGAAAGATATAGAATATATTAAATTTATTTAAAATAGTTAATATATTTTAAATCCTTGGGATTTTATATTCTCTTCTACACTTGTTGTTTTGTATCATACATGTTGTTTAATAAAATGTAATTCTTTTAGAATTGTAGGGTGTTATATTCTCCCCACTTTAAATAAATTGTGTCCAAATAATTAAACTTAACCTCGATAATCTATGATTTGATATTTGAAAATTCATTTGTTGAAGAAATAACATCATAAAATGGTCAATAAAATGTCCTATTAATAAGATAAAAAGGGAAGTAATATGGTCATATGGAATAACATATTACTAGGTTTCTATGTAAGAGAACATTAGTGGAAAGAGAATATATTGACTTCGAGGAAAAGCATGAATATTTATAAATATTGATTGAGGTCATTGATAAAAAAAAAGTGAATGATAAATGGAAAGTTTAGGGGCTTAAAACCATTAATATGTTCTGATTTAATATACCACCGGTTCAACAAAAATGAAGGCATTTTGATAACATTTTTTTTCAAGACCCTTTTTCCTAGAGATTAAAAATTCTTTCATTCTCTAAGAATATCATAAAATATACTTGAAATATTTCAATTTCATATTCAAAATTTCATCCTTTGGTTATGATTCAATCAATTTCAAATTCATCCCTTTCTCAAAGAAATATACATCCAATAATTAAATTTTATTCGTAAATCACTAAAATTCACTTTTAACAAGTCAAATGGACCACAAAAGATTGAAAAATAATTCCATTTATCTTTATATATTTTTGAAAACCAATACGTGTAATGTCTCGAAAATTCCATGTAATTTTTTTTAAAATTATATGGAACTATTCTGAGACTGCATGCTCTGACGGAATGTGATTCGGATGCCCAGAGAGCCCGGAACGGAATTCTGAACTTTTTTAAGGTAAGTTCAGTAAACATGTGAATGGGTTTTTCTCTATTTTGAACTCGGACTTGGATCTAAAATATGAGGGAACCATTAAATTTGAAATGTTTGGATTCACCACGAAATGAATTAACTTCGGCTAGCAAGGGCCAAGCGGAAAAAATATTTTTTGGAATTTTGGAGAAAATTAATAAAATAATTTAAAGGAATTATTTTATTTCCTTACTCACCGTTGGGTGGTGGATGACAAAGTTTTAGTGTAGAGACCAGGCTACAACAAGGCGCATTAATGAAGCTAATTAATATCCCATATCACGCATCATAATGATTCAACAAAGTATGTAACAATGATACTGTTTCATAAATGAAACTGTGTAAAGACGTGGTGTCGCAGCATAACTGAAACACTCCAACATGTTTTTCTTTTAATTTTTTGATTAATAGGTAGGATGAGGATTAATTAGTGAGGATCCTCTGAAGAACCTCCAACAAACTTCCTCCCCAATTAAGAATGATGAATACTGGTGAGACTTCATCGTCTTCGACATGTCTCAAAGAACGGAGCTGGAAACGAAGAATTACGTCGACATCTTAAAACCACGAGGATGAATGCTTCCGCATCGAACGTAAATGAGGTAGAGGTTGTTTAAATTTGATGTTCTTATCCGTTATTATCTAGAAACTACAAATGTGGATCAACCCATGAACAATTTGATCCACGATTCCTGAATTTATGTGGGAGGGTAACTATATTTGGGGATTTCTCTATCTGGGTTTCAACAATACTTGATGTGATTGAACATCTCCCCTGAGCCTCCTTGGATTTACAAATTCTAATGAGGAGCGCACGGGCCAACACGAACAAAATCCCAGACTCCTCCATAGGTGCGATATTTTTGAATGGATTGTATTATGTGGTGGAAAGTTTATTTTGGGACCTTCTTGGTGAGGAGGGCTTTTTTCGGAGGCTGTTGGCATAGGTGGCAGGAAGAACGGACCACCGGAGTGCGTTCGGTGGTCCACCGATAAATATGCTAGTGTGACAGCACCGACAGCAGTGCCGATGGTGGCCGAAAATGGCTCGTGGTGGTGGCCATGGATAGCGGGTGGCGGCGCGCCTTGGGGGCAAGAGGTTGCGGCCAATCGGCTACGGCGGTAGGAGTTGCGGCGCTAGGAGGGCACTGCATGGAGGGACGGCCCACGTCAGGGCAGTTGGTGAGTAGTGATCTGTCGACCGAGGCTGGAGGAGGCCCTGCATCCATGGTGGCAGTGGAGGCCAGATGCTGGTGGATTCCACATCCTAGAAGCACCCCACCGGCTGCACCGCGCGACCAGTCATCAGCTGGTGGGTTGTGCCCTAGCCCGCTGTCAGGCCGGACCCATGCCCAGCGTGTCGGACCCGCGCCCAATACACCGAACCTACACCCAGTGGGCTGGACCTACTCCGGAAGCTCGGTCCCATGTCCAGCAGGCCTTATATGCCCCCATCGGGTCGGGCCTAATGAGACCGGGTCACCGGGCGACCCGGCAAGCTGGACCCTCGGCTAAACCGGGTCGGGTCCAGCGAGGCCCATTGGGCCTGGCCCACTGGCCAGGCCAGACCAAACCAACCCTAATCTGAATCGGTTCATGTTGAATCCGACTAATTAAACCAAGGTATGTGGGACCCCTGGGCCGAGTTGGTCAGGTTGGTCCGACCGGGCCAGACCTGGTCGAGACGCAACCAGTCCATGTTTACAAAAACGTCTGTATCCCTCAGACCGGGCATCTGATTGATGTTTCATCATTGGCGTTGGGACCCTGGCGATAAAACTTTACTTCTATTTTACTCCACTTGAGTTTTGGCAGAAGTTGGAGTATGTCCGGGTTGGGTTAGACTCAAATCCAACCGAGCCCTTTGTACTAAAAAACTTATAACTTACAAACCAGGCATCCAAACAATGCACCGTCTATTGCATTGGAACCCTTATGAAAAGATAGTCTTTTACGTTACTCCATGTGGTATTTTGTAGTATTTGAGGTACTATTGATGTCTTTAGGATCAGATCCTTTGAAAATCAAGCGTTCTAAGTACGGGAATCCGGTGGATGGTTGTGACGTGAAGAAAGAATAGTGATCCTCTGTGGGTCGGTGCCTAGAAATCCTAAATGGGTCAGCACCATTAGATCCTATGTGGGTTATCACCTAGCGATCCTCTGTGGTTCAGCACCTAGCGATTCTCTGTGGTCAATCACCTAGTGATCCTCTGTGGGTTATCACCTAGTGAGCCTATGTGGGTCAGCACCTAGAGACCCTGTGTAGGTTAGCAGCAGAGCCACATGACAGAATAAGATAATATATCTTTATGACTAATCATATTTATTTCTATACTTAAGTTATACCTAGTGTGAGATCCATATTATACATTGTGCTATGTGTTTGATGTCTTACTTGGTGATATTACCTCTGTGGTTTTTTCTTTGTGGTGTTTTCCTTCATGGATTACTGAGATACCTTCCGAGGTATTGGGGTCCCTACTGAGTATTGTTATACTCAACCCTATAGAATATTTTCCCACACATGTTGTGTCTAGGGCAGACGATCGACGTTTTGACAGAGGTGCTCAGGGGGACGGGACTGACGAACGCTATGACAGTGGACTTGGTGGCCTAGGACCAGGTGGGGCATCGTAGGACTGAGAGGTCAGGACATACTACATCGGCTTCTAGTAGCTTCACTAATCTCATGATCAGGTGGGGTTTTCCATAGATGGCTATTAGATTTTTCTTTTTGTACTTTATAATTTTCAATTCCTTGTTGGGGTTTTATTTGTCCCACTTACTTTCACTTGTACATTCACTCAGCCTAGTTTCAATGGTATACTTGTTTCTCCATTTAAGTGTGTTGGGATGTTTTTGGGTGTGTCTGTGTACAAGATTAAAGATGATGCCTTCCATTTTTGGGATATGTCTTTCTGGTGCTAGTCACTAGCCCCTATTCTATGGAAGGCGGGTTTGGGGTAGTCACAGAAAGGGCCTCAGGGGATGGGTTGTGACAAAGTGGTATCAGAGGGCATTTGGTACTATAGAGAAACTAAAAGTATGTGTTTTTATGAGGCAATAGTGTTAAGTGTTTTTGTGTTTGGTTCTCAGGATAGGGAGTCTAATTTTGGTGTAGCGTCCAACGTATCCATACACTAGGATCCTGAATTCTATTTTCCAATTTGGTACACAAAAACACTAGTTGCATGTGTTTTGGAAATATTTTTCTCTTCATCACTTTTTATTTAGCTCACCAGGTATAAATTATTCACTGTGGTGCATCTATTTCTCTATAGGATGCCTCCACGAAGACAGCCAACTAGGATTCCAGTGAGAGATCATGATGATGGTCCACCAAGAGATGAGGTGTCGATGCAAGGACCGCTTACAGTGCGAGAACCTTTGGGTCATGTACCAGCACAACCACCACTCAGAGAGCAATATTTGCTACCAGCCCCACCAGTGAATAGTGCACACCAACTTAGCACACTACATGAGTTGCAAAGAAAGAGACCTCTGAGGTTTCGAGGAGAGATGGATCCCTAGGCAGCTGAGAATTGGCTAGAGGTAGTTACTCAGGTTTCTCTCTTATTAGAGACACCGACAGACCAGATGGTAGTTCTAGCCGCTAGCCTTTTTCAGGGTATGGTAGGGATTTGGTGGATCTTGACACTCCAGACACACAAGGAGGCTACCCTTGTATGGATTGACTTCAAGAGCCTCTTCAGGGTGGAGGTCATACTAGTGACACTACACTCAGTTCATATTCAGGAGTTATTGTACCTCCATTAGGGCAGCCTAACCATGGTCCAGTACTCAGTGAGGTTTACCGACCTCTCCAGCTACTCCACTGACATGGTATAACTCCCTTTCTTCAGGGCCTAGACCTTTGAGTAGGGACTCTATTGGGAGATCTGGGTGTCGATGATTTTTCTTAGAATCCTGACACTGGATGGAGTGCTAGAGCGAGCCCTACTAGTTGACATCTTCCTTACTGAGTAGGAACTGATTGCGAGAGCCACTACTGAAGGATAGGTGGTCAATTAATCTACACCAGGTAGTAGGTAGATGACATAGAGCCCCAAATGATCTAGACCTTTTGGAGGATGACCCCAGGATGTAGGTTCAGAGGTGTAGATCCCTCGAGGTAGACAAGGTCATCTAAGGACTAGATTTTGTCACTCTTGTGGTAGAAAGGGGCACAAGGATCGCGGCTTTATGGATCCCCACGTGGATGACCAGTAGGCGGTCAAGGGACAACCAATATAGCTATATAGGTTTGAGTGAGTAGGTTTGTAGGGTGGTGGACTTGGTAGGGGAGCCTGCCAAGTGGAAGGTGGTGGACAACAGTTCGAGGTACTACCACCACCACCCCTAGGTGGTCCACCCCAAGATCGAGAAGAAAGTGGAAAGGGGTGGGGCTAGCTTTAGGCGATAGAGGCCTATGACCAAGGCACTCCATATATGATTAGAGATACGATCTACGTATACTCCACCTTAGATACAGTTCTCATAAACACAGGTTCCAGTCACTCTTTCCTTCCCACGGACCCCATTAGAGTCCCAGAGATTTAGGTGGAGTCATTGGCTCGATCCTTACGATTAGGGACTCCTATAGAAGAGGATTCAATGATTACAAACTATTTTCGACAGTGTGAGCTTACTCTAGGAGGTGAGTACTTTGACTGGGATCTCCTAGTAGCAGCATCAAGGCCTTACGACGTCATCTTGGGTATGGACTGTTTATCCACAGTCTATGCTCAGATCAACTATTTTAGGTGCAAAGTGCGGTGTGTCCACAAGAATGGGACCAGGTTTTCCTTCAACGATGAGAAGGGAATCTTTGCAACATATAATGGAATTTCTCATAGGAGGGTGCAGCTGATCACTCACTGGTTGGCTAGCCTCACCCTTGGTGTAGTGGATGAGAGGAGTCTAAGCTTTCCTATAGTGGTGGGTGAGTATGAGGATGTTTTTCCTGAGGATTTTCTAGGACTACCTCCTCGTAGGGAGATAGACTTCTACATACATCTGTACCCCAGGATAGCACCGATATCTACACCGTCATATTAAATGACTCATGTGGAGCTTCACGAGCTGAGGGTACATCTAGAGGAATTGTAGGAGAAGGGGTTTGTAAGGCCCAACGTTTCACCATGGGAAGCCCTAATTCTTTTTTCTAAGAAGGTAGAAAGAAGTTTGAGGATGTGTGTGGACTTTTGGTGCCTGAACCAGGTGACTGTGAAGAACAAGTATCCACTACCGAGGATCGATGACCACTTTAACCAACTGAATGGAGTGAGGTGGTTCTCGAAGATAGGCCTCAGATCATGCTATCACCAGCTTCGGGAATGGGATGAGTTTGTACCAAATACATCCTTTTGGTGTCTATATGTCAACTATGAGTTCCTAATGATGCCTTCCGGCATAACCATTTCCCTAGCGGTGTTTGTGGGACACATGAATAGGATCTTCCATCCTTGCCTTATCCAATTTGTTGTGGTCTTCAGTAATGACATCTTGGTGTAATCTGAATTAGAGGAGGAGCACACTACACACCTACGGATAGTCTTAGATACACTCAAAAATCACCAGCTTTATGGAAAGCTCTCGAATTTTCAGTTTTGGATTCGGGGAAGTCCACTTTCTGGGACACTTCATCTCGGAGGCTGGAGTTGTAGTGGATCCGGTGAAGAGAGAGGAAGTGCATGTGTGGGAGACACCCCGGAGTGTGAATGAGGTTCGGAGCTTCTTGGGATTGGCTAGGTACTACCATAGATTCATACCTAAAATTTCCAGAGTAGCATAACCTTTTTCATCTTTGAAAAAGAAGAGACAACCCTTCTTATAGATGGATAGATGTCAGTAGAGTTTTTAGGAGCTGAGGTGGATACTGAATAGTTCCCCCATCTTGATACTAACAAAGGAGGGTGTTGCTTATGTAGTTTACTTCGATGTATTAAGAACCAGAATGGGTTGTGTACTGATGTAGGATAATGCATTGATCACCTACAGGTCACGATAGTTAAGGAAACATGAGCAAAACTACATGATCCATGACCTAAATTTATCAACAGTGGTCTTTTACTTGAAGATGTGGCGACATTACTTGATGGGTGAATGGTTTACCATCTACTATGACCACAAGAGTCTTAGGTATATCTTCTAATAGAAGGACCTAAACTTTAGATAGTGATGATGGCTAGAGGTCCTCCAGGACTATGACTTTGAGATAGTCTATACTCTTTGGAAGGGGAACGTGGTGGTGGACGCACTCAGCAGGAGGTATGGTTTGCAGCTGCTAAGTGAGGCGACAGATAAGCTATCCACAATGCAGATATCCTTCATGGATAGGGATGGAGAAGCTTACCTTCAATCGATGACTATTACTCCCCCACTCTTACAACAAGTCAGGGAGGCACAACTAGTGGATGTGGACTGCGAGGCCTGACATGCTCAGTTATCCTCAATATGGGTTCTTGATGGATTTTTTATAGGTGGATAGCGTGTCATCCTTTCTAGAGGGCGCACTATAGTACCAGTGACATTGAGATAGGAGGTGTTGAGAGATTTCCATACATCCCCATTGGCAGTACATCCTAGAGTGGCAAAGAGGTACCATGACATCCTATATCAGTACTAGTGGCCAGGGATAAAGAAAGCGATGGCAGAGTTCATTTTTCAATGCCTCACTTATCATCAATTGAAGGCTAATCATTATGTTCCAGCGGGTTTGGCACAACCACTTGAGGTACCGGAGTGGAAATGGGAAGGTATCTTGATGTACTTTGTGATGGGGTTACCACGTACATCTAGGGGTCGTCATTCCATCTACGTTATTGTTGACCGACTCACCAAGTTGGCTCACTTTCTACCCATCTAGGACAAGATACCGGTAGAGGGAATAGGATTCCTCTATATCCAAGAGATATTGAAGCTCCATGGGGTGCCTTAAAAGATTGTCTCAGACCATGATGCACATTTTACATCTCGGTTGTGGAAGTGGTCATAGGTGGAATTCGGGACTTAGCTGTGTTTAAGCACAGCTTTTCATCCCCAGATGAATGGTTAGATGGAGCGGACCATATAGACCTTGGAGGACATGCTTCATACGTGTGTATTGGATTTTGGTCAAAGTTGGGAGGACCACCTTTTACTAGTGGAGTTTTCATACAAAAACAGCTATCACTCTACCATTTGCATGGTACCGTTTGAGGCCTTGTACGGGTGATCTTTCACATCACCCCTATACTGGACAGACCCAGGGGAAACAACACTCATGGTCCATAGTTGGTATGGGCTACCACCAAGAAGGTTCATATCATCCAAGAGCAGATGAGGACTACATAGAGCAGGCAGAAGTCTTATTTTGACAAGAGATGGAGACCCTTGGAGTTTGAAGAGGGAGATAATGTATTCCTTCGGGTATCACCCCGATGAGGATTATGGATATTTGGATGGGGTGGCATGCTATCTCGGAGGTTCATTGGACCTTTTCAGATCCTGATCAGAGTTGGCAAGGTGGCGTATCTCATAGACCTTCCCCCATAGATGCACCAGGCACAAAAAAATACCATGTGTCGCAGCTGAGGAGATACGTTCATGATCCATCACATGTCATCGACTATGGAAAGCTGGACATTGGTGATGGGGCGATGTTTGTGGAGTTCCAAGTAGAGATAGTGTATCAACATGAGTGGTTCTTATGTGGTCATTAGATTCCTTTGGTGTATGTTTGGTGGCATCACGGGAATCCCTAGGAGATCACATGGATGTGGGAGGCTTAGATTCGTGCTCAATACCACCACTTGTTTGTTTATCCATTATTTTTTCATTCGAGGACGTAAATCCCTAAGTTGGGGAGAATTTAATGTCTCAAAAATTCTATGTAATTCTTTTTAAATTATATGGAATTATTCTGTGACTTCACGCTCTGAAGGCATGTGATTCCAAGACCCATAGATATCGGAATGGAATTTTGAACTTTTTTTAAGGTATGTTCTGTAATCGTGCGAACAGGTTTTTCTATCTTTTGAACCAATGATTAGATCAAAAATATGAGGGAACTGTTGAATTCGGAACACCCGTATTCTCTTAAAAATTACTTAACTTCATCTGGAAAGGGACGAGAGGAAAGGTTATTTTGTGAACTTTTTGAGAAAATAATAAAATTATTTAAAGAAATTATTTTATTTCTTTACTCACTGTTGCGTGGCGGACGGTGATGATGCGGTGTAGCGACCAGGAGGCGATGAGGCGCATTAATAAAGTTCATGAATGGCCCATATCACATAGCATAATGATGTAATAAAGGAAGTGTAGTAGCAACACTGTTTCAGAAATGAAACAGCTTAACGACGCAGCGTCGCAGCGTAACTGAAACATTACAACGTGTTTTCATTTTAATTGTTTGATGCATTGGTGGGATGACCATTAATCTACAAGGATCCTCTGACAAACCTCCAATGAACATCCTCCCCAATGAATAAAAAATAACACCAGAAAGAATTAATCATCTTCAACGTGTCTCGATGAAAGTAGCTAGAAGCGACAAACGACGTCGACATCTTAAAACCTCAAGGACGAACGCTTTGGCATCGAACGTCAATAGGGTAGGGGTTGTTTAAATTTGATGTTATTCCTCATTATTTTCTAGAAATGATGAACTCAGATCAACCCACTAATAGTTTGATCCAATATTTGTGTATTTATGTGGGGGTAACTAAATTTGGGAATTTCTCTATCTAGGTTTAAACATTACTTGATATGATTGAACATCTCCTCTGAGCCTCCCCGAATTTAAAACTTCTAATGTGGAGGGTGCGGGCTAACATGAAAACAGTCTCATACCCATCCAAAGTTGTGATCATTGTGAAAAGATTGTCCAAAGTTGTGGCAAGATGATTTTGGGACCTTCCCGGTGAAGAGGAATTTTCCTAGAGGTTGTTGGCACAGGCAGCGTGAAGAACGGACCACAAGAGCACATCCGGTGGTCCATTGAGAAATCTTCCTATGTGCTGACACCAACGGAAATGCCGGAATTAGCCCGTTATAAAATACAGAGGGTGGTGTAATTCTTGTTGGTGCACCGTGACTATAGGATGTTTCAGCCAACTGGCTAAGGTATCGGGAGTTGTGGCACCAGGTAGGCACCGGGTGGAGGGACGGCCCGTGTCTGGGTCGTCCGGGTAGCATGCAAGCTACGGTCCATCGACCATGGATAGATTTTGCATACTAGGATAACCCCATAGTATGGTATTCATCTCAAGGGTTTTTCCCTAGTCAGTGGCTGGGCCGGACGATACCGGGTCATCGGGAAACCCCATGGGATGGACCCTTAGCCAAATCGGACCGGGTCCAGTGAGTCCCATTGGGCCTGCCCACTGGAAAGGCTGAAACAGACTATCCCCAACCTTAATCAGGTCAGGTCAAGTCCATATAATTATACTATGGTACATGGGATCCCCGGTCTAGGTTGGTCGGGTCGGTCTGACCGGGTCGGACCGGGCACAGACGCAACCAACCCCTGTTTACTAAAACGCATGTATCTCTCATACCGGGCTTCTGATCGATGCGTCATCAGTGGAGTTGGGTCCCTTTTGATGAATCTACCATTCTATTTTAATCCATTTGACTTTTTTTGGAAGTTTTAGTATGGATGGTTTGGATTGGACTCGAATCCAACTGAGCCCTTTTTACTAAAAAGCCTATAACTTACAGATTGGGCATTCGAACGATGTGTCGTTTGTTGAATTGGAACCCTTACAATGAGACGGTCATTTAGGTTACACTTTTTGCGCCTTCATGGTATTTTAATTATGGTATATGTCTTGAGGAGAAGATCCTCTGAAAATCAATTATGCTAAGTACGGGAATCCAGTGGCTAGATGTGACGTGAAGAAAGAATAGTGATCCTATGTGGGTCAGCTCCTAGCATTACTAAGTGAGTCAAAACATAGAGATCCTATGTGGTCCATCACCTAGTGATTCTCTAAGGTTCATAACCTAGAGATCCTCTATGGTTCATCACCGAGAGATCCTCTATAGATCATCAACTAGCGATCCTCTGTGGTTCAGCACCTAAAGACACTGTGTGAGTCAGCAGGAGAGCCTCTCGATAGAATAAGATGATCTAGCTTCATGACTAATCATCTTTATTTTTATACTTATGTTATACCTAGTATGGGCAGCGTCTTTTACTTTTTCCTATGTGGTTGAGGTCTTTCTTGGTGGTATTACCTCTATGGTTTCTTCTTTGTGGTGTTTTCCTTCGTGGATTACTGAGATACCTTCAGGGGTCTCGAGGTCCCTACTAAGTATTTTTATACTCACCCCTACACGGGCTTCGCATGCACGTGTTGTGTAAAGTACAAACAATCGATGCTTCGATAGAGGTTCTTAGAGGGACGGGACTGACATATGCTACGATAGTGGACTTGGTGGCCTAAGACTAGGTGGGGCCCAGTAGGACTGGGCGGTCATGACATACTACTTAAAATTCTAATAACTTCACTGCTCTCATGATCAGGTGGTGTTTTCTATGAATGGCCATCAGAATTTCTTTTTTTTACTTTACTTTTTTCAGTTCCTTGTTGGATTTGTATTTTGTCCCACTTACTTTCACTTGTACATGCACTCATCCTTGTTTTAGTGGAATACTCGTTTCCCCATTTTAGTGTGTTGGTATGTTGTTGGGTGTGTGTGTGTGTGTAGAATTAAATTTAATGCCTTAACTTTTTGGGATATGTCTTTCCGGTGTTAGTCACCAGCCCCTGGCCTATGGAAGGAGGGCTTGGGGTAGTCACGGCACGAGCCCTGGGGGACAGGTTGTGACAATAAGGTTAAAAAATTAATCTATAAACCTAAAATGTAATACTAAATGTTCATCATTAATATTAATTCATAATATATTTTATCTAAAAATATTGACATATTAACGAGGAAATCACGTAGGCCAGTGGTAGGCATAAAACCCTTATCTTATTTTGGTCATGGGTTCAAGACCCACCGCCTCATCAGATGCGATGGGTTGTCACCCCACATATAGTTTTTCCTTTTTCTAAAACTATTTTTGGTATAATTATTATAAATTCTCAAAAAAATATGATGGACATACTTGAAATGAAATTATTAAATAAATAACCTTTTACTATGGTTTTCAATACATCCATTTTTTCTAAAGTCTTGTAATCTTATTTAGATATCATTACAATGTATTTAATAATCATATTAACCCTAAATTCTATCAATACCTTTAAAATTATGTATATAAAATTTAAATTCATTATTCCAAAAATAAATTTTCCTCTAAAATATATGCTTTCCATATATCTCTCCAAAATGTACTTAGTCTTTGTAGATTCCTAATATTTGGTTTTTATTACTTTGAACATATGATCAATTTTAACCTCATTAACCCATGATGGTATTCATAACTATTAAGTTAATGAAGAAATATATGATTCAAAAAATTTAACAAAATTCACATATGCTTCATGATTATTATAACCAATATATCATTGGTAAAATACTTCAATAATTTAATTCTGGAAATCCAATACATAAATACTTTATCCATTTTATTTCCACATAGTTCCTTCCTTAGTCTAGAGTTTAACCTGGGTTATTCATTGTCATTACCTCTTTAAATCCTTCATAATGGTTTGAAAACAAAATTATAATTTTCCTAAGCATATCCCGCAGGAGTGTCAAACTAGGTACACAATAAGGCTCATTGTCATGTACCAAGTTATTCTCAAGTCAAACCAACATTCCCTTTTCATAGTTATTACCCCTAGATACATCTATTTCAAAACCACATCCACTTGTAGTATCCATACAAGGATGTATTGTTAATAACACCTACATAATATCTATATTAACAAAGAATTAGGATTTTCTTATATAATTATAATCAAATTTTATAATAGGGTTATAATCCCTAATCTATGTTTTCTTAAATCTACTTCCCAAGATTTCTACGAAACTTGCTCTGATACCGACGGTAGTGACTCAATACACAGAATCCCAGAACTGGTGCATGTTGCCATTACATTAACATATATTCATGATTCATATCCCAAATGAGTGATTAGTTTAGTATTCTTGGAAAACTAGATACATACATGAGACTTGTATTGCATATGAATACACAAATTACAACATTTTTTTCAAAAAATAACTTTATTCCATATAGAATATCCTTGAATTTCATTCCTTGTAAACTTAATATAATCCTTGGTAAAGGAAAAAAATAAGGGTTATCTCAAATTCTAGGTAAGGTTTTTGTATATTAGAATCAATAATAAATCAATAAGTATAACTAATATGGAGAGGTAAATAATTTATCACACATACCATTTAAATAACTAGATAAGGCATAATCAATATAGAAAGGTAAATAATTGAACACGTATTCCATTTAAATAAAAGGATGAGGAATAATCAATATGGAAAGGTAAATAACTGAACAAACATCACAATTAAATAACTAGATAAAGAATAACCAATGTGGCAAGGTAAATAGATGAATACACATTCCATTTAAATAACTGGATAAGGAATAATCAATATGGAAAGGTTAATAACTAAATACCATGACATTTAATCAATAAACTAAGAATTAAATGAATCCATATATTTTTTATATTGAAAATATCATGGATAATAATAAATAAAATCTTAATGAAGTGATTCTTAATTATTGGACTCCATGTTTCCTAGGTACATGAAACCTTTACCATCGAGACCTTTCAATAGACAGTTAAAAAAAGATGGGTAGAAACCCATTTAACTAAGGATAGCTGATTATACACTAAATGAGGCTAATATTCATTGTTAATATACATAATATTCATGTTCTATGTTATTGATAAACACCATTTTAGTGAATTTTACACTTTGAACATCATTTCACATTATGATTGTAATACCTTCTTAAAATGCACTATTTTGTGGTACATTTTTTGAACATCATTTAAAGTACCCAATGATTCATCTGATTTTAAGGAATTGAATTATACATATTTTAATTTGATATTTTTGATATTTATATACACTCCAATATGAACATGTTTCATTCAGGGATCAATGGAGAATTCATTGAGGGTGATGGAGATATTTGGCAATGAAATGAAGCAAGTCTAGAGAAGTCAGATTGGACATCAGACCACTGATGAGACTGTGGGGCCTAACATAAAGGCCCAATGAATCCCAAATTTCGTGGGATGATAGAAGACATGTATAGGAACAAATAACTCTTCATGAGTTAATGCTAATTAGGCCTCCATGTTGGTCATTTAGGCGTCCCAATTTAGAGATAAAATTCTGGGCCAGATTTTGCGGCCCATAAAAACAGTCCACTATTTTGATCATATCTCGGAATCCACAACTCTAAATGGGCCCACATTTTACAGGCGGTTGGATGACATCCGGATCTCTATTTTATTCTTCAATGGCTCACCCTGATTCGGACTTCTAAAAGGACTTCCAGACGCGTCTGTTCGGTGAAGGAAAGCTGGCTGCCACCTCAGGTCAAATGTGGAAAAGTTCAAATTCCACAAGCTTTCCACCACCTATGGCCTACCAAAATTAATTGAGATACTTTGTACTATTGGAGTCTCGACCCAAGGCTCCCAAAATTCCTATTTATAGCAGTGGTGGTGAAGGAGTTGAAGATCTTGTATGCTTTGTTCAATTGTAATGTTATGCTACATTTTTGTTGCCTCAAATTTGTCTTTCACATGTAAGTTGTTCAATTCACTTTAGTTTATTAATAAAATTTCCTCCTTCTACTCTTATTTTGTTTTTCTTCATATCACTTCGATACCGTTGGATCAAGGTGTGAATTTATTCACACCAACCCTTGTGAAATTATTCACACAACGGTGGAGTGATCATTTTATTTTTGTTGTTTTCTTTACTTCTCCATTTCCTCCCTCATGAGTCTACTTTCCGCTTTCATTGAAACCATGGGATCAATGGAGGGTTAACTCACTTATGGGTTGATCCAAGGGAGTAGAAAGGGGCTGTATTTGATGTTATTTATCACCTAATTAATGTATAATCACTTCTTTAATTTGGATTTTTATTTGATGATTTTTAAACTTCATCGTCCTTGTTGAATTTAAGGCCACACACTTCAAGTACTAATACGATCCTTTACCTTGAAGTGCTCAAAACTTTGATCCTTAAAGTGTATAGGTGATTAGTATTAAAGGGTTTAGGAATTAAACCAGTAAGTGATGATGTTGTTTTATCTCCTTAAATGAACCCATCTCAAATTTAAGAAATTGAAATCATTAAAAAGGAAATACGTCCAATCCACCCCGAGCGATAACCTAGGATCAACTCATTCTTTTAAATTGAATTCACTTAAATAAATTATATATCTTTAAAACCCATCTACAATCAACCCAAAGTTGGCCACTTCATATCCAAAAACAGTCCTTAGAATGTGCGTGTCTATAGGTTACTTCTTAGGTCTCTGTGGATTCGATAACCCAAGCTAAACTACAAGGACCGTCTTACCTAATTCTCTTGGGTTAATTTGAGCGAGAATAAAATTTTGGCACCGTTTCCGGGGACCCGAGTAATTAATATAAACACCCATTCTATTCTCCCCCATTTCTTATTTTCTCATCCAAATTCTCTTATCTTGTCCCTTTCTCGTTTTTTTTTCTTTTGGCGCATGTCCGCCTACACCCGCGATCAATCAAACCGTCTAGTTAGGGTGGATAGTCCTGGGGTTGGGGAGTCAAGTACACCAAGGGAACTCATTAAATTATATCATAATCTTCATAATACTTTAGAGTCCAAAATTGAGCCAATTTCAATGGAAGGTCTTCAAATAAACCAACTCATAAACCCGGGTGGGAACCAAAATGGAAACCCAAATGAGGCAGCCCCAAACTTGGGGAATGCAATTGATAAAACCATGAATGACTACCTCACACCTTCCTGGACCAATGCCCCCTCATGCATTAGACACAATTCCCTAAGAGATTCAAAATACATATTTAAACCCCATGTCCTAAACCACCTTCCCACATTCCATGGAATGGAGTCCGAGATGTCATACCTACACATTAAGGAGTTCAATGACATTGTAGAAACCATGTGTCCCCCACATCAACTAGAATCATCTAATATGAGGCTATTTCCTTTTTCTTTAAAGGATCGTGCTAAAAATTGGCTAAACAATTTGAGACCATCATCCATCAACTCTTGGGACCAACTACAAAGAGAATTCTACAAAAAATACTTTCCCCACCACAAAACAATTTCACTTAAAAAGAGTATCCAAAACTTTTTTGAAAAAGAGGGAGAGTCATTCTATGAAACATGGGAGAGGTTCAAAGACACTCTAAACATGGTTCCACACCATGGTTTTTCTATTCCTGAACAAGTAAGAATTTTCCATGAAGGTTTGGGTCCGGGGAACAAACAATTCATTGACATGATGTGTAATGGAACCTTTAAAAACAAAGCCCCAAATGATGCTTACGAGTATCTAGAAAGCCTTTCTGAACAAAACCAAACATGGGGAACTTCACCTTATTCTGAAAAGCCACAAAGAACTACTGGAATTCATACACTTAGAGAAGAAGAAAGCCTTAGGGCTAAACTCGCAGCACTCTCTAGGAAGGTTGAAGAGATAGACCTTAGGAAAGTCCATGAAATCCAAACTATTGACCCTGTTTGCACAATTTGTGACAAACATGACCATAAGACAGACAACTGCCCAACCATTCCATCCATCAAGGATGTTCTCTTAGGAGGGACCCCAGTGGAAGTAAATGCTTTGAACTTTCAAAAGCCTCAATACCAAAACACCTTCAACCAAAGGTATAACGACCACCCAGGCTTCCGCTGGAAAGATAACCAACAACCTAGCCAACCACAGGGACAAAATCCTTACCCCCATCAGAACTACCAAACCCATAACCAGTTCCAAACCCAACCTATCCAATACCAACAGCCACCAGTCCATTTTCAACAAACCATCCCACCTCCAAAATATCCCCCTGGGATAAACCAACCTACTCAAGAACCAACCCAAACTGTTCCACAAAGCCTACTAGAACAACTGTGAAAACAAATGGAGAGGATGAACTCAGAAGTATCTTCCCTAAAACAAGAACTTAAAACCATCAAAACTGGAAAGGCACCCATGCCTACTCAGGCGGTTCCATCCTCAACTTCAAGGGGAGAGTCAAGTTGTGCTCAAACAACTCATGAACAACTAAAGGTTGTGACTGTTTTAAGAAGTGGGAAATCAATTGAGAAACCTGAACAACTAATTCAGAACCCACCCGAAGATTCAAACTTGGATGAAAATTCAAATGAACCACAAGATAAAACTGAGGAAACTGATGAAAATGTGAAGGAAACAACTCTTCAACAAACAACACCACAACCTGCACCATTTCCTCAACGCATGAGGGGGAAACCCAAGCCTTAACTGAATGAAACATTGAGGGAAATATTTTCACAAGTCAAGTTGAACATACCCCTTCTCTATGCAATCCAAACCATACCTTCCTACTCAAAGTACCTTAAGGACTTGTTCACTTTTAAAAGAAAATATTCACATAAAAACCAAGTCCTTTTGGCTGCTAATGTGAGTACCACCATTCAGGGGACCATTCCTCCTAAGTTGAAAGACCCAGGTTGCCCTTACATCAATGTTGAACTACGAGAAAGTAAAGTTGTCAAGGCCTTCTGTGACCTAGGTGCTAGTGTCAATCTCATCCCATGTGTTGTGTACTGCCAGTTAGGCCTAGAAGAACTCCAACCCACATCTTTCACACTTCAACTTGCTGATCGTAGCATTAGGGTTCCAAAGGGGATTTTAAAAGACATTCTGGTAAAGTTTGAAAACTTCATCTACCCTGCTGATTTCATTGTCCTTGACAACCATCCAAACTTAGGAAATAAGGAACAAACCCCAATCATCCTTGGTCTTCCTTTACTTGCAACAATAAACTCTTTTATCCAAGTCCGAAATGGGAACATGACCATCACCTTTGGGAACATGAGTCTAGACTTGAACATCTATAATGAAAGCTCACAAATAGGGGATGACGAGGATATTCATGAAGTAAACATGATAGGAAGCATTGATAATGAATCCATGGAACATCAAGGAATATTTGATGGATGTTTAAGTCAGGATGAGATTGATTTCCTTTTTTCATATGAAGGAAGTTTATCTCCTTGGATTGAATCATTTTCAAATTGCTCTTATGATGAAGTCTTAGGTCCAACAATCAGTGAAACTTTTCAAGGAACCACTTTAATAGAGACCCCTCTAAATTACTTCCTTAAATATGATCAAGCCAATATAGTAGCTGAAACTTCTACATGTGAGGAATCAATCCTATCTAAAACTCTAAAAAAAGAAATTGATTTTGATCCAATGTCCCAATCTTCTGCTGAAATTCTGAGCCAACCTGATCTTGAATTGAAGGAACTTCCTGCTTCACTAAAGTATGCTTTCCTAGGGGAAAATCAAACACATCCTATTGTCATTTCTTCTTCTCTTAAATCCAATCATGAGAGGATGCTTCTGGATGTCCTTAGGAAGCATAAGAAAGCCATTGGTTGGACCCTATATGATATTCCTGGGATTAGCCCACTTATCGGGACTCATAGGATTGTTCTGGAATCTGATTCAAAGCCATGTCGTCAACCTCAACGGCGACTCAATCCTAATATCATGGAGGTAGTAAGGAAAGAAATTCTGAAATTGTTGAAAGCTGGTATCATATATCCCATAGCTGAGATTGAATGGGTGAGCCCAATCCATGTGGTTCCAAAAAAGGCTAGAATCACAGTGATAACTAATGAGGATGGAGAGATTCTTCCAACAAGGGTGAGTAGTGGATGGAGGGTCTGCATTGACTATAGGAAACTAAACTCATTCACCAAGAAGGACCATTTTCCCTTACCATTCATTGACCAAGTCCTTGAGAGAGTGACAGGTCATGCCTTCTACTGTTTCTTAGATGGGTACTCGGGGTACAATCAAATTGAGTTCTCCCTAGAGGATCAAGGGAAGACTACATTCACATGTCCTTTCGGTACCTTTGCCTTCAAATGCATTCCCTTCGGGTTATGCAATTCCCCTGGAACCTTCCAGCAGTGCATGATGGGAATCTTCTCAGACATGGTAGGAGATTTTCTAGAGGTCTTCATGGATGACTTCTCTGTGTTTGGGGATACTTTTGAGGGATGTCTGCAGAATGTGGAGAGAGTCTTGTCAAGATTTGAAGAAAAATATCTGGTCCTAAACTAGGAAAAATGCCATTTCATGGTTAAAGAGGGACTTGTTCTAGGCCATCTGGTCTCGAGTAGGGGGATTGAAGTTGATAAAGCAAAGGTTGACATCATTTGTCACCTTCCATCACCCAAAACTGTCAAGGAAGTGAGGTCTTTCTTAGGACATGCTAGTTTCTATAGAAGATTCATCAAGGACTTTAGTTCAATATCCCATCCCCTTTGTGCTCTCTTAGTAAAGGATGCTCCATTTGTTTGGATAGAAAGCTGTGAGGGTTCATTATCAACCCTCAAATCCTCTCTCACCTCTCCTCCCATTATGAAATCTCCAAATTGGAACCTTCCTTTTGAACTTATGTGTGATGCCAGTGACTTTTCTGTTGGAGCTGTGTTAGGACAACATTGTGATAAAACTCCTTATGTCATTGCTTATGCAAGAAAATCCTTAAATGATGACCAAATCAACTACACCACCACTGAAAAGGAGTTACTTTCTATTGTGTTTGCCTTAGAGAAGTTTAGGTCCTACCTCTTAGGATCACCCATCACTGTGTTCACTGACCATTCTGCACTAAAATACCTCTTCCAAAAACAAGATTCTAAGGCTAGACTGATTAGGTGGGTCCTTATCTTACAAGAATTTGACCTCACAATCAAGGATAAAAAGGGAGTTGAAAATGTTGTAGTTGATCACCTCTATAGGATGGAATTAAAAGACAACTCAAATCACCTTTCTGTGTCTGATTCATTTTCTGATGAACACCTATACTCTGTGAGTTACTGCCCTTGGTATGCTGACATAGCAAATTTCTTAGTGACAGGAGTCATTCAAAAATTCTTAGGGACTCAAGCTCGAAGGAAATTCATTTCTGATGTTAGATACTATGTGTTTGATGATCCATACCTCTATAAGTTCTGCCCTGACCAAGTCATTAGGAGGTGTGTTCCAGAATCTGAACAAGAGTCCATCCTTAAATTCTGTCACAGTGAGGCATGTGGAGGTCTCTTTTCCTTTAAGAAAACATATTCTAAGATTCTTAAATGTGGTCTTTTCTGGACCACCCTCTCAAGGGACTCCTACACATTTTTTCAAAGTTGTCCTAGGTGTCAAAAAGTAGGGTCCATCACAAAAAGGAATCAAATGCCACTCACTCCCATATTAGTGGTTGAAATCTTTGACTGTTGGGGAATTGATTTCATGGGTCCCTTCCCAAACTCTCAGGGATACCTCTACATACTCTTAGCTGTTGATTATGTCTCAAAATGGGTTGATACCATTCCCACTAAGTCCAATGATCATCAAGTTGTGATTCTATTTCTGAAAGAGAACATATTTTCAAGATTTGGAATTCCTAGGGCTATCATAAGTGACCATGGAACTCATTTTTGCAATCATCCATTCTCATCACTCATGGAAAAATATGGAATTTCTCACAAAGTGTCCACTTCTTACCACCCTCAAACCAATGGTCAAGCTTAGTTAGCGAATAGGGAGATTAAGCAAATTCTTGAAAAAACTGTCAACCCCTCTAGGAAAGATTGGTCTGAGAAACTCTTATATTCTCTTTGGGCCTATAGAACCGCATATAAAACCATTTTAGGAATGTCCCCATATAGGTTGGTTTATGGTAAATCATGACATTTGCCAGTGGAGATTGAACATAAGGCCTTTTGGGCAATTAAGAAAATGGATTATGAGCTATCATTGGCTGGAACAAAAAGGAAATTAGATCTCAATGAACTGGAGGAACTAAGGATGGAGGCTTATGAAAATTCAAGGATCAATAAAGATAGAGTTCAAGCCTACCAATCTAGGAATATCAAGATCAAACATTTTGAACTGGGAAAACTTGTGCTCTTGTATAGTTCAAAACTTCATTTACATCTGGGAAAGTTAAGGTCTAGATGGTCAGGACCTTTCATAGTGCATCATGTATTCCCCCATGGGGTAGTTGAGATTCAAGATCCCACAAGTGGTTACATTTTCAAGGTCAATGGTCAAAGGTTAAAACCATTAATTGAATCATTCAATAAACAGGAAATAGCGTTTGAGTTAACTGAGCCAACCTATGAACAAGGAAAAAATTGATAGATTTAGGGTCCATGTCAGGCTAACGACATTAAACAAAGAGCTGCATGGGAGGAAACCCATGGTTTTCAATTTTATTATCATTTTGTTGTTTTAATAAACTTTATATTTTAAATAGGATTAATTAATCATTTTTACATTTAAAAAAAGGACTATTGACTTGTTCTTCTATTATGAGTATGGATGGGTATGAAAGGGGAGAATCGTATTCATCCGTGTCATGCGGTGTGATCCCTGAGTAATACCTTACCCAGAAAATTAAAATGAAGACAATGTATCATTAGTTTGATTTAAAAAAAATAAAAAAGGAAAAAAAAAAGGAAAAACCATAAAAATGATGATACTTGGAATTAAATAAGTCGTTATGTTGTTTGTTTTGTCTGGTTTGTTCTTCTTTTTGTTTAGGTACTATTTTGGGTAATACATGTTCAATCAAGGAGGTGCCTACATCCCCCAAGGGATCAAAGGACTAATTTGGAGCAGCAAGAACTTCAGCTTCAACCACCAGGTGATTTCATTCCATGATCCTCAGTTTCAATTTCCTTTTTGAACTTCCATTATCTGCCTCTACTCCTTCTAAATTTTTATTTCTTCAAACACTGGGGACAGTGTTGTTTTAAGTTGGGGGGAGAGATAAAATAAAACAAATGCTTTTGTGTCAAAAAAATGAATGATTTGAAAAAAAAATGAATGGAAGGAAAAATTCCTTTAACTTTAAACATGGTAATACACATTGCACACTTTGAAACTGAATATCAAATAATTTAGCATACCCTGATTCTGATTTTAATCCCTGCATAATTTCATGAGCATAGATTTTGGAAAGTTTGGCTGTCCAATGTGATATTTCATCATTTATATTTTCATCCAAATAAAAAAAATTCACAATGCACGTCCTTTGGATAGTGGGGTATTAGTTTAAGTTCATAGATTCCCCTAAATAAATAGCATAGTTTTGGGGATCATTTTAGTTTAATATGAGTATTCAAAAAAATTTCAAAAACAAATTGTTCATAGAGCAATGAAATGACCTAATGTGTGGCTTTCGGCACTTGGGGATCGTGACTCCATAGTTGTCTGGCCCAGAGTTAGTAATTTTATCTCTATTTTTGGTAATTTGAATTTGTTTTTGACTGAGTTAACTTGAGATGATGCCCGAGTATGTGGGCTTCACTTGGTGCCCTAAAGTCTTTGAGCCTGGGAGTCATCGGCAAAGTCTCGCTACAGGGGTTGACTCTTTTGAGTGCAACTTTAATTACCATGGAAAAATTGCAAAAACAAAAAAAAACAAAAAAAAACAAAAAAATTATACAAAAAAAATGAATACTCATCTTAATATTGAAATGTGATTCTACCTAGCGCTTCCATAATTTCCCCCTTGAATAAAGATGAACCCCCATGTCTATTGTGATGCACAACACATCCTCATACTTAATTGATATTGGATGAAATATGGCAATGAATTTGAACAAAGGAATGGGATTGGGATTGGGATCTGCTTATGAAACTATCTCGTATTAAAATATTTTGATGGGTTTCATGATTGTTTGGTATAAGGTTTTTTGGTGATCATTGTGTATTAAAATGTTTTTGGAAAAGGGACTTCGAATTTCATTTTGTTGAGATATATTTTGCTCGGGACTAGCAAAACTCAAGTTGGGGGGTGTGATTAGCCACTAAATGAGGCTAATATTCATTGTTAATATACATAATATTCATGTTCTATGTTATTCATAAACACCATTTTAGTGCATTTTACACTTTGAACATCATTTCACATTATGATTGTAATACCTTCTTAAAATGCACTATTATGTGGTACATTTTTTGAACATCATTTAAAGTACCCAATGATTCATATGATTTTAAGGAATTTAATTATACATATTTTAATTTGATATTTTTGATAATTGATCTACACTCCAATATGAACATGTTTAATTCATGGATCAATTGAGAATTCATGGAGGGTGATGGAGATATTTGGAAATGAAATGAAGCAAGTCTAGAGAAGGCAGATTGGACATCAGACCACTGATGAGACTGTGGGGCCTAACATACAGGCCCAATTAATCCCAAATGTCGTGGGATGCTAGAATACATTTATAGGAACAAATAACTCTTCAGGAGTTAATGCTAATTCGGCCTCCATGTTTGTCATTTAGGCGGCCCAAGTTAGAGATAAAATTCTGGGCCAGATTCTGTGGCCCAGAAAAACAGTCCACTAATTTGATCATATCTCGGAATCCACAACTCCAAATAGACCCATATTTTACAGTCGGTTATAAGACATCCGGAGCTCCATTTTCTTCTTCTATGGACCACCCTGAGTCGGAGGTCTAGAAGGTCTTCCAGACACGTCTGTTCGGTGAAGGAAAGCTGGCTGCCACCTCGGGTCAAATGTGGAAAAGTTCAAATTCCACAAGCTTTCCACCACCTATGGCCTACCAAAATTAATTGAGATGCTTTTTACTATTGTAGGCTCGACCCAAGGCTCCCAAAATGCCTATTTAAGGAAGTGGTGGTGAAGTAGTTGAAGATCTTGGATGCTTTGTTCAATTGTAATGTTATGCTGCATTTTTGTTGCCTCAAATTTGTCTTTCACATGTAAGTTGTTCAATTCACTTTAGTTTCTTAATAAAAGTTCCTACTTCTACTCTTATTCTGTTGTTATTCATATCACTTTGATACCGTTGGATCAAGGTGTGAATTTATTCACACAAACCCTTGTGAAATTATTCACACAATGGTGGAGTGATCATTTTATTTTTGTTGTTTTCTTTACTTCTCCATTTCCTCCCTCATGAGTCTACTTTCCGCTTCCATTGAAACCATGGGATCAATGGAGGGCTAACCCAATTATGGGTTGATCTAAGGGAGTAGAAAGGGGATGGATTGGATGTTATTTATCACCTAATTAATGTATAATCACTTCTTTAATTGGGATTTTT
This sequence comes from Viscum album, assembly GCA_963277665.1. NCBI lineage: Eukaryota > Viridiplantae > Streptophyta > Magnoliopsida > Santalales > Viscaceae > Viscum > Viscum album. The sequence goes on along the minus strand of OY728152.1, from coordinate 991,348,534 downwards.
ATTTGATGATTTTTAAACTTCATCGTCCTTGTTGAATTTAAGGCCACACACTTCAAGTACTAATACGATCTTTTACCTTGAAGTGCTCAAAACTTTGATCCTTCAAGTGTATAGATGATTAGTATTAAAGGGTGTAGGCATTAAACCAGTAAGTGATGATGTTGTTTTATCTCCTTAAATGAACCCATCTCAAATTTAAGAAATTGAAATCATTAAAAGGGAAATACGTCCAATCCACCCCGAGCGATAACCTAGGATCAACTCATTCTTTTAAATTGAATTCACTTAAATCAATTAGATATATTTAAAACCCATCTACAATCAACCCAAAGTTGGCCACTTCATATCCAAAAACAGTCCTTAGAATGTGCGTGTCTATAGGTTACTTCTTAGGTCTCTATGGATTCGATAACCCAAGCTAAACTACAAGGACTGTCTTACCTTCTTCTCTTGGGTAAATTTGAGTGAGAATCAATAGCCAAATAATTTAACCCATGATATTACCGATGCATTAAGGAGATTACTTTAAAAGGTCCCCAACCCATGTAATACTAGTCCAAATAATTTCTCATATATCAAATAATCTATTTAATTCCTAAAAAATTCCCCTTATCAAATTTCTATATTGATTAAAGGATACTAATATATCAATATTTCTCCAGATAATCAAATGACTATCAAAGTGAACATCATTTTTTAAAATGGTATACGGTTTAGGAAATAATCATATCCATGATAAATAATGTGGATATTTGGGGGAAATTTAACGTTCAATGATCACTATAAAGTGAATAAATAAAGGGGGGGTTAATGACTACAAAAATGATTCAAGGAAGTGAAATTCAATACTCTCTTTATTCAAAATAATCATAATACATCCTAAGGAAGAATAAGGATGGTATAAATATGATGTATACCCATTAAAGTAATAATAAGGGTTATTGTCATTAACTCAACAAAAAGGATATTTAAAAACATTCTTTACGAAAATATCCTTTTCATTTTGAAAAAAATTTTGAAAATCGTTTTCATTAAAATTCACTTTAAAAAAATCTTTAAAAAAATATTTTTAAATTTTCAATGTGAGATTCAAATAAATGAAAATAGGTAATTCCATATGAGGTAAATAGATCATTCATTTTTCACTCTAAAAAGGTTAGGAAAGCTCCTTGTTTAGAAAGAAACAAGAATATTCCTTTGAAAAAAAATTATAAAAAAAATGGGTAAAACTTATTTTAATAAATAATTTTTAAAATAATAAATAAAAAATTTTCAAAAAAAAATTATAAATCATGATATTGAAAGAAAATAGATTTCTAACTGCAGAGAGAAATGAACTCTGATTTTATTAAAACATTTTCTCAATAATTTTAAGTACCAAAGAGTGGTAAAATGGTAGTATCACTTCAAATGATCATGAATAACTATAGGAGAAGAAAATTTAAGTTTTTATTAGTAAATTTCAATTTAATTTCCTTCAATTAATATTCAAGAATAAAAAATCTCAATTATATTGAGATTGTGAAATAAACGCTTAAAATGATTATAATGTTGAAGGGATAATTAATACATGAATCAATTATGTGTATCAAATTTAAATCCCTGTAAATAAGCTTAAATACAAAAATATATATTCAAAATAATTATACACATAATCATATAATATCAATGACAAAGAAGAATTAATATAACCTAATTAAAATAAATTGAGTTATGAAATGTTTTACCACTTGGTAACTTTTAATTAAAATTACCTTAGATGAAATAATTAAAATTAAAACATAAAATATCAGGAATAATAAATTATTCATGATATTACATGTAAAATGGGATATGTATATAAACCACATAAAATTGAATTGGTGAAAAATAACAAATAAGTATCAATGGAATGTAAATTGAGACAAAATCCCTTATCTTATGTTCCCTTTTGGTTGAATGCCATTTAACCTCTTGTATAATCATTTTAAAAAAATTATTAACTTATAATAGAATCATATTAATATTATAATATCATATATGATCTTTTTAGAACATCTTATCACCTTTTTTGTAAATAATATGTTATTATTTTCATTGTTTCAAGTATTAATTCCCTTATTTTTGAAGTATGTTTTGACTAGTTATTTTTTGTTCCTCTTGCTTAAATAATGATTTTATCATATATATAATGTCAAAAATTATTTAAATATTATATCTATTCATTATATATATATTTAGAGTTATCCATGAAATTTGGTGATAGGAAATTAAATACATCGTTCAAGGATATCGTAGGTTGTATGTACGCATGAATGTTTTTTCATTTTCTTGTCTTATTGAATGAAATAAAAGTAAATTATATATATATATTATCATTAAAATATAATATTTATGTTATATATATCTAATATGTTTATTGAAACCATCTTTAATACATTCCATGTAACGTGTGAATGAATCACATCGCTTCGCGAGGCGGTAGTCTGTCGTACACACGAACGGTGTTATCGTATTCCCAAAAAATAGAAATCATGAAGGTATGTGTTATATAATAATTAAATAAGAATAAATAAATTATAAATATAAATTATATCATATATAAAATATAAATCCATGATTATTCACAACCTTTAAAGGTGGTAATGGAAGAACGAACGACATTGGTTCGCGAGGTGGTAGTCCACCGTACACATGAATAATGATTGTGTATCCCATTTTATGTAAATGTGTGTGGGTTTAGGTAATACCCTTATGATAAAAAAATATCATTATATTTAGGATACTTATTTTATTATATAATCAGGGCATAATAATAATTTAATGGGCAGGGAAAGAAATATAAATAAGTGTTCATTGATGAATGTTGTCTCTTCTTTTGATAACTTCTTTTGGTTTATACCAAAATCCTTCCTTGGTTTGAATTTTGTCCAAAAAAACTTCTAGTATGGGTTAAGGGATATTTGTAGTTTATTTAGGTAGGTTTTTTATGAGAAAAAAATGCTTTAGAGGTGTGTAAAATGGGGGAGAGTGAATTCCCTTTTATAATTGAGGAGGAGTGACATTCTTGTAAAAAACAAAAAGTAAACACTATTGGGAGGTCCCCCTTACATAATGTGACACAAATAATGATAAATGTTTTATATAAGAGGCTATATGTTCAAAATATGTCCATAAACTAGGTTATGGACAAGTTTCTAGGTCATCTGGTTCATTAAGATTAATGTTTAATAACTAAGAAAACTCATTTTTACCATAATCATTATAATTAATTTTTATTTATTTCACTAATATTTTTTGGTAAAAAGATAATTTGATAATAATATAAATTATAAATTATTATTATTACAAATATTAAATCTATTTTTCCAAATTAAAATCACATAAGTGGAAGAAATTAATTTAAAATTAATACCCCAGACGGGATGAGAAAGCGGGTTTTTAAAGTGAAAATGTTCAAAAATTTACTAAGTTTTTAAATCTAAAATCAATATAAAAATGATTCCAATGACCTATATTGGATTAATATATGTATAATTAAACTAATTTAAATTTATATCCAATTGAAAATTTAATTTATTGTAATAAATTATTTAGATGAAAAGTCAATTTTCAATTAAAATTTAGTATTTTAACTATTCAACAAGAAATGAAACATCTTATAAAAATACCAAAAAAATAACACTAATATAATTTTGAAATTATTCTTTCAGGAATGAAGTTTATTTTTTAAAATAAAATTTATAAAAGTTTTCAAATTTGGTCTTAAAAGAAGTTTTCCTTAAGTGTTTTTTAGAAAATAAGGAAAATGGGGAAAAATCCCAAAACTTTGTGGGTACATGCCGTGTACTTTGGCCGTGTGGGATGAGTACACAAGGCGTGTAGCCATGCTGGTGATGAAGGGTGTAAAGACAAACTACACGGCGTGTAGTGGGTATTTATATGCCCTGTAGTCAGTCGGTAGGTGAATAGTAAGGCGGTGGCCAGATGAGCGACAATTCATGCCGTTTGGATAGGGATACAAGTCGTGTACTCATGTCGACAGTTGAACAGTGTCACGCTAGCAAGAAGCCACTGGAGGAACAGTTAAAAAATTGAAATTACATACCATGTACTCAATAGTACACACCGTGCAGTCTGTTTTTTCGCTTAAAATGGGTAGTAGCCTCCTTTGTTCACAGAGAAGGCTTAGAACCGGAGGAGAGCTTGGCCGGAGCTTCAAGGACCTTCCAACCGCACACCGGGAACCCGTTTTCTACACCATCGATGTCCTTGGAACCGCACGGGTGAGTTCTTCCTTCTCCTTGTGTAGATCTTGCCAATTCTTCCTCTAAAGGAAGTTATTTGAGTTTGAATGAGGTTATGTTCACCTCAGATCTACGTCGTTCTCAGGCGGTTCGAGGAGCGTTGTTCACATATATCAATAAGGGGTGATCGAGGTAGATGTTTTGGTGTTTAAATTCCAACTGTTGTGTGTTTTTGTGTACCATTGTGATACAAACCCACATTGGGGTGTCGTATGGCTGAGGCCTTGGCTATTTAAATGCCTAGAATTGCATAGGTAATTTAATGTAAGTGTAAAACTGTTGATTGGGATCACTACATGGATCCAGGACCACCCAGGGGTGCGTTCCTCTGTTTAGCCGTTTGGCCCGGATACCTGAGGGTATTCCATGTTTATATTACATTATCCTTGAAAGAAATTGCATATGAAATTGCTTGTTGTGCTTTGGTCTTGGCCCGGTTACTTGCGCCTAAGGGAAGTGTTTTACTTTAGCCTGAGGGCGTTATTTTCCTAGCCCGAGGGCAGTAGTTGTTTAGCCTGGGGGAAACACATCTTATTCTTGAGGGAAGTAGCTTCCATTCCTGAGGTAAATATTTGGTATGCCTAAGGGAGAGATTCTATATGCCTGAGGGCACTATTCGTTATACCTGAGGGTAAGCCTAAGGGCTTGGTTATATTAGCCTGAGGGCAAGGTTCTGATCAGCCTGAGGGCTTAGTTATGAGGAACATCGAGTGTTATTTAACTGAACTGCTAACTGAATATTTAAATGGAAATGAAACTAGTAATGATAGTTTCTTTTGAGTTCTTACTAGTTTTCTGCATTTATTTCTCACTGACAGTTGGGCACGGGCCCTTGGTGGGTGCCTACTAGGATTATTTTTCACACCCTGTTTGGGTCATACCTTCAGCCCAAACTGACTATATTGCTTTAGGTGTGGATAAGGGAAAGGATCCCTATACAGGTACTTGAGTGTTGTTGAGGTTTAGGGGAGAATGGGACCAAGCTCAGGCTCGTGATGCTGCCGGCTATCCTGTTTTGTTCTACTTTACCTGTACTTTCCATTGTATCATATTGTACTATTGTGTAACATGTTCTTGCTATTTTTCTTAGCACTAGAGACATGTTTCATCATTATCTATATAGCAGTTGATTATCTTTTACTACATTTGTTCATATCATTTGTGTATGGTTTATTGTTTTCTCTATTGTTTTATGTTATTTATCTTCTCCGTTGTGCTACACTTTGACAAATGAGGGTATAGTTTCCCCATGATCAGACCTAGGCCCTCGCCGCTAGTCGGTAGCCTCCGGTGTTTAGAGAAATGCGCTTGAGGTCATGTGACCAACCGGGTTCGAGGCACCTTTTGTGTGGCACCTAAATCTGGGACTTTACAATTTTCTCCAATAAGATTAATGTTTAACAACTAATAAAACTCATTTTTACCATAATCATTATAATTAATTTTTATTGATTTAACTAATATTTTTGGTAAAAAGATAATTTGATATTAAAATAAATTATAAATTATTATTATTATTAAAAATATTAAATCTATTTTTCCAAATTAAAATCACATAAGTGGAAGAAATTAATTTAAAACTAATACCCCAGACGGGATGAGAAAACGGGTTTTTAAAGTTAAAATGTTCAAACATTTACGAAGTTTTTAAATCTAAAATCAATATAAAAATGATTCCAATGACTTAAATTGGATTAAAATATGTATAATTTAAATAATGTAAATTTAAATCCAATTCAAAATTTAATTTATTGTTATAAATTATTTAGATGAAAAGTCAATTTTCAATTAAAATTTAGTATTTTCACTATTCATCAAGAAATGAAACATCTTAGAAAAATACCAAAAAATAATACTAAGATAATTTTGAAATTATTATTTCAGGAATTAAGTTTATTTTTAAAAATAAAATTTACAAAAGTTTTAAAATTTGGTTTTAAAATAAGTGTTCCATTAAAATGTGGCAAAATTGTCTTTTAGAAAAATACAGCTTTTCTGCATAAAATTAGATTTGTTCTTATCTTATGTCTATAAAATCTATTGGATTAATGTCAAAACATTTTATTGAATATATGATATATAAATTTTATTATTATAATTAACTAATATTATTTAATTTAATTTATTAAGATAAAACACATTTGGTGTATAAAAATAGTTTTTTATAAATACATTTCCTTTATATTCAATTGGTTTTTATATTCATTTAAAATTAATTGGTAACTAATTAATTCAGCCATATATTTTCATGAGTTATTTAATCCTATTCCTAACTTCTAATTTAATGGCTATAAGATAATTTTCCTTCTAAATAATAATATTAATAATATTTGGTAAAAATCAGTATTTCATGTACTGCAATCTTTCAAAGAAACTCATTATTGTGTGTAATTCAAGCTAACTCATTATTTCATGCATTGAAATCTATAGAATAGATTGAATTTATATAGAATAGTAAATATATTGTAAAGCATCATGATTTTATTTTCCCTTCAACTCTTTTCATTGTGTATCATACATGCTATTCAATAAAAGTTTATTCTTTTATAATTTTTGTGTGTTGTAGTTCTTATCCTTATCTCAAAATATTATAGATATTTAAAGAAAGAGAGTGAAATTTTTTACTTTATCCTTTACTTAAATATTATAATCATCAAATTAACATACAAGTGACAAAAAAAATTCATATATTCTAATATTATATGATTTTGGATGAAATAGACTCATAAAATTAAATAAAGGCAGGTGTTAGGGTCATTTTTTATTCCTTATCATATTAATTGTAACCTTAATTATCTGATTTATCCCTACCATGGTGAAAAATATTCACCATTGTTACTATTCAATATAACCTAAAATAAATGGGATATATTTACCAAATTTAAAACTCCCGATTCCAAATATATTATATATTTTTTAATATTCAATTCAAAGAAGTTTTATAATTAAATTTAAAATTAAACCCACAAAACTTGACGAAGATAAGTTTTTCAAAAACATGCCTTTTAAGTTTAAAAATGTTTTTATACCAAATTCAAGTATAAAATTAATTCCAAGGACTATAATTAAATTATTTTTAATAACAGTTATCTAATTAAATTCTAAAAATAATCCAAAATATAATATGACTTTTTAAATACTTTAAAATAAAAAAAACATTTTTAATAAAAATCATTATTTTCACTATTCATTGAAAAACAAAACTATTCAAAAAATTCTCAAAAAATCATCATAATATAATTTTTAAATAATTAATTCAAAAAGAAAATTAATTTTTTTCTAAATTAAAATTATATACTTTAAAAATAGGATTTTAATAAAACCGAACAATGCATGAAAACCCAATTTGGTTAGAAATAAATCTTTTTCAATTTTGAGTGAAAAAACACATGATATTATTATAATAATTATTGATCCATAAAATATAATTAATTAATATTAATACTATATTAAAATGATTTTTATTGAACTTACATTGGTTTTTATATTCTTCCTCCTTTTGGTAAATTATGTCTTCACAATTTTATCCAATTATTAAAAAAGTGGATATATCTTTCCCTCATAGCATTTTTAGATTCCCATGTTAATTATTCAACCATATGGTTTTTCCAAAAAACCATAACTTGATGAATTACTTTATTTCTCAAAACTTTATCAATATGTTCAAGAATCTAAATATGTTTTTCAATATAAGAAATTTTTTATTCCAACAAAACTAATTCAGGTCTCAAAACATGAGATGAATATAACAAATATTTTCTTAACACTAAAACTTGAAATATATTCTGTGTTTTGGATAAACTCAAAGGTAAGACCAATTAGTAGTAAAATGATCAAACTTTATCTAGGATTTCATACAGTCTAACATACCATGGACTTAGCTTCCCCTTTTTACCAAAATGAATAACACTTTTCCTTGGAGATACCTTAATAAAAATATAATAACTTACCACAAAAGAAAGAGATTTCCTTCGGTTATCCTCATAAATTTTCTACCTAATCTAAGACATTTTTATATTTTTTTTAGTCATCTTCACCTTCTCAACCATTTACTTTACTAAATCTAGTCCCATAAACTTTATTTTACTTCATTCAACCAAAAATAAGGAGTACAACGTTGCTTTCCATATAATGCCTCAAAAGGTTCCATCTATATACTAGAATGAAATGCTATTATTTTAAGAAAACTAAAATAATAAAATATATCAATCCCAAATTCCCAAGTAATAAATTAAATAAGTTCAAATCATCTATTCCATGTTTTCAATCTTTCTTTCGGATTTTCCATTAGATTGAGGATGAAAATTTTTACTAAAATTTAATTTAGTACCCAATGAGTTTTGAAGTCCTTTAAAAAAATTATAGGTAAATCTTGGATTAAAGTTGGATACAGTGGAGAGAAGAACTCCAAGTAAATTGACTATCTCCATAAGGTATAGTCAAAAAATATTATCTAAATACATAATATCTTTAATAGGAAAGAAATGAGCATATTTATTAAATCAGTAAAAAATAACTCAAATCACATTATTACTTCAAGATTTATTTGGAAATACCACCATGAAATCCATTTATATATTTTCCCATTTTCACTTTGGCATTGTAAAACTGATAAATCATACCCTTCAGTAATAATCATTCTACTTTAATATATTTACAATTCAAACATTCATGGTATATGTTGGTGCTGAAATCTGATTAAATCTTAAAATGGGCATCGGTGGATGGACTCGAAGAAATATTTCCCATCAGTGAATAATCCTGAGATCCAATGGGAGGATGCACATAAAAAGGGATAGTTGCACATAAAAAAGGAGGATCTATGCAAAAATGGCAGAGTTGCATGAAAACTGCAGCATTCAGTGCGCAATATTATGCGCCCAGACCAAATGTTGCGCGTTGGGCTCCAGAGAGGGCTTCATCCCATGCACGCAAAAGGGTTGGGTAGGAACAGAAGTTTCTATTGAGGTTTAACAAGCTAACCCCATTTTCCCATTGATGCTACCCAAGCACGCCCCCCCCCCCCCCTCACTTTTTTATGGCTGAATAATTTGATTCGTGTCTCATCCGTGAAATCCAACCCCTCCAGCGCAAAAAACATGGTTCAAGGTAATTGATTTTGCGTGACAAGTCTCCCAGCAGTCTTCCTTCAGGTGGGATCCCTAGGGCTTTATCCTTGTCTACTACCTTTTGATTCCAATGTAATTTCACACAATCCAAACCCTTTGTGTGCAATTTCAAGGCTTTGCGCACAAACATTCCTCTTTACACACCAAGCATCCTTCGTTCAAACTTATTCCATGCAAAAACTGGCCTTTGCATGCAGTCCTCACCCATTGCATGTGATCCACCCCATTGTGTGAAATCCTCACCTATTTCACCCACACATCCCAATTGCACTCAGCCCTACGTTATTGCATGCACACCTCCCTACCATTCGCAAAACCCACCCTTTTGCGTGCAGCCCCTCATTTCACACATAATCGATTTTCTTTGAATGAAACCTTTAACAAGCCTTCAATGTACCACCCTTCCTTCATGGAATAGTATTTGAACCCCCATTCTAATGTTTTAAACCCTTGTTTTCCACACACTCCTTTCGTACGGCCCTCTAGGCTCATACGAAGTGGTTTCAAGGTCCTTTGAGTAGTGCTTCATGTTGTGTTTCCATGCCTTGTGCTTCTATGCATAGGCATGTTAAAGGTTGTTTCTTCTTTGAATTTCCATGCTAATGTGATCCCCTGAATGGATCTCTCCACAACCTCATCTCCACCTGGCATTTTTGGTTCCTTTCTTTCACCAAGGGTTATAGAATGTTGGTTATGTAATCCCTAGGGGCGGGGAGTGAATCCTCATTAGTTCGAGCTGTTGGACGTTAAATTTCCAAGAATCCTCATCCCCAGCACATAATGATAAACTGTGGACTTGTCCTGAGAAAAATACATAGGGTGCCCCCCCTCAGACATTTTCCATTCCCATTGGTCTCCACAGGAGTGAGATCTTCTTCATATGGAATGAGATCCTCCTTGCATGGGACAATGTCTATCTGCAATGGAGGGACACCACCCTGTTGTAAGACCCTAACATTTCCTACTGGAGGTTGCACCCTTTCTCCTCCCCTCTTCTTCCATGTGCAAAGACCAGAGGATAGATGGGCACAGGGACTCTCAATACCCCATCCCTCACACTTTGGGATTTATCTATATTGGGCCTCCAACTTGGAGATAGTCCCAATCTCCATCTCCATGGGCTGCTAACAACACGTAATCCCCACTCTATTCCTCACGAATGCACCTTTCATGACATGATCGTTAGCTCTTTTTTGCCTCTTGTTTCTCACATCAAGCTTGAATCATGTGGGCATAGAGTAATCATTGATCATGGCATCCTTTTCGGGCCACCTCAGTGTGTAATAATCATCCCTTACCACCAAACTACATGGATTTTGATATTTTCCCTCTCCAAGAAAGTTACATAGGAAGCCTACCTGAGGTTCAATCCCATCATCCATCGGCCCCGACCAGTTCATGTTAGTTCACCCTCATCCCACATAATGATAAACTATATGCTTATGAACTACGTGGGTTTTGATCCCTATCTCTTAGGGATGGAATGTAGGAAGCCTCACTGAGCTTCAAACCCAAACACTGGTAAACTTTTGTGTCCCCCTTTTCTGGTACCCATATCCTTGGTACATCCCTTAGTGGCATCAGACTAACTCTTATGAAACTAACCATGCATAATCCCCATAAAATCCATAACCATCCAACCAATAGTGTCCTTCTTTTAATGGTCCACTAAACATGCATAAGCCCCAAAATGCCTCTGGGATGTTATCCTTTGTGTACACCCTGATTCATCACACATTCAAACTAAATGGGTTTTGATCCCTATCTTTTGAACAGGGTATGTAGGTTGCCTCCATGAGGATCAATCCCAACCAATTGTAAACCTTGGTTCCCCCCTTTCTGGGACCCATGAATCCTCGAATTCATCCCCATTGGATGTTTTAATCCACCCATCCAGTTAACCCCTCAGGTTCTCCCACCGAGGGATGTACCCATTTGATCCACTCTCATCAGAGTCCCGATTAGTCTGATCTTTCTTTGCTAGACATTAAACTCGTGGCATACCCCCCTTTTATACATAAAAATCTGAGAAAAAACTTAAGGGAATTCCTAAGGCATATAATTCACCACCCTCGACGTAAGATACCTCATGTTTTCATGCCCTGGAGAAGCCCTATCATAATGGGATGAAAATATAGGTGTACTAGTGTTTCAGTGTCTGGACACACTATTGTTGCCCAACGTGACTACTCCCCTAACTGAAGGTTTCTTCCTAGACTTGAACCCTTGGAATGTCCTGATAGAAGAAACATAATCGACTGGTGTCTACAAAGATGTGAAACCAAGAAGAGTTTCAAGAACAACATCTAAATCTATGAGGGAGGCCCGGACAAGGAGATGAATTTTAAGGAGGAATACATGGAAGGATAGACCAATATCCCATTATCCCATTTTGATCAAGGAGAAAACTTCCTTGAATAATCAATGGATGTCGCCCGCCTTTGAAAAGTAAGAATGCGGGGAAATAGCCAGCGCATCGCAGCACGATGGCGCGCCCCCTAGAGAAATAATCGGAAATCGAAATGCTGAACACTACGTGAATATATTCTTTTAATGTGGAGATTATTAGCATTCAATTCATCAGTGGATAAGAGTGTCACCAGATCCAGCTATTCGGCGTCAGGTCCCACTAAGAACACAGTGGTCCTCAAGTGAAACTCACCAGAGATTGGGGAAGTTGAACATTGGGCATCCTAGTCTCTGATGTTGTCATCATGGATCCTTCTTACCAATCGTGGGAGATGGAATAGTGATGGGGCACTGGATGTCGCTTTCCTCTTTACAGTGCTAACAGTTGAATCTTCATGCCTTGTATGACCTAAGCTGCTATGTCAAGAAACTGATCACCACCCACCCACTAATGTAGGGTACAAGGAAACACCAACTCAGCAATCCCACATGGCTCCATCTCTTATGAGATGGCCTCCACATCCATGTATGTTGGGTTCCCACTCCTTATCTCACCATCTGAACTCGTTCATAGGAAGGTTATCAACAACCTCATCTAATGGTATGAGAAAGAAGGTATTATTCCAACTCGGGATATGGCCCGTCAGGACCTAGATGATTTTACATCTCATCGTCGCCACCGCCCCCATGGGCTGCATAGGGAGCCACTACTTCCCATGTAACGACCCGAAATTTTGAATAAATATTGTTTCCTAATTTTGTGTGTTATTTTATTTCATACTCAACAAAACTTTTTAATTTAATAAAATGAGTATAATTAAAATGAGACTGTTGGGTTTTGACTATTATATGACCGTTAGTCAGTATGACCATTGGAAACTAAATGTTGCGACTATTGTCTCTAAATACAAGTAATCTTGGTTAATGAAAATATAAAGAAGATTAGATGGCCTCATCCAGTAGTCTCGGGCCAATCGAATCCCATCTAACAGAACTTGGGAAGGAGGTAGCACCACTGGGCTTTGCTCTGGACCAAACCCAAGCCGAACTTCATCGTGTGAAGCTAGAACGGAATCGCCTTCACAAGAAGTTCAAATTGACAGAAATTACTACTCGTGCAATGTTGGCCGAGCCTCCCTCAAATTCTCCCACCTTAGCACACCTTACACTTAGGTCCTATGCTGGGTTTATAAGGGTCTATTTAAGGAGACCATAACTACTTTGTGTAATCCTTTGAGATTAATAAAATTGTGTTTTCTTCTTATGGTGAAGTTTGTAAATTTTCAAATGTCCGGATAAATATAGTATGTATATTTTTGATGAATTTGAAAAAAAATGGATATTTTAAAATATTTTAGTAAACCTTAAATAATTAATTATGTGTAATGATTTTCAAAAAATGATCTTCTGCAAATGTGTTCAGTAAGAAATTTAGAGTCTCATAAGATCAACTTAATTTTTTATGAATAGTAAATTATGAATAGTGATTTTACGCTTAGGATTAGTAATGTGACCAAATGGATTAGTAATCTCACTTAAAGAAAATATTAATATAATCTAGGCACCTCGATTAAGTAATGTGATTCAATAGAATAGGTAAATAACTGTTTCAGAAATTATTAGTCAAGTATTAGTTTTATTGAGTGAATAGTGTTTTTTAATTAAAAATTAAATTAAAATTGTTTATAAAATTATTTTTATAAAATGGAGTTCATTTTTTGAACTCAGAGCATTGATATTATGTTAAGGTGATTTTTGGGGATTTTTCTGAAAAAAAATGAATTTTCTGTGAATAGTGTATTTATTTAAAAATTAAATAAAAAATGTTTAGAATATTATTTTTATAAAATTGAGTTCAATTCTGAAATCAAAGCATTGATATTTGGTTAAGGTGAAATTTTGGAATTTTTCGGTGAAAGTTGAATTTTCGGTGAATAGTGAATTTTCAGTTTAGAGTTTTGGGTGTTTAATGACATCATTAAAGATGTAATAATTATGTAATAATTATGGTAGACTTATGAATAGTAAGATAAGTTATGAGGTGTTCCAAGTGTCCAATATCATGGGAAAATACCATGGGAAAGCCCATGGTTTTGCCAATACCACCAATGAGGTGTCCCTGGGCCATTAATTCCTTGTCCCCTCACTTTCCCTATAAATACTGAGCCATTCTATCATCCTTTCGACTCCAAAATCATCCTCACCGAAGTTATGGTCTCCATACCTCCCAAGGAGTCCTACCAATGTGCCCCAATCCCTCAAGGTCCCAACCTTTGAGTTTTAAGAGTTACATTTTAAGGTAAGGGATCATACCTCTCTCTTTCTTTCCAAGTACTACCTTTTATGTCATTTATTTTATGCTCCATGTTCTTATGTTGGGGATGTTATTTTATATTCATCCTAATTCCCATTTCATGTTCATATGATGAGATACCCCCCCCCCCTTTCTCTCATCAATTCATTTTAATAATGTTTAAGTGGCACCGTTAGGCTGCCGAAGTTTTTAAGGGATTCTTTCACCCTTCTTGTTTTCAAGATCTATTTTCATGTCAAGTCTTTCATGTTCCTTTTTATTATGTTGGGGTATGATCTCTATATGTATCGTACTTTTCTTTTATGTTCATATTATGAGATACCCTATTTTATCTCATCAATTCATTTTATGAAGTTTTAAGTAACACCGTTAGGCTGCCGAATTTTCATAAGAGAAATCTTATTTTTGTCTTCCTTCCATGTTTTTCATTTCATATGGTATGTCTTTAAAATTTCATTACCATGTTATTATATCTTTTATATCATGTCCCTATACTGTTTTATGGATCATTTATGAGTGTGTGACCCATGTCCCCTCTCTTTTTAGTATTTTATAAAACCCTATAACATAGCCATTTTGCTGCAGAATTTTCGTCTCAAAATGTCTCTCTTTGTCTCAAATTCTTTTATTTTATTAAGTGAATACTCAAAGCTATTTATTATATAGATATATTCAAATATATATAAAAATGTTATATTTTAATTCTGGGACTTACATATGTGAAACCCGCTTTCCTTTTTCTGTGGGTTTAAAGTGACATAAAGATCACGTCTTTAAAGCGGTTTTTAAAATGTGATGACTATGAAATGAAACCCATTTCTTTTATACTATATGGGTTGTTTATGAAATTATTGATGATTATATATGTGTGGATCACATGATAATAAAGGAAAATTTAAGGGTGTTCCCTGATAGCGCTCCAATTCATTGGGTAATGATGTAACCACTAGAGATTACAATTTTAACGATATCTTGGTGAATAACCTTGTTAATTTCAAATGAAACCTTGAGGATGGATCTTGGTGACATGTTCATGATTTTCTATGTTAAATTTTGTAGCCACATCTTCAAGTTATGAAATATTTTATTTCTACTATGATATGCCTCATTATTTCTTTCTCATGCCTTAAAAAAATTTCCGGACTTTATTGATGTATCTCAAGTTCACATGTTAAATGTTTTCCCTTGTTTCCCTTATAGGGCCTTCTGCTCACCCTTTCTTTTGATGTATGTCTCTAGGTTATGAGATGCAGTATTGAACCTAGTATGAACATAAGGATAAGCCTTTAAAGTTTTTAAGAATAATTTTTTATGTTGTCATGTATTAAGTTCCTGGTTTCCAAGACACTAAACCTTAAAGATCCTCGGTTTTATATAATGTAATGAAAGTTTATGTGATAAAAAGGCAGGTTTCTATAGTTGGTATCAAAGGATGGTTTAGTTATTTGTTGAAATTAGGATATGAAAACTTTATGAAGAATCCTATAGAAAATTTTAAATATAGGAAATCTTCCTGGTATTTTGGTGAGTATTGATTAAGTGGTTTATCAAGAAAATACATCCCTGTCTAGATACGAGCAGGTTGAGGTGGCTCTGGCACATATGTGCATAGGGGTAAAACCCGAACACACTGCTTTGAGCTAGACTCTTACGGGAACTAGTACACGACAATGGGCCTTGTTGCACTCTTACTTATGACACTCCCGGGGGATATGCTTTGGTAAATTCATAATCTTAGTATGAACCATTATTAAAGGAATAAAGATAAAATAAAATAAAGATTCACATAAGAATATATGATCACGGATAACCTAGATTGGAACCTAGGGGATCACAAGTTAGGATATACTTTTCTTCTATAAGTTTAACCTTCTATGCTTAAATTTTCCTTTTCATTATTTTTGGCTAAGTATTTAAGCCCCCTAATTATACTTTCTTTTCTTAGTTAATGGCGGGAAATGGAAGAACATGTCCCAACAACCAATGTGATAGGAAATGTGATGATTTCCCTATTAATATGACAGAGGTGATGAGAGAAAAAGTTGAACATATTGTGATTATGCCAAACCAGCTATCAAAAATCACAATTAATAATTGGTACCTAGTTGAATGCCCAAATTCATCAAGGAAGAAGAAGACAAAATATCAAGGATGTTCATCTTATAAAGTTGATAAGGGAAAGAAGACCCAATTTACTTTGTGAAAAAAGTGTGGAAGGGGGCACCAAGGATAATGTCACAAAGGAACCGGGAGGTGTTTTAAGTGTGGGTGATAGGGAATAAAGTATCTGATTTCTTTAAAAATGGATAATGTGATGAATAGAGATAAGGTTTGATCTAATGTACCTTATACTCTTCAATATCATAAATTTGGAGAAGTTGGACATTATCAAAGGAAATTCTCTCTTGTAAGGGATGAGAAGCATGATGAGCATCAACAATCTTCAAGGACAATGGAAAAATGAAATTCATATGCTGAGACGGATCATGATGACTAAAGTAAATGCAACTTCTTCGCAATAATTGTCTATGTCATGTTGTATTTTAGTTTGTGCTCTATGAGCATATCCTCGTTGTTTTCTAAGAACATCGAGTCACTACATAATATGGTTTTATATCATTAAGGAAAACATCTATTATTATGTACCACATATTGATTTTGTGAAGCTTTTCTTCTGGGAAAAAAGGATGATTAGGGGATTAAAAGATTATTATTATTTTGGAAGATGTTCACTATTTTGGGAACCCTATATGATTGAGGTAAATAGATTACTACGGTATTTTCTTTGAGGATTAAAGGTTGACTTATATTTTGAAGAATCGACGAATTTAAGGAGAACTTATAATAATTTAGGTTACTTATGGAAATGATTAACCTATCTTGGGGAAAATATGTTTAGGTTAGTTACTTTTTTTATAAGATGCTAGGAGTGGATGTTGTTGTTTGGAGATGAACGATAAAGTTTATCTTGGAATACTATGTTATCAAATCCTTATTATATTTGGGTTTCAATATTAGTTTGGTTTATTTTGAGGAATATTAAGGACAATTATTTATGGAATGGTCTATGGTAAACTTTGGGTAGTACTGTGGAACTTTGAAGATTTAAAGTAGTTTCCATTCCTATGGGGTTCTTTCTTTTTGAAGAGTTGTTTTATCTTACCCTTTATGTTTTTAGGATAAATTTTTAACGATATATAGTTATTCTTTTTTGGATTATGTGATTCTCTAGAAGATGATTATTGTTCTTTGATGAGACCATGTAGTTTTGAATGCTCTTTGTTTGGACAAGAGATTCTCCTTGGTGGAAACTTATCAAGGGATGAAACTCTACTTGAAGGTAAATATATTTCCTTGTGTTTTTTTTCTATGTAGTAAATGAATTCCTCAAAATTATTAAAAGGAACGTAAAACAAAAACATTGTTGGTTTAATTTTCCTACTATGTACTCAAAGACCATTTAACCCATCACAAGTTTGTGATTTTTTGGTGGTTAACTTTCTCTTAGACATGTTTTCTATCACTCTCCCTCAGAACTTGACCCTTTGTTTTCTCCTCCATATATATGTTTTCCTATATGGAATCCTAGTATGGGTTAACTCGGGTGACCTTTGTACTTCCTTTTCTTTCTTTTAAAGTAATAGTGTTACTGACTCTTTTTCTGATGTGGGACTTTCAATGAAATTTCCAAGCCCAATTTTAAAAATTGCGAGGACACAATTTCTTAAGGGGGGAAGATTGTAACGACCCGAAATTTTGAATAAATGTTGTTTCCTAATTTTGTGTGTTATTTTATTTCGTACTCAACAAAACTTTTTAATTTAATAAAATGAGTATAATTAAAATGATACTATTGGGTTTTAACTATTATATGACCGTTAGTCCGTATGACTGTTGGAAACTAAATTTTGTGACTATTGTCTCTAAATATATGTAATCTTGGTTAATGAATATAGAAAGAAGATTTGATGGTCACATCTAGTAGTCTCGGGACAATCGAATCCCATCCAACAAAACTTGGTAAGGAGGTAGCACCACTAGGCTTTGCTCTGGACCAAACCCAAGCCGAACTTCATCGTGTGAAGCTAGAATAGAATCTCCTTTGCGAGAAGTTCAATTTGATAGAAATTACTACTCATGCAATGTTGGTCGAGCCGCCCTCGGATTCTCTCACCATAGAACACCTTACACTTAGGTCCTATGTTGGGGTTATAAGGGGCTGTGTAAGGAGACCATAACTGCTTTGTGTAATCCTTTGAGATAAATAAAATTGTATTTTCTTCTTATGGTGAAGTTTGTAAATTTTCAATTGTCCGAATAAATATAGTATGCATATTTTTGATGAATTTGAAAAAAAATGGATATTTTAAAATATTTTTGTATATCTTAAATAATTAATTATGTGTAATGATTTTCAAAAAATGGTCGTCCGCAAATGTGTTCAGTAAGAAATTTAGAGTCTAATAAGATCAACTTATTTTTTGATGAATAGTAAATTATGAATAGTGATTTTACACTTAAGATTAGTAATGTGACCAAATGGATTAGTAATCTCACTTAAATAAAGTATTAATATAATCTAGGCACCTTGATTAAGTAATGTGATTCAATAAAATAGGTAAATAACTGTTTCAGAAATTATTAGGCAAGTATTAGTTTTTTCGGGTGAATAGTGTTTTTAATTAAAAATTAAATGAAAAATATTTAGAAAATTATTTTTATAAAATGGAGTTCATTTTTGAACTCAGAGCATCGATATTATGTTAAGGTAATTTTTGGGGATTTTTATGAAAAAAATGAATTTTCAGTGAATAGTGTATTTATTTAAAAATCAAATTAAAATTATTTAGAAAATTATTTTTATAAAATGGAGTTCAATTTTGAAATCAGAACATCAATATTTGGTTAAGGTGAAATTTTGGTATTTTTCTGAGAAAGTTTAAGTTTTGGTGAATAGTGAATTTTTAGTTTAGAGTTTCGGGTGTTTAATGACATCATTAAACATGTAATAATTATGTAATCATTATGGTCGAATTATGAATAGTAATATAAGTTATGAGGTTTCACAAGTGGCCAATACCATGGGAAAATACCATGGGCAAGCCCAAGGTTTTCCCAATACCACCAATGAGGTGTCCCTTGGCCATTACTGCATTGTCCTCTCACTTTCCCTATAAATATCAAGCCATTATCTCATCCTTTCGACTCCAAAATCATTCTCAACGATGTTATGGTCTCCTTACCTCCCAAGGAGTCCTCCCAAGGTTCCCCCAAGCCCTCAAGGTCCCAAACTTTTAGTTTTAATAGTTACATTTTAAGGTAAGGGATCCTACCTCTCTCTTTCTTTCCAAGTACTCTCTTTTATGTCATTTATTTTATGCTCCATGTTCTTATCTTGGGGATGTTCTTTTATATTAATCCTACTTCCCATTTCATGTTCATATTATGATAGACCCCCTCTTGCTCTCATCAATTCATTTTAAGAATGTTTAAGTGGCGCCATTAGGCTGCCGAATTTTTTAAGGGATTTTTTCACCCTTCTCGTTTTCAAGATCTATTTTCATGTCAAGTCTTTCATGTTCCTTTTTATTATGTTGGGGTATGATCTCTATATATATCATACTGATATTTTATTTTCATATGATGAGAGACCTTATTTGATTTCATCAATTCATTTTTTGATGTTTTAAGTAATGTTGTTAGGCTGCCGAATTTTCATAAGAGAAATCTTATTTTTGTCTTCCTTCCATGTTTTTCATTTCATATGGTATGTATTTCAAATTTCATTACCATGTTCTTATATCCTTTATATCATGTCCCTATACTATTTTATGGATCATTTATGAGTGGGTGACCCATGTATTCTCTCTTTTCGGTATTTTCTAAAACCCTATAACATACCTGTTTTGCTGCAGAATTTTTGTCTCAAAATGTATCTCTCTTTATCTCAAATTCTATTATTTTATTAAGTGAATACTCAAAGCTCTTTCTTCTATAGGGGTATTAAAATATATATCAAAATGTTATATTTTAATTCTAGGACTTACATACGTGAAACCCGCTTTCCTTTTTCTGTGGGTTTAAAGTGACATAAAGATCACGTCTTTAAAGCGGTTTTTAAAATGTGATGACTATGAAATGAAACCCATTTCTTTTATTATATATGGGTTGTTTATAAAATTATTGATAATGATATATGTGTGGATCACATGATAATAAAGTCAAATTTAAGGGTGTGCCCTGATAGCGCTCCAATGCATTGGGTAATGATGTAACCACTAGAGATTACAATTTTAACAATATCTTGGTGAATAACCTTGGTAATTTCAAATGAAACCTTGGGGATGGACCTTGGTGAAATTTTCATGATTTTTTATGTTAAATGTTGTAGCCACATCTTCAAGTTATGAAATACGTTATTTCTACTATGATATGCCTCATGATTACTTTCTCATGCCTTAATGTTTTTTTCCCTGACTTTATTGTTGTATCTCAAGTTCACTTGTTAAATGTTTCTCCTTGTATCACTTACTAGTCCTTCTGCTCACCCTTTCTTTTGATGTATGTCCCTAGGTTATGAGATGCAATATTTAACCTAGTATGAACATAAGGAGAAGTCTTTCAAGTGTTTACGAATAATTTTTTATGTTTTCATGTATTAAGTTCCTGGTTTCCAAGACACTAAACCTTAAATATCCTCGGTTTTGTATAATGTAATGAAAGTTTATGTGATAAAAAGGAAAGTTTCTATATCCCAATCCAACCTAAAACCCTTTCAGGAGTCTCTCCATAGAATTATTTGACAACTTGCTCCCTTACACCAATGAGGTAAGGTAAATCTAGGCCAGCCCGGATGTGATCCCATCTTAGGGGAAACTGTGGAGGACTCCCACTAGGACATGTCAATTTCACTACCCAGTCTCATAGGCCAAGGAGAAGGTGAGTTACACACTTGCACAATCGACCCCAGTCTGGTTAACCTAATGTCAACGGTAGGTGCAAGCTGAGGGGGACTCCTACCAGGGGGCATCATCATCAGTGGATTTAGTGGACCGTTTTTTTTTACCGACGCATACTATCAATGACCTATTTATACTATACATGGGAACTTATACTCCTGACCTAGATTGAGGCCCAAATTGTCCCACAGGCAGGTTGGGATGACTCTCTTGGTCGCTGACACAGGTAGTTCTCGTCATGGGCCGACCGACGGTGATGACATCCAGCACAGAGGTCCTCCCCATTCCATCATCAATGATAGAGAAGGCCCTACCCACTCCCATTCTCTACATGTAGGCCCTCCTTATTCCACCATCAATTCGAGAAATGTCCATCCCCAACACACTGACATCCAACACAGTGGTTTCTTTTGCACCTGTAATCCCAGGTGTGGAGCCATTCCTCTTGTCATAGGTCACCGATGTGAATATCATCCTCGCATGGCCAACTATAAGTATGGAAGTCTTTCCCATGTTCTTACCACAACCAATGAAGGTCCTCCCCATCCTATCAATCAAAGATACCGAGGTCTGCCCCATGTCATTGGCGTCCAGTGTGTAGGTCTTCCTCATATTCAGTTTGACCGGTGTGAAGGCCCCCCTCGTATCATTACTACTAAGGGAAACAAACATGGGAGTACTGTTTGTACTCCTAAATGATTCATAAGAGGTCATACCTTCTCCAACACTTCCCAAAGAGGTTCCCCCTATGTTCCAGCTAGTGGACAAGGAGGCCCTCCCCATGTTCCTTTTGAAATTTGTCTCGGTGCTCCTCGCAACCCGACTCACCCAAGCAGAAGTCCTCTCCACCCCAGTACTAGTTCGGTCAAAGTTCCTCCTCATGTTGAAAACCAACCATGTACTAAAGATCCATCCTGAGGTAGAAGGGTGGGACATCTCTTCCAAATTAATAATACTAAGAAGTTTCAAATCGAGATTAAACCCGTCTGTTTTCATATTCTGAGGCAGAGTGTGATTCGGTGATGGAGGCCTCACCCTGATATTCTATGTTAGGGGTTGGGGTAGGAACAAGGCATATAAGCCTCATCATTCTAGAAAGTGAGGTGCATAATATTCCTTCATACCTCCAAAGATACATCTAAGAGGAGGAATATTTGGCCCCTTTCCAGGGCCTGGTCATGCAATCCTCCCTATCGTCAATAGGATCATTCTCTACCTCAACCAAAGATCATGGTGAGTTGTTCTAGGGACCAATATAGGATAATAAATAGCATGATCAACTGTTAGTTACTTCATCCCCTATGTGGGAAGTCATGGTCTCTATTCCGTCTTACCGGGATGTGGTGGGTCAGTCATTTCATTCTTCGGAAGACAACCCATTATGTGGTAGCTTGTCAGCTCACGCACCGTACTCTCCACCGGCCATTCTACCGTTACAATGATCCGCTTCAGGGTCATTATTAGTCCCTAAGTCACCCCAGTTGATTAATGGGGTATCCAAGGCCCGGATCCTGAGTCTAATCCAAGGATCTTATGAGACATCTTTACAGTGGACCAGTTCCTAGAGATTTTCTGGCCGGTTGCAACCAATAACTTCAGTACTCTGGAATCTCTTACCCATGAGGAGGCCATGTTCTTCCTAGAAACTCTTTGGTAAACACACTTCCATCTCCATCATCGATGGGTGGCTTACCCCAAGAGCCAGGAACACTTTGAAGACATTGGCCAGCAATGCTGCATGGTCGACTTGGCTATGCTCCTCGTGGCTCAACACCCCGAGTTGATCGGTTGCCATCAGACCCTCCAACAATGATGTGTCCAGATTTTTATAGTGCTCCACAGAATTATCAAGGAGGCTTCCCCCATGTTCAAATTCATTGTTGGGGGTAGTATGTTTCCCTTCATTTCAGTTCTATCTGGCCCGAACCTAACTTTGTAGGTGATATTGAGGATATTACTCTAGGTATAGACGCAGTTAACATGGCCAACCTATTAGAGAAAGAGACCAATCTAGAGCTCATTGAAGAGAACATACCCCCCGAGGTGGTTCCACACCTATTGGATCCTTTGGGTAGGGTTAATCACCATAAAATAAATTTACTAGGTCTTCTTGTACCTTCCGAGTCATTATCCCTCGGTCGGAACCCCAATAAGGTTAAAGACCATGTTGGGGTCTTCAAAACATCTGACCCGTCTGGTTTGGTGTAAAATATGGAAGATGACCCTGAAAAGGCTGTGTTGCATCAATAGCACATGGAACATGAAAATATGGTCGATGACCTTCTCATTGAATGTGATGTGGAATGATGACTAGACTACAGTAATCTTCGACTGGGGTTGTAGGGGTAGTTATAGCCTCCCCCCGGTAAGTTACCCCCTAGTGACCTTGACCATCCCGCCCACATAGATAGGGAAGAGGCTAGAGAATATGGAATGAGGGAATAATATGAATCACCAAATACACTTTAGTTTCATGATAAACCTCCTCAGTACCCAGCATAGGTTCCCCCAGCCACTCCATAGGTCGTTCCCCCGGTAGTCCTGCAAGTCATCACACCAGTTTCTCCATGATCCTCTAGGCCTTCCTATCATGTTGAAGAAACTACCAATGCACTGGTGGTTAGATATCCTCATCAAGATAGGAATCCCCACCAAGATGATTTGATGGCCACTCTCATTTCCCACCTCGAGGCTTTAGAAACTCGATAGGTGGAAATCTCCCCTGATGGGAGGCTGTATCCGGCATGGGCAGATGATATTCCAGCACCCCCAGGTTTCATAAATCCTACCTTCTCCCCCTTTAATGGGATGAGTGACCTGCTATAGAATCTGGCCCACCTTAGTTCGAGGTTTGGACCCATGCTGGGAACTCTAGCATAGTAGGAGGCTTCCAAGCTCTGGTGTTTCATACAGACGCTGGAAGGACCAGCATTTGTTCCGTACAGTCAGCTACCCATTGGGTCACTAGCCAGTTGGAAGGATCTTCGTAGGTAATTTCATTACCATTTTAGTTCCACCACCCAGAAGATGAGTATTGATGACCTCTTCAATAGAAATCAAAGGCCTAACAAGAATGTCACAGACTTTGTCGCTAGGTGAAAAGGCCTCACATATTCCCTTAATATGCCACTGACTCGGGAAAAGCTACTGACAATGTGTGTGGGGAATGTAAAAACTAAATTGGTCCCTTATCTAATCACTCAGAACTACCGAGGGGGATTTTAGGATTTATCTAACAAAGACTAGTGTCTAGATGAAGAATTGCAGTCGGCCAAGCAGGCATGTCTATTTCCTCTTATAGTTCCCATGAGAAGAGCTACTAAAGTTGATCCTGCTACGGTAGTAGAAATAGATGCCCTCGGAAAGATGGGTTTATTACTAGTATATCCACCTAAATAGCCTCGATGAGGCCCACCACTTTAGGTGTAGCCTCTGGCCCAGTAGTGCCCACCTCAGAATCGGAAGGCACCCCCACGTAACGTGTCATTGCCACCGAGACGAGATAATCAGATTCCACCTCTTTGACAAAAACCTACATTCCCTCTTCAGGTCTAGGCTCCTAGAACCCCCTTCTTGGACAGAATTAAATAGACCTACTCATTTAATGAGGCTCAGGTCCCTAGTTATTTCTGAAGTTCCTTAGAAAATGGAATCCCACGGTTGTCGGAATACAGGAGGCCCGAAGAGGCGGGTCTCACTGACCGCCCCAATTACTGCCCATATCACCGGATCCTTGGGAACACCCTCAAGCAGTGCTATGTGTTTAAGACTAGTTCTAAGACTAGGTCAATAACAACATAGTCATGTTAGGTCGAGCCCTAGCACAGGTGGTGTGTGTGTTCATAAATCCTGAAAGCAACGATGACAGGAAACGTGAATGGCAGCAGGTTCTTAATAATGGGTTTCAAAAATACGATGATCAGATGTCCTGAAAGGCAATTTCCCATGCCCATGGTATCATATATTCATGTTTGATCCAACTCTATCCTTAAGAGGTCACCACATTACCTAAAGCTACTAATTTTATGCCAACATCATAGTCTTCCTCTTCCTAGAAGGGAAATCATCGACGATGCAAGGGAAAGAAAAGTCCCACACTGATGCCATCTTCATCCTGTACTCTTGGAAATTTCATGACCCCTAAGATGGTGATTGTCCCCAGAATATTTCCAGTGATGGAGGATTCTTCAAGTGATAATCTATGGTATGCTTCGGTTAACACCATGAAGTTGTTAAACCCCTACATAGTCCCCGATGATGGAGATCACCGGACGGATCCTCCCAATGTCCACAGTCGACGCTAGCATCGACAGAGACATGGTTATGTGAGTCACTAGAATGCATTGGTCAGTGCTTCTAGCCAAGTTGTGCATGCCACCAAGACCAGGCAATAAGCCCAACTCAGAGCTCAGCATGTGCAGCCTTCTCATCTTATTTCATCAGATCCACCCCAACCATTGTTTATAATACTTTATCAGGAAGAACCACCATGATCATACTACAATAATACATGTTCTATTGAAAATTGACCTTAGTCACTTGGACCTCATCCAGTAGTCACTCCATGCAGTTCAACTAGTGAGCAGTAGAATATTCCCAGCACTGGCCAGAACCCACCAGTTCAACCAATAACACTGATCAAACCTCCTGCCATAGAGTGACCTTCTATTAGCAAAGGCATATGCTTGGTACATAAGTATGATATTCTCATTCATCTTTCCAGAATTCTAGCAAATCTCTAGATCCTCAAAGCTCTTGACTTTTCATAGGATATGCACAAAGCCCTTATGGAGGCTTTAAGAAGCCCCCTGCAGTTTGAGGTAGACGTAGCAGCTGCAAAATCATTCCATACTGAGGTAGTCGAGCATGAAAAATTTTAGGCCATTATCTATTTTTCTGGAGAATATGAAGGCTCCCCTATACAAGGCCACATTCTCCCACTATACATCACTTTCCATTTCAATGGTGTCGAGGTTCATTGTTGTCTTGTCAAAACAGGCTCTGGGATTAACCTTATCCCAACCCAAACACTCCACAATATGGGGCTATGTGAGGCTGATCTGAGTCCCTATGACGTAAAAATTAAATGTTATTACAGGACAGAACGAACACTTGTTGGAAAGATCCACCTGAAGACCTAGTTCGGTGGCCTATTTTCCAGCACCGATTTCATAGTTGTCTCATAAAATGCCGCTTAAAACACGTTAATGGGTAGGACATGGCTCCGCCTGCACACGGTAGCCCCTTCCTCATATCACCAATGCCTTATGTAATCCCATAATGGTCAAGTAGGCATACTCCAAGGCGATATATCTCCCTTTTCCTCTTGTGAATACTGCTACATGGATGCCTACTATTACAAGATCAAGGAAAAGAATATTCCGGATAATGAGTTCGAACATGTTACAGTTGCGACCGACCCATGAATAGACCTAGATGATGCCTGAATTTTCCCAATTCACCGATTGGATCCCACAACCCCTAACTTGGGGAAATGCTTCTTTATCTCTCGAAAAAGGGGAATTGCATTCTCAAGTTTAAGGAGTGTCAGGAGATCACCTATTATTCCTACAAAAATCAGGTTCGGGTGATCCCATAGACCCCTAATCCCATAATGTACCAAGATTTCCACCCCATGATAATGAAAATATGTCATAATTTCTTTTCTCATCGGGTTGGGATAAACCTTCTCATGCCAACATCCCACTATTTATTTGATATCATCAAACATGGAAACTTGGGTTGAAGGCCAGATGGGATTGGGTCGACAGCTTTTGTCTCCTTGGTCTTGACAGTACAAGAGCTCCCTGATGAGGTGTCCACCGACACTCAGGCTAGCACCAGTGTCCCGTCGGATCTATCAACTTAGAAGAACTACATATTTCTAATGATCCCTCCTCTGTGGATGAAGAAAAGGATTTAGGGGATGCTTCTCCCACTTTTGAAGAGGGTGTCTTCACCATGGCTGATGAATTGGTACAAGTAAACCTCAATGATGATACGGATCTTAAACCAGTGTTGATCAGTGACGCTATGCATGTCCAAGAGAAATAGTGATATTCCAATTTTTTGAAGTAGAATCATGATGTATTATCTTGGATTTATGATGATATTATATGTTTAGATCCTTATTTCACCATCCACCATCTCGGTCTTCCAACAAACCATCACAGGTTCAAACAGTCTCCTAGAAAGATGCACTCTTCTCATAGTGCTACGGTCGAGTCCGAGGTTGATAAGATCATAAAATCAAACTTAGTTAAGGAGGTATAGTTCCCTATATGTTTAGATAACATTGTGACCATCAGTAAGAAGAATGGACAGATCAGAGTTTGCATCAACTTCTAGGATCTCAACTGTCACTGTCTGAAGGATGATTTTCCCCTACCGACAATGGAACTGTTGACTGATGTTGCCTTTGGGTTCGATGCTCTCTCCTTCATGGATGGTTATTCCAGATATAATCAAATCTGAATGGCCCCCGAGGATGAAGATTCTACCACCTTTAGGGAACCACAAGGCACTTACTTATACCAGGTAATGCCCTTCAGTTTATAGAATAAAGGTGTCACCTATCATTGTGCCATGCACCGAATATTCAAGCTGATCCTAGGATAATTGGTGGAATTCTATGTAGATGATCTATTGGTCAAATCTCACCAGCATTAAGACCATCTCAAAGATCTTGAGAAAGTGTTTTTCTTCTTCTGTTCGAGCCATCTAAAGATGAAACCCTTGAAGTGTGCCTTCAGGGTAACCTCATAAAAGTTTCTTGGATTCATTTTTAGATATAGAGGCATTGAGATCGAGCTAGAGAATATCAAGTCCATCAGTAAAATTCCTCCTCTGAGCAACATTTGGGAGCTTCGAGGCTTTCAAGGCCACTTAGCCTATATACACCGATTTATATCAAATCTAGCTGGCAAGTGTAATCCCTTTTCCTAGCTCAGGAAGAAAGGTGTAGATTATCAGTGGGATGAGGAGTGTCATGCCTCTTTTGAGGAAATAAAGGTGTATTTTATATGGCCTTTAGTTCTGATTCCACCCATTCCTGGAAAGTCTCTAGTCCTTTATGTGACTGCTTGGAAATGTTATCTCGACGCCCTTCTCACCCCTAAAAATAATGAGGGAATAGAGAACAGTTTATATTATCCCAATCACATGCTCCTCGATATGGATACAAGATACTCCTCTATCGATAAAAGATTTCTGGTGTTAGTATTCATAGTACAAAAATTACAACTTTACTTGAAGCACCATGAGATACAGTTGGTGTCCTGATTAGAACCACTGAAGTACATCTGAACTGCCCCATGTGACAAGTTTTTTAGCTCGGTGGGAAGTGATCCTTTAATAGTTCGACATCATGTTTTTCCCTAGAATGATATCAAGGGGAAGGAATTCGAAGACATATTTTCCAACCATCCATACCCTGTAGAACAGTCTTGGGATTTTGATTTTCTAGATGAGGCAATCCTCTCATTAGATCAAGAAATTTTGTGTTGAAAAATGCACTTTGATGGCACTTCCCAAAGCCCTATCGGTAGAAGACTCAATGATACAAGACTCAATAGAGTGGGCCTAGGTATCATATTCATCATGACGGAAAAATATTTCCTAATATATTCATTTCTATTTTCATAACACTATACCAACAATGAGGCAGAGTACCAGGCTCTCATCACTGGTCTCAAGCTAGCCCTCGAGATTGATGTTCACCACTTGCATGTGAAAGGGGACTTCGAACTATTCATCAAGAAGATCAAAGGTGACTACATCATCAGGAAATCATAGCTCATACTACTATTAGAGCATACCTTCTAACAAATGTCCTAGTTCCCTTCTCGTCTAGAAGTTACTCATTTCCCTCAATTACAGAACGTCTGATCTGATGCCTTGGACAGCCTTTTTGCATCTCTTACTAAGACTGATTAAGATGATTTTATTATCCATGTGGAGAATAGAATAATAATCACTCCTAACACTCTGGACAATTGTGATAGCCCATATGTAATCCATCTTACAGTCGATGCCTCCACATCAGGACCTCAAGGCCCTCCTGCTGCGGTATTGGAAGTGACCCTGGACTGGAGGACCCCCTTTATCGAGTATCCTGGGCATGGTAGTATCCCAGAAGATTGAGTGGAGCGTGAGAGAGTCTATCGGAACACTGTGCAGTTCACCCAACAAAGTGGTACGAGTCTTGAGAATATACTCTACAAATTATGGTTTGATGGGATTCTCCTTAGTTGAATTTAGGGAGGTGAGATTTATCAGGTTATGCAAGTGGTTCATGCTGGTTTTTATGGGGCTCATCAGATAGGGTTGAAACTCTCTCACCTGATCTGTATACTGGGTTATTTTTGGCCCACCATGATACGTGACTGTATCGAGTTCTCCAAGAGGTTCTGTGCATTCGAAATCCATGCTAATTTCATGCATCGGTCGCCAGATCCTCTCTACACTACCAAGTACTCGTGGCCCTTTACAATCTGGGGATTCAATGTCGTGGGACCGTATCCACCGGTGATATCCCACCAGTACAGGTTCATCCTAACTTATATGTATTTATTTTCAAAATTGGAAGAGTCAATTCCACTCAAGGAAGTAAAGGCATGTTCTATCATTAAATTTTTGAGCTCCAATGTCATCTACTGATTCATAGTCCCCTACACCATCCTCGCTGATAAAAGGACCAACTTCTAAGAATCTAAACTGAATAAATTGTATTTCAAGTACAACATCTATTCTAATCATACCTCTCTCTATCATGCTCAAAAAAATGGGCAGATCGAGGTGTTCAACAAAACCCTCTTTAACATTCTGCAAAACATGGTTGGTCAGAACAAGAAGAGTTTCCCGGACAAAATCCGCAATGCTCTATGGTATTATCGAATGAAGACTCGTAATTCCAATTAGCTGACCCCATATTCCTTGTTGTACAGAATGGAGGTTGTCCTGCCCATCGAGATTCAGCTACCTTCATTATTCATATCCATCTACAATCAGCAGTAACCATACAAATTAGATGAAATCCATCTGTCTGAACTGGAAGCGCTTGAAGAGAACAGGTTTTGTGCTCTACACAACCTAGAAAGGAATCAGAATAAGATAGACATAGATTTCAATAAGAAGTTTTGACTCTACTCTTTCTTATAAGGTGACAATGTTTTGTCCCTAAGATCGCTAATCATCCCCGATAGGAATCCACTAAAGTTGGATCCCAAGTGGGGGGGGACCTTAAATCGTTCACAAGGTTTACCCAAATGGTGCATACTCCCTGGTCACCATGGATGGTGAGCATATTACTCCTCCCACCAATTATAAATTCCTCATGCAGTATTTCGCTTAGTAGTACCACATGACTTTAAATTGTTCCATCCTCACCGCACGACATTAAATTGCATGATCTGTCTGGTATGAAGGATGTAAAACTACTCATCACATGTCATGCAAGAAGATAAACTGTAAAATGGCCTGATCTCTATGACCTTAAACTAATATCTCCCTTCTTCCTTGTTGCATGACGTTAAACTACGTGACACTTTTCATCCTTCTTGATGATAAACTACAAAATGGTCTAATCTCTCGAGAGACATTAAACTACATGACACATTCATAACTACATTCAGCTTGATTACGATCCTCATAGGATACGTAGGAACATTGGGAATTTTCATCTATGGCCCAGCCTCAAGTCCGTCGACCTTTCTGGCCTCCTGGTCCAAGTTCTCACTTAGTATTGTGTGGTGTGGTATGGACTCTGTGTACTCATTCACGTCGGGATATTTTTCCCATGCCACACACATCCCCTTGAGACACCCCTCCTTCATCCCTCATCCTTAATGCAAGACGTTAAAATGCATGGGTACCACCACTCTTCATGCATCCCACCACTTGGGTTTCCATCTTTCATATCCAAAAGGACCCCCTAGCATCTTAGTTTCATTCCACCTTGTCTCGCCTACTATTTTGGGTCAATGTACTGAAGGATCTCGAATGACAATTTGAAACAAGTCCCGCGTTACAAATATGATTAGTGGTCAATAAAAAAATTGTTCATATTCCAAGTCACATGAGAGAGATACTAGGTTGCGAACATGGTCAATAGTTATCCCCAATTGTTATTGTAGTTCCATGGTATCCTAGATGACAAGCGTGGTGATTCTCTTTTTCTTCCCTTATACCCCATGCACATGACATTAAATTGGGCATCTATGGTATGATCTCTATGACCATAAACTAGGATCTACCACATCCTTATCACACAATGAAAAACAACACGATTTTCCAGAACTAGGTGTGGCTTGATTCCCATCCTCATGAGATACATAGGAATGCCCAGAAATTTTGTCTTCATGTCCATCCCTATATCCTCTGATATTTTCTAGACCCTTGGCCTGAGGTCCCCTCCCTCCGGGGTCATGTGCGATGTGTTGTGGACCGATGTCCTCATTCGAGTTAGGTATACTTTATCACAACTTTCACATTCCATTTAGAACCGTTATCTTCTGTGGTAATCCAAGCCATAGGTCATTAAGCTATACTTCCTAGTCCCACGTGACTTTAAATCATTGCATCTTTTCCACATGATGTTATAATTCATGGGTTGGTCCTAACATATGACCCTAAACTAAGAAACTATCATCCTATCCACATGAAAAAAATGACACTGCATTATGGTGTCCTCACTCGAGGGGACATCATGTTTGGTATCGGTCATCCACCATGTAATTTCTCAAGTCCTAAATATGGAATGATACCTACATCGATGCCCAGATTCACTATCCTAGGTTTGTTTCTTCACAATAAAAACAAACAAATCCACCCTAAAGAACAAACAAGATCCATCAAATGCCACTTCTTTTGGTGCATCGGACAGACCTACACAATAGTATTACCCCTAGAATTAGTACCCTACCATGCCAAATTTTAGAATTGTGTATGGATTGATTCCCATTCTCATGGGATACTTATGAATTCCTAGACATATTTTATTCAGGTCTATCCCTATTTCATAGAATCCTTCTCTTATTTCTAACCACTTGGACTAAGTCCTCTAAGGGGGGGTATGTGGTGTGGTGTAGACTCCCTTTTTCCTCACTCACATCGAGTTTGCAATAGCCACACTACATAGCCCTCTCTTGAGATCTCTCCATCGCCATTTCCTCCACTCATCCTCTAGATTGGTTTTCACTAAAATTGGACCCCTTGAACCTCTGGAAATTCAATAGTGTGCCCAAATGAACTTTGTTTTGGGACCTAGAGTGTTGAGTTCCACATGTACATGTTTTCATCCATTTCCATGCTTCATGTTTCCCTTTATTTGGGTGTTTCATCATCTTTCGCGTCCAAAAGGTCCCCCGAATGACATAGATGATAGGAATCAATTATATCATACCATCTTGGGATAACATCCCCAAGGATTTTGAATGAAAATTTTAAATAATTCCCATGTTGTGAATATGGTCAGCACTTGATGCTCATTTCTTTATTCCCATTTCAGGTCACATGATATGGATGTTGTGTTTCGAACATGGTCAACAGTTATCCTCCATCATTATTCCACCCCCATTAAGATTTGAATATTGGTTGTTTGATTCAAATATCTTTCCCCTCCATCATGTTCAAGTGGAATTTTGACACTCTTGGTGTTATCCCTTAGTACACATTTTCTCATTAAGAGGACGAATCCACAACATGGTGTCATTCGAGGATCTATGCCATTTCCCCTTTCTCTGTATTCCATGCGTTGCAAAGATCTTCTCTGCTCTTGTTTCCCACATCGCACACATCTCACGTTCTCTTAGGTACATGATCAAGGTTTACACCAGCTTGTAAAAACGTCACTTCTTTTAGTCTGATCTCTATGGTCATAAACTAAGACCCCCACCCCATCCTTATCGCATGATGTTAAACTGCATAATTTTCAAGAACTTTGTATGGCTTGATTCTCATTCTTATGGTATACGTAGGAAAACTTGGACATTTCATCTTCGGGTCCATCTCAGGATCCACTAACTATCTCTTCTGTTCATCCTTTTGTCCCTAACTCTCATAAGATTGTGTGGTGTGGTTTGTGTGGGATCATGTCCACATTCACGTTGGGTTTATGATAGTCTCACCATGTACTCCCCCATATAGGCTAGTCCCTATTTTACCAACCTTACCACATGAAATTAATATGTATGGCGTTTCCAGAACTATGTGTAGCTTCGTTCCCATCCTCATGGGATACGTAGGAATGCTCAGGCATTTCTTCTTCGGGTCCAGCACAAGGTATCTCAAATCATTCCCTCTTTCCAGCCTGCTTGGCCCGAACTCTATCAGAATCATGTGGTGTGGTGAGTACCTCTACTATCATCTTTCACGTCAGGTTTATGATATCCATTCCATGTATTTCCCTTCAAGGATCTTCCTTCCATTCTCCCCTTGTCCTTGTCACATGACGTTAAACTGCATGACATCTTCCAGAACTACGTATGGCTTGATTCCCATCCTCATGGTATATATAGAAATTCCTGAGCACTTTCCCTTGTATCCAGCCCCAAGCTAGGCCACCTCTATTATATGTTCTAAATAATACCACTGGGAACACATGGTGTGGTGTGGACTCTTATGGTCCTCATTCATGTTGGGATATGTACTGGATCGTGCATTTCCTTTCTAGGTAACCCTTTCCTCCCAGTATGACGTTAAACTATGTGTCTATCATCTTCATTGTCATGATGTAAAACTATTGGCCACTCTAGGTTCTTTTTAGGGATATCCTTTAAGTAAATGAGTATGATCCCTAATCAAGATCGATGCACTCACTTAATGTGTTTTCATCATGGTGGAATAATTTCATGAGTGTCGTATTTTGTCCAAATAGTCCATCATTCCATCACCACGTTCTACGTACCTTCTATTTTGGATCCTCATTCCCTCTCATGTTTTAATGAACCCCGTAATGTTTATCCTTGAGGCTCTCCTACCATCTCAGGCCAACGTTCCAGAGTACATCGAACAACACTCTGAGTTTGGACCTGTGTTTTTTAATGCATTCAATGGATGGATCTCATTTGTTCATCCCCATTTCAGGATAACAGGATAAATATGTTTTGTTTCGAACATGGTCAATAGTTATCTTCCATATTCATGCCTTTCCTCATTGTGTCCTAAAATTTGGGGTATTTTAATTCATATTTCTTTATTTCCCTTCGTTCGGATTGATTCTAATGCCCAGGGTGTTACCCCACCCGTGCACTAGAGCATGTTGGGAAAAGGGAGATTTGACCATTCTAAGAACTATGTTCTACATTTATAGCCTCTTATCTCGACTTTGAGTATCCTTTATGGTCATCTGTACCCTCAGTGATTGAAGACCGTCTGGCACTCTCATACACAAAGTGGGTAATTATATGGTCATCCCTTGTTTCTCACACCAGTTGTAACCCATGTGAGCTTAGGGACTGGTCATTGGTTTTTTACCACAACTATGATTGAGATTAATTAAAATGGGAAAATAATGAGTCTAAACATGTAATCTAGAATAAGAAAACAAAATTAAAGATGTGTTCTAAGGTTTGGCCAAAACAGGGCCTTTATGGATCATCCCCTTCAATGGACCACATCAACTCCTCCACCCTTTGGTTTTTAGCTTCCAAAACTACCTCCTTCTCCCTAATCCTTCTCTTCTCGCTAGTATACGTAGAGAGGAATGCATTGGTCCTAAATTGCAGTGGATCCCGCTCAGTTTGGAACCCATCCATTTGATTTCTCTCCTACACCACTTTCTCTTAGTATTTTTCCAACTAGATTTCCAATCTTTGAATAGTAGAAGACTAGTTCGCGATGACTGTGGCATTCTCACCAACCTGATCATCCAGAAGAAATACATCCATCTTAGCCTCATGAATTTTCTAAGAATTTTCAGACTCTTCCTGAAGTCTGGACACATCTTGATCTTATATTCTGTCCCATATCTTCTTAGAAAGGTAATCATGGATTTTCATATGAATATGATAGGCATCCACCCCTTTGGCATAGAGAAAGATTATCCAGATGGAGAGTGACCCCATCTGGGTCAGCCATTCAGCCTTTGGATGTTTAAGGAATCATTTGATACACTTCCACCCCTTACATCGCATCATTCTTCTTTGCTCGGCTGCTTTAGGGTTAGAATCATCTATTTCTTCAGGTTCTTCAGGCTAGTATTCAGGAAAGGTGGCTAGAAGTTTAGCGACAGGGTCCTCCTCCAGCATGTGGACCTATTCACTTGTCCCCGCCTCAATGGATTTGCCTCTACTGGATTCTAACTCCACCCTGGAAGTGGAATCACCCATAGCTGCAACTCCCAGGTCACTACGTACCAAAGCTGGATCGCTTTGAATGGTTGGATTTGCATGAGTTGGTACAAGCACTAGTAGATCGCCCATAGGTGTTCTGAATTCAGCAGCTTTTCAAGTCTCCAGTATTGTGATTACTGTATAGGGGAGTGGTACCTTGTTCATTCGAGTTCCATAATGACGAATGTGTGTTTAAATAATGAGACTTACAAGATATTGGTGCGGAGACATATAGTACTTTGGATGCTGGAGTAGTTTCCCCCACAAGAGATCTCCCAGCACTTGTCAGTTCAATAACAGGCGTCGAATCCTTCGAGGATATAGGGACGGATTGAGATTCAGAGGTGGCCACTGCAGCCCCTCCGGTCAGCCTACCACTAAACACTCCATATATGATTGATATCTTGCCTTGTGTCCCCCCAGTTGTAGGTTAAGGGGAATGATCACCAGTATCAATATGCACCTGAATGTAGTAGATATTGGTTGGTGAATCAAAACATGGAAAGAAAAAGGATCAGGATCAGGATTAAGGCCTACCTTGAGTTGTTCAGCCATTTCTGTGTCAGAGATGGAAATATATCCACTCTCATGAGGACTCCTCTAGCGGGTTGATATTCCCTAGGGCTTGTCACCTTCATACTCCCCTTCTTCCTCTCCCCCTTCCTCCACTTATCCTCCTTCTTCTTCTTCTTCTTATTCCTCCTCATTATCATCATCATCATTGGACAATAGTTTTTCTAGTTCATTCTCCGACTCGAGCAACACTTTTACCAGGAAATGTGTTTCCTCATGTTTTCCCCATTGGCACGCATAGACATCCATGGCCATCATATATGAGTTTCTTCAGTAAAATCACACTTTGTCATCAATCTGGAGGAGGCTAACCTCTTGTAGATAGAGCCCATCCCATGTCAACTTTCGATATAAGGCTTCAATACCCAGTGACTACCATAGGGTCATCCATGCTGACCAAAGGGCATGGAAAACTGCATCTTCCGAAGGATAGAGCAGGTAAATTTTCTACTTTTCAGGGAGCTCCCTGACTGCCCCATGAAATGGTATTCTAGACCCCCTCCCTCTCGATGGAGGAGGCGCAGCCATACTATGAAACACTCTGGCCATTGAGGTACCAACTTGTGTTGGCTTAGCCACCTGACTTTTCCCCAACCTTACTTCCCTAGGAGCACTCTTCCTTCTCTCTTACTGTCTAGATTCTGTGCTCGCCACTTTGATCTTCTGGATGCATGTCTACGAAATCACCTCTGGATATGTCTCCACCCAATGTTCAACATAATTCATTGAGAGGCCATCATTGATGTCAAAATGGGGAAGGTTGATTACCTCACCAAAGCCAGAGGTTGTGAACATTAGCCACAACTGGCGAAGGATACAAGGATGTCTCTCTTCCTGGATCTCTATATGCATCTTCTTGGACATCTGTTGTATGTACCCACACTGCCTAGTGAACCTTGATGGAACATAGGGTTTTCAAAGGATCTTATCGTCGATACAAGATTCCAAAAAATCACCTCTAATACTTTTTAATTACTCCCTCTATTCTAACGTGCCTCGCCCATCATCCACCATCTGGCCAATCGGGGTTTGTAATGGGCTAAATAAAAAGTTAGCATGACTTCCAATCGGGAGATTTATCCCTACTTCATTAAGCGTCATCATCTTAATCCCTAAAATTTTCAATAAATACAGTCATAGTCCATCACCTGGGGGATGAATGGAATTCAAAAAATCATATCCACCACACTGATCCTCTATCCAACAATGAAGAATTTGGACGGGGCCGCAGATCCTCCTGGGCGTGCCACCTCTTGAAATTAACCCCAGAATCGCATACCGTCAGGCTAGCACAGGGACCCCCAGGTTAAACCTATGACTGGCCAGCATAATCTTATCCATCACTAGAATCCTAGGAAGGACTCCCATCCTCATGTCCCTCATCGACAGAAGCCATCCGCTTAGGAACGTGGCCATAAATCCAGTATATCGGATGTTTAGATCTTGGATTTTTTTTACACTAAACCCTAGGATTGATATTAACCTATCTATAAGACCCTCCAATAGGACCAAATCTTGCTTCTCTGTGATAGGGCTGGGCACCACCTTCCTCATGATGGAATCTTTTCATTCTTATCTTGCCTTAGAAACAATCCGATACACTTTGGGTAAGCGATTTATTTCAAAAAGTCCTTGATTCCAAGTCTCCCCTTGGTTATCTCCAATAGATGTCATGTCAGAATGGTAGTTTGGGACCTTTCCCCCTAGGTATTCATTGTAGGAAAGAACTCATCATACTAATATCCTTCCAAACAGATGCCTCCGATGAAATGAACATCCCAGTGGATGATACTGACCGCCCCATGCTTAAGATAGAATGTGTATTTATCTATGGACCATCAGCTGAACAGCTCCGGCACTAGCTCCTATTGATGGTATAAATGGAATTGGGATGTCCACATGGATTCAAACAAACCAATGTGTCA
This sequence comes from Viscum album, assembly GCA_963277665.1. Classification (NCBI taxonomy): domain Eukaryota; kingdom Viridiplantae; phylum Streptophyta; class Magnoliopsida; order Santalales; family Viscaceae; genus Viscum; species Viscum album. Next base: position 991,310,609 of record OY728152.1, on the reverse strand, counting down.
CATCTCTACTCAAAATTTCCTACATGTTTAGAATATCCAATATTCTCATTCCCACTTGCTGGTGAAATTGCCTCCAGACCTCAAGTCCCAGTCTTCCTCCCAGCCTTTGGTCTCATCAACAATGTTGCTTCTAAAGGTACTTTCGTAAGAGGATGGAGAGTCCTCAGTAGTCAACTCACTCCCTGTGACTATCTTGGTGTTTTTATTCAGGATGTAAACAACCATATGTGTGGTTTCCTTTGTAGGGAAACCATTGTTCGTGATATTATACCATATAAGATCTCCCTCACATATCACCCACGACCATGGACTATCGGTTTCAAATATCGACTTCAGAAATTCATCCTGAATTCCAAAGTTTTATATTGGAATATTATCGAACATCATATAGTCTCTATGAGCCTGATTTAGCATACCAAGGAGCATCTGGTGATTGGATATAACCTTCCTTTACCCAAAATTCTGAGGATTTCAATCATCTCATCCCTTAGAGTGGCATGGGCAGCCTCTCTCTCAGCGTCAGTCTATTCAACGGCCATCTGGGTGAGTCCTAAAATTTAGAAGTTTCATGTGCAAAATAATAGGTTTTATGTGTCTAAAAAAGAAAATGGCATGAAAAAGAAATTTTCTGAGTCAGTTTCATGAAAAATGTTGGTTGGGTGCGAAGAAAATGGACTTCGCAAGAAAAATTTGAGTATTGCATGAAAAACAATTAATGTGCGTAAACCTGTGACCAAAAAAGGGTTTTTCATAAAAAACTGGTGGAATTTTTCATGTGATAGCTTGTTTTCTTTTTGCAGGTGATATCCGGTATGAAGAGTGGGACCCTCAAGAATTTATATGAGTGGATTTTCATTTTAACACGCACAAAAAGGAATTATGTGCACAAGTCCCATTTTTCGCGCACCACCAGATATAAGTTGGAGTGTTCAAAGTTTCACTCAGAATCCAACCTTCACACCCCTTTTTAGCTCAGATTCTGAGGGGGCATTTTTTTGCACTAAAATCTGATTGAAGGCGAAAATGGGCATTAGTGGATGAATCCCAAGACATATTTCCATTCATCGGATGATCCCGAGACCCAAAGGGAGGCAATGCATAAAATTTGAGTGTTTCACATAAAAAAAGGATATGTGAATAAAACAGTAGAGGTTCATGAAAACGGTGGCATTCGGCACTTAATATTGTGTTCCCGAACCAAATGGTTCACGCTAGGCTCCTGAGAAGGCTTCATCCTATGCATGCAAATGGGTTGAGTTGGTGTGTATTTTTCTGTTGAGGTTTAACGCACCAACCCCATTGTCCCTACGAAGTTTCCCAAACACGTCTATAAAAAGAATTTCACCCCCCCCCCTCGCCACTTTTGGATGGATGAAGAATTGGACCCGTGTCTCATTCGTGAAATCTGACCCCTCCCACATGAAAAACATGGCTTCCAGGTACTTAATTTTGTGTGACAGGTTTCCCATTAGTCTACCTTTGGGTGGGCTCCCTAGAGATTTATCCTCACCCGCTACCTTTTTATTACAAGGTAATTTAATGAAATCCGGATCCTTTGCGTGCAATTATAGGCCTTTGTGTGAAACCATTCCTATCTTCATGCCAAGCGTCCTTTGTTCAAACTTATTGCATGCAAAACCTGGCCTTTTTACACAATACTCACCCATTGTGCATGATCCTTCCAATTGCAAACAATCCTCACCTATTGCGCCAACACATTCTTATTGCATGTATCCCTACCTTATTGCGTTCACACCTCCCTATTGTGCACAAAACCCACCCTTTTGTGTATAGCTCCCCAGTTTACATGCAATCAATCTTCCTTTCATACAAACTTTAACATTAATTCAATGTACCTCCCTTCCTACATAGAACCATATTTGAACCCCTAACCTAATGCGCAACACCCATATTTTGTGCGCACCTCTTCCGTATGGCCCTCCAGGCTCGTATGAAGTGATTTCAAGGTCCAAAGAGTAGTGCTACATGTTGTGTTGCCTTGCCTTGTGCTTCTCCACATAGGCACACTAATGGTTGTTGCTTCTTCTCATAGCCACGCTAATGTGATCCCCTCAATGGATCACTCCACAACCCCATATCCACCCAGAATTGCCAGCTCCTTCCCTTCACCAAGGGTTATAGCACGCCTATTATGTAATACCAAGGGGTGGGGAGTGAATCCTCATTTGTCTGAGCTGTAGGAAGTTAAACTTGCACGCATCCTCATCCCTAACACATTATGATAAACTGTGGCCTCTCCCCATGAAATATACACAGGGTGCCTCACCTCGAACATTTTCCACACCCACTAGTCTTCATGGGAGTGAGATCTTCCTCACATGGAATGAGATCCTCCTTTCATGGAACGAAGTCTATCTGTAGGGGAGGGAAACCAACCTGGTTTAAGCCCATAGCCTTTCCGGTAGGAGGTATCACCATTTCTCCTCCTATATTCTTCCATTCACAAATACCATAGGAGAGATGGCCATAGGGGACTCTTGATTCCCCATCCCCCACCCTTTGGGCTTTATCTACATTGGGCCTCCATCTTGGAGAGACTCCCAAAATCCATATCTATGGGCCACTAACCACACATAAGCCCCACTCTATTCCTTATAGATGCACCTTTTGCGACATGATCGACATATCATTGTTGCCTCTTATTTCTCACACCGAGCATGAATCACATAGGCTTAGAGTAAGCATCGTCCATGGAATCCTCTTTGAGCCTCCTTAGTGCATAAGCCCTATACCTTACCACCAAAATACATGGACTTTAATATTTTACCTCTCCATGAAAGGTATATAGGAATCCTTCATGAGTTTCAAGCCCATCACCCATCGGTCCCAACCATTTCACGTCAGTTCACCCTCACCCCGTATGATGCTAAACTGTATGCTTACGAACTACATGGGTTTTGATCCCTATCACCAAGGTAGATTACATAGGAATCCTTCATGAGGTTTAACCCCAAACACTGGTAAACTTAGGTGTCCCCCTTGCTGGTATCCACATCCTTGTTACATCCATTAGTGGCATCAGATCAATTCTTGGGAAGCTAACTATGCATAATCCCTATACAATCCATAATCATACAGCCATGATTGTCCCTCTTTCGATGGGTCACTAACCATGTGTAAGACCCAAAATGTCTTTGGGATTTTTTCCTTTTTGTACACCCCAATTCATCACCCATTCGAACTATATGGGTTTTGATCCTTGTCTTCTGAAGAGGGTATGTAGGAGGCCCCCATGAGGTTGAATCCCAACCAATAGTAAACCTTGGTTTCCCCCTTTCTGAGACCCAAGCAACATCAAATTCATCCTCATTGGATTTTTTATCTAACCATCCATTAAACCCCTTAGGTACTCCCTCTTAGGAATGTACCCATCTGATCCACTCCCATCAGAGTCCTGGTCTGTCTGATCTGTCTTCAATAAACGTTAAACTCATGGCATACCCCATGTTAAACATGAGAATCTAAGGAAAACCTATGGGAAATTCCTAGGTCATATAATTCCCCTCCATTGATGTGGGATGCCTCAGGTTTTAATGCCCTTGATAATCCCTATCATAAGGGTAATAAATTCTAGGTGTACCAGTGATTTAGCATCCAGACACACCAGTGATGCCCAACGTGACTTCTCCCCTCACCGAAGCTTGATGCACTGATAAAACCCCTTCGAAGGTCCTGACAGAAGTAGAATAATCGACTGGTGTTTGCAAAGATGTGGAACCAAGAAGAGTTTTATGAACAATATCTAAATCTATAAGGGAAACCTGGACTAGGTGACGAATTTTGATGAGGAATCCACAAAAGGAGAGACCTACATCCCATTATCTTATTTCGATCAAGGAGTAAGCATCCATGAATAAGCAATGTATGTCGCCCTCCTTTGGAAATAATTAATGTGGGGAAACAGGCAGTGCGTCGCAGCACGATGGCGTATTCCCCAGTGAAAGCGTTGGAAACAGTATAGTCAGCAATATTTCTTTTCATTCAATCCCACCAGTAATACTACCAAAGGTCTCTGTATATCTTAGTGATTCCAAGATTAATGGAAAATCATAAACTATGATCTTCACTGAATAATTCTCTCTTCAACAGAGAATCACATGGAAAGAGAAATATCATTCAAAATCTTATAACAACTTCTACATCATCATTAAATTTTGGAAACTTTCCATTCTTAATAGACTCTACCTTTTCCAATAAAACATGATCCCCATTATGATCTTGTTTATTTATTTCTAATAGATATGATTTTACTAAAACTTTAAACAAAAAAAAGGAAGTTTCTGTATTCATAATTTCTAGGCCAAAATTCATCAAATCATTAACCAAAGGGTTATGTTACAAACCTAACACTGTTAATATAGAATTATCATTCCAGATTAAAGAATTGTATGGTATGTTTTCTTTTTTAGGATGGTAACGAATCATGTAGTCATAATCCTTAATTAGTTCTAGCCATGTTATTTTTCTCATGTTCTAATCTTCATGAGTAAATATATATTTCAAAATTTTATGATCAACATATATTTCACACTTTAATCCTTATAAATTTTTCCTAAAAAAATTTATATAAAAAAACCATGATAACTAATTCTAAATATTACATAGGATAATTTAACTCATGAGGTTTTAGTTCATATGAAGTATAATCATTTACTTGGTCGTTCTGCATCAAAACACTACTAGGTACCTTTAATGAATCATTTCTATAGATGAAAAAATGATCTTTTCAAGATGGTGGGTCTAAAATAGGATCTTTAATCAATATTGTTTTTAGTTCCTATAAAAAATCATTACACTCTTTCATCTAGATGAATTTAACTCCATTTTGAGTTAACTTAATTAGTGGTATAGATAATTGAGAAATTTTTTTAACAAATCAATGGTAGTAACCCACACTTATAAGAAAACTACAAATCTCAGTGATTTTTTTGGTCTTGTTCATTCTTCAACAACTTTAGTTTTGGAAGGGTTAATAATAATTCTTTACATAAAGAAAATATTTACAAGGAAATAAATCTATTGCAACCAAAATTTACCCTTACTAAATTTTCCATATAACTTATCTTATTTAAAGGTATGAAAAACAATCCTTAGGTTTCCTTAATTTTCCTCATGAAATTTTTAATATACCAATATATCATCAATAAACACAACCACAAACTTATCCAAGAACTCATGGGAAACTCTATTCATAAGGTCCATAAATACAGTTGGAGCATTCATCAACCTAAAGGGTATAACTACAAACTCATAATTCCTGTGTCTAATCTAAAATGTTATCTTTGGAATATCAACCCCCTTCACCTTTAATTGATGGTATCTTGTCCTGAGATTAATCTCCGAAAAATACTATTCTCTTTAGATCTAAAAAACTATTAATAATATGTAAAGGATACTTATTCTTAACATTAATTGTATTCAAGGATCTATAATCATTGAAAAGCCTCATTGAATTGTCTCTCTTTTTAATAAATAATATAGAATCACCCAATGGTGAGGTTCTATGAAAAATGAAACCTTTATCTAGAAAATCCTATAACTACTTGTTCAATTCCAAATTTTTTACTTTATCCATTCAATAATAAGGTTTTAAAATTGGTTTTGTGTCAAGAAATAAGTTAATAATAAACTAAACTTCCAAATTAGGTATAATAATAGGTAACTCATCAGGAAAAAATCAGATATTAATTCACTATAGGGACATCACTAAATTGGACAATCTCCCCTTTCTAAATAATATGTGCAAGATAACATTCATTTCCTTATTTTAATAGTTTCTCAGCTTCTTAATATGTATTCAAAGATATGAATTGATTATTATTTAATAACAAAAACTCATTCTAAAAACAACTTATATAGCTCTACAATCTATCTTAGGATGGAAAATATAATGTTAATCTATACCCATAATAACATAAAATTCTACTAAAGAAAAAAACAGTTTGTAGGTAAATTCTTTCGACAAACAACAAATGAAAGATTCCTATAATTTATTTTTTTCCCTATTACATCACCCATGTTTTTTTACCAAAAGTTTGGTCTTCATATGTAGTGGTTTAATTTTTAATGTATCAAAAAAATTCTCAGTGATGAATGAATGTGTAAACCCTAAATCAAACAAAAAATTGGAATATTCTAAATAAATAAGTAATGTACTTGTTACCACTTTATTTTATGGACCATCATCTACTAAAGTTGTTGAAAATTATTTCACCACACCAAAATACTTATAGTATTTCTACTTTCCATCATTAGTGTTCTTATTCAAACACACATATGCATAATGACCCTTCTCATAACATTTAAAACACTTTACTTCCAATTTATCAAAATTGGTCTTACCACTACAAATATATTTTTCATTTCAATCATGATCCATATACCCAAAATTTACACCTCTTAAGAACATCCACAATTTCATAATACATTTCCAAGAGTGATTTTTATCACACTTCTCACAAATTGAAAACGTTATTTTTTTACTTCAGATTCCATTGATATATTTTTTATACTTTATATCATATGGATATATTTTTATTAACTTTTTCATAGAACACATAATCATTAGAAAACTCTATTTCCACCTTCTCGGTACATTTAACAAGTTCCTATGAACATTTAAATTCACAATATGGAAATGATATTTAGTATCTTGGATTTTATCCTGAATAAAACAGATTAATTTTTCTATCAAGATCCCAAATAAAATGTGGAACATACCTTTCCAATATGTTAAGGTCTTATTCATACATAGACACTAAATATTGCACCTTTTTTCTCAGTTCTAATAATTATTTTCCAACCTAAGTCATATTTTTTTTGGAAAATATTTCTCAAGGAAAATATTCTTAAATTCATCCCATTCCAAGGTATCGATCTCTTATCTTTCTCTAGTATTATTTATCATTTACCACCATTGATTAGCCTCACCTTCAAAATTGTATATATCAAGACTTACCTTTTGATAATATGAACAACTCGTGAATTTGAAAATCTTTTCTAGGGCTTTAATCCATCCCTCAACTAGCATTGGGTCAAAATATACCCTAAATGCATGAGGGTGTTATCTCATAAAATTCTCCATTGAATACATATTTCTTTATGGTTAATATAGTTTCCATCTAGCATGGATTATATCCCCATTTATATCCTATATAAACTAAACCATCATTATAAAAAATTTCTCAGTTCTAATTCCAACCATTTTAATTTATTGATTTGGAAGGATGTTTTCCTCTTTATACCTTCCTACACTACTATAATTTGGTATTTTCCTAATGGTAGTATACCAACGGTTTACTTAAACCGTTGGTATAGTGAGCCTTTGCCAACGGTTTATTTAAACCGTTGGTAAAGGGAATTTCGGCGGACCCTTTCCCAACGGTTCACCAGAATCGTTGGGAAAGGTGTGCCTTTACCAACGGTTTTTATAAACCGTTGGCAAAGGTTTTCCCCAAATTCCAGATCGTGATCTCCTCTCCCCATTAGGACAGAGCCCTAATATATTCGCTCCGCTGCTCTCGCGAACCCCATCCGATTCCACTGCTCTCACGAATACGAACACCAGCACCCCCCATCCCAACAGGTACACCCCCATACGAATAGGTAAAATTTGATCTCAACCATATTGTTGTAGTTGTTTTAATGAATAGATTTTTTCCAGGTGTTGGTGGTTTACTTGATTATTGAAATTAATATCTAAATAGGATACTGTTTGTGTTTGTGAAGACTTATTTAATGTTTTTATATTCTATGTTTGGAAGGAGAGTGTTCAAAACATGTAAATCAGAGTTGGGGGATGCTATCGTGAATGTTTACATGTTTTGGATAATGGATTGTGGGAATTATGGATTGTGTTCAAACCAATTTGATATGTTTTGGATAATGGATTGTGGGGGTAGGGGGTGTCAACGGGGGTGGGTGGGTTGTCCACGGGGGTGGGCGGGGCTGTCCACGGGGGTGGGAAAGGCTGTCCACAGGGGTGGGAGGGGCTGTCTAGGGGGTGTGGGCTGTCCTGGGGGTCTGGGTGGGGTGTCCTGGTGGGGGAGGGGTGTGTGGGGTGTCCAGGGGGGTGGTATGTCTAGGTGGTGGTGGTGGGGTTGCAGGGGAGGGGGGTGTGGGCTGTTTGGGAGGGTGGGCAGGGCTATCTAGGGGGGGTACGGGGTGTCCAGGGGGGTAAGGGGGTGGGAGGGCTGTCCACAAGGGTGGACGGGCTATCCACGGGGGTGTTCGGGCTGTCAAGGAGGGGTGGGCGGGCTGTCCAGGGGGGTGGGTGGGCTGGCCACGGGGGGTAGGGGTGTCCAGGGGGGTGGGTGGGCTATCCAAGGGGGTGGGGGCTGTCCTCGGGAGAAGGGGTGTCGAGGGGGGTGGGTGGGCTGTCCACGGGGGTGGTTGGGCTGTCTAGGGGGTAGGGGTGTCCACGGGGGTGGGCGGGGTTGTCCAGGGGGTGTGGGCTGTCCTGGGGGTCTGGGTGGGGTGTCCTGGTGGGGCAGGGGTGTGTGGGGTGTCTAGGTGGGGTGGTATGTCTAGGTGGTGGTGGTGGGGTTGCAGGGAAGGGGTGTGGGCTGTTTGGGAGGGTGGGCGGGGCTATCCAGGGGGGTACGGGATGTCCAGGGGGTACGGGGGTGGGCGGGATGTCCACAAGGGTGGAAGGGCTGTCCACGGGGGTGGCCAGGCTGTCAAGGACGGGTGGGAGGGCTGTCCAGGGGGGGTGGGTGGGCTGGACACAGGGGGTAGGGGTGTCCAGGGCGTGGGCGGGCTATCCAAGGGGGTGGGGGCTGTCCATAGGGAGAAGGGGTGTCGAGGGGGGTGGGTGGGCTATCCACGGGGGTGGTTGGGCTGTCTAGGGGGTAGGGGGCATCCACGGGGGTGGGTGGGTTGTCCACGGGGGTGGGCGGGGCTGTCCACGGGGGTGGGAAAGGCTGTCCACGGGGGTGGGCGGGGCTGTCCAGGGGGTGTGGGCTGTCCTGGGGGTCTGGGTGGGGTGTCCTGGTGGGGGAGGGGTGTGTGGGGTGTCCAGGGGGGTTGGTATGTCTAGGTGGTGGTGGTGGGGTTGCAGGAGAGGGGGTGTGGGCTGTTTGGGAGGGTGGGCAGGGCTATCCTGGGGGGTACGGGGTGTCCAGGGGGGTACGGGGGTGGGCGGGCTATCCACAAGGGTGGACGGGCTGTCCACGGGAGTGGTCGGGCTGTCAAGGAGGGGTGGGTGGGCTGGCCAGGGGGGTGGGTGGGCTGGCCACAGGGGGTAGGGGTGTCCAGGGGGTGGGCGGGCTATCCAAGGGGGTGGGGGGTTGTCCATAGGGAGAAGGGGTGTCGAGGGGGGTGGGTGGGCTGTCCACGGGGGTGGTTGGGCTGTCTAGGGGGTAGGGGGTGTCCACGGGGGTAGGTGGGTTTTCCACAGGGGTGGGCGGGGCTGTCCACGAGGGTGGGAAAGGCTGTCCACGGGGGTGGGCGGGGCTATCCAGGGGGTGTGGGCTGTCCTGGGGGTCTGGGTGGGGTGTCATGGTGGGGGAGGGGTGTGTGGGGTGTCCAGGGGGGTTGGTATGTCTAGGTTGTGGTGGTGGGGTTGCAGGGGAGGGGGTGTGGGCTATTTGGGAGGGTGGGCGGGGCTATCCCAGGGGGGTACGGGGTGTCCAGGGGGTACGAGGTGTCCAGGGGGTACGAGGGTGGGCGGGCTTTCCACGAGGGTGGACGGGCTGTCCACGGGGGTGGTCGGGCTGTCAAGGAGGGGTGGGCGGGCTGTCCAGGGGGGGTGGGTGGGCTGGCCACGGGGGGTAGGGGTGTCCAGGTGGGTGGGCGGGCTATCCAAGGGGGTGGGGGCTGTCCATAGGGAGAAGGGGCGTCGAGGGGGGTGGGCGGGCTATCCAAGGGGGTGGTGCTATATTGGTTTTGGATTGTTTGAGGTACTCTTAGTGTATTATAAACCCTCATTTGTTCCATATTCATTTAAATTGATTTAATATCATTTTTTTCACACACATCATTATATCCTCTCAAACTATATTTAGATTGTATTTTCAATCGTATGGTGTTAAATATTTTAGTAAATGTTCATACTAACTTCTTTTATGTGTTCTAGGGGTTTAGACTAATGATAGGGCTGCATGATTATTGTGGGGGTATTCTTTTCATATAAATATACATATACACCCCTCCCCCCTTGGACAACCTGACCACCCCCACGGACAGCCCGCCCACCTGGACACCCCGACCCCCCTAGATAGCCCCCCACCCCCTGGACACCTCCGACCCCCCGGACGGCCCCACCACCCCCTAGACACCCCGCACCCCCCTGGACATGCCACACCCCCCTTGGACAGTCCCGCCACTCCCATGATCCTCATCCTACTCCTCATCCTGATCTACTTGGAGAAGTTAAAGTATAAAACTCATATACTCCCAATAAGACCCTTAAGGATTATGTATTCCTTGATCCACTTCCAATATCTTACTGGTCAATCTGTGAATATAGGCATTAGAAATTTTGTATCTTATTTTCTTATATACACTGTATTTTGTTGTATTTCTTAATATGATTCTCATATAGAGTAATGTGTCAGTTATGCTTTTATATAGAGTAAACAATTGTCATTTACGTAAATATTTTTTTGATTAAACTTTAATATTATTGAATTGCTTTGAAATGACTTATTGCGATTTTTTTACAGAATGGATAGAATTTGGATGTACGAAACTGATCGGATTTCAACCGATTTTCAAAATAATTTGAACAACTTTTTAGATTTTGCATTTGACAAGGCTTCAGATAGTGGTCGCATACACTGCCCATGTTTTAATTGTGTTGGAAGACCTTGGTTGAGCCGTGAATCAGTTAGCTATCATATAACCAAATATGGTTTCCAAAAAAACTATTATGTGTGGTATCACAATGGAGAGAAAATGGAATCTCAAAATGTTGATGATCCAAATGATAGGACTGAATTGGAGAGTTTGATATATGATCTGTTTCCATTTATTCGACATCATGATAAGGAAAGTATGTCCAGCCAACAAGATTTCAATACAAGCACACATGATGCGTCCAATGAAAATGATGATATTGATAGGGTGAAAAAATTGAATGATGCTGCGACGACTACAGTATATCGGCAATGTGATAAAATGAAAAAGTTGGAATTTTTAATCCGATTTTTTCATGGGAAAACTATGTATGGGATTTCAAATACTGCAATTGATTATATTCTTACCTTCTTGAAGGACTTACTTCTAGATGATGTAGATATTCCCTCAAACCACTATATGGAATGGAAGTTGGTTGATGAACTTGGATTCTTAAAAAAAAAATCATGCTTTCCCGAATGATTGCAGCTTATTTTGGGAGGAAACTGCTGAAAGAAATGATTGTATAAAATGAGAAACCTCCCGATGGAAGCTAAAAGATGATGGAACACCATCTCGTGTGCCACAAAAAGTAATGTGGCACTTTCCATTGATCCCCAGATTACAGAACCTTTTCATGTCTGATGAAATATCCGTAAAAATGCGATGGCATGACACCGAGAGAAAAAAAGAATAATGAAGAGTTGGTTCACCCTGCAGATGGATTTTCATGGCAGATATTTGATGCTCGATATCCTGAATTTGCAACCGACGTGTGTAATGTGATACTGGGTCTTTCGTGTGACGGTTTTAATCCATTTGGGCAGATTCTTACTTCGCACAGCACATGGCTGGTTTTCATACACATTTATAACCTTCCCCCTTGGTTGTGTATGAAAAAGCCTTACACTTTCTTGAGTATACTGATATCTGGCACTTCTAATCTCGGAAATGATATAGATGTATACATGCAACCTTTAATAAAAGAGTTGAAACTTCTTTGGGATGTGGGTGTGCCCACATACGATGCATGTTCGAAAGACATATTTCAGATGCGTGCTGCACTTATGTGGACTATCAATGATTTTCCTGCTTATGAAATGATGTCTGGATGGAGCTCAAAAGGAAAATTGCCATGTCCTGTTTGTATGAAGAATAATCGATCGAGAAGACTGAAATATCGTCGTAGTTTTAGTTTTATGGGACAACGATGATTCTTTCCAATGAACCATCCATATAGAAACAATCGTCGAAGATTTGACAATACCATGGAGAATGACGATCCACCTCAGCGTATGTCTGGAACAGATGTGCTTAATGAATTGAAAGATTTCAGTTATTCATTTGGGAAGAGTGCAATGAAATCTAGAAAGAGGAAAAATGTTTCCAATGATACCTGTTACAATTGGAAGAAGAAGAGTATATTCTTTGAGTTTTCATATTGGTCAACCAACTTGTTATGTCATTGCTTAGACGTAATGCACATTGAAAAAAATATATGTGAAATGTTGCTTTCGATTCTTCTAAATGTCAAGGGGAAGACAAAATATGATTTACGATCTCGGCGCTACTTGGTAGATTGGGGGATCAGACCAAAATTGCATCCTATCTATATCAGTGAAAATAAATGGCAAGTTCCATGTGCTTCTTATGTGATGACTCTTGCTGAAAAAAATCAATTTCTGGAAGTGCTAGAGACTATTAAAGTTCCTGATGGCTATTCAAGCAATATATCAAAACGGTTCAACAGAAAAGAGTTGAAGTTGAAATCTTTGAAGACTCATGATTATCACATCCTTTTGCATGAGTTGATTCCAATAGAAATTCGTCATCTCTTGCCCAATAATGTTAGAGTCTCAGTTATTCGGTTGTGCTATTTGTTTAGAGATCTTTGTGCTAAGAGGTTGTCCAAATCCCTCATGCAAAAACTATTGGCAGAGACACCATTAATTTTGTGTGAGTTAGAGAAAATATTCCCTCCATAATTTTTTACATGCATGTTGCATCTGACTGTCCATCTTCCGACCGAAATACTTCTTGGAGGACCCGTTGCTTTCTGTTGGATGTATCCAACTGAAAGAAACATGTGCACATTGAAATCATATGTTCGGAACAGAAATTATCCCGAAGGTTCTATTGTGAACGGTTACTTGGCTCAAGAATGTATGGATTTATGCTCAATGTATTTGTCTGATCATACTACGAGAATAAACAGACCAATGAGAAATGAAGAATAACAGTATGGGAAAATTGAACCTAGTTTTCCATCACTTCCTCAGACAGGAGGAATTTCGGGATCATATACATTGACAACATTAAGCCTTGAAGAGTGAGAGATGGAACATCGCACAGTGTTGTTCAATTGTGATTTGTTCGATGAGTATATAAAGTAAGTTAATTGTACATGTATCTCTTATCTTATATCTTGTAATTTTAAATATTTGTTAAACTATTATTATTTTTATCTACAGGGAACATAAAGAATTGATATATAGAAAGCATCGTTCTTTATCTTTGAGAAAGAAGGAGACTTTTCATAGTAAAGGGTTTTCTGCTTGGTTGAAATTGAAGGTAAAAATATTTCTGTAATAACTAAATAAAAATAATATTTAATTAAGTTTACTATTTGTTTATATTTCAGGTATCGAGTTTTCCTACAGACTCTGTTTCTGAGGAAATAAGAGCTTTGGCTTTTGGTCCTAATACCATGGTTCGTGCTTGTAAATCACTTGTGATCAATGGATACAAATTTTTTATCACTGAACGAGCAAGAAACATGAGAACACAGCATAATGGTGTTATGCTAATTGCCACAATAGACTGTTATGCCAGTTCATCAGACACTAGAACGCGTTCTTAAAATGTTGCTTATTATGGTGTCGTGGAGAAAATAATAATTTTGGATTATTACTCGCATGGTCGAGTCACGATGATGAAATGTCAATGGTTTGATTCAATGACGAGGCAAGGCAGCTTTATTGATGATTGTGGATTTTGAGTTATTGACATGACTCGCACTCTTGCCACCGATGAACCATATATATTGGCATCAATGGTGAAACAAGTTTTTTATGTCAAAGATCATCGTCATCCTAAATTCGGTGTAATTATTGAAGTAAATCCTAGACATGTTTTTGATGATAGTGATGATGAAGTTGACACTATCCCTACTGCAATTGGAAGTAATCCGTTTATTACTTATGATGACCCCAACAGCTCAATTGTCAGAGTTGATTTTGAACCCGAAGTTGTGGTGGGAAATATATAGAATCATACAGTCGTGTTCTCACCTACATGTTTCACCTACATCATTCAGAGTGTGTATCCTAGAACTTACCTTCATAAAACCATAAATATTATGTTTCATTATGTTCTTTTTATCATAATGGTTTTTCTATATTTTGTTTTTTGGGTTACACATTAGTTATCTGTTTCTAATTACTTCCATATTTGTTTTCATTGCAGGAAATGACACCCATTGAAGAGAGGCGGTGGAAAAAGATGACAGATAATAATCGTCGCATGGTACAGATGTGTGTTCCTCCACTCATCCCTATTGTGAGTATTTTATTTCAAATATAAATATTTCAATAACTTATAATATCATGTGTTTACTTTTATGTCAAACTTTTTTTCAGGATCCACGCCCTAGACGACAGATATCTGACGAGGAGCCTGATATTGCTCCCAGTAGAGAGGTTGGTGGTACGAGGGCTTGTGGGGTGAGAGTTAGACGATCCACTACCACAGACGTATCTTCTACGCCCTATTTTGATCCTGGCGTGTCATCAGGGACATATGAGATATTTAGACCTCCGATGTTTACACTACCAGCTGGCCAGATGTCTATGCCATCATCTTTTGCTTCTGGTTCATTATCTCCAGGTTATTATATTCCACCTTCTTCGAATCCTGCTGTGACACAGTATCTGGCTGAGGAGCATACACTAAGGGATAATCCACCTATACAGGATATTCCTTCAGCTTCTGCACCCATTGATCCGACTACCACAGGTATATTTATATAACTCTATCAAATTTTAATACCAAAATTTATTTTTATTATAACTTTTATTGATATTATTTTTCTTTAATAACAGATTCATCTATAGATAGGAGGCTGGGGAGGGGCGTACTTTCTTGCGTGCGATATGGAACCGCCAGACACAGTTGATGGTAGAATACAATGTTGATGGACAAATGATTGAGAAATCTGGGCAGCAATGTCGGGGTTTTTTGGCGACGCTAGCCAAATACTCCAATATCATTCCGGTCAGCCCTCTCTCTTGGAGACATCTGCCACCCGAAGTCAAGGATAACGCGTGGGCACAAATATGGGTAAAAAATCTATTGGATTTAATGTAGTATATTTTTGTATTTAAATGAACTAATCAATTTGGTTTCAACTTCGGTTTAACTTCCCTGATGGCGAAGGTGCACGACCAGCGCGTTTAAAAGAGCTAGGAGAGATTTGGAGAGAATATAAGAATGAGCTGTATGTTGGCTGGTGTGATAGAGTGGGCACAGAGTTAGAGACATTACCTATCGTGGATGACTGCCCGATAGAGCAATATCGCCAAATGATTACCCATTGGGAGACTGCCAAATTTAAGGTATTAATTTCATTTGAGTTATTTAAATGAGAGTTTTCATATTTTGCATTAATATAATATTATTAATTATTAATCATTATTTAGGAATCTTCTGAAAAAAACAAAAAAAACATTGATTCAAAGAAATACCTCCACACTTTGGGGCGCACAACAATGTCAGATCATGAGAGGCAGCAGGTACGATATAGTTGTTTATAATTTTTCATTAGGACTTTCCATTTTTATTGGATCCTACTTAAATTATGTGATTTATTGAATAATGAATATATGATTATACTTTCACTTTATATTGTTTCAATGTCATTACAGAAGCACAAAATGAATATTGAAGGATGTATCCCTCGAGTAAAATTGTTTTTCTCGAGTAGAAGAAAAAAATATGGAACTGCGGTAAATGAACCGACCCAAGAGAAGATTGTAAGTTTTAATTTGTTTATTTCAAAGTTTAATATCTAATTTGAAATTTAATAATCTATTAATATTTTTTACAGGCTGCTTTAGAGGCTCTTGATTCCCAGGAGCCGGACAATTTTGGGCCACACGATCATTTATATCAGGTTTTGGGAGATGAGCACTCTGGTCGAGTACGCTGCCGACCTGGTAAGAATATAGTCCCGACGAGGTATTGGTCGTATCCAGGTATCCATTCTAGTACCACCGAGTGGGAACAGGTCAAGGAGCATGCAAGACGGTCTCATAAAAGGGTCACAGAGTTGGAAGTACAAGTTCAAACAAGAGACAGAGAATTTATGAAACTGATGAGAGCTTTATCTTCATCACTTTCACCAGAGGCTAGTGCGGCTTTTCAGAAATTTATGTCGTCGATGGGTGCATCATCCAATGCACCAGGCGGCAGATCTAGTGGCGATCGAGATGATGAAGTTCCTGGTGATGACGAGGATTCTGAAGAGGAAGAGGACGAGGATGAGGATGTGCATGAGGGCGAGGATGGGCCCGAGGGTGAGGATGGGGCCGAGGGCGAGGATGATGCCGAGGATGAGGACAACGACGAGGACAGAGATGACGGCGAGGATGAGGCTGGTGATGATAGTGGTGATGGTGATGGTGATTAAAGGTAGATTGATCCATTACATTTTTGAATTCCGTATGACTCTTTATTTTTGAACATGGTTTTCCACTTTGGGGTTTTCCTCTGCTTCATAGGGACGTTGCATTCAGATTCTATTTTTTGCACTTGATTCTTATTGTATGATTAGTCTACTACATAGACCTTCAGTATTCCTTGGTACTGTGATGCTCATTTTTCTATTTTTTTTTACTTAGCTTTCTTAGTTAGCCATGTATTTCATGTTTATGCATGTGGAAGATGATATGGAAAATGTGCTTTGAAGTAGTGGCCGGCACCACTAACATTTATTTGAAATGGACAGGATTTTAAGTGAAAACAAAAACTGGCATACGGAATACAGACCAAACGCATTTGGATTCTGTTTAAACTATAGTAAAACGATCCATGGGTCATATGTGATGTGTACGAGTCAACCCCGCCTCAATCTGAGGTCCGGTGTGGTCGGTACCACTCAAAGTGTCTTTCTTTTGTTTAAAATGGATGCGCTTTTAAGTAAAAAAACCACATACAGAAAATGGAACAAACACATTCAGATACTGTTGATACTTTAGGACATGTATCCATGGGTCATTTGTGGCGTGTAGGAGTCAACCCCGCCTCAATACGAGGAGCGGTGTGGTCGGCACCACTCAAACTTTGTCACTTTTCTTTGAAATGGACAACGGTTTAAGTTAAAACAACAACTGACATACGGAAAACCAACCAAACGCATTTGGATTCTGTTGAAACTTTAGGACAATGATCCATGGGTCATATGTGACCTGTACGAGTCAACCCCGCCACAATCCGAGGGCTGTTGTAGTCAGGACCACTCAAAGTGTGTCACTTTTCTTTGAAATGGACAACAGTTTAAGTTAAAACAACAACTGACATACTGTAAACGGACCAAAGGCATTCGGATACTATTGATACTTTAGGACATGTATCCATGGGTCATTTTTGACATGTAGGAGTCAACCCCTCCTCAATCCGAGGGCCGGTGTGGCCGGTACCACTCAAAGTGTCTTTCTTTTGTTTAAAATGGATGCGCTTTTAAGTAAAAAAAACACATATGGAAAACGGACCAAACGCATCCGGGTTCTGTTGAAACTTTAGGACAATGATCCATGGGTCATTTTTGACGTGTACGAGTCAACCCCGCCTCAATCCGAGGTGCAGTGTGGCCGGAACCACTCAAAGTGTCTAACTTTTCTTTGAAATTGACAACAATTTAAGTTAAAATAACAACTGACATACTGAAAACCGACCAAACGCATTCAGAATCTATTGAAACTTTAGGAAAACCATCCATGGGTCATATGTGACGTGTAAGAGTCAACCCCGCCTCAATATGAGGTGCAGTGTGACCGGTACCACTCAAAGTGTCTAACTTTTCTTTGAAATGAACACCAGTTTAAGTTAAAACAACAACTGACATACCGATAACCAACCAAACGCATTCAGATTTTGTTTAAACTATAGGGAAACGATTCATGGGTCATATGTGATGTGTACGAGTCAACCCCACCTCAATCCGAGGTCCGGTGTGGCCGGTACCACTCAAAGTGTCTTTCTTTTTTTTAAAATGGATGCACTTTTAAGTAAAATAAACGACATACGGAAAACTGACCAAACACTTTCGGATTCTGTTGAAACTTTAAGAAAATAATTTATGGGTCATTTGTGACGTGTAAGAGTCAACCCCACCTCAATCCAAGGCGCGGTGTGGCCGACACCACTCAAAGTGTCTAACTTTTATTTGAAATGGACAGGATTTTAAGTGAAAACAACAACTTGCATACGGAAAACGGACCAATGCATTCAGATTCTGTTGAAACTTTAGGACAAAGATCCATGGGTCATATGTGACGTGTACGAGTCAACCCCGCCACAATCTGAGGGCCGGTGTGGCCGGGACCACTCGAAGTTTGTCAATTTTCTTTGAAATGGAAAACGGTTTAAGTTAAAACAACAACTGACATACGGAAAATGGACCAAAGGCATTCGGATACTATTGATACTTTAGGACATGTATACATGGGTCATATGTGACGTGTACGAGTCAACCCCGCCTCAATATGAGGTCCGGTGTGGCCGGTACCACTCAAAGTGTCTTTCTTTTGTTTAAAATGGATGCGCTTTTAAGTAAAAAAAACCACATACGGAAAACTGACCAAACACATTCGGATACTATTGATACTTTAGTACATGTATCCATTGGTCATTTTTGAAGTGTACGAGTCAACCCCGCCTCAATACGAGGTGCGGTGTGGCCGACACCACTCAAAGTGTCTAACTTTTCTTTAACATGGACAACAGTTTAAGTTAAAACATCAACTGACATACGGAAAACCGACCAAATGCATATAGATTCTGTTGAAACTATAGGAAAACAATCCATGGGTCATTTGTGACGTGTACGAGTCAACCCCACCTCAATCTGAGGGCCGGTGTGGCCAGGACCACTCAAAGTTTGTCACTTTTCTTTGAAATGGACAACGGTTTAAGTTAAAACAACAACTGACATACGGAAAACCAACCAAACGCATTCGGATTCTGTTGAAACTTTAGGAAAACGATCCATGGGTCATATGTGACGTGTACGAGTCAACCCCACCTCAATCTGAGGGCCGTTGTAGTCAGGACCACTCAAAGTGTGTCACTTTTCTTCGAAATGGACAACAGTTTAAGTTAAAACAACAACTGACATACGAAAAATGGACCAAAGGCATTCAGATACTGTTTATACTTTAGTACATGTATCCATGGGTCATATGTGACGTGTGCGAGTCAACCCCTCCTCAATCCGAGGGCCGGTGTGGCCGGGACCACTCAAAGTGTGTCACTATTCTTTGAAATGGACAACTGTTTAAGTTAAAACAACAACTGACATACGGTAAATGGACCAAAGGAATTCGGATACTGTTGATACTTTAGGACATGTATCCATGGGTTTGGTAGTTTCACTCATGGGGTCATAAGTGATGAGACTCCTAAGAAAATATCTTTTCACCATATATTATAAACAATACAAGTTCAATGCAAAATTCATCACAAATCATTACATACCCAAACCTAGTATCACAAAAAAAGGGATTTGAGTCAATTTGAATGTATTATTCAACTCTAATAGATATTTATCAAACTATTCTTCCTATTAGAATTTGATGGGTGAGGTGAATTACCACCGGATGATTGTTGTCATGTGTTTTTTTTTGGCTATTTTAGGTGTTTTTTATACTTTTTGAAGTCTGTATGTGGCTTTTGTGATATTTTTTATGCAGGTTTATAGTGGAGGGTATACTGAGGGTTGTTGTGCACTGTTTTTTTTATGCAGGTGTAGCTTCTGGGGGGCTTCTGGGTGCTGCTGTGCAGCAGTTCTGGAAAAAGCTTTACCAACGGTTCTGAACCGTTGGTAAATTGTTTTCCAGATTTCTCGAGAACCTATACCAATGGTTTAAATGAAATCGTTGGTAAAGGGCTTTCCCCACGCATTACTGAACAATGGTTTGAAAAACCATTGGTATACCCTATACCAACGGTTTTCCAGCCTATACCAATGGTTATAAACCGTTGTTATAGCCTACTTTTCCAGTAGTTCTACTTCAGTTTTTATATTTTATATATAGAAAAAAATTATGAATAGATATATTTTATATGAATAAATATAGTACTCTTAAAATAATATAACATTATAGCCATAAATTAAAATATCTTAAGGGTACTTACTTAGATTATACTAACCTCTAAAATTATCTAAAGCCTTCTTTTGATATCAACTGTAAGGACATATACTTGAACATCACATAATCATGAGTTTTAATCCAAGAATTCATTATATTACATTAAAGGATTTTTATGGTTTATATTTTTAGAGAATTATCACATCATTCTTAAATAAATAAATATTACATCACAAATTGAACACTTCAACTTAGTATCCATTTTTCAAAAAAATAAAATGTTTAAGATATAATAAGTTTTCTTTTCATGAAACATCTTCTTAATTTTCATCTTTACCTCTTCCTTATTTCTACTCATCCTTAAGACCCTTTGAAAAAAAAAATTAAAACATGTTATCAGAATAAAAATATTATTAAGGGATATAAAAATAAATAAATAAATTTTTAGTCCATGAATACTCATAAAAATTTTCCTTTTCCAAAACAAATGAGCTTGAAATAAAAATTTTATTTCCCAAGAAATCAATTTCTTTTCCCAAATCCTTTCATAAAACTATTCATAAGAAATATTAAAGTAAAAAAATAAAACTCATTAATTTTTCTTCATAATAATGAAAAACTTATAAAAAAATTTCAAAAAGTTGTACATTTCACCCTTAAGAAGTATAATCTAATTTCCTTTAAAAGTAAGACCATTAACTTACCTTGTGAAATCATAATATTTATATAAAAATCCTTAGAAAGAATAAATAAATAATATAGGTAACTTGAGGAATTATGCTCACATCACTCTTAAAATCAGTCATAAAAATTGAATAACATTCATGATAAATTCCAAAAATCTCTTAAAATAAGCCTAATTAGTTAACTTTGTCCCTTTACCCAATGTATTGGAGATATATAATGAGATCACCCATTATCAATTTATAATGGAACCACACATCATTGGTTTATAATGGAATCAAACATCCTTGGTTTATAACAAAACCACTATTCATCATAAAAAAATTCCCAATAACCATGAAAAAATCAAAATACATGAAATCTTGCATTATAAAAACATTCTTTTCACTAATAAGAAAACAAATTCAGATCATGATATATCCCTTTCTTTTAAAACCAAATTTTCAAAACTAAAATTACATAAAAATGGGAAGTAGGTTTCTTCTTTTGAGACAACATGTAATCTTTTAAAGTAATTCAGACATTAAATAATGGTTACGGTGCCAGGAAAACCCATTAAAATCATATAAGTCAAAATAAAACATTCCTTTTTGTCTTCTAGTGAAACAATTCCGTATAAAATACATAAAAATTTAATTTTGAAAACCATTGAAAGAAATTTAAAATTTATATAGAATTTTATTAATAAAATAATTATAATAATATGGATATGGAAGAAAAATATTTATAAAATAAATCTTTAAAACATTTAAAAATAGTTGTTTAAAGTAAAGTGTCCCTTACCTAGAGTCCAACTTGTCACATACATTATTCATCTTCCTAAATAATAGAATTATTTTAATTATTTACTTACTTAAGAACCTTTTTCATGTTCATTATTCATTTTATTTTATTTAATACCATGTTATATTCAATTACTTAATCTCCCAAAGATTGTTTTGATGATATTCGGCTCATATGTCCAATATGACCTTAGTAGGTTAACTATGGTCAATGAGATCATTAATCAATTATCTCTAGAATAATAATCATGAAATATTTATAATTTTTATTCATAAATAATACTTTTAAAACCAATTATGATATTTGGTTATGAAAAATGAACTATGTTACAATCATTGAGACGGTAAGTCATACTTACGCATGAGTAACATTTCCATTTTCCAATGATAATTATAGAAAGAAGGAAAGTATTGTTTTATATTTAAATAATGATAATTATATCATTATTACCATATTATTTCTTTTAATTACACTCATATATATAAACCATTTTTATTTAGTTATAAAAAATGAGTCGCATTGCTTTGTGGAGGTGGTCATCCACACATACACACAAATGATGTGATCATTTTTCAATGGATGGAAGGGTAAGAAATTAGATGATATATTATATTTTAAGAATGATAAATATGTAATTAATAACATATATATATTATCCATAATTAAAATCATCTATGAGAGGTGGTGATAGAAAATGAATTACATCAGTTCGTGAAGCGGTAGTCCATTGTACACAGGAATTATGGTTTCATTTCCCATTTTATGGAAGAGGATATGTATATAGGTTATTTAATTAATATAATAACATATCAATATATGGAAAATTATTTTTTTTATTGTATCATCATGTTTTAATAGTATTTTAAGGATTTAGTAGAAGAAATAAAATTAAAATTCTTGGTTAAGAACTATACCTCTTCTTCGGACAACCACATAATTTTTATGCTAAAATATTTACTATGATGGTTTTCTAATCAAAATAAGGCCTCTATAATGTGGGTAGATATGTAAGGAAGGTATTTTTATAGGTATTGGTATAACTAATAGGCTCTTTTAGTGTTAAAAAATTGGATAATAGGTTCCCTTTTATAAGAGAGGGGGAATTCTTGGAATTTCATAAAGAATTAAATTATTTCTCATGGAAAAATTAATTGAAATTGATAAAAATAGAATATATGGTGATTATGAGAATAAATAATATCATTAAATAAAAATTTGAAAAAAAATATGTGATTTTTTACCCTTATTTTTTGTTTTAAACCTTGGTTAACCATTATGTAAATTACCTTGATAAGAGAGTTTTATACTCTTTAGGGGTTAAGGTAATTACTAAAAAAGGGAAATTGGACCATAAATGAACCATGGTTGACATTATAAACCATATCCCAATAACTATTATGAACATATAATTCTTATTAATTTTAAATCATTTAATTAAATATTATTTATTATAAAATATATTTAATTATGTTTCTGGAACTATTCATTTAATTTAACTTTGAAAACAATATAAAAACCAAGTAATTAGAATATAATTATTTGAGAAATAACTAAAATGTTATATTTATTTAAAACAAATTGTAATATAAGAATTTATTCAAATTATATTACTTTTAATATTTTTAAAATCATTTATTTTATTTTTATATTAATTGAATAAATATAGTGTTGGTGTTTCATAAGGACGTATGGTAATTATTTCATCAATAAAAATTAGAAATAAACTACCTTGATAAAAAAAGTATTTAAAATAATTTTTATAACATAGCCAAATTTATTTTTTACTCTATAAAAAATATTATAGATTTAAAATTAATAGAGTGTTATTTTTAACTTTATAATTTACTTAAATATTATAAAGTTAAAATTCACATCCAAACGGTAAAAATATCATATATTCAAATATTGGATTATTATGGGAGAAATAGACCCATAAATAAAATAAATGTTGTAAGTGCCCAAATTTGCGTGGATCGAACCATTGTGTGTTTTTGAAGACCAAGGTTCTTGGATAAGACTCGAAGGAATTATAGGGGAGTTTGATCACGAGAAGTAGGAAACATGGGGGTTTCACGACATGACCAAGGGGTACATGATGTGTACCATTTGGGTTTTAGAAAAATAAAACAAAGTGCTGAGGTAGCACATTTTTTCAGCATAAGTCCCCTCTAGGTGGTACACGGCGTGACGAGGAGGTACATGTCATGTACTTCTCCACCACTAAGTGTTTTAAAGACACCTGGTCACTTGGTTTTTTCAAACCCTATGGCTTGAGCACACCCCCAATCGAACTCAGACGACCCGGACACCTCCCTCTTCAACATTTGGGGATTCCTTTGTCTGGGATTTGTTCCCCACTTCCTTCTTTAATCCATCTTCAATCCAAGGTAAGATCTACCTTCGTTATTTGGTTTTCTTTGATTTTTTTTCTCTTGTTTATCTTTTCCATGCTATGGTGTTTGATCGCCATGGTTCCAAGGGAGTTTTTTTTTTGTTGATGTAGTTGGGCCACGACATCCACGGGTGGATGCAGTTTTTGCAGGGAAGGTGATTGTGATCCATTATCGAGTGAATAACTCCATAAACCTTTTAAAGTAGGGGATTCGTTGCTTCTATATTATTTTACTTGCAACTATAGATTTATAATGTTTTATCCCTTTAGATCACAATGGAATTTACCTAATTGAATTCCTAAACCAGATTAAAAGAATTGGTTTGATCGCATGTTTTTTCTTTGCACCGTGATAAGGGTTTTCCTATTGATTTTCTAGATAGTGTGATATCTATGATTTTCTTGTTATCATGTTGTTCATGATGAAAATAGTAAATAATGTAAAGATATAATTAATTGATAGTTAAATGTATAAAGATAAATATGTATGTAAATGAATCCGGTAGTTGTTTTTGTAATTTGATGTTAATAAAATTGATGCAGGTGTGCATTCCTATCCCAGTTGGTTGTTAAACCTAAAGAATGTTGGTTCTTGTTGTTTAAATGAATGTCAAATTAGTTGTTTAATTAATTTGTGGTAGCTATGATAACTTGTAGTTTAGGTTTCCCATAGTTGGAACCTACTAATAATGAATTGGTTAATTCAATATAGATTAAAGAACTTTTTGTTTGATACAAGACAATTCCTGGTAGGGTTCTGAGTTACCCTCTTTTTTTTAAAGGCCAAAGATCCTTATGCTTAGAGCTATGAGAGATCATTGCTTGTGAAGGAAGAATTTATTATTTAGAGCCAAGAGCCCAATTTCCTTGTTGTTTCCTACTTCTTGTGATGTGATGTGAGCCCGGATGGTTGTTGTGAGATGTTGGGGTAGGAAGGCCCAGTGGTTGTGGTAGCAGTGGATGCCCAGAGTGGAGAGATGAATCGGTTTATGTAGGTGGGTTTTGGGGATGACACTAGAGGTGATGAAATAGGTTGAAGCTGGGCGTACCCACTGCTGTGAATATAGTTTCTTATTGAATCTGTAGATTTTTATTCATATTACATTCCCCACTTCTTGAGGAAAATGGTCTTTCTTACCCTCCTTCTAAAAGATTTGAACACATATACGGTATACCACATGAATTATCTGTTTTTCTTCTTAAGGATGGATGGGTATATTCTCCTGTTATAGGTGGAAAATAATCGATGGGTAGCACATATACTCACTATGTTGAGCCCCTTTTGTTTGGTAGATTAGTTTTTATTTTCTATAATGCCTGGAATTATGAAAAGTGATAATTTTTTTAATAAATGGTTGAATAAATTATGTTAACCCATGGGGTTGGATCTTATTGGGACACAATTCTAATGTTTTAATTTAATGTAACAGTGGATTTTGGGTGTGATGATAATGAAATATAATCTGTAATTGATCATGCTTAATTAATTTTTAAATAATTAATTAACATAAAGTGAAAATGATAAAAAGAGATAAAGTAATCTAATGTAGAAATTTAAATGGTTGTATGCTTATAGGATACCTAGTCTTATTAGTGGCAGCTGGGAGTCCTGGAGATGTTAGTTGGATTTGAGTCTAATACTAGGTTATGCCCATATTTTGGTTCTGAGCTATAGTATATTCTGTAATTTTTTTGTTTCTATATGCTAATCCACCCTGTTAGTTAGGGAAACTGACACCCCAGGGATTCTGATCCCTTGGGAGTGTTTTCGCCAACATTCTGGTAGGAGGATGAATGGCTAACTACCCCCTTTGTTCCCACTCTCTTCTCTTGGTAGTTACTTGTTCTTGTAGGAATAGTGGTTAGTTTTCCCTATATATGTGTGTAGAGGGCTATAATGGCTTGTGGTTATTCACACACATATATTCTGGTTATATTTTCCTATAGACTATTATAGGTGTAACATGTATAGTTTGTGATGGCTTGAGGATCCTTACTCAGTGTATGGGCTGTAGTGGCTTGAGGTATAATGCCCAACATATGATACACATTATGGTAGTTGTGGTGGCTCCTAGAAACTACCCGATTACTTTGGTTATGTGGACGTATTAGTTGTGTGGCATGCGTTGCATGTTGTGGTGCTTCGCCCAGGTGTCTGCGAGAAATCCTTTTTGGAGAGAGATGATTAGGACGTGCGATGTTGGGGAAAAGAGAAAAATTAGGGGGGAAGTGGTAGTATGGTTCCCTTGATATTATTTATTATAGTATATACTCTTGTATGAGATACTTGGTGAGAGTATCCAGGGTGAGGTCGAGGACTTAGTATACCTGTTTAGGTGACAAGTTAGTTGCACTTGTTGTTCACTTTGTTTTAGTATTCTTTCTTTACTTTTTCATGAGAGGATCTGGGGAGGATCCTGCTAATTAAACTAATATAATCACCCTATGTATATATATAAATTGTTTTTTAGTTCACTTTTATAAATTTGGAGATCAGGAAGGTTACTACTAGTTTGGGGTTGCATGAGTTGTTCGGGCTTTGTGGGTACTATCATTTTTACTCTCTTTTGGTACTTTCAGTTTTCTGTTTTAGTTGTAGTAGTTTCTTCAGGAAATTACATATGTGTACATGTGATTTATTTTATATGGAAGTATGATTTGAAGTTTTTTGGTGTTTGTCTTATCTCTCCCTTTCGCATGTGTTCTCTTAGAGGGAAATGTCTCCCATTCATGTTTTTTCTATACCCTCGGTGATAGTCGCCAACCTGGGGCCTACTGGAAGGGGGAATCAGGGGGTTCACTATCTCCCTTCTCACATATCCAACCTAAGAGGGGTACAACTTATGGGGAGTGGGTCATGAAAAAGTGGTATCAAAGGGCGTTTGAGGGATAGGATGCATTTTGGTGTTAGGCACAGGTGAGGTTGCATGGGTTGGTAGGGAAATGGTGTCAGTTAAGTTTATCACGTGATGTAAACACTAGAGACCAGTTGAGACATAGGCGTTTAGGGCCCCTTGTGATCTTATGCACAAACCTTTAAGTTTATAGTGGCTACTAAATGAGTTGATACTAGTTGTAGGGTAGACACCTAGGAAAGTATGATGCATCATTATTCATTATGCCTTTGTTTTAATGGGTAGAACTTCGGATAGGTTAACCTAAAATTAATAAAAGAAAACAATTAATAAATTAATGTTGAGACTTCCATATTCAAGGTTTAGGAGCTCTAATTGTTTGTTATTTTGTAGGTATGGCTCTATTTCAATGTCCTTGCCTAGTTCTCATAGATGATATCCAGTAGGCGGTGCTAGAAGATCACCATAGGGTAGAGGTTGACGACAACGACACTTAGAAGAGGACACTCTAGGAGTTTCAGTGCCAGAGTCTGCAAAAGTATAAGGGATCTGTTTCAGATGATTTCATGAATGACTAGTTGGAGGAGGTTGAGATATCCTTTATTTTTATCCATTCTTAGAAGGAGAACTGGGTGTTTTTCATTGTGACGATGTTGTGTGGGGTAGCAAGATAGTGGTGGTTCTCCTTCCCCAGGGATTGAGAGGATTTTATGATTCAGACCTGTTTCTAGATGAGGAGGCTTGGGAAAGAAATTTCGAGGAGGCTTTTCATCCATAGATCCAACATCAGGTCACCCTATTTATAATGAAGACATATCTTGAGGTGTTGGTGAGGGAAGAGGTCATTAAAAGGACATTATTTATAATCATATATTCATGATATGGGAGTCTTTAAGATTCCTCAAGAAGCAGAGATTTGGTATGGGGTTCTCGGTTTTTAGGGAAAAAGAGTTTTTGTTTGACTGGGGGTGGGTCCCAGCCCTAAACATCTTGTTTCTCTAGGGCTTGTGGCTCATAGGACTATGTCAATGGATCAGACACTTGTTTTTATTGTGGATTATGAGGTCATTAGCAATGAGAGTGCCCGATCTTTCTGAGTGGTTAGCTTGCACAAGGTGTTCTGCTTCAAATCCCTCCATTGTGGCAGCTCCAACCGAGGAAGCAGCAGTAGGTTTCATTAGCTTTGGATCATCATAGAGAAGATGGAGTGGGCAAAGGACAGCCTCATGATTCTCCCTATCCTTATAGAATAGAGTGTGTTTGTGGTGGTGGTCATCATCAGGGTCAGAGAGGCTATGGAAGAGGTTGTGGTTAGCTTCATGCTTCAGCGTTGCTAATACCAAGAGAGCCAGATGTCGTTTGAGGTACCCTTTGCTTGTTTTCAACTTTGGTGTATTCCTTGTTTGATTCAGGATAAAATCACTCCTTCATATCACTTTCCCTTTTCCATTGTTTGTTACTTGAGGTAGATATTCTTCCAGTGCCCTTGGTTTTGACTACTCTAGTTGGAGGTCGAGATGAATTTTTTTGAAGTATGTAGAGACTATGAGATAGTGTTGGGACAACACTGCTCTTGGGGATATTTTTAATGTTTACGGATACAACCTTACGATGTCATCCATGTCATAGATTGGTTGTATTCAGTGTAGTCTATCATGGATTTATTTAAGAGGAAGGTGGTGTTCTTTGATGCTGATGGGGATCTAACAGTATTTATTAGTGATAGAGACCCTCTAATGGGTCATAGGCATGTTCCATCCTTATCATACTTAATGGATGAGATAATTCTAAGTTCTTCAAAGGTTCATTAGTTTTAATTTCCTAGGGTCATAGAAGAGTACCCTGATGTCTTTCTAGAAGAGGTTGTCGCATTACCCCCTCGATGAGAGATCGAGTTTGGGATCGAGCTACAGCTAGAAGCATCTCTTATCACTATGTATAAATATAGGATGGAACCTTCTGAGTTATGGGAGTTGTGTATGTATATTGATGGTTTTTTATAGTGTGGTTTTGTTTGAAAAAGTGTGTAACTGTGGGGTGCACCATTTTTGTTTGTGAAGAAGGTTGACAGTATTTTGTGGTTGAGTGTCGATTATCATTTCTTAAACAAAATGATAGTGAAGAATTTCTATCCTCTTCTGTGGATTGATAATTTATTCAATCCAATGAAGGGTGAAATTTTCTTTTCAAATATTGACTTGTTTTCATGATATCATCAGAGTGTGTGAAGGATTAGGATATCTCGAAGACTGCTTTCTATTTTCGTCATGGGCATTACAAGTTCATTGTAATTATATTTAGTGTGAGGAATGCTCCAACATTGTTCATAGGGTTGATGAATGCTATATTCCATGTGTTAGTGGATAAGTTTGTGGTGGTTTTCATCAAAGACATCCTTGTGTACTACACATCTGAGGAGGAGCATGCAGAGCATCTGCACACCATTTTGGTAGTTCTTCGTCAAAAAAATATGTTTGGGAAGTTCTCTATGTGTGATTTTTTTCCTCAAGAAGTTCATTTATTGGGGCATGTGGTCTCCCAATAGGGATTATTTATGGATACATCGAAGATAGAATAATTTGTGTCTTGTGAAACCCCCAAGATATTGGTAGAGGTGTGAATTTTACTTGGTATCACAGGCTACTATAGGGGGTTCGTTAACGAATTATGTCAAGTTGCGACTCCTCTGACAACATTGACTGGGAAGGATCAGACATTCATATAGAATAATCAATGTCAGGAAGCTTTTGAGTATCTGAAGGAGAATTTGGAAAGTTCTCCAGTTCTTTGTCTACCAACAGAGGGAGTTCAGTTTGATTTTTTCTGTGATGATTCGCATCTAGGGTTAGGTTGTGTTCTGATGCAGCAGAGATCATTCATTTTTTATGGGTCTCAGTAGTTGCATCCCCATGAATGTAAATATTCCACCCATGATCTTGATTTGGATTCTGTTGTGTTTTCTCTGATGTTTTAGAGACATTACATCATTGGAGAGCGCTTTGTGGTTTTCACCGATCATAAGAGCCGGAGGTATGTTTTCTCCCAACGTAACTTCAACTTGTCGCAATGTCAGTGGATGTAGTTCTTATAGGAATACGACTTTGAAATCTCATTTACACCTATAAAGGGGAATGTTGTAGCTGATTCATTGAGTATGAAGTCATGTAGTGATGTAGTGCATGTATCTGGTGATTCCTGGAGAGTAATGGAAGAACTTTCAGCATTTCATCTAGATATGGGAGATGTTGGGGGTAGAGGTTATCTTTTTCAGATGATGGTGTAGTCATTTATGGTGCAGTAGGTGGAAGATTCCCAGTTGTAGGATCTATAGGTGTAGGTCTATAGAGACTGATTTGTTTGTGGTGAGGCCCCTGATGGTTGGTTTGAGGATGAACAATACCGAGTGTTGTATTAGGGAATGCTTTCCAATCCTTTGGAAATTCATGAGACGGTTCTCATAGGGTTCCATAGTTCTCCTTTAGTGGTGCATCCTGGCGTGAAAAAGATGTACCAAGATTTGATGAGTCATTTTTGGTCCCTTGGGCTAAATCATGTTGTTGCGGAGTTTTTGTCTTGATGTTTAGTCTACTAGAAGGTGATGGTCAAGCATCGTGTCCTCGGTGGTTTTCTCCAGCCATTATATGTTCCTCAGTGGAAGTGGGAGGCAATATCAATGGATTTTGTTACTGTTTTACCTCAAGATAAGGGACTCCATGACACTATATGGGTGGAAGTGGATTTTTTGATGAAATCATCCCACTTCGTAGCAATCAAGGAATCGAGCTCGGTGGAATTTTTGTCGAGGCATTATCTGGAGGAGGTGGTGAGACTCCATGGAGTCCTAAGGATGTTAGTTTTTGATCGAGATCCTTGTTTTATCTTTAGGTTTTGGAGAGGTATCTAGAATTATTTTGGTTCTTAGCTATTCTTTATCACTAATTTTCATTCGCAGATGGACGTTCATATAGAGTGGACCATCCAGACTCTTGAATAAATGTTTCTCTCATGTGTCCTAGATTTTGGAGGATCTTGTATGAGGCACTTACCCTTGGTGGAGTTATCTTACAACAAAAGTTTTCACTCCACCATCGGTATGGAACCATTTGGATCCTTGTATGGACAACCTTATCATTCTCTGTTGTGCTGGATTAGGGTCAAAGAGTCAGCAATTCTCAGGTCGGAACTAGTATAGAACATGACAGAGATGGTTCAAATGATTTGTGAGAGGATGAAGGCATCACAGGATCATCATAAATCATATGTCGATCAAAGGAGGAGACCATTAGAGTTTTATGTTTGGGATCATGTGTTTCTGAAGGTGACTCCCCATCATGGGAAGTGAAGGTTTGGTCTTGGGAGTAAGCTTTCTCCCTGCTTTGTTGGGCCTTTAGAGGTTTTGGCTCGTGTTGGATTTGTCGCATATCAGGTATCACTTCCCCCATAGATGAGCAGGGTATATGATGTTTTTCATGTGTTGTAGCTCCATCGTTATGTTCATGATGACTCTCACATCATCTATTGTGGATAGATCGATGTTGATGATGATACGACCTTCGAGGAGCGGCCTGTGGAGATCTAATACTACAAAGAGTAGGTGTTTCACATGTATTCTATCCCCTTGGTATGTGTCTTGTGGTGGAACGGTGGCGTGGAGTAGAGTACCTTGGAATTAGAGTCATAGAAATGAGCTCAGTATCCCGAGATGTTTGATATTTAGCTCTTTCGTTGAAATGATGTTCATTTTTTGGTTGTAAACTTTTCATGTCTATGAGATGGATTCCTTTTGTTTCTTGTTTTGGAATTCTCTCTTTGATAGGTATATCCCCCAAGATAGTGTTTAGGAGCTGGTTGTTGTTTTTTTGAGTTGTCGCATTTTTATTTTGATGTGGTTGAGATCCTCTGGTGGAGAGATCCTTGAGAGGTATCTCACGGGGTGGTTGTTCGGACAACCCCTTTTTTGTTTCCTCTTTGGGTTGGTTTTGGATTCTCAAGGACAAGAATGTTTTGATAGGTATCTAATTTAAAGGCTTGGATCTGCATAGATCGATCCTTTGCGTGTTTCTGAAGACCAAGGTGCTTTGATAATCCTTATAGGAATTTTGGAGGATTTCAGCAATAATAAGCTACAAATATTGGAGCTAAACGACGTGACCAAGGGGTACATGATGTCTACCATTAGGGTTTTATAAAACTTAAACAAAGCACTGAGGTGATGCATTTTTTGGCATAAGTCACCTCAAGGTGGTACACAACATGATGAGGAGGCACACGTCGTGTACTTCCCCATCACTGGGTGTTTTAAAGACACACAGTCGCTCAATTTTTTCAAACCCTATATCTTGAGTGCACCCCCTCTCGACCCCAGATGACTCGGACACCTCCATATTCAACTTTTGTGGATTCCTTTATTCTGGATCAGTTCCCCACTTCCTTCTTAGATTCATCTTTAATATGTGGTAAGATCTACCTTCATTCTCTAGTTTTCTTCAATCCTTTTTCTCTTATTTTTCTTTTCCATTATATGTAATTTGATCTCCATGGTTCTAAGGGAGTTTCTTTTGGTTGTTGTTGATGCGGTTGTACTGCGACATCCTCAGGTGGATGTAGTTATTGAGGGGAAGTTGATCATGATCCGTTTCTTTGATCCATTCTTGAGAAAAGATCTTCAGAAACCTTTCGAGGCAGGGGATTTTCGATTCTCTGTTATTTTAGGTGTAATTGTAGAGTTATCATGTTTTATCACTTTGGATCTCAATGTAATTAACCTAATTAAATACTTGAACTGGATTAAAAGAATTGGTCTGATCGCATATTGTTTCTTTGCACTATGATAACGGTTTGCCTCTTGATTTTCTAGATAGTGTGATATCTGTTCTTTGCTTGTTAGCATGTTGTTCATGATGAAATTGTTAAAGAATGTAAATTTAGAATTAATTAATAATTAAAAAGATAAAGATAAAAATGCATGTAAATGAATTCAGTTGTTGATGTTGTAATTTGATGTTAATAAAATTGATGCAGATGTTCGTGCCTATTCTAGTTGGTTGTTAAACTTGAATCATGTTGGTTCTTGTTGTTTAAATGCATTTAAAATTAATTATTTAATTAATTTTTGTTATCTATGATAGCTTTTAGTTTAGGTTTCCCATAGTTGGAACCTACTAATAATAAATCAGTTAATTTAAGATGGATTAAAGAACTAGTTGTTTGATAAAATATAATTCCTAATAGGGTTCTGAGTTACCCTCTTGCCTGTAATGGCCAAAGAGCCTTATGATTATAGTTGTGAGAGATCATTTCTTGTAAATATGGAATGCCTTGTTTAGGGCCAAGATCCTTGTTTCTTTGTTGATTCCTACTTCTTGTGATGTGATGTGAGCCTGGATGGATATTGTGAGATGTGGGGGTAGGGAGGCCCGATGGTTTTGGCAGCAGTTTACACCTAGAGTGGCAAGATGCATTGGTTTATATAGGTGGGTGTTGATGAGGACACCAAAGGTGATGAAATGGGTTGAATTTGGGCTTACTCGTTGCTGTGAATGTGTTTGCTTGTTGAATCTATTATTTTTTATCTAATTTACTTTACCCACTGCTTGAGGTAGTTGGTCTTGCTTACCCTCCTTCTAAAATAGGTTAATATGTGTGGGTTATGCTATGTTCTTTCCATGTTTAGCTTCTCAAGTATGGATGTGTTTATGCTCCTGCTATAGGTGTATAAGACTCTATGGGTAGCTCATCTACTCACCGTGTTGAGTCCCTTATATTTTTTATCTTAGTTTGTCTTTTCTAGAATATCTGGAATTATGGAAAGTAATAATGTTGTTAATAAATGGTCAAATAAATGATGTTAACCTATGGGGTTGTAGATTTTTGGGATGCAATGCTAAGGTTTCAATTTAAAGGAATGTTGTACTTTGGGTGTGATGCTAATAAAATATAATGTGTAATTTATAATGGTTAATTAATTTTTACAGAATTAATTAATATAAAGTGAAAATTATAAAAAGGGATAATGTAATCTAATGTAGCTCTTGAAATGGTTGTGTGCTTATAGGATACCTAGTCTTAGCAGTGGCATCCAAGAGTCCGAGAGACGTTAGCTACATTTGAGTCTAAGACTATGTTATTCCCATAGTGTAGTTTGGAGCTATATTATATTCTATACATTTTTTTTCTATACACTACTCCACCTCTTCATTTAGGGAAACAGACATCCTAGGAATTATGAGCCCTGGTGGGTTGTTTTCCCCAACATTTTGGCGGGAGGATGGATGACTGACTACCCCCTTTGGCCCTTCTCTCTTCTCTTAGTAGTTACTTGTGCTGGTAGGAACAGCGGTTAGTTTTCTCCAAATATGTGTGTAGAGGGATTTAATGGATTGTGGTTATTCACACACTTATATTTTGGATATAATTTCCTATGGACTACTATAGGTGTAACATGTATAGGTTATGATGGATTGAGGATCCTTACTCGGTGTATGGGTTGTAATGACTTGAGTTATAATGTCTAATGTAAGATAAATGTTATGTGATCCATGGTGGCTCTCAGAAACAACCCAGTTACCTTTGTTATGTGGACTTAGTGGTTGTGTTTCATGATGTTCATGTTGTGGTGCTTCACCCAGGTGTGTACGGGCAAGCCTTTTGGAGAGAGATGCTTAGGACGTGTGATGTTGGGGAAAAGTGGAAAACTAGTGGGGAAGTGGTAGTATGTTACCCTTGATATTATTTATTATATTATATACTCTTGTATACGATACTTAGTGATAGTATCCATGGTGAGGATGAGAACTTAGTATACCTTTTTAGGTGAAGAGTTAGTTGTACTTGTTGTTCACTGTGATTTTTCATGCTCTCTTTACTTTTTCAAGAGAGGTTTTGGGGAGAAACCTACTGAGTATACTGTTATACTCACCCTATGTATATATATAAACTATTTTTTAGGTTACTTGGAGAAGGTTAGAGATCAGGATGGTTACTACTTTCTTGGGGTTGCAGGAGCTATTCGGGCTTAGTGGCTACTGCCATTTTTACTTTCTTTTGGTACTTGTAGTTTTCCATTTCAGTTGTAGTAGTTTTTTCATGACATTACATATGTGTAATTGGGATTTCTTTTATATTTCATTCTGAGTTGGAGTTAGTTGATGTATGTCTTATCTCTCTCTCTCACATGTGTTCTCTTAGAGGATAATGCCTTCCATTTGTGAGCTTACTATACCCTCGGTGCTAGTCGCCAACCTGTGGCCTACTGGAGGTGGGACTCAGGGGGTCACTATCTCTCATCTCACATTTTCGGCCCGGGAGTGGTACACCTTGTGGTGAGGGGTTATGGGAAATTCAATGGTTATGGTCATTTTTTAGTCCATATCATATTATTTTTAACCTTAATTACCTGAGTTACACTTATTATGGTGAAAATTATTTACTAAGGTTACTATTAAAAATAACCTAAACTAAATGGTACATATTTAAAAAAAATTAAAATCTTGATTACAAATATATAATCTGTTTTCAAGATTCAATTATTAAAAGTTTAAAATTTTAATTCAAAATTAATCCCACAAAACCTGACGAAAATTAGTTTTTTAGAAAATTTCCTTTTTAATTATAAAAAAAATTATACCAAATTCAAGTATAAAATTCCTTACAAGAACTATAATTATATTAATTTTAATAAAAAGCAAAAAAAATAAATTTTAAAACTAATACAAGATATAATTTGACTTTGTAAATCCTTTAAAATAAAAAATAGTTTACAATAAAAAAAATTAGTATTTTTCAATACTCAATAAAAATCAATCATTTCATAAAATTATAAGAAAAAATAATAATTTAATTTTGACATTATGAATTCAAAAATTATTATTTTTTAATTATAATTCTTTAAATTTAAAATCAGGATTTCAATAAAACCATATAATGCATGAAACCTTATTTTTTAGAAATAAATCTTTTTCATTACTTACTAAAAAATCACATAAATTATTATAATAATTATAATTCTATAAAATATAATTAATTGATATTAACAATAAATGAAAATGATTTATATTTACCTTACATGAGTAGTTATAATTTCTCCCTCTAACTCTTATCCCATTACGTTACTTATTAATACCATCTCTACATTGTCCATGGAATCCATTGTAAACTTAGTTCCTTCATGATTCATCCATTAATAAGACCAAAATAGTTAACATTAGTGAAAAAAATTATCAGATAATTATCATTAATAACCATATAGAAATTTAACAACAATATATCTCACTTTATAACCTTATCATTTTAACCAATAGTTTATCCAGTTTAACTAGTAATATTATTTTCCCTACCTATATCAATTTTAGTTTATCCTATATCATATTTGGTCCAACCTAGGTTACTTTGATTCGGGTTTTCTAATAAAAATTAACTTATTCCTCAAAATGAAGGTCTCAAATTACCATGAACATTCTTAAAATATTCTAATCTCAAAAATCATTAAAATATATGCTCTCAAAATCTAACCAAACCTTCATCTAATAAAGTAAATATCAATTAATATGTACCAAAACTTATGAATCTATATGTTTCAATAAAAATTATCCATGTTCTTTTTTCAAGTAGGTTATCTAACCTAATTATATTCAAATTATAAATAATATATTGTAAAGAGCGTATGATCAACCAAATAATATCACCCATAAGTGTCTAGCCAAGTGTACAGTCTTAGGCCCACTAATCATGCACCAAAATGAAGATTAGGTTAATACCCAACCAACTGTTTCAGGTTGATTACCCCTAGGTTCATATGTTCCACAACCACATCCACATTCAAATATCTAGAGAGGGATGTAATTTCTTTGAAACCACACAATCTCTACTTTACCAAAACATGAGGACATTATCTTATATTTAAATATGTACATTAGGGTTTCCCCTAGGGTTTTCATGAAATATATCTTATCCTAATCCCTGTAAAACAAAAAACATTAAATATTAACTCAACTAACTTAAAGGGTTTAATATACCTTTTAAATTATGATCAACCTTAACTTAAAAACCCTTAAATTATCCACAACTAACATCTTAATCTCCAAATTTATCTAAATATGCATCTAATACCAACTATGACTCATCGGATGTGAAAATATAGTAATTACATGAAATATAGAAAATTGTTTACTATAATAAATTCCCATGATATTTGAGGTTTAGAGTTTTAGAGTATTAGGAAAAATCCTAAACTGATAAATCCCATTGATTTCTCAACTAGTGTAAATTTTTTACACTATTTAAAAAAAACTACTTAATCCATGAAAATTCTTAAACATATTCCATAAATTATCCACACAATCTATTCTTCTATACATATCATGAGTGAAACATTTCTTCCTAACTTAGAGAAATGGAAACATAAGAAGTGGTGATATCAAATGCGGAGTAAGGGTAAATGCAAGTGATAACAGTCAAAGATCATAAGTGATCATAAGATAAGAATATATAATTTGATAGGTATAGATATTAAAAAAAATCCAAATTATAATAAATCTGAAATCATAATATATCCATTAATATTAATGTAAATACATAAATCACATAGATTTCAATAACTGGTTCATTAGAGATAAAATGCATAATTTTGAACAGCTAATTCCATACCATAATATAATACATCATGATCTTAGACATCATGATCTTATAAATCATGATCTTACACATCATGATAATAGAAATCATGATCTTAAAATCAATTCCCAGTGTCTAGGAAATAGTGGGTTCTAGGCTAGCATACACCAAAATACCCAATAAAGTTTGTCACATGAGACCTATCGATGAATTAATGGTCTATTATGGTCCCCATCCATCATTAATTAATTCCAATTCATTAATTATATTAACAAATGAATAAACTATGAAATACATAACCAAAATTCCTTAGTAGTCATCCACATTTAAATAACAAGTATATGAATTGTCAATATTTCCTCAATAAATAATTGAAATACATTTCTGTATAAGTATTCTGAAAATTAACTCTGTATAGAGTAATGGGTATATGGTTAAGATAATAATTTAAAAAATAAATTAATGTATGGAATATATTTGAAAATAATTAGATAAAAGGAAGTAAAAATAAATTTTTTATAGATCAAAGTTATTGGAAGACAAATTATGTTTATAAACATTCAATGTTTAGGCAAGAAAAAGGCACTGATGGATAATTTCACTGGTTAAAAAAGAATATTTCATAACCTATAAAATGGAAAATTTTATATGGTATAATTTATATAATATCCTAGATCCAACATAAAATATTTTAAATTTTTAAACATAGGTGAAAAAAATTAGGATCGTTATAAAAAGACACTTTGGAAACAAGAAATATCCTTGACCTTTTAAAAAAATTATTTAAAAAATGATGAAATATTTTATAAAACATAAAAGATTATAATTTATTTTATAAAATAAAAAAAATTATAGATTAAGTTTCATAGAAAATAAAAAAAATAGTGAAAAGGTGTTTTCATATAGAAAACATTAAAAAGATATTCTTTTACACTTTAATGAAATGACCCATATGTAAACTAGTAAAAATATCTTTAAAACATTTAATAAGGTCAAAGGTAGTATAAAATGAACTTAATAAATTATTAAGTAATATATAATGTAATTCAAAATGTCATCCAATGAGTATGGACATTAAATAGAAAGATTCCTAATAAAAACGAAGTGGTAGGGTTGGTTTCACTTATAAGAACCAGTTTGGGTAAATTACGAGTCAAGGGGAAATATAATTTTAACGAGACATGTAAAACCCCATTAATAACCATTGAGTATGATGAGGGGTTTTATAAAGAATACAAATTCCACATATGGATTATATTTAAGAAAAAACTTTATTTTAAAATAGTATTTGAAATCGAAACCCTTATAGTTCTATTAACATTTTAATCAAATCCCCTTTCAACTTTGGTATCTTTTGAATCGAAGTTCGTTTAAACAAATAACATGATATGGAACTTAAAACCAAAATAATTAAAATTATATGTTAAAATAAATTCATTAGGTAGTAATAAAAATATATTAAATAGTTTTTGTTTCATAATAATAAATAGGCTTCATGAAATTAAATTTCAGATAAGAACTCCTTACAACTTGGGTAACACATTAGTCAAAATTTAAATTAAGAAAGTAAATAGATTTATATTTATTTATAACATTAATTAAATTAGTAAAATATATTAAAATAAATTCCGAGTAATTGAATCAAAATATCACCATATTAATTTAAAAATGGTGCACAAAATATAACATGTCTCAAAGAATCAAAATTGAGACCAAGAAACCATTACCTTATATTGCTGCTTAGTTGAATGTGATCTAGCCTCCTATATGAAAAAAAACTTAATACCCTATTTAAGAAACATATTAATATATAAAACCCATTATAAAATTAATTTATAATTATTATCTACTTTTATATTAGTTAGTTATTATCTATTTTCAATATCAAGTGTGAGTAATCTTGATCATTTTGAACTACTTTCATAATGGTGATGTTGTTGTTTATTATTATAAAAATTTCCATTATTCCCATACCATATAAGTTTCAAGAATTGATTAATTATCATTATATTTTAATGTTATAATTTAATTATATATTATTTTTGGTTACGATCCTTAAAGGTGAAATTGGAGGTGAGCATGTTTCAATGATTATTAGCGAACAAAGGGTTTTTTCTTAAATAATAAGTTGAATTTATATATAGAAAAAAAATTAAACCATTATTTAATTATTTATATAATATATTAATATATATTAAATTTAAATAGTCATCCATGATATAAATTTATAAAATTGTTCAAGATGGTGGTTAAACAAACCCAAACAAGACCATAATATAATTAATGGATGATTAGTTGTAATATTATTATAAACTAAGAATAATGATATTATATAGTATTTATTATAGTGATATATTATAATTTTAAATAATTAAAATAATAATATATCCTATAAAAAGTTAATACATAGTACGAATAAATAATGTTTTACTCTTAGAATTCTCTTTTAGATGGAAGAGTTCACAACAATTTTTTATTACTCATATTGTTAATATGTTGTCCAATTTAACTTATCAGAACATTAATAATTTTATAAAAAAAATATTTATAAAGTAAAATAATTATATTTATCATTCATAAAAGTTTTTATGAAAAATAAAAAAAGTAAAATTAATCATTCTATAGAGGTGGTAGTCTGAACGTACGCATGGATGATGTTTTCATTTTCCCTAAAATGAGAGAAATATAAAATATGGTTAATTATTTAAGAAGATGAAATATATCATTAATTTAATAATTATATATTAAATTTTCTATTATGAAAATCCTTTTAATGAAGTTAAGTAAAATAAAACACATTGTATTGTCAAGGTAGTAGTCTACATATACGCATGATTGACGTTTTCACTTTTCTTAAGGTAAAAGGGGAAATGGTAGATAATGTATATCCCATAAACAAAAAAATAATTTAAGTGTATATTTGATACTTATGTTATAATTTTATAATGGTTAATATAATTTTAAATTAAAAATATATATAAGTAAAAATATTATGGAGTGAGAAGTATGTACATTGAGATTTTGAACTTTCTCTTGAAGTAATTCTTGGAAATAGAGGAATTTGGACCATATCTTGTAAAAAAAAGCTTAAGGGGTGAAATAAAATTCAAGGGGAATTAAATAGGAAATATTTTAAAGATTAAATAGAATTTTTATATTTTTATTTTTGGGGTAGTGAGAAACCCCTTTTATAAGTGCTGAGAATAGTATTTTTGTATTTATAATTACTTAATATAAATAGATCAAATGTTAAACATGTAAAGTGGATCAAAAAAATATAAAATAATGGATTTTTTGATGATATAAGGCCCATAATATCTCAAAAATTAAATTATAACATGTTTTTAATATGCCTAAAGCTCAATATCCTAATATTTATTACTTTTACCATTTTAGTTTTACCATGGTACTAGTTTTTTACCAAAGTAAATTAGTTTTTATGACTAAAAATAGAATGGACCTTATTAAATAATTTATACCTATGGATTCAAAATTTCAAATCCATATCATAAAATAAAAAATCTATGTATAATTAAAACAATTTTAACATTATCACATGTAACGCATAAAAATCTATTTTTAGAAAAATATTATTTTTAAGATTAAAATTTATGTTTTTAGTGAAATTATCACTATATTTGATTTCCATGGTAAAATTTTTTTTATTTTAAAAAAAATTATGTAGCATTAAAATCATGCTAAGGATAAATTTTTCAGAAATATTATTTAATTAAAAGGAAAGACCAAGAACAATTTTTATTGAAAAATATTACTTAAGTCCTTAAAATGTTAATCATAGGTTTTCTAAATTCAAAATAATATTTTAAAATGATTAATTTTTATTCCTTAAATGAATCATCAAAATTTTATAAATATATATTTTAGTCTTATCTTATAATATTATCATAAAAATTATTGTTTGGTAAAAATTGTAATTTTCACAATCACGTTAAAAATAAACTGTTTTAGAAAAAATCCCAAAAATTAATCCAAAGAAAATATTATTATTATAAGTCCAAAAAATTATGTTCATTTTTTGTAAATTTTAATTCTAAATTTTATCAATTTATATTTTAAATTAATATAAAAAATATAAATAAAAAACTACTTTTATTGAAAAATAATGTTTTTAAACATTAAGTGTTGTTAATATTATTTCATATCAATTTATAATTTAAATAGAATTAATATATTAGTTCATATATGATAATGTTATGAAATTAGTCAATTTTATTTATCAGGATAAAATATATAACACTTAATAAAATAGTTCTTGGAAAAAATATTACTTTTATATTAAATATGATTTAACAAAAATAATTAAAATAAATTATTTATATTCTAAAATTTAATTTTAATATTCCATTAATATTAAATTTTTTATTTTAATTTTATAAATACATCCTGTCATATTTTAATATTAATATTATTAATAGTAACATGTAACGCATATATATATATATATATATATATATATTTATAATATTTTAATATTATATTTTTTATTTCATTATGAGTTATCTTATTCTAAATTTATTATTTAAAATACACAACTTCAGTATACCTATTACATACATGTATATCCAATGATCATATTCTCAAAGGCCATATTTCCAATGACCATATTTCCAATGATCATATTTATAACGGATGGAGTTTATTCCTATATATAGACATGCTAGAATCATGCATTTCATTCCTTAAGTCACACTTCTCATTTTCAAAGTTTTCATTTTATATCTCACAATATTGTTTAACCTTTTTTGGATGTTCATCCTCATTATAGGTTTTCTTTGGCAATTGGTGATCCTTATGGGTGAAAATTATCCAAGAGATCTCCTAGTGTTGAATATTTTATTCTTTTTTATTTATTGTTTTATTTTAATTTATGAAATTTTAAAGCATTTAATAAGCTATGGTGAGTAATAATTTATGGTTTATAATATAATATTTCATGTGATTTTTCTTAATGCTTCATCGCAATAAAATTTATTCATGGTTTCTTATAATTTGGTTTTTCGTTCAAGATAAGTGACCGTAACATTAAAGTATTATGACTTATAGGGTGTTACACACCATATTAGAGTGATTATAACATTTTTTTATATTTAATATTATTTTATAAAGATATCAACCTTGATTAATTAAAGCTAAAATATATCCCTTGAGGGGGAGAAATATAATAAAGAATCCATAATTGTTTATCTTGAGAAAATATGGAATTATTGAAAAAAAATTCATAGAAAGTTCTATTGAAAGGGTATGATTTCATACTCTCTCATACTTTTTTATTAACAATAAATGATAATGTTAGGGAGGGGCAGTTGGATTGATCAATGGAATAATTATAAAATTATAAATTCAAGAGTTTAATTTTTAAATAACCCTACTATTTTTTTGGAATTTTTGTAATATATTATTGAGATGAGTGTAGAAATATGGGTTCAAAATATCATGAAAATATATAGAAAATTTTTATCATCATAAAAAATAAATTTTATCAACCCCTGAG
Organism: Viscum album; assembly: GCA_963277665.1. Taxonomy (NCBI): domain Eukaryota; kingdom Viridiplantae; phylum Streptophyta; class Magnoliopsida; order Santalales; family Viscaceae; genus Viscum; species Viscum album. The sequence goes on along the minus strand of OY728152.1, from coordinate 991,267,550 downwards.
AAGATATTTTAGAGCCAATATCAACTTTTAGATTGATTTTAGATAAATTTTCCTCTAAATTATTCCATCTATTTTTTTATATTGATCCATACTCACATAGACTTAGAATAGAACAATTTATGGAACATAGATTTTAGTGAAATGACACCAAAATATCTCAATTTTCTTTGTATTTATTATCAATAAATGGGAGATTTAGAATAAAATTGAAGAAAATATAGACATATATTTTCTATATTAGTATTGATAAAAAATCCAAAGGGGAATATTTTTAACCAACTTGGTGGTGAGTTGTATTTATTTTAAATAAAAAATAATTCTATAAGATTAATATCAACATTTTTTTTAGAAGAAAATCTTTGAAGGAGTTTGTAGAAACTTATCATTTTAATTATAATATTAAGAAAAGTACCCAAGAAAGGTGTCATTATATAAAAAGTTATGAACATTACATAAGGATGGAAGAGACACCATGGATCTTGGGAGTAAGTTTTTTCAACATTTCATATATAAAAAGATATTTACTGTGATATCATATCATTAGATATATAACTAGAGTTATATAGAGTATGGTGATTATTGGATTTTATATCTCTCTGAAGAAGTTGGGAAATATAGTTAATAAAGATCCATCCTAAGTATTATCATATTGTGAAGACTGATATTACATAGAGAAGATACTTGGATGATGTTTTACATGATCTTTATAAAAATTATAATATAGTTAAAAGAATATTTGATGATTTTATATAGTGATTTAGAAGGAATTTAAGTGGATCGAGATTCCCTAAGAAGGTTTGAAGAAGTTTTGTAATAGATAAGATATTCCTTAGAATCATAAAATTGGCTAAGTATTAAAGATCACTGAGATACGTAATATTCTCATGATGATGCAGAAGATATTCTAAATAGTGTAAATGTTCCTAGAAATGTACAATTTGATGTATAATATATTTTATATGATACCTAATATATTTTGTTAATAAAAAACATATTCTAGTGTATAAAAAATTTATATTTAAAATATTAGACTGAAAAGAAGAAAAGGAAATATTCACTCAGTTATATATAATATACTTTTGAGAATATAGTAGTTTTTAAGAGCATATGTATTATATCACATATCGTATGCTAGATCCTATAGGTGTGAAAATTATAAAAGTACCACAGGTCCTAAAGAAATGTAAAATATTATGGTTGATATATAATATATTTCAAATCATATATAATTCATTTAAATTGATACATAATATACTATGTTTGGTACATAAGATATTTTTTAAGTGAATTTTTCATAGGACTGGAGCAACCGGAATTCATAAGAATTCTAATCTCGCAATTTTGATATATAATATATTACTTATGTATGGTTTTTAGTTTGAAAAAAAATAATAACTCTAGTTTTCTAAATGTGATAATGTTCAGATATTCTTAAAGTAACAAATATCATGAAACAATTTGGAATCATGATTCAATCCAATTCAAATGGAGAAATAAATAGAGAATTTATTTTTATCATGATAAGAAGTTTAACACCACAACTGTTCATTCATGGATGCATACACTCGTGGAGTAACTGATGCTCATATTTTACAGATTTTCTATGAAAATTTTAGAGATCATGAGTAATGATAAAGTAAATGTTTTTAGGGAGAGTCAATGATTTATGGGAATTAAAAGATGAAGGATTTCAGTATTTTTAAATATTATTCTATAGTTGAATTTCAATATTTAAAGTCCAATGATCAAGGAGTAAAACATGGAATATTCACAACTGGTTTCCTATAAATTTAATATTCATGAAAAATATCTTTTATAGGATGGAATAAATAACAAAAAATATAGATAATTTAATGAGAATATAGGGATTTGTTTCTAATAATAAAATGATGAGGCAGAGGAGAAGATAGAATTATAGAGATATAATTAACACTATTATCCTTAGAAAAATCCCTTATATCAAAGAAAATTATGGTCCAAATTTTTATATGAGAAAATCATATTTTTCATTGAATAAAAAGAAAAATTGAATATTGAGAAGTTAGTGTTGTTATGTTTGTTTATCCTTCTCAAGTCCAAATAATTGTGAGACATTACTGTGATTTTTGTTTAGTATAGGCAGTTGCTTGTTGATTTTTGTATACTAAGGAAAGATATTGGAACTATCTTATCAATAGATTACTTATTCTTACCTACTGATCATGCTTCAAGGAGGATCTAGTTTAATTTGGTATCTTAATAGGAAGACCTTTTTGGTGCTAGATTCTAAAAAATATCAAGTTGGTGCTTGCATATAACCTAGTTAGTTCTGAGATAACAAGTTCAATGATATTCTCTTCCCTAATATTAATATTTTTAATAAAGAGAATTTTTTTGTGTGATAACAACTACCATACACTAGGGATGTATTCATTAATATTATAGGTTAACCCCATTATTAAATCCGTATGATTATTGTTATCTGGTTTCCTTCTTATCATTTCATGCATGCAAACCAACTAAAAGAAAAGGAGAGTGAGATCTATTCACTGAATAGGTATAGAGGTAAAAGAGTGGTAAATGACTAATTGGTAAAAATCCAACCACACTGATCCCCAACCCCTCAGGGTAGTGTACCGATCCTGGAGGAACAATATATACCATAAGAGTTAAGATTCCAAAAGAATAGAGTTGGGATAATATATATGGTGTATTTAGAAAATAGTTGTATATTTAAATATCCAAGAGTTATGTATGATATGATTGACATGATGGTATACTTAAATACCTAAGTGGTAACATAAACACTAAAGTGAACTCATTTCTTATAGAAATATGGATCTTTCCTACTAATGGATATAATGTAAATAAAAGGGGTAATAATTTTAATGGGATTACATTTGATAAAATTCCATATAAAATCAAAGTAAAACTAGATAGTCCTCATTTAAAACCCTCTATTGTAGATAAAAATGGAATCATCATCATAATAATATATTTTTAGAACAAATTTAGAGAATGAAAATATGAATCAAAGTAACTTTATAGAATATTATAGAAACTTAAGAAATATTATTAATTAATATGAGAAAATTCTATGTGTTTGAGAAAAAAATCATGGGAAAACACTTATTGATGAAACTATTCAAGAAGAAAAATATTTTTATAGTAAGTATAATAAAGATTATTTTGGAGTATCTAAGTTAGTGCTTGTATATATTGATCCAATGATTTAAAATAAACATAAAATATGGATGATTTAAGGATGATAGAAAACTTGAAAAGGTACTATCAAGAATAAGATAAACATAAGAGATATTAAGTTTCTAATTAAATCTTATAGTGAAAGATGGTGGAGGGTACTTTAATCTCAAATCATATACTCAATATGATTGAGTGTGTAAATGAATTGGAGATATTATGATCACTTCTCAGGCTTGATTTGGTTATGAATTTAATTCTATATTCTCTATTATAAAGGTTCTAATAGTTTATTACAATATGAATGAATTTAATAAAATTTTACCTGACCTTATTATTATGTTGAGGATTATTAATCAGGATATGGTAGTCCTGGGATCATGTAACAAGATGATGATATAAAAATGAAAATTTAAAATTTTAACAAAAAATTATAATAAGGGAGTTTATGGAGTGTGTACATCAACTTCTAGACCAAAGAAGGTGACTTCAAATTAATGGAAATGTTTTCACTATGGAAGACTTATTAGAGAAAAAATTTCCCAAAATACCTAAATATGTGTAATAACTTCCATGATGATTCTATTTCTGATAATAATGTTATATAATTCTGATTTTATATTTTAAAGGTAATATGATACCAACCATGCATTAAATAATTATTTTGAATATTTATAGGAGATCAAAATTGATGAAGTATTGATAGTTAGAGATTTAAGTACACATTAAAATGATGAAACAAAGGGTTGTTACACTAATGAGTTGTATGCATAATATTTCTTCAAATCATGGTTGAATTTTAAATAAAATAAATGTACTTTTTGTCTCATTTCTATTATTTGATAATATATTTATTTATAAACAAAATGTTTCTAGGAATAAATTGAGATTATGGGTTTGATACAAATGGTTTATAATTTATCTAATTCCATAACATGATCAAAGATAAGAAAATGATAAAACAAGTTTTATCTGGGATAAATAATTTTATATAAGATATTTATTAAAATATGTGGGAAATATTTTCCACCAACCAACAATGGAACATTTTAAAGAATAAAATCATCTTTTCATAATATTGATTCATTGCCATAGAATACAATATAAGATATGGGTGTTAAGAGCTTTTTCCCAAAATATTTATATAAAGGAAATAAGTTTTGTTTCCTAACACAATGTAGTTTTTTTCGTAAAAATATATTTTGGTTATTATAGAGTTTATAAGAAGATAGTAGGAGTATGTTTTGAATTATAGACACTTTATATATAATAAATAATGGATTATACCTATCTAACTCAAAGTCAAAGACACTTTATATCCTATAGAAGTTTAGGGTATGTTGGTAAATAATAATGTTAATATAAAAAGAACCATTATAATTATATTCTAAAATGATCTCAATGAAATTTTTAATGGATAGGTTTTAATATATTGATGATGAACTTATAAAGAGATCTAAAGTGAAAACAAAAGTTATTAATATTGTAATTTTTTAAGTAAAAATTTATGAATACAATGTTTATATAGTTAAATAGAAGGATTATGAATCTAGTCTTACAATTATTCAATCAAGATTTCTGTATAAATGTTTCACATTAAAGGTTCTTAGTAGTAGGATTTTTTATATGGTCTCATAGATATACGGTAGGAATTATATAGATATATAATATGTTTAACATATCCTTAAAATTATAGAAAATATAAGGACTCTCTAGAAGTTTATCATATGAGATATGATTATATTGTGGTTTATATTTAGTTTTTTTTAGTATTTTGAAAGAATTTTGAGAATATAAAAGTTATCATGTGATACAAAAGGTAGTCTTCACTTTATCATTATTTCATATTTTTTGTATATATCTCAAGGCATGTAATGATAATTGGCCTCTAAAATTATGACTTCAAGTTATCCTTGATTAATGGTTATCATGGAGTATTATAGTTTTTGATGATATGTTAATATTAGATTTTTTTTCATTTTTATAGAGATATGGAATTAGATCTCATATAATAAAAATTGTTTTGTGTGTTTGATGACCTGCCAAACATACCACATGGAGTGTTATACACTATGTCTTTGGTTTACTAGTTTTGAATGTTTAGTATTGAATCCTCATACATGATAATTACAATATACCTAGAAGGATAACCATAATACTTTGATACAATTCGTATTCCATTCTAGAGGTTGAGTTAATCAGGGAGTGGTGGGGTATGTTGATGATTATGTCATCATTTGAGGTTTTACTAAAATGGTATTTATCCTATCGTAGGTACATTCTCATACCCAGATAAGGGATATGTAATGTTCTTATCTATTTAGATGAGGGGAAGGTGATGTTCTAATATGTTTGGGTTAATGATATATGATGTTTCTATTTATCTACCTATTCTAAACACAATGAATTGGGAATATATGAGTTTTAAATATTAGATTAACATAATTGTTTCTCTATGGTCACTCAATATCTTAAAAAACGTTTATATGATTATATATACTTGTATATTATCATGACATAACCCATCAGGTCCCATCAATCCAAAGGAAAGTTGGGTGTGACCACCCAAATCCTAACTCCAATAGTCTTGGGGTTGGCTACAGGTGTCAAGAAGGTATAAATGAAAATGGGAGGCCTTAGACTAATTACTTGTACATGTGCACACAACCATATCTATGCAGAAGTGTCAGGGAATAATAAAATAAAATATCATCTAGAGTATAAACATGCATACAAAAACCTATAGGTAGTTCATCATAGTACAATAATATAAACCAAATAAAAAAGGGGGAAAATACACACCCAACCAGAAATAAAGTCCCAACCTAAAAAAAGGAAAAAGAAAATTGAAGAGAGTTTGGATCTTGATCCTAAGTCAGACCAATGGATGTGGTCAATGTACCCAAGTATCACTATGCTCTACTGATATCACTTATGATATATGTGTCATCTACAAAAGACACAACATATGTGGAAACAACCCATTATGGGGTGATTATATACATACCTATTAGGAAACCTAGAAAATCATAAAGGAATCAATCAAAATATACAATAGAATTCTTCTCAACCCATATTAAGAGGTAAAAAGAACCCAATATATATATATATATATATATATATATTCTCATAAAGAATACCATGTGGGAGAGAAAGGGGATCTCCATCTCCACATCCCATACAAGTATAATTAGTCTACCTATAGCTCCAAAGGCCTATCTCTGATGCCCATAATCATATAAAACCTCACAAGAATCTTTGTGGAGGAGCCCGCACTTTTCTATTATACTCCACAGTTGAGGGATCCACAGCTCCTACGTAGGACCTGATCCATGCTAGATCTTAAAGATTGGGGAGTACCCCTTTGTAGATAGAGGACCCACTCCCTTCTATAGTGTGGGGTAGTACCGACTCTACCTATGTAAATAGTATACAAGACCTACACCCTAGTGTGATAGGGAAGTACTAAATTTATAATATCTCTAACGATCATGCCTAATCACAGCCATCGTCAAGTGTCACTTGAAGAAGTGTCATTATTATAAAATCTTGCATCTCATCTCATATTCTAAAATGAATTAAACCATTGAATTATATGTGAGAAATATCTTAGGATAGGAAAATCATGGTCCAAAATCCGAGTGTCGAAGAAGGATTTATAGGATATTAGAAGTTCCTGGGATAAGTACACGGCGTGTACATGGGTTCACACAGCATGTCACCTCACCTCATCACCTAGGTGTGTTCTCCCCTAGACCTGAATTGGGAATCCATGTCATAATACACGGCATGTGCAGGTGGTACACAATGTGTCTCAGCCACCCAGGGCCTGCCTGTGTCCTCCCAGTCTGTTCTCATGTACACCGGTCATGTCCATGTACCCTGTCCATGTCTAAGTACAGGGTTGTGCCCATGTACTTTTTTCATGCCTGTGTTCTCTCCTATGTGCATGCCTATCTAATCCTAAAGTACACACTAAGCTACCAACACCATGTCACAGGTCATGTATAAGGCATACACATAAGGTTAAATTTATCAATCTCTAAAACCCTAGCTACTACAGTTAGGGGACTACATTCTGGGTAGTCGTATTTTCCACAAAAATTCAATTTCTTTATATAGATTTCAGATTGTCGTTTCTTCCACTGATCACACCTGGTTGACCACCCAAATCTTTTTAAATAATAGTAACCACCACCGTCCATCGATTCCCATCCTCTGGTGGCTATAAATTTGAATTATGATTGACTACATAGGATTTCTTCATGCATCCACCACTTCCCCGGATCTAAAATACATGAATAATTCACCTATTTCGAGAAACACACCATGATCCTTCCCTAAATCATTGATCCATACTTCATTTTCATAAATTACATGAATCTAGGTGTTATATCATGCTCAAAGACACCCCAAAAATGTCAAACTCCAACCCCATAGGCCAACGGCGAAGAACATGAAGAACAGAAGGGGAAAAGCACAATAATGAGGTTAAACCATTTTTGGTCGATACGATCATGGACAATGGTCATAAGGTGGTTAAAGAGGGGTTAAATCATGGGATAATGAATAAAAATTGATAATTAGGCACATGTGAAGAACAAAAATCACTAGAAAAAATAATAGATAATAAATTGATGATTAATCATTAATAAAAAGGGTGGAAACCACAAATAAAAATCCATTCCTTGATTAAGTATAGATCATTTGTGAAGAGTGAATTTTCTAGAAATGAATAAGATCCACTGCATTCACTAAATGCCTCCCAATTCACATTGATCTGATCATCATCGTTATTAGATATCAATCCACCAATGAATAACTCTCTTCCTCATCTCAAATACTCTCAAGGTTATGCATTTGACCATAGAGATTTTCCATAATTGGGTATTTATAGAGGAGGGATTAGGTTATTTTATTTAATTAAAATAAATGAATTATTTATTTATTTTATGAAATTCACTTTCTAATGGTTGTATTCGTAGAAATGTCTGACACCGACCAACCTTAGGTCACACCTAGGGTAAAAACCACAATCTGTAGTCTACTATGATCTCAAATTCCCCATCTAAGGTCCTAAACAATGGGAAAACCATAAATACTGAAATGGTGAACATGAATGAATTAAAATTTATTAATATTTTTAATATATTATTCCTGGGGTCATGAGACACCCAAAAACTATGCTTAATCTGAGGAAAAATATAGATATATAAATAAAAAATATTCAAAGGAATAATATAACAAAACCAAAGTCATTACATTCTCCCCTCAAACAAGTGTTTTCACCATAAAATAAACTAATTACACAAAAAGGTGGGGGTAATGAGTCCACATATAACACTCTCACTCCTAGGATCTCTCCTACATACTCATGTTCTTCCAAAGCAAATCAACTAAAGTAATATTCCATCCACATAGGATCCTCTCATGTAGATCCCTGATTAACACCAAGTTCTCTACAAAAGTGGATCCTTCCTCAATGTCCATCTCTCCCTAGTTAATAATTTGTGTAGGTTCATCTATGTATCTCCTCAGCTGTGATGTATGGAAGATATAATGCACTCAATACAACTATGGGGAAAAGTATAGGTGGTAAAAAACCTCTCCAACCCTCTATAGGATCTTGAACAGCCTGATGAACTTTAGGGATAGATACCTCCTAGTAAAAGCTGCCACAATCCTCATCATAAGAAGGATCTTAGGAAAAAATTGTCTCCCTACTCAAACTCCATGTTTTATGGCATCAATCTATGTAATATTTGTGTTTTCTATAGGATATCGTCATGTACTTATGGATCACCTGAACCTTATATATCATTGGTTTCTCTATATTTATCCAAATAAGTTATGTCTCCCCAATCTCAATACAAAATATGGATGACTTGTAGGGTCTCCTATACAGGTCCTTGAAAGGGGTCATTCTGATAGTATAGTAATAGATTTTATTATAAGAAAATCCACCATTGTAAAGTGATCCTTCCATCTTTGATCAAATTCCAACACATAGGCCCTTAGCATATCCTCTAACACCTGGATAGTCTGCTCAGTTTTCCTGCTCGACTATGGTGAAACACCATGTTCATCCTTAAATGGGTCCCAAAGGCCTCTAACAAGCCTCTCTACAATCATGATTTGAATCGAGCATAATATTCAGGGATTATCATCGAGGGTACCCAATGAAGTCAGAATATCTCTACACATATAACTACCCAAAACTCTCAACTAATATCTTATCTCGAATGGAAATAAAATGTGTTGACATTGTAATTTTTTCAACAATCACCTAGATAGAATCATGGAATTTCATTTCCTATATAATCCCCATAACATTGTCTATGGATATTTCATCCCATTTCCACTCTGAGATCTCAATAGGCTTTGTTAAACCTACCATAACATGGTTCTTAGTCATTACTTGCTAACTTGGAGACACCAAGAGATGAACTCGATGAAACTCTTCCACATTACAACCCACCAAAATGTCCATTGAAGGTATTCGTACTTATTTTCCACATCGGGATGTACAACTAAGGGGGAAGTATGAAACTCTCTCATCACCTCCTACAACAACATGACTGGAACCACCGTTTTTTCCAATAAAATGATAACATACTCCCCTCCTTCAAAAAATCCATCTATTGCATCTCCTAGGGATATCTGGTCATGTAGAATCTCATAGTATATGTATCCCAACTAATCCTCTTTCGAACACTAAAAAAAACAAAGGAGTCACCATCATTAACGAAATAAAAACCACACCCCTCTCCTCTGCCAGGGTTAGATACAATGAATCCAACTGCTCATATTCCTCCTCTACCAAGTGAGTATGGGAATTTCTAATAAGGAAATATTCCACCACATTGACCTTCCCAGGAGTATAGACTATGTAAATTTAATATTCCTATAGAAACTCCAACCAATGCATCTATCTCGGGTTGAGATCTCTTAGAGTGAAGATATACCTGATACCCTGGTGGCTTGAGTAAACAACAAAATGCTCACCCAAAAGATATTTACTCTATATATTCTGATAAAATACTGCCACTACCAACTCTAGGTCATGATTCATATAGTTTTACTCTTAGTTTCATCACTATATCAACCCATATACGATCATTACCTACCTATGAATTAAAATGCAAGCCCAGCTCTAGAGGCATCCCAAAAAACTACGAACTCAATGCCCACCTCTATTGGTCTCAATATAGGAGCACTAGTAAACCTCAACCTCATCTCCTTGAAGGATCTTGAACACTTCTTAGAATAGGTAAACAGATTCTTTTTCCATGTCAAGGCATTCAATGGGGATATAATCCTGGATAATTCTATCAAAAACCTTTTTTATTACCCCACCAATCCCAGAAAACTATACACCTCCAACACACTCTTGGGTGGTTCCCAAGAAATCACTGCATCAATATTTGTTAGGACCACAACTAAACCATTATCATAGATGACATGCCCAAAAATTGAACATAACATATCCAAAATTAGCACTTCGAGAGATTACCGTAAAGCTGGTGCTCCCAGAGTAATTCAAGGATAATTCTCAAATGATTTACATGATACTAATCTATTACATAGTAAATAAGTATGTCATCAAAAAAGAAAATTGCATATTGGTCTATGTAAGGCCGAAATATCTAGTTCATAGGATCCATAAACAAAGTGGTGTAATTTTTTACACCAAAATTCATCACTCAGAACTCATATTGTCCATAGAAACATCAGAATGTCATCCTCCAATTATCATATTCCCAAAATCTCAACCGGTGATAGTTGAATATGAGATTAATCTTTAAGAACCAACTCATGCTTCTCAACTAGTTGAATAGGTTATCAATCCTCTACAATGGGTACTTTTTCATTATTGCTACCCAGTTCATGTGATGATAATTAACACATAGTATCAATTTCCCATCCATATTTTTCACAATAAAAAATTAGAGATTCCTAGGAAGACATATTTGTTCTGATAAAACCCTTCTCTTGAAGGTCCTCCAACTGCACCCTTAGACTCCAATGCTCAATAGCGGATATCTGATATGCCTCAAAAGATATAAGTGTGGTATCAAGGTGGGATTCAATGCCAAATTCCATATTTAACATCAAAGGTAGTCTTGGAACATATTCAAAGAAGATTTACATATAATACTCCACTATTGAAGGAATCTAGATTCCTAAAGATCCAATTACATCAAGGGATAAACTCTCCAATTGATGGTTGATGGGTTACAACATCCTACTTACAAGGCCCACTTACTCAGTCATGAGATCTCTCTCACCTATAAAGAAGAATCTCATCCCATTTTTTAGAAGTCGCCTAACTCGTCTATAATTAAATTTAATCTAGGAATTTGCCTTAGACAATCATTCCATACCTAAGATAACATCAAAAGGTTTCATCATGACAACCAAGATTTCCTATGAGAAACTCTCCCCACTAAAAGGCATCTTGCGCTACCATTAGATATTCTATATCTATGAATCAATCTAGGTAGGAACCTTTAGATATATATTATTGGATAAGGTCTCAATAGGGAGCTATAACTCCCATCCAAGGGATATGTATATGAAGGAATAACTTTCACTTGTGTATATAAGTATTGGGAGAAGAATATAAAAGATATTGATCATACCATGAATCATCACATCAGATATCTGGTCATATCCCTCTATAGCCTATAGATTCCATCGGCCTTAACTTTTGGATCTATAATCCTAGATTGGTCCACCTAGTGGTGGTGGTTGGAGTATCTCTTAGTTTCACCCTCAACCATAATATCCTCCCCTTAGAGCTCCACCAACTCCTCTGTCAGCACCACCTTCATGTGGGCTTCTCTAACCATGGCATTGAGATCCTTGATCATGGTGCTTCATTTTACATGTTGGTCCATGTAACGACCTGAAATTTTGAATAAATCTTGTTTCTTAATTTTATGTGTTATTTTATTTTATTTTTATACTCAAAAAAATGTTTCATTTGATAACATGAGTATAATTAAAATGAGACCATTGGGTTTTGACTGTTATATAACCATTGGTCAATATGACCACTGTAAACTAAACGTTTTGATTATTGTCTCTAAATACAAGTAATCTTGGTTAATTATTATAGAAAGAAGATTCGATGGCCTCACCCAGTAGTCTTGGACCGATCGAAGCCAATCTAACAGAAATTGGGAAGGATGTAGCACCACTGGGATTTTCTCTAGACCAAACCCAAGCCGAACTTCATCGTGTGAAGCTAGAATGGAATCGCCTTTGCGAGAAGTTAAAACTGATAGAAATTACTACTCGTGCGATGTTGGTCGAGCCTCCCTCAGATTCTCTCACCTTAGCATACCTTACACTTAGGTCCTATGCTGGTGTGATAAGGGGCTATGTAAGGAGACCGTAACTGCCTTATGTAATCCTTTATTTTAAATAAAAATTGGGATTTCTTCTTATGATAATGTTTATGACTTTTCAAATGTCCGGATAAATATATTATGCATATTTTTGATGAATTTTAGAAAAATGATATTTTAAAAATGTTATGTAAACCTTAAATAATTAAAAATGTGTAATGATTTTCAAAAAATGGTCTTCTACAATTATGTTCAATAGGAAATTTAGAGTCTAATAAGATCAACTTGATTTTTGATGAATAGTAAATTGTGAATAGTGATTTTACGCTTAGGATTAGTAATGTGACCAAATGGATTAGTAATCTCACTTAAAGAATGTTTTAAAATAATCTAGGCACCTTTATTAAGTAATGTGATTCAATAAAATGGTTAAATAACGGTTTCATAAATTATTATTCAAGTATTAATTTTTTTCGGGTGAATAGTGTTTTTTAATTAAAAATTAAATTAAAAATATTTAGAAAATTATTTTTATAAAATGGACTTTATTTTTGAACTCAGAGCATCGATATTATGTTAAGGTACTTTTTGGGGTTTTTTCTGAAAAAATGAATTTTCGGTGAATAGTGTATTTAATTAAAAATAAAATTAAAAATATTTAGAAAATTATTTTTATAAAATGGATTTCATTTTTGAAATCAGAGCACTGATATTTGTTTAGTGTGAAATTTTGGGATTTTTCTGAGAAAGTTGAATTTTCAGTGAATAGTAAAAATACAGTTTTAGGGTTTCAGTATGTTTAATGACATCATAACTGTGTCATGGTGATGTCATGAGATATTTTAAGGGTTGGACGACCTAAGGTTATGGATATTTGTATTTGGGGCCCCATGTGGCCTAACTTTATGGAAAATATCATGAGAGAGCACATGGGTTTGAGAAAAGCACATGTGAGGTGTCCCTTGGCCATTAATGCCTTGTCCCCTCACTTTCCCTATAAATATCAAGCCCTCCTCTCATCCATTCGACTCCCCACTCTTCCCCAACGATGTTATGGTCTCCTTACCTCCCAAGGAGTCCTCCCAAGGTGCCCCCAAGCCCTCAAGGTCCAAACCTTTGAGTTTTAGGAGTTATGTTTTAAGGTAAGGGATCCGACCCCTCTCTTTCTTTTCAAGTGATCTCTTTTATGTCATTCCTTTTATGCTCCATGTTCTTATGTTGGAGGATGTTATTTTATACTCATCTTACTTCCCTTTTTATGTTCATATAATAAGATATCCCCTCTTACTCTCATTATTTCGTTTTATGAAGTTTTATGTGGCGCCGTTAGGCTGCCGAAAGTTTTGTAACAGATTCTTTCTCCCTTCTCATTTTTCAAGATCTATTTTCATGTAAAGTATTCCATGTTCTTTTTTATTATGTTGGGGTATGATCTCTATATATATCATTATGATCTTTTATGACCATATGATGAGATACCCCATTTGATCTCTTCAATTCAGTATTTTGAAGTTTTAAGTGGTGCCGTTAGGCTGCCGAATTTTTAAGTGGTCCTTCACCATTCTCATTTTGAAGTTCTACTTTCATGTCAATTCTTTCAAGTTCATTTTTTTTATGTTGGGGTATGATCTCTATATCTATCATTCTGATATTTTATGACCATATGATGAGAGACCCCATTTGATCCCTTCAATTCAGTATTTTGAAGTTTTAAGTGGCGCCGTTAGGCTGCCGAATTTTTAAGTGGTCCTTCACCATTCTCATTTTGAAGTTCTACTTTCATGTCAGTTCTTTCAATTTCCTTTTTGTTATGTTGGGGTATGATCTCTATATCTATCATTCTGATCTTTTATGAAAATATGATGAGAGACCCCATTTGATATCTTCAATTCAGTATTTTGAAGTTTTAAGTGGCGTCGTTAGGCTGCCGAATTTTTATGTGGTTCTTCACCCTTCTCGTTTTGAAGTTCTACTTTCATGTTAATTATTTCAATTTCCTTTCTATTATGTTGGGGTATGATCTCTATATCTATTATACTATAATATTATTTTCATATGATGAGAGACCCTATTGGACCTTGTCAATTCAATTTTGTTGAAGTTTAAGTGACGTCGTTAGGCTGCCGAATTCTCACAAGAGAAATCTTATTTTTTCTTCCTTTCATGTTCTTCAGTTCATATGGTATATTTTAAAATTTCATTACCATGTTCTTAAATCCCTTATATTTTGTCCCTATACTGTTTTATGGGTCAATTATGAATGTTTGACCCATGTCCCCTCTCTTCTCAATGTTTTCTAAAATCCCGAAACATAGCCGTTATGCTGCAGAATTTTCGTCTGAAAGTGCCTCTCTCTCTTTTCTCAAAATTATTTTATGTTATAAAGTGAATACTCAAAGCTATTATTTATAAAGGGGTACTCACATATATATCAAAATGTTCTATTTTAAATTCTGGGATTTACATACATGAAACCCTCTTTCCCTTTCCGTGGGTTTAAAGTAACATAAAGATCATGTCTTTAAAGCAGTTTTTAAAACGTTATGATTATGAAATGAAACCCATTTCTTTTATGCTATATGGGTTGTTTATGAAATGATTGATGATGATATATGTGGCTCACATGATAATAAATACATTTCAAGGGTGCGCCCAGATAGCGCTCCAATGCATTGGGTAAAGGCTTAATCTCTAGAGATGACTTTTTAGACTGATACCTTGGTGAATAACCTTGGTAATTTTTAATGACACCTTGGGGATGGACCTTGGTGAAACGAAATGATTGTCAATATTAAATTTTTCAGCCACATCTTCAAGTTATGAAAAATGTTATTTTTATTATGATGTATCTCATTATTTCTTTCTCATGCCTTAAAGTTCTTTTCATGACTTTATTGATGTAAATCAAGTTCATATGTAAAATGTTTCACTTGTTTCCCTTACTGGGCCTTCTGCTCACCCTTTCTTTTGATGTATGTCTCCAGGTTATGAGATGCAGTAATGAACCTAGGATGAACATAAGGAGAAGCCTTTAAAGTGTTTAAGAAGAATGTTTTATGTTGTTTTCATGTATTATGCTCTGGTTTCCAAGACACTAAACCTTAAAGATCCTCAGTTTTGTGTAATGTAATGAAAGTTTATGTTATAAAAAGGTGGGATACTATAGTTGGTATCAAAGGATGGTTTAGTTATTTGTGGAAATTAGGATATGAAAACTTTAGGAAGAAGCCTATAGAAAAGTTTATATATAGGAAATCTTCCTGGTATTTTGGTGAGTATTGAGTAATGGGTTGCCAAGCAAATACATCCCTGTCTGGATACGAGCAGGTAGAGGTGGCTCTGGTACAGATGTACATAGGGGTAAAACCCGAAAACACCGCTTTGAGCTGGACTTGAACGGGAACTGATACACGACAATGGGCCTTGCTGCACTCTTGGTTATGACACTCCCTAGGGATATGCTTTGGTAAATTCATAAGCTTAGTATGAACCATTGTTAAAGGAACAAAGATAAAATAAAATAAAGATTCACATAAGAATATATGATCATGGATAACCTAGATGGGAATCTAGGGGATCACAATTTAGGGTATACTTTTCTTCTACAAGTTATACATATAAGCTTTAAGTTCCTTTTCATGATTATTAGCTAATTATTTAAGCCCCTAATTATAGTTTCTTTTCTTAATTAATGGCGGGAAATGGAAGAACATGTCCCAATAACCAATGTGATAGGAAATGCAACGATTTCCATATTAATATGAAAGAGATTATTAGGGGATTAAAATCTGATTATTATTTTGGAAGAATATGTTATCAAATCCTTCTTGTATTTGGGTTTCAATCTTAGTTTGGTTTACTTTGAGGAATCTTAAGGACCATTATTTACGGAATGGTCTATGATGAACTTTGGGTAGTACCATGGAACTTTGAAGATTTAAAAGTAGTTTCCATTTCTATGGGATTCTTTTTGAAAAGTTGTTTTACCTTACCCTTTCTATTTTTGGGATAATGTTTAAAGATAGAAGAAATAGATAGTTGATATTTTGTGGATTATGTGATTCTCTAGAAGATGATTCTTGTGTTTTGATGAGACCAAGTAGTTTTGATTTCTCATCGTTTGGAGAAAAGATTAGTTTTGGTAGAAACTTATTAAAGCATGAAACTCTACATGAAGGTAGATATATTTCCTTATTTTTTTGTTCTATGTTGTAAATGAATTCCTCAAAGTTATGAAAACGAACGTAAAACAAAAACTTTGTTGGTTTACGTTTCTGACTAGGTAATCAAAGACCGCTTACACACATCATAATTTTGGGATTTTTTGGTGTTTAACTTCCTCCTAATCATGTTTTCTATCACTCTCCTTTAGAACGTGACCCTTTGTTTTCTCCTCCATGTCCATGTTTCCTACATGGAATCCTAGTATGAGTAAACTCGGGTGGCCTTTGTACCTCCTTTTCTTTCTTTTAAAGTAATGGTGTTATTGACTCTTTTTCCGATGTGGTACTTTCAATGAAATTTCAAAACCCAATTTTAAAAATTGCGAGGACGCAATTTTTTAAGGGGGGAAGATTGTAACGACCCGAAATTTTCAATAAATCTTGATTCTTAATTTTATGTGTTATTTTATTTTATTTTTATACTCAACAAAAATGTTTCATTTGATAACATGAGTATAATTAAAATGAGACCATTGGGTTTTGACTGTTATATGACCATTGGTCAATATGACCACTGTAAACTAAATGTTTTGATTATTGTCTCTAAATACAAGTAATCTTGGTTAATTATTATAGAAAGAAGATTCGATGGCCTCACCCAGTAGTCTTGGACCGATCGAAGCCCATCTAACAGAACTTGGGAAGGAGGTAGCACCACTGGGCTTTGCTCTGGACCAAACCCAAGCCGAACTTCATCGTGTGAAGCTAGAACGGAATCGCCTTTGCGAGAAGTTCAAATTGATAGAAATTACTACTTGTGCAATGTTGGTCGAGCCTCCCTCAGATTCTCTCACCTTAGCATACCTTACACTTAGGTCATATGCTGGTGTGATAAGGGGATATGTAAGGAGATCGTAACTGCCTTATGTAATCCTTTATTTTAAATAAAAATTGGGATTTCTTCTTATGATAATGTTTATGACTTTTCAAATGTCTGGATAAATATATTATGCATATTTTTGACGAATTTTAGAAAAAGGATATTTTAAAAATGTTATGTAAACCTTAAATAATTAAAAATGTGTAATTATTTTCAAAAAATGGTCTTCTACAATTATGTTCAGTAGGAAATTTAGAGTCTAATAAGATTAACATGATTTTTGATGAATAGTAAATTGTGAATAGTGATTTTACGCTTAGGATTAGTAATGTGACCAAATGGATTAGTAATATCACTTAAAGAATGTTTTAAAATAATCTAGGCACCTTTATTAAGTAATGTGATTCAATAAAATGGTTAAATAACGGTTTCATAAATTATTATTCAAGTATTAATTTTTTTCGGGTGAATAGTGTTTTTTAATTAAAAATTAAATTAAAAATATTTAGAAAATTATTTTTATAAAATGGACTTTATTTTTGAACTCAGAGCATCGATATTATGTTAAGGTAATTTTTGGGGTTTTTTCTGAAAAAATGAATTTTCGGTGAATAGTGTATTTATTTAAAAATAAAATTAAAAATATTTAGAAAATTGTTTTTATAAAATGGATTTCATTTTTGACATCAGAGCACTGATATTTGGTTAGTGTGAAATTTTGGGATTTTTCTGAGAAAGTTGAATTTTCAGTGAATAGTAAAAAATACAGTTTTAGGGTTTCGGTATGTTTAATGACATCATAACTGTGTCATGGTGATGTCATGAGATATTTTAAGGTTTGGCCGACCTAAGGTGATGGATATTTGTATTGGGGGCCTCATGTGGCCTAACTTTATGGGAAATATCATGAGAGAGCACATGGGTTTGAGAAAAGCACATGTGAGGTGTCCCTTGGCCATTAATGCCTTGTCCCCTCACTTTCCCTATAAATATCAAGTCCTCTCATCCATTCGACTCCCCACTCTTCCCCAATGAAGTTCTGGTCTCCTTACCTCCCAAGGAGTCCTCCCAAGGTGCCCCCAATCCCTCAAGGTCCAAACCTTTGAGTTTTAAGAGTTGCGTTTTAAGGTAAGGGATCTGACCCCTCTCTTTCTTTTCAAGTGATCTCTTTTATGTCATTCCTTTTATGCTCCATGTTCTTATGTTGGAGGATGTTCTTTTATACTCCTCTTACAACCCTTTTTATGTTCATATAATAAGAGATCCCCTCTTACTCTCATTATTTCTTTTTATAAACTTTTATGTGGCGCTGTTAGGCTGCCGAAAGTTTTGTAACAGATTCTTTCTCCCTTCTCATTTTTCAAGATCTATTTTCATGTAAAGTATTTCATGTTATTTTTTATTATGTTGGGGTATTATCTCTATATCTATCATTCTGATCTTTTATGACCATATGATGAGAGACCCCATTTGATCTCTTCAATTCAGTATTTTGAAGTTTTAAGTGGTGTCGTTAGGCTTCCGAATTTTTAAGTGGTCCTTCACCATTCTCATTTTGAAGTTCTACTTTCATGTCAATTATTTCAAGTTACTTTTTGTTATGTTGGGGTATTATCTCTATATCTATCATTCTGATATTTTATTACCATATGATGAGAGACCCCATTTGATCTCTTCAATTCAGTATTTTGAAGTTTTAAGTGGTGTCGTTAGGCTGCCGAATTTTTAAGTGGTCCTTCACCATTCTCATTTTGAAGTTCTACTTTCATGTCAATTCTTTCAAGTTCCTTTTTGTTATGGTGTGGTATGATATCTATATCTATAATTCTGATATTTTATGACCATATTATGAGAGACCCCATTTGATCTCTTCAATTCAGTATTTTGAAGTTTTAAGTGGTGTCGTTAGGCTGCCGAATTTTTAAGTGGTTCTTCACCCTTCTCGTTTTGAAGTTCTACTTTCATGTTAATTCTTTAAATTTCCTTTCTATTATGTTGGGGTATGATCTATATATCTATTATACTATAATATTATGTTCATATGATGAGAGACCCTATTTGACCTTGTCAATTCAATTTTGTTGAAGTTTAAGTGACGCCATTAGGCTGCCGAATTCTAACAAGAGAAATCTTCTTTTTTCTTCCTTTCATGTTCTTCATTTCATATGGTATATTTTCAAATTTCATTACCATGTTCTTAAATCCCTTATATTTTGTCCCTATACTGTTTTATGGGTCAATTATGAATGTTTGACCCATGTCCCCTCTCTTCTCAATGTTTTCTAAAACCCCGAAACATAGCCGTTATGCTGCAGAATTTTCGTCTCAAAGTGCCTCTCTCTCTCTTCTCAAAATTATTTTATGTTATAAATTGAATACTCAAAGATATTATTTCTACAGGGGTATTCACATATATATCAAAATGTTCTATTTTAAATTCTGGTATTTACATACATGAAACCCTCTTTCCATTTTCGTGGGTTTAAAGTAACATAAAGATCATGTCTTTAAAGCAGTTTTTAAAACGTTATGATTATGAAATGAAACCCATTTCTTTTATGATATATGGGTTGTTTATGAAATGATTTATGATGATATATGTGGCTCACATGATAATAAATACATTTCAAGGGTGCGCCCAGATAGCGCTCCAATGCATTGGGTAAAGGCTTAATCTCTAGAGATGACTTTTTAGACTGATACCTTGGTGAATAACCTTGGTAATTTTTAATGACACCTTGGGGATGGCCCTTGGTGAAATGAAATGATTGTCAATATTAAATGTTGCAGCCACATCTTCAAGTTATGAAAAATGTTATTTTTATTATGATGTATCTCATTATTTCTTTCTCATGCCTTAAAGTTCTTTTCATGACTTTATTGATGTAAATCAAGTTCATATGTAAAATGTTTCACTTGTTTCCCTTACTGGGCCTTCTGCTCACCCTTTCTTTTGATGTATGTCTCCAGGTTTTGAGATGCATTAATGAACCTAGGATTAACTTAAGGAGAAGCCTTTCAAATGTTTAAGAAGAATGTTTTATGTTGTTTTCATGTATTATGCTCCTGGTTTCCAAGACATTAAACCTTAAAGATCCCCAGTTTTGTGTAATGTAATGAAAGTTTATGTTATAAAAAGGCGGGATGCTACAGTTGGTATCAAAGGATGGTTTAGTTATTTGTGGAAATTAGGCTATGAAAACTTTAGGAAGAATCCTATAGAAAAGTTTATATATAGGAAATCTTCCTGGTATTTTGGTGAGTGTTGAGTAGTGGGTTGCCAAGCAAATACATCCCTGTCGGGATATGAGCAGGTAGAGGTGGCTCTGGCACATATGTATATAGGGGTAAAACCCGAAAACACCGCTTTGAGCTAGACTTGAACGGGAACTGGTACACGACAACGGGCCTTGCTACACTCTTGGTTACGACACTCCCGAGGGATATGCTTTGGTAAATTCATAAGCTTAGTATGAACCATTGTTAAAGGAACAAAGATAAAATAAAATAAAGATTCACATAAGAATATATGATCATGGATAACCTAGATGGGAACCTAGGGTATCACAATTTAGGGTATAATTTTCTTCTACAAGTTATACTTATATGCTTTAAGTTCCTTTTCATGATTATTAGATAATTATTTAAGCCCCTAATTATAGTTTATTTTCTTAGTTAATGGCGGAAAATGGAAGAACATGTCCCAATAACCAATGTGATAGGAAATGCAAAGATTTCCATATTAATATGAAAGATATGATTAGGGGATTAAAAGCTGATTATTATTTTGGAAGACTATGTTATCAAATCCTTCTTGTATTTGGGTTTCAATCTTAGTTTGGTTTATTTTGAGGAATCTTAAGGACCATTATTTACGGAATGGTCTATGATGAACTTTGGGTAGTACCATGGAACTTTGAAGATTTAAAAGTAGTTTCCATTCCTATGGGATTCTTTTTGAAGAGTTGTTTTACCTTAACCTTTCTATTTTTGGGATAATGTTTAAAGATAGAAGAAATAGATATTTGATATTTTGTGGATTATGTGATTCTCTAGAAGATGATTCTTGTGTTTTGATGAGACCAAGTAGTTTTGAATGCTCATCGTTTGGAGAAAAGATTAATTTTGGTAGAAACTTATTAAAGTATGAAACTCTACATGAAGGTAGATATATTTCCTTAACTTTTTTTCTATGTTGTAAATGAATTCCTCAAAGTTATGAAAAGGAACGTAAAACAAAAACGTTGTTGGTTTACGTTTCCTACTAGGTAATCATGGACCGCTTACACACATCATAATTTTGGGATTTTCTGGTGGTTAACTTCCTCCTAATCATGTTTTCTATCACTCTCATTTATAAAATGACCCTTTGTTTTCTCCTCCATGTCCATGTTTCCTACATGGAATCCTAGTATGAGTAAACTTGGGTGGCCTTTGTACTTCCTTTTCTTTCTTTTAAAGTAATGGTGTTACTGACTCTTTTTCCGATGTGGGACTTTCAATGAAATTTCAAAACCCAATTTTAAAAATTGCGAGGACGCAATTTTTTAAGGGGGAAAGATTGTAACGACCCGAAATTTTGAATAAATCTTGTTTCTTAATTTTATTTGTTGTTTTATTTTATTTTTATACTCAACAAAAATGTTTCATTTGATAACATGAGTATAATTAAAATGAGACCGTTGGGTTTTGACTGTTATATGACCATTGGTCAATATGACCAATGTAAACTAAATGTTTTGATTATTGTCTCTAAATACAAGTAATATTGGTTAATTATTATAGAAAGAAGATTCGATGGCCTCACCCAGTAGTCTTGGACCGATCGAAGCCCATCTAACAGAACTTGGGAAGGAGGTAGCACCACTGGGCTTTGCTCTGGACCAAACCCAAGCCAAACTTCATCGTGTGAAGCTAGAACGGAATCGCCTTTGCGAGAAGTTCAAACTGATAGAAATTACTACTCGTGCGATGTTGGTCGAGCCTCCCTCGGATTCTCTCACCTTAGCATACCTTACACTTAGGTCCTATGCTGGTGTGATAAGGGGCTATGTAAGGAGACCGTAACTGCCTTATGTAATCCTTTATTTTAAATAAAAATTGGGATTTCTTCTTATGATAATGTTTATGACTTTTCAAATGTCCGGATAAATATATTATGCATATTTTTGATGAATTTTAGAAAAAGGATATTTTATAAATGTTATGTAAACCTTAAATAATTAAAAATGTGTAATGATTTTCAAAAAATGGTCTTATACAATTATGTTCAGTAGGAAATTTAGAGTCTAATAAGATCAACTTTATTTTTGATGAATAGTAAATTGTGAATAGTGATTTTACGCTTAGGATTAGTAATGTGACCAAATGGATTAGTAATCTCACTTAAAGAATGTTTTAAAATAATCTAGGCACCTTGATTAAGTAATGCGATTCAATAAAATGGTTAAATAACGGTTTCATAAATTATTATTCAAGTATTAATTTTTTTCGGGTGAATAGTGTTTTTTAATTAAAAATTAAATTAAAAATATTTAGAAAATTATTTTTATAAAATGGACTTTATTTTTGAACTCAGAGCATCGATATTATGTTAAGGTAATTTTTGGGGTTTTTTCTGAAAAAATGAATTTTCGGTGAATAGTGTATTTATTTAAAAATAAAATTAAAAATATTTAGAAAATTATTTTTATAAATTGTATTTCATTTTTGAAATCAGAGCACTGATATTTGGTTAGTGTGAAATTTTGGGATTTTTCTGAGAAAGTTGAATTTTCAGTGAATAGTAAAAATACAGTTTTAGGGTTTCGGTATGTTTAATGACATCATAACTGTGTCATGGTGATGTCATGAGATATTTTAAGGGTTGGTCGACCTAAGGTGATGGATATTTGTATTGGGGGCCCCATGTGGCCTAACTTTATGGTAAATATCATGAGAGAGCACATGGGTTTGAGAAAAGCACATTTGAGGTGTCCCTTGGCCATTAATGCCTTGTCCCCTCACTTTCCCTATAAATACCAAGCCCTCCTCTCATCCATTCGACTCACCACTTTTCCCCAACGAATTTCTGGTCTCCTTACCTCCCAAGGAGTCCTCCCAAGGTGCCCCCAAGCCCTCAAGGTCCAAACCTTTGAGTTTTAAGAGTTACGTTTTAAGGTAAGGGATCTGACCCCTCTCTTTCTTTTCAAGTGATCTCTTTTATGTCATTCCTTTTATGATTCATGTTCTTATCTTGGAGGATGTTCTTTTATACTCCTCTTAATTCCCTTTTTATGTTAATATAATAAGATATCCCCTCTTACTCTCATTATTTCTTTTTATGATGTTTTATGTGGCGTCGTTAGGCTGCCGAAAGTTTTGTAACAGATTCATTCTCCCTTCTCATTTTTCAAGATCTATTTTCATGTAAAGTATTTCATGTTCTTTTTTATTATGTTGGAGTATGATCTCTATATCTATCATTCTGATCTTTTATGACCATATGATGAGAGACCCCATTTGATCTCTTCAATTCAGTATTTTGAAGTTTTAAGTGGTGTTGTTAGGCTGCCGAATTTTTAAGTGGTCCTTCACCATTCTCATTTTTAAGTTCTACTTTCATGTCAATTATTTCAAGTTCCTTTTTTTATGTTGGGGTATGATCTCTATATCTATAATTCTGATCTTTTATTACCATATTATGAGAGACCCCATTTGATCTCTTCAATTCAGTATTTTGAAGTTTTAAGTGGCGCCGTTAGGCTGCCGAATTTTTAAGTGGTCCTTCACCATTCTCATTTTGAAGTTCTACTTTCATGTCAATTCTTTCAAGTTCCTTTTTTGTTATGTTGGGGTATTATATCTATATCTATAATTCTGATATTTTATGACCATATGATGAGAGAACCCATTTGGTCTCTTCAATTCAGTATTTTGAAGTTTTAAGTGGCGCCATTAGGCTGCCGAATTTTTAAGTGGTTCTTCACCCTTCTCGTTTTGAAGTTCTACTTTCATGTTAATTCTTTCAATTTCCTTTCTATTATGTTGGGGAATGATCTCTATATCTATTATACTATAATATTATGTTCATATGATGAGAGACCCTATTTGACCTTGTCAATTCAATTTTGTTGAAGTTTAAGTGACGTCGTTAGGTTGCCGAATTCTCACAAGAGAAATCTTATTTCTTCTTCCTTTCATGTTCTTTATTTCATATGGTATACTTTCAAATTTCATTACCATATTATTAAATCCCTTATATTTTGTCCCTCTACTGTTTTATGGGTCAATTATTAATATTTTACCCATGTCCCCTCTCTTCTCAATGTTTTCTAAAACCCCGAAACATAGCCGTTATGCTGCAGAATTTTCGTCTCAAAGTGCCTCTCTCTCTTTTCTCAAAATTATTTTATGTTATAAAGTGAATACTCAAAGCTATTATTTCTACAGGGGTATTCAAATATATATCAAAATTTTCTATTTTAAATTCTGGGATTTACATACATGAAACCCTCTTTCCCATTCCATGGGTTTAAAGTAACATAAAGATCATGTCTTTAAAGCAGTTTTTAAAACGTTATGATTATGAAATGAAACCCATTTCTTTTATGCTATATGGGTTGTTTATGAAATGATTGATGATGATATATGTGGCTCACATGATAATAAATACATGTCAAGGGTGCGCCCAGATAGCGCTCCAATGCATTGGGTAAAGGCTTAATCTCTAGAGATGACTTTTTAGACTGATACCTTGGTGAATAACCTTGGTAATTTTTAATGACACCTTGGGGATGGACCTTGGTGAAACGAAATGATTGTAAATATTAAATGTTGCAGCCACATCTTCAAGTTATGAAAAATTTTATTTTTATTATGATGTATCTCATTATTTCTTTCTCATGCCTAAGTTATTTTCATGACTTTATTGATGTAAATCAAGTTCATATTTAAAATGTTTCACTTGTTTCCCTTTCTGGGCCTTCTGCTCACTCTTTCTTTTGATGTATGTCTCCAGGTTATGAGATGTAGTAATTAACCTAGGATGAACTTAAGGAGAATCCTTTCAAGTGTTTAAGAAGAATTTTTTATGTTTTTTTCATGTATTATGCTCCTGGTTTCCAAGAAACTAAACCTTAAAGATCCTCAGTTTTGTGTAATGTAATGAAAGTTTATGTTATAAAAAGGCGGGATGCTATAGTCCATCCACTATATTCCTATAATGTTAAACATTATGGTTTAGGAAATCAATATCTAAGTGACCTAATCCATCACAAGCATGGCATCATACCCCTTTTAGCTGACTGGAGCCTCTGCATGATTCTTGAGCCACAAATCCATGTGTCTGAGTCTTGGCATGAGTATGCCTCCTATGCCAAGACCTCAAAATTTTAAATTTTCTAGATGTTATAGGTGACTCAGAAACATTATTTCCACTGATGGCCCCATCCACCCATCTCCCCACTTCTAGGAAACTCTCGGTAACTAGGGCCTACTCCTACACTATAGTATAAGTAATAATTCACAAGGATAATACATTGGAATGAATGTCTCTATAAAGTTCATAATGAAACTTCCACACCTAAAAGAATCCATCTCATATCATATCGAGTGAGTAATGCGTGAAGTTGATGAACCTCAAAATATACTAAAAAACCTCTATATTACCATATTATACCTTGAGAAACTCATATATACATATAAAGTGAAATCACAAAGGGTAATACTTGTCAAGAAATAGTTTTTGGTAATGTGACCATGAGAGCGTCATCTCATCATGGGTATGCAACACCATACTCCACCAATTCCCTACTACCCTATCATGAATGTTGGTTGTGAGAAAAACCGTCTAATTCATTGGGTTCTGAACAATCATGAACACTCATATTACTAACTCTATCTAATACTCTACTACGTGAGGTTGTAGCTCACTATTGAACTTTAGTGATCTATATTAGTGTAAATCACATATCATTCTAATCCTACATATATTTTCATCATGACCTATGGAAACTATTTTATTCTCAACAGGTGGTGACACTTCTCCCTGCTCATCTGGAGGAAACACCTCATCAGATGGCCCCTAAAATGAGGCCTCATCACTCAATGGATCATCTTCATGATCATGAATTAGTATCATGGAAATCTATCTTCATGGAGGAATCTTAAAAGTGATCAATAAAAAGCATGGTTAGATGAGCATATTTATGGGGAGTTGACTCAATAAGGATAGTCAAATGACTCAATCATATATGATGAATGTACCATTTGTTCCCTAGAACTGATATCTCGGTACTTCAAGTCGATATGTATGTAGTCGGAGTCCCAGTAAATGTATACATTAGCCACCGCACCAAAAATAGATTCCCTAGACATAAATCCACACTCAACGCACTCTAATAATGTTTCCATAAGTTCCCAAACCAATCCTCACCATGGGTATCATTCCTACACTAACCAAAGGAATAACTTCTCTGATTCTAGTCTGTCATGATCCAACCCACCAGGACCTTCCTAGCTAAAGTCAAGTAGAGTGTGACCACCCCAAGACCACCTCCAATAGGCTAAGTGCTGGATACAAGCACCGAACAGGAATAAATGAAATGGGGGAACTTATTCAAAGTACCTATACATACTCAAAAAACCATCTCTATGTAGAAGTGTAGAAGAAGAATAAAAGACAACAAAATATAGAGTATAAATATACATGAAAAAAACTCTAGGGAACGATAATATAAACCAAAGTAAAAAGGGGGGAAAACATTTCCAACTAAAAATAAAGTCCCAGCCTAAAAAATGGAAAAAGAAAACTGAAGAGAACCCGACTAATGTTCTCTAAGTCTGACCATCGAACATGGTCAGTGAACCCAAGTATCGCTATGTTCCACTGATGTCACATTTTATCTATTGGTCTTCTAAATAAGATATGACACATATGGGAAAATCCCATCCAGGGATGATTATATACATAACCAATAGGACACCCCAAAATTCAAAAAGGGAGAAATATAAAGACACAATAGAAGTCAGATCAAACCATAGAAAGACAGAAGTAGAACCATATATATATATATACGCATATAAAGAAACCCAAATGCAAGATAAATTAGATCTTTGTATCCCCAACCCATTCAAGTAAAATGATTCTTCATGTAGCTCAAAAGGAACATCTCTAATTCCAAGCATCATGCGCAACCTTTGAGGAATTTGTTTGTATGGTCCTACACCACACCAAAGATCAACACAGTAGAGGGAACCAAAACTCATGTGGAGGGAATTCTCCCCATAGGAGATCAAAGATGAGTGAGTACCCCAGCATATATGGAGGTACTCCACCTTTTTGTAGTGTGGGGGAGTGTCTAATCTACCTATGTAAAGAGTATGGGGAATTGTACCATGGTGCAACAGGGGAGTACTAAACCCTCCATATATCTAATGATCATGTCCAATCACTTCCATCATCAAGCATCACCTAAAGAAGCATCATTTTTGGAATACCTTCCATTGTATCTCATACTCTATAATAAAGGTTATCATCACATTTTAAATGGAAAACCACTCAGGATAGGCTACTCTGAAGCTAAAATCCACGTGCTGAAGAAGGAGATATGGAAATTAGAAGTTCCTAGGAGAAGTATATGGTGTGTAAATGGGATCACATGGTGTGTGAACTCACATCATTTCCTAGGTGTGTGCTCTCTTGGACATGGATTGGGAATCCATGTCATACTACATTGCATATACAGGTGGTAAACAACATGTCTCAGCCACCTGAGGCCTACCTGTGTCCTCTTGACCCATGCCCATGTCCACTGGTCATGCTTGAGTACTCATGTTATGTCTGAGTACATGAATGTGCACATGTACTCTAATTATTACCTTATGACAGGTTATGGATGTTCATGTATACTCTTGGAGTACACATTGATCTTCCAGCATCG
Source organism: Viscum album (assembly GCA_963277665.1). NCBI lineage: Eukaryota > Viridiplantae > Streptophyta > Magnoliopsida > Santalales > Viscaceae > Viscum > Viscum album. Next base: position 991,239,052 of record OY728152.1, on the reverse strand, counting down.
GGTCACAGGGTGTTTATGATATATACATAGCATGTGATTTTAATATATACCCCAAACCCTGGATGATATAATTACGGGACTACATAGCATGTGTTCTTCTTAACTACATGCCATTTATTTAGGCTTTCTTTAGAAATTTAGTTTCTTCACATAGATATTAGATCCATCATCTCTATCACTGATATTTCCTAGTTTAACACCCGAATCTACCAAAATCATAGAAACCACTACCATCCATGAATTCCCAAACCCTAATGGTTAGAAATCAAAATCATGATTGACCGTATGGGATTCTTTCACGCATCCACTACCACCTTGAATCTCAAATCCATGAAGTAATCACCCACATCCCACAACATACCATAATCCATCCCCAAACCATCAATTTTTACATCATTCACATAATCCCCATGAATTCGGGGGGTTCGATCATGATCAAACCCACCCTGGAAAAAAATGGAATTATATTGTGGTATAAATGATTTTGGTTGATTATTTCTTCAATGCTTAGACAATTGTTTTCCCACAAAAACTGTTCACTCAAGATGTGTAAAAATTAAATAATTGGCGGTCAATAAGTCACTAAACTTTTCCTTGAGGTACACATTTGTTATTTAGAAAATGAATCCAGAGATCATATATATATCATCACTATCTGAATCACTATTAACTTATGAGTCTTCACTTATGATCCAAGTTTCTACTATTAGTGTCTTCTTTCCTTTACTATTTTTAAACTTTCTTGTGTCTTTCTGTTTATTATTTGGGAAATCTATCATGATATTTCATAGTTTCTTGAACTCATAAAATATTAAATCAGCTAATTCTTTTCTTTAATGTGTATCATTTGATATTTTATGATGATCCCTTATATTAGTTCATGTGTTTCTCAAATAACTTATTTATAACTTTTGGAACATCCTTTTAACTAGTTGAGTAAACTCATCTTTAGTAAATTATGGATCACTTTCATTGGTTTGATCTATCATAATAGAAATTTTAAATTCAAATAACTTATTTTTATGTGTGTCCATATTATCATCACTTTTTAGACATGAAACATACATCATCAGGTTGCCAATGATTTTATCAATTTTAATACCTTTCATACTATTCATATCCTCTATTTTAGTTCTCATTAACTTCCATTATTTGAGTAGGATTTTGGTGAATTTCTCCACAAAAATATCATCACAAAACTCTTTTTTACACAATGTTAAAAGACTATAATAGTGTTTAAATGTTGATACATTAACAAAATAGTTTCTCTATGTTAAATTTCAATTATTTCATATTTAGAATGAATAATTTATTATTTTGTTTAAATAAAATTTTCAATATCATACTATATAGTCCTTAGATTTTTAAAAATTTAATGATTTGTCTTAAAAGATGATACTTATCTATATATTTCATGTGAAATGTCCCATTGGAGAGAATACCTTACCTTACTTTTGATAATATAATCCTCTATTTCCAAAGCACTAAATGTTTCAAGTTCTTTTTAAAAAAACCAGTGCTTCCTTACCATGAACCAATTGTTCATTCGATATTTGATGATGTAGTTATCCATATAATCTCTAAAATACTCATAATATATTTTGTTAAATAATATAGGTTTACAGTTTTAGATTCAAATTTTATGGATGGAATCCATATAAGGATTTACGGAACTTTCCTCTTTGGTGGGTTAGTGTTATAAATAGTAGTATAGAGATGGGATTTGAAACCAATTATTCACCCAAACTAGAGTCTTTAAAGACGGTGTTAATTTAAATGATTTAATAAAACTAAAACATTTTAAATAATGGAGTTTATTTTTATGAATTCTAGAAAATATAGTTTTTTTTAAGTGCTGTAAGATAGAAGTAAAAGGTGGTAAATGAAAAAATTTGGAAAGAGAAGTTATGATAAAATAGAACATCATAATTTAAAAGATAGAAAACAAAAGGCAAGTATAAGTTTCAATAATAATAAAACATAAAATCAAAATATAAATTAATAAAATAAAATTTGGATAACGGATTTTAGAATAAAAAGTACCTATATATCCTATATTTACTAGTAAAGGATAGTCATGTTCTTATACCAGGGAATTATTTTTTTAACCCAAATTGGTGGGAGAGTCTTATACATAGTTCTTGTAAATTGGTAATGAGTACAAGTAGTAACCAATTTTAAAATGATTCATCATAAAATAATCTTTATAAAAAAATATGTAATTAACATCATTTTTTGAAACATAGTTAAATATTAATTAGGCATGTTTTCATAAAAACATGGATAATTTAGCTACATTTTTTAGCCATATTTTTCTGGATATGTGGATAAATTTTAATTTAATATCATTTTCATAAAAACATAGATAATTTAGTAGTTTTTTAAAACATGAATAATTTTAGATTTAGTTGTTTTTTTAAATGTGACTAATTTTTATTTTAAGTGTGTTTTAAATATAACATGGTAAAATAAGAACTTGAAAGTTATTATATGTGTATATATTTATAATATTATTACGTAACATTAAAAATAAATTCCATTCATATAAAATTAATATATATATATATATATATTTACAAATAATCACACACACACAAAGGTTAAAACAGAATTACAATTAATTAATTATAACTAAATAAATGATTATTAATAATAAATGATTAAAGATGTTAATATATATGTAATAATATTATAAATTACTATTATACATATGTATAAATTTATAAATATAATTATAATAATTTATATATTTATATATGTTTTCAAAAATATATAAATATATTAATATATATATATATATATATATTCAATTGAGGACTTACTAAGTCTTAAAGTCACCTCATAATCCTATATGAAACACAGGTTTAAAACAAGGATGGGGGAATTACTGTGGTATTATAGTATTATTTTGTCTTTGTAGTAGTACAAGTACTGTAGAGGGGTAATATAGTACCAGTACTGTTCATCTCATATGGGATTTTATTTCAAAAGTTTGGGCCTTTGGGCCAGAGGGCCTGTGATCCAACAAAAAAGCCTTTTGGGAACAAGTCCTATGGTCCATGGGAGAATCTTAAGTGAAGTGTGGGAAATGTCAGTATTACGATTCTGAATATAGGGAGTCCATTTCTGGTGCATTAGTGATGTGACCGATCACTAGAAATAGTGAATAGATATCTAAAGCACCCAATAGGTCAATGCAGGCAATGGAGGGGTTGCGGACATGATGAGCTAGTGAAGATAGATGGTAGGGTTTCAAGAAGAACTGTTGTATATTAGTCTTTACCCAACTATCCCTTCGAGACTTTTAATTCTAAGGCTTGTGTGCCTTAAGGCCTTTGGGAAATATAAAGGTTCCCTCTCAACCTAATTAAATAGGGGGTTATCTAGAAATAATAAAAAATCAAGGCCTTCGGACCAGGGGTAGTATATATATATATATAATATATATTAAATTATATATATATACATATATAAATATATATATTTATATTTAAATATATATTAATATATATAAATTAACATATTAATATATAAATAAATAAATAAATTTATAAGTATTTATATATGCACACATAAATATATTAACATATGTATAGATAATATATATATACATTAACTTTTATATATATAAATTTATAAATATAATTATATTAATTTATATATAAATATTTATATAATAATAATATATTTATATATAAATAAATGTAAATTTTTATCTATATATAAATATAGAGTAATAATTTAAGAAAACATAAAATGTGCACGAACAAAGTGGTACATTTGCTCAAGGTGAACCCAAGGGTTGTTGGTTCAACCCCCTATAGTGTTTAAAGGAACATATCCACACATTGGGTAGACAGATGCAAGGTTAGTCAGTGCATGTGGGGGGGTGGGGTGTGGTCATGCAGAGGGATATATGTGGGGCACACAAACACACGTATTGGGGTGGGACCGGGGGCCAGGTTGAGTGGTTCATGCATTAGTGGTAATTCAAATTTTAAAATTTTCAATTTAAATTAAAAAATGCATATATATTTACCCATATTTATAGAAACCTAGGTAGGATAGATGTGGGGATTCTTGGTGAACATGTGGGGGGTGGGCAGGTTCATGCGGGTGGATATATGTATGATACACAAGTAGATTCCATGGGGTGGGAATATGTGGGGGTGGGAGGGGTTATGTGGAGGGATATATGTGGGATGCATAGGAAGACATGATAGGGTGGGGTTGGGGCTGGATTAAGAGGTGCACACAAGGGTGGTAATTAAAATTTTAAAAATTTTAAAAATTTCTATCTAAATTATAGAAATATGTATATACATTTACCCATGTTTATAGAAATGAGGGTAAACATGATACCATTTACAAATACCTCATTTAACAAGGTTTCTAGTAAATGTGGGTAATTGCATTATCCATGTTTATAAATATAGATGATGTAAAATTAAAATGTCACTAAATTCAATTTTTTTATATTGCTTCTTCATTGAAAATAAAGGAATATAGGGATAGATTGATACAAATAGTGGGTAATATTATTATATTTTGATGTTATAAGTAACTGAGGGATATAAGGTATGGGTTATGATGTTCAAATGATAGCAAAATTAAAAAATTATTTGGAACATTGAATATAGTAAGCTCTTGAAAAATTGGTATTATTATATGAACAAGTAAAATACTCAAAAAATGTTTCTATATTGAGGGAAGAATTAGATAATTCTTGATCAAAAAAATATTATCATTTGGAATGATATGTTAAATCCATTATATATACTTCTAAATATGACCATTTTATAAGGTTTTCATAGATGTATTGAATTTAATATTGCATTAAATTATTCATTGTTTCCAAAAAATTCTCTATGATATCCTTGGTATTTATTGTTGACTAATTATTAGATTATTTATTGGTTGTATAAATATCTCAAAAAAAAACTCTGGGGTTTTGTGTTGATAATTCATATAACTTTTTCATTAAATAAAGCAATTGGAAAATTAAATATTTTATGAGATCATTGAGGTAGATTATATAACTTTTGACATCGAAAAAGTGGTCTATATTATGCCCCTCATATATTGGTATCAATATTTCTTCTATAGATAGATTGGATACTCAATTATTCAGTAGGATAACTACTTCTAACATTATATTCTCCATCTGATAAAGTTTTTCTGTTTAGATAATGGGATTTTTTAAATTATTTTGGAATTTAAAAATTTTTTTCTTTAGGTATTAAAAAATAATTTAAATTAAATATTTCATATAAATAATAAATGTTTTTTATGATTATAAAAACCAATTAAGGGTATTTAATTAATTTCCTAACACATGTTACTAAAATTAAGCACAAACAATGAAAAAACTAGATCACTCATGTTCCTGACATCTCATCCCTAAGTAATTTTCTATGCCTTATCCAAATTTTTCAAACCAATGACTCACTAAAAATAACATTTAGTGACACATTTTAAAAACAACTATAAAAAGTTAATTTTTCAAATATTTTAATAAACCTAGAACTAAGTATTATTAAATAAATAAATCCCCTTTCCTTTTCCTTCCCCTCTAGAACACAGTCCTTAATTATAATCCCTATAACCCAATACTATGATTATCTCCACCTTCTTTAGTATCCTTAGATTTTTTTCACTATCCTCCCATCCTTTCATCACCAACCTCCCTCCTTCCATCACCCACCTCCCCTCTGATTGTTTCCCCCTTCCCCATTGATTTGGTTTTAAATTTTGAGTTTTGAAAATAATTTATCTTTGCATAAATATACTATAGAGTTTTTAATAACATTTATAATTATTTGTTTATGTAAATTTTATATTATATGTTTTTTTAATATATTCAATTGAAATGTTTTGAATTATACCATTAATTGTTTTAAAATATTGGTATACATATAATTATTTATGATTTTTCTTATCTCTATGGTAATATTTATAAAATGGTATGGTTTTTCTATTAATGTGTCATATGAAATGGATTTCAACATATTGTTATCACATTATTTGATATAGGGATTTCATTATTGATATATAATACACACAAATTTTTTATTATAACTTCATTACATTGAGGATATCTTTTTTCACTTGGGAATTGAAATTTTTAGTATTTTGGATGGTATAATATTTTAAATCAACACAAGATGATTCATGATATTTTATATAAATTTTTTGTAACATTTTTTAACTTGATTTTTGATAAATTAAGGGTTTTAAATTATTATATAATTACATATTTTTTTACAAAATAAATGAACAGTCATGGTAATATAGCAATAATGTACATAAATCTTGGCCAAGTAAATTGTTAACAGTGACATAATCTTAATGTTATGTTAAATATAGTATAATAGTATTGTTGAATCATGAATTAAGTGCATAAAACCTTTAGAAAATAGATACTTTTAGAGTGATAAGGTATATTTTTAGATGAAAAAAAATTATGACGTATAATATAAAGATATAGTTGTATGTTATTTTCACCTTGTAAAGAGATAGAGAAGTGGAGAGAGATCGTATATTTTTTATATATAACATGTGTGTGTGTTTATGCTCTATAAAAAAATTATTTCATATATTCTAAAACCTTATTAGTCTTATATTACCTTAAATTTTTTTAGGGAATTGTGTTATGTGTTTTTACTGGTTTATAAAATAAATATGTTTTGTGGGAATAATTAGTTTAATAAAATTGATAAAAACATTTATATACTCTTAATGGGGTCATATCTTGGATATTTGAAATATTTTTTTGAAAATGTTCATCACTATTTATAAATGTTGTAACCTGAGACACATTGAGAGGGGGATGAATCAGGTTGTTTCCCAATTCATGTTTTTTTCTTTCACTTGATTTTATCTCTTATGGATATTATTCCCATGTTAACAACAATAGTTCTCAAACTATCATTTTATTTATTTCTCACATAACCTCACTAAATATAAATTATGAATGTAGAATTATAAATAATGATTGGGGTTTGAATATTTTACTTGTTTCACCACAAACTAATAATCCAAGGATTATATGTTGACCATGTGTTCATATACCAGGAGATAATACTACTCACTGAAGTTATTACAAAAGTTCAAGAAATATGCATTTTTGATCCTAGGGACACTCCCTATTATTCCCTCCATGCACTTAATATATAAAGGAAATGGTTATCTTATAGACTTTAGTGTCTATCAAATATTTTATAGACATAGGGGTCTCATCTGGTTCATTATAGCTTATTGATACACCATTCATACTTGGATCTTGATAGATTCTCTAATATTCTCTCCTTCATTGTTCTTTACTTCTTCAATACCGGATGACATCAACTCCTCAATGTGAGGTTTTATATTTTCTTCTATATTATCACATTAGCATAAATTCTTCTTCAGATGAAGATAATTATAAACAAAAATTATCATGTTTTTCTATTTCCACAATAATTAGATGTAGAATTATAATACCTCTTTCTTTTTTTATCCTTCTTACTTAAACTGAAATAGATGTGTTGATTAAATCCACTACAACTCTTCTTTATTATTTTCCATAGATTCCAATATAAAAATATGATTTGTCCTCTCTTTAATTTTTTCTCTCTATAATTTGGATATTTCAATATGCTCCACCCATCTTTTTTCATAACTACTATAAGTATTTTGTATATATTTTACCTGAAACCGACCACTTAATCCAAGGGATATGATCAATATATATTTTCTTGATTATACATGATCATTCTACGTGTACCATGTGGTTTTAATGTGTTCATTAAGTACAAATAAAATTGTGTAATGTCTTGAAATATTAGACAAAACTTCCTTGTTTTTAATATCTAATTAAAACTAAAAGATAACTGATATTATCTTCTCCATGGAATGTTATTATCCACCATAGTGTGCTCTAATCCTTTCTCAGATGACCATGAGGGTTTATCAATCTTCATGTCATGGTGATTAAAAAAATTTCATATCCAAAAAACCACTAAAAATTTTTATTTAATAAATAAAACATTGCGATGTGATTCTCACAACTCTTATAGGTTCATCGAATCAATTGTAGCATGAAAATTCCTTTATGACATGTTCTCTACTCAAAACTCATATTCTGAACATTGAGTTAGATCAATTATGGTCTGTTACATTATTTTTCATGGAATGGAATTTTTTTAGGTGAAAACCACTTTTAAAGGGCTCACTACATGTTCAAATTCTCACTTCCTCTCTAGTTATATAATATCGATACTAGACATACCCATCTCCACAGTATTTTGATTCTCTGGGAACTTGTTTAACTAAGTCTAACATGAATTTAAAATAGCATGCAACACACCCATTATGGGTCTCTCTATTTTTCGAAGATACTTTTCAATCAAAACATAAACTCTACTGTGGAATTTTTCTCACCATCTCCTTATTTTACAAACCCCGCGATATTTATAGTGTCCATCAAAATGTCTTGTAAAAAAATTTTAGAAACTAAAGGTTTTCATGATCTGTTATGACTAAGATATCAATCATATTTTGGAACTAATATATCTATGTGTTTCAAAGATTTATGACTTGGATAAGAAATTCATGGCATGGATTAATCTTGTCCTAAATATAAAAATTAATAAAAACAGAAAAAAAAAATATCCAATAATATTATGAATCTAATGAACCATAAATATTTTAAAAAACCTTTTGTATCTAGGACTTTTCTATTTTCTTCTTTCAAAAACCTTATGCAACTCCCAATATATATTATGTATACACGGTCAGTTTCTAAAAAACCTTTCCAAATCACATCTCTCGATATCTTATGCATGAATGGATTACTATATTCTCAAACTCACTTGATGAGATTTGATGATGGCTTCGAGAGGCGCTTCTTCCTTTCTCCCGTATGGTGATTAGGGTTTTGTATCGAGCCTCTGTTCGCATTGATTCGCAATGGAAGATAGATTCCTCTTACCTGGGATATTCAAATCCCACGCACATGCTGCAAATGGATTGGCTCGGTTTGATTCAATGAAACCCGGAGATTTCAAGATGAATCCATTTTAAACCAGCGAAGGTAATAGATCCATTTCCATATTTAACGGCTCATATGCAGGAATACGAAAAAGAGGTTCTGTAGCACATGTTAAGGCTGATTCTGATGCTGTTGCTGAATGAATGGAGCTGGGTTCACATTCAATAATTGCGAGGTTGATATTGCCAAAAGGAACCAATCCATGGAAAATGGAATACCTTCATCAGCGACTTGCAGCCATTTGGGGTTTCGATTAATGGCAATGTGTGTCTCTTGGCAAGGGGTTTTTTCATTTTCTATTCCCATCAGAAGATCTAAAACAGAGAGCATGGGGCTTCAGATCACTTTCCTTCAAACCTGGTGCTTTGCACATCAGATAATGGAACCGAAGATTCAATCCAACTCAAATAGGTAACACCTCAACCCAGGTTTGGATTAAATTTTTTGGATTAAACTGGATTTTTTGGAATCCTAGGATTCTTTATGATATTTCCCTTGCCATTGGAGTTCCAATTAGGATGGATAAGGAAACTGAAATGGATATATTTGGAAATTTTTCTAGATGTCTTGTAGAAATTGATCTTTGTGATACTTTAGTAGATATAATTTACTTATCTACTGATGATGATGAATTAGAACTCAAAATTGAGTTTGAGAGATTTCCAAAAATTTTCCCTGAATGAAAAACTATAAGACATGGCGATGTAACTTGTAGGAAGGCAGTGCTTTGTGATACCTGTGGTAAAAGAGGGCATGAATCTAAATCATTCACTAATACTGGGAGGATGAATCCTGGTCCAAGGAAATTGGATAACTAAAAGGGGGAATATCTGAATCTTGAACCTGGGAACATTAATGTTCACCAAACTGTGAGTGAAACAAAAGAAAACCAAAATAATTCTGCTAAACCTATAGGAATCTTCGGGGCTGATATAGCAGCAGGAGGTATTGAGTCTTCAGAAAAGTCTCAGCATGAGTTTGATGATCCTGAACACAATGTAGTTCATGATGATAATGCAAAAAATCATATTCTTACTGCTCAGATGAAGTTAAGTTCAGGGAAGCACGCTGAGATTGATTTTTCTCAGCAACTAAGCACTGCTCCAATTGAAGCTTATGTGGCTTCTGTTAATCAAACTTCCCTCAATAAAACATCCACTGATGGGGTGGTTGGGATTTCATCTCAATCAAAAAACCTTTATTGTAATCCTGATGAAGGAATGAAACAGATTACAGCACAATGTAGGCCTCATTTTGAGGCTGGAACTCAATTGAAGTAGGTTCCTACCCTGGTTTCTCCAGTTACCAGCATGAATCTAAACCTTCAAAGTTCTATTGCTGTTGCTACTGATTCTGGGAATGTTTCTACTTTTTCCACTCCCTTGGAGATGCAGTCATCTATGGCTGGGGATTTGGCCAGCCCTGTAAAACAGGTGAGTATCTGTCATGGGGAACCCTCTCATTTTTTGCCTCCCTCAGCTATGCAGGTGGCAGAAAAAGCACGGAAGGATGACGAACTAAAAGTTGATGAAGATAGTGCTTGGCAACAGGTTCAAACAATAAGACAAAATAAAGTATCAAGAAAAGAGGAAAGGAAGAAGGAGGAGGAGAAAACTGAAAGTTCAGATGAATATGTGGAAACTTTGATACAGCAAGCTAAAGATATTGAAGAACGATACACTAGAGGAAGGAGATGCCAGGGTCAAATCAATATAGAGGAATGGAATGAGATGAGAGAACAGGAATGAAGAATTGGAAACAAGATGAGGAAAAAGCTTGGCCCACCAAGAGGGGTAACTTGATATCTTTGTTGTACTTTCCTTATCCTTCCAGAATTTTCTTTTTATAATAATTAGGGTCTCTGCCTCCATCTTTCAAAAAAAATATTCTCAAACTCACTTCTAACTTTTATACATACAAATTCTCACAAATCACGCTTCAGTTATTACTTTAGAAATAAATTATTTTAAAACTTCTATTTCATGAGTAACTTTCATACTATTGAGTAATTTTCATACATTAAATTATCTAATTATAACTCAATTCCAATTTAAAACAAATACTAATTCACTTTCAATTGACAATAAATCCAACATTAAAACCTATGGTTGAAACATTCTCTCCCTTTGGATTTTTTTTCAATCCTCCAAACATTCATCCAAAATAATTAAATTTAATATATGATTTTATATCCATGATCTCTCTTCATATGAATCTATTGTAATATTTCTCCTTGTTTAATATTAAACTTTAGAGTTCCTTATGAACCATATTTTCTTTTCATTTTTTCTTTTGGGTTTTCAATTTTTTCTTCAAATTCTATCCCCATATATCATATATTTTCATATAGGTATATTCTTAGATATACTCCATATGTGTCATGAAATCCTTATACAACCCATTTGATACCACTACTTGACATCTAAATATTTTATATTTTTCAACCATTTGATGGTTTGCTTCAAATCATAAATATTTTTAAACCACTTCCTAAGATTCCTTAGTATAATGACCTTGCCTTAAATGTTACATAATATTAATTTAAAACAAGAATTTTACATTTTTTTTACATTGAGGATATTATTAGGTTTAGAGTTTTATATAATTGGGCCATAACTCATACATAAAAAAACCATAAAATACAAAGTAGACACTTAAAAATAGTGTCCATTTTTTCTATAATCTAAATTTTTTTTTAAAAAAGATATCTTTTATGAAACTCTTCACGACTGTCAACATGAATTCTTACAATCCCTTACTCATCCTTAAGTCTGATGAAAAACATTAAAATGTGGGATGATCATAAAAATATCATTAAGGGATATAAAAAGAAGGAACTATTAGTCCATTGATAAACATTAAAACCCATGAAAACCATATCATAAAATAATAATTTTCACCCTGAATAAGTAGTAAATAGTTTCCTTTTAAAATAATCTCATTTCATTACTTTTTTGTAACCACAATATTACAATAAACCCATATCAAGCATAGAAAATACATAAAGGTACCTTGGTACATAATTCTACTTTACACTCTTATAAATAGAATAACCATGCAGTCAACTTCCATACATGTCACTCTTACAAATGGAATATTCATACAACTGACTTCCATACCCAATGAATTAGAGGGTTTTCACAAACCCATGCATCATTGGTTTATCATGGAACCACCAATAATTAGTTTATCACTGAACCACCCAACAAATGTACAAGTACCATTATATAGTCATAAAATATAAGTTATTAAAATTTTCAACATTTCACTCATAAAATTTTATTTCTTATTACAAGAAAACATTTCATGATATTGAAATAATCAATACATTTTTAAAACTCATTTTCAAAAACAAAATACCCAAAAAAAAGGGCAATAAGGGTTTCTTTTTCTTTTAAAAACAAGAAGTATTATACAGGAATCAAAATACCAAAATAGAAATAAAATTTTCTTTATAATAATTTTATATAAATATGTAAAATAATATCAAGAATATTTAAATGGAGGAAATGATTAAATCTTTAAACATTCAAAGAGTCCCATACCACTTTGAATTATTAAATCATAAGTCCCATAAAATAATAAAATTTAACAAAACATTATATAACATGAGAATAGATAAAATATGGATATATAATGTCAAAGGGTCTGTATATACACCTTATAAAATAATAAAGGTGTATATCATCAAGAAATGTCTCAATGAAAGTATATTGAGATGTAATCCCTTACCTTGAGTCTAACTTGTCACATGGGTCTTTATATTCATGAATAATAAACTTATGTTAATTATCTAACAGATTCAGAAAGTTTTTCAAGTTTATAATTACTTTTATTTCACTCTTTACATTCTTTTAAACAACCACTTAAACAATTAAGTTTATATCTGGTGTTCTGACCATATTCGGTTTATGTGTCAAAAATGGCTAAGGTTGGTTGACTATGGTCAAGGAGGTCATTATATAAAAATATAAATAATAATAATGACATAATTATAATATTTATACATCAATTACACTTTTAAAAACAATCATGAAATATGGTTATAAAAAATGAACCAATGTTACAATCATGGAGACAGTAGGTCATACATACTAATGAGTAACATTCTCATTTTTCAATGAACATTATGGAAAGATGGTAAGTGAAATTTATCTTTAAATAATGATAATTATATCATTTATACCATATTATTTAAACATATATACTTATATATATAATTATTGTGATGTAAAAGGAATCACAACGCATCGACCAGGTGGTAGTCCACACATCCATGAACGACACTATCACATTTCAGTGTGTGAAAAGGTAACAAAGAAAATGATATATTATATTTCCATAAAGGTAATTATTTAATTCATAATATATATATGTTATTTATTTCACATATTTTTAATTAAAAACATCTTTAATATATTCCATGTAATTTCTGAATGTATCACATCTCTTTGAGGAGGCGGTAGTCCAGACATCCACAAATGATGTATCATATTTCCAAAAAATAGAAAGAATGAATGTATGTAATATATAATAATTAAATAAGTATAAATACAACATAAATATCATATATATCATATAAAAATAGTATTTCCATCATAATGACTATCCATGAGAGGTGGAAAGGGAAAAATGAATGACATCGTTTCGTGAGGCAGTAGTTCGTTGTACACCGATGGTAATTTCGTTACCCATTTGATGGAAGTGTGCATAGTTGTAGATATAAAAATTAACATAATAACATATAAATATATTTAGAATAATTTTTTATTATATTATCATGTAATAATAATAATTAAATGTGTGGAAAAAGAAATAAATCATGAATTCACATTGAAGAATGTTACCTGTTTTCGGGAAAATCCTTTTGGTTTGCACAGAAAGCCTTCCTTGATTAGATTTATGCCCAAGTTTAGGACTCTCGGGTGAGTTTAGGGATTTTTAGATCTTATTTGGGAAGTTTTTTATGATAAAAATGTCTTTAGAGTTGTGAATAAGATGAGAGGGTGAATGCCTTTTTATAGTGGATGGGGAGTGGCATTCTTGTAAATATAAAAAGGTAAACACTATTGGGAGGTCTCCCTTACATCATGTGACTCCAATAATGATCCTATTTATATAAAAGATTTGATATGGTAAAATAATTTCAAATCAATTGGTTTTTCATAAATTTCTAGTTCATTTGGACTCTTAATATTAAAGCTTAACCACTAAGTAAACACATTTTTACCTTAATCAATATAATTAATTTTAACTACTTTCACTCTTTTGGTAAAAAATTTAGTTTACCTTATTAGAAATTATAAATTTCGATGATTAAAAATATGGAATATATTTTTATAAATTTCAATCACATAATTGGCAGAAATTAATTTAAAATTAATCCCTTAGACAGGACGACAAAGTGGGTTTTTAAAGTAAAAATGATCAACATTTTGTTATGATTTTATATCTAAATTCCATTAGAAATTGATTAAAATGAAATAAATTGGTTTTAATTATATAAAATTGATCTAATTATACATAAAAAACAATTAAAAACATAATTTAACAAAAATAAATAAATTTGATGAAAATACAATTTTGAACTAAAATTCGGTATTATTAACTATTCAAAAAAATATGAAAATTCTCAGAAAAATTCTAAAAATTCACCTAAAGTGAATTTTAATATTTATATTTAAAAAATTAAGTTTATTTTTTCAAATCAAAATTAAAAAAATTTAAAAATTTAGTTTTAAAATATGTGGGCCAGTAAAAGCTGATAAAACTGCTTTTTAGAAAAATAGAGATTTTAAGCATAAAACTGGATTTATTCTTATCATATGCCTATAAAATATATTGGATGAATGTAAAAAAAATTATAACCATTTTTAAAAATAATATATTTAGTACTATTCATTCTTACCAAAACAATGGCTAGTTAATAACTTTCATATTAAAAAAAATAATATTTATAATATATTATTGTTTGGTATAACTCAATCTTGCATACAATGTAAGATTTCATAGAAAATAATTATTGTGTGACATGTATGATATTGGAAATAGCATCTCTTTTAAGGTAAAATTAATATTTAATTCATAAATATTAATAAATATTAAATATAATTATTCTATCATTACCTGGGATGTTACATCCTTATCCCCTTTTGGAAATTACATCCTCAAAATTTTATTCTCATATTAAATAAGTGGGGATGTTTTTCCCTCATATCATTTTTAGATTCACATGTTTCCTCTTCAACCATATTATTTTTTCATAAAACCATAACCAAGTAAATTACCTTTTTCCAAAATACTTTCACTCTACTGTCAATAACCTAAACTGGTTTTTCCTCATAAGAAATATTCTCCTACAACGGAACTGCTTTAGGGCTCAAAACATGAGGAATATAGTAAATACTTTCTCAATATTGAAACATGAAATATTTTGTGTACCTAGGATAAACTTGGAGGTAAATCCACTCTATATGAAAGTTATCCAACTTTCTCTAGGATTTCATATAGTCTAATGAACCATGGACTCAACTTCCACTTCTTACCAAAACGCATCACACGTTTCCATGGAGAAACATTTAAAAAGGCATGATCACCAACCTCAAAATAAATATATTTTCTACAATTATCCACAAAACTTTTGTACTTTCTCTGAGTTATTCTCATCTGTCTTTGAATCAGTTGAAATTTATCTATCGTTTCCTCTACCAACTCTGGTCCCATCAACTTCCTGTCTCCAACATCAACCTAAAAAGAAGGTGTCTGACACATATTTCCATATAATGCCTTAAAAAGTTCCATATATATACTAGAATGAAAAATTTTATTATAATAAAAATCAACCAAAGAATGATGTCAATTCCAAATTCCCTGGTAATCCATTGAGTAAGAACGAAGAATATATTCCATGGCTTGAATCGTCTGCTCAGACTATCCATTGGATAGAGGATGAAAATTAATTCTAAAATTTAATTTAGTACCCGATAAATTTTTAGGTCCTTTACAAAAATTGGATGTGAACCATGATAAATATTTGTAAATCCTACCATAAAATTAATTGATATGTTATCCCATTTACACTCAAGAGCTTTCAAAGGCTAAAGTATCCCCTTTAGTAATTTTCACTCTAATTTAACCTATTGACATGTAAAACACTTTATGGTAAATTTATAAATATATATTTTTATTTCATCCCACCAGTAATACTCTTGAAGGTCTCTGTGCATCTCAGTTCTTCCTAGATGAAAAAAATATATATATAACTATGAGCTTTTGTTAACAACTCTTTCCTAAAATT
Organism: Viscum album; assembly: GCA_963277665.1. NCBI lineage: Eukaryota > Viridiplantae > Streptophyta > Magnoliopsida > Santalales > Viscaceae > Viscum > Viscum album. The sequence goes on along the minus strand of OY728152.1, from coordinate 991,222,724 downwards.
AGAATCACAAGGCACACATATTCTTTTTCCAAATCATAAAACATCTTATTTTTCAATATTAAAATCAAGAAACTTATCATTCTTAAAGGATTATACCCTTCCTTACAAATATTGATCCACCTTCTTATTTTTCTTAATTCTTTCTAAAAAAGTTGACTATAGTGAAATAGGAAACAAAAAAGATGATTCACCTATATCCACAACTTCTAGGCCATAATTCATTAAATAATTAAAAAAAAGGTCGCATTCTAAAAATAACATGGTTAATGTATCATTATTGTAACGTCTCGAGTCCGGAATCCACTCAACTGGTGCTCTGTACCCGGTTGGTCACATGGCCTCAAGTGAATTTCCCCAAATGTCAGAGTCTTCTGACCAGCAGCAAGGTCCAAGGGTGTGATAGTGGGGAAACTATGACCTCATTTGCAGAGCGTAACACAAAAAAATAAATAATAACAATAGAAGAAGTAGTAAACATCATGAAACATAAGTAAACAATAAAATACTGGTAGTTAAAGATAACCAAAAGACATAACATATCAAAATGATGTAGCGTGTTACATGTTCTAAGAAAGCAGTGAAAATAATATACACTACAATCAAGTACAATATAATACTAATGTGTAATAATACAAAATGAACTATAGCATCATTGCAAGCCTTGTCTTGGTCCTATGCTCTCCTGCTCCTAAGCAGCAATCAAGTACCTGTATAAGGAGACTTTCCCCTATCGAAACGTGTAGTAATGTAGTCTATTTAGGCCCAAAAACATGACCCAGATAGGGTGTGAGAAATAAATCCCAGTTGGAAACCACCTAAGGTCTGTTCTAATCTATCTGTGAGTATACACAACAGTTGTGTATAGTATAGAAATACAGCAAACAAAGAGGTACTCAGAAGTAAAAAATTCTACAAGTAGTGGCATTCATTTATCAATTTTACTATGTTCATTATCAATTCATTTACCAAAATTATTTAAGTCTCCGGATTCGACCTAAGCCCAACATTCCCCATAGAAAAGTAAGAATGAAAAAAGTCTCAAAAGACCTTCTAACAAGTAAGTGAAGACTGAATCCAAGCTTGTGCTTTGTCTTGGTAGACGTGTCATAATTCATTATATTTCATAATTTAAGTATCACCTGAGTCCATTCTTTAGATTCTTAAGTTGGAATTCAACATCACCACAGGTGTAATCTTACCGACATCCTACGAGTCTATTCCTAACGGTCCTACTAGGGAACCCTGAGTATCACTCTCGATTTTGGTATGAGTTCATGTGAGTCCTTCCTTAGTGGTCCTATTAGGGAGATCCAAGGTATCACTCTTTGTGTAATGTAATATTATGTCAATTTAGTTTATCCTTGGCGGTCCTACTAGGGATCCCAAGTGTCACTAAAGACATATAAATCAAAAGCCTCTTGATTCCGTCCATGGAATTCTAAATTGAACCCATGTATCACCCAAAGAGAAAGGTACAATAGTCATTCGAGTCTGTTCATAGTGTTCTAAACTAAACCCATGTATCACCCAAATCTATTTACTATTTACTCATTAAAATTTAATAAAACATTCCAACCTTATTAAACAAGTAAAAACACTAAATGGAAAAAGGGGCAAACATAATCCCAAATCCATAATCAAGAATACATACAATTCTAACACAATTTTAACTCTATACAGTAATCAAGTTCATTTTTAAACAACCCTAAAAGGTAAATTAAGGCATGCCCATAGACATCCTAGGCTGAAATGTTCAAAAAAAATTATCTGAGGGAAATAAACCTGCGAGGTGTCCCTTTACCAAACAATGAAGCTAAACATTCTTTAATTCATTGAATTAATTACTATAACAACATTAAGTAATAATAAGTATCAATTTCCTTTCATGTAAACACCCTTACATGGGTGTGTAGAACAATGGAACATATAAACATCTCAACAATTAACGAGAGGCATGAGACCACCTACCTTGTCATAATATGACTCTCCTCATCCAGCCTCGACCTCCAATTCAAGCTAGAACGGTAGAGATATATGAAAAAATGATATTTAATAAAACTTAAATAACTTCTTCAAGAAAATAAATTACCAATAACGACTCAATATTAATCAATCACTCACCGAGAGGATTAAAACGAGACTAACGGTAATTGATTTAGAGTTTAGATGATCAACCGAGAACCAAACCCCCTTCTGGTGTTTCTTCCTCATGAAACTGGGGCCTCCTCTATCCAAAATGACAAAAAATGAGGCTATTTCCCATTTTAATAAAAAAAACACAAAGTATATGGCATGTAAGTCCATATAAACAGTGTTTATATCATTTTACTATTCATTTTGTAGCTGACATCTACCGACTTACTTTCCAGGACCTGTCGACATGACTACATAGCATGTACCAAGAAGTACACAATGTGTAGTTGGATTTTCCTCTTTTCCTTTCCGACATGCCCACATTCCATGTATTCTCATCATACACAACCAAACTACACAACATGTACTTAGAGTTACACGGTGTGTAATTCTGAATTAGCTCGTGTGATAGTATGATTCTAGTACTTGTCTATTTTCCCCTTTTTTCTCAAGAACAACTCAAAAGAAAAAATAATAAAAGAAAATTATACCTCAAAGTAATAATCGGGTTCTTAAAAACTTCCAACCTTAAAGAAATTTTTCCTCTAATTTCCCTTCCATGGGTGGTGAATAAATATCTGAGAATAACTCCATCCACTAAGCATGTACGTCGGACTCCCTCTCCCAAGTCTCATCCTGTAATCGATCATGCTGCCATAGCACCCATATGAGAGGAACTGACCAGCCTCAGAGAACATTTGTGCTCTTGTCAACTATACAAATCAGATACTCCTCAAAGGATGTATCAACCTAAACCACAACCTCCTCGAGCTGAAAAACGTGAGATGGGTCTGAGTGATAGTGACGTAGCTGAGATATATGGAAGACATCGTGCATGGATTGGTACCACTGAGGTAACTATAACTGATTGGAAACCAACCCAAATCACTCCAGAATCTCATACAGTCTGACATATCTTGGTGAAATTTTACCCTATCTCCTGATCCGCTTATTTCCCAATCTTAGTGTGACACGTAAGAAAACTCGATCTCAGATATCGAACTCCAAAGGTCATCAATACCGATATGCATATGATTTCTGACAAGACTGTGCAGTATCCATCTTCTTCTGAATCAAGTGGACCTACTCAGTAGTCTCTTGGACAAGATGGGGTCCCAACATAGCTTCCTCTCCTGCCTCCAGCCAACATAGAGGTGATCGGCATGGCCTTTTGTACAAAGCCTCATATGGAACCATCTGAATATTAGCTTGTAAGCTATTATTATAGGTGAAATCAACCAAGGGTATATGATTCTCCCAAGATCCCCCAAATTCTAGTACATATGCACAAAAAAATTCCTCTAGCACATGTATCATACAATTGACTAACTAGCAGTCTGAGGGTGGTATGATGTGCTCAGAAGCACCTTTGTACCCAGCGCTCTCTGAATACTCTACCATAATCAAGATGTAAAGTGGGTGTCCCAATTTAAAACAATATCAAAAGGAACCCCATTATGTCGTACCACCTCTCAGATATACAGCTTTCTGATCTCATCAACACCAAAGATCTCCTTGATCGGTAGGAAGTGAGTGACCTTCGTAAGCCTGTCAACTACGACCCACACAGCATCTTTGTCACTAGGCGACCTCAGTAATCTTGTCATTAAATCCATCACGACATCATCCCATTTCCACTTCAGAATAGGTAGCTTCTGTAAAATCACAATCGGCTGCTGATGTTCCACCTTCACCTGCTAATAGGTGGAACACCTCTTAACAAAACCAGATACTTCCTGCTTCATACCCAGCCACCAGTACTGACGACGCAAGTCATGGTACATCTTGGTGACTCCAGGATGCACTACCCAAGATGAAGCATGAAATTCTCACATAATCTCCTCGTGTATATCACATATAACCCACAAATGTCTATGGATATGCTGAACTTCATCCTCACCTAACATCCATCTAGGAGAAGGGTCCTCACCTGCCACACTCTCTTGTAGAACTAGGCCTTCGGAATCTGATAGCTACCTCATCCTCACTCTACCCAGTAGGGTATAGGTAACATCCAAAGATAAAAAAGATAAGTCATTCCATGAGTGCTTTTCACCCCTAAATTCATCTCAGAGAATAAATCCATAAGATTACATTCACCACTATCCTCCTACACTGCCTGTATCTGATCCCTCCTACTCAGTGCGTCAGCCACTGCATTGCCTTTTCCAGACGTATAGGCAATCTTAAAATCGAACAACTGAAGGTATTCCACCCACCTTCGTTGTCTCAAATTCAAATCATTTTGAGTAAAGATTTATTTGAGATTTATGTGGTCTATGTACACCAAAAAATGATCCCCCAATAAATAATGTCTCCAACAGTGCAAAACATGAACAAACTCAGCCAACTCGAGATCATTCATCTCGTAATTCCTCTCATGCGGCCTCAATTTCCAAGACTCATGCACAACAACTCGATCCCCCTACATAAGAACTACTCCCAGCTCACTACATAATGCATCACAGTACATAGTATAACTCTTTACTAGATCTAGAAATATCAGTATCGATAATGAATTCAAAAGTACCTTTAAATCCTGAAAGGCTATCTCAGAAGAATATGACCACTCAAACTTCACACCTTTCTTAGTCAATCCCATCATCGGTGCTACTAAGTGTGAGAAGTACTGTATCAAATTCATGTAGTAACCAGAAATCCCCAAGAAACTACATACCTCAAAAAATTTCTTAGGATGCTCCCAGGTCACTACTATTATCACCTTCTCTGGGTCCACTAATACTCCAATCTCTAAGATGATGTGACCCAGGAAGTGTATATGATCCATCCAGAAGTGTAATTTTTCAAGCTTATCATATAACTGATGCTCCCTCAGTGTATTCAAAACAATGTCAAGATTTTTGGCATGGTTGTTCTGATTGTGGGAATACACCAAGATATCGTCCACAAAAACCACCACAATAGAATCTAGGTAAGGATGGAACACTCAGTTCATTAATTCCATGAAAACGGTTGGTGTGTTTGTGAGACCAAATGACATAACAAAGTACTCATATAGGCCATACCTACTACAAAAGGTTTCATGAGGTATGTCTGCAGGTCAAAAATGTACCTGGTTATATCCTGACCTCAAGTCAATCTTTTATAACACTCAAGCTCCACAAAGCTGATCAAACAGGTCATCTATCCGTGGAAAGTGATATCGGTTTTTAACCATCAACTGGTTCAGTTTCCGATAGTCCATGCATAGCCTAAGGGTATCGTCCGGCTTTTTCGTGAAAAGGATTAGTGAACCCCAAGGAGAAGTATTGGGTCAAATAAAACCCTTGGATTCCAGATCTTCCAACTACCTCTTGAGCTCCTGAAAATCTATTACAGCCATCCTATAAGGTGGAATGGATAACGATGCAGCCCCTTGAACTAGATCGATAGTGAAATCCACCTATCTAACTGGAGGTATGCCTGAGAAGTTGTCCAGTAAGACATCCCTGAAATAATCAACCACTGGAGGGGCATCTTCCAGACTTGTTCCCTGGTAATACAGATATAAACTCATAATCTGGGATATCATTCCACCCAACCCATGATGCACGGGTCCAGCTATGCTCGCTTGTACATCCCATTCACCCTTATATAGAAACTCTCCACCCTCTAGTGATATGAAACTCAACCTTCAGTGATAGAAATCAATAATGGCTCAAAAATAAACCAACCAGACCATTCTGAGAATGACATTAAAGCCTATCATCTCTAAGACATAGAGGATCCATAGAAATTGACACCCACCAACCTTAATGGGGCACTCCTTGCACTGATTCACACCTGCTTTTCTAATACCTAACAGAGTGTCTGGTGTCATAATATCATAATAATTAGAAACACAGATCCCAAGTCTTTCCACAATGGACACAGATATAAAACTATGTGTAGCACCCGTATCAAAAAGTGTTGAAGATAAAAAAGAGGCAACTAGAATAGTACCTCTAATAGTAGAAGGTTTGGGATCCTACTCCTTTTAGGTTTGTTGCACTACATAAGTCTAACCAGTATCGTGGCTCGGAGACACTACTTGGATACCCTGATCTGACCTACCATACTGTTGCTGATATCGAGGGGTCTGGCTACCACAGCCACGACCACCGCCTTAGCCTAAACGCCCCGATCTATTCCATTTTCTATACTGCTGAGAAGCTACTGGCCTTTCTCCAACACATGGAGTATGTAAAAAACCTACATCACTACCACTGGTGGAAACATCCTACAGAAGCATTGTAGATGGCCTATCTTACTGCAAGCTCGTCAATCAACTAGGTCCTTCGGGCATTAGGGCCTCGTATGACCCGGCCTACCGCACTGGTAGCACCTCACCTATTTTCCAGAAGTATAGTTATGACTACTACTATCACTGTGAGAGAAATCTAGAAGATGCTTCTTCTTTCCAGTTGATACAGTACCATAAATTGGTGCCAAACCGCCCTGGCTCACACCACTAGCTACCACCAAATTTCGCTCGGTGATCAGCGCCTGATTTACGATAGTAGAGACCGAAGGGAACCTGAATACATTCACCTATGATCGGATATCAAACCTGATACCATCCTCAAATATTCTAGATTTTGATATGTCATCACCCCAAAGAATAGGGGGAAAATTTTAAAGCTTATTAAACCAGGCAGAATAGTTCATAACTGACAGTGTGCCCTGATCTAGATGCATGAACTCCTAGGCTCGGTCATCCCTTAGTGACTAGGGAAAATAATAATCATAGAAGGGTACCTAAAATTCTTCCCATGTCATATCCTAATGATGCCCTACCTGAGTGATAACATCCCACCATATCTTGGCAGAATCATGCAGTATATATGTCGTGAGCTTGACCATCCTCTCAAGAGGCATCTCCAAATTCTTAAAGATAATCAGCACTACTTCTAGCCATGATTTTGTAGCTTGTGGTCTGCCATCCCCTAAAAAAGTAGGTGGATGCTGCTTTTGGAATATATGTGTCAGCTCTATCATAGATGAGGCAGCCTGTGGTGCTCCCTAAAATGTCTGAATGAAACTCAAAAAAACCCTCACTGAACTATGCATCTGCACCTGTAACTGGTATAATAGCTGGTGTCATAGCTGGCACAACTGAAGGATACATCAGTATCCCATGGCCCACCATTTCTAGAGTATGATCATCACCTCTCTCCTGGCGTAAAACTCATGGTCATCACAATGGCATTACTCTACAAGGTCAATAACAGTTCTTAGTTAAACTTATTGTCAAAGTTTTCCGTTCAAGAGTTCCAAAATGAAACCAAAAATTCCCCTCAAATTTTGACAAAAAGGAGATACACGGCGTGTAGTAATCATACAATGTGTGTACTCTTAAGTCTCTACATGCCCGTGTAGTCTCATCGGCCTAGGCATGTATCAACCCCATGTACACGCCATGCTATATGATTACACGACATGTACACTGGTCTATCCTCCTGGCCATGCACTCCCACACGTTCAGGTCCACACAGGTTCTGCCTGGTTATTCTACATTGAGTGTATCAAAAGTACATGGTGTGTTCTAATAAAAACTCAAAAGCCAGTGTTTTCTCTCACACAGCTCGTTACACGGTCAGATACTACACAGTGTGTACACATGGTACATGGAATGTTGTTATTAAAACTTGGAACATCATCTTTCCTGAATAGGAAGAACACAGGATGTGTTAGGCTAAACTACACGTGGTGTATACTGGGTTTTTTAGGATAGAAGCTCCAGATTTCCCCGAAAACCCCTATTTTACCAGAAAACCAACCAGTGGTATACCAAATTCTGATCTGGGAGGGCCCATTATCCCTGTGAATCAAATTGTTTCACTCAAGCATAACATATCACAATAAAATTCTATACAAAAGTCTAAATCATGGTCCACCAAATTCTAATCCAAGATGACCCATACACCTCAAAGATCAAAGTTTGGAATCCATGAAATTTGAACCATATCACATACCAATACACCAATCACAACAACAGGCATATCTATCCAAGTATTATCACAACAACATGCATCTCTAGCACGACATCTATCACAACATCATGTAATACCTAATACATCCTAGATGGCATGACATGTGGTTCTAAAAACTATCTATATGATGCATGAGATTTCATACCATCATCTCATCGTGTTGAAACAAAAATAGAACCACCATAATATCAATTATAATAGAAAAAACCAATTGCGTCATCCAACAGTGAAATCGAGACAAATGTAATAATTGAAAAACCAGAAAAATTGCAATATTCATAGTAACTTGGATTTTCCCTGTACATGGGTTAGCTACTCTTGGGAACAACTTATTATCAACTACCTATTCCTTCATATCCTAGTATATAGGCTCAAAATATAAAGACAAAGAAGAAAAAACTCCTCTGATACCACTTTGTAATGTCTTGTTTCCAGAAGCCACACAACTGGTGCCCCGTACCCAGTTGGTCACATGGCCTCAAGTGCATTTCCCAAAATTCCAGAGGCTTCTGACTAGCAGTGAGGGCCTAGGGTGTGATTGTAATGACCCAAGTATTTATAGAATAATAATTTTGATTTCAATTAATACTTATGGATAAGATATTAATTTTACTTTAAAGGGGATACTATGTTTGATGGTGTACCCGACACACATCAATGGGTTTCTCCAAAATCTCATATTGCACACAAGGCCGAGTCATACTAAAATATAATAACATGATATTATTATTTTAAATGGTAGTTAAAACCTAGTCATTATATTAGTGGGAATGAACAGAACTAACCATTTTATGATTAAACATGTTTTTTAAATGTTTTTACATTTATCCAATAAAATTTAGATGCTTAAAATGAGAATGAATCCAGTTTTAAGCATAAATACTCTAATATTTTCAAAAGGTAGTTTAACCGCCTTTTAAAGGAGAAACCCTTTAAAATATTTTTTTTCAATTTTATATGTTCAATTTGATAATTTAAAATTCTTCTTTAGAATCGAGACATAAAAAAATTTTGGGTAATTTTTTTTTATTTTTCTAATAAAGTTCATTTTTTAATGAATAGTGAAAAATATTGCATTTAAGTCAAAACTATCTTTTCATCTGATTTATTTATATGGTTAGATTATATTCATAATTGGTTTTAAAGTGTAATTAGATTATTTTTTTACCATTTAATCCAATTTTGGTCATTGGAAGTAATTTCACTTTTAAATTGGATATAAACACATGTCAATCTTTTGGTAGTTTTTACTTCTTAAAAACACGCTTTTTGGTTTTGAAAATAGGAATTAATTTTAAATTAATTTTTACAACTTCTATGTTTTGAATTTGGAAAAACAGATTATATATTTAGAATCATGAGGTCCAAATTTTTTAAATAGGTAACTTTTATTTTTAGACATTATGAATAGTAACTTCAGTAAATATTTAATTTACCATGGTTAAAAGGTAAATCTAGTAAATAGGGATAAAAAATAATTTTATAATAATAATAAATTACTCTAACAAATTACCTAATCTAATTTTATGAGATATATCTGACTATGGGCATCTTTGGGTAGATTTTAGAACCCCATAGAGCCACTTATGTGTGAAAATGACATTTAATTACTTTTAATTTAAATTTAAGGAAAATATAACGTAAACATGTATCTTTTGGTAAAATATTTTTTATATGGGGTTATATAATTTATCTTTTGTACTATAAATAGTCATTAGAAATATAAAAATATTTACTAAATCATGGTATTTTATTTATAATTTTTAGAGATTAAATAAATAAATTTATTTATGACACAGTGATGATGCAGTGATTGCTTCATTAATAAAGGATTCAAATAAATGATATTATAAATGTTAAAATAAATGTAATTTGTTTATTTTGATCTCATCCAATACTTTTATGGATTATATTTACATATAATATTTGTATTAATTATGTTTTTTTGAATCAATCAAGTTTTTATGGATTTTTAAAAAAGTCATGTTATGAATAGTGTCAAATTTGATAAAATTAATATTTTAAAATATGAAATATTTTATTAAATATTATAAAATTCCAAAAAATATAAGATTCATCCAAATAGTTATCATAAGTATAAAATTTTATTATTGACTCTTTAATTGGATATTTTCCATGTTTTGGTAACTATTTTTGATTCTCAAAGTGTTAAATGCTTGATAAAATGGTAAGAGTAAAAAGGATTAAATAAAAAATATAAGGATTAAAAAAATATCCAAAACCTGTATAATTATTATTTTATGATTTTATTTATACTTATATTAGTATTATATTTGAACTAGATTAATTTGGACTCATTTATACTCTAAATATAATTTTTAATAAAATAATAATTCAATATATTCCTTAAGTTCCCCTCCAACCTCTTATAAAAGGGAACCACCTCTAACCCATTACTCACACCTATCAATCACCTTGGCTCATCTAAAATATGCCAAAATAATCTACCAACATTCCTCTCTTCATTCTAGAATCATTCCCCTAGGCATAAGTCAATTAAATAGAGCCCTTTGGCTCAAATCAAAAGAAGTTACCTGATTTTAGGTAACATCTTCTCTCAAGTTTCTTTCCATTTTTTTTCCTTCTCCACTCCCTATGATCTTATTATTATATTTTTATAGAAAAAAACCAGTATCCTCAATATACTAGGTTTTTTTTTGTGATAATTATTAAAACTACACTTACACACACCTCCATCTAATGGATACGAACATACTCTTTATGTGTATGACGAACTGTTGCCTCACGAAATGATGATTGTTCAATTTTCCCCTACCACCTCTCATGGTGTACATTATGATGGAACTGTAATTATATATGATATTTATGATATTTATTTTATCTCTATTCTTCTTTAATTATCATTTAGAACATACCTGTATACTTTTCATGTTGTGTAAATGTGATAATTTCATTTGAGGAAGTGCGGACTACCGCCCCCTAAAAGTGATATGACCCGTTCATGCTATACATTAAATGTATAAAGGATGGAATTAATGAAATTATGTAAAATATATAATATATATGTTATACTGTAATTATAATATACCTTCTTAAAAATTATTCTTTATTCCTCTAAATATGAAGAAGAAATTAAAGTAGCGTTCACGCATACATACGGCTTACCGTCTCCATGAATGGTGCATTTCATTTTCTTATATCCAAATTTTATGGAATATTATAAATACATATATACTGAAAATATATGATATATATGATATCTAAATCATGAATATAATTCTGGATATAATGTAATTTTGACCACATAGACAATTTATAATTATAACATGTTCATTTTTTACTCAAGTTCCGAACATCGACAAAATGTATGACATGAAATCAAATAATTAAATAATTGTTATAGAAAGGTAATGAGTGATATAAAAGGAATAATAAAATTGAAAAAGGTTTTGAAGAAAGTATAAATTAACTTAAGTTTATTATTTAGGAAATTAAAGAACGAACGAGCCAAGTCGGACATGAGGTAAGGGGCTTTGTCTCAATCTCCTTTATTTGAGTCATATTTTGATTTATACATGACTTGATTTTATAAGGTGTATAAACCCCTTTAACTTTTAATTTCATTAAAAGGTAATATTTTTCTATGTATCGTTTTACTAAACGACAAATGGAATGTTTCTTTTTAACATATGTGGTGACAGTGACCTCTCCGTCGCCGTAATCGTTACTTGGCTTCCTCTATAAGCCTTAATGTTTTTAAAAGAAAAAGAAATACCTATTTCCCTTTTTGGGTGTTTTGGTATTGAAAATGGTATTTTAAGTTTATTTACTATTTCTATATCTTGAAATTATTTCTTGTGATTTCAAATGAAATTTTTATGATTGAAATGTTGATATTTGCAATCTTTTATGTGTGATGATTATATAATGGTACTCGGACATTTAAAGGGTGGTAACATGATAAACCAAATTATGGGAGGTTCCATGATAAACCAAGGATGGATGGTTATGTTATAAACTCCAATGCATTGGGTATGTAAGTCGGTCATATGGCTATTCCATTTGTGATAATGATTTGTGGAAGTCGATCATATGGTTATTCCATTTAAGTATGATTATTTCCCAAGTTTTCCTTTTATATGTTATGTGTGATTTATATGGATTTATGGTAATATTTTGGTTACAAAAGAAGGGTAAGCAATGATCTTGTATTCAGTGAAGTGTTTTTGCTACTTCCTTAAGGTGAAAAGTATTACTTTATGATAAATTATTTATGGATTACATGTTGTTTTGAAAACTAACAGTTTTCCTTATTTGTGTGTCCCTGACTAAGCATTTTATTCTCATCCCAAGTTTTTGAAATTTTTTTCACAGGATTTAAGGTGTAATAGGGTCAAGGATGGGATCAATGAAAATCCATTATATTTAAAACATGGAACTAAACATGTTTCTTTTTTTTAGAGTTTATATTTTATGGAAAAAAATGGATACTGAGTAGAAGTGTTTAAAAGTAATATTCAAGATGTTTTGTATAGGTTATGATATAATTATCTAAATATATAAACTTGTTAATATCCTCAATGTGAATTATTAACATAATTCAAGATTATGTAAATGTTTAAAGATGGGGCTTTATAGTTGGTATCAGAGGTCGGTTTAGAAAACTTTAGGAGTTAGAATTTTGTTAATAGAATGTCCATAAATGATTTTCACATTATGGTAAAGTTTAAATGATATATAATTTCAAGATTACCATATTTCTTTGTCTAATATATTTTTTTCATAATGGTTTTCTACAGAGGAAACAGGGCAGAAGTGCTAGGAAGGCATATACAGAAGAATAACCTTTCAAATAAACATCCTGATATGGTTGGAATCACAACTGAATAGTTTGTTGTAGTAATGGAATAGATTACTCAGGCTATAAATTGTGGTGGTATACATGCATGAGATCAACCAAATCAACTCTATAATAACATTTCTATAGTGGATAATTTTAGGAGGCAACACCCCCATCATTTAGAGGATCACTTAATCCTGTTCAAGCTGAAGGGTGGATCAAAGCACTAGAAAAGATTTTTGATGTCATGGGTTTTACAGAAAATCAAAAGGTTATCCTTGTTGTTTATTGTTTTGAAGGAGAAGAAGATCGGTGGTGTTCAATGGTTAAAAATATCAGGGACAGTGATGAGATTGATGCTCTTTGTTGGAAAGAATTCAAAGGTATGTTTCTTGAGAAATATTTTTCTAAGGCAGTTCGACTTAGGATGGAAAAAAATTCTTGGAATTGAGGCAGGAGGATGACCCAGTGGTTTCTTATAAATAAAATCTCACTCGAGTGGCAAGGTATGCTCTAAATTTCATCTGATATCTTTATAGTAAGATAAATCAATTTTAATCAGTATTGAAGTCGTGAAATTGAAGAGAATTAGCCTCTTGTGAATTCAAAAGATATGAGAAACCTTTTAGATTTGATAAGAAGGTAGAAATGGAGTTTTTTGATGATCAGGTGTTCCAAGAAAGCAAGCAAAAGAAGAGGTCCAGTTGACAAGCATAGGGAAAGAATTCATCAAATAAGCCTAGAGGTAAGAAAATTTAATTTACATCTTGTGAGAAGTGTGGTAAAAATCATCCTATATAATGTCTCTCAAAATCTACAAAGTGATTTTAGTGTGGTAAGACTGGTCATACTACTCGTAACTGTAAGGAATATGATCTATCAGGCAATGAAAATTCAGTGGTAAGATGTTTTAGTTGCAATGATTTTGGATATTATGTCAATGTGTGTCCAAATTTGATTACCCAGGGTGGAAACTAAACAGATCAAAAGAAGAAGGGTGGTGAAAAATCTTTTTCTACTACTACAGTTTATGTGGGACCATCAAATGAAGTGGTATCAGGTACTTTGTTTATTTTTTTATATTATTCCAATGTGTTTTTTGATTCAGGATATACACATTATTTCATTTATAAGAAATTTTCTAGTAAATTGGGAATTACATCTAAAGAAATGAATCTAGAACTTATGATAAAAATAACTAGGGAAAATTTTGAGGGAAAAAGAAATTATAATAATATTCCTATCCTTATTTGTGGAAATAATTTACCTACAAACCTTGTTTTTTTGCCTCTAGTAGAGTTTGATGTTATTTTGGGAATGGATTGGCTTTTTTTTACCATGCTAAGATTGAAAATAGAGATAAAGAGGTTTCTTTTTAGAAAGACTTTCTGTTTATGTACATGAATGAAACCTTATCTCTGATAACATATCAGTAAGCTGAGAAACTAGTTAAAGATGGAAATTAATGTCACCTTTCACATATTGCTGAAAACAAAGGAACTATTCAGATTAATGATGTACCAATAGTAAAAGATTATCTTTATGTTTTCTCTGATGATTTTCCTAGTATTATACCTAATCGGGAAGTTTAATTTACTGTTGACTTAGTTCCTGATGCTTAGCCAATTTCAAAGCCCCCTTATCAAATGGCTCAAATTGAACTTTTAGAGTTAAAGAAACAATTGGAGGAGTTGTTAGATAAAGGTTTTATTCAACCTATCACATCACCATGGGGTGCTCCAGTATTGTTTGTTAAAAAGAAATATGGTTCAATGAGACTTTGCATTGATTATATTGCCTTAAATAATATCATTTTTAAGAACAAGTATCCTTTTCCTCATATCGATTATTTTTTTGATCAGCTCCAGGGAGCTTATTATTTTTCAAAGATTGACTTAATGTCGGGGTACCATCAGTTGAATTTAAAAGAAGTAGACATTTTGAAGACCGTGTTTCATACTAGATATAGCCATTATGAATTTTTAGTTATGCCTTTTGGGTTAATCAATGCACTTATTGTATTCATGGATCTTATGAATATAATTTTCCATGAGTTCTTGGATAATTTTGTGGTTGTGTTTATTGATGACATTTTGGTATATTCCAAAAGTAAATAGGAACGTGAAATTCATTTAAGGGTTGTCTTTAAAACCATAAAAGAAAAGAATTTGTATGGTAAATTCAGCAAGTGTGAGTTTTGGTTACAAAAAATTTCATTCCTTGGTCACATTGTTTCAAAAAATGTCATAACTGTTGATCCTGCTAAAACAAAATTTGTTGAAGAAAGGCCAAGACCTACCAATATAACCAAGATTTGTAGTTTTCTTGGTTTGGAAGGATATTAATGATGGTTTGTTGATAATTTTTTTATAGTTATGTAGACCACTGACTAAGTTAACTATAAAAGGTATTAAGTTTATCTGGACAAAAGAATGTGATGATTGCTTTTAATGAATTTAAAAGAATATTGGTGAATTCTATAGTATTGGAATTACCTTCTAGAAATGGTGAGTTTTTTATCTACGGTGATGCTTCGTTGAATGTAACTAGTTTTGTCCTAATGTGGAATTAATAGGTAATTGCTTATGCTTCATGTTAGTTGAAAACTCATGAGTTAAATTACCCTATACATGATTTGTAATTAGTTGTAGTTATTTTTGAATTAAAAATTTGGATGCATCATTTGTATGGTGTAAAGTGTGAAATATATACTTATCACAAAAGTTTTAAGTATATATTTACTCAGAAGGAATTAAACATGAGATATAGGATATGGTTATAATTAATCAAGGATTATGAGTGCATGATCCATTACCATCCAGGAAAGGTAAATAATATGACTAATGCTTTGAGCCAAAAGAGTAATGCTACATTAACCATGCTACATTTGGAACAAGATCCTTTGATTAATGATTTGATGAAATTTGGCATAGAAGTTATTGGAGTAGGAAATTCCTCTGTTTTGTTTCAGGTGGTTGTGAAATCGTCTCTAACAGACAGAATAAATCGAGCACAGAAAGAAGACAATGAGTTTCCTAAAAAGGTAGAGTTGGTTCATAAGGGTAAGTTACCTGAATTTAACATTGATAAAGATTGTGTTTTGAGGTTTGGAAAGAGATTATGTGTGCCTTGTGATTCATAGTTAAAGAAAGTGTTGTTATGTGAAGCTCATAGTTATCTGTTTTCAATTCATCCTGGTAGTACTAAGTTGTACAGAGATCTTTAAGAGTATTACTGGTGGGATGGAATAAAAAGAGATATTGTTGACTTTACTATAAAGTGTTTGACTTTTCAATAGGTTAAAGTAGAGTGGAAGTTACCAAAAGGGGTGTTTCAGCCTTTACCAGTTCCAGAGTAGAAATGGGAAAATATATCCATGGACTTTTTTGTGGGATTACTGAAGACATATCAAGATAATAATGTAATCTGGGTGATTGTTGATCAATTGACTAAATCTTCTCATTTTCTTCCTATTCGAGATACTACGTCTATAGATCAACTTTCTCAATCTTATATTAAAGAGATAGTTAGGTTACATGTATTTCCCCTCACTATTGTATCTGATTGTGATCCCAGGTTCACTTATAACTTTTAGAAGGACATTTAGAAGTCATTGAGTGCTGAGTTAAATTTCAGTATAACTTTTCATCCTCAACTATATGGGAAGTCAGAATGAACAATTTAGACTTTGAAAGATATGCTACAGGCTTCTTCAATGGATTACTAGGGAAGTTGGTACCAACATCTTTCTTTGGTAGATTTTTCTTATAATAACAGTTTTCATTCCAGTATATAGATGGCTATATTTGAGGCATTATATGGAAGCGGTGTTGAACTCCAGCTTTTTGAGATGATGTAGGTGAAAGAAAGTTGATGGGACCAGAATTGGAAGAAGAGATGGCAAAAAATTTTCATTTAGTTCAAAAGCACATGAGGGCAGTACAGAGCATGAAGAAATGTTATGTGGATAACTTAAGGAAGGAACTTTCTTTAGAGGTAGGGGATCATGTTTTTCTCAAAGTTTCGCCAAGGAAAAGTGTGATGCCTTTTGGTAAGAAGGGAAAGCTGAGTCTGAGGTTAATTGGACCCTATGAAATCCTAGAGGAAGTTGGATCAGTTTCCTACAGAGTGTCTTTACCTCCATGTTTATCCCAGATACACAATTTTTTTCATATTTTAATGTTGAGAAAGTATATTATGGATCCATCTCATGTTTTGAGTCTATAGGTAGTTCAGTTGGAAGAGAATCTTTCTTACGAGGAACAACTAGTCCAGCTTCTTGACCGAAGAGAAAAATTATTGCGGAATAAGGTAATTCATTAGGTAAAGGTTTTGTGGAAAAACAACATGTTTAAAGATGCAACATGGGAATCTGGAAATGCTATGAGGGATAAATACCCCCACTTATCTGATAAGTGAATAGAATTGCAGGGACACAATTCTCAAAAGGGGGAAAGGATGTAATGACCCAGGTATTTATAGAATAATACTTTTGATTTATATTAATAATTATGAATAAGATATTAATTTTAAATTAAAGGGGATTCTATTTTCAATGGCGTATCCAACATTCAATAATGGTTTTCTCTAAAATCTCATGTTGCACACAAGGTTGAGTAATACTAAAAAATAATAACATAACATTATTATTTTAAACGGTAGTTAACGCCTAGTCGTTGCATTGTATGGAATGAAAAAACTAACCATATTATGATTAAACATGTTTGTTAAATGTTTTTACATTTATCAAATAAAATTTAGAGGCTTAAAATGATAATTAATCCAATTTTAAGCATAAATACTCTAATATTTTTAAAACGTAGTTTTACTACCTTTGGATGGAGAACCCTTTTAAATCTAGATTAATAAATTTTATATGTTTCATTTGAAAAAAATAAACTTCTTATTTAGATGAGGGACATCAAAATTTACTTTGGGTAATTTTTTTGTTTTTTCTGATAAAGTTCATTTTTTAATGAATAGTGAATAATACTGCATTTTAAGTCAAAACTGTCTTTTCATCAGATTTATTTATATGGATATATTATCTTTTTAATTGTTTTTAAAGTTTAATTATATTATTTTCTTACCATTTAATCCAATTTTTTACATTTGAATTAATTTCACTTTTTAATTGGACATAAACACATATCAATCTTTCAGTAGTTTTTACTTCTTAAAAACACGCTTTTTGGTTTTGACAATAGGAATTAATTTTAAATTAATTTATTCAAATTATTTGTTTTGAATTTTTAAAAATGTATTCTATATTTTTAATTAGGATTTTCAAATTGTGTAAATAGGTAATTTTATTTTTAGACATTACGAATAGTAACTTCATAAAAAAAATTATATACCATGGTTAATGGGTAAATCTGATAAATAATGGTAAAAAATAATATTATAATAATATTAAATTATCCTAACATGTGTTTTAATCCTATTTTGATGATATATATCCTATTATGGGAATATTTTAGTCGATTTTAGGACCCCATGGAGCCACTTGTGTGTGAAAATGACATTTAATTACTTGTAATTTAAAGTTAAGGAAAATATAACATAAACATATATCTTTTGGTAGAAAATTTTAAATGGGGTTATATAAGTTATATTTTTTAATATAAATAGTAATTAGAAATATAATTTTTTTTCCAAAATCATGTTATTTTATTTATAATTTTTAGAGATGAAATAAATCAATTTATTTATAACACAATGATGATACAGTGATTGCTTCATTAATAAAGGATTCAAATAAATGATATTATAAATGTTAAAATAAATATAATTTGGTTATTTTTATATCATAAACTAATTTTATGGATGATATTTACATGTTATATTTGTATTAATTAAGTTTTTTAGAATCAATAAAGTTTTTATGGGTTTTTTAAAAAAGTCGTGATATGAATAGTGTCAAAATTGACATAATTCATATTTTAAAATATAAAATATTTTATTAAATATTATAAAATTAAAAAAATATAATATTGATCCATATAGTTATCATAAGTCTAAAATTTTATTATTAACTCTTTAATTGGATATTTTTCATGTTTTGGTAACTATTTTGATTCTCAAAGTGTTAAATGCTTGATAAAACGGTAAGAGTAAAAAAGGGTTAAATAAAAAAGATAAGGATTAAAAAAATATCCAAAATCTATATAATTCTTATTGGATAATTTTATATATAATTATATTCATCTTATCTTATAACTAGCTGAATCTAGACTCATTTATACTATAAATAGAGTTTTTAATAAAATAATAATTCAATATATTCCTTAAGTGCCCCTCCTCCCTCTTATAAAGGGGAGCCACCTATAACCCATTACTCACACCTCTAAAGCCCATTGTATCATCCAAACTCTTCATAAATAATCTCCCAAAATCCCTCTCCTCATCCTAGAATCCTTACCTTAGTCATAAGGCAATTCCAGAGATCCCTTTGGCTCAAATCAAAAGAAGTTACCCGATTTGAGGTAACGTCTTCTCTCAAGTTTCTTTCCATTATTTTTCCTTATACACTAACTATCCTCTTATTATTCTTTGTTTATATAAAAAACAAGTATCCTAAATATTCTAGGTTTTTTTATTAGAATTATTCTAACTACACTTACACACACCTCCATCTAATGGATACGAAGATATTGTTTCTGTGTAAGACGAACTGTTGCCTCACGAAATGATGATTGTTAGATTTTCCCCTACCACCTCTCATGGTGGAAATTAAGCGGGAACTATAATTATATATAATATTTATGATATTTATTTAATCTCTATGCTTCTGTAATTCCCATTTAGAATATACCTTTATGGTTTTCATGTTGTATAAATACGATAATTTCATTTGAGGAAGGGCAGACTACCACCCCTCAAAGTGATATGACTCGTTCATGATATACATGGAACATATAAATGATGTAATTAATGAACTTATGTAACATTTATAACATATATAATATACTTTAATTATAATATACCTATGTATCATTTAGTTTTCATTCCTTTAAATATGAAAAATAAATAAAAGTAGTGTTCATGCTTACATACGGCTTACCGTCTCCATGTACTGTACATTTCATTTTATTATATATAAATGTTATGGACTATTATAAATAAATATATACTGGATATAAGTGATATATATGATATCTAAATCGTTAATATCATTCTGTAGATAATGTAATTTTTACCACATGGAAAATTTATAATTATAACAAGTTCATTTTTGACTCATGTTCCAAACATCAAAAAAATGTCCTATATAAACTCAAATAATTAACTAATTGTTATAGAAAGGTAATAAGTGAAATAAAAGGAATAATAAACTTGAAAAAGATTCTGAATCAAGTATAAATTAACTTAAGTTTATTATTCAGGAAATTAAAGAATGAACGAGCCAAGTCAAACACGAGGTAAGGGACTTTGTCTCAATATCCTATATTTGGGGCGTATTTTGATTTATACATGACTTGATTTTATATGGTCTACAAACCCCTTTGAATTTTAATTTCATTCAAAGGGAATATTTTTCTACATAGGGTTTTACTAAATGAAAAATGGAGTGTTTATTTTTAACGTACGTAGTGACAATGACCTCTCCTCTGCTGTAATCATTATTTGGCTTCCTCTATAAGGATTAATATTTTTAAAAGGAAAATAAATCCATATTTTCCTTTTTGGGTGTTTTGGTATTGAAAATGGTCTTTGAAGTGGATTTACTATTTCAATATCTTGAAATTATTTCTTTTTATTACAAATGAAATTTTTATGATTGAAATGTTGATATTTTCAATCTTTTATGTGTGATGATTATATAATGGTACTTGGAAATTTGACAGGTGGTTATGTGATAAACCAAATAGTGGATGGTTTCGTGATAAAATAAGGATGGGTGGTTACCTTATAACCTCCAATTCATTGGGTATGGAATTCGGGCATATGTATATTCCATTTGTGAGAATGATTTGTGGAAGTTGACTATATGGTTATTCCATTTAAGTATCATTATGTCCCAAGTTTACCATCTATATGTTATGTGTGCTTTCTATGGGTTTTATGGTAATATTTTGGTTACAAAAGAAGGGTAATAAATGATCTTATATTCATTGAAGTGGTTTTTCTACTTCCTTAAGGTGAAAATTATTACTTTATAATAAATTATTCATGGTTTACATGTTGTTTTTAAAAATAATAGTTTTCCTTATTTGTGTATCCTTTATTGAGATTTTTTTTGCTCATCCCAAGTTTTTTAAATGTTGTTCATAGGAATTAAGGTGGAATAGGGTCAAGTATGGGATCAAGGAAAAGTCATTTTGTTTAAAACATGGAACTAAACATGCTTCTTTTCTTTTAAGACTTTTTATTTTATGAAAAAAAATGGATATTGAGTAGAAGTGTATACACGTAATATTTAAGTTGTTTTGTACAAGTTATGACCTAATTCTCTAAATCCCTAAACCTGAAAAGACACTCAATGTGAATTATTAACTTAATTCAAGATTATGTAATGTTTAAGGTTGGGGCCTTATAGTGATAGTGGGGAAACTATTCCCTCATTGGAAGATTGTAACATTGCAGAATAAATAATAACAATAGCAGAAGTAGTAAACAACATGCAACTGAAGTAAACAACGAAAGGATGATAGGTAAAGATAACTAAAAGTCATAACATATCAGAATGATATAGCATGTTACATGTTCTAAGAAAGTAGCGAAAACAAGATACCCTTTAATCAATTACAATACAATACTAATGTATAACAATACAAAATGAACCATAGTAGCACCGTAAGCCTTGGATTGGTCACATTCTCTCCTTATCCTAAGTAGAAATAAAGTACCTGTATAAGGATACTTGAACCTATAGAAACCTACAGTAATGTAGCATGTTTGGTCCCAAAAACATGACCCAAATAGGGTGTGAGAAATAAATCCCAATAGGCAAACACCTAAGTTATGTGACAATTTGTCAGTGAGTATATGCAGTAGTGGTGTATAGTACAGAAATATAGAAAACTAGGAGGTACTCAGAAGTAAAAAATCCTATAAGTACTGGAATTAATTTATAGATTTTACTATGTTCATTAGAAATTCATTTACCTAAAGTATTTAAGTCTTGGAATTTTTCATAATCCCAACATTCCCCACAGCAAAGTAAGAACAACAGAAGTATCAGAAGACCTTCTAATAAGTAAGTGAAGACTGAATCCAAGATTGTGATTTGGCGTCGAAGATGTGTCACGATTCATTCTATTTCATCTTTTACGTATAACCTGAGTCCGTTCTTGAGATTCCTAATTTTTAATTCAAGTATAACTACAGGTGTAATATTACCGACATCCTACGAGTCAGTTCTTAGTGGTCCTACTAGGGAGCCCCAAGTATCACTCTCAATGTTGGTATGATTTCATGTGATTCCTTCCTTAGTGTTACTACTAGGGAGATCCAAGGTGTCACTCTATATGTAATGTAATATTATGTCAATTTATTTCATTTTTGTCAGTCCTACTAGGGATCCCAAGTGTCACTAAAGACATATAAATCAAAATCCTCTCAAGTCCATTCATGGTGTTCTAAATTGAACCCATGTATAACCCAAGGTGCAAGGTACAATAGTCATGTGAGTCTGTTCATGTCGTTCTAAGATAAACCCATGTATCACCCAAATCTATTTACCATTTACTCATTAAAATTTAATAAAACATTCCAACCTTCTTAAACAAGTAAAAAACTGCATAGAAAAAGGGGGAAACCCAATCCCAAAGATATAATCAAGAATATATACAATTCAAACACAATTGCAATTCTAGATAGTAATCAACTTAATTTTTAAACAACCATAAAAGGAAAATGAAGGCATGCCCATAAACATACCAAGATGAAACATCCAAAAAAATTATCTAAGGGAATCGCACCCATGGGGTGGACCTTAACCAAACAATGAAGCTAAACATGCTTTAATTAATTGAATTCATTAATAGAAAAACATTAGGTAATAATAAGGATCAACTTTCTTTCAATAAAACACCCTTACATGGGTGTGCGGAACAAAGGCACATATAAACATCTCAACAATTAATGAGAGTCACGAGACCACCTACCTCGTCGTAGAATGACTCTCCTCATCCAGCCTTGACTTCCAATTCAAGCTAGAATGGTAGAGATCTATGTAACAAGGATATTTACTCAACCTTAAATAAATTATTAAAGAAAATAAATTACCATGAATGGTTCAAGAGTAAAAGATCACTCACTAAGAGGATTCAAACGAGACTGACGGTGATTAATTCAGATTTCATATGATCAACTAGGAACCAAATCCCCTTCCGGTGCTGCTACCTCACAAACTTGGTTCCTCCTCTATCCAAAATGACAGAAAACGAGGCCACTAACCATTTTAAGTGAAAAGCACAAAGTACAAGGTGTGTAAGTCCATATACATGGCATATATGTAATTTTATTGTTCGTTTGGTGGATGACTTTTTTTGACTTACTTTCCAGGACATATTGAAATTTCTACATGGCATGTACCAAGAAGTACATGGTGTGTAGTTGGATTTTCCTCATTTCCTTGCTGACATGCCCATATGCCATGTATTCCCATCATACCAGGCCAAACTACATGGCATGTACTTATAATTACATAGCGTGTAATTCTAAATGATCCCTTGTGAAAGTATGATTCCAGTACTTTTCTAGTTTTCCCGTTGATTTCTAAAAAACTCAAAGTAAAAAAAGAATAAAAGAAAATTGTACCTCAAAGTAATAACTGGGTTCTTACAATTACTTTTTATACTCAAAGCATTGTCCACCTTATTTTAATTTCCAGGATGATAATAAATCATGCAATCATAATCCTCTATAAGTTTTAGACATCGTATTTGTCTCATGTTAAACTTTTTTTGAGTGAATATATACTTCAAAATTTGGTGATTAGTATATATTTCACACTTTACTCCATAAAAATGATGCCTCCAAATTTTTAATGAAAAAAATGGAAACTAATTCTAAATCATTTGTAGGGTAATTTAACTCATATGTTTTCAAATGATATGAAGTATAAGCAATTGCCTTGTCATTATTCACCAAGACACAACCAAGTCCTTTTAATTAATAATAAATATAGATAAAAAATCACCATTTTGGGAAGGAATGGCCAAAACTAGGGCATTGACTAACCTTTTTCAGTTCTTGAAAACATACATCACATTTATATATATATATATATATATAAACCTAGCTTCCTTTCATGTTAACTTAGTTTGTGAGATATATAACCAAGCAATATTTTCAAAAAACTTTTTATAGTAAACTATTAATACAAGAAAACTATTAATATTTATGACATTGGTAGGTCTTAAACACTCTTCAACAACTTCTTTTTTAGTAGGGTCAATAGTTATTCTATATTTAGAAATAATATGTCCATGTAATGAAATTGGTTGCAACCAAAATTCACTCTTACTCAAATTTAAATATAGTTTATTTTATTTTATGGTTTTAAAAACAAATCTTAAGTTCCTTCCACGTTCCTTACGTCTTTTATAATATACCAAAATATCATCTATAAACACAACCACAAACTGATCCAAAAATTATTTTTCTACCCAAAGTCGAACAGCCTTAGGAAAATATTTCTCAAGGAAAAAATTCATAAATTCATCCCATTCTAAATCATAAATCTTTTAATATTATCTAATATTATTAACCATTGGACACCACTAATAAGCTTCACCTAAAAACAATAAATTGTAAGAGTTTTCTTTTGGTGATCTAAACAACCCATGACATTGAATATCTTTTCATGGGATTTAATTCATCCTTCAACTAGCACTGGGTTAGATAATTTTCTAAATTATGGGGGATTTTTTCACATAAAAAGATCTAATATAATAATGTTCCTCTATAGAATATCTGGTTTATCTCTTACATGGAAAGAACCACTAGTTATAGTCTGTTTCAACTAATCCTTCACTGAAAAAAAACTATTCTTTTTAAATTACAAACATCATGGGATGCTGATTCAAAAGGATATTTTTCTTATAGTTCCTTATAACTACAACTTACCCATTTCCTCTATGGAAAAATATTCTAAAAAACATACTTTATAAGAAGAAACATGGTAATATTTAAATGATATATCATTCTAACTTAACCCTAAAGTAAAATATTTTATGGGAATTCCTAACCTCTAAAGTTATATAAACCTTTATTTTTATGAAAACAATAAGGACCCATCCTTATACATCATATAATCTTGAGTCAAGTCAATAATTTTACTTTCCATGACATTGACGATATTTTCATGTTTATAGTTTTAGAGAATTAGGACATAACCCATACATAAAAAATCATAAAATATAAAGTGGAAACTTCTTAATAGTATCCATTTTTTTATAATCTAAAACCTTTAAAATAAATCATGATCTCTTTTATGCAACTCTTCACTACTTTCAACATTCCTTATTCCAATCCCTTACCCATCCTTAAGTCTTATGAAAAGAATTAAAAAACGAGGGATGAGCATAAAAAGCTCAGTAAGGTATATTAAAAGGAGCAAAACATTAGTCTAATAGCAAACATTAAAACCCATTAAAACCTTATCATAAATTAATAATTTTCACCCTTAATAAGTAGTAAATACTTTCCTTTGAAAATAATCTCATTTCATACCTTTTGTTTGGTAATCACAATATTAACATAAAATCCATAACAGGTATAGAAAATACATAAAGGTACCTTGGGACATCATTACACTTGTCAATCTTATAAATGGAATAACCATGCAGCCAGATTCCATACAATTCACTCTTACAAATGGAATATCTATATATCTGACTTTCATACCCAATGCATTGGAGGACTATCACAGACCCACCCATCGTTGGTTTATCATGGAACCACCCATCATTGGTTTATCACAGAACCACACATAAAATTTACAAGTTACATTATATATTCATAACACATAAAATATTAAAATTTGAAATATTTCATTCCTAAAATTTCATTTTCAATTAAAATAAAATATTTCAAGATATTTAGATAATAAATACATTTTTAAAAGTAATTCTCAATAAAAAAATACCCAGAAGAAAAAAAGAAAAGAGAGGTTTGTTTTTATTTTAAAAACATGAAGGATTTTAGAGGAATCTAAATTCCAAAATAGATATAAAATTTCATTTATAATACTTTTATATAAATATGTAAAATATTGTAAATAATTCTGAAATAGAGGAAATGATTGAATCTTTAAACATTCAAAGCGTCTCATACCACTTTGAACATTTAAATCATAATCCACATAAAAGAATAAAATTTAAAAAATAATTATATAATAGTAGAATAGGTAAAATATGTATATGTAATGTCAAAGGTTCTATATATACACCTTATAAAAGAATAAATGTGCATATCATCAAGAAATATATCAATGAAAGGAGATTGAGAAGAAATCCCTTTCCTTGAGTATGACTTCTCATGCACATATTTATATTCATCAATAATAAACTTATGTCAATTATTTAAATAGTTTTTAAACTTTTTCAAGATTATCATTAATTGTATTTCACTTATTATAATTTTTCAAATGAATACATAAACAATTAAGTTTACATTGGGTGTTATGGCCATATTTGGTTTATGCATCAAAATTAATAAGGTTGGTTGACTATGGTAAAGGATGCCATTATATAAACATATTGTAACGTCCTAGTCTTGGGTGCCACGCAATGGGTGCCCCGAGCCCGATTCGCCACGTGACCTCAAGCGCATTTCCCCAAACGCCAGAGGCAGCAGACTAGCAGCGAGGGCCCAGGTCTGATAGTGGGGAAACTATGCCCTCATTTGTCAAAGTGTAGTGCAGCGGAATGCTAAAATAAACATACAACAAACAGTGGAAGTAGTAAACACACACAACTGAAATAAACTACAGCAGTGGATATAACCAACAGTTTATGAATGATGATGCTACATGTTTCAAATTCTAAGAAATCATCCAGAACATGTTATACATCACTGTGATACAACCAAAAGCAAAGTACAACAAAACAAGTAAACAGCTGGCAGCGGCATCGTGAGCCTAGGCTCGGTCCCATGCCCTCCTACTCCACAACAATAGTCAAGTACCTGTATAGGGACTCTTGCCCCTATCCACACCTGCAGAAACGTAATCTATTTGGGTCGAAAAGCATGACCCAAACAGGGTGTGAGAAATATATCTCAGTAGGCACCCACCAAAGGCCCATGCCCAATTGCATGTAAGCATGCATCAACAGTGTGCAATAGTAAAATGCAATAAGGAAAGAAGTACTAAACAGTAACTAACTTAACAATTAAATTTCCATTTTATTATTCATTTAATTTATTTAATTTAGTATCGTTCTTTGCTCAACAGCACCACGCCCTCAGGCCAACCAGTATCTCGACCTCAGGAAAATATAGTGAACCACGCCCTCAGGCTATACAGAATCTCACCCTCAGGAATTGTAACAGAATTCTCGACCTCAAGCATATGAAGTGTCGCCCTCAGGCACATAAGTCAAGCCCTCAGGCACGAAAGGTTTCCCTTAGGTGGAATAACGACAGCCCTCGGGCTAATACAGTCACGCCCTCAGGCTAATATAGTCACGCCCTCAGGCTAATATAGTCACACCCTCAGGATAACATAGTCACGCCCTCAGGATAATATAGTCACGCCCTCAGGCTAATATAGTCATTCCCTCAGGCTAATATAGGTAACTGGGCCATGCCCAACATATCAAAATGCAGTAAACAATAAATTCCTCTCAAGGAAATTCTTACAATTACTACATTGAAGGCATACCCTCAGGTATCCTGGCCAAACGGCTAAACAGAGAAACACACCCCCGGGGTGGTTCCGGATCTAAGAAACGATCCCAATCAGCATTTTATTATCAAAATTTAATCACCTATGCAATTCTAGGCATTAAATATAGCAACGGCCTCAGCCACACGACACCCCAACATGGGTTCGTGGCACGAAAACGCACAAAACACACGATAGTTGGAAAATGAACACAAATCCACCTACCTCGAACACTATACCCGAACGCCGACTCCAGAAACGCCCAAGAACGACATAGATCTGACGAAGAAAAAAAACATTCAAACATAAATAACTTACGTTAGGTGAAGAATTGGCAAGAACCAACCAAGGAGGTGAAAGCCCTTACCCGTGGGGTTCCAACGAGATCGTCCGAGACGGAATCGGATTCCAGACGAACGTCCAGCGGTTCTTCAAAGATCCGGCCTCCTCCTTTGGCTCCAAAATGTCTCAAACACCTCCTCTTCCAAATGAGGAGGATACTGCTTGTTTTAAGCCCGAAAAACAAAGTACACGGCGTGTACTCCTTTCATTTAACTGTTCATTTGGCGGCACCACCACACTGTTCATCTTCCAACAAGAGTACACGGAATGTACTCCCAAGTACACGGCGTGTACTGCCGCCCAGCTGGCGGCGACTCCACCGCCTTACTTTTTAACCTGCCGACTGACTACACGGCGTGGTCCCGGGTGCCACGCAACGGGTGCCCCGAGCCCGATTCGCCACGTGACCTCAAGTGCATTTTCCCAAACACCAGAGGCTGCCGACTAGCAGCGAGGGCCCAGGTTTGATAGTGGGGAAACTATGTCCTCATTTGTCAAAGTGTAGCGTAGCGGAATGCTAAAATAAACATACAACAAACAGCGGAAGCAGTAAACACACACAACTGAAATAAACTACAGCAGTGGATATAACCAACAATATATGAATGATTATGCTACATGTTTAAAATTCTAAGAAAACAGCCAGAACATTTTATACATCACTGTGATACAACCAAAAGCAAAGTACAACAAAACGAGTAAACAGCTGGCAGCGGCATCGTGAGCCTAGGCTCGGTCCCATGCCCTCCTACTCCACAGCAACAGTCAAGTACCTGTATAGGGACTCTTGCCCCTATCCACTCCTGCAGAAACGTAATCTGTTTGGGCCGAAAAGCATGACCCAAATAGGGTGTGAGAAATATATCTCAGTAGGCACCCACCAAAGGCCCGTGCCTAACTACGTGTAAGCATGCATCAACAGTATGAAATAGTAAAATGCAATAAGGTAAGCATTACTAAACAGTAACTAACTTAACAATTAAATTGTGATTTTATTATTCATTTAATTTATTTAATTTAGTATCGTTCTGTGCTCAATAGCACCACACCCTCAGGCCAACCAGTATCTCGCCCTCAGGATAATATAGTGAACCACGCCCTCAGGCTATACAGAATCTCGCCCTCAGCAATTGTAACAGAATTCTCGCCCTTAGGCATATGAAGTGTCGCCCTCAGGCACATAAGTCAAGCCCTCAGGCATGAAAGTTTACCCTCGGGAGGAATAACGACAGCCCTCGGGCTAATACAGTAATGCCCTCAGGCTAATATAGTCACGCCCTTAGGCTAATATAGTCACGCCCTCAGGCTAATATAGTCATGCCCTCAGGCTAATATAGTCACGCCCTCAGGCTAATATAGTCACGCCCTCAGGCTAATATAGTCACGCCCTCAGGCTAATATAGGTAACCGGTCCATGCCCAACATATCAAAATGCAGTAAACAAGAAATTCCTCTCAAGGAAATTCTTACAATTACTACATTGATGGCATACCCTCAGGTATCCTGGCCAAATGGCTAAACAGAGAAACACACCCCCGGGGTGGTTTCGGATCCAATCAATGATCCCAATCAGCATTTTATTATCAAAATTTAATCACCTATGCAATTATAGGAATTAAATATAGCAACGGCCTCAGCCACACGACACCCTAACATGGGTTTGTGGCACAAAAATGCACAAAACGCACGACAGTTGGAAAATGAACACAAATCCACCTACCTCAAACACCAACGAATGCTATACCTGAACGCCGACTCCAGAAATTCCCAAAAATGGCATAGATCTGATGAAGAACAAAAACCATTCAAACGTAAATAACTTACATTAGGTGAATAATTGGCCAGAACCAACCAAGGAGGTGAAAGCCCTTACCCGTGGGGTTCCAACGAGATCGTCCGAGACGGAATCAGATTCCAGACGAACGCCCGACAGTTCTTCAATGATCTGGCCTCCTCCTTTGGCTCCAAAATGGCTCAAACGCCTCCTCTTCCAAATGAGGAGCCTACTGCCTGTTTTAAGCCCGAAAAACAAAGTACACGGCGTGTACTTCAAAGTACACGGCGTGTACTTCTTTCATTTAACTATTAATTTGGCGGCACTGCAACACTGTTCATCTGTCGACAAGAGTACACGGCATGTACTCCCAAGTACACGGCATGTACTGCCGCCCAGCTGGCGGCGACTCCACCACCTTACTTTTTAACCTTCCGACTGACTACACGGCATATAAAGGACCACTACACGGTGTGTAGTCGGTTCCTACACCCTTTGTCATCGGCGAGGCTACCCGACCTGTGTACTTATCCCAACACGGCCAAAAGTATATGGTGTGTGGAAAAATACACGGCGTGTAGTTTCAAAATTTATAATTCTTTTCCATTTTCCATATTTTCTCAAAAACACTTAAGGAAAAGGAAAAAGAATAAACCCATACCTCGAAGATAAGAAATGAGTTCTTACAAACTTCCCCCCTTATAGCAATTTGTCCCAGAATTTCCCTTTCCAGGGTGGCAAAGATAAAGCTCAGAATAGCTCTGGCCACTGAGCATGTACGTCGGCCTCCCGCTCCCAGGTCTTGTCCTGCACTCTGCCATGCTGCCATAGCACCCGTACAAGAGGAACTGACCGGCCTCGGAGAACCTTCGTGCTCCTGTAAACGATATGGATCGGATGCTCCTCAAAGGATGCATCATGCTGAAACTCAACCTCCTCTGGCTGAAAGACGTGAGACGGGTCTGGATGATAGTGACGCAACTGAGACACGTGGAAGACGTCGTGCATGGCTCAGTACTGCTGTAGTATCTGCAACCGATAGGCAACCAGCCCGAATCTCTCCAGAATCTCGAATGGTCCCACATACCTTGGTGAAAGCTTACCCTGTCTCCAGATATGCTTGTGTCCCAGCCTTGGCGAAACACGCAAGAAAACATGATCCCCGACCACAAACTCCAAAGGTCATCTGCGGCGATCAGCATAAGACTTCTGACGAGACTGCGCGGTAGCCATCCGCTTCTGAATCAACTGGACCTGCTCAGATGTATCCCGCACGAGCTGTGGCCCCAATAAAGTTGCCTCACCTGCCTCTAACCAGCACAAATGTGATCGGCATGGCCTACTATATAAAGCCTCATATGGTGTCATCTCAATAGTCTCCTGAAAGCTATTATTATAGGCAAACTCGACTAAGGGTATATGCTTCTCCCAAGAGACCCCATAGTCTAGGACGCATGCACGCCGCATGTCCTCAAGCACCTGTATCGTCCGTTCTGACTGTCCATCTATCTGAGGGTGGTATGTTGTGCTCAGAAGCACCTGTGTACCCAGTTCCCTCTGAAAACTCTGCCAGAAACGAGACGTGAAGCGGGCATGCCTATCTGAAACGATAGAACGAGGGACCCCATGAAGACGTACGATCTCTTTGCTATATAGCCTTTTGAGCTCGTCCACACCAAAGGTCTCCTTGATCGGCAAGAAGTGAGCTACCTTTGTGAGTCTGTCCACAACAACCCACATGGCGCTATTGCCTTGAGGTGACCTCGGAAAACCCGTCACGAAATCCATCGCGACATCATCCCATTTCCACTCTGGAATGGGCAGCTGCTGTAACAGCCCAGCTGGTCTCTGATGCTCTGCCTTCACCTGCTGACAGGTGGAAAATCTCGTAACAAAACCAGCTATATATCTCTTCATACCCAGCCATCAGTACTAACGTCTCAAGTCTCGGTACATCTTGGTAACCCCAAGATGAACTTCCCAATATGAAGAATGAAACTCCCACATCAGCTCCTCGCATATATCCCCTGGAACCCATACACGTCCATGGAAACGCAAAACCTTATCATCGCCTATTGTCCAATCGGGAGGAGGGTCCTCACATGCCACCGACTCCCGTAGAACTAGGCCTTCTGAAACAGATAGCTGCCTCATCCTCACTCTATCCAGGAGGGTAGAAGTCACAGCTAACGAGGAAAGATACGCTTTCCCCTGACTGTCATGCACCTCCAGATGCATCTCAGAGAACAAAGCCATAAGTTGCCACTCACCACTGGCCTCTTGCACTGCCTGTATCTGAGTCTTCCTTCCCAGTGCATCAGCTACTGCATTACCTTTACCAGGTGTATAGGCAAGCTCAAAATCAAAGGACTGTAGGTACTCAACCCTCCTTCTCTGCCTCGGATTCAGGTCACGCTGAGTAAAGATATACTTGAGGCTTTTGTGGTTGGTGAAAACCACAAAATGCTCCCCCAATAGATAGTGCCTACAACAGCGCAACGCATGCACAACTGCATCCAACTCGAGATCATGCGTAGGGTAATTCCTCTCATGTGGCCTCAACTGCCGAGACTCGTACGCCACAACTCGATCGCCTTGCATCAAAACGGCTCCCATCCCAATCCCTGACGCATCATAGTAAACGGTATAGCTCTTCCCCTGCTCTGGGAGTATCAGGATCGGTGCTGATGTCAGCCTTCCCTTCAGGTCCTGAAAAGCTGTCTCACAAGCTTCTGACCAAATGAACTTCAGACCCTTCTTAGTCAGACCCGTCAACGGTGCTGCTAAGTAGGAGAAGTCCTGTATGAAGTGCCTTTAGTAACCATCTAGCCCTAAGAAACTCCGTATTTCAAAAACGTTCTTATGATGATCCCAGGAAACTACTGCTCTCACCTTCTCTGGGTCTACTGAAACTCCTACCTCTGAGATGATATGACCTAGGAAGTGAATCTGATCCATCCAAAAGTGTCACTTCGAGAGCTTAGCATATAACCGATGCTCTCTCAGTGTACTCAATACGATCTCAAGATGGGTGGCATGGTCGTGTCGAGTGCGTGAGTACACCAAGATGTCGTCCAAGAATACTACCACAAAAGAATCAAGATACGGATGGAACACACGATTCATCAGAGCCATGAAAACTGTTGGCGCGTTTGTGAGTCCGAACAGCATAACTGTATAATCGTATATACCATACCTACTCCTGAAAGCAGTGAGAGGTATATCAGATGGTCTAACGGTAGCTGATGATATCTGGATCTCAGGTCAATCTTCGAGAACACTCATGCTCCATGAATCTGATCAAACAGATCATCAATCCTTGGCAAGGGATATCGGTTCTTAACCGTCAACTAGTTCATCTTTCGATAATCCAGACAAATCCTAAGGGTACCATCTGCCTTCTTCGCAAAAAGGACCGGAGAACCCCAAGGAGAAGTACTAGGTCGGATAAAACCCTTCGCCTGTAGCTCCTCTAACTGCCTCTTGAGCTCCTGCAACTCAGGCGTGGCCATCCTATAAGGAGGAATGGACACCGGTGCTGCTCCTGGAATAAGATCAATAGATAAATCCACCTCACGCACCGGAGGTAGACCTAAAAAGTCGTTCGGGAAGACATCCCTGAAACGATCGACAACTGGAGGGAAATCTGTCTGACAAGTCCCCTGTTCATCCAGATATAAGCTCAAAATTTGGGCTGTGACTCCACCTCGCCCATGATGCTCTGGTCTAGCTCGACTCGCCTGAACATCCCACTCGCCCTTGTATAGAAATTCCCCACCCTCTAGTGACGTGAAACGCACCCTGCGACGATAGCAGTCTACAAAGGCTCGATAGGGAACCAACCGGTCCATCCCGAGAATGACGTCATAGCTCGTCATCTCTAATACATAGAGGTCCCAAAGTAAGTGACACCCTCCAACCTCAAGGGGGCACTCCTTACACTAATGCACACTAGCCGTTCTCATCCCCAACGGAGTGTCTAGCGTCAAGATATCGGAAGAAGTAGAAACACATAGCCCAAGGCTCTCCACCACGGGTACAGATATAAAACTATGTGTAGCACCCGTATCAAAAAGTACTGAAGACAAGACAGAAGCTACTAGAATAGTACCTCTGACTGTCAAAGGTCTGGGATCCTGCTCCTGCTGGGTCTGTGGCACTGCATATGCTTGCCCAATGTCGCGGCCCTGCGACACAGCCTGGCTACCCTGAGCTGTCCAGCCATACTGCCTCTTCGATCCTGGTGTCTGGCTACCATAGCCACGACCACCATCTCTTCCTACACGCCCTGAAGCATTCCAGTTCCCTGACTGGTAAGAATCCACTGGTCCTACTCCCGTACGTGGAGTCTGTACAGAACCCCTCTCGCTAGCCATCGGTGGATACGCCCTAAAAAAGCGCTGCAGGTGACCCATCTTGCCGCAAGCTCGGCACTCCACTGGGTCTCGTGGACACTGCGGCCTCTTGTGCCCCTCTCTACCACACTGGAAGCACCTGATCGGGCCACCTGAAGAGACTGCCTGGCTAGTACTACCACCCTGAGAGAAGTCCATCTGTCTCTTCCTCTTGCCAGTAAAAATAGTACCAGTAACTGGTGCCGAACCACCCTGGCCCACACCGCCAGATTCTCATAGGTTCCTCTCTGTAATCAATGCATGGTTCACAATCACGTGTACAGTAGGTAACCTGAAAACATTCACCAGCACTGGGATGTCATACCGAAGACAATCCTCAAAACGTCTGGCTCTCAGCGTCTCATCACCCACCAGCACGGGTGCAATGTGCTGAAGCTTTGTAAAATGGGCAGAATAGTCCATCACTGACATAGCGACCTACTGCAGATTCATGAACTCTCGAGCTCTATCTGCCCTCAGCGTCTCAGGAAAGAAGAAGTCATAGAGGACTGTCTGAAAATCCTATCATGCCATGTCCATGTGATGCTCTGACTGGGTGGTAACGTCCCACCACCTCTTGGAGGAATCACGCAGCATGTAAGTCGCGAGCTTGACCTTCCGCCCTGGAGGCGTCTCAAGATGCTTGAAAATAGTCTGTATCGATCCTAGCCAAGACTCTGTAGCCTGTGGTCTACCATCCTCTAAAAACGTAGGCGGATGCTGCTGCTGAAAGATACGCATCAGCTCGGCCATAGATGTGGCAGCCTGTGGTGCTCCCTGAAAGGTCTGCATGAACCGCAATAAGCCTTCACGGAACTACGCCTCCGCGCCCGTGTCCAGTATAACATCTGGTGCTGCATCTGGCTCTGCTGGTGGATCAACTGGTAGCCCATGGCCCACTATCTCCAGAGTATAATTGTCACCGCTCTCTTGGAAAACAACTCACGGTCGTCTAGGCGGCATGACACTACAAGGTCAAAAGCACGCCTCAGATTCAAGATTATTAAGACTGAAACGAAAGAACCACAAAGGAACAAGAGAAAGAAGGTGTTTTAAATTTTTCAAAACAAGACTACATGGCATGTACACTGACTACACGGCGTGTACTTGACTTGCTTTTCCCTGCCCGGGTCCTTCTACACGGCTAAGCCACACGGCATCCATTCAAAAAAACTACACGGCGTGTATAATATATACATGGTATGTACGGTGTTATTTTCCAACTGCACGTGTCGTCTGTGACACGGCCGACTACTCGGCTTTACTCTACATGACCTGTTGCACCCGAACACGGCGTGTACACTATCCCATTTCCCAGCCACATGGCTAACTCCACACGGTCTGTCCTCGGACAAGACTACACGGCGTTTCCTCCAAAGGTACACGGCGTGTTCAAGGAACGGTGACACCGGCCCGTGTTTGTTAGTTACACGGCCGAGTCCCCAGGTTTCTCTACATGGCGTGTTCATTATTTCCACGGCATGTTTTACCCAAGGCTTTCTCTACCCCGGGTCGCCATCCACACAGTTTGTGACACGGTATGAGGCTACACGGCGTGTACTCTTGGTACACGGCATGTACTCAAAAAGTTCATTTTCATTCCTAAATAGAAGAACATACACGACGTTTATAAAAATGCTACACGAAGTGTATACTGGGTTTCCAGATAGTATGCCTCAAAAACTTCCCCGGAACCCAGAAAACACTGAAAAACAACACCTAAGTGTCAAATTCCAACCCGTGAGGGCCCATACTCCCCACGAATCAATGTTTGACAGCTTATCTATGTTATAACAAAATAAATAGTCAATGATCCACCAAATTCCGGTCAATGGGGGCCCATACTCCCCAAAAACCAAAGTTTGGCGTCCATTCTATGGCCAGTTCACATAAAAATTACCCTATCAAACAGCAGGTATTTTTTATCAGTGCATCTATCACAACAGCATGTCTTTCTAGCATAGCAACTATCACAACAACATGCAATTTCTAATGCACCTACATGGCATGGAAATTATGCATGGCATGTGTTATCTAGAATGTGCCTATATGATGCATGAGATGGCATACCCTCATCTCCTCGGGTTGCAACTAAAGAGAACCCATAGATAAATATAACAGTACAATACAAGTGCGTCACCCAACGGTGAAAACATAACAACCGTAAAATTACAAACTCATAAGAATTGCAAAATACGTGGAAGACTGGCTTTTCCCGGTACACGGGTTAGCTACGCCCGGGAACAGCTTATTACCAACTACCTTTCGTCCTATCCCTGACTACGTATCCAAATAGTAAGTCAAAGAAAAGAAACCCCTCTGATACCACTTTGTAACGTCCTGGTCCTGGGTGCCACGCAACGGGTGCCCCGAGCACGATTCGCCACGTGACCTCAAGCGCATTTCCCCAAACGCCAGAGGCTACCGACTAGAAGTGAGGGCCCAGGTTTGATAGTGGGGAAACTATGCCCTCATTTGTCAAAGTGTAGCGCAGCGGAATGCTAAAATAAACATACAACAAACAGCAGAAGCAGTAAACACACACAACTGAAATAAACTACAGCAGTGGATATAACAAATAGTATATGAATGATGATGCTACATGTTTCAAATTCTAAGAAAACAGCCAGAACATGTTATACATCAATGTGATACAACCAAAAGCAAAGTACAACAAAATGAGTAAACAGCTGGCAGCGGCATCGCGAGCCTAGGCTCAGTCCCATGCCCTCCTACTCCACAGCAACAATCAAGAACCTGTATAGGGACTCTTGCCCCTATCCACACCTGCAGAAACGTAATCTGTTTGGGCCAAAAAGCATGACCCAAACAGGGTGTGAGAAATATATCTCAGTAGGAACCCACCAAAGGCCCGTGCCCAACTGCGTGTAAGCATGCATCAACAGTGTGCAATAGTAAAATGCAATAAGGTAAGCAGTACTAAACAGTAACTAACTTAACAATTAAATTTCCATTTTATTATTCATTTAATTTATTTAATTTAGTATTGTTCTGTGCTCAACAGCACCACGCCCTCAGGACAACCATTATCTCGCCCTCAGGTTAATATAGTGAACCACGCCCTCAGGCTATACAGAATCTCGCCCTCAGGCATTGTAACAGAATTCTCACCCTCAGGCATACGAAGTGTTTCCCTCAGGCACAGAAGTCAAGCCCTCAGGCACAAAAGGTTTCCCTCAGGTGGAATAACGACAGCCATCGGGCTAATACAGTCACGCCCTCAGGCTAATATAGTCACACCCTCAGGCTAATATAGTCACGCCCTCATGCCAATATAGTCATGCCCTCAGGCTAATATTGTCATGCCCTCAGGATAATATAGTCACGCCCTCAGGCTAATATAGGTAACCGGGTCATTCCCAACATATAAAAATGCAGTAAACAAGCAATTCCTCTCAAGGAAATTCTTACAATTACTACATTGAAGGCATACCTTCGGGTATCCTGGCCAAACGGCTAAACAGAGAAACACACCCCTGGGGTGGTTCCGAATCCAAGCAACGATCCCAATCAGCATTTTATTATCAAAATTTAATCACCTATGCAATTCTAGTCATTAAATATAGCAACGGCCTCAGCCACACGACACCCCAACATGGGTTCGTGGCACGAAAACGCACAAAACGCACGATAGTTGGAAAATGAACACAAAGCCACCTACCTCAAACGCCAACGAACACTATACCCAAATGCTGACTCCAGAAATGCCCAAGAACGAAGTAGATCTGACTAAGAACAAAAACCATTCAAACGTAAATAACTTACGTTAGGTGAAGAATTGGCAAGAACCAACCAAGGAGGTGAAAGCCCTTACCTGTGGGGTTCCAACGAGATCATCCGAGATGGAATCAGATTCCAGACGAACGCCCGGTGGTTCTTCAAAGATCCAGCCTCCTCCTTTGGCTCCAAAATGGCTCAAACGCCTCCTCTTCCAAATGAGGAGGCTACTGCCTATTTTAATCCTGAAAAACAAAGTACACGGCGTGTACTCCTTTCATTTAACTGTTCATTTGGCGGCACCGCCACACTATTCATCTTCCGACAAGAGTACACGGCATGTACTCCCAAGTACACGGCATGTACTGCTGCCCTATTGGCGGTGACTCCACCGCCTTACTTTTTAACCTGTCGACTGACTACACGGCGTGTAAAGGACCACTACACGGCTGTAGTCGGTTCCTACACCCTTTTTCGCCGGCAAGGATACACGCCCTGTGTACTTATCCCAACATGTCCAAAAGTACACGGCGTGTGGAAAAATACACGGCGTGTAGTTTCAAAATTTAGCATTCTTTTCCATTTTCCATATTTTCTCAAAAACACTTAAGGAAAAGGAAAAAGAATAAACCCGTACCTCAAAGATAAGAACCGGGTTCTTACACATATACATGAAAATAATCATTAAATAATTATCATATATAAACATTAATCTCACTTTTAAAACTAATCATGAAATATGGTTATGAAAAATTAACCAACGTTACAATCATGGAGATGGTAGGTCGTACGTACGCATGAGTAACATTACCATTTTTCAATGATCATTATGAAAAGAAAGTAAGTAACTTATATCTTTATAGAATGATAATTATATAATAATTACCATATTATTTAATCATATATACTAATATATATACTAATATATATAATTATTATGATTTAAAATGAATATCATCGCTTCAAGGAGGTGGTAGTCCACACGTCCACGAACGACGTTATCACTTTTTCAGTGTGTAAAAAGGTAATAAATAAAATAATATATTATAATTCCATAAAGTTAATTATAAAATTAATATGCTATATATGTTTTTTATGTTACATGTGTTTAATTAAACCCATCCTTAAAAAATTCCATGTAATGTGTGAACATATCACATCACTTTAAGGAGGCGGTAGTCCACACGTTCACAAACAATGTTATCGTATATCCGAAAATGTAAAAAAATGAAGGTATGTGTTATATAACAATTATATAAGTAAAAATACAAAATAAATATAATATATATAATATAAAAACAGTATGTACATCATAATTACCATCCATGTTAGGTGGAAGATAAAAAACGAATGACATCGTTTCGTAAGGTGGTAATTTGCCATACACGAACTGTAATTTCATTATCTGTTTGATGAAAGTGTGTGTAGGTGTAGTTATAACCATTAAAATAAAATAATATCAGTATATTTATGATAATTATGTTATTATATAATCTTGGTATAATAAAATTTAATGGGTGGAGAAAGAAGTAAAAAACATAAATGCATGTTGAATAATGTTACCTATTTTTCAGGTAACTCCTTTTCATTTTAACCAAAGGGATTCCTTGGTAGGATTTATTCCAAAATTTAGGACCCTGGTGTAAGGGGAGTTATGTTGGGAGATTATTTTTCCAGGTTTTTTATGAGATAAATGTATTTATAGGTGTTAATAAGTGGTGAGAGTGAATTCCTTTTTATAGTTGAGGGGGAGTGGCATTCTTGTAAATGTGAAAAGGTAAACACTATTGGGAGTTCTCCCTTACATCATGTGACTCCAATAATGATTAAAATTTGATAAAATAGGGTATATAGTATTATAATATCCATAAAATGTATTTTTTACAAGTTTATAGTTCATTTTGGACTCCTAAGATTAAATTTTAACCCCTAAGTAAACACAATTTTACCTTAATCACTGTAACTAATTTTATTTACTTTCCCTAATATTTTTGGTAAAAAAATAATTTGAAAATATTATATATTATAAATTATTATTATTAAAAATATGGAATATATTTTTAAAAATTCCAATCATAGAAGTGCCATAAATTAATTTAAAATTAATCTCACACACGGGATGACAAAGTGGGTTTTTAAAGAAAAAATGTTCAAAAGTTTTCTTTGTTTTCATATCTAAATTCAATGTGAAATTGTTTCAAATTATCTAAATTGGTTTAAATTATAGAAAATTATATAATTATACTTTAAAACCAATTAAAAACATAATTTAACTATGTAAATAAATTTTACAAAAATGCAGTTTTGAACTAAAAATCAATATTATTCATTATTCATCAAAATATGAAAGTTCTTAGAAAAATAACAAAAAATCACTCAAATTAAATTTTGATATATATATTTAAAAAATAAAGTTTATTTTTTCATATAAAAATTATATAATTTTCAAAAATTTGTTTTAAAATAGGTGCACCATTAAAAGGTAATAAAATTACTTTTTTGAAAAATAGAGCTTTTAAGCATAAAACTAGATTTATTCTTATCATATATCGATAAAATATATTATATGAATGTAAAAAAAATTATAAACATGTGTAAACATAATATAGTTAGTCCTATTTATTCTCACCGATAAAATGGCTAGGCAATAACTTCCATATTAAAAAAATAATATTAACAATATATTATTGTTTAGTATAACTCAATTTTGCATACAACGCAAGATTTAGGAGAAACTCATTATTATGTGTCATGTATACTATTGGACATAGCCTCACTTTTAAGTTAAAATTAATATTTAATTAATAATTATTAAAAAATATTAAAAATACTTATTATATCATTAACTGGGATGTTACGCTTATCTCTTCAACTTTGGGATTTTTTATCCACTATCAAACTTTTATGTTCTCTCAACCAATTTTTGATTGAACCTTTTAAAATTATAAACAATAGTGATACTGTATATATTTCAATTCAACCTTTATTCCACTTGTTTAATAAAATACATTCTATATTTTAATTTTCCATTCTCTCAAACATTTCCTCTTCCTAGATGTATTCTACTCAAATATTTTCAGCGAGTGAATTTAACACTTGGAAATAAATCATTGATAAATTATCTAAGACTATTGATTCGGAACTTGATATAGGAAATAGTAGTTTAATTTAGTAAATTCAATTTTTTCCATGTCAATCACTTCCATAAATGTGTGCAACTTGATCTTTTAATTTCTTTCAACAATTATTCATATGATCTCAATTCAAATACACAAAACCATCAACGAATAAAAAATATAGAACCAAGTGTTTGAGTCATACCAAAAATTAAACCAACCAATTCCACATTTTGGTGATGTCCTTGTGATACTAATTAATATCTATGTTTATCCTATCTTTACAGGAATTCTCTTCTTCTAAATGAGGCCAAACAGACTTGGAGTGCACATCGCTAACTCCCCTTGAATGATTTCAGTATATGACCCCATGTAATGAGATAATTTCAGCATGAGCAACTCATTTTTTGGTTATGGAAATTTTATCATAATAGATTTTTGGTATCTTCTAAAACAACCAAGTGATACCACATGGTTAGTAAATGAATAAATAAACATATAATCCATGATTATTACTACTTTTCTTTCAAGTTTTATTCTCTTCCTTTTAGTTTTCAAAAAATACTTGAGATAATTCTTGATATAACTTTTTGATCACCATATTTTTCTTTAAAACCACTATATATTTTAGATAAGTATATAAAACATCTTTAACTTTATATCAGACTCATCATTATTTGAACTAATTCATAATAGAATGCAATTCTATATTAATCATAGAAATTAAAAGTGGTTTCATGACATCACTTTTTGAGTAATATGAAGGACATGATACCATTTTTGTATGCTTGATATCAATTATCAATTATAATAACTCTTACTCTTTTAGTTTCATTTTTCTCCTTTTAACTCTTACACAACATCCAACACAATCACCCCATGGATCGTATCACCCCACTAAATCTACATCAATTCAAAAAATAGTTGAAAAGATTTATAAACATGAGGATAGTAGTTCCTATGACATCCTCAAGTTGAGGAATGTGGTTGTTCATGGTGAACCAGCCATTTACTTCTAATATTATTCCAATCCTTACTTTGGATAACACTACTAGTGAAAACTTCTCTTTGAGTGTTTGGTTATGATTTCTTCATACATAGCTTGGTATCCATGTAATTTGTGAGTATTATCTCACTAGTGTATGTTTCCTTATTTGATACACCATTTTTTCATTCTTTTACACACCTATTTATCCATTCAAGAAAATCTCCATTAGTATTCCCCTCATGATTTTTGGTGGTATGGATAAAACTACTTAAGCATGTATCTTGTTTATATTTCATGGCCTCAATTAAACCCACTTTTGATTTTACTACCCTTGATGATATTTTTATTATACATCCATTTATAGGAACAATAATCTCTATCATGAACATTGATGGTGCTTATTTCATATCCTCGTTAATAACCATGAGAACAACCTATTCTTTTCTTTTTATTCTCCACACGTATTTTTCTCTTTCTAGGAAGGTAGATATAAATA
Organism: Viscum album; assembly: GCA_963277665.1. Taxonomy (NCBI): domain Eukaryota; kingdom Viridiplantae; phylum Streptophyta; class Magnoliopsida; order Santalales; family Viscaceae; genus Viscum; species Viscum album. The sequence continues at coordinate 991,180,113 of OY728152.1, read as the reverse complement.
AACAAACTTTGGTTCTTGAATAACTCTCTTATTTTCTATCTATTATGGATGCTATGAATAATAAATCAATGATACTTTTTGTATCATCCTTTTACTTACCACTTCAAAATCATCCAACACTATTAATATTCTTTTATTGTAACCAATTATCATTTCCTCCATTCATATATCCTTATCATGGGAGGGGAGATCTCATTTTATAATCTCTAATATTTTGGATGTTACAACACCTATCAATAGACAACCATTAATATAATGTATTGGTAGGTCTCCTTTGATTTCATATCTTTAATTTTTTATTGCAAGCATTTTTTGTGTATCAAATGTTTCTACAAAAATAGAATTTCTTAAATATTATTCTTTGATAGTTTTTCTAATCAAATATTTCATTCTGATTCCTATTATCTATTGATTCTATATTTTTTTATTCATTACAATAATAAAAGTCTCCCTATGATAATATTCACTGTTTTAATTCTTTCTTACAATATGAATCTCTATATAAAGTTTCTTAATACTCAAATATTTCCCTATCAGTTGTCCTTTTAAATTATCAAAGTGAGAATTATTTTCATTATGTATAATTTTTAATGTCTCTTTTAAGGATAACATTTATGCCTTGTGAAGTTTTTCATTTTATATAATTAAATTCAATAATGAAAAATAACATTAATTATATCACTTTTTCCCTTCATTTTTTATTTATTCTTATAGTGGCCTCTATTGAATTTCATTTTCCTTCATAGTTTTTATGTTATCTTCCTTCAGATCTTCTATGTAATAATATCTCCTTTCACCTTTATCCATAAATATTTGTACTTCACTCCTCTATACTTAAATATGATCTTATTTATTGTGTAAAAAAAATCTATATTTACCACATGATATTGTTTCCTCTTTTATATCATCATACTCAAACCATTCAAGTGAAGTAAAATCTATCATCAAAATAGAGAAATTTGTATTAAATTAAAAAATAAGAGTATGGGGGTTTGAGGGGGTCTAAAATAATATAACATGATGGAATCCCCTCTAACAAGTTAAACATAGTTGGGGGAAGGGAGCCTATGCTAGAATAGGATATGAGGGGATTATATTGATTATCCTCTAAAGCTAGAAAGTCAATAACATTATTTTATTCACCCAAAGTGGAGAGAAGATCCATCTAATTGGTGATAAGGGTCATATATCTATGGATCTGGTAAGTAATAGAGAAGGGGTGGTATTTGGCCTTAGAGGGAGTAACACATGAAATTTGAATCACTTTATACCAATTCCAGATCAAAGCAATGAGAATAAAATAGCACCGTGATAGTTAGGATGAAATTGGATTCTGCACAAAGAGAGTCCACATGACCATATAAATCACTAAAAGTAAAGATGGCAACACCTTTAGGTTCATAGAATACACCACCCCTTCACATAGAATAATGGTTGTATGAGCCCTCGATATTGAGTTTGAGACTATGAATGGGGGGGCCAATAAATCTATCTGACCTGAGGATGTGGAATCAATATGGAAAGATGGGATCTTATACCTTCCATATCTTCCTCAAATACGAAGATTCCTCCCACTGATTCAAAATTAAGACCATTTTTTCACCTTATATCTGGTCCTAGATACCAGAACAATCCTTGGGTTGTAGAATACCTAATTATTGGCCTTGTTCCTCACCTCCCATATTCACCATAAACCAATATCAAGGAGAATAACCCACTCTTTCTTCTCTTTAGTGTTGTTACCCACACCATTGAACCATTATTAGAGGAAATCACCATTCACAGGCTCCTCATTCTCAAGAATAGTGAACTCATTGAATAAATTCCACACTATAGCCACCCACTAACCCTAAAAGAACATATGGGAGGAATATTCCTTCCTTGAGTTCCAACACTAAAGAAACGTGGAGGTGATCTTGATCCCCTTATGTTGAACCATGATATCTGTAGGTATTTTATGGTTTTGGATATATAAAATTAAGAAGATATACATCATAGGGTTCACCAATCATCATGTCCCTAGCTTTCATGTTGTACTTAATTATATTCAATGGTATAGAAGGACCCTCATGAGGAGCCTGTGAAAATACAAGAATCTACTTCATTCTTCACTATTATGTTATGAAAAAATGCACATTGATTGTGTCTCAAGACTGCATGAATAAAGGATGGATAATTACTGGAATCCATGAAAGTTATTTCTAATATCAAACATCCCAAGAATACAAGTGAATCACCTTCTCGGTTATGATTCAAAAAAATAATCTCTCTACACCATATGATCCAATGTACATAGAACTGAAGATCGAAAATATGACCTTGGATTTTTCTATATAATTAGGATAATCTACCTCTCAGTGAGTTTAAATTATTTCCACATTTTACCAATATTAACCTGACCCAAAGGGACTACCTTCGATGACCTCCCATGCCAAATTCACTTGAAAATATTAAATAATTTTTATGATTCTTCTCATGTTGACACCTCCTTCATCTAACAGTTTAGCTAAAATTTCCCATGAATCCCAATGATAATGACCATATGAATGAGAATTACATATTAGGTAAGAAATAAAGTTTTCAATATCTTTCATAATTTATTTTAGAATCTTTAAAACTGATAGAATATACATAGTTATTGTGGTGAGAACGTAATTGACAAGGGTAATCCTTTAAAATAAAGGAAGTAATTTTTTCAGATTTAACGTAGTTTGATATATTTTCGACCAACCCATCAAGGTTTTAGATGTGAAACCTATCCAATAATATTGGGGATCCCAAGTATTCCTTGGGGAGGTACCTTCTATGGATTCCTATATTGGAATCAATCTTTCTAACATGCCTCTTCCAACAAGATTTCATGATGTAAACAGAACTCCTCTCACGGTTAATGTGTTGTCCACTCAAGCTGAAATATTCTTCAAGGACCTTGTTTAAGCCTCAGATGTATTTGATTATTTCATTAACAAAAAACCATTTTATCTAAAAATAGGAGGTGGGAAATCCCATTGATTTATTTTTTTCATCGGAAGGTAAGAATGTTTCCATTTTGAGGACTTCTACCAAGGTATCTTCTAAGTATGTTCTAAACCATAATAAATAAGCTAGGGTAAAATGGATAACCCTACCTTAGTCCCTTGAAAAACTTGAATAGGACACATTTTCCCCCATGAAGATGATATATAGATAATGGGAACTATAACATCTGAAGAATAGGTCTGCCACCCAGACATAGAAGCCCATGAAATCCATCTCCTTGAGTATAAATCTGCATTCAAGTCTGTCATAATATTTATCCATGTAAAATTTAATAGTAATTTTATATCCTATCATCTTATTATTAATGTTTCTTATCATTTATTATCTTATTTATATGAAAATTTTTATGGAATTTCCCTTGATGAAACCATGATTCTCCACATAAACTTAGTTAGGGAGGTGTAGTGAAACCCTTTTGTTGATGACTCCAACCAAAACCTTATAAGGGAAGTTACACATACTAATGGGTATAAACTAACTAAGTTAATAGGGATATTTCACTTTTAGAATGATCAATAGGGTAGTAGTAAAAACCACCCGAGGCAATCTCCATCCACGTAATAAGTCCTAAAGTTTCACTATAATATCTCCCTTATCTAGGTCCCAAGAAGCCACATAGAATGATCCTATGAATCCTTCAAGAATATGATATATTTTTGGTGTATGGACTTAACAACTTTCCAAATTTACCTCTCCTCATGAATGGTTTCAAAGAAAGAGTTTTCTTGCATAGAGACCGCATTTGATATAGATTTAAATAGATCTGTATGGTCCCTCAGGTATCCATCTTGAATACATGGGTTATATTCTGCTAATAAGGATTTATAATGGGCCCCATCCATACCTCTAAAAACCATAAAGTCATTAGTGAAGGAACCATCTTGTAGGTGAATGTTTTTTATGCTACCCCTCATATTCTCTTTTAAGTATTCCAGGTAGTAGGTAGTGTTTTCATCAACTTTTTAATTTGTGTAGCCCTTGACTGATCATAAGCTATATATAATTATTCCCAGAGAATATCTATTATATGATTATTTTTTGGGATGATATTACAAAAGGATTATTCATCCAATCCATCATCAACCCTATCCTCATCATGCTCGATGTCCACTTTAATAAAATATAGGTCTTAGAGGTGGGTGGGTTTATTATTATACCATGACTGCAAATACCCATTAAAATTCATGAGGTTATTATGAAGGTAAACCCATGATCCTTCATATATAGGCTTAATCTAGGATACACATACCACTTGTTGATAGTTTGGATCATAGGACTACCCTTTTGAATAAAATAAGTAACTGCAATTGTCACTCTCGGGAAAAAGACTAATATAGAGCAAGGAGTGATCAAAGATGGCGTAAAAAAGATAGGAAACCATAGAATCCATGTAATAGGTTAAGTTTTTGAGGTTATAAAAGTATAGATCAGTATGTAAATAGTTGTGGTTTTACTCGTTCTAATTATTGTACCATGTATATTTATCTCTTGAGAAAACCAAGTCCAAAATACTAGTACATGACACAAAGGATGAAAAATATTGCCAATATTTCCTGGGGTAGACTCCTCCTTTACTCTCTAAAGTTTCTATAATAAAATTGAAGTCTCCTATTATGATACAATATAACTCTCCTAGGATGAATAATCCAAGGTCATTCCATAGTTATTCCCTTGTGGAAACTTCATACTTTCCACACACAAATGAAATGAGATAGGAACAAGAATCGGAATAGGCCTTAGTGGTGATATGTTTATTGTAATCTTAGACCTTATCCACTATAATAGTGTTATTCAAAACAAAATATAGATGTTATATTTTGAGGGTTTCACATTCATCCAATCTTAGAAACCCATTTTATTATTAAACTCTGACATCCTAAAAATATCCTACTTAAGTTCAAGCACCGCCACATGATAGATATTATTTTTATGGAAATAATTTGAGATAAAATATATTTTCACCTGGGAAAAAAGTCTGTGAGAATTTAAAATAATGATATAAATAATCATAGGAGAGGATTCTTGGCTTGGTAACCTGACATCAAAGAGCCCCTTGCCTATGAAGGAATAAGGTCCAATTCATGCTTGGATTGAGATCTAGTGTAGACACCGCTATGAGGATATGAGAATACACTGATAGAAAAAACTATATCATTAATCTCAATAGAACATGGATCAATGACAGATAATGATTCAAACCCTTTAGATAGAGATATATGGGATAATCCAAGAGGCCTAGTATCCCTAAGCATGAAACCTAATAAAAATATAAAGGGAGCTCTACTGACTTACCGATGGCTGGGGCCTTGTTATGAATTAGGGAAGAAGTTGGGATGGACAAGTACAAGCTTAATAATGAACCATAATCCTTCCATGAATTAAGGATCACTAAATCCATGTAGGGACCAACCTTGGATAAGATAGGAGACTAAGGTGGGGAAGCCAATTATGTGGAAGATGAAAAGATTGTAGGAAGAGGAGGAGAACTAGGATCAATGGCCCCAGATAAGGATGTCACACCCAACTAGCCCAAGATAACCTGGGAAACATCATACAGAGAATAATAGATTAGACTGAGAACATATCCTTCCACTAGATTTGAAACTTTAACACCAAATAATTACTTCTTCCATACTGAAGAATAATGACCGTAGAGCTAGTATTTTGAGCAATATCAAGCTAGAGAGACGAATAAAATACTCTACTACTAGGAAATTGAACCCCTTTATCAAAAAAATGTGTGATGACAAGGTCTTGGATAGGGACACTTCAACACACATTCATGACACCGAGTCATATTTCAAATGAAGAGTTAGATCATCCATACATAGAAATAAACCTAAAATTCCACAAATACCATAAAGAAAATAGTTATTTTGAGATGGTAGGGGATGACCTAGAAGGTTGATTCACACCACCACCTGGGGAGGATCTTAGCCTTCTTGAATACCCATCAACCAACGACAGAGTTTGAAGATACACTTTCCTTACGATTGGGAGCACTGGGACCAGGCCTTTTAAATTATTCCCAAGAGTAGATCACCACATAGAAATCATTATGGTTTAGAGCAGACACCCTAACCAAAGAAGTGATCCCCCAGGACCTGATGAAATCCTATAATAATGGTAGTAGCGGGTGATCCAGACTAAACTAAGTGACCAAGGGAGTGAAGTAAAATATATATATTTAGATTTATAAGAAATATTTTACTACAGTGTTGGATTTATATATATATAAGTAATCAATTTTATTCTCCTCACTAGGATGCCAAATTTCTTGGTTTCATATTCTTTGTTATTCTTATTCTTTCTTCTAGATGTATGAAATCATTCTTAAACCAAATTCATGCACATACCTTCAACTAATTCATATTATACACTGGTAGAATAAACCTATTTTTCTTCCTTGAACACAAATTATTTATCATAAAAATCTTCCAACTTCATCCACATGACTTTTGAAGTATTGTAGTGAGTTATATTCTTGGATACCCCTTTTTCTAAATAATCCTTTATGTCTTTATTGGAATAAGTTTCATTTAATAGTTTTATTTGATCTAACTCAAAAATAATTCAATGTTGAATCATAAAAAAAATCTAACTGACAATATATCATGAGGGAGTCCAACATGAACTCTTTAATATGACACAAACTCCTTCCAACATTAAAAATATTTTCCTTTAAAAAAAGAATTATTCACTATAGGAGACATATATTTCATTATTTCAAAATCTCTACAAGATAAAGTGATGGGTTTAATTCAAAATAGAACTTATTGGATCTGATACTACTTTTTGGAACTCAAGTCACCCTAAGAGGGGGGTAAATCAGGGTATTTCCCAATTCCAGTTTTTTATTTCACTTGATTTTTTATATTTTGGATCTTGTTCAAATGTTAATAGGAATAGTGTTCAACCTATCAATTAATTTATTTTTCACACAACCATATCTCAATTACTAATATAGAAATGTAAATCATACAAAAGATATAGATATTTTACTTGATTTACAAAAAACATCAGATCTAAGGATCATACATCGACAGTGTGTCAATGTATTGAGAGGTAATACTAATCACTAAAGTTATTACAAAAATTCAAGAAAACACATTGTTGATCATATGGTCACTCCATCTACTTCACATTCTACATTGTTTTGGTGAATGAAATGATCAGTTTATAGATTTTTGGGGTCTCGTTAATAGTTTATAGACATGAGGGTCTCTTCCAGGTCATTATAGGTTGTTAATACACCTTTCATTCTCATATTTAGAAAAATGATCCAATAAGCTCTACTTATCTACACTTTACTTCTTAGATATTGTATAAGATCAAATCCTTGATGTGAGGGTTTGATTTTTTCTATTATATCACATTATTATAACTTCTTCTCCAAACAAATATAGTTCTAAACTAAAATTATCATGGTTTTATCTTTATTTAAGAATCAAATATAGTAGTGTAATACCAGATTCTTTTCTGGGCCTTCTCTCTTGAGCTGAATGAGATATGTCAACAGAATACTCTATGTCTCCTTACTCTTCATTTTCTTATATTTATATTTAATAATATTATCCATCCTCTCTCATTATTTTCCAATTTGAAATTTGGATTTTTTAATATACTCCAAACCCATTTTTTCTAGAAATACTATAAGAAATCTATATAGATATTCCTTGAAATCAACCCCTTGATATGAGGTTTGGGTTCAATATGTTGTAAAAATCATTATAAATTTAATAATAAATAAATTTCATATCTTATTAATAATAATGACTGTTGAAAAAAAAAATTATTATTATGAAAACAATTTTTAGGAAAAAGTGAGAAACCAGACATGACTTCACCATTTCACCACATCTCAACTTAACCACTTTCCCACTTCCCCACTTAAAACAATACAAGCCTTCACAACAAACAACATTAAAGCACAATAGATGAAAAATTCATCCAAGCATTAAAACTGAAAAAAGTTTTATATTAAGAAATAATTTTTCCATTAATTATATTTTATGATTTTTGAAATTTAATTTGAAAAAACGGACTTCATTTTTTATATCATCATATCAAATACTAATTTTTACAAAACTGTCACTTATTTTATTTAAATAAATTAATTTAAATTAACAATTATGTTTTGGAATATTTTTTAAAGGAAAATAATATCTCTTTGATTAAATTTGATATAAATACTTCCATGACAATCAATATTAAATTTTATTTTAGTATAAGTTCAATTTTATGCTTAAAAATGCATTTTTTTTTTAAAACAATTCGTTACGTTTTGCACACTTTTATTGAAAATAATTTCTACCACTTATAAAAATTGAATATTTAAAAAAGGATTTCATATTTGGAATCATGTTGTTAAAATTTAGTAATAAGTAAAATTTCATTTTTTTATTATTAATAGAATCCAAATTAAATGTGTGTCACCATGGTAAAAGGGTAAATGAGGTTAATTAAGGTATAAACTTTCTGATAAGGCCACAAAATTTAATATTAAATATTATTAGATGATATATTTAGTACCTTATAATATTATATTATAAATTTTATTAAATTTTTTCTACTTTACCATGAATAATACATTTAGAACATTTAAAAGTTATGAAAAATTACATGTGTGCCACTCCCCTCGCTTATAAAAAGGCACCACCTCCCCTCTATTACTCACATTTATTTAGTATTTATATTAACTAATACCTTAAAAATATCTTTTAAACATACCTTACCATGTCCTTGAGGTTTTTTTCTCACTAAAAGAACATAATATAAGGCTTAAGGTGTAATCCAAAGGAGGTTTCTAAAAGAATAGGTATAACTCTTAACCGAATGTTTTCATGTTTATTTATTATTCCAACTCCATAAAATATTATTTAAACATGTTGATATATTAACATAGGTATCCTATATATACTAAAATATTATTATTTTGATGTAACAATGCTTTTTCATCTTCTTTTCCATATAATGGAAATTGAAATCATCGCTCGTGCATGTGTATAGACTATGATCTCCATGTAGTGATGTATTTTTTTCATCATAGCCTTATATGATTGGTTATTATTATATATTATATAAATATATATGATATTTATTATATAATTATTATTTTTTAATGATATTATATTACTTGCCTTATTTTTTTCATCCATTGAAAAATGATAACATTCTTTGTGCATATGCGTGTATTGCCACCACCATGAAGAGATGTGATTCATTTAATGTTAATATATCAAATGGGTGGTCATAAGGATATAAATAATGAATAAAAATGATATTCATAACATTATTAAGATTTTTTAAAATTAAAATATTATCTACTTTATTTCATTCCCACCTAGTATAAATATGGAAACGTCGCTCATTTGAACGTGTGGATTAGCGCCTCCATGATTTAATGAGTTTAATTTATCATTGCCACCTTAAATGGATGACACTAAAAATATATTGAATGATTAAAAATGATAATTATAAAATTATTATTATTTTTTATATTATATAAACATGAACCCTTTGGCCATGTTTATCCTACTGAATCTATTTTTTAGATTATGAACCAAACAACTTAAAAACATCCAACATAAACTTAACTGATTATGTAAATAAATAAGAAATGGTAATAAAATAAATAAAAAGAAAAATGATAATATAATAAACATGAAAAATATTATTAATAAATTAAATAACTAAACTAATTTATTTATTATGGATTTAGAGAACTTACGATGCTAGACGAGACTTAAGGCAAGGGATTTTTCTTTAAACCCATTTTTAAAGCATTACTTTATAATTTTTCCCCTCTATATCCATGTTCTTTAAAATGTTCCAAGTATGTTATTACTTATATTAAAATTATTATTAAAGATAATTTTCAAATAATTTTTAATTTCTTTAAAAAAATTAAAATGGAATTTTTTAACATTTACTATACGATACATTTTTACTTTTTTAGAAAAGTATAAAAGAATTTTTTTTCACAGATATATCTTGAATGCCTTTTCCCTCCATTATAGACATTATTATTTATAAATATTATTCAATAATATTTAATAGTTTTTAAATAATATATTATTCCTACTCTTATGGAAATATTTTTATTAAAGAGTTTTTAAAATAAAGGAATATGTCTCCCTATTTTTATATGAAAATGGAAAGTGCTTTTTTTATGTGATCAAATGAATTTTTCAAGTTTTTTTGATGAAAAGGTGTATGATTAAAAAAAATTGTTCATGATATAGTACTTTATAATTATATATGATGATGAGTGATCTTAATATAGCTCATGATGATGGGTGAGCATGATTTAACTGTCCAATACACTGGGTAATGAATATTCTTCAAAGGTGAAAAATAATAGAGATGGCTAGGTAGGTTACTCATATAGAATTAATTGGGATTCAGTTATTCTGACATGATTTAAACATGAGTGAAAATGGTTTCTGAATATGATTATCCATGATACATAGTCTATAATTTCTAAATGTTTTTGTGGATATATTTTTATTTCATGAGAAAGAAAATTTTATGAACTTTTAAAGGTGAAGGGTTTGTTTTTTAAGGAAACTTTTCATGAGTTATCATATTCCTCATATTTATGTCATGAGATCAAAGGTTTTTGTTAAGAAAAGGTTGATTTTATTTGAGAAATTTTTTTTATTCATGGCTTATCATATTCCTCAAAGGTTTTATTTGATAAAGGTTGATTTTATCATGTGTATATGTTTTATTTATGTGATAAAAGTTTTATTTTGAATAAGGTAAACATTTTCATGGGTTTTCATGTTTTCACATGACTAATAGGGTTAATTTTTTATATCCCTTTCTAATATTTTTTTCTCATTACGCATTTTTAAATTTTTTTAATAGGATCTATGGATGTATAAAAACTAAATAATAGTTGATATTTCTATTATGGTGACTTGTCTTTAAAGAAGAAGAAGTGTCTTGAATAAAATAGGGGTGTAAATTTAAGAACTTTTTTTGTGGAAAAAAATGTATAATGTGTGTAAATTTCGACTTTGATATATAATGGTTTTATTAATTCCATAAAACTATAAACCTAAAAGATCATGGGAATTTAAGAAAGTGTAACCCATATCATAAATCATGTAATTATGGGTTGATTATGTTATAAGGCATAATATTTTTTACTAGAGAAAAGGTTTATATAACATTAGATGATAGATTGATGATAAAATAAACTTTTAAGAGATTATAAATTGTAATTATATTATAATTATATGGATTTTAAAAATTTCCATTTTTCTTTAACTAATCCATTTCTAGACAAAATCGTTTTCTATAGAGAAAACACAGCAACTGAAGTAGGAAGGCATCAAGGGGATATTCACCTTCTAAATCAGAAACCTGGAAAGGTTGGAATAGAATATTTTTTGGAATTTTTACTCAATTGATATAGTATATTAATTTTGTAACCCATGAAATAAGGTGACTAAATTGTCAATAGAGGAACATGACTATTGTTGGTAATTTCATGAAACATCACCCTTCAGAATTTGGTGAAATCTTAGATCCAGTGTTAGCTAAAGGATGGATCAATGCTCTAGAAAATATATTTGATATTTTTTCATTTATATAACATTAAAAGTTAACTCTTTTTATTTATCGTTTTGAAGTTTAATATGATCTATGGTGGTCTCTAATTAAAAAGGTTAAGGAAAAGGATAAGATTGATGTCATGGAGTGGGCAGAATTTTGAGATATTTTTAATGAGAATTATTTTCCAAAATATCTTTTGTTTATAATGGAAAGAAAATTTATATATTTTAAGAAAAATTAAGAAGACTTAGTGGCCACATACAAGGAAAATTTTACCGGACTGGTCAGGTATGTATCAAATTTTATTCGGGATCATGAGAGTAAAATTAATATATTTTATACAATTCTAATACCAAGTTTATAAAGATATTTAGCCTCTCATGAATTTAAAAGTTATGAGGAAGTTTTTATATTTTCTTAGAAAGTTTATATGGAGTTTTCTTACACTTATATAACTTGTGAAAACAAAATTAAGAAGTTTTCTAGGTGGAAAGCGATATATAATCAGTCAACTAATAAATTTGGAGGTAAGTACCCAAAATATTTTAAGAGTGGTAAATTTAATTTTAAATAATGTTTTATAAGAAATTTAAATTATTAATTATGTGGTATGATTGGTCATTTGTCTTGTGACTATAAGAAAAATATTTCTAGTCAAAATGGTAATAAGAAAATAGATATCCAGATATTAGTGAGATGTTTTAGTCACAATGAGTTGGGTCATTATGCTGATGCATATCCAAATTTAGTTACTCAAGGTGGGAATCATTAGGACCAAAATAATAAAAGTGTAGAAAATTATTTTTCTACTAATACAATAGATTATGGACCATCAAATGAAGTGTTTTACTGGTACATTCCTTATTTATTCATATTATACCAATATAATATTTGATTTGGGATTCATGCATTCTTTTATTTTTGGGAAATTTGAAAGTGGAATGAAAAAACAATCTCAAGAAATGAATTCATAACTTCTGGTAAAAACTCTTAGGTTAGTTTTAAAGAAAAAATAATTTATTGGAACCTTATTATCATCATATGTGTAATTTTTTTCCTACAAACCTTATTATCTTACCTTTATCAGAGTTTGATGTTATTCTAGGTATGGATTGGATTTCAGTTTATCATGCTGTGATAAATTTTGGAGCTAAATAATTCATATTCTATTTTTATAGTGAGTTTTAATTCATATATAAGAATGAGTTCATACCTTTTATAATATATCAAGAATCTAGGAAACTGATTAAATATGGGATTTAAGTTTATCTCTTGAATATTATTGAAAATAATGAAAATTTTCAAATTAGTGATGTGTCAGCAGTGAATGAATATATGTATGTGCTTCTTAATTATTTACCTAATGTTGTTCCTAATCATGTGGTAGAATATAAATTTGACTTTGTGTCTGATACTAATCTAATTTGAAAACCCCCTTATCGAATGGCTCCACTAGAACTTTTGGAATTGAAAAAGTAGTTATAAAAGTTTCTTGATAAGGATTTAAACCACCCAAGCACTTCACCTTGGGGTGATCCTTCTTTAAAAAAATGATAATTCTATAAGACTTTTCATTAATTATAGATTACTCAATGAAATCACTATTAATAAAAAGTATTTGTTGTCTCATATTGATGATTATTTTATTAGATCTTTGTAGTTAGGTATTTTTCAAATCTTTATCATGGGACTGGTTATCATTAGTTAAAGGTGAAGGATAACTGGTTTCCCTATTTCTTTTTATCCTCGTTTTACAAGTGTTTTGAAATTAATTTTTTATATTTTATACCATAATTATTTAAAATTTTATCAGGTTTAAATTTTTTTTAGTCTAAGATGATTTTCATAAAACCCTCCACTACACCGCATCCACAACACTATGGTATGGTTTTGGGACTATAGTTTCTTACAATGAATATTCTTGTGTCATAGAAGGGATGTGTTGTATCCTTAAGAATGTATAAGATTAAGAGATATAAAAATGTGGTGAATTCTTGGGGATAGACCTCAAACAAGCCTCAATAAACATAGATTCCCTATAGGGGTAGCCTTCTAAGAAGTTGGGAGATCCAATCCATAGGCACAAAAAATAGGAAGGTTTATCAGGAGCACCTACACGTGGAAGAAAAGTTCTTACCTAGAAATTTTGGGAGAAATATTTTCCCCTATCCAAAATAGCCAAACTTCAAAGTCATATTTAGAATTTATCATAACTCGATGGGGAGTCAACATCTGAGGCATGGGATGTGATCAAGTAGATGTTGAGATGCTACCCAAATCATGGGGTGAAATTATGGATTTATCTTCATACTTTTTATTTTGGTTTAAAGAATAATTCAAGATCAGTTGTTGATTTAGAATCAGGTGGAGGAATTATACAGAAGACCCCTATTGAGGATCAATCAATTTTGGATAATATAGCTGAAAATGTTTCATAGTGTCCAGAAGATGGAGTCTCGATCAAGAAAGGATTTCACTGGGTTAAAGAGGCTACCAAGATTTCTTCTCAAATAGAAGTAATATATAATAGAATGGAGTATTTTTTCATGCTCTATAATTTGGGATCTTTCTCTGATCCAACTCAAGGTTTTATGATGTAAAATGTGTATTGTTCTACACATATTCCAAGATTTTTAAGCTGGTAATGAGGACACTAAATCCATTGAAGAAATTTTTTTAGTTATAATCATCCACAACCATAAAACTAAAACCAATATGGATAGGTAATGAGGATAGCCCAAAACAATCAGGGTAGGGTACTAAATTCTAGGTAGATTAGTTTTTAAAATCAAGGCCCATCCGATTTTCCTTATGGACAGTAGCATATGAGATCTACTAAACAATATTTTTAGTACCACTAACTATAATTTTAATAATAGCCATCCCAAGATAACCAGTATCCTTTCAAGGAATTTATGATGCAATATGTCAATAAAAATCCCCAAAAAATAACAAGAATATAGACCAATATGAAGAAGCATGATAACTATATAGCAAGACACCAATGATTAATATGAAACATAGAGCTTCATATCAGATATATTTCTCTAAAATTTAATGAAAGGCCTCTTTGAGTTCTTCCAAGGAATACCAAAGTACCTTGAGAAGTGGAGAAGGTGATTTTTTATGAAGTGGATGAGAGTTGTAATAAAAAATTTAAATCTATGTGAATCCATCCAAACAGAAGCTGCAACATGAGAGTGAAGTGCAAGATGTTCAACAAAACTTTGATAAGAACACAAGTTAATAGGATCAAGTAAGTGAATAAGAGGTGAAAAAGAAACATGATAAGAATAAACTAGAGAAAAAGGATGTTGGGTCACCATATCGGCCACTCCTACTGTTTTCAGAAAGGATGCGCCATGGGAAGATGGAGGAATAATACAAAAAAAATCTTTAAATTTTCAAAAAGATACACATTAATATTCCATTTAAAGAGGAAATTTCTCAAATTACCACTAATAAATAATTTCTAAAATAATTTCTCTCGAATAAGAAGAACATGGAATATTTTTTGTGTGATATATTTGAGATAGGAATATTCCACAGTGGTACCAAGGAAACTCCCTCTTAAATTTCATGACCTAGTTTGCTTTTCAATCCTTTCACAATTGGTTCATGCACCTTTAACAACTATTTGTACTATTTTAGAGAAATTATAAACCTAATTACCTTGAATGTATTAAGTTTTCTTGGATTAATTTATTTTAAACCAAAAAGTGTAGCAATAAAATTAGCAGAAAGATCAGTGAAATATCCTTATGGTATTTTGGAAGATGTTTTATTAAAAGTTGGAAAATTTATTTTCCCTGTATATTTTCTTTTTCTAGAAGTTGAGGAAGAAGGATAATTTCCCATCATCATGGTTCAGCCATTCTTAGCTACTAGAAAGGAACTTATTGATGTTAACTAATGGTGGTTTGTCTTCTATGTGGGTGATAAATAGGTACATTTTGACTTAAAGGAAGTAGTGAAGCGTGAAGTCAAAAATGAATAATTTCATCATATCCCTACTATGTAAGATAGTTAAGTTTCAATAATTCTCAAGATAAATAAGATGAAGTTTTTTATAAAATGGAGGCAGTGTTTGAATTTAAAGATTATAGAATCCTGTAGGTTGGGTCTAGTATCTTGTTTGTGGAAAAACTAAAAAGGGGAAGTTTTACTGAACTCATTCCATTAATTTTTAGAGAACACTAGTTAGAGTTGAAGAAAATTACCATAAGACACTTATAAATCTTCTTATTAGAAAAAGAGATACTCCCATACATTATAAATGTTACTCTTACTGTTGAATAGTAGAAGAGGTAATTTGAAGTGTTGAAATAGTGAAATAAGGCTATTGATGGGAACATATCATATATCAAAGTAATAATTCATTTAGTTTTCACTCATAAGTTTGTACATGAAGATGGGAATAATTCGACAAGACAACCCCAATGTAGACTAAATTCTCCTATGAATGAATTAGTGAAGAATGAGTTTTTGAATATTTTAGATACTGATATTATTTATCTCATTTCTGATATTGATTGGGTGAGACCTTTACAGGTTTTCCTAGAGAAAGGGGGATGATGGTGATCAAGAATTATGGTGGACACATTTCTACTTGAACAATGGTAGTATGGATAGATTTTATTGACTACATAAAATTAAATGGGGTAATGTGTAAGAGGGTCATTTTCCAATTACCTTTATTGAGAAGATGTTGAAGATACTTACAGGACATGAGTATTATTTATTTTTGGATGGTTACTATGACTACAGTTAGATTCCTATAGCACCATAGGATCAATCAAATACTATATTCACATGTCCCTATATAACTTTTACCTACTAGTGTATATTATTTGGTATGTAAAATGCACCTGATACATTTTTGTGGAGCATAACACACCTTTTTCATTGTATGGTGGAAGATTTCTTGGAAGTTTTCATGGATGATTTTTTAGTTTATGGAATTTCATTTAATGTGTGTCTTTAAAACCATGACCTAGTCCTTGAAATATGTGAAGAGATATGTATTGTTCTTAATTGGGAGAATTGTCACTTTATAGTGACTAAGGGTATCTTTCTTCATCACTAAATATCTAAGGAATTAAAGTTGACCTAGCTAAATTGATAGTTATTAAGGAATTAAAAGATCCCAAAACACAGTAGGAATTCATAATATTTCTAGGTAATAATAGGTTTTATTAGTGGTTTTTAAAATATTTATCACATATTTCTTGGTTGTTTACTCATTTTTTAGGAAAATATATGGAATTATATTTTGATGAAATATAAAAGGAGGCTATCAAAGAGATAAAGAATAATAAATAACTACCTCATTCATGAATCCCCCTAATTGGTAGGAACCATTTGAACTGATGTGTGATGTTAATGATTATACACTAAGATAAAATCTTTAATAGAAGAAGAACATAATATTTCATCCAATTTATTATTCTATTAGAACTTTGAAAGAACCATATCTAAATTGCACAACCACAGAAAAGGAACTCTTGGTTATAGTATTTGAATTTGATAAGTTTAGACCATATCTTGTGCTTTAAAAGGTGACAGCATACATTGTCCATGTTGTGTAAAAGTATTTTATTATAAAAAAAAATGTTTTAAAACCAAATTTGATCTATTGGATTCTATTTATTAAATAATTTTATGTTGACATAAAGGATAAGAAGGTCTAGGACAATGTGGTGGTTAATAATCTTTCTAGGATGAACCTACCTAATATTTTTAAGGACAATAGATTGATATTTGTGATGAATTTCTAGATGAACATCCCTTGATAGTTAACATCATAGTAAATATATGGTATGCATACTATACTAACTAATTGTCCACCAAAGTCCTTTATCCACACTTTTCATACTAGTATAAAATGAAGTTTTTTCTGATGTTCGGTTTTTCTATCACACTTTACACAAGGATTCAATATCCTTTGTAACCACATGTGATTGATGCCAAAGAATAGGGAACATAATAAAACATAATGAAATTCCTCATGATAAAATTATGGAAGTTGAATTATTTGATGATTGGGGAATAGATTTTATGGTTCCATTACCTAGTTTAAGGGGTAACACATACATTTTGTCTTGTGTAAATTATGTTTCTAAGTGGGTATAGGATGAATCCATTTCTTTCAAAAATGGAAAATTATTTATTTAATTTCATAAAAAGAAAAACTTTACTTGGTTTGGTGTTCCCAAACATTTTATCAGTGATAGAGGAACCTTATTTAATAATTATTTACTATGGTAATTGATTACGAAACATGGGATCTATTATAATAAAAGCATGACTTATCACCCATAGATGTGTGGGAAAGTGGAACTCTCAAATCAGGAGTTAAAGAAAATTTTAGAGAAGACAATCAGTACCAACAGAAAAGATTGTTTAATGAATATTGATGATGCATTATGGGCTTATTGGATATAATCTAGGACACCATTTTGATGTCCCCATTCCATTTGTTGTATGTAAAATCTTGTCAACTTCTAGTGGAACTTACCCATAGATATTTTTTGGGAAATCAAGGTTGTGAACTAGAATAAAAATGTCGCAAGAATAAATTGGTTGTTGGAGCTAGATGAACTCAATGACATTCAATGATAAGCTTATGATAATGTATAAATTTACAAAGATAATACCAAATGATGGCATGAAAATATTATTAGAAGGAAAAACATTCAATAAAATGATAATTTTATTTTGTTTAACTCACATTTTCATTAATTTCTAAGGAAGATGAGGTCAAGATAGTCTGGTGGATTCACTATTATTTGTGTTTTTTTCAATGGATCTGTGGAAATTCAAAAGGAATAGGATCCATATTTCAAGTTAAATAGACATCATTTTAAATTTTATCATAAAAAATCTCATGTGGTAAAAATAATTTCCCTCGAATTTATATAATAAGAAATCAAGTATGGTGATCTTTTGACTCTAAATAAATAATTAACTGGGAGGAAACCAAAGTTTGATTTATCTTTTTATTTCATTATTTTTTGTTTATTTTCCCATTGTTTTATTTTGTTTTTATTGACTCATAGAATCATAAGACTCTAGGATGAGTGACCTTGTTTCTCCCCTTGATTATCCAATCCATCCAGAGAGCAGAGTGTTTATAGTATACTTACTAAATCATGGAAAATATGGTCATGCCATGGTGTTATTTCAATTAAAACCTTTTATATAATAAAGATCATGATATGGAACAACCTCTTGTAGTATCTTAATTTTGCTTTGTAAAATTATCACCACCATATCATATCATTAACACCATGATGAAAGACATATTGGATATTGGAATTTTAATCTATGACAATATTCACCACGCTGTAGTGGGTCATCTACATAGTAGAATCCAAGGGTTGGAAATTCACGCTCTCTATAAATTTTTGTACCTCCACACTGTACCTGACCTTTTACACCATGGGGTCCTGAAAATTAATTTTTATAACATTCAGGATCACTGAAAATCAACGCCTCCACGTCGTAGCATCAAATTTTCATCTCAGGGTTCATCTTTGAGGTTAATTTTTAAATTTTAGTGACACTAGATTTTTGACACCCATTATACCGTAAGTAGGATCACCACACTATAGGGTGTTTTTACTTTTAAATGTAGGGAAAAAACCCTATTTTCTATATCATTGTCCCTTTTCCTCCTCTACTCTCACTCATGAAATGTCTCCTCTCCTCCACCCAAGATGGTGTCTTCTCACTCTCATCTCAACCAATTTAACCTTTCCATTAACCTCATTTGATCCTCATTACCTTATTTCCATGCATTTCCATTATCCATAACCTCCCCTTTCTCTACATTTACTTGAACATTCATACCCTTGTTCTTAATGGTTGTTTTATTTGATATTTTTTCTTTCCATCCATATTTTTTATCCCTTCCTTTTCACCCATTTTAATTCTAATTAATCTTGGAAACATGGTCTAAAGGAAGCATGCCCACTCACCAAATATTTCTACTAAGGACCAATCAACTTCCAACCCTAAAACCTTAACAGACATCTCTATACTTCCTTCATCTTCAGGTCACACTATCACCACTTACTCTCCCTCAAAACAATATCCTCTCCCTCCAAATCCAATAAAACTACAACCCAGGCCCTTAAGAACCCGAAAACACTCTTCCTCATCTAAATCCCATCTCCCTTTTCCCTCAAAATCCAATATCCAAACTAAACTCACTTCTTCTTCCAAATAAAAATCCCCATATATTCCACCTACTTCTTTAAGGAATCAAGACTCTAATATTTCCCCCTCCAAATATAAATCCCCCATCTAACCTCCTTCACCTAGGGTTTACCCTTCCCCCATTCTTTTTCCTCATAAAAACCCATCGATTTCTTTTGAGGATCATACTTATATTCTACAGTTGGAAACATTGCATCATAATCTAATGAGAATTAATAAAACCTTATATTTTTTCATTTTATGAAATATTGGAACAATGTCCAATGTCCTTTAAACCTTGGAATTAATGAATTTAGAGAATATACTTTATGTTCACGAATATATTTATCCACATATTTTATGTTAATTTTTGTATTCTATGGAATTTGAACCTAAGAATATTCTATTCATATTGGGTTTAGAGAATTGGCACCTTACCCTTACTAAATTTGATGTTGGGTTTGGTATCTACAGCCTAGAGTTCGTTGCTTCATTAACTTATGAGACCTTTATTGAGGAACCTAGATGGGATAATGTGAAAATTATGTGGTGGAATTTAGAAGTCAGACCTAATGTTCCACATGATTATTCCTAAACTAAAATCATCCAATTGAAATATACTTTACATTGGATTATACATTAGACCATTACTAATGGGTGGATTTCCAAAGGGGATTCATAGGGATCGGTGATCCAATTAGATGAATTGATTATTTTATCTATTTATGGAACTAAAAAATCAATATGGCCATAAAATTTTCACTTTAAATTGAGGGTTTGAGAAAGAATTATAAGGGTACCCTTATAGGATGAAATTTCCTTACTCATCTTTCCAAACATATTAAAGTTTTTATTTTCAAAACCACTCAAACTTCCCTAGTAACTTTAGAGTTTATTGATCTTACACATTTGATAAAGAATGAAATTATTTTATTTCGGTGGATGAGTATGCCTTTGTGGATTAAAATGAGTGTAAAGTCAGTTTCTTACAAGCCACCACTTGTCCATGGGAACCTCCCTCTCATTCTAAGAAATATTTTCCCACTTCATCCCAATCTCACTACTAGAGGGATTAAACTCAATTCTATGGTAAGTCCTTCCAGTTCATATTTAGTAATCTAGAACGGATATATTATCACTTGGGGATTTAGTGTTCCACAACTCCCTCTCTTCCACCACCATTTCAGATAGCCACTCCACCACACAGCATCCCATCATTGACTTTTTCCACTTCGGGTGTGGATACATAGGCTAGGACATCTTCACATGTTTCCTGAGAAGGGTCTCCATTGATCCCTTTGAAACACACTTATCACAGGATGCCTTAGAGAGCTGTTACTCCTTCATAATATGAGTCCCCTATAGACTAGACTTATTCTGATGAATAGAGTAATGGAAAAGAGAAAATTCCCAAGGCATCTTTTAAGGTTCCTTTTATTGGTATGGCCACTAGACAGTCCACTCCGTTTTAGATTTGAGAAATTCCTCAAATATAAAAGAATGATCATCCATATATTAAGACACTTGTTTCATCCCCACATTTATAGATGATGGATACCGAGGATAAAACTCTTGGGGAGTCCCAGAATCATTCCCTGGAGCCTTAGGATTCCCAATTTTTGTTTATTTTTCTCATCATTTCTTGTGTTTCTCCTTTATAATAAACTATACTATTAATTAATTTTTTCTATTAAATTTAATTTTACAATACTCTCTTGGTTTTTTAAAATATATTTATAATTCCTTTTCAATTTTTTTCTTTTAATTTTTCATGAAATTTTCTAATGTGAAGTTTGGTTCTAGTGATATTTTCCAAATTTTTCATGGAGAACTCTATCTTTCTTATTTAATTTCTATCCCATTATTTTTTCCTTATTTTCTTTATTATTCTATTACCAAAATTGAAGAAAATATGTGATTTAATTTTGGGGGAGCCTCTCTTGGACTCATTTTCATTTTTTCTCCCTTAGGCTCACTAATGAGACATCATCACTTTAGATATCTACTTTGGTATATGGCAATGTATAAATTTATTATGTTCCTAAAATTGGACAAGTGAGGTGACAATTTTGAAAATTTCAGTTTTAGTCCACTTTTGGGATACTCTTAAATGATTTTCGGTAGTTTTTTATTCTTAAACTTAATTCTTATAAAATCATGTTTATGAGGCCAATTGTTTATGCCAATTTCATGTAGTGATTTTTCAAGTGTTATTTTTCCCATTCTATGAGGATTCAAATCCATTTTTTACATTCTATTTATCATTATCCCTTTTCTAGAGATAAATAAAAATGTTTTTAACTACTATAATTTTATTGTATTTCACATCAAATCATGATGATCTTGGATAACACTAAAATGGTTGAGTCCTTAGATTGATTTATTTTTATCCCATTTTACCTTGAGTCCCCACCTTACATCAATACTTTGTGAAACTAATATAAATCAGGAAATTCCTTGATATGAAGCTACATTATGATCCATTTTATCCTTAATACCTTATTTATTTAATTATTAATTCATGATCACTCATTTTTAGATTACAAAGGAATTGGGTATTTTCATGAAAACTCATATACTTAAATGGGACATGGGTTTGGTTCTCTTAAGTTTTTGGGTAGGTCTTTTTTATCTTCTCATTTTTTACTATTTCATTCCTCTATTTATCTTTTTAAAAAAATGTGTTTTTATAGGGTCAAATATCACCATTTTTTTACCAATAATATTGATCATTCAGGGTTGGTTGGTGGATTTGAGACTTGTCTCAAGAACGTATTTCAAAAAATAAAGTAAAATCAACTAAAAAATAAGGAAGGAGTATGATAGGATTTTTCAGTGACTTAAAATTTTTTTTGAGACTTACTCTAAGCTCAGTGATTGGGAAGTTATTACTGGAAGGATTTATAGGATGGGAATTTTATACTATGTTTTACTTGAAGTTCATGAATTTTGGTTAAAGATTTCATCACCCCTATTAAAACTCAGAATCTTATTTTCACATCTTAATCCACTAAACACAAGCCTCAAAGTACATTTGATCCATAATGAAAAATACCTCATGATTTATGTATCACAACTTCTAAGTAGAGATTGATAGGACTTTCAAGAATATAGATAGAGCTCACATGGATTGAGATGAGATTTAATACTGATCAAACAAAAATTTTTGAAGAGTATAATCTTCTTTTATAGTAAGGTGGATCAATTTTTTTGGAATTTAATTAATAGTAAGTTGAATTATGTGATTAAAAAGGAAAAATTTTTATTGAGTTGGGAAATTATACAGGTTTGTTTCTCATAAAAATACCAACCTACAAGGCTTAAGTTTTAAGCCAAATGAGGTTTTCCAAATAAGTGGTATGACTCTAAATCGAGTGTTTTCTTATTTATTTCTTATTATAAATCCTTAAAATATTCTTTAAAAATGTTGATATAATAACATAATTATAGTAAATATAATTAAATTTTATTATTTTTATGGAACAACCCTTTTTCATCTTCCTTTATATCTAATGGAAAATTTAATCATCACTCGTGAATATAGATAAGCTATCATCTCCATATAGTGATGTATATAATTTTTCATCAATGTCTCATATATTTGGTTATTATAATAAATTTAATAAATATATATGAGTTTTATAACATATTTATTATTTTTTAAATAAAATATATTACTTAAATTATTGTACTTCCATCTATTCAAAAATGATAATGTTGTTCATGCATACGTGTGTACTACCACGTCCATGAAGCAATGTGATTCATTTTATGTTTCTAAATAAAATGGATAGTCATGAGGATGGAAATAATGAATAGTTATGATATGAATAATACTATTAATACTAATTAAATGTAAAATATTATCTAATTTATTTATTTCCTACCCATTATAAAGATAAAAATATCACTCATGTGTACGTCTGAACTACCTCTTCCATGGAACGATGTGTTCCATTTTTATTACCACCTTACATGGATGAGTCTAAAAGTATATTGAATGTGTAAAAATGATAATTATAAAATTTTTAAGATTATTTAGATGATTTGACCATAAACCATTTGACCACTATTGTCTTACCAAATCTATTTTGGATATTATGAACCAAATGATCAAAAAACATATAATGTAAACTTAATTGATTAAGTAACAAAATAAAACATGGTAATAAAAGAAATAAAAGGAATAATGATAATATAATGAACATGTAAAATTTTATTAATCAATTAAAAAATAATATAATTATATTATCCAAGATTTAGATAATATACGATGCTAAACAGGACTTAAGGTAATGGATTTTCATTTAAAACCTTATTTTAACGTATTCCTTTATACTATTTATCCTTTGTATCCAAGTTCCTAAAAATGTTACAAGTATGTTTTTATTTATACATAAAATATTTTTAAAGGTAATTTTTAAATACTTCATAATTTCTTTAAAAAAATTAAAAATAACTATTTTTAACATATACTGTATTGTCCATTTTTACTTTTTTACCAAAGTAAAAAAAGAAAGTTTTTAAATGTATACAACTTGAATCCCTTATCATGTTGTTATAGAAATTATTTTTTAAAAATATTTCTATACATGTTTTCATTGTTTTTTAAATAAGATCATATTTTTCATTCTTTTGGGAATTTTTTTCTTAAATATTTTTCAAAATATAGGGATATTTCTCCCTATTTTTATATGAAAAAAGAAATCCCCTTGGTTAAAGGTTAAAATGATTTTTTCAAGGGTTTTATGATGAAAAGGTAAAATATTACAAAACAAATCATGATACAGTACTTAATAATTATATATAACATTGGGTGATCCTGATATAGATCATGATGAGGAGTGATCCCAATATAACTCTCCAATTCATTGGGTAATGAATAGTCTTATAAGGAAATAGTTGAGAGATATAATTAGTTAAGTTACTCCAATGGAATTAACTAGGCTTAAGTTATTCTGAAGTTAGTTAAACATGAGTGAAAATGGGTTATGGATATAATGCTCCAAGAAACTAAATATATTCTTGTTAAATATTTTTACATAAATATTTTGATTTCATGGGGAAATAAATATTTCTAAACATTTAAAAGTCAAGGGTTTGTTTTTAAAGGAACGTTTCCATGAGTTATCACATTCCTCATATTTCCTTCATGGTTTTCTATGATGATAATTGGTTTTAGATTATTAATTTGAGAAAAGTATGATTTCCTCATGTGTATATGTTTCATTTATGTTCTCAAAGTTTTATTCTAGAAAATGGTAAACATTTTCATTGGTTTTCATTTTTCTTATTGGACTAATGGGATTACTTTATTTTTATATCCCTTACCAAGATTTTTTCTTCTCATCCCACATTTTCAAATGTTTTTTATGAGATAAAAGGATGTGTAGGAACTATATTAAGGTCAATATTTCTGCTATGGTTACTCTTCTTTAAAGAAGAAGAAGTGTATTGAAAAAAAATAGGGGTGAAAATTTAAGAACCTCTTTTTATGAAAAAAAAATTAACATTGTGTGTAAATGTACACTTTGATATGTAATGGTTTTATTAATTCTCTAAAACTCTACACCTAAAATATCATGGGAATGTAACAAAATTGAAACCCTTATCATAAATCATGTAATTATGGGTTGACTATGTTACCAAGGATTATATTTATCTTATCTTGATTCTCCATGATCATTATCGTTGTACCAAATAGATTTGATGTGGTCATTAATTTATAATAAAATTGAGTTAACTCCTCAAATATCTTCTAAAATGAAACATTTAGATAATTATTTGTATCTTCTCTATGACAGGACATCATCAAACATAGAGTACTCTACTCATTTATCATCCTAACCATGTCGTGTTATCAATATTCATGGCATGATGATTAACCAAATTCAAGATCCAAAAAATCTAATAAATAACTTTTATTTAACCTATCAAATGGGGTGGAGTTATTTTCTCAATTATTTTTGATTCATAAAACTAGTTTATAATGAAAATTACTCTGTAACGTGTGTGTTCTCTACTAGAAATGAATGTTATGAGATCTACATCAAATAAACCATGTAACTTTGTACCATTTACCATGGTATATAATTTTTTCAAGTGAAACACTCTTTAAAATGGTTGACTCCAAACTCTTATTCCAATTTTCTCTATATCTCCTAAATCCAAGTACTCAATGCTTCCTTCTCTATGATGTCGTTCTTATACAAGAATAATTTCAATAATTATAACATATACCTAGAAATTGAAATTATCATGCCTATTATAGGTCTCCCCATTTTTCATCAATACTTTAAAATCCAAAAACAACCTCAGATACAATATGGTTTACATGATCTCCCCATTTCACAGACACCATGACCATAAAAATGCCCATGGAAATGGATTTCATACTATTTTACCTACTATAGGTTTTCATGATCTTTTAATACCAAGTTATCAATCATATTTTATGGACGATACAACTTTTTATTTCAGATATTCATAGCATGGAAAATAAATCCAAAGTGTGTATGACTCTTCTCATCAAAATAGAAAATTATAAAAACATACACATCATCCAATAAATTTACAAATCAAAATAACTTTATGCATTTCAAAAAATCTTACACACCTAGAACTTTTAAATTTTTCTTCTTTTAAAAAACTTATGAAACACCAAATATATCGTACATATACATGGCTAGGTTCTATATAACTTTTCCAAAATTGAATCTCCCAATATATTATGCATGTAGAGACTACAAATTTCTCAAACTCACTTCCAACTTATTGACTTACAACTTCTAAATCAATCAATAGAAAACTTATATAAACTCGCCATTAATTAATTACTTCTTGAACAATGTCTTCTATAGCTACTATTTCATAAGTAACTTCTAAAATTATGAGTGACTATTGGAGTTTAACTTCTTGAAATCCAACTCACTTAAAATTTAAAATAGATTAAAACTTTCTTCCAATTGATAATAAATCCAAAATTATAACCTTTGGTTACAAAAGTAGAATATTGATTTTTATACAAAATAAAATCAAAAAAACATATTATAGATTATAATAAAATTATTTTTCCTATAGAGTAAGGGGTTGGTATTTACCAAGATTTAAAAGTTAATATTATTCTTAAGATTTAATATATTTGAAATATTTATTTATATAAGGATTCAATGTGTGTTAAATGGAAATATCACTAATAATTATCTAAAATTCATTTATTAATTACAATATAAATATATAGATATATATTTTATTTAAATGTGTAGGCAATCAATTACATAGGGGTAAAATTTAGATTACATTAACTCAAAGAATACCTCACTATGTTATGGGTTTAGAGATGTTTATGGATTTTTCAATTGTAAATTGATTCATTAATACAATAATAAAATGTATATGTACTATATGTAAATTTAGATGATGATTTAAGAGAGATGGATTATTTGATCACTTGGTATTGAAACACTTTTCTCCTCAATATGTGTGGTAGATTTAGCATGGAGAATAAAACATTAAAGAAAGTTTGATTTTTTATTTCCACCATTATAATGAACAAGTTAATTCCCTAATGGTGGATAATAAAATTTAGAACATCATATATCAAAATTTTATTGAAACACAATCAAAATTATAAGTAATGATTTTATCCACATGTTTATGTTCAAGATATTAATTTTTTTTCAAAACTATAAGAGAACCTAGTCATGAAAATAATATGGATGATGTTGTGGAGATTAATAAAAGGGAAAAATTAACTAATTAGACAAATGAATTTTTAAAATTAGTTAAATATGAAAATAAATTATTTTATGAATAATGTGATATATATTAAAAATAGTCTTTTCTATAGAATTTGACTATACCAAGTGCCTATATTGAATTATAAATAAAGAAATTTCCATGATATTAGAATTTTTTGTGATTTTTTTTATTCTAAGATCCTTTACATCATTTTATAATATTAAGAAGTTTATTATGAATATTAGACTCAATTATACAAATTTTCATTCATGTCCCAATGATTTTAAGTTTTATTGGGGAGAATATTTGAATGGATAATAATGAAAAATATTTTGTGCATCAAGATGGAAGTAAACATAAAATATGTCACTTTAAATCAAGGAAATACCATGAAGAAGAAAAAACTTCTATGAAGGTTTTTTGTTACTTTCCTTTTAAAATAATGACTTAAAATATTTTTTATGTCATTGAAAATAATTGATCATATTAAGTAATATTATTTCGATAGTATAAATGATGAGTTCATGAGACATATAAAATATTCTAAATTGTGGAAAATATTATATTTATTATATAAATATTTCTATTTTAATCCTTGAAATATGTTCTTAGGATTGAAAATTTATTAATTAAACTCATTTAGGACATTAAGTAGCAATTATAGTATATGTATAGATGTTTTGAACCCTTATAATCTAACTCTATATATGTGCAAAAAATAAAAATCATTCATCCTATCAATGAAAATTCCTAAAAAGAAAATTTATAGAAATTTCATTGATTATTACCTTTATGATATTATCCTATAATTTTAAAAATTATGGAATGAAAGTGTAGAAACATATAATGCATCTATTGTGAAAAGGTTCAAAATTCATGTTTCCCTAATATAGACTATTAGTGACTTTCCTAGACTAAGAAATTTTTATGGATGGAACACACACTCATTTAGATTGTTAATTTTATAAATTTTATTTTAATACCCAAATATTACCTTATATTGAATGTGATGCTTTATGTTTTATCATTAATTCCCTTATGCAACTCATAAATTTCAGTTTAACATGCTAAGGTTCAATTTAAAAACATATTTAAAGATTATTTAAATATTATTATCTCTATCATAGATCATGTAACAATTATCAAATACTGATACAGTGTTTTGGAAAATATTTTAAATTGAATAAAAATGGATAAAAAGTTTGAACACAATCATATATAACTTGAACACAATAATGGAAGAAAATGATCGTATTTTTTAAATAATTTTATTTTTACATTGAGAAGAATGTGTGAGATATTATGATATTTTCAAATATTAATGAGATGTGGAAATAAAAATATTATACAAATGATCATAAGGTCTTATAAGGATTGAATATCAAGAATTAATAATTTAAAATTGGGGATGGGAAATATACAACAGTAATTTTTTAACTAAAATTTTAAGAAAATATATGTTTTCCTTAGAAGAATAAGAAATTTAATATTGCTTTATGGATATTCAAGTAAAATTTCAAGATTTTTTTATTTGAATCATCTTAAATTACATGATTTGAAAATTCATGAATTTCATATATTAATGGAGTAGTTTCTACCTTTGAAAATGCATAATTTTTCTACCTGAAAAAATCACTTCAATTATAATCTACTTTTTCATATCCTTCATATATATTTTTTATAAGACTATAAAACCAAATGAACTATATAAACCTCAATAAATAATTTTATTGATTCTATATCATTTTTAGATGATCTTTCCCCAAAAAAATCACTATGATGACTCATTTGACTATGTATTTGGTCCAAAAATCTAAAGTTGGAATACTTGCGCATTATCAATGGATATATCTCAAATAGAGGTGTTCATTTTAATTTTATTATCATTGATGAATTATAATTTTCCAAGTCAATACTTTTAATGTTTATTTATTAATTTATCAAATTTCTTGATTAGGTATCTAAGTCATTTAAAGTAATTTTTTAAAAAATAAAGCTCAACCAGAAGGTTTTATCATTAAAGGTTTCTTACATAAAGGGTGTATAGATTTATATTTGAGGTATTAAGAATTGATAGAGATAAGATTCAATAGATTGGGATATACTAATGATAATATAATTCATTCTTATTCCAAAAATAAATCATCAATATTTCCAACTTTAGTTCAATAAGTTAGAAAATCCTATTTATTTTCATTGATATATTTCTAGTAAATAAAAGCACAAAAATATATACTATTAAATGATATTTTTTATCAATATATAAAATTATTGAGGAAATAAATGAAAAAACACCTTAGTATTTTAACTTTTAATGTGGAAAAAAATAACAAAGGTAGTTAATAAATAATTTATTTAATGGTTTTAATGTTATAAAAATTACTAATCTAATATATATCTGGAATAAATTGATAATTATCTAATTCAAGTAACTTTATTTTATATCAATTTTTATAGATAATAGATTTTTATAATTGAGTTGAACTATTATAAGATTTGATATATTTAGCTTGATATCCATTAAATCATACTAGGAGATTATATGATTATAATATTGCTGGTTTCAAGTTTCATAATTTTGATAAAAAAGAAGTTATAAAAACATAGAGAAACTGTGTATTTATAGTTATATATTTGGGTTACTATGGAAATTGGTTTATATTATAAATTTAAATTATCATGGAAAATTTTTATTTATGATATTCATTTTCAAGTGGGTCAATATTAACATGGGTATAATGAAATATTTGTTACAATGTACTTTCGTCAACTTCTCATGGTTGATCGAGAATACTAAGCATAATAAACATTATCTATAGATTTTGGTTACCAAATAAAAAATGGTATATTATGTCAATGATATGGTAAATTAAGGTTGGATTTGTAATGTCTTGAAAATTACATTTAATTTTTTTTTCTTTTATATGGGATTATTTTCAGACCAGACGCTTAGACGGTGCTTGATTTCGTGGCCCGATGAGCCCAGAATAATTGTTTGAACTTTTTTTAAGTTTATTTAAAATAGCACGCATATGCGGTTTCACAAACTTCTAAACGGGTGCCCAGATTAAAAATACTAGGTCACCATTGCATCCGAAATGGTGAATTTACCTAAGGAAAGACTTAAACTCGACCGAAACAGGTCGAGGTAAAAATTTATTTTTCATACCTTTTAAGAAAAATATAATAAACATTTATTAATCAAAAATAAAATAAACTTTTAGTTTATTTCATTCGAATTTCAAATATCGTTGAAATGTAATGACGTTGTGACTCAGTGTAACAGAAATTCTGAAATACATTTTCTCTATTTCATGGGTTCACCAAATATAGGATCGTTGGCATGATCTAGTATTGCTCTGAACCCTTTTAGATTTAGTGTTGGTGATCGATGACCGATGAACCGCCACCAATGATGGATTGAGGAATGACGAACGATAGCGGTGTGATATTCACCAACGAAAAATCCAACCTCGAGGTAGGGATTTGATTCTAATTGAATTTCATTTTTCCCCGTTCATGGATTTGAGAGATGAATGCAGGTCAAACCACGAACAGGTGACCCATGGATCGATCACTTATGTAGGAGGGTTTCAAATCGTGGGGTTTGAATCAGAGTTATCCATGTTAGATTCTTAAATCTCCTCCTAAATTTTTTTTAAATTCTAACACAGAGGGATCGGTATGACATGAACAAGGCTCAGATCCATCCATTGGGGGCATTCATGTGTTCTTTGTGACCAGTCCTCTGGATCAACAGAGAGATAACCTGGATCATGTAGCAGTGACGGTGACGAATCGAGGATCTCGAAGGCACTCTCAGATCATAAAACATACCACTAAAGTGGGTCTGGTGTCCCATAGAAGGAACCACCAAGGTTGACAATGTTCCAGCAGTGGCACACAATGGAGGATGCATGCGGGAGGTAGTGCACACTAGAGGCACACTGCGAAGGAAAATGAGGCCAGTGGAAACGGCCACGAGTGGTGGATCAGGGATGCTGGTAATGGCCGGCGGTGGCACGAGCGTCCGTAGTGAGCCGCGCCACATCACGCGGCTAGAGAACCACGGTCTAATTGGACTATGGCGGGCACCGAATCTTAGGAGGAGCAAGTCAGCCTGCTCACGGTGGGTCGGGCTGGAGAAGGCGGGTCGCCCAGAGCAGCCCAGTGGGCTGGGCCCATGGCCCAGCGGTCCAGATATGTGGCCCTTATGGGCCGGACCTGTGGACTATTGGTCTAGATCGAAACCTAGAAGGCTAGGTCGGACCCAAAATAGGTCAGATCTAGGTTGGGTTGGTGGACCTCGGGCTGGGTCGGGGCAGATCGAACCTAAACCCCACTAGCCCCTTTTCAGTAAAATGGTAATAACTTCCAAATCGTACGTCTGATTGACAAAATGTTTTTAGTGTTGGGACACTCATGAAGAGAGGGTCATTTTAACATACTCCAAGTGAGTTTTCTTGGAAGTTGTCATATGACTAATGGATTGAGGAGTGGATTCTCCTAGAATCAAGTACACTGTAAGCGAGAAATTTGTGGCTGGTTGTGACGAGAAGGAAGTGAAGAGCATACCTTAGTGGCCCTGCACACAAGCGAAACTTAGTGACCTGGAGGACCTCAGTGAGGAGCAGACCTCAGTGGCCTAGAAGACCTCAGTGAGGAGCAGACCTCAGTGGCCTAGAAGACCTCAGTGTTGAGTGGACCTCAGTGTCCTAGTGGACCCCAGTGATGAGCAGACCTTAGTGGCCCAGCAGATGAGCTGACCCCAGTGGCCCAGAACACCTCAGTGAAGAGGGGACATAAGTGGCCCAAAAGACCTCAGTGACTAGCAGAATTTAGTGGACCAGTAAAAGAGTAGACCTCAGTGGCCTAGCAGATGAGCAAACCTCAGTTTCCCATCATACCTCAGTGATGAGCAGACCTCAGTATCCCAACATACCTCAGTGACGAGTGGACCTAAATGGCCCAATAGGCCATAGTGACTCATCAAGAATGATTCCCTATGTAGTAAAAGATGTTCAACATTATGATTAATAGTTTTTTTTCTATAATTTTGGTTATACCTATGTGAGTTTTCCATTACTTCGTGTGTACTTATATTTTTAGTCTTTTCTTTATGGTTTGGGGTCCCTACTGAGTATTGTGTTACTCAACCCTACATGGGCTCCACCCGCATGTATCGTGTATTATGTAGAAGAATGACTTTTTTATAGAGACCTTGGAGGTCCAGGACCAGGAAGTGCCTAGAGAGGAAAGATAGGTGAGGTGTACTCCTATAGCTTTAGGCAGCTACTCTTCACCTACTCTTCAGGTAGGATTTTCTATGGATGGGTTTCTAGAGACTTTTGTACCCTCTTTTTTATAGCTTGTCTTTTTTAGGTTTGTATTATGGCCCCTTTTACTTCTAGTTTTGTATTTTTTACTCTCATTGGTTGTCTTAATAGCATGTATGTTTCCCCTTTTCAGTATTATGGGATGGGGTTGTGAGTGTGCGTGTGTACAGTTACTCGAAAAATGTCTCATGCTTGTAGGATAATGCCTTCGGCACTAGTCTCCAGCCTCTAGCATTTGGGAGGTGGGCTTGGGGTAGTCACGGCATGGGCCTCGGGGGATGGATAATGACAAATTGGTATCATAGGAGTTCATTTCTACTTTAAGGATTGAGATTCTATGGCTTTCTTGGGGAAACAGTGTTAAATTTTTTGAGTTTGACTTTCAGGCTGGGGAAGTCCGGTTTTGGTGTGGTGGCCGATGTATCCATACACCAGGACCTTGAATCCTAATTTTCGACTCAGCACATGAAAACACTAGTTTCATGCATCATATATGAATTGAGAATGTTCTCATGTCCTTATTGAGTCAGATTCAGCTCACCAGGTATAATCTATTGATTGTGGTTTATCTTGATCTGTTTTAGGATGCCACCATGCAGACATCCAACTAGGATTCTAGTGCATGACCAAGAGGATAGTACACCTAGAAATGAGGTGTCAATATAGGTACCAATAATAGTGATGGCCCCACCATGAGGTGTACCAGCATTGCCACAACCCATTGATCAGTTGTTACTACTGGCGCTACTAGTAGAGGATGCACGTAGGATCAGTGCCTTACACAAGTTCTATATGAAGAGACCTCCCAGGTTCAGGTGTGATACTGACCCCCAGGTGGCTGAATATTGGATCAAGGAGGTTATGTGAGTCTTCCCTCAAGTGAGGACACCTCTTGAACAGATGGCGATCTTGGCTGTAAGGCTTCTTTAGGGCTTGGCGGGGAGGTGGTGGAGCTTGAAAATCTAGATACACAACGAGGTGACCCTCACCTAGATAGACTTTGAGCGCCTATTCAGGGAGGAGTTCTTTCCGGATACATTGTACTCAGTATGAATACAGGAGATACTGCACCTATAGCAGGGTAGCATTATATTAGTAGAGTACTTGGTGAGATTCATCAAGCTTTCTCATTACTTCATGGATATGGTGCGAGACCCATTATTTAGGGATCTAGATTTTGAATAGGGACTACACCAGGAGATCATGGAATCCATTGTATCTCTTATCATCCTTACTCAGACTAGGTTTCTGGAGAAATCTCTAATTGTAAAGAGCTTCTTGGTGGAGCACGTAATAGCAGCCGGTGCTACCAGTAGACACCGAGTGGCGGAGTCTTCATTTGTGGGTAGCAGGTAGTAGACATGGAGAACCAATAGGGTTATAAATCTCAAGGGATGGCCCCAGGATGTAGGATCAGTGGTACAAGGATCCCATGTTATAGGGGGTCATCATAGGAGTAGGGTGTTCTACTCATGCGGTGGGCAGGGACACATGGCTCGTGATTCCCCAACTCATCGCGCAGACGACCGACAAACTATCGAGGGACCACTGAGGTAGAGGAAGAGATTTGAGTAGAGTGGTCTACATGGTGACAGACGTGTCAGGGGGCAAGTGGTGGGCAGAGGTTCTACGTGCTACCACCACCACCCCCAGGTGGTCCACCACAGGCTTCGGGAGCTGGTGGATAGGGGTGAGTCCAGCTTCAGGCGATGGAGGCCTACAACCATGGATCCTCAGAGATGATTAGAGGTATGATATTTTTCTTCTCCACCTTAGCTACAGTTCTTATAGACATAGGTTCCAATCACTCTTTCCTTTCCAGAGACATTTTTTGGAGCTTGGAAATTTTGGTGGAGTTTTTTGCTCAATCTTTACAGTTAAACACTTCTACAAGAGGGGATTAGATGATTACACATTGGTGTCAGCATTGTGAGATTGCTCTTGGAGGCGAAAGATTTGGATGTGATATCCTAGTAGTGGTGCTTAGGCCTTATAACATCATCTTGGGTATGGACTATTTATCCATAGTTCATGCTCAGATCGACTGTATTTGGTGAAAAGTGCGGTGTTTCCATAGATATGGGACCAAGTTTACCTTCACTGTGAGAAGGGAACACTTGAAGTGCAGGACGGACTTTCTCGGAGAAGGGTGAAGCTGATCACTCATCATTTGGATAGCCTCACCCTTGGTGTGGTGGATGAGAAGACTCCTCACTTTCCTATAGTGGTGGATGAGTACGAATATATCTTTCCTGAGG
The DNA here is from genome assembly GCA_963277665.1 of Viscum album. Lineage (NCBI taxonomy): Eukaryota > Viridiplantae > Streptophyta > Magnoliopsida > Santalales > Viscaceae > Viscum > Viscum album. The sequence continues at coordinate 991,144,976 of OY728152.1, read as the reverse complement.
ATATTTTGGGATTACCCCCTCACTGGGAGGTTGACTTCTGTATTGATTTTTACCCTAAGATGGAACTTATATCCATGCCATCATATTGGATGGCTCCTATAGTGTTTCATGAGTTGAGGGTACAGCTAGAGAATCTATAGAGGAAGGGCTTCGTGAGGCCCATTTTTTCACTATGGGAAGCCCCAGTATTGTTTTCAAAGAAGGAAGGTGGTATATTGAGGTTGTTTGTGGACTTTTGGTTCTTGAATTATGTGACAATGAAGAATAAGTGTCCACTATCAAGGATTGATGACCTCTTTGATCAGCTAAAGAGAGTGAGATGGTTCTCAAAGATAGACCTCAGATCATACTATCATTAGCTTCATGTATGGGATGAGGATATACCAAAGATATCCTTAAGTTGTAAGTATGGACAACATGAGTTCTTGGTGATGCCTTTCAGAAAGAATAATGACCCATCAGTTTTCATGGGACTCATGAACATGATCTTCCATCCTTATCTTGATTGGTTCATTGTGGTCTTCATTGATGACATCCGGGTGTACTTGGTGTCTGAGGAGGAGCATGCAGTAAACATGTGGATAGTCATAGATACACTCTGAGAGAACCAGCTTTATGGAAATCTCTCGAAGTTTTAGTTCTAGATTCAGTAGGTCCAATTTCTGAGACACGTCATTTCAGAGGTTGGAGTTGTAGTGGATTTGGAAAATATAGAGGCAGTACTTTCTTGGAAGCCACCCAGGAGCATGACTAAGGTGTGGAGTTTATTGGGTTTGTCTAGATACTACCAAAGTTTCATGCTTAAATTTTCTAGGGTAGTAGAACCCTTATCAGCTTTGACATGGAAGGGACAACCCTTTGTGTTGAAGGATAAATGTTGGTAGAGTTTTCAAAATCTGAGGCAAAGACTGATGAGTGCCCCATCTTGAGACTACCAGAGTAGAGAATTGGGTATTTAGTATTCTGTGATGTATCAGGTACTGGACTGGGTTGTGTCCTGATGCAGGAGCAAGCAGTAATCGCCTAAAGTTCACAGTAGTTTAGACAGCACAAGAAGAATTACGTGACCCATGACCTGGAGCTAGCATAAATGGTATTTTATTTGAATATATGGTGGCACTACTTGATGGGAGAGTGGTTTACCATCTAATCTGACCATAAATGTATCAATTATATTTTCTCCCAGAAGGACCTAAACTTGAGGCAGCGTAAGTGTCTAGAGTTCCTCTAGTACTATGACTTTGAGATCATCTATACTTATGGGAAGGGAAACATGGTGGTGGATGTGCTCAGTAAGAGATCTGGTTTTCAGTTTCTGAGTGAAGCATCAGACCAGTTAGCTATGATACAGATATCCTCTGTGGATGGTGATGGAGCAGCTTATCTTCAGTCGATGGTTGTCACTCCCCCACTCTTATAGTGATTTAGGGAGTCACAGCTTGTGGATGTTTACTGCAAGGTCCAATGTGGTCATTTATCCTTAGGAAAAGCTCTTGATGGATATTTGATAGGTGGTGATCACATCATCCTTTTCATAGGGTTCACTGTTGTACTAGTGGAGTCGAGTGAGGAGGTTATGAGGGAGTTCCACACCTCACATTTGGAAGTACATCCAAGAGTGACAAAGATATACCAGGATATTCAACGTCATTACTGGTGGCCAGGGATGGTGAAGGTAGTGGTAGAGTTTGTTTTGCAGTGCCTCACTTGTCAACAAGTGAAGGAAGAGCATCAGGTTCCAGCAGGCTTGACTCATCCACCCGAGGTACTGTAGTGGAAGTGGTATGGTATCTCTATGGACTTTGTGATGGGTTTAACCCACACATCCAGGGGTCATGATACCATATAGGTAATTATTAACTGACTCACCAAGTTGGCCCACTTCCTATACATCTAGGACTAGGATTTAGTAGAGATCTTTGGCACACCTCTACGTGCATGAGATAATTCGACTCCATGGAGTCCCATCGATGATAGTCTCGGATCAAGACACATGCTTTAAATCTCGGTTGTGCAAGGGATTTCATGAGGCATTTGGGACTCATCTACACTTGATCACAGCTTTCCACCCACAGACAAATGGTCATATGGAGAGGAATATCCAAGTTTTATAGGACATGCTTTGTTCTTGCATCTTGGACATCGATTGAAGTAGTGAGGATCATCTACCTTCAGTGGAGTTCACATACAACAAAAGATACCACTCCACCATTGGTATGGAACTATTTGAGGCGCTGTATGGGAGACCATGTAGATCATATTTATGCTAGACAGACCCAGGGGAGTCAGTACTCATGGGTCCAGAGTTGGTATGGGCTACCATTGAGAAGGTGCAGGTTATCCAAGAGCAGATGAGAACTACATAGATCAATCATAAATATTATTCTGATAGGATATAGAGACCCTTGTAGTTCGAGGAGGGAGACCATGTGTTTCTTTGGGTCTCGCCTCGATGGGGATAATAGAGATTTCGTCAGGGCATCAAGTTGTCTCCGAGATTCATCCACCCTTTTCAGGTAATGAGCAAAGTTGGTGATGTGGCATATTGTCTAGCTCTTCCCGCACAGATGCACCGGGTGCATAATTTCTTTCGTGTATCACAGCTGAGGAGGTACAATCATGATCCATCACACATAATTGACTGGGATGAGTGGGGCATGGACGATGGGGTGATGTTTATGGAGTTCCCATTAGATATTGAGGATCTACAGGAGTGGGTCCTTTGTGGATGGTCTATTCCTCTAGTGTAAATTTGGTGGTAGCACAGACATCTCCAGGAGAAAACTTGGAAGTGGGAGGATTATATCCATACTCAGTACCCCCATTTGTTTATTTAGCCCTTGTTTTGGCTTATGAGGATGTATAGCCTTAAGGTGGGGGGAATGTAATGTTCTATAAATTCCATGTAAATTTTGGTTATATATATATGGTATTATTTCAAGACCAGGAAATCATACAGAACTTGATTCTGAGGCCTTGTGAGCCCGAAATAAGTGTTTGAAATTTTTTTAAGTTTATTTAAAATAGTGCACGTACACGGTCTTGGAAACTTCTAAATTGGTGCCCATATTAAAAATATGAGGGCACCATTGTGTCTGGAATGACGAATTTACCAAAGGAAAGATATAAACTGATTGGAAAAGGTTGAGGGAAAATTTTATTTTTCAAACTTTTTAAGAAAAATATAATAAACATTTCTTAAATAAAAATAAAATAAACTTTAATTTATTTTATTCAAATTTCAAATTTCATTGCAACATAATGATGTTGCCACCCAAGCATAACAGAAATGTTTTTTCATAAATGAAATAGTGTAACGACGCTGCGACTCAGCATAACAGAAATGTTGAAATGTGTTTCACCATTTGATGGGTTAACTGAATACGGGATCGTTGGCATGATCCAGTATTTCTTTGAACCCTTGGAGATTTGGTGTTGGCGAGCAACAATCAAAGAACCACAACTGAAGATGTATTTAGGAATGATGAACAATAGAGGTGAGATCTTCTCCAATGAATGATCCAACCTTTAGGTAGGGGTTTGATTCTAAGTGAATTTACTTTTTCCCTATTCATGGATTTGAGCGATAAATAAAGGTCAACCCATGAACAGGTGACCCAAAGATCGATCACTTATGTTGTAGGGTTTTTAATCTCGAGGTTTGAATTGGAGTTTTCCATTTTAGATTCCTAAATCTCCTCCCAAATTGTTTTTAAATTATAACATGGAGGGATCGGGCCGACATGAATAAGGCATGGATCCCTCCATTGGGGGTGTTCTTTTTTTCTTCATGACTGAACCTCCAGATCGACAGCAATACAACTTGGAGTATATAGTAGTGACAGCGATGACCAGAGGATCCTGAAGGCACTCACGAAGCAGAAAACAGACCACCATAGTAGGTCTGGTGGCCCACAGAAGAAACTATTGGCGCACCAACACCAGCAGTGGTGGAGGCGATGTTCCGGCGATGTTAGTGACCTACTGGAAGTGGCATCCAGTGGTGACTGCATGCGAGAGGTTTTATGTGCTAAGGGGCATCGCGATGGAGTACAAGGCATGTGGCAATGGTCGCGAGCGATGGATCGGGGCCGCCAGAAATGGTTGGCAGCAGCACGAGTGGACGTGGAAAGCCGCACCACATCACATGGATGGAGGTCCATGGTCTAGATGGATCACAGGGTGGAGGGAGACATGGTGGGAATTGTGTCTCAGGTAGAGCAAGCTAGCCCACTCACGGTGGGCTGGGCTAAAAAAGGAGGGCCACCCCGGGTAGCCTGCGGCCTAGTGGGCTGGGTCGGGCCTGGACAAGGTCAGATCCGAGTTAGGTCGGTGGACCCTGGGTTGGGTCGGGTCGGGTTGGTCTGATCGAGTCAGACCAGACCTGGACCCCACTGGCGCCTTTTCAGTAAAACGGACATAACTTCCAAACTGTACGTCTGATTGGTGAGAAGTTTGTGGAATTGGGACCATCGCGATGAGATGGTCCTTTTGACATAATTTAATTGAGTTTTTGTGGAAGTTGGGATACAACTGATGGCTTGATGAGTTGATTCTCTCAAAATCAAGCGTGTTGTGAGCGGGAATCGTGCAGATGGTTGTGACGAGAAGGAAGTGACGAGTGGACCTTAGGGTCCATGCAAATGATACAACATTAGTGGCCTAGCAGAAATCAGTGGTGAGTGTACCTCAATCACCCAGTAAAATAGAGGACCTTAATGGACCAACAAACTAGTGTACCTCAATGGACCAGTAGACCTCAGTGATAAGAAGACCTCAGTGGCCCAGCAGACCTAAGTGATGAGTGTACCTTAGTGGACTAGCAGACCTCAGTGATGAGTGGGCCTTAGTAGACTAGAAGAAGAGTATACCTCAGTGGCCCAATGGATGAGCGAACCTCAGTGGACCAGCAGACCTTGGTGATGAGCGGACCTCAGAGGCCCAGCAGACCTCACTGACAAGCGGACCTCAATAGACTAGCATAAGAGAATACCTCAATGGCCCAATATATTATCGGACGTCAGTGGTCCAGAAGACCTCATTTATGAGTGAACCTCAGTGTCCTAGTATACCCCAGTGACGATTGGACCTTAGTGGCCCAGCATGCCATAGTGACTCATCAGGGATGAGTCCCTCAGCAGTATAATATGTTCAGCATTATGACTGATAGTCTTACTTTCTATATTTTAGGTTATACCTATGTGAGTTGACCACTACTTCATGTGTACTTATCCTTATGGTCTTTTATTTGTGGTTTGGGGAGCCTATTGAGTATTGTGTTACTCACCCATGCATGGGCTCCACCTGCACATATCGTGTCTTGTGCAGACAAAAGATGTTTTGAAAAATACCTTGGAGGTCCAGGACCAAGCGGTTCCTAGTGAGGAAAAACTGTAAATGCATACTCCTATAGCTTCAAGTATCTACTCTTAACCTACTCTTCAGGTGGGGCTTTCTACATACGGGTTTCTAGACACTATTTTAACCTCTTGTTTTCAGCTTTTATTTTGTTGGGTTTGTATTCTAGCACCCTTTACTTGCATCTTTGTACTATTTACTCTCAATGGTTGTCTTAGTAGCATTCATGTTTCCCATTAACAGCATTTTCGGTTGGGGTTGTGAGTGTGTGTGTGTGTGTACAGGTACTCGGCAAATGCCTTCCACTTGCAGGATAATGCCTTCGGCACTAGTCTCCATCCCCGGGCCTTTGGGATGTGGTCTTGGGGTAGTCGTGGCATGGGCCCCGGGGTATGGGTCATGATAGGAGTGTTGTTGTCCAGATGATAATAAGGAACATGTTTAATATGGTTGATAAAGGAGAGGTACTTTATTATAGTGAACCCTATCAAAAATAGAACATTGAATTTTTTCTCCCTAACAATATTTAAAATTTCAGTCTTATGAGGGAGGGTGAAGAAGGATGAGGATAAGTAATGCTAACAATGGAAAAGGATGAAAATATGACTAACCAAGAAGAAAATGATGGTAAAATACATAAATTATTTTTTAATATTTAATTACATAAACATGAATGTAATGACTGGTAACTACCATATATTGTTTTATATAAATAAAATATGGTTTGAAGTTTTAATTTTTAATAATTGTAAAAGTGAGGTCTATTTTTTAACATTTTAATTATATAAATATAAATATTATTATTTTTAATTCAATTTAAGGTTTGATTTAATTACTTTTTTTCTTGATATATTTTATAGAAATGTAATTCTCTAAGAGGATTAGATATGTTAGTCACTTTATATCATAGGATATTCATTCTACTCTGGCTATATAGTGTGTAAAATCCCAAGTTTTTTATGAGGTACATATGCTTAAATATTATTAGTTCTTTTTTTTCTTAGATGATAAATTTGTGCCCATAGTCTAGTTGGTTTTTTTAAGAAAATATAATGGGGATGAAAATAGGTTATAGACCAAGTACACGTTTTGTAATTGGAATACATGGTGTGTACTCATTACATGATGTGTATCGGCCAAGGCAGGACAATCCTTGATATATAATGATCTTTCCCTGAAAGGTAAATTCCAATATTTACATGATGTGTAAATAATTTACACACTGTATAAATTCCTGGGTCAGTTTTTAAAATAAGATGAAGTGCCTCTTATTTTTATAGAAGGATCACCCCTCCCTTTCTCTCATGTGAAGGAGTCCCTATTAAATATTAACCTATAATTTGGTGTCATTTCATGATCCAGACTTTGTTTCTTCCATTTTTTAGTCTCATTGGATCTACATCGGTGATCCCCCATTTTATCTTACACATTTTTATCATTTTTCTTTGTATTTATGGAGTTATTTTGGGGCAAGATAATGTGCCTTATTTCTAGGGTTATCATCTGTTCTTCCTTCTTCTCCTGATTTGAACCAAATCAGAGGTTGATATTGGATGAGTGTTCTATTATAGACCTACGATAGGTGTTTTATACCTTTCCCTTAATGTTTGGTGTTTTATATGCCTTGTTTTTGTTGTTCCTCATGCTGGGACTTCTGGCATTTCCTTTAAAATTAAATGAATGTCTTGTTTAAATTGTTTGGAACCTATTAGGGTTTCCTAGTAGTTATTTTGTGTAGTTGGAGGTTGTTTTCCTCAACCTAGACCACCCTTGGGGTGTTTCCTCATATCTTCCCCATGTTATACCACCATGTTGGGTGTGTGTGAGATCACCAATTTTATTGGCCGCCTTAATGAGAATTTAATAAATTGTTTATTTTTTTGATAACCTTGTTTTACCTATTCATTTATAATTGAAAAAATGAATTGATTTAAATTGATAGGAGAAGGGTGTTTCCTCCTTTTCATGTGATGGAATATGATTAAAATAAAAAAATGGTATATATGGAAAATTTTGGAATTGGTTGGAAGAACTATTTTATTGTGAATGACAATGATTGATCTTGATTATGGTAGTGGATACCAATATACTCCTTGGATCCTGATTCCATAGTATTCCATGGAAATTTCTACTCCATGGATCTTGATTATAGTAGTGTATTCCTTGTACATTTCTACTCCTTGGATCCTAACTCTTTAAGATGCTAAGTACATTGTTACTCCTTGGATCTGACTTTCTTAGAATTCCTTGGACATGCTCTGTGGACATGCACCTTGGATTCCTCTCAAGTATTTACTGAGTTTCCATCAAGATGCTCTATATAATCGATGAGGATGCCTTGTATTATATACCTTGTATTCGGCCCTTTGTGTTATGACACTGGATTACACGGCATACGCCATTGTGGATGTTGACACTGGATTACACGACATAAGACATTGTGGATGTTTACACTTGATTACACAGCATAGTTGTTGGGGATATTTTGATATACTATATAGATAGTCTATGATTATATCCATTTGATTATATTTGATCCTTTCTAGGGGTGTTTTATTACAATTGGTATACTGGAAAGTATCACTTATTCATTTGACACTTTACTTTAATTATTGTTATACTTATGATATACTACACACTACTTCTGTTTATATTACATAGATGAGACTTTTTGTAGACATCGTTGGTGTTGGACTATAAAGTGTTATCTCACACCCTGTTTGTGACACCATTGGGTACCTATATAGACTTCATAGATGTAGGTAGGGATTGGGGAAATCACCCACTTTAGGTTGTTGTGGATAGGCTCACGAAGGTCTCCCATTTCTTATTGATCAAGGAGACCTTATAAATAGATGATATTGGGAGGATTTATATCCAAGATATTGTTCACCTTCATGGGGTTTCTCATACCATTTTATTTGATAGGTATTTCAGGTTTATGTCTTGGTTTTAGAAGAGCTTGTATAGGGTGTCAGGTACATAGGTTCTTCTGAGTACACCATACCACCCTCAGACTGACAGCTAATCAGAGCGCATGATTCAGGTGCTTGAGGAAATTCTTAGAGCATGTGTCCTAGATTTTGGGGGTTATTGGGAAAGGAATATACCCCTAGTTGAGTTTTCCTACAACAATAGTTATTAGGTAACTATAAAAATGGAACCTTATGAGGATTTTTATGGTAATCTATGACCATAACCTACATGTTGGTCAGAGGTAGTAGAGGCAATCCTTCTCGGACTACATCTCATGAATGAGAATTTAGAGAAGTTTTAGTTGATCTGGAAATGGATGGATACTACATTGTCCAGATAGAAATCCTACATCAATCACTGTTGAAAACCTCTAGATTTCGAGGTCAAGCATCAAGTCTTTTTTAATTGTGACACCGAGTTTGGGGAATAGACAGATTGAGAGACAGTGTAATCTTTCACCATGATATGTTGGTTTGTTATAGATTCTAGAGAGATTCATGCAAGTATCATATCAATTATGTTAGGTTCACTAGGTTAGATACCCTAAGAGGGGTGTGAATTAGGGTATGACAGATTAAACCAACTTCCCATATTGATCTTGTTTTTCTATTAAGAAAAACTCTCCTCTCTATCTTTCCTATAGCAAAGTATAAATAGAAATTAAATCATGAACAGGACACAGTGATTTTTAATTGGTTCACCCACACTGGGCTACATCCAAGGAGCACACACTGGTGATGTGTCGATGTACCAAATTCACTAGAAGCACACTGTTGTTTACAATGTTCGAAGCAGACTCATTGTCCCTTCTAGTTTACAACCAATCATGATATGATAGCTCACAACTCTCTCGACTGAAGTGTGCCCACTACTTCTTCAGACAATCCACTAACAGTTTATAAACCTATAGGTCTCTTAAATTGAATTAATTATAAATCCTTAACTATTGATAGATGCTTTGTTGACGTCCAACTTTCACCCAAAGATGAATCTCACTTTTCACTGAGTTTACCGGGCTATCCCAAATTTTACGCACAACCCTTAATTTTCAATACGCGTAATTCCCTTGACTTGCACGCAAAATATCTCTTTTTTCATGCAATCCCAACTCCACTTTTCATGCAACTTAAAAAATTCCACACATGATTCATTTTACATGCAATGTGAACTTTTACATGCAACACCAATTTTTACGCACAATACCATTTTTTATGGGCAATACCAAACTTTTCACGCAACTCCCTTTGTATACTTTTTACACACACCAAAGCTCATATCTTACCTAATTCATGAGCTCTCTATCTAATGATAGGGGTCAACTCATATTTATATTCAAACTTGACTCTTACACGAAAACCATCCTTGAGTGCGTAATCATCCTCGTGCGTGAAAAACACATCTTCCGCGCAACATCGTATTTCGCACACTGCTCCAATTTTTTGTGCACCTCATGCCTTTGACAATTTTTTATCTTCTGATCTAAAAACACCCCTTTAATGAAAAATTCCATTCCTCTATTTCATGCACCACTCCAATATTTCGTGCACCTTCCTTTTCCAAAAACACATCTCTCTATTTCCCAATTTCCAGGCCCAAAAATTTGGCGAACACTGGAAAACTGCGCCACCGTGTATCTTCTCTTTTTGTACAACCTCAAGATCATCCATTACTTTTTCGAGGTTCTTCTTATCAACAAAAAAACATCAAGGACGGATTTTTCAACAAACACAACCAACCCAAAAATTCTTCAATGAGGCCTTAAGGGATTTTTTCCCAAAAATCTCCCCTTTTGGGTTTATTGACAACTCTTTCATAAAATGATACCTCATTAATGGTTTAGCCAACATTCACTTCTTTTGATTCTGATAGCGATCAAGAATTCACTCAACACATACTCTAAGCCCACATGAGAAATGCTCGCCATGATAAACAAGAGTAAATGAAAATATCATCAATGAATCACTTCATCTCAGACATCGATTGTTGATACCAATCTGATGCCAATTGTCGATTGCTGTAAACCTTCTCACACCATTCCAACATCACTCTTATGCTTTTATCAAAATCCTCAGCTATCGTGATATCTATTCATTGATTGATCACTTCTAGCATCGTCATATTTAAAACTCTCCCCCTATCAGTTTCTTCACCTGTCTTGATAAACTCCCCCTATCTCGTTGATCCACCTATCAGCTTCTCCCCTTATCTTTGAAAAAGAAATTGTATCCCATATTTAGCCACATTTTACCCCCATTTAGGATTCACTCTTTCTCCCCATTTTTCAATGAACACAAAGGTCACTCTTTGTGGTTTTCAATAGAGTAGAGAGCACGGATTAGTAAAGTAAGAAAAAAACACCATACCTCGGGGAGAGGGGGTCCACATCCTCACTTTTTCAAGTGCAAGGAGTCGACTGGACTCCCAGATCTAGTCAATGTCTTTAAAAATCTTCCTTGGGTAAGGCCTTTGTCAGAATGTCGGAAACCTGTAATTCTATGGGCACATACTCCAACTTCATGATTCCCTGCTCAACCTTCTCCTTGATAAAATGATACTTTATCTTAATGTACTTTGTTTGTGAGTGATGGAATAGATTTTTGTTAATATTTATAACACTTGAGTTATCACACTGGAATTTTATAGGATACTTCACTTCAACTCCCATATCATCAAGATGTTGCTTCATCCATAATAATTGTGTGCATGCTTGAGTGTCTGCAATGTACTCGTCTTCTGTGGTGCTTAATGAAATACAATATTGCTTATTGATTATCCAAGAAATACACAATCCACCAAGATAGAATGCACCCCCTGATGTTGATTTCCTATCATCCACTGAACCAGCCCAATCTACATTTTTATATCCCAACATATCTTGCTGATATTTGTCATTATACATCAAACTGAAATCCATAGTTCCTTTGATATACCAAAGTATTATTTTCACTTTAATAATGTGGATTTCCTTAAGATTTCTTTGATATCTCACTTCTTAGCATGTGGATAATAAAATTTCATTCCTTTTCGCAGTCAAGTACAGTAAAATTCTAATAATTTTCCTGTATTTGGTGATATTGACCATCTTTCCTTCATCATCTTTCGACAGTTTCATTCAGGTATTAACTGGAGTCTTTATTTCCTTATAATTATCCATTAAAAATCTTCCCAAAACCTCATTGGAATATTTTTATTGAGAAATGAAAGATCCATTCCTTCCTTGTGACACTTGTAAACCAAGGAAAAATGTCAGCTCTCCAATCATTGACATTTTGAACTCACTTTTCATGAATTCGGAAAACATTCTACAATGAGCTTCATCCGATCCACCAAATATTATGTCATCGACATAAATCAGCACCACCATCCTTTGATTACTATCATTTTTGAAATAGATATTTTAATCAACTCCACCATGCTGAAAGCCAAGCTTCTTTAAATACTGATCAAGCCTTGAGTACCATGATCTTAGTGCTTGTTTCATCCCATATAACGCCTTCTTAAGCCGAAAAACCTTTTTCTCATCCTCATGAATGATAAAAACATGTGGTTTCTCGATATACACTTATTCCTCCAGAACTCCATTGAAGAATGTAGATTTGATATCCATATGGAACACTTTGAACTTCTGTTGCACTACAATGGCTAGGAATAATTTGATTGTCTCCAGCCTTTCAACCAGTGAAAATGTCTCATCGACATCTATTACCTCTATCTAGGAGTATTCTTTTCACACTAGTCATGCTTTGTTTCAAATCACTATGCCATATTTATTCATCTTGTTGTTATGGACCCAATTATTCTCGATGACATTCTTATCTACTGGAATTGAAACAATCTCCCAAGTCGGATTCTTCTCAATTTGATCTAGCTCTTCATTCATATCCTGAACCCAGTTTTTATCTTCAGCTACATCATCAAAGCATTTAGTCTCTACCTGAGATAAGAAAGATGTCTAATGTAGTGATTTAATTATTCTTGTATGAACTGGAGCAGATTGATCACCAATGATATTCTTCATATCAATTTCATCTCGTCTTCTTTTCTTATGTATAGATACGGATTTTACTTCCTCATGCTCATCATCAGTATCTTCTTCTGATTCAGCAGCATCCACTTCTTCTCCCATTGCGTTTCTTTCCTCCTCATCACTTTCATCAAGAAATTGTTCATTGTTCTATTTAATATTCTCTTCATTTTCCACAACAGTGACATCATTTCTTTCAACTACCTTTCCTAGCCTTTTATTAAATAATTTATATGCTTTTCTTTTTCATGAGTAGCCAAGGGGTATTCCCTCATCTCCGCATGACTCAAATTACCTGTGTTTTTCTTTGTTGAGTATAAATCACTTACTTACAAAGATTATAAAGTACTTAACCGTTGGTTTCTTCCCATACCACATCTCATACGGTGTCTTTCCTTCCTTAGGACACAACATATCCCTATTAGAAATGTAGACCGACTTAAATACTGCTTCCTTCCAAAATTTCTCTGCTATGTCTTTTTCTATAAGCTTCATTTTGGCCATATTTTTGATGATTTAGTTTCTCCTTTCAACCACTCCATTATGTTGGGGAGTTCTTATTGAAGAAACTTGATGCCTTGTCCCATGTTTCTCGAGATAGTCTTCCACCTAACTGTTAGTGAATTATGTACCATTGTCAGTACGAAACTTCAGAATTTTCTTCCCAAGCATCCTTTCATATTCCCTCCAATATTGTTTTAGGCAACTGAACACATCATAATTATTGGAAATGATGAATACCCATGTCATTCTACTATATTCATCAATGAAAAGAATGTAATACCTTTTTCTGTCAATAGATCTTGGTGAAATAGGTCCACGGACATCCGCATGCACCAATTCAAGCACTCTTATTGACTTATTTTCCTTCACTTTGTACATCTTTCTGATGATCTTCTTGTGTTGACAGGCATCACACATATGTATATGATCACGTGATAGCTTAGGGATATCTCTTGCTGCATCACACATTACCATATCTTCTAGAGATGGTTGACATAGATGACCAAGTTGTTTATGCCACAATTTGTTTTCTTCCTCTCTGGATAAAAATCACATATCTTCTTCTCCACTTACTTGGTAGAGATTCCCCTTTATTCTTTTCCCCGTAGAATAATTGTACCATATCTTCCCTTGACGACACATGTCTTCTTGGTAAACCGTATAGAATGCCCTGAGTCACACAGTTGACTGACGCTGAGAAAATTGTGATTGAGACCTTCTATAACCAATACATCATCACGTCTTATTTCTTTGCCCCCAAACATGGCCTTTCTAGATCCAATTATCTTCAGGCCTTCATCATTTCCAAACTTTAAAACTCCTTTTTTATATTTTATACCTGTAACTAGATCTATATTTCATGTCATGTGAGACGTGTAACCACTGTCAAGGATCCATACACCAGAACGGTCTGATGCTTTAAGAGAAATTTCAGCAACCACTTCCTTCTCTAGTATCTTCTTCTTGGTATATATTTTTGTCTTCACACTCAGTATAGATTGAGTCTCATGGTCTTTCTTAGAGTGTGATGGAATGACTTCATCTTGTAAAACTGAAAATCTATTTTTCATTTTCAACTCACCTATTGGTTCATTGATCTGCTGCTTGCAAACATTTTGATTCTACTTTGGCACATTCCTCTGTATGGTCGATGAATAGTATTTGTCTATGTTCCCAAATCCTCCACACCAAAAATAGGGTCCTTTTAAATATCTTATAAAGAACCATTCCTTATTTGGATGAAACTTTTTTTCTTAGGCCCTTCGATATCTTCTGGCTATAAAACACACATTTCTTAAGTGTCTCATCTTTCCACAACAATAACACCTGATAAAAGGTTAATTTCTACATGTCACTTCTATACTACCAGTTTTTCATGATGTTCTTTGAATTTTCTGATTCTTCTTTGTTCCCACATCAATTTTCATTTTTAGAACGGGTGCTTACCGCCTAACTTCAACCCTAACTTCTTTCTATTTCTGATCAATTCCTAAATTAGCCTTAACATATGAGCTCGATTGTTGCTTCTTTCTTGCTGAATTTCTAGGCTCCTATTTCATCTTTTCAGTCTTTTGAATGGTCTTCTTTCCCGATGTCACATTGTGGGTCAAGGTTTTTTCTTGATCCTTCAATTTTCATTGTAGACTTACGAATTCTTCTTCAAGTTCTTTAATACACTTTACTTGATCTTTCACTTTTCTATTCAGGATATAGATATCCCTTTTCTATTCTTAAATATTGAGATTATGTCCATCAACCTTTTCTGAGCTCTCTAGCTTGGAAGACTTAGTATTTTCGATTTATTTTACCAACTCAGACTTCTCTTCTTCATACCATTGCATATAGAGTTTGGCATCATGTACCACCTTATTGGATTTCTTTTTTTTCCTCTCCAAACATCTATGTCTTCAAGAGATGCTTCTAATTCAGCTTCCATGTCAACTCTTCCTTCAACTTATTCTTCTTCTTCATCATCTTCGGCTTCATCCTATTTCTAAGAACTACTGAAAACTGCCACCATAGCATTCTCTCCATGATCTCTTTAGTTCTCTATCTCTTCAACCTCCTCAACCTTAGACTCATCTGAACTATCACATTATTTTGAAATAAGGTTATTCTTCTTAAAGAAATTTTTCTTTAACTATTTCTTTCCTTTCACATAAGATGAATACTTCTTCTTGGGAATTTTGGATTTATCGACATCATCATCTTCTTGGAAATTTTTGGGGAACCTTGCTGCAAGATGTCCAACCTTTCCACATTGAAAGAAAGAAAGTATAAGTTTCCCTTTAAACTTTCCTTTTCTTGTTTGAAAGTTTGAGGAGAGGAATGGCATCACCTCATCTATCTCTTCTTCTTCCTGAGAGTCTTCAATAGTGATCTTCTTTATGGATTTGAATGCCACCTCTTTGGATTTATCCTTTTCCACTGCATCATTGTCATCATTTCATATTTCATATGCTACAAGTGTATTGTGCAAGTTATCCAATTTCATCCCTTTCGGATCCTTGTCTTCTAATACTGAAACCTTTGAATTGAAGTGAAGTGGAAGCTTCCTCAATATGCGCTTCACAATCTTAATGTCTTCAATAACTTCACCAAGACCTTGCATGTCTTCCACTACCACATTTACCCTATCAAATAATGCATCAACAGACTCATTTAGGTTCATTCTAATATCTTTATACTTTTTCCAAAACACTTACATATTCAATTCTCTGACCTTTGTATCTCTTTCCAATATATTAAATAGATTTTACCAGATGGCATGTGAGGTTTTTCATGACATCACCTTTGTATAGATAGCATTGGATAGGGCTCCCCCTTAATCATTGATTCCCATGGAATCAGCATCCAATTCTCTTATCTCGGCTTTCAATAATGCACCACTTTTAATATCGACTATTATACCATGCATTTCTAATGTGAATACATCCATTTACAAATATTAGAAGTAGTGTTGCATCTGATTCTTATATAGGTGAAAATTATTCCCATCGAAGATCAGAAACCCTTTATGATTGGTGACCTCCATTTGAGAGAGAACCACTAATATTAACCTTTCCCTCTGATACTAATTATTAGGTTCACAAGGTTAAATACCCTAAGAGGGGGTGAATCAGGGTATGACAGATTAAAACAAATTCCCCTATTGATCTTGTTTCGCTGTTAAGAAAAACTCTCTTCTCTCTCTTTCTTGTAGAAAAGTATAAACAGAAATTAAATCATGCACAGGACATGGTGATTTTTACTTGGTTCACCCTCACTAGGCTACGTCCAAAGAGAATACATCGGTGATGTGCCGATGTACCAAATTCACTAGAAGCGCACTGCTGTTTACAATGTTCAAAGCGGACTCACTGTCCCTTCTAGTTTACAACCAATCATGATATGAAATCTCACTTCTCTCTCGACTGAAGTGTGGTCAATACTTATTTAAACAATCCACTAATAGTTTATAAACCTATATTTCTCTTCAATTGAATGAATTATGCAACCTTAACAGTTGATAGATTCTCTTTCGACGTCCAACTTTCACCCGCAGATGAATCTCACTTTGCACCGAGTGTACTGTGCAATCCCAAATTTTTCATGCAGCTCTTACTATGCCTTGCATGTAATTCCCTTGCCTTGCATGCAAAATATCTATTTTTTCACGCAATCCCAACTCCAATTTCCATGTAAACTCAACAATTCCACGCAAGATTCATTTTACGTGCAATGTGAAATTTTATGTACAACTCCCTTTGTGTACTTTTTATGTGCACCAAAGATCATATCTTCCCTAAGTCATTATATCTCAACCAAATGAGAGGGTTCACCTCATATTTATAGGAAAACTTGACCCCTGCATGAAAAATTCTCATTGATCATGTAATCCTCTTCATGCATGAAAAACACATCTTCCGCACAACACCATATTTCGCACACTGCTCCAATTTTTCATGCACCTCATGCCTTTTCCAATTTTTGATCTTCTAATCTCGAAACACCTCTTGTGAGAAAAATTTCATTCCTCTATTTCACATACCACTCCAATATTTCATGCACCTTCCTTTTCCAAAAACACATCTCTCCATTTCCTGATTTTCAAGCCCAAAAATTTGGCAAACACTGGAAAATGGAACCACTGTGTATCTGCTCTTTTTTGTACCACCTCCAGATCGTTCATTCCTTTGTTGAGGTTCTTCTTTTCAACAAAAAAAACATCGAGGCCAACTTTTTCAACAAACACAACCAACCCAAAAATTCTTCAATGATGCCTTGAGGGATTTTTTCCCAAAAACTTACAGTTACCATAGAGGTTTCAATCCATTCACTATGTCTTCCATGTATTGCAACTGCATTATTATAACTCAAAAGTGTATCATACTTTTCAGTTAGATGAGTTCGAGTTTTATATAGATGTTTCCTTCTAGGATCTTCCTATTCATATCATTGATAATAGAATGAAGGTTATCTGAGGCTAGTTAGTTCCTCTAGTATGGGTTTTATGATAGCACATCTATTTATAGGATGATACATTAGAGTAGGAGGCCAACATTTGTGCCCAATGGTCAGAGTTATTCTCATATGATTCCTGACCACCCAGGAAAGAAAATTCTAGGAAGAATTTATTTAATGGGGTGATTGTAAGATCTTAGGTTTTTTGATAGGGTATGGATCCTTTTATTTTCAGTAAAATTATTGTTTAAGTTCTCTTTTCTCTTAGACCCTAAAGTCAGGCTCGTGGTCTAGTTGGATTGTTTTTGGAAAGAAAAGAGAGGGACTAATAATAGGATGTAGGCTAAGTACAAGACATATAATTACAATATATATCATTTAATCATTATAGGATGTGTATTATTTTGGGAAATTTAATTCATGGTGTGTAATGATATTTAACTGAAAGGGAAAGACTGATATTTACATGATGTGTCAAGAATTTACACACCTTGTAAATTAATAGGGACATTTTTTTAAATAAGAGTTAGGGCCTCTTATTCCAATATAAGGCTCACCACCTCCCTTTCTCTATGCTCAGGAGTCCCCCTTGAATCCTATCCAATATTTGGTGTCATTTCATACTCTATTTATTCTTCCATTGGTCTCATTAGATCTATTCCAGTGAGTTTCCCTATCATCTTGTACTTTTTGTTATTTTTATTTTTATTTATAGAGTTATTTTGGTGAAAGCTAATATTCCCTATTTATAGGGTTTTTCATATGTTCATCCTTTTTCTCTTGATCTAGACTAAATTATAGGTTTATACTAGATGAGTGTTCCACTGCAGACCTATGATAGGTGTTTTATACCTTTACATTAAATTTTGGTGTTTTATATGCCTTGTTATCATTATGTCGCACGCTAGGCCTTCTAGTTTTGCCCCTAAAATTAAATTAATGTATTGTTTAAATTTTTTGAAACCTATTAGGGTTTTCTAATAGTGAATTTTTGTGGTTGGAGGTTGGTTGCCTCAACCCGGACCACTCTTGGGGTGTGTCCTCATATCTTCCCCATGTTATACCACCCCATTGGGTTTGTGTGAGACTTATAATTTTAATGGAAGCCTTAATGAGAATTTAATGAATTTTTTATAGTTATGAGACCCTTGTTTTACCAATTCATTCATAAATAATGAATTGAGTTGAATTTATATGAGAAGGGTGTTACATCCTTTGCATGTGATTGTATATGATTAAAATGGATAAATGGTTTATATGGAAAATATTGAATGGGTTAAAATAACTCTTTGTTTATGAATGATAATGATTGATCTTGATTATGGTAGTGGAATCTAAGGACATTTCTACTCCTTGGATCCAAATTCCATAAATTTACATGGAAATTTATACTATATGGATCTCGATTATGGTAGTGGATGCCTTAGAAATTTATAGTCCTTGGATACTAATTCCATAGGATTCCAAATACATTTTTACTCCTTAGATCTGAGTTTTTTGGAATGCCTTGGAAATGCTCTATGGACATGCACCTTGGATTCCTCTTGAGTCTTTACCGAGTTTCCACCAAGATGATCTATATACTTGATGAGGATTCCATGGTCATTTATACCTTGGATCTATCCCTTTATGGTCTGACACTAGATTACACAGCATAGTCCATTCTGGATGTTGAAACTGGATTACATGGAATAGGCCATTGTGGATGTTTATAATTTATTACACAACATGTTTATTGTGGATATTTTGTTATTCTATACAGATAGTTTGTGATTAAGGTGTCTTGATTATAATTGACCCTTTATAGGGGTGTTTGATTATAATTGGTAGACTAGACAGTATCACTTATGTATTTGACACTTTACTTTCATTACTGTCATAACTATGATATACTGCACACTCCTTCTATTTATATTACACAAATTGTACTTTTATAGACATCTTTGGAGGTGGCCTACTGAGTATTATCTCATTCCCTATTTAGGTCATCGTTGGGTACCTAGATAGACTTCATGTATGTAGATAGGTAATGGGGAATCACCCACTTTATGATACTTGATTTGATAATTTCTTAGGAGTAGGTGAGCACAGGATCAAGCTAGGATCATGATGTTTTCTGGAGATATTAATTTTTGGTCATTTTTGTATTTTGATACATGTATTTTACTTGTATTCCTTATTCTATATATCACTTACTATTTTTTATAGAGAACTAACATGATTATAATATTTTATATGAATGTTTTTGGCTTATTTATTAATTTAGTCTTTTGGATGTTTATCTTTTGTTTGTTGTTTAGTTATATTTATCATCTTCTACTATTAACTATTAGGATTATTACCATTATGTTACACTCTAAAATGAAGGTGTATTCTCCCCATGGACACACCCTAGGCCCTCACTACTATTATATAGGCTCTGGCATATGGGGCGGCATGCTTGAGTCCATGTCACCCATTGGATTAGGGAACCTTTCAGTGGCTCCCAGTTCGGGTTATTACATAGAGTATAGTGATAGTAAAAGATGTTCATTATACTCCTGCTATATAGAGTACACCGATAATACAGAATAGACATTCTATTCATGCTATATATAGTGAACTGAATACATAGGTAGTCATTTTATACTTGATACAAAGGTTATACTTCATCACATACCTTGTATTTTTCTTTTAGTACTATTTTTACTTATCATAGTACACTTTCATATGCAGGTACACCTTTTGTTGAGGATTTTAGGGAATAGATTGAGTAAACTATGGTGAATCCCTTTAGTAGTCAAATCATGACTCAATTTTCATTAGAACGATTTTGGTATATCACTATTATCTGTATATTTCAACATGATAACATAAATTCCATAAATATTTATACTATTTACTTAATTTATAAGTTAAATTGATAAAAATATTAATATAAAGGAGATAAACATCAACCCTAAAAATGTTTATAATTTCAACGACTTAAATATTGTTGACCATTTTATGTATATGGGGTACCTACTAAGGATGTTGTGGTAATTTATAGGAATATTCTAGGGTAATTAGCATGTGAGGTGGTTTCCCTCCCCATTAATAATTTTGATTATAGGCATATTCCATTTTTATGAATAATTTTGTATTTAGTATCCAAGTAAAGGCATTATCCTAATATATTTTCATATATGATTAACTTAAAAAATAAAAATTAATGTGTTAATAATATAAGGAATTTTATTTATTTTATTTGTATATTTTGTTCCATTTTAACATGCCTTATGTGATTTCACATATATAGATAAAAAATACTATATCAATAAATGGAAATATTTCAAATTGATATTGTCGCATTTATTTAATTAAACACCTTTATTAGTGTCACGAATTTATATGAATGTCTCTAAAGGAATCACTAAGGACTAGTAGATGGTGTTTGTTGATCAAAATCAGGATTAATTGCATTATATTCCCTATTATATTTTAATATATTAATAAAACTATTTTAATAATATTTCATGTTTTATTATTATATAGTTTCTTTAGGTGTTTTTTCTAAGAAATTTTGCTTATAAAGGAAAGTAATTCCCCACACATCTGGGAAGAATTGTTTCTCTAATAAATGAGATAGCATGCTGCTATATATATTTTTATAATACATATCTAAAAAATATTTAATAATTTATTTTCTAAAAGTGTTAGTCATGTTCTTTTTTAATACAGATAAAAGTGGTATATTGTAAAGTTGGATAGATAGAGATATGGTTTTATATATATTAAAAATAATAGAAATTATGTGAATGGACCTGTATTAAATATTGAGGTTTATAATTTTAATTACCACTTGATGTTTAGAAATTCCATTATAATTCAAGGTTATTCTATTTATAGTGAACATTTAAAGAAGTGTGGGATGTAAACCCAACTTTATTAGATATAGTATCTAAGAAGGACGCTATTTATCAAGTTTTACATAAATATCACTATAGTCAGGTGTGGGGTATATCAACCTATACTTTTTATATATAAATATTACATCTTATTTGATGAATATTCAATAAATAACATTATGATCCATTCTATAATCATCTAGGTATAGTGTATTTGGAAAATTGGATACATAAAGAACTATATCATAATATATCTACATAATATATCACTAATTTCTTCATAAATATCACCCTTATTAAATATATCATACTTAAAACTTTTCTGTATACCCTAGGGAAAGGAAACATAAGAATATATGAGCTCTGATGCTCAGTAAAGGTAAAAAAAGGTAGATATCAATGATCACTTAAACCTAATATAGTCATAAGGGTATGAGATGATAATAACATTTAAAAACCATACCCTTCATATCATAGATCATAATCCTAAGTCATGGAATAAGTCTTGGAACTTAATAATACAAAAATCATAAAGTAATAAAATAACATGATCCATGAGATCATAAAATTGGTAGGATATATAAGTTTGTGGAATACACATAATCATAGAAAATCATTTCCTTGGTCAAGGCCCACTACCAAGAATATCATAGTGGATTGGGTTCACTCTTTATTCTATCATATCCATAGTCAAGGCTTGCTCTAAAGACTATCATAGTGGACAAATTCCCTTACTAAACTAGTTCACTCATCATTCCAGCCCTTATTATCATATGATATATCCATCTTTAAGCAATGCATTAGAGGGTAATATTATTTTAGTCCCACCCATCACATACTAAAAAACATATATGTGTGTTCTTCTAGATCATAAAATATTCACTATATAATAACCTGTTGAAATGAAATAGGTTTCATATACATTTCATATTTTCATTGTAGAATAACTCGTGGAAATGAAATGGGTTTCATAAGGTTTTCATCATAACATAATTAACCAGTGCAAAAGAAACAGGGTTCATATAATTATCCTTATATCATAGTCATCATAATACATCCAAATAATTAAAGTGTATTTTATCATTAGATCATATCCTCATTAGAGAATAAGTAAGATCAAAGTATATTATCATAGACAAAAAATACCTTTAATATAACCCTAGATCATTTCTGGATAAAAATACTCTTTTCACTTTAAAATTGCTTATTTAAAATATAAAAATTTCCCAAATATTAGGGATTTTTTTTGAAAATAACTTTGAAAACTTGTAAATGAATCTTAAAATCATTGATTTTTCATGATGGTAGGAAATTTTTTCCATGTTTTTTACATTAAAACAAATAATCCTTTCACATTTTCAGTAAAAAGTCAAGAGTACCTCATTTGAAAAATGATAAGAAGATTCATTTTAAAAAAAATGGAAATAGTAAAACATGGGTAAAAATGAATTTAAATAATCATTAAATATTATTAAAATAATTCTGTAAAACATTTTATAAAACATTAAAATGGAATATTAATGTTTTTTTATCGAAGAGAGAAATAATTTTTTTTACTTAAAAAACATGCTCTTGGTCTCTTAAGAACTTAAAGTGAGGAAAATGAAAGGAAAAAATGTATTTTCAAGAAATAAATATATTATAATGTAATTAGTGGGATTATTGATAGATATTACATAAAATTTATTCATAAAAATCTTAATCATAAATAATATCGATAAATAATGAGATTGGAATATAAATCCCCACTTTGGTAACTTTCAAATCAAAACCTCATGAAAGAGAGTACCATATATGGATATGTATATCTCAATATTTTTCATGATAATAATTATAAAATACATTCATGGGAATTATATGCACCATATAAAATAAATAAATGGTCAATATGGAATGTTTCTCACATAAATAAAAGTGATATGGGAAACTCTTGCCTCAAGTTCGAATTGCTTTGAAAGTGCTCTAACCTCCAGTATAATAAATTTAATTTTATTATAATTCTATATAATAATCATTAAAATACTTAAAATATCATATATTTTCCACTTATAACACTTCACCACCCATTTATCTATAATTCTTTATTAAAATCATCATTTTTAGGTGTTAACTATTTCATTTTTCATAAAAATTTTGGTTCAATAGTTCCAGTACTTGAACTTTTATCATGGTTCCATAATATCCATAATGTTAATAATGATATAAATATCATATATATCCATTAATTATATATTTATATTCACCAATAAAATTTAGATATGGAAAAATTAATTGTTCAATTCATGGAGACAGTAGGTCATACATACATATGAATATTGTTTTCACTTTTTGATAGATGGAACAAAATAAAGGTAAATAATAATTAACTAGGATTATTATATCATATATATATCATATATATTAATTAAATTTATCCTTATTACCATCCATTTAAATCAAAAATGTAAAATAGGTCACATTGCTTCATGGAGGTGGTAGTCCACACGTACGCACGAGCAACATTATCATTTTCAAACAGATTGGAAGGTAAAAAGGTAGATATGGTATTATAATTATAGAAGTATAATTATATAATAAATATAATTTATAAATTTTAAAAACATTATAATAACCATCCATGTAATATGGTGATATAAAATGAATTGTATCGCTATGTGGAAGCAGTAGTCCACATGTAATCTCAGGCGATACTTTTGCTTCACATTTAATGGAATAAAAGGTGGATATTTGTGGTACAATAATCATAATAAAGTTTAATTATGTTTAGTAAACTTAATTTATTATTTTATTATGAATACTATATATTTATAGAAGTTGGAAGAAGAAATAAATTGAAAGATGTTGGGTAATACAATTAGTTTTCCTTCAGTTGGCCTCCTTTAGATCCTTTATTAAGAACCCTTGGAAAAGTATTTTAAGAATACCATCACCTATAATTCATGAATAGTAATTTTATAAGATATTTTGGTAGGTTTTATTCGATCTATAAGGCTCAAATTGGTTTAAACAAGAGAAAGGCGGGGTGTCCTTTTATAATTTATGGAGAGGACACACTTGGAATTTATTAAAAGATTAAAATATAATAGTAATTCTAAATTAAAATGCTTTAAAATAGCCAAAAATTTAAAATTTGGGATAGTATAAGTTTTAAATATTTCTATAAAATAGTATTTGGAAAATTTTAATTGAAATTTTCACCCTTAATTCTTAGTTTAACCCCCCCCCCCCCCCATAGTAAACTCATTTTAACCCAAACCGTGGTGACAAATTTTTACAGTTTTTACTATTCATTATGACCAAAAATGAAAGTTGAATCATAAAAAAAATTACATGCTTACTAAAAATATGGAATCCATTTTATCAAATAGAATATATAAAATTTCAATAAATTAATTTTAAAATAAACTCACAAAACATGACGAAAAATGGTTTTCAAGAAAAAATGTTTTATTAAGTATATAAAGTTTTTATACAAAAATACACATAAAATTAATTAAAATGGCCATAATTGAATTATTTAAACTATAAATTAACTAGTTTTACTTTTAAAATCATTTTAAAATAAAATTTAACTTTATAAATTCTTTAAACGGGAAGACAGTTTTCAAATATCAATATTTTTCACTAGTCATCAAAAAATTAATCTTCTCCAAAAAAATCTCAAAAATTCACTCTAAGATAATACTGAAATGTTTATTAAAAAAATTAAATTAATTTTTTCAAATAATTTTATAAAATTGGAGAAAATTAATTTTATTATTTTATTATAAAAAGCAATGAAAACTATTATTGAGGGAGAAACATATTTTTGATTCATATAAAGACTTTACTAAAAATTGATTACTTATTTATCAATAAATTTGATTTATATAAAACCTTTATATATATTTTTAAAATTTGTTTATTCTTATTCATAATACCAATTCAATGGATAGGTTTTAATGGTATACTATATTATAGTGCATTTAGACTCAAGGTTGTGTATATTATAAGATATTAAATAAATTAAATTTTTTAAAAAATATATCATAAAATATTAGGGTTTTTCATTATACCCCCATTAAATTTAATTTAACCCTAAAAATTATGTCACTATGATAAAAATAAGTTTTTGTATCTCTATTTAACTTCATCCTCATGTTCTTATATAGCTTCTTCAAATTTCTGATTCCTCCAATAAACTTTAACCAAGTGGATATTATTGTTCTATAGCACTTTATCTCTACGATCCATGATTTCTAATGGTTTTTCTTCATAATAAATATCATGCTCTAGTGGTATAACCTTTGATTTCAATACATGTGAATTATTGTGTGCATAATTCCTTGGGAGAGATACATGGAACACATTGTAAACTTGAGAGAGGTTCGATGGTAGTGCCAAGTGATAAGATACCATACCTACTCAATCAAGAATATCAAAGGGACCAATGTACCTGGGGCTTAGATTTCTCTTATTTCAAAATATCATAACCTTATTATATAGAGAAATTCATAATAATACCTTCTCATTAACATCTAATTCCATATTTCACAATGATTATTAGGATAAATTTTATGTCGACTCTAAGCTTCCATAATGTGTTGTTGAATGGATCTTAATTTCTCTTCTATTTCCTAAACAATATCAGGTACCAATAGATTTCATTCTCCAAATTCATACTAGTACATTATATTTCTATACATACTTCGATAGAGGATATCATTTTGATCCATCTAAATACTCAAGTGAAAGCTATTGTTATAAGAGAATTCAAAAAGAAGAAGGTGTTGATCCCAACCACCTTTGAAATCCAAATAATAAGATCTATGTATATCCTTTAGGGTTTTAATTGTTATCTCAAACTGACCATCTATCTAAGAATGATAAAGAGTACTAAAATATAACTCTAAATATATAGCTTACTAAATATTTCACCAAAACTTCTAGGTAAACCTCAAATCTCAATCAGATATAATAAAATTTGGTACCCCATGCCACCTTACCACATCCTTAATGTATATTCTGGAAAGTTTATCAGGATAAAAATATTCCTTGATAGTAATAAAGTGTGCTAACTTCATAAGGTGATTTACTACAACCCAAGTAACATTATTATCTTTATATATTTTAGTGAGTATGATGAAAAAAATCATAGTAATGTTTTCCTATTTCTATTCTGGTAAGGGTAATGGTTGTAACATTCCCTTAGACTTCTATATCTCATCCTTAACTTGCTAACATACCAAAAACTGAGATACATACCCTTTAATATCTCTATTCAAGTTTTCCCAGCATAAATACTTCTTTATATCTCTATACATCTTCATACTTCCAATATTAATAAAAAATAATGAACCATGAGTTTTATCCAACATTTCCTTCTTCAAGTATGATATTGATGGGAAACATACACGGTTCTTGAACCTTATCATTCCATCACAATCAAGGTTGATCTCAAGAAAATTTCTAACCATATTTTGTAACTCTACATCTTCCTTTTTCACCACTTTAATATTTATCGGGATAGATTTTTGAACACTCATTTGAGAAAGACAATATTTTTCCCCTTCCATCAATATTTCCATATGCATCTTTTTCAAATCTAGAAATATTAGATCTTTTGTTATACTCATCATAAATAATCTAGCATGATCATTTTGACTCAAAGCATCATCCACCTTGTTCGCTTTCCCGAATTGATGATGTATTAAGAAATCGTAATCTTTAATCAACCTCAACCATCTTCTCTTGAACATGTTTATATCTTTTTAAGTGAATATATACTTAAAAAATTTATTATTACTATATATTTCACACCTTTCTTCGTAAAGATAATGCCTCTATATCTTTAATGTGAAAATTACTATAGCTAACTCTAAATCATGAGTTGGGTAATTTTTCTCATTAACCATCAATTGTCGTGAGGCATAAGATATCACCATATCATTCTACATAAGGGTGCATCCCAATCCCTTCTATAAAGTATCAATATAGATCACAAACCCTTATCCACTATAGTATAGTGTTATCATAGTTTATCTGACTAATATTCTCTTTAGTTACGATAAATTTTCATCACGTTCATTTTTCTAAAGGAACTTGGATCCCTTTTAAGTTAACTTGGTGATTGTATTAGAAAACCATGGTAAATTTTACACAAAGAGTTGATAATATCCACCCAAAACAGGAAAATTAGGGATCTTAGTCACTATGGTCAGTCTAGTCCAATGTTCAATAACTTCTCTTTTATGGATCCATATAAATACCCTTTCTTGAGATTATTTGTCCCAAAAATGAAACTTTTTTATTTCCAAAATTCACACTTGGTAAATTTTTCATACAGTTTATGCTTCCTTACAATCCTTAAGTGATCTTCATGCTCTTCCTTTCTCTTTGAATATATAAGAATATCATCTATAAATACTACCACAAATTGATCAAAGTAATCTCTAAAGACTATATTCATTAAATCCATAAATATAGTAGGGGAATTAGTAAGACTAATTAGAATCACTATAAATTCATAGTGTTTATACCATGTATGGAATATTTTATTATGTATATCCTTATTTTTGAAACTCAATTGATGATATCTATAATGAATTTCAATCTTGGAAAAATTTTGAGCTCTACATAGTTTATCATAAAATTCATCAATATGGGGTAGAGGATACTTGTTATTGATAGATATCATTTTAAGATCATGATAATCAATATAGAGTCACATTGATCTATCTTTCTACTTAACAAAAAGAACAAGTGCACCCCAAGGTGATGCACTTGGTCAAATGAATCCCTTATCAAGATTCTCCTTGAGTGGCTTCTTTAATTCCTGAAACTCAATCAAGACCATTATATAAGGATTATTTAAAATAGGTATAGCACCAGGTATGAGTTATATTGAAAACTCAACTTTTTGATTAGGTGTAAAACTGGGAAACTCTTTCGAAATGGCATTAAAAAACTCATGCACAATAGGCATATCTTTGATTCTGAGTTTCTCCCCAACCATATAAGATAAACATCCCTTTTAAATAGGAATCAAGACCCATATAATTAATGTGATTTTCATTGGAAGTTCATATTTATTTTCACACTGGTATATGGTCATATATTGGTTTTTAATATCAAATGTGGCTTCCCTTCCTCAATAATTGATGTGGGATTTATGTAAAAAATACAATACATGCCAAAGATAACATCAAATTCAACCAAATAAATAATAGTGATATTTTTAGGAATAAAATTCCTATAAAATTAAATTGGATAAGAATAATATATTAGATATATTATAATCATACCATTAGGAGTTCTAACTACTAATTTAACATCTAATAATTATGGATATGAATTAATATTCCTTGAGAATTTTCTTGATATACATAAATTCATATAACTAATCTCAAATAAGATACTTAAATATTTTAGTGTATCTGTAACCACCTAAACTTTATCATTATATTTTCAATCCATTATTAAAACAAAAATTCTTGTCATTACCATCTAATATATTTTATTAGAGTGATCAATCATGAAAAAACATTCATAGGATTTCTAAATCATGACACGTTATTTTTAATCTATTTCACCTCAGGTTTAACCTAATCCATTTATGATCATCATCTATTCAAATCCATCATAATAGTTTGTAAAAAAAAATTGAATTAACCTAAGAATATTCCTAAGGAGTGTAAAACCTAGTGCATAGTATGGGAAGACTCACCGTGCACTAGAATTATGGATGAGATATACTTGACCAACTCTTTTCAATGTTATTACCCTAGATGCATCTGTTCCAAAACCATATCTACTTGTAGTATACTGATAGGGTTATTTTTCTAATAAAACTACACTCCTTTATTTACCATAACATAATAAATTATCCTATACTTATGATTGAACTCAGGGTTCTCACTAAAGTTTCCTCATCCTAATTTTCAAAGGTAACTAAAACTTTCTATGATGCCGACTATAGCAACCCATACTTTTCATATGTAAATATTACAACTTATTTAATGAATATTCATTACATAACATTATGATCCATTCCAAAATCTTATAGTTCTAGTGTCTTTGTAAACATGGATACATAAACAACATGTTCATAATATATCTACATCATATCCCACTAATTTCTTCATAACTATAACCCTTATTAGTCATATCATACTTAAAACTTTTCTTCATAACCTGGGGAAAGGAAACATAGGAAAGGGTGAGCTATGATGCTCAGTAACGGTAAAAAATGGGGATATAAATGATCACTTTAACATAATATGAGTATAATGTTATAAGAACAAGATCATAAAATTATAAAACCATACCCTATATATTATATATCATAATCTTCAGTCATGGTATAAAGCTTGGTAGTTCATAATACATGAATCATAAAGGAATCAAATAACATAAGTCATGAGTGCATAAAATTGGCATAAGATATAATTTTTTGGCACATGTATAATCATAGAAAATCATTTTCTTAGTCAATTATCACTACTAAGACTATCATGGTGGACTAGGTTCAATCCATATTCCATAATATCCTTAGTCAAAGTTCACTCCCAAGACTATTATAGTGAAAATAATCCTTTACTGAACTGGGTTCACACCCCATTATAGTTTTTATTATCTCATTAGATATCCATATTTAGACAATAAATTATATGGATATATAATTACAATCCTAACCATCATATAATTAAAATAATATATTTTTTTACACTAGATTATAAAACATTCTTCGTAGCATAACTCATGGAAAGTAAATGGGTTCCATAGACATTTCACCATTTCATCATAGAATAACCCATGGAAACAAAAAAGGTTTCATAAGGGTTTTATCACAACTTATTTACCCCTTGGGAAATTAATGGGTTTTATATAATCATCCTTAAATCATCATCATCATAATGAATCCACTTAAATTGTTGTAAGGAGGCAACATGATATAAATTAAATCACTCCATGATATATTTATCATTTAATTATAAGTTTTACATAGATTTTAGTTCCATTTTATTTACCTTTTAGTTGTATCCTTAAATTATATCACCTTTAATTCCCTATATAATTAAATAAACACAACATATATTAGAATAAGGTGGGTTTTAATTTTCTTATTAATGAGATAAATGGGGTTGAAAGTTACTTCCAAGCCCAAAATTCATTTCTCAACTCTAGATTTATGATAACTCTTTATGTTTACTCCTTTGATTTTCCAAACATGAATTTCCTTAGATAGCATGGTATCCTTACTTTATTAAACTTTATTCTTATATGTAATAGTCTTTTTCACATCACCTAACAAGGTATATAATAGCCCAACCCAATCCACTATCTTTAGAAGGACCAGAAGGACACTAAACATAGGTTATATCCTTTAGACACCAAAGGATGGAAATAAATGATAAGGGTATAAGTATTATTTAGGGGATGATTTACCCTAAAATAATGTAACTTGTAGTAACAAACTCGATAGAATAAATTGAACATGATTCGTGATATAAAAACCAATTGAAA
This sequence comes from Viscum album, assembly GCA_963277665.1. Classification (NCBI taxonomy): domain Eukaryota; kingdom Viridiplantae; phylum Streptophyta; class Magnoliopsida; order Santalales; family Viscaceae; genus Viscum; species Viscum album. The sequence goes on along the minus strand of OY728152.1, from coordinate 991,114,301 downwards.
TCCAAATACATAATAAACCAAAATATATATAATCAGAGTTGTAGAATTAGTAAATAAACCAATTATTCTATTCAAAAACCCAAATACACAAAGGAACTAATGTGGAACCATGACCAACCCTGCTACAAGATCATCTCCAAGCTTCGTCTCCCAAAGGACATGAATACAACATCAGGGTGATCCTCTAGTAAAGTATGAGACCTTCCCCTTTCTTTTATCATGGTAAACATCATATACATATACACCAAGGTTCATATTAAGGGGGTGAGTATAAAAAATAAGTAGTAAAACCCAATGACATCCCACACATTCCACTAAGACAAGAACAAGTTATCTTATTACAATAAATAATAAATAATATGTTAATGAAAACTATGATAGGATGAAAAGTCTATTAGATAAGATAAAACATAGTAAAAATTAACATAACTAACTCTATGAAGGTCTCTTATGTCATGAACCCACACACCCATGCAAGTTTCCAACCAATGGATTCCTAATACACAATATACTATGAAAATTTTATACTCTCAAGTAGTACCCATACCTCTAGACCCTAGTCATAACCTAGAGGTAAAATCTAGTGTGCCCCAACTATGGAATAGGTATCCAAGTCCAAACTAACTAGGCCCCCAATATGTATCATTAACTCACACACCCATGTCCTAGAAAAGTTTTCGTAATAAAAAAATTGAAAATAAATATCACTTTCTCATTTTTTTTTTCAAACACGTTGTGTGTGTCACACACAACTCAAAATTTCTAAATCAAGTGATAAGAGATATTTTCATATTTTTCCATTATAAAATATTAATAATATATTTAGAATACCAAGCCTCTAAGTTATAAGGACAAGTGGAAGAGAAGAGAATCCACCTACCTCAAATGAAATTGTTTCGAAGAATTTCTCCACAATATATATCACACTTTGATATTCTAGAATTTATTTTTTTTTAATAAATTAAATGTTTTCAATAGATTTCATTAAATGTAACACCAAACTTGAATGAACAATGATACATTAAGACCTTTTTTACCTGGTCGTTGGATCATAGGGTACAAATAGAAAAAAAATATATATTATTAAATATAATTATAATAATGTTTTTTATTAATATAAATGTATTTATTTATGTTTATAAAATAATCACTTGGTTTTAGTAAAATTATTTAATGATAAAATACCTATTTTTTGAAGAATTGTATTTTTATCCATATTATGTATTTTTATATAATCAAAATATATTAACAACTACTAAAAATGATTTTAATGAAATTTGTTAATACATTATATAAATAAATTAATAATAATTCATGAATTTATTATCAATTGGTTATAAATGAAGATAAAATCATTTGAAGGTAAAAAATAAACATTTTTTAGAAAGTTATTTTTATGTGCAAAATGTGATTTTATCTTAATAAATTAAATAAATTAATATTTATAAATTATTTTAATTAAATTTATATATTATTTATTAAATAAAAAAATTATAATTCATATAATGGTTTTTATTAGTCAAGTAATGAGAATAAATTTAGTTGTATGCTTAAAAGTTCATTTTTGTAAAAACAGTTGTTGTATTTTGTGCACTTGTTTTAAATTTAATTTCTACTACTTATAGAAATTTAATTTGATAAAATGGTTTCCATATTTTTAATCATAATTTCCAAAAAAAATTAATTATGTCACTTTCATTTTTTATATTGAATAGAAACTATGGTAAAAAAATTACTTCAGTAAAGGTTAAAAATGGTTAACAAGGGGGTTAAACTATAAGATAAGGTTTAATATGGAACTTAAAATTGTTTAAATTTGATTAGATAAAGTGTTTTATAACTTGAACTATCTTATATTCAATATTTTTTCCATTTTTTCCACATGTTATTGAATATGTATTTATTATATGTTGATGTTTTAAGTGTTTACAAACTTTCCACCCACATCAATTATAAAAGGGAAGCTCATCTCTTTAATTATTCATGAATTTTTTTTAATATATTTTATAAAATCCTTGCCTATATACCATCATAAATTTACTACCCATGTTCTATAATACCTAATATCACCAAAATACCAACCTTTAGAGGCTTAAGGTGTAATCCAATTGAGGTTTTCCAAATAAGAGGTATAAATCTTAACTGAGTGTTTCCATGTTGGTTTCTTCTTCCACCCCCTATAAATATTCTATATCCATTATAATATAATAAAATTATTATATTAAATATAATATAATTTTATTATGTTCATGTAATAACCCTTTTTCATTACCTTTTTCATCCAATGGGAAATGAAAGAATCGCTTGTGTGTAAGTTCAGATTATCGTCTCCATGAAGTGATGTATTTCATTTTACATAACCACATTTCATGGTTGGTTATTATGATGTATTTAATTTTTATATATAATATTTATGAAATAAATATAATTCTTTAATTAAAATATATTATCTAACTTATTACTTTTCCATCAATTGTAAAATGATAATGTCGTCTATGTGTACGTGTGGATTAGCACCTCTATGAAGCGATGTGACTTGTTTTCATCTCCATTTTACATAGATGGTAATAATTATATATTTAATTAATATATATGATATATATTATATAATTATTATTATTTAAATTTGATCTAATATTTACCTTTTTTCATTTCATCCATCTAAAAGTGGAAACATCACTTGTCTGTATGTACAGACTACCGCCTTTGTGAAGTGATGTAATTATTTTTTTCATCAACACCTTATATGGATGATTATAAAAATGTATATAATGAATAAATATGATAATTATTAAATTATTATTATATAAATAATTAAACCATGAAACAATTTCAACTACTGAAACCTTTATATCAAAACACACATGGAAAACGAACTGGTTTTCACTTGAATAATAGATTTTATAAAGAATTTTTAATAGATGGGTGATTATAAATTATAAGGGAATAATATATAGTTATATATATATATATATTAATATTATTATATTATATATTTATAATAAATATATTTTTATTATATAGGATTTTTGAATTCATACGAAGCAATACGGGACTTGAGGTAAGGGTTTATATTACAATCTATTTTTTGTTTTAGGATAGTCCATATTAAATTTATATTGAGGTAAATTGTATTATATTTACCCTTTATCCCCATATATTTTATTCTCATATGTTTATTTGAGGGGTTTAAATTATTTTATTACATTTCCCTCTCTTTGGAACTTAAAATGATTGAGAAAATTTTTTTAAGAAAATTGGACTTATTTCTCCTTTTATGTTGGGAATCTTTCTCATCCATGTATATATTCTTAAAAATGTTTTATGGAATTTTTTGTCTATAATTAAATGTTTTATAAAGTCTTTCTTACTACCTTTTACTTTATTTGTAAATTATGAAAATAAATTTTTTCAAAAAAAAATTGCATGACTCACTTTTGAATTTTTACAAAAGTGTGAAAGTAATTTTTTTCTTTTAACTTGTAAAAAATGAGTTAATTTTCTCATAGTTATTTATTTAATTATTCATAAATATTACCTTACAAGTATCAATGGTTTTATAAATAAAATCTTATTCCCGTTTGTTCTGTGAATTTTGGTTTTAAAAATAACCAAAAGAAAAAGGATTTTTATCTTTTTTAAAAGAGTATTTTAAATAATTTTATAAAAGAGATTTTGCATCTATGTTAACATAATTTAAGGATTATTATGTTTCAACATGGATATTATCTTATTATTACATATGATTTTATGGAGTAATTATGCTGAGGATGATGATCTTAGGATGCTTTCCTAAAACCTTCTTCTTTCCCATGAGTAAATTAAGGTATGATGAGATAATGAATTCTATTATGATATCATCCACTTCCTTTATATGGATAGATTGTGATTATTTGATGATGATATTTTTACAAAAATAATTTTATTTTACAAGTATTATGTTGTTATTATATCATTAATTTTTTATGTTCTTGTGGCACACATATGTATGGTTTTCATTTTGCAGCTAGTGGGCCCGAAATTATATATCCCTCCAATGCCTTAGGTAATGATTAATGTCTCATGAGATAATATGAAAGAGGATGGGTAGTAAACCTATTCCATAAATGAATTGGTATTGGGAGTTAACTCATTCCTTGAATGAATTAGTATGGGGAGTTAATCCATTTCAGGGATGAAAATAGGTTAGGTAGTGAACCTAATCCATTATAGGAATTTTTCCACTATGTGATGATGGTTTTGGCAGTGATCCTTGACTAATGAAATGATTTTATATTCTTATAATTTTTTCACATAATTCCTATAACATATTATTATACTTATAAATGTGACACATAATTCCTATTACATGTTCATATGCTTATGATATACTCTGATGTCCCATGATTGATTAATGATAATTCATCACTCTTATAACTCATGTATTTTTAAGTAATAAATATTTATATCATGAATCCTAATTTATGATCTATGACTGATTGGTTATGAAATTAATAGTTTATTATCATAATCCTATACATGTATTATTATCTTATGCTTTTTATACGATCATCAGTTGATATCTCCCATGTTTTCCCTTACTGAGCATCAGAGATCACCTTTTCTTATGTTTCCATTTTACCCTGGTTATAAAGAAAGGTTTTAGGTGGGTTATGTATGAGAAGGGTACTGTGAGAGAATAAACTTTTGAGAGATGTTGATTATCTTTAATTAAATAAGTTTATTATGTATCTAGTCTCTAAATATACTAAACCTTTATGGTTATGGGGAATGTATTATTTTAATGTGTATTGAATATTCATCTAAAATTATTTAATATTTATGTATGTTATGTTTGGTTCACCTTAGTTGGTATTAGATAAGGGTTTAGTTATTTTTAGATATTAGGATATGGTAAATATGAGTATAGTACCTAAGACAACCTATGATTAGTTAAAAGTGATATAGGGTAAACCTAAAAGTTTCCTAGGTTGATAAGAAGGTTTCATAATTTAAGATATCTTAGGAATGATTTTCGTGATTATATGGTCACTCACACTAATTATTGTAGCTTGATTATTACACTATGATTTTTGGTTTTAGTCAATGGATATAACTATAAGGAATCTTCCTAATAAATAATTTTATGGACAATGTAATGAAAAACTAAATGGCATGGGATCTAGAATAAAAAATTATATTGTTATGCTCATGTAACTCCCTCAATACATGAACCATGTTGAGCTTTAAAATTATAAAAGGAGGTATAAACACACCATTGATTATTTCATGAGGAAACATCCACCTTCTTTTAGTGGAACCTATAATCTGTTAGTGGCCAACAATAGATAAGTACCACTTAAAATATGTTATTAATTATCTAATTATTGGATCATGATAAAGTTATCATGTCGATATATCATTTGGAAGGAAAATAAGATCAATAGTGGAATATTATTAAGAATATGAGGCGAGAGTAATAAATTGACTTTATGGAATGGAATGAGTTTAAGATATTATTTAACAATAAGTACTTTCCCTGAACTCTTTTCACTAAAATAGATAGGGAATTCCTAGAACTAAAGAAAAATGATAATGAATCCATCAATACCTATAAGAAAAAGTTCACAAGACTTGTAAGGTATGTTTTGGGATTTATCATTGACCTTGAAAGAAAAATTTATTGATTACTTAGTGTATTGAGACCAAGTATTTGAAATTAATTGGCTATAATAGAATTTTATAGATATTATGAAATCATTAAACATTGTCTCAAACTATAAATGGAGGTTAGAGGCTCTCATTATTCTCATAGTTTTGGGGATAAAAAGTGAAAGTTGGATTTTCAAAGAAATTCCAATAATAAAATCAATGGAGTAAATAAGATTAATTATCCTTCATGAAAAAAGTGTGGAAGAAAGAATAAGGAAAACTACCTTATGGGGTATGGTAAATATTTTAAATATGGAAAAGAAATCCATCAACCAAATGAATATTGAAGTGATGAAGAGGGAAGTCAATAAAAGGAATAGTGAGAAGGATCAACCGAATATGCCACCCATATACCAATTCTATAAATATAAGGATTATGGAAACTATTCCCATGAGTGTATGAATACGAGGGTTAATAGTGAAAATCAGTGTTATAAACCTCTTAGTCCAAGAGACAAATGGAAATCTCATGTGATCACAACTACTAAAGTGGATCATGAGAGTGAATTTTGGAAAGGTACAATTATCATCCACTATAGATATTTAAATGTCTTATCTGATTCTATCCCAATCCACTCTTTTATATCTGAATAATTATATAATGGTATAAAATCACCACCTTAATTATTAGATGTTGATTTGGTGGTAAAAACTCATAATGGAATGATGATCACATATTAAGTTTATTTCTCCTCTCCAATATAATTTTATGGTAATGTTCTTCCTGTAAATATTGTTATTCTCTCTCTAGTTGAATTTGATGTTATATTTTCCATGGATTAAATTTGTTTATATAGATCCAATATCAATTTACAAGGAATGGAAACCACATTTTATATTCTCAATCAGACTATTATCATTATTTGGTTCAAGGATTAATATAAACTTTTAATGAAAATTTCTTCTATTTTATACGTCTTACTACCTATTCATGAAGGATATATATCTCAAATGGTTAGGGAGAAACTAAACAATGAATATATGCCTATTTTACAAGAATATACTAATATATTTCCTAAATAATTTCCTAGTATTCCCCCAAATCATTAATTTTAGTTTTTAATAGAACTCATACCTAGTGTTACACCTATTTCAAAGACTCTTTATATATGTCCCAATTAAGTTTCATGAATTAAAGAAGAAACTTGAGGAGAATATATAAAGGAGATTCATACACCTGATTTTATTACAATAGGGTGCAACTATTATTTTTATTAAGAATAAATATGGTTCAATGCATATTTTCATTGATTATTGACAACTTAACAAGATCATTATCAAGAAAAAGTATCATTTTACCCATATTGATAACCTATTTGATCAACTATGTGGATATTAATACTTTTTAAAGATTGTAATTTATTTATAATATCACTAATTGAGGGTCAAGAAGGATTATATACCCAATACAACCTTTTATGTGAGGTGTGGTCATTATGAATTTATAGTTATGTCATTTGGACTTACCATTCCCCCACTATCTTCATAGATCTAATGGATAGAGTCTTTAGAGATTACCTTGATAAGTTGGTGGTAGTATTTTTAGATAATATTATTATATATTCAAAGTTAAAGTAAGATGATGAAGATCTTTTGAGGATTGTGTTGATGACCCAAAAGAAGTATAAGTTGTATGCCAAATTTACCAAATGAGAATCCTGGATACAAAAATTTTCATTCTTGGGTTATATAATCTCAAGAAATGGTATATCAGTAGATTATTCAAAGACATAAGTTATTAACCAATGGTTGATACCAACCATAGTGTCTGAGATCTATATTTTTTTTGTTAGATATATACTACCAATGATTTATGATATATTTATCATGACTATATAACCCCATAATCAAGTTTACATGGAAGGGATCTAGGTTCTTTTGGACAGATGAATGTGAAGAAAATTTTAAGGAACTAAATAGAAGTTTGATCAATGCATCTATACTCACACTACCCTATACTGGAAAAGGGTTTATGATCTATAATGATGAATTAAAGAAGGTACTTGGATAAATCCACATTTATAATGACAAAGTTATAGCGTATTCCCCACATCAATTGAAAATTCTTTAGAAAAATTACTTGACTAGTGATTTGAAGATGGCAGCGGTAATTTTTGAATTGAAAATATGGAGGCATTATCTTTATGGTGAAACATGTGACATATATACAGATCATAAAATCATTAATTATATATTCACACAAAAATATTTGAATATACACTAAATATATGGTTGTATTTGATTAAAGATTATGATTGATCGATACACTACCACCTTAGGAAGGTGAAAAAGGTGGTTGATTCTTTAAGTCAGAAGGATCATTCTAGTTTTTTCATGATGAAAATTTAAAGAGATATAATACTTATGAATTTACAAAAGATAGATCTTGAAATCATGAGTAAAAGGTACAAATCATATCTTTCTTAGATTAATGTTCAACCATTCATCCAAGTGAGGATTAAAGAGGAAGAGAAGGAGGATGTGGAACTGTATAAGAAGGTGATAAATGTTCCTAAGTTCAACCATGATTATGGTGGAATTATAAGTTTCAAGAACTGAGTGTGTGACTCATCAATACTAGTATTAAAGAATGATTTATTGTATGAATATCATAGTTAATTATTCTTTACTAATCCAGTAAGTATGAAGATTTATAGAGATTTGAAGGATTATTTCTAGTGGGACAACATGAAAATGGATATTGTAGACTATGTGTCTTAATGCCTGGTATTTCATCAAGTTAAGGATGGGAGATATAATTCTAATGGGATGTCACAACCATTACCTATACTAGAAATGAAATGGAAAAACATAACTATGTATTTCATCATCAGACTCTCCAAAAAATCTAAAGGTCATAATGTTATTTGGGTTATAGTTTATCACATTATGAAATTATTTTAGTTTATTATTATCAAAACATATTTCTATCTTTATAAAATTCTCAGTATATGCATTAAAGAAGTGGTAATGTTGTATGGAGTACCACATTCTATTGCTTCTGATTGTGATTTGAGGTTTACCTTGAAGTTTTAGTGAATTATTCAGCAGGTGTATAATCCTTAGAAATATGTTTAGTTTTAGAGGATCATTAAAACCCTATAATATATGTTGAGATATTTTTCTATGGATTTCAAAGGTGATTGGATTCAACACCTTACTCTAGTCAAATTTTCTTAAAACAATATATTTTACTCAAGAATTCAGATGGATTCTTATGAATACCTATATGAAGGGAAGTGCAGAACTCTAACATATTGGGATGATGTTAGAGAAATAAAGATATTGGTACTTGAGATATATTATCAAATGGTAGATAAGGTTAGAGACATATAGTAGAACATCAGGTAATCTCATAGTTAATAGAATATTTATGTTAATAATCATTAGTGAGATCTGGAGTTTGAAGTTAGTGATAAGGTATTACTATGAATATATCCTTGGAATAATGTTATGATATTTGGAAATAAGGTAATGATGGTCCCTAGATATATCATACCTTTCAATATTATTGATCATTTTGGGATGGTAACTTATCACTTGAAACTTCCTTCTAACCTCTCCCAGGTTCACGATGTGTTCCATATATCTCTTTTGGGGAAGTGCATACCTAATTCTTTACATGTACTTAACTCATAGGTAATACCATTGGAGAATAATATTTATTATTAGGAGAAAATAGTTGAAATATTGGATCATATAGACAAAGTACTATAGAAAAAGACAACTAACCTATTTAAATTTTCATGGAAGAATCATAAATTCGAGGAAGCAATGTGGGAACCTGAGGATGCGATGAGGCAAAGGTATCCTCATTTGTTTGGATTAAAGTAATGGAATTTTGAGGGTGAAATTATTATAAAGTGGGTAGAATGTGATGCCCTAATATTTTATAATGTATTTATTTTTTATAAATTCAAAGTGTTTGATATATTTCTTTACATGTTACACAAAACTTGAATGATCCATGATATATTATAACATTTATAATCTGGTTATAGGATCAATGAGTATGAATAGGGATAACCATATTATGAAATATAAGTATATTTTTTTCATTAATATAAATATTTTGATTTATTCTTAGAAAATAAGCACTCAATTTTAGTAAAATCATTTAATGATAAAATAACTATTTTTTGAAGAATTGTATTTTTCTACATACTATTTATTTTTATCTAAAAAATATATATTAATCACTTATAAGAAATTATTTTAATGGAATGTATTTATAATTGATATAAATAAATTAATAATAATTTATACATTTATTATCATTTTTTTAGAAATGAAGATAAAATAATTTGAAGGTAAAAAAGATACATTTTTCAGAAAAAACTGTTTTTATGCGCACAATGTGTTATTATCTTAATAAATTACATAAATTAATATTTATGAGTGATATTATTGAAATGTGAAGATTATATATTTAATAACTTTTTTAAACATTCATATAAATGTTTTTACTAGGAAAGTAATGAGAATAAAAAAATTTATGCTTAAAAGTGAATTTTTCTAAAAATAGTTTTCATTATATTTTTCACGCTTCTTTTAAATTTAATTTTTTCAAATTGTATAATTCTAATTTGATAAATGGGTTTCTATATTTTATATAATCATGTAAAAAAATTAATAAATCCACTTTAATTTTTGTTCATAACTAATAGTAACTGTGGTAAAAAATTATTACCTTCGTAAATGTTAAAAAGGGTTAATAAGGGGGTTAAACAGTGAGAAAAGGTTTAAAATGATAGATAAAATTGTCTAAATTTGATTATTTGAAGTGATTTTGACCATAATATGTATTATCTTCTAAAATTTGTCTATTTGGTTCCACTATCACTTGAATATTACTTTATTATATTTTAATGATTAAAGTATTTTCAAGTTTTCAACTCACCTTACTTATAAAAGGGCACCTCTTCTCCTCAATTGTTCACACATTTTGAGAAATCTAGTTTAGAAAATACCTAACAAAATACATTATAAACTTACCTCCCCATATCCAAGAATCCATTTTCACATTGTAGACTAATTGTTGAAGGCTTAATGTGTAAGTCAAATGAGGTTTTCCAAAGAAGAGGTATAACTCTTAACCGAGTGTTTCCATGTTTATTTCTTCTTATGCCTCCTATAAATATTCTATAAAAATGTTAATGTAATAATATAAGTATCTTAAATATAATAAATTGATATTATTTTCATTTCATGGCCCTTTTTAATCTCCCTTTCCATCCAATAATAAATGAAAGTATCACTCATGTGTATGTACGAACTACCATCTCCACAAAGTGATGTACTTCATTTTCTATCAACACCTTTGTTGGGTAGTTATTATGATGTATTTAATGTTTAAATTTGATATTTATGAAATAATTATACTAATTTAATTATAATTTTTTATAACCTTCTTACCTTATCATCCATTGGAAAATGATAATGTCGCCCATGTGTATGTGTGGACTACCACCTCCACGAAGCGATGTGACTTGTTTTTCATTTCCATTTTATATGGTTGATAATAAGAAAAGATTTAATGAATATATATGATATTTATAATATAAATATTATTCTTTAAAGTTTAATTATTATTTACCTTTTTCATTTTATCCATCAAAAAGTGGAAACATCACTCACGCGTACGTACAGACTATTTCTTCACAAAGTGACGCAATTCATTTTTCATCACCACCTTATATGGATGGTTATAAAATTTTATATAATGAATAAATATTATTATTATAACATTATTATGATTATATAGATAATGAAACTATGAACAAGGTTCAAGTTCTAGAACCACCTAATTGAAACACCCATGGAAAACAAACTAATTTTCACCCGAATAATGATTTTAATAAAGAATTATTAATGGATAGGTAATTAGAAATTAAAAGGGAATTTTATATATTAATATATATATATATATGGTCAAGTTATAGATTTATAATAAATTTATATTTATTATATAGTATTTTTAATGTATATTAATCAAGATAGGACTTGATGTAAGGGTTTATATTACAATATCATTTTGTTTTGAAGTTATCTATGTTAAATTTACATTAAGGGAAATTATATGATACTTATCCTTTAAACTGTGATTTTTTTCTTCTTATATTTTTATTTATAGGTTTTTAATTTTATCCTTACATTTCCCTCTCTTTGTTACTTAAAATGATTAAGGAAATGTTTTTAAGAAAAGTTGACCTTATTTCTCTTTTTATTTCGGGAATATTTCTTCTTCATGTCCATGATCTTCAAAATATTTTATATAAGTTTTTATATATAAATAAATTTTTGAGAAAGTTTATTTTTACTACCTTTTAATTTCTTTATAAATGATTAAAATTAATCTCTTCAAAGGTTTTATATATAACTCACTTTTTGACTTTTTACAAAAGTGTGAAATGAATGTTTTATTTTAACTTATATGGCATGAGTATATTTTCCCACTATAATGAATTAAATTATTCATGAATATTCCTTTATAAGTTTCAATGTTTTTACAAAAAAAATACATTTTTATGGGAATTTTTTGTTTAAAATTCTACAAAAATAAAAAGGATGTTTTCTCTTGATTTTCAAAGTGTGTTTTAAATACTTTTATAAAATAGATTTTTCATCTACATAAACATACTTTAAGGATTGTTATGTTTCACTGAGTATGTGATATTATGATTCAATCCACTTTTATGGATGAATTATGATGATGATGATGGTCTTAGGATGATTTCATGAAACCCGTTTCTTTCCCATGGGTTAATTAAGCTATTTTGAGATAATGAATTCTCTTATAATACCATATGGTTCCTTCATATAAATGGATTATGATTATTTGATGATGAGATATTTATGAAACCATTTTATTTTTCATAAGTTATTCTATGATGATATGATGAATTTTTTATGGTCTTTTGGCACACATATGTATGGTTTTTATTATGTGAAGAGTGGGTCCTAAATTATATATCCCTCCAATGAATTGGGTAATGATTGATATCTCATGATATAATATAAAAGAGGATAGGGATTTAACCCATTCCATGAATGAATGAGGATGGGGGGTGAACCTATTCCATGAATGAATGATGATGTGTAGTTAACCCATTCCAAGGTTGAAAAGTGGTTGGGGAGTGAACTCAATCCATTATAGGACTTTATTCACTATGTGATGATGGTCTAGGTAGTGATCCTTGACTAATGAAATGATTTTATGTTTTTATAATCATGACACATAATTACAACAACATTTTCTTATTCTTATGATATTATCTAATTGATTGTGATTTATTAATGATGATTCCTCACTCTTATGACTCGTGTCTTTTGAAATGCTAAAGCTTTATTTCATGACTCATGATTTATGATCTATGAATTAATGGGTATAAACTTCATAAATTATGATCATGATCACATACCCTTATGTTTATCTTATTGTTAAATATGATCCTTGATTGATATCTCTCATGTTTACCCTTAATAATCATTTGACCTCACCCTTTATTATGTTTCCATTTTCCACAGGTTATGAAGAAAGGTTTTAGGTAGGTTATGTCTAAGAAGGGTATAATTAGAGAAGAACTTTCTAAGATATATTGAAGATATTTAATAAAATAAGTTAATTATGTATCTAGTTTACAAATACACTAAACTTTTATAGTTATGGGGCATGTATTATTGTGATATGTATTGAATATTCATCTAAAATGATGAAGTATTTATGTATGTTATGCTTGGGTCACCTCAATCTCATAGATCTATCCCCCCTAACATTCCTTCAATTAATTCCAAGGAAATACCATCAAAAAATATTTCAATCCATAGATATATTCATGAAAACCTCAGTATAGGGTTCCTCTAAATAAATAATGATAAAATCACAATGTATAAGAAGAAATTATAATCTTACCTTCAATTTCCTAGGTTAAATTATCAAAGATCTGTTGAAATCGGCCTTTGTAAGGGAAGGGATCACAAAAATTACCTAGAGTAAGCCTAGGGTTTGAGATCCTAAGTAAAAAGAGGAAGAATTAGAGTTTTTTATATTAAACCATATTAAAAAATCTAATTTTCATGCATAATTAATTATGTCACACGTTTAGGTCGCATAGTTTGGAAAACTAGGTGCCAATTATACAAGTGCTACTAAGTAACACTCAAGGATACATGGTTTGGCTGCGTAGTATAGAAAACCCTGCACTAACCATGCATATATCAATTTTATGAAAATTTTCAAGGTTTCATGGTTTTCCCAAATCAGGTGACAACTGTGAACCTACCCAAATACCTCCAAAACTTTTTTCACGGTTACTTAGGAGGTTTTTTGTGGTTTTTACTAACCATGATCTAATCATGTGGCCTCCCAAAGCCTTCCAAAACATATAAAGACTATCTGTAACATCCTAAAACTCAACCAAACCATTTCAAAACTTGAAATCGTGATATAAAATGGTAAAATACCTCAAACATGGGTTGTTACAAGGAACATGAATTCTCTTATATTTGCTTTATATTCCTTGATATTCTCAACTGGGCTAGCCAAATAATCGTTCATTCTTTAGGTACATGCCCTATTTTCATGGATGTTTCACATGATTTCTCAAGAGTATTTAACTTACCATTTTTTTGTAACCTATCATAAATTTAAAATTCTTATTCACAAATTTCTTCCACCAAACCAATCCTTTTATTTCATTCTTTGATTGATTTTCTTTATTATTCCAAATTTCTTCCCTTAAAACTAATATTCTTTCCATGCTTGAAACTATCCATGATATGGACTTTATTTCCACAATAGAATCATATATTCTATGTTGTAGCATCCTCCTAAATATTTTTATTTGGGTGTTTTTTATATTACTTTTCTTTTTCTTACACCCCAAGGTGAACTCACCATTTTTATTCATTTTATTTTTCTTCAAATTTAGTGGAATTATTTCTTCAATCATAAATGAATCAGGATTGTTAGGTATAAACTACCACTCATCATCACAATGACCTTTTTTTATAATTTTCACAAATGTTCTTGAGACATTAATATTTTTTTGAAGTGAATATATTTACATTATTCTATTTATATTTATTGAACTCAAAATGATTTATATTGACTTCAAATTATCTCCCCATTAATATAGTATTTCTTTGTATTTTAATGATTGAAATATTATTTCAATAATCAATTGTGTGGTGTCAAATATTTTCATAGAACCAACTATAGCACCCTTAGTTTTAGGTACTTAACCCTTTAATTGTTTATTTTAAGTATGTATATTGATTGGATTAAGTTTCGATAATTTTAGAGGAGTTTTGGTATAATTTGTAGGATTTTGTGGAGGTGTGTTGTTTAATCAGGATTAGTAAAAAACCATGCACCCCATCCAAGAAACTATGTGGATTGTGGCAGGAGGGATAGTAGCTCTACAGGATTGGTGTATGGTCTGGACAAAACATGCGGATGTCCAGGAGAAACCATGCAATCCTATTTTCATTGATAAAATAGCTCATGCATAGCTATTGCATAGTTTTAATAACTATGCATGTGCTCAAAAGAAAATATTCAAGCCTACTATCACTGAGATAGTTTCTCTTTCACAATTAGTGCACAGTTTGACTCACTATGAATCATAATCATGCATTGTGTAGTTTCAGATCCTAAAATTGTCGATCTAATTTAGTTAAATTCCCGATACCCCATTTAATTGCGTATTCTTTCATAATCCTGAATTCATTTTCTTCCCAAGGCTTTATAGAAATTCCCATTTTATTCAGTAGATAGTTTTAGGTGATTTAAATCCTGTTGGAGATCCAAATTCACTGGTAACTCTCCATTCTTAGTCATTCTTAATTTTTTTCTTCTTCTTCTCTTTCCCAAAACCTTAGATCTAATCCTATGTAGATATATCCATGTTATTTGATGGGAATTTTGATGTTTTATGGTTTTTTTATGGAAGTAAAGGTATTTTTTATCAGATCTAGATAATCTTTGTGTAGTTCTTCATTTTCGCCTTCATTTTTAAGGTAGGTGGATTATCTCTCAACTCCACTTTATTATAACTTGAAGCCTTATATTGAAATGAATGTTTTTATTGAAATTATTGTGAAACCCCCATGTGATTCTTTATGGAAAACCTATTTAGTGATGGTTTTGTGGAATGGTGGAAATTGTATGGTTTTAGGGAAACCATATCTGATGATAATTTTAAAATAGAGATTTTAAAATTGGGTATTTTTTTTATACATGGAAATTGTTATTGAAATTTTTTATATAAATAAAGGTTTTGATGTGAAATGGTTTGACATGGTTTTTTAATACATGGTTGGTGTGGGTTCTTTTTTAGTATACATGAACTTATGGAAGGGGTGTGTACCATTAGGTCATCTGGTATTGCTTACCTTGTGACAACTTGGTGGATCGAATAGAGACCACTCATGAGTATGGAACTTTCACTTGGGAATGCATGTGTGTATGTGTAGATATGTGAAATCATGGAATGGGTATACCAAATGGAATTGAGAAAGATTTTAAAAGGCTCGTTTTTATTTCTTTACATGGAAAACATTTTTTTCTTTTGATATAAACTATTTTAAATTGGTTTAAAGTGTTATATATATATATATATGTTCTAACAAGTTTTATAATAATGGAATAATTTGGGAATTAATTGGGGAAAACCTATTGAGTTTAGACTCACCCCTTTCTTAAACATTGTTGTGGGTTTTTAGATGTCATCTATTGAGATATAGGTAAATATGATTTATGTAAGTTATTTAGTGATGCTTCTTGATACTATGGGAGTGACTTGACAAGTTGGAGGTTGGAGTAGGTTGGGAGTTTCTATTTGGATATCTTTAGTATTTTTGGTTTTTTTTGTATCTTGATTCATTTGGTTGTGCCACTTGGTTTCCACTTTGTAATCGGATATGGTTGTTGTTTTGGTTATATTTTGAGTTTTATTTTTGTACTCATGCATCATATAGAGGTTTTTTGGTAATTTTATTATGGTTTGAATGTTTATCTTTCAAGGTAAAATCATCCCCCAAATGTTCTTGAGGCCCTTGGAAATTATTTTTATCCTTTGGGGTCTTGGGGATGTCACTTAAAGATAGTAACACCCATCACCTCTTCCCAGGACAATGGTTGAGGGGCAAGATGTTACAAATGGTATTAGTTTGTTTGATCCTTGGGTTTCAGTTTTGTTCAATCCTGAAGTTAGAAATTTTATTAGTCTTGATAAGTTATTCTTTCTCATGGGATAGTGGCAAGGATTAGTATTTTTAGAAATTTAAATATAGAGCATAAAAATGTGTAGCTATCCTCTGTATATTGAACTTCAATTTACTAGGTTGTTTGAGTATGTAAGTGTTTTTAGACACTTCTTCATGATTTTTCACCTCATCAGTATGGGTTTAGCTGATGATATTTTCTTGAAATGAATTGATAGAATGACTTCCCACTAGGACTGCATTGTTCATTATTGAGTTAATGATTTATGGAAATGGTAAGATGTAAGGTTTTTCTTTGAAAAGTGTTGAAATGTTTTTCAAAAGATAATATTTTTAAAAGGCTTGATGGGGGTATTTTGAAAATGGTTAAAAAATTATTGTTGATAAAAATAATAGTGGAACTTATTAAAATGGTAATTTGAAATTACTAAGATTTTATTTGATAGAGAGTTGGACTAAATGGAGTTTTTTTTAATTATAGTGAATGGAATGGGGTAGGGGACATAAGAACCAATCGAAAGAGTCTACTGAGAATGTGGTTTCACCTGAGAAAAAAGTGAACCAATAGTTAGTCCAAAGTGTTTTCTAATATTTTCAAGCTATGGATAGATGAAATATAAAGGATTAACCAAGACAATTGGATCATTTGGTTCAGTTCCAAAAGTATAATCCACCCATCTTTTATGGTGATTCTGAATTTAAAAAAGTAGAAGTATGGTTAAATAGGATGAATTGAATTTTTAATTTCTTTGGGATACCAATAGAGATTAAAGTGAATTTTGAAACATTTATGTTAGAGGATATAGAATGATAGTGGAAGGATTTATCATTTTAGGATATATTGGATAATGGAATGTCATGGGAGGATTTTGAAGAATTTTTAAAAAAAAAATCTATCCTCACATATTCAAGATTGCTAGAATAATGGATTTATTCAATTTGAAGTTATAGAATCTATCTCAAATGGAGTATGCTGATAAATTTATAAAATTAGTTTGATTTTCACTTCAATTTTCTGCAAGTGAATCCTTAAAGGTATTCATTTTTTGAGCCAAGGTTGAAATAAGAAATTCACTCAAAGATTTCCATCCTCTATATTATGGATTATACATAAGTGGTAAATATAGAAAAGTTATAAGAAATAGACATATCAAGAAACATAGTCAGAGGAATAATGTTTATTCCTATGTAAAAGTTGGGAACTCCAATGCTAGGAATAATTAGAGGAGGGACACATATTCTCAAGGGGTGGTATATCTCATAATCATACTATGGGATCGGTCAAATTTCCTCCTTGACCAAAGAGTAAACCTAGATGTTTTCAATGTAGTTATTTTAAGCATATGAAGTGAGATTATATAGAACCACCGAGAGAATGTAACAATTGAAACCATATGGGACATCTTCAGTGTTATTGTCATAGTTCTCCAAGGTCAGGTGCTAAAGATGCATCTTATGCTTCTCTGTAATTTTATGCTTCAACAGGAAGAGTGCAACAGAATAAATATCATTAGTATAATCAAGAAATCCATTGTGATTATAGGAACAGTATGATTACTCAACCTATGAAATCTCAACAAGGAAACAAATTGCACATCGTACCAAGTAATCAATTGTATGGAGATAATCAATTAATCATGGATGATCAATTGGGACCTTCGATAGTGAGAGTTAGGATTCTTTTGAATTATATCCTTATGAAAGATTTGTTTCATAAAAGTGCATACCATTCATTTATTTCTTATCATATCATTGATCTGGTGAGTTTACATGTTGAGATGATTCCTTCTATTTTGAAACTCCAAACACCTTTTGGAAAATGAGAGTGTTAATCTTTGAAATGGGCAGAGTGTTTGATAGTAATTGATTATACTGAGTTGGTATGGGATTTCTATGTGATGGAGATAGATGTATATGAATTGATTTTGGGAATGAATTGGTTTACTAAATTTGAGACCCATATTGATTTTTGTGCATGGAAGGTGAGTTTTAAATCTTCTTATGATGTTATACATCAATTTAAAGGATATTGTACATTGGATACAAGTAAAACAGGACCCTTGGTATAGGTAGTTGGAGCTATCCCTTAATAGTTGATAGTAGTTGCTTTAAAAATGGTAAATGAGAATGGGGATAGATATTTTCTAACCATAGTGTACAAGTTTCTTAATGTTTTTCCTGAAAATTTCTTTGGTTTTCCACCATAAATAGAAGTTTAGTGTATTATTGATCTCCTACCAATGATCATACCAATTTCTATTTAGTCTTATCAGATGAAACTAATAGAATTATGGGACTTTAAGAATCATTTTGAAGAGTTTTAAAGTAAAGGGTTCATCCTAATAAGTACGTCTCTATGGGTATCACCGGTTGTTTTTTTAAAGAAGTCGGATATAAATCTTAGTCTTTTGGTGTGTTATTATAAGATCAACTAGGTTATGATAAAGAATTGGTATCCTCTTCCATGCATTGACAATATATTTTATTAATTTAAGGGATCCTAGTGGTTCTCTAAAATTGAATTTCATTTGGGATATCACCAAATGTAGGTTCATAAGTAGGATATTCCAAATACAACTTTTAGAAATAGATATGGACATTATGAGTTTGTTATTATTCCTTTGGGTCTTATGAATGCACCATCCATCTTTATGTAATTGATGAATCAAATATTTTAAAGGTATTTGGATTCATTTATGGTGAGGTTTTTAGATGATATACTGGTTTATTCTAGTAAAAATTCAAACCATGAGAAACATTGGGTTATAGTGTTGGGTATTTTATAGGAACATTGTCTGTATTCCAAATTATCAAAGTTTGATTTCTGGATAAAAGAGGTATATTTACTTGGCCATTTCATGTCTAAAAAATGTGTTTCTATAGATCCTGAAATGATAAAAGTTGTTATCTCTTGGAAACCATTGAATAATGTATTTGATATATGTAGTTTTGGGGGCTTAGAAGGATACTATAGACATTTTTATGTGTATTTTCATGTTTTTCATCACCAATGATAGCTTTGATGGTGAAAGGTGTTCCTTTACAATGGAATGATGAGTGTCATAAATAATTTCAAGAGCTTAATGTTAGAATTACATCAGCACCTATCCTAATGCTTCCAAAGTTTTTATAGGGCTATGTAGTCTATTGTGATGCATTTGGATATGGGTTGGTATGTGTTCTCATACAGAGATATCTTGTTTCTTCTTATGGATCATGATAGTTATGTTTGCATGAGAAGAACTACCCAACACACAATTTGAAATTGGCTATTGTATTCCATACTTTGAATATTTGGCATCATTATCTTTTTTGTGAGAAATTTACCATGTTTATAGATCATAAGAGTTTTAAATTCATTTCATCCCAAATATAATTGAATATAAAGAAAATAAGATAGATGGAATACCTTCAAATGATCGAATTTTACTTGATGTATACATCGGGTAAAGTAAATTTTTGTGGTGGATGCATTAATAATGAAGTCTTATAATCATTTGGATAAAGAATCTTTGGATCAGTGGTAGATGATGTCAGTTATAGTGGACATGTACCTAGATTGTACTGACCAAGGTGATGTTGCAGTTTTCATCCCAATTTTGTTTGTTCTTGATTTGGTTGAACAAGTTATAAAGGCTCATATATCTGATCCTAAATGTGTTACCATGAGGTCAAAACTCAATTGTGGGGATACCATTAAGGGATGGAAGCTGGATGGAAGTTTGGTTTTTTAGTTTATATATTGTATCATGGTACCTTTGGTTTGTCTAGAACAAATTATTAATGCTTAACACTATTCAAAATGGGTTATCTATCTATGAATTCAAAAGATGTATAGAGAGATGAAATCATAGTTTTGGTGGGTTGGCATGAAAATGGAAGTGGTAGAGTATATTTTGAGATGACTCACCTATTAGTAGGTCAATGTGGATCACTAATGACCAAAATACATGTTGCAGTCTTTACCGATTCCCGTGTGGAAGTGGGAGTAGATGGCCATGGATTTTGTGACAAGTTTACCAATAATAGTTAAGAAACACGGTGCCATATGGGTAATTTTGGATTGTCTCATTAAGTAGTCTTATTTTATCCCCATTTTTGAATCCCATAAGGTGTAGGAATTTTCCAAAATCTATATCTGAGAAGTTTTAAAGTTTCACGGTGTTCTAGTATCGATTGTATCTAACCGAGACCCTAGGTTTACATCTTGTTTTTTAAAAATCCTTAAAATAATACCTTAGGGATCAGTTGACTATGAGAGTATAGTATCATCCTCAAATGGATGGAAAATATGAAAGGACAATCCAAAATTTTAGTGTAAGTTCTTAGGGATTGAGTAATGGATTTTAGTGGCTCGTGGGAGGAGCATATACTGTTAGTAGAGTTCTCATACAACAATAGTTATTAGGTACTGATACTTATGGCTCCTTTTGAATCATTGTATGTGTGTCCTTATCATTCTCTAATTTTTTGGGTGTAAATATGTGAGACTTCACTAGTTGAACCTAGCCTTGTATAAGAGACAATGGAGAATATTCAGTTGATCAGAAAGTGGATGGAAATGGCTTATAGTCATTTAAAATAATATTTGGATCATCATCGATGACGTTTTTCATTTGAGGTGAGTGATCATGTGTTCTTGATAATATTTCAACAGGTTGGGCATTGTTGTTTTGGTAATCAAGGAAAGTTATCTCCTCTGTACATAAGCCCTTTTGAGATACTTGAATGAGTTGGTGAGATGGCATATTAGTTGGATTTTCTTCCAAGGTTCAGTTCAGTGCATAAAGTGTTTCATGTGTCTCAGTTAAAGAAGTTTCAACCTGATCCTGGCCATATGATTCTATGGGATCATGTTGACCAAGATCTAGATTCTACATTGGTTCATCTTCTGATACAGATTGTGGATAGGAAAGAGAAAGTATTATATGGGAAAATGATTGATCTAGTTCAGGTTTTATAGAAACATGGTAATATTTAGGAAGAAACATGGGATAATAAAAAAGAAATGATGTACCAATAGCCTTAAGTATTCTAGGATAACTTTGGTTTTCTACTTTATAGGGGGGAAAGGCCAATGGTTGTGAGAATGTATCAACCCCAGTTTCAAGTACTTGACCCTTTAATTATGTATTTTAAGTATGTATAATGATTGGGTTAAGTTTTGGAATTATTTAGAGGATTTTTATGGAGGTTCATGGTTTGATAATGGTTAGTAAAAATTGTGTACCCATCCAAGAAATCATGTGGATTGTGGCCAGAGGGATAGTAGCTACGCATGGTTGGTGAACAATCAATCCAAACTGTGCAGATTTCTATGAGAAATTGTGCAAGACTACTATCATTGAAATAGTATCTCATGCATGGTTAGTGCATGGTTTGAATAACCATGTGGGTTTTCAGAAGAAACAGTGTGAACCTACTGTCATTGAGATAGTATCTCATGCTTAGTTAGCGCGTAGTTTGACTAATCGTGCACCGTGCAGTTTTAGATTTAAAAATTGTCAATATAATTTAGTTCAAGTCTTAAGTCCCCATTTAATTTTATAATCATTAATATTCCCAAATTTCTTTTCCTCCCAAGGCTATAGAGGCATTACCTATAGTGACCCTATCATTTTACACATATTAATACATAATTAACCAACAATTATAAGATAAGGATCGTAAAGTCTACTATCTTTGTAATATTAGGTACATAATTAAACATCATGAAACCCAAAAACACATCTTTTATTTAATATTCATAATTATTTTATACTTATATTGAGATCATACATCTGAATAGGATAACCTGGGGAATGCATGAACAAAAGGGATGAGCTAAAAATCCCAGTAAGGAAATAAGCATAGGAATAAAACATAGCACATGGGTTAAAAGGCATAACATGATGACATAAAGGCATGGAACGTGAATAATAATAAAGAATTAAAACATGTATAACATGGGAACATATAATCATGGAATCATATGAATGTGGAAACAACATATAACATGACATAAACATCAGTCATGGCTAACTTCCAAGACTATATAACATAGTGGACAAAGTCCCATAAAGGAATTAAGTTCATTCTCTATACCAACATGACATCTCATGATATTAAACATTATGAAATGCATTGGATCACTATATGGGTTCACCCATCATAACATGTTCATGAATAATTGTTCCACATGAAGAATAAACATAGGGGTTACCCATGGAAATAAATGTGTATCATAATCATATCATAAGGAATAACAAATGATTATATCATAATGGTGACCATTAAAGAATGGATTAAAAAAATACATAGACATTAATAATTGAAAATAGGCATATAAAATCATAATTCATGTCAAAATAAAGTGTAAACAAGAAAAAATGGTGTTTAAGAAACTTTAGAAACGAGCCACCTAAGTAAGGTTTAAAGGAAAATCTTAATGATTCTTTAAAAAGAAAAGGGAATAGTTGTTTTTATAAAACCATAAATGAACCTAGATTTTTTTAATGATAAAATTATTTATTTTATAAAATAATTATGGATTAAAACATGTTATGGAGTGCACTTGAAAATATGTAATAAATCGAGAAGTTCCCATGAATCGGGTTTGCTTAACGGGAAGAATTGAAAAGGAAACCTTTCTAAAACACATAGTATCCCATAAAATAGGGATTATATGATCTGGATAAATTATTTTGTGATATATAAAAATAATATAGAATAATTATATAAAAATAAAGAAGCATTATATTGGGTTAAAGTGAGAGAAATATTAACCTGAAAGAAAAAATGGAGATTCGGGTAGAATCTCTTACCTTATGTCTGAAACAATTGTGCACTTGATCTTAATGTCCTGAATAATCAAATTAAATCCATTAATTAATTAATTAATAACATTTTATACATTTATTTTATTTATTGTAATTTTATTAAGTTCATTTATGTCCTTTTTTATGGGTTATGAGATTCAATTTCATCGTTCGGGAGCATTAGTTTCCTTGGTTTTCATGATCGGTTTACTTGTATATGTGTATGGAAAATCATGTAGAATGAGGATAGTTGTCTAGAACTAAAATTATATATTATTAATGAACTTATAGAATATTAAAATACCATTTTTTAAAATTTATTATGATTTATTAGATAAATCATTAATGATAATTGTTTATATTAATTTAGCATTTTTTGATCATCACAAAGTAGTTTTGTTATATTATTAAATATCATATATATATATAATGGTTCCAGAACATTAAATAGTTTTTAATACATATAATATAATATTTTTAAACTATAAAAATGGTTTCATGACCATCCTTAAAGGTGTAATTTAAATATTAAATCACGTCGTCCACGAAGGTTGTAAATTGGCACCTCGCAGACAATGTTTTCATTCTTAAAATAAAAGAGAGGGGAAAAGATATTTTATGAAGAATTATTACATAAAAATTATAAAATTATATTATATGTAAGATTATAGAGATTTAATTCCACTTTTAAAATGTTAAGTGGGAAGAAGATAAGAAAATAAAAGAACTAGAAAAGAAATTGAAGGAAAACAAAAGAGGGTTTTACCTATTGATTCCTTCTTCTTGAGAACCTCCTTAGGGGGATTGGTTTTAGTATTTTCTTAATAAAAAATCACTTTTACATGGGGGAGGGGATTAGTAAGATATTTTATCAGAATTTTGACAAGTCTCAAGGCTTGATTGGTGTGAGGAGAAGAGGTGGTGAGGGGTGGTATTTATAGTGGAGGAGATGGGTGCTTTCTCGTTATTTAATTCATTGGTTTATTATTTATCTCATGAAAAACAATAGTGTTGATTATTGAGACTAAATACTATAATTAGATCATATGAGTTCAAACCAATGGTTATTACATTATCCATGACTCAATTAATATTTTATTTAACTTATAATGTATATATACCATAAATTATTGTAATTTACTATTCACCAAAAATTCAAGTATTTCAGAAAAATCACAAAAATTCACCCTAACCATTTTTCAACACATGGAATTAAAAAATGAACTCAATTTTATGAAAATAATTTTCTAAATATGATAAATTTTATTTTTAATTAAAATCATCATTTACTTGGAAAATACAAATTTTAAAATTAGAACTACTTTTCTAACACTTTGAAAACTTAATTAAGGTCTCATAAAATTATCTTATAATAATAAGAAAAAATATTATTAATTTATGAATACATTTTATGAAAATAAATTTTCCTTTAATTTATTAAATTAATCATAAAATTATAATTAAATATTTATGACTTACAAAAATACCAACACTTAATTAATAATTTTAAAATATTTATTCACTTATACTATGATATAATTATATCATATTGTCAATAATAATATGGATAAATTCTATTTATACTTTCATGGGTGAGGTTACTATTCTTTTTTTACTATTCATAAGGTTTGTAATACTATTCCAAAGGTAAAGTTATTATTTCATCGGTATAGGTTCCTTAACTTCTAGTTATTATTTCATTCATTATTTATTTATAAAGTCTGTATTGTGTTCTCAAAGTGATTTTATGTGGTTTATAGTATGTGACATATTTATAAGAAGGTAATTTTCAATTGATAAAAGTTTGGGTTATTACATTATTCCCCCTTATGAAATTTCACCCTCAAAATTTCATTTTACATTCTAAGTTGAAAATAGGTGTGGGTAATTATCCTTCATTGCTTACTTGGGTTCCCATGTAGCCTCTTCATACTTATGGTTCCTCCATATTACATTGATCAGGTGAGTAGTCTTGTTGCGTAGAAATTTATCTATGTGGTCCAAGATCTTCATTGGTTATTCCTCGTAGGAGAGATCATTCTCAAATTGTACCACCTTTGAATTCAACACATGTGAAGGATATGGTATGTAATTCCTCAAGAGGGATAAATGGAATACATCATTTACTTGAGACATTGTTGGTGGAAGTGCTAGTCGATAAGCCACAGCTCTGACATGATCAAGGATATTGAAGGAGCCAATGTACCTAGGAATTAGCTTTCCTTTATTCCCAAATCTCATGATCCTATTACATAGAGATATATAGAGGAATACCATTTCTCCAACCATAAAATCAAGGTATCATTGATGATTGTCTTCATAGCTGCTTTGTTGACTTTGGGATGCCTTGTTGTGCTGCTGAATGGTTTTCACCTTCTGCACCATTTCTTCAACCATTTTTGGTCCTAGAAGCTTATGTTTACCAACTCCATCCTAGCATGCTAGTGTTCTGCATCTTTCCACATAAAGGGCTTCATATGAAGCCATTTGGATGCTCGAGTGGAAACTAATATTGTAGGAGAATCCTTCTCGTACCCTAGTGGTAAGGGATCCTGTTTGGAATCCAAGAGAACCAGGTTCAAAACCGGGTGGAGGTGAATTTTCTTGGGTACTGTAGCAGTACAGTAGCAGTACTATAGAAGGTACTGTTCATTACTGTAGAATCCGGAACTATTCACCTAATTTGGGCCTTCGGGCCATCAGTTTGGGCCTACGGGTCTCCAGGGCCTTCGAGTCATCAAATGTCTTCGGGCCTCAGGGCCTTTGGGCCACAAAGACCATGGAGTAGCCTATTTCACACATAGCAGGCCCCAGAAGATGATCAGAGCAACAAGACTAGTAGTCACCAGATGTAGATCTACCGGATTGGAAGAATGAGAGGGTATGGAAACCACCTTCGGGACCAGGCACTGTGCAGCTTTGTACGGGGCAATGCTAGCCGATCAACAATGCAAGGTGGGTAGATAGGTGATCAATGATGTAGAATCTAGGGGAGGGGAAGTTCCTTTGGGTTGGGCCTACGGGTCATATATTGGGCATAGTATGCCTCTGGGCCTTTGGGTCATGTATTGCGAGTCGTGTCGGGACTTGTGCCTTGGGCCTACGGGTCATGTACGGGTTCCCCTTTATCCCTTAAAAGGGGGATTATCTATAATAAAATAAAATAAAAGTCCTTTGGTCCATTTGGACAGATGTTAGTCCTATCCTCCTCTGAATTCCATATAACACTCTCTCAACATTTCTTCAAGTGTCTGAATATTTTTCTTAGATTGGCCATCATTTTGAGGATGATAGATTTTACTAAAGTTCAACTTAGTGTTCAGATCATGTTGGATACTTTTCCATAACATTGAGGTGAATCTTAGATCATGATCAGATATAATTGATAGTGGTACTCCATGTAGCCTTACCACTTCTATAATATATATGTGTGTGTGTGTGTGTGTGTGTGAAATTTCATCCAGTGATAAGTCCTATTGAATTGAGATAAAGTGAGTTTTCTTTGTAAGATGATCCACAATGACCCGTATAGCGTTGTTTCCTCTGGATATCCTTGGAAGTCTAGTGAAAAATTCCATGGTAATGTTCTCTTACTTAAATGTTGGTATGGGTAGTGGTTTAATCATCCTCTTAGACTTTTGTCTTTCATCCTTCACTATCTAACATACCAATCACTTTTATGTATATTCATGATCTCCTTTTTTTCATATTGTCCCTCCAATAGTTCTCTTGAAGATCTTGGTATATATTTGTGATCCCTAGGTGAATAGAGAAGATTGAGTTCTGTGCATCATTTAGAACCTCCTTATTTATCTATTTATTTTATGGTACACATAGTTGTAACCCAAATATCATGACTCCTTCCTCACCCATTTTGAACTCTAAGAAATTTCCTTTTCTCATGGCTTACACCTTCTTCTGAATTTCCACATCATTTATTTTAGAATCCTTTATTTTATCCATGAGGGATGGTTGAGAAATAATTTTATAAATGATTGATGAAATTCCTCCCTTAATTATTCCCATGTATATCCTTTGTAAGTCTAAGAATATTTCATCCTTCTAAATTCCTATAATTGATAAAGATGCAGGATCCTTTCTACTTAGAGTGTATGCTACCTTATTTTCTTTACCATGATGGTAGTGGATTGGGTAGTCATAATCTTTAATGATCTCTAACCATCTTCGTTGCTTCATATTAATCACTTTATATGTGAATATATATTTGAGACTCTTGTGATCAATATATATCTCACACTTCTCCCCATAGAGATAATGCTGCCATATTTTCAACGCAATGATCATAGCTACCAACTCCAGATCATGTGTGGGACATGTATTTTCCACTGACTTGAGGCATAAGATGTCACTTTATCATTTTTCCTTAGTACTCAACTGAATCCATTCTTTTAATAATCATTTTACACCATAATGAGTTCCCCACTTGTTGGTAGTGTGAGAAATGGTGCAATGATAAGCCTCTTTTTCAACTCCTTGAATCATTTTTCACATTCACTGGTACAGAAAAACCTTTCCCCCTTTCGAGTCATATTGATTAGTGAGTTAGACATCATGATAATTTCTTCACAAATCACCGATAATACCCATATTGACCAAGTAAACTATGGATATCTATTGAAGATGTTGGCCTGGTCCACTTTTCAATTACCTTTATCTTGGAAGGGTCCACAGATATCCCTTTCCTAGTGATAACATTCCCAAAGAATGATACTTACTTTATCCAGAAGTCGCATTTACTATACTTTTCATATAGTTTCTCCCTTCAAAAATTCTTCAAAATAGTATTCAAATATTCCTCATATTCCTCCTTGATCATGGAGTATATCATAATATCATCAATAAATAATAATAAAAATTGTTCAAGGTAATCTCTAAAGACTATATTCATTAATTCCATGAAAATTGTTGGAGCATTAGTGAGTCCTAATGGAATCACTATGAACTCATAGTGTCTATTCCTCATTCTAAATGTGGTCTTGGGAATATCTTCCTTCCTCACCTTTAATTGGTGATATCCTGACCAAAGGTCCACCTTAAAGAAATAACTATCCCCATGTTTTTTATCAAACAATTAATCTATCTATGGTAGGGGATAATTTTTCTTTATAATGATTTTATTGATCTCACGATAATAAATGTAGAGGAACATTGATCCATCCTTCTTCTTAATGAGGAGGAATAGCACACCCCATGGTGAAGCACTCAGGCCTATTAAACAATTATCTAGATTCTCCTATAACTACTTATTCGGTTCTTATATCTCAATGGTGTCCATTTTATAAGGTGTATTTGATATAGGTATAGATCCAGAAATAATATCAATTGAGAAATCAACCTCTCAATCAGGAGGAAGACCAGACAACTCTTCTGGGAATACATTAGTATAATCCCTCACTATGGGCATGTCTCTGAGCATGATTTTCTTCTTTGTCTCAATAATTTGAGGTAGATATTCTTGATCATAAGGAAATAATATATGTACTTGAGATGATTATTCTAAAGGAGATTCATCCTCATCCCTACACTTGTACATAATTGGAGGATTCTTCATAATGTGAAGAGTGATCTCCCTTTCCTTATAGTCAATGTTGTCTTTGTATAAATATATCCAATACATGACCAATATAGCATCAAATTCTAACAAAGGGAGTATGACAATATTTTCTAGGAGGTTGAGTCCACAAACATTAATTGGGGAGGATATATAAACTTTATATGCAGTAATTTCTACATTTTTTTTCTCATAGATAACTCAACCTCCATATTTTTGAGGTGGTTCTTGAATAGTTCTACTAAAATTACAAGATATGAAAGAATGTGTAGAACTAGAATAAAATAGTATGTTCACTATTATTAAATTAATAACTAGTGTACCTATCACCACATCATTTTTAGGCTCCACCTCAGTAGTAGTGATATCATATGCCCTTCATTGCTGCCTTGGAGGTTTTTTTTGATTTCCTCCAAAAATCCTGGGATTAAAGAATTGGTTTTCAAAATTCACGTGTTCCTTATAGTTGAAACACTACACTATTGATTGAGTGTTGATATGAACCTTAATTTCTTCTTCCATTTTATTGGTATTCTTCATGTCCCTTCAGTAGTTATTAACCATATTACCTTCTCTTCCACATTTGAATCATCTCTTGGTTCCCTTTAAATAGTTTCTAGGATACTTCTTCCCACACTTTTGACACGTGGGATGTTGGGACTTCTTTTAATCATGGGATTTATCACCCATATTAAACTCCATTTTCCACTTTTTTTCATTATACCCACAAGACCACTGAGATTATCTAATATCTATTTTAACCTTAACTGCACAATAGACAATATCCTCATAGTTGTCAAAGTCTCGAATTGACAATGATTTTCATAGAGTCGACTTTAGTCTGTTAAATAAGGGATCCACCTTTCTTTTGGTGTTCATGACAAATACAGAGGCATATATTGAAATCCTTGTGAAGTTTTCTCCATACACCCTGATAGACTCATCTTCCTTTTGCTTTATTACAAGGAATTACCTTTCCATATTGAGATGGACGGTTCAGGAAAAATATTTATTGAAAAATATTTTCTTGAAATATTACCATTCCATGGAATCAATTTCCTCCTTGGACTTTTTTTACTTGATCAATATCCACCATTGATCAGCTTCCCCATCAAAATGATAAACTTACAGTACAAATTTCTCTTCTTCTAAGAACTGGAGGATAGAGAATATCTTCTCAATGGATTTAATCTGTTATTCTGTGTGGATAGGATCAGAATATCCAATAAACATGGAAGGTATTTTCTGTATGAAGGATTCAATAGAAACTTTCACTTTCTTATGAGACAGAGTTTATTCCACATGATTCAAGTTATTATTCATAACTTAAGCCAGTTGATAAAGTATTTACATGAAGTTTTGATCTCCCATTCCCATCATATTTGGAATTTCATTAGGGAAATCATCACATTTCCTATCACGTTAATTTTTGACATGTGTTCTTTTATTTACCTCCATTAACTAAGAAAATGAAAGAACAATTAGGGGGCTTGAATACTTATCTAATAATCATAAAAAAAATTCATAAAAGGATAAAATATTAAAGGAAAATTATATCCTAACTTGTGATTCCCTAGGTTTCAATATAGGTTATACATGATATTTTTCCTAACATATATTATTATGGTCATTTTTCTTATTCCCTTAATAATGGTTCGTAACGAGATTATGAATTTATCAAATCATATCCCCTGGGAGTGTCAAACCAGGTGAGTAGTAAGGCCCATTGTCATGTACCAGGTTACCATGAGTTAGGCTCAGAACACCCTGTCATATTTGTTACTCCTAGGTACATCTGTGCTAGAACCTCATCCACTTGTAGTATCTAGACAGGGATTTATTTTATTGATATAATATCTACTCTATACCAACCAAAATTTAGGGATGTTTTCTCAAACTTAGTCTTATCCCTAGGGTTCTTATTAAATTTCTCTATTCTTAATCTCCAAAAATAACTAGACCTTGCCTATGATAACAAATATAGCGACCCTATCCTTTTACACATATTAATGCATGATTAACCAATAATTACAATCCAATGATCCTAAATTATAGTTTCTTTGGAAGATTTGGTACATGATTAAAAATCATGAAACCCAAAAAACATATTTTATTTAATCTCTATAATGATATCCTAACTTTCATTGAGCTCACACATATGCATAGGATAACCTGGGGAATTCATGAACAAAAGGGATGAGCTAAAAAACCCAATAAGTAGATAAGAATAGGAATAAAACATAGAACATGGGTTAAAAGCCATAACATGATGACATAAAGGAATGGAACATAAATAAACGTAAGGAATTGTAACATGTATAACATGGGAACATATAATCATGGCATCATAGAAATTTTTAAACAACATATAACATGACATAAACATGATTCAAGGCTAACTGCCAAGACTGTACAACATGGTGGATAAAGTCCCATAAAGGAATCGAGTTCACTATTTATCCCAAAATGACGTCTCATGAGACTAAACATTAAAAAATTAGTCGGAGCACTATATGGGTGCACCCATTATAACATGTTTATGAATATTTGTTCCATATAAATAATAAACATAAGGGTTACCCATGGAAAGAAATGGGTATCATAATCATATCATAAGGCATAATAAATGAGCATATCATAATGGTGTCCATAAAAGAATGAATTTAAAAAATAAATGGAAATGCATAAGGTAAAATAGGAATATAAAATGATAATTCATATCAAAATGAATTGTAAACATGTGAAAAGGTTGTTTAATAAACTTTAGAAATGAGCCACCTAAGTGCAGTTTAAAGGAAAATCTTAATGATTCTTTAAAACAAAAAAGGAATCATTGCTTGTATAAAACCAAAAATGAACCAAGATGATTTTAATGATAAAATTATTTATTTTATAAAAATAATTATGGATTAAAATAGATTATTTATTGCACTTGAAAATAGTTAAGAAATCAGGAAGTTCCCTTCAATCGGGTTTGCTTAATGGAAAGAATTGAAAAGGGAACCTTTCTAAAACACGTATTACCCCATCAAATAGGGATGTTATGATATAGATAAATGATTTTGGAACATTAAATATAATTTATAATAATTATATAAAAATAAATAATCATTATATTAGGGTAAAGAGAGAGAAAGAGTAACCCAAAGGAAAAATAGAGGTTTGGGTGGAATCTCTTACCTTATGTCTGAAACGATTCTGCACTTGATCTTAATGTTTGGAATAATAAAATTAAAACCATTAATTAATTAAGAACATTTTTAAAATGTATTTGATTTATTATAATTTTATTAAGTTCATTTATGTCCCTTTTTATGTGTTATGATATTCAATTTCATAGTTTGTGAGTGTTAGTTTCCTAGGTTTTCATAATCGGTTCACTTGTATATGTGTATGTAAAATCATGTAGAATGAGGATAGTTGTAAAAAAATGAACTTATATGTTATTAATGAATTTATAGAATATTAAAATACCATTCTTTTCATAATTTAATATGATTAATTATATAAATCATTAATGATAATCATTTAGATTAATTTAGCATTTTTTGATCATCACAAACTAGTTTGGTTATATTATTAAATATCATGTATATATACTAGTTAAAGAAGATTAAATAGGATTTAATACATATAATATAATTTTTATCAACCATAAAAATGGTTTCATGACCATCCTTGAAGGTGGAATTGAAATTTTAAAGCACGTCATCCATGAAGGTGGTAAATCAATACCTCATAAATAATGTTTTCATTCTTAAAATAAAAGAGAGAGGAGAAGATATTTGATAAATAATTATTCTATAAACATGATAAAATTATAGAATATTTAATATAGTGGATTTTTCGTTCCAATTAGACAAGGGGGTTAGGATAAGATAAGAAAATAAAAGAACTTGAAAATAAACTGAAGGAAATAGAAGAGGGTTTTACCTCTTGATTCCTTCTTCTTGAGAACCTCCTTAAGGGGATTGGTTTTGGTATTTTGTTAAGAAAAAAAGATCCTGAAAATTATGGAGGGTTTTGGGAAGCTATTTTATCATAATTTGGACAAGGATCAAGGCTTTAGAGGTGTGAGGATAAGAGGTGGTGAGGGGTGGTATTTATAGCGGAGGAGAGGGGTGTTTTTTCATTATGTAATTCATTAGTTTAATATTTTTCTCCAGAAAATCAATAGTGTTGATTCTTGAGACTAAATATAGTAATTATATCATGTGAGTTTGAAACAATGGTTATTAAATCATCTATTACCCAAGTAATAGTGTATTTAACTTATAATGTATATATACTGTAAATTGCCATATTTTACTATTCACCAACAATTCAATTATTTCAGAAAAATACCAAAAATTCACCCTAACAATTTTTCAATGCATATAATTAAAAAATAAACTCAATTTTATGAAAATAATTTTCTAAATATGAGAAATTTAATTTTTAATTAAAATCATCATTTACTTGGAAAATATAAATTTTAAAATTAGAACTACTTTTCTAACACTTTAAAAACATAATTAAGGTCTCATAAATTTATATTATAATAATAAAACAAAAAATTATTAATTTGTGAATAAATTTTATGAAAAGAAATTTTCTTTTAATTTATTAAATTAATAATAAAATTGTAATTAAATATTTATGACCTAGAAAAATACCAACACTTAATTAATAATTTTTAAAATATTTATTTACTTATAATATGATATAATTATATCATATTTTCACTTATAATATGGATAAATTTTATTTATAATTTCATGGGTGAGTTTACTATTCTATTGTCTGATTTACTATTTATAATGGTCACAGTACTATTCCAAATCTCAAGTTATTATTTCATCAGTATAGGTTCCTTAACTTCTAGAAATACTTCTTATTTCATTCATTATTTATTTATAAATTTTGTATTGTGTTCTCAAAGTGATTTTATTTGGTTTATTGTATGTGACATATATATAAGAATCTAATTTTCAATTGATAAAATTTTGGGTCGTTACATTCCCCTTCAATCTGAGAGAAATTTTAGGCGATTCAAATCCTATTGAAGATCCATATTCATCAGTAAGTCTCTATTCTTGGTCATTCTTCATTTTTTTCTTCTTCTTCTCTTTCCCAAAACCTTAGATACAATACTCTATGGATATATCTATTGGGAATGTATTTTCTCAATGTAATGTCCCAGAAATTCCATATAATTTTTTTTAATTATATGGAATTATTTTGAGATCGTGAAATATGACAGCGCACAATTTTGAGGCCCGGAGTTCCCGGAATGATCCGTTGAAGTTTGGTTAAGTTTTAATTAGCGGGTATAAGCATTTTTCCTAAAAAAGTGTAATAACTATTAAATGGTAACTCGGATCAGAAATCTAAGGGTACTGTTGTGTTCAGGATGGCAGGTTTACCCTAGGCACGACTTAAGTTTAGTCGTCGTAGGCCTCCTGTGAGAAAACCCAAAAATGGCATAATCATGAATAAAATAATTAAATAAATTATTTTATTTTTCAAATGGTTATAACTCACAAACGGTAGCTCGGATTGAAAATCTGAGACCACCGTTGAACTCATGAGGTCATACTTTATTTAAGAAGATACTAACTTTCGCCAGCGCGGGCCACCAGTGAAAGTTAGTTTTTGGCCGTAAATAAAATAATTAAGTGACAATTATTTTATTGTAAAATCCATAACTTTTAAATGGTAAATCAGATTGGAAATCTGAGAGTACCGTTGGTTTCTTTGGGGCATGTTTCACTTGGGAAGAGCCTAACCTAGACCGGAGAAGGTCAAGGGTGACTGTTAATAATTTTTTGAACTTTTTTTTGCTACATTTAGTAAACGCGCAAGCGACATTTTGTAACTTTTGAACCGGTGCTCGAAATTGAAATCTGAGGAAACCATTGAACTCATAGCACTAATATTCTTTTAAAGGGACCTTCACTTTGACCACAGTAGGTCCAGAGAAAAAGTTAGTTTTTGGAACTTTTAATAGAATAAATAAAATAACTTTATTATTTTATTTTTATTTTATTCCTCCAACGGATGAGTAGTGAGGTGGGACTGACAACAAGTCAAGCCAATAAATGGCTTGATCCATCAATCCTAGTAACTTCTTTGCTAGAGAATTTGGAAATATTCCTAATAAATGTACTCCCAGTAATTCTCGACACCGTTAGACACCCCCTCTTCTATTTATATGGAGCTTGGGGAGAGGTGTCGGCATAACTTCACCAAGCAACGAAGTGATGAAGGAGTGCTACGACATCGAGCCTTTGGAAGAAGGAGCCAGTTCCAGCGAGCGGTGGCAATCGACACCTAAACCCCAAGTGAGGATTGACGATCAAGCGACGTCATTGGAGGCTGTTGCTGGAATGGCGAACACTGGCCCACTTCCTCAACTGTGGGAATTTCTCCATCATTCATGAGGTAGGGTTTGCTATTGATTTATACCCCCCTTACCCTTTCTTTACATTCTTCGTGATTCAATAATTATTGAGATGCTTCCTACCACCCTAACTCGGTGGGTGCGGGCCAAACGAATATGGCCCAACCTCTCTGCAATTCTTTGTGATTCTTAATGTGTTGTTTGCGAAGTAGGAGGCGGACAAATATTTATTGGTGGTGAAAATGAGGAGTTTTGCTGAGCGTGATATATAGATGTGAATCCCTCGATGCAAGGATCTCAAATATGCGATCGTTTAATTTTTCGAGCTTAGAACGAAGCCAAAATGGCTCGCAGAAGGAGGCGGCCAAATATTTATTGGCACTGGAAATACGGAGTTTTGATGAGTGCAATATATGGATGTGAAGCCCTCGACTCAAGGATCTCAAATATGAGATCATTTAATTTTTTGGGCTTGGAATGAATTTTCAATGTCTCGCGAAAAGTGGTAGAGGCTAACACCCAACCGACCGGGAGGAAGGAAGGGCAGCGTGCGTCCGCACCGCCGGATGATGAGAAGGCCGCGGCCCGTCGGCCGCGGTGGAGAAGAGGTAGTGACTGGAGCACATCTGGCCACGTGGAGGGGAGGAGGCGATGTGCGTCTGTGCTGCTGACATGCAGGAGTCGCGGCACAAGGCCCCGGCGGCGAAGGAGGGTGGTCGTCCGAGCCGGCCGCCGGTGGTGGCGCGGCGAGCGACCGCGCCACGGAAGAGGGTTGGTTGTCTGACCAGTCGCGGGCTGCCCAGCGCGGGCTGCCCTGTGGGCCACGCACCGCAGGCCGGACCTAGGGCCAGACCCATGTCCGGTTGGGTTGACTTGAACCGGTTCGGGTCGGCCCAGGCTGGGTCGGTCTGACCAGGGCAGACCAGACCCGGACCAATTTTGACCCTTTTCACTCTTTTGGCTATATCTTGAGTTATGGGCCTCTGTTTAATGAACCGTTAGTAGTTCTAGAAACCTTGGATCAAGACGGACCTTTTGGTATACCCCACTTGAGTTTTGGATAAAGTTGGGGTACGTCCGGGTTGGATCGAACACGAATCCAATCGGGCCCTCGGGACTAAAAGGCCAACAACTTACAGACCGGACGTCCGATTGATGAACCTTCTATTGCGTTGAGGCCCCTTTTATGTGGCGGTCCTTTGGGATACTTATTCATGGGACTTCATGGAAGTTGGAGTATCGACCTGTGGTTTGAGGAGTGGATCCTCCCAGAATCAAGCGAGCTTAGTGCGGGAACCCTGTAGCTGGCTGTAACATGAGAAAGGGATCCTTTGTGGGTCTGATTATGTACTAGGATCTTGTGTGGGTCTGATGATGTACTAGGATCTTGTGTGGGTATGTTGTACTAGGATCCCGTGTGAGTCTGATGATGTACAAGGATCCTGTGTGGGTCTGATACTGTACTAGGATCCTGTGTGGGTCTGATGATGTACTAGGATCTTGTGTGGGTCTGTTGTACTAGGATCCTATGTGGTTCTGATGATGTACTAGGATCCTATGTGGGTCTGTTGTACTAGGATTCTGTGTGGGTCTGATGATGTACTAGGATCCTGTGTGGGTCTGATGTTGTACTAGGATCCTGTGTGGGTCTGATGATGTACTAGTATCCTGTGTGGGTCTACTGTACTAGGATCCTATGTGGGTCTGATGATGTACTAGGATCCTGTGTGGGTTTGATGATTTAGGATCCTATGTGGGTATACCTATTAATAGATTAATATGATTCAGTAGTTACATCTAATCATATCTACTATTGTACCTAAGTTATACCTGGTGTAAGCTAAGTCCTTACTTTCGTGGTAATACCTTAGTGGTATTCTTCTGTATGGTGTACCTGTGTGGTACTTTCCTTCGTGGTGATACTTTGTGGTACTTACCTTTATGGTGATAAATTTTTGGTATTATTCTATGTGGCATAACTGTGTGGTACTTTCCTTCTTGGTGATACCTTGGTGGTATTCTTTTGTGTGGCGTACCTTTGTGGTACTTTCCTTCGTGGTGATACTTTGTGGTACTTACCTTTGTGGTGTTACCTTCGTGGTATTCTTTCCTTTGTGGAACAGTTGATCTTTGGATAAGGATTTGGGCCTTGTGTTTCCTCATGAATGAGATGGGTAATATTTTATAACTTAGGTATATGTATGGTCATATACCTAAGTAGGGTTTTCACTGGTTTACATGCTTTGTGGTTTAACCTTTATGGATTTTTTGAGACCTTGAGGGTCTCGGGGTCCCTACTGAGTATCGTTATACTCACCCCTACACGGACTTTTCCTGAACCTTATTGTTTTTTGTGCAGATGACGGATAGTACTGATCGAGGTTGAGGGTACCAAGACTGGATGGTGCCCGGAGGTGGACCATACGACGTGTCGGTACGCAGAGGATACGGGAAGACGTGGAGTTCTGAGGAGGCGATATGTACCTACCCTTCAGGTAGGAACCTTGGAGGATGACCCAGTAGTTGTCTTCCTCTTTCTCCAGTTGTATTGTATTTCCAGTTGTACTTGTACCTTTACTATTGGGAATGTATTCAGGACCCTTTTACTTTCATCACTCTTTTTTCTATATAGTTTACTTTTGTTTGTATCTTGTTGTGTGCTTGGTTGAGTGTGTTATAGGATATAAAGGCAATGCCTTCCCGGTTTTAGGGAATATGCCTTTCAGTGCTAGTCGCCAGCCCCTGGCCTATGGAAGGCGGGTTTGGGGTAGTCACAGCATGGGCCCCAGGGGATGGTTCGTGACACTCAACAATAATCTATAAATTTTATTGATTTTTATGCTCACAAATACCCTTGTTTGTTTTACTAATGATATTATTTTAAGTGTATTTCAGGAAATTAATATTCTTTATGATCCTTATTTTGGAATTATATTCAATCTTATTATTTTCATGTAATATCCATCAAAGTGTTTAAAACACTCTTAAGCATATTATGGAAACACTTTTCATACCCTACATTGAAGAATGTAACATAAGGAACAAACCCTACATTTGTATCAAAACATATGTTAAAAGATCAACATGTATGGTTAATCAACCCTACGTTAATAGAAACATATGGATAAAGAACCTTATATTTAGAAGAAACCTTACATTTGAAAAATATAAAAAGTATGGTTAAAGAACCCTACGTAAGTATGGAACCTTACGTTTGAGAAGAAAACATATGGATCATAAACCTTACTTATGTGATAAATCTTAAATTGTCAACCCTACATTCAGATAATGAATTCTATATAGTTGAATCATATATTTGGTATTTTTTGTTTTGTGAAGGAACCTTACGTTTGACCTTTCATCACCAGAGATTTGAATTTACGATTTTATCGGAGTTTTTTGAAATAGTCTCTGCAGAATATCAGGATGATTTAAAGCTCATTTTAAAAAAATTCAAAGCTTGTTATAATTGATTCAAATAATCATATTAAGTAGATAAATTTTCTTCTATTCTTAAAGGAATTTACGACTACTCTAATCTGTCCTTTGAATTTTAATTCTCATGATCTATCAAGTGATTTTCTTGGATCCGAAATTGTGAAGCAGACTCTATGATTTATTTATTCTATCGGTGTATTTGTTCAATATATATGTGTGTATGATTCAAAGAAGCTGTGATATATTGAACCACATATTGCAACACATATTTTTGATTGAAACTGCATTCTTTTGAATATCTTTTACATATATACTACAACAATCTATCAGACTCTATTTTCTACAGAAGATGATACACTTTGGAGATATACATGTTTTGAATATCTTATTTGTTCTAAGTATGTTATTACTAATCATTAATTCTTTTATTTCAAAGATCTATTGCAACTGGATCTCTTCGGAACTACTCTTTCTTAAATAATCTATTTTTTGAAGAAGAAGATCCATCTACTGTCAGTTTTTGTTACAACTATGAAGCTCAATCAGAACCTTTTAAATCAATATCTTTTTATTGAAGAGTTTTAATTTCTCGTACACAGTTGTGGTGGAGTATCATCTTCTTGATCTAAGCTGTGGATTTTTGGTTCTCTATTAAGGAGCTAGAAGGCTCTATTTTTAG
Organism: Viscum album; assembly: GCA_963277665.1. Taxonomy (NCBI): domain Eukaryota; kingdom Viridiplantae; phylum Streptophyta; class Magnoliopsida; order Santalales; family Viscaceae; genus Viscum; species Viscum album. The sequence goes on along the minus strand of OY728152.1, from coordinate 991,074,516 downwards.
ACTTATTTGTAAAGGTTTCAACTACCTGAACTCAGTTGTGAATTGGTCTTATGATATGAGGACCAGACTAGTAAAATTCACCAAACTCATAGAGAGAGTAATTGGTGGAGTGGACTAGGGGATATTTATGCCCTGAACCACTATAAATAGTCGTGTTCTGTATTTCTGTTTTATTCGTTGCTCATAATTCCATATAGAAGATAAGCACTACTTTTCCACACAATCATCAGTCGACATCAAAAGGCATAATTGTGAAAGATTTTTAAAAGACACAGTTCACCCCCCCCCCCCCTCTTGTGTATATTTGTATATTACAACCTAATAATTGGTATCAGAGGAGAGCTTTTGGAAAAATCTATAAGCTAAAAGTATAAGGTCTATATAAATATGGAAATGACTAATCAAAGAGAATAAATTTCAATGGTTTGTGCTCCTTATTTCAATGGTTAAAATTATGAATGCTGGAAATCATATATGATTATCTATTTGAATAATCTGGGATTTAAAGTTTACTCAAAGATTATTACTCCTCATATAATCCAAAAAATCCTGAAACATAGACAGCTACTACAAAGGCTGAGTATGACACAAATTCTAAAGCTATGAATGCTATTATCTGTGGTCTTGGACCAGATGAATTCAACAGTGTCTCACAATGTCCTATCATTTATTAAATGTGGAAAACCATTGTAGTTTCCTATGAAAGAATAGATAATGTGATAAAAATGATGTATGCAACATAAAATCAAAATTTTGATACTTTTATAATTTTTGATAGAGAAATTATCACTCAGATGAATGGAAGGATTATATAGATTATCAATAATATTATAGCCTTAGGTGATTCTATCAAACAAGTAGATCAAGCTTTGAAAGTACTGAGAGTACTACCTATTAAATGGAATGGTATATCAGCTGAAATTTTACAATCACCACCTGTCAAAAATATGACAATGAGAGAATTAATTGGGACACTAATGATATATGAAGATCAAGTTCAAGATGAAGCTAAAGATCATAAAGTATTATTGAAAAAGAAAATATTTCTCTAAGGGTAACATCTCAAAAGCAAAGTAGAAGAATAACGCAAGAAGTTAGAGAAGAAACGAATTTAGATACATCTGATTCTAAAATAAAAATGGATCAATTAGCCAGAAAGTTTAGAAAGTTTTATAAGAAGAAAATAGGATTCAGAGAACCCTTCAAAAGAGTTGACAAAGACTCAAGAGAATTCATATGCTATGAATGCAAGAAATTAGGTCATATAATATCTTATTATACTTAGCTAAAAGGTGAAAATAGAAAGATAGAAAATACATATCATAAAAATTCCAATTATGAACATAAAATAAAAAGAGAAATGAAGGCTACTTTGAGTGTTTCTAAAGACTCTAGCATCTCATCAAAATCTGATTCAGAAAAGTAAGAATCAAATTTGAAATCAAATATGTGCTTCGTGGTAGAAGAAGATATAGTACAAACATATTATTCATCTAATTATAATTTTTTTTCTGATTCAAATTATTAAAATAATAAATTAGATACCTATTGAAAAATTCTAGAAGGAAAATATGACTCCTTATTAAAGAAACAAAAATCTTTAAAGGATATTCACAATGTTATTTTAGGATAAAGAGATTCCTTACTTAAACAATATTAAGAGTTAATTGAAAAATTTAACTCATCTACCACAAACTGTGTTGATCATGAAAATAAGATTAAAGCATTAAAAGATGAAGTAGAAACTTATAAAAATGATTATCAATTCTTTAAAAAAGGAGAAAAAATTATGAATTAAATTCTTTGTAAAAAAATCATTAGAAAGAAAAGATTTGGTATAGGAAGTAATGGTGAAAAATATGAACTATATAAGAATTATTTTGTTCCCAAATCAAAAATGGTTACTTGTCATTTTTGTGGAACAAAAGGTCATATAATAAAAAACTATTATTTGAGAAATTCTAAAATAAGTGGAATTAAAAAATCATTTATTTCAAAAAAAATATCTTAAGTAAATGATATGAGTTATGGAAAAACAAATAAGATCTGGATTCCCAGATCTCTGCTAGCTAACACTATTGGACCCAAGAAGATATGAGTACCAAAATATACTTTTGTCTAAATTGCCTTTGTAGGAAACAGATCACGAAAAAATAAAAAAATATATGGTATATAGATAGTGGCTTCTCCAGGAATATGAGTGGAAACTCATCAAATTTCAACACACTGACCCAAATAGATGGAGGACTAGTCACTTTCAAAGGAAAGATAATTATACTTGGAACTATTGGATATCCAAAAACTGTCTCAATCAAAAAAGTACTATATGTACAAGGGATAAAGAACAACCTAATAAGTATCTCCCAACTCTATGATAATGGATATTATGTTGATTTTTCTAAGAATTCTTGCTCTGTATTTAAAGATAAACTTATTATGTTTAGAGCACCAAGAACTGATAATGTTTATACTTTGGATTTAAATTATTTGAATAAACAAAAAGTGAATTGTTTAAATGCTAAGATAAATGAGTCATGGATCTGGAATAGGAGACTTGGTCATTGTAATATTTATGTTTTACATAAATTGTCTAAGAAACAGTTAATTTTTTATTTACCTAGTCTTAAATTTGATAGTAATGGATTCTGTGATGCATGTCAAATTAGAAAGAAACACAAATATTCCTTTAAATCTATTAACAAAATTTCTACATCAAAACCTCTAGAACTTATCCACATGGATCTGTTTGGACCATCAAGAGTAAAAATTTTGGCTGGAAAATTGTATATATATTTTTTAATTAATAATTATTCTAGATTTACTTGGATTTAATTTCTAAAACTCAAAAGTTAAGCTTTTACTATTTTTGAAAGTTTTTGTAAAATTGTTCGAAATTAAAAAGTCTTTAAAATAATTTCATTAAGAAATGATCATGGTGTAGAATTTGAGAATCATGAATTCAATTCATTTTGTTCAAATCTAGGTATTAAACACACCTTTTCTACACCAATAACACCTCAACAAAATGGAATTGTTGAAAGAATAAATAGAACTGTTCAAGAAATGGCTAGGACTATGATGAATGAATATAGTATACCTACCTACTTATGTGCAGAATCTATAAGAACAGCCTTCTATATAATGAATTGAGTTTTAATTTGTCCTATTTTCAAAAATACATCTTATGAAATTTGGAATAATAGAAAACCTAAAGTAAAGTACTTTAAAGTTTTTGGATGCAAGGTGTATATCCTGAACACCAAGGATAATCTTAGTAAGTTTGATCCAAAAGCTGATGAAGTAATATTTTTAGGATATTCTGCTACCTCTAAAGCCTATATAGTGTTTAATAAAAAGTCAAGGATTGTTAAAGAATCATTTAATATGAATTTTTATGAAACTGACCCTTTTATTAAAGAGAAAGATCAAACTGACGAAATTACTGACTCTTCTGAAAACATGAGACTTGAAAACCTGAAAAAATGATTTTAAAAATAATATAAATAAAATTCAGTCTAGTTCAGAAGAAAATGAGGCTAATAAACCAAAACATTTTTTACCTAGATAGTCTAGAACCCTAAATAATCATCCTTTATAAATTGTTATAGGAGACCTAGATATATGAATAAGAACTAGAAGAAGTATAGGAAACCTAGTTGAATTATCTGCCATTCTATCTCAACTAGAACCTAAATCTTTTGAAGAAGCTTTAGAAGATGAGAGTTGGATGTTAGCAATGCAATATGAGATAAAAAAATTCAAAAGTATTAAAGTTTAGGAATTAGTTGAAAGACCTTAAAATTATCCAATTATAGAAACTAAATTGGTCTTTATAAATAAATAAGATGATCAAGGAATTATAATTAGAAACAAATCCAAATTAGTATATATGAGATATAATCAGGAATTAGGTATAGATTATGATAAAAAAATTTCCTCTATAGCTATATTAGAAGCAATTAGAATCCTTTTAGCTTATTCATATCATATGAGATTTAAATTATATCAGATGGATGTTAAATCTTCTTTTTTAAATGGATATTTAGTGGAGGAAGTTTATGTTGAAAAGCCTCCTAGTTTTGAAATTTCTCAAAAACCATATTCTATTTTTAAACTTACTAAAATTATCTATGGCCTTAAACAAGCACCTGGAGCTTTGTATGAAATATTAAGTTCTTTTATTTTGAAAAATGGATTTACTGTTGGATTGGAAAATCCAATTCTTCTTAATAAAACCATTTATTAAAATACATTATTAGTTAAAATCTATGTTGATGATGTTATATTTGGTTAATCTAATGAAAAACATTGTAATGATTTTTCAAAACTTATGAAAAAAGAATTTGAAATGAGTATGATAGGAGAATTGAACTTCTTTTTAGGACTTAAAATTTATCAAAAAGATTATAGAAATATTTTAAACCAAAGTAAATATATTACTGGTTTTTTACAAATGTTTTGTCTTGATAATAGAAATACATATACAACTCCCATGTGTACCAATATAAAACTTGATTTGGATAAAGATGGAAAAACAGTGGACAACAAGTTATCTAGAGGTATGATTGGTAGTTTATTATATCTTACTACCAGCAGACCTAATATTATGTTTTTAGTATTTTTATGTGATATATTTCAATCAAATCCTAAAGAATCTCATCTTACTATTGTCAAAAGTATTTTTAGATATTTAAAAGGAACTATTTTTCAATCTCTTATTTATCCAAAAACTTCTAATTTTAATTTAAAATCATATTCTGATGTTGATTTTGGAGGTTGTAGATTAGATAGAAAAATTACCTCAAGAACCTGTCACTTTTTAGGAAAATATTTAGTATCATGGTCAAGTAAGAAACAACACTCAGTTGTCCTATCAATAACTGACGCAGAATATGTATCTGCAGGAACTTGTTGTGTACAAGTATTGTGGATGAAAAACACACTAATAAAATTTGGATTAAATTATAATAGTAATCCTATTTTATTTGATAATAAAAGTGCTATAAATATTTCAAAAAATCCAATAATCCAATCAAGAACAAAGAATATTGATATTAGGCATCATTTTCTAAGAGATCATGTTCTTAAAAAGGATATATCTTTAGAATTTATAAATACTGAATATCAACTAGCTGATATTTTTACTAAATCAATTCCCACTGTAAGTTATGATTTTATTAAGAGGGAGTTAGGTTCATTCAATTTTTAAATAAATTTTAATATTTTTAATCTTTTTAATTTTAAATTTTTATTTTATTCTATTTTATTTTATTTTTATTTATTTATTTATTCCAATTTATTTATGTTAAATTTATTTTATGATTACTTTAAATTCAATTTTTTTAATATTATTTTTCTGATATATATTTTAGTTAATTTATTTTATCTTAAATTTATTCGAGTCAGGTGTTTTCAAAAAATTTCATAATTATCTTACATAATGACACAGGAAAAGAGGTACTGTCAGAAACCTTTCGAATACCTAACCTTTTCATTTATTAAACCCTTTTCGAATATTGAACCCTTCATCTACCTTTCTTTTGAAACCCTAGAACCTAAGAACCTTAGAGCTTTAGTTTCTCAGAAATTAGGAAAGCCAAGATAACCAAAGAAGGTGAATCCAGTTATACAAAGCGATAACGAGTTTCTGGAAGGAAGATAATTCAGAGAAACGTGGTCGATTTTGAATGGATCTACCAGATGAATCTACTCATGAAATAGGTGTTAGCATTTCAAGGTCTGTAATCTATGTTCAATGAAGTGAACTCAGAGTTTCTTTATGAGGTAGAACTGAAATTTTTCTACAACAGCATGCAGTTTAGTTTCAGTGATTTTGAAGATACTGTTTTCGCGAGAATAGAAGATAATAATTTTTCTATTTCTTCCACTGAAATTTCACAAATTTTGAGTTTTCCTCATGAGGGAGTCTTTTATATTGATTTATGGTCTATTGGTAAATAATTATAAATACATTATTTCTTTTATTTTTGGATCAAAAAACATTAGGAAAAAAAAATTCAAGGATCTTGAGGTAGACCAGAAAATCTTGGTTAAGTTTATTCAAATTGGAATTTCTCCAAGGATGGATGAAATAGAGAATATTCTATATCCATACATGTATATCATGTTTTTATTTTTAATTGAAATAAAGAAGAATTTCATAATTTATATGTTCATATATTTTCACTACTGGTGTCATAAAGATGCTAGGATGACTTTTTATCCTTATGGAAGGATGATCTCTCAAAAAAATTTAAGAAATGAATTATTCATTTAATAGGTTCTTGAATCAAATGTTATCACAGCAACGTACTCAATGTATTAACTTTGTGGAAGATAGGTTTTTATTGGAGTATAGTAAAAGGAAAACTCATGCCAGTTGGTGCAGGTGAACAACAAAGATCAGGATCATATTCTTAGGGGGAGAAAAGTGTTATTGGAAATGAAGGAATTGGTGAAACCAGAGGTGAAGGAATTTCCAAACCAAACCAAATAAAATTGATATTTTTTGAAGAAGAAGATAAATAATAATCTATTCTAGAATAATTGTTTGTAAAACCAAGGAAAAGATTATTTCCACTTACTGAAGAATCAGTATTGGGTTTAGGTGAGGCTACTAGGTCAGTTCATTTTAAAGAGCCTTTTCTTGAGGAAGATCAACAGGTTGAAAGTCATATTCAAGATCTACAGAATATTGATTTACCAGTTTTCTAGGAGGAAGAGCTAGCTATTCAGGAAGAGAAACAAATGCTCAGATCAGAAAACATGGCTACTGAAATTGTTGAGAATCTATTTATCTTTGTTTTTTATCATGTGGATGAAAGACATCAATCTTCAAATAAATAAAAAACATAATTTCTTGACATTATCTCTTGTTCAAGTGAAAATTCAATTGATAACCTAGTAGAGAAGTATGTGGAAAAATCTCCTTTAAGATCTTTAGAAATTGTGGTAGTTGTTCAGTCACAAAATCCAAATGAAGGGACATCAGATTCCTTATCTAATTAGGTTGAAGATCTTGTGATTAATTTCAATAAGTCTCGGGAAGAAAATGTCAATATTTGAAAAAAGATCTAAGTTTCATGGAAAATTTTATAGGATCTTAAAGAAAATTTAGTTCCCAAGAAGTGATTTGATGATTTCAAGAGAGAAATGTTGAATGAAGTTGGAAAAATTAAGTTTGAAGTTGTTTTTAAGTCATACTTTGTTGATCTCAAGTGGCATTTGGGGAGTCAGTTTGAGTCAATCAAGAGTAGTGTCGGCCAGACCAATACATCTACCTATACTCCTACTACCATTCTAGATCTAATTTGAAGATTTCAGGCAATCACATCTAACATGGTTGACATGAATGATCGTCTTCAAAACCTTCAGTATAATAGTGCTCCTCTATTAGTTCTGTTGGACAATCATAAATTTCTAGTTGACCAATTAACTCAGAATGAACTAGGTATCGGATTTCTACTAAACAATTTCATATAAAAATTAGAATAGTTTATGAATCAAGAAGAGAGTTTTCATGACTTTTTGAAATTCAATATTGTTTAGAATTTGCATATAAGTCAAGATTTCAGAGTTTTGATTGTGCAGTTGTGGGATAGTCTAATGAAGAAGTTAAGGTTATAGATGGCAGAGCTAAAAGTTATGTTTGAAGCTGCTCAAAATCCTTAGAACCTTAACTGAGCCAAATCCTACCCAATATTTTGTACCCTAATCATCTCAGTTGACTAAACTTTTTTCCTAATCATACTGATTATTGTACCTATAAAAATTTTTGATCGATAAAATTTTCTTATTTTTATTTTTGTGTACTTTATTTCATATTCTTTTATGTTTATGTATCAAGGTTATTATTTATTTAAATAGATTATTATAAAATCCACTTACTAATCTATTCAAAATTAAATGTGATTTAATCGTTTTCTATAATTTCTTTTTTATCTCACAAAAAGGGGGAGAAATTTGGATAAACACAACATTTTTTTTATCGAAATAATTTTTTCAAATCAAATTTTGAATTATTTTCTTTTAATTTTTTGTGAAATTATAAATTTTGTTATTAATTTCATGGGTTTTGTGGTCATCAAAAAGGGGGATATTGTTGGGCTTGTATTGTCTCGACAATACTCTCTAAATCTTATTGATTTTGATGCTCACAAATACCCTTGTTTTTTTTACTAATGATATTATTTTAAGTGTATTTCATGAAATTAATATTCCTTATAATCCTTATTTTGGAATTATATTCAAGCTTATTATTTGCCTTTAATATTCTTCAAAGTATTCGGAATGATCTTAAGCATACTCTGGAAACATTGTTAATACCCTAAGTTGAATAACATAATGTAAGGAAAAAACCTTACATTTGTATCAAACCTTATGTTGAAAGATCAACACGTATGGTTAATCAAACCTGCGTTGACAGAAACATATAGATAAAGAACTTAAGTTTGTATGAAACCTTACATTTGACAAAGAGAAAAGGTATGGTTAAATAACCCTACGTAAGTATGGGACTTTATGTTTGAGAAGCAAACATATGGATCATCAGCCTTACTTTTGTGATCAACATTACGTTGTCAACCCTACATTTGGATAATTAATGATTCATAGTTTGGCCCTACGTTTGGTATTTTTTTCATTTTTTAAAGGAACATTATGTTTGACTTTTCATCACTGAAGATTTGAATTAACGATTTTATCAGAGTTTCGTGCAATGGTCTTTACAAAATTTCAGAACAATTTAAAGCTTATTTTCAAATGATTAAAATCTCATTATGATTGATTCAAATAATCATATTAATTAGAGAAATTTTCTCTTATTCATAAGGTAAGTTACAACTACTCTGAGTTATCCTTTGAATTTGAATTCTCACAATCTATCATGTGGTTTTCTTGGATCTGAAATTGCGAATCAGGCTCTCTAATTTATTTATTCTATAGGTGTATTTGTTAAATATATATGTGTGTGTGTGTGTGTATGATTCAAAGAAGCTATGATATATTGATCCACATATTGTGACACATATTCACGATTGAAATTGCATTCTTGTGAATATCTTTTACAGATCTACTGCAATAATTGATCAAACTCTATTTTCTATAGTTTAGGATACACTTTTTAGATATACATGTTTTGAATCTCATATTTTTTTTAATTATGATACTTCTAATCGTTACTGCTTTTATTCCAAAAATATATTGTAACTAGATTGCTTCGGAACAATTATTTCATGAAGAATCTATTTTCTGAAGAAGAATATCTATCTACTATCAGTTTCTATTACAACTATGAAGCTTAATAGGAACCATTTAAATAAATATTTTTTTATTAAAGAGTTTCAACTTCTCATACTCAGTTATGGTGGAGTATCAGCTTCTTGATCTAAGCTGTGGATTTTTAGTTCTCTATTAAAGAACCAGAAGGCTCTGCTTTTATCCTTATTTATAAAGGTGTCAACTGCCTGCACTCAGTTGTGGATTGGTCTTATGATATGAGGATCTGACTAGTGAAATTCACCAAACTCACAAAGAGAGTAATTTGTGGAGTGGACTAGGGGATCTTTATGCCTCAAACCACTATAAATAGTTGTGTTCTGTATTTCTATTTCATCCACTGCTCATACTTTCATATAGAATAAAAAAACTACTTATTTTCATAATCATCAGTCAACATCAAAAGTAATAATTGTGAAAGATTTTTGAAAAAACAAAATTCACCCCCCCCCCCCCCACACACACACTCTTGTGTATATTTGTATATTCCTGCCTAACAATATCTTTGTTCCTTTATGGGAATTGTGATGTTTGATGGTAGGTTTTAGGGAAGTAAAGTTAGTTCTTGATTGGATCTATATAATCATTGTTTCTTTCTTTGTTTTCACCAACATTTGTGAGGTAGGTGTCTTCTATCTTAACTCTACTTGATTAAAACTTTAAGTCTTATCTTGAAATGAATGTTTTTATTGAAATTATTGTGAAAACACCATGTGATTATTGATGGAAAACCTCTTTAGTGATGGTTTTGTGGAATGGTGGAAATTGGATGGTTTTAGGGGAACCCTCATTAATGATGATTTTAAAATGGTGATTTTAAAATTGTGGAATTTTTTTATACAAGAAAAATGTTTTTTGAAATGTTTTAAAGAAAAAAAATGATGTGAAATGTTTTTGAATGGATGTGGAATTCATGGTTGGTGTGGGTTCAATTTCATTGGATGTGATCCTATAGAAGGGGAGTGTGTTATTAAGGAAACTGGTATTGGTTACCTTGTGAAGACATGGTAGATCGATGAGAGACAACTCATGAGTATGAAACTATCACCTGGGAATGCATGTATGAATTTTTGGATGTGTGGAATCATGGAATGGGTATGTAAAATGGAATTTAGAAATGTTTTGAAGGATTTTTTTATTTATTTATATGGAAAACAATTTTTTCTTTGATATAAATTATTTTAAATTGGTTTAATTTTTTTATATAAATGTGCTAACAAGTTTTGTCCCAATGGTGTGAGTTGGGAAGTAATTGGGAAAAACCTAATAAGTTTAGACTCACCCCCTACTTGTAAACTATTTTTCATTTTTTGATGTCATCTATTGAGACACAGGTAAAGGTAAGTTATCTCAATTATTTAGTGATTATTCTTGATATCGTAGGCATGGATTTTCAAGTTCGAACTTAGAGAAGGTTGGGAGTTTCTAGTTGTATGTCTTTAGTCTCTTTGGGTTTTGTTTTCTTTTTATTCCTTTGGTTAGTTCACTTGGTTTCCACTTTGTACTCGGATATGGTTGTTGGTTTGGTCATATTTTGAGTTGTATATTTGTACTCATGCATCATACAGAGGTTTTTTGGTTATTGTATTATGTTTTGGATGTTTAAATTTTAATGGAAAATCATCCCCCAAATGTTCTTGAGGCCCTTGGAATTTATTGGAAACATTTTGTGTCTTAGGAATGTCACCTAAGGCTAGTAACACCCACCACCTCTTCCCAAGACAATGGATGAGGGGTGGAATGTTACACCAATAGTATCCAATAAAACTTAATTTCTTCCTTTGTGAAAACATATGTCCATCATGAGTACCTTGATATTTTTGTATAAAGGTGCCTCCATTTTGAGATCTTCCTAGGGAACAAAAATTCCCACTGTTTTTAACATATACCTTTTATGAAGTGGTGGTTTTCTAAGAAAAATTATCCACCCATATTTGTCAAGAATTAAAATTATAACACGAACTTTTCATGGAAATAGATTTAATGTAAATAAAATTTTATGGAGTAAGGGTTGCCTTTTTCTTTGAGCTTTCATTAGATTTATCCTTAAATGATTTAAAGAAATTATCTCTACTAGAATGAGTCCTTTTGGAGTAGGAATATTATCAAAAACATTCATGGTAGTTTCTATTCATTCAGCATCTTGAAAACACTCGTCCTGCATTACTTCTAAAATTCTAATTTTTACTTCCAACTTAAGACACTTTAAGTTGAGGGTATTTTTATCATCCTCAATTGATCTAACTCTTTCTTCCCATTCTCTATTCATATTATCAATGTGATCCTCATGCATCGTACTCATTTTTTGTGTAAAATTGTCAAGATATTTCACTCCTTTAGCTTTAATATCCAACTAATAATTATTAACATCAATGATCACTTTATGGGTCTCTTCTAATGCATGAGTCTTCTCCTCACTAATTTTTCTTATCTCAGCTTTCTCATTAATTACTTTTCAAAATTATTCTTTATCCAAAGAGTATTTTTATTTATAGAACCATAATATTTTTTCATTGGCTTCGACGTATTTGATGAGTGTGTGGCACTTTTACAACTTCACAATAAATCTTTTCCATAGAATGTGTATCAATATCTAACTGTGCTTTTTCATCCCATAAATTCTTTATAAACTCAAGTATATATTTGAAAACTTAAAAAGGGACCTTTTTCATGTATTATTTAATCTAAGAATAAAAATCACAAATTTATTCAGCTACTACATACTCATAATAGCCTGAACTCAATTCTTCAAGAGGATAATTACCAGCTAATATGATAGAAATATTACCACTTGGATTGCCTTCAACTAGTAATGTATCCTCTTCCACTTTATCCGTAGATAAGAGTGTTCTCATTTTCTTAGTGTATATTTCTTCTTCTTATTCAATGTATCAGTATAAATAACCTCCATTTATATTATAGTAGAGAACTCACAAATTTCTTCAAATTTTCACTTTATATATGATAGATAATAAAAACTAGGAAAAACTATATCCAAACAGAGGTAAAACCTTACACTTTGATACTAATTAAAGTGCCTAGTAGGATTTTTTGGTCACATTGAGAGGGGGTGAATCAGTGTGATCTATTTTTTATCAAATTAATTTTCCATTTAATTAATTTGAACTTATACACCTATTAGGATAAATGGATCTCGTACTAATTATGAAACAAAAACACACTGAATACAATATAGAAAGTAAAGAGAACACGACACATGATATTTTTAGAAATATCTCCCCCAATGTGGGTGATTATTCCCTTATTGTGTTCAAATCAAGTTTGAGAAATAGGTGCTTAACTAGTATTATAAATTGAATATAAATTGGGAAGCTTTCATCTTTAACTTGCATTTAGGGAAGGTATCATCCTTAACCCTTTAGGAATACAGATAAGGAAGGTATCATATTTAACCTTGAAAATTATTTCTTGAAATTAGTCTCTTCACTACAAAAAAGAGGCCACTTTAGAAGGAGTTATTTTTTGACTTTAGAAGGGGTTATAACCCCTTCTAAAGACATTAGCGGTGGTTTTCAGGAACCGCCGCTAATGTGACCGCCTATAGTTATTAGTGGCGGTTTTGGGTAAGTGTTTTTGAAGTCATGAGGAATTTAGCAGCGGTTACATTAGAGGGGGTTTAAACCCCCTCTAATGTTGACTTAAATTCTCCAAAAATACCTGTGTTTGAGGAAGTTATAATGGAATCACCCCTAACTAAAAGGCCTTAGGTGTGATTTGAACCACCCCTAATGTTCTGCATTTTTTGTATACCCCGCCCCCACCCCTTGTCTCCCCATGTCACCCCCACAAGCCCAGCAATCCTTTCCTGTCATCCCCTAGTGTTCTCGTGTAACCTGCACCCTGCCCTCCCGTTCCCTCCCAATCCCAATACCCCCGCCTTCCCATTCCCTCCTGATCCCAATACCCCCCATGACCTCTCCCCTCTCGTCTAGTACCTTGCGCGCTCCCCCTCCCATCCCGTACCCCGTGCCCAGCACCCATTCTCAGTGCTCCCCCTCCACCCCTTGGCTCCCCATGTCACACCCACCCCTTGGCTCCCCATGTCACCCCTACAAGCCCAGTGCTCCCTGCCCTCCATCCCCCGGTGCTCCTGTATAACCCGTGCCCCACCCTCTCCTTCCCTCCCGATCCCAGTACCCCCACCCTCTCGTTCCCTCTCGATCCCAGTACCCCCCGCACCCGCTCCCCTCCTATTCTCTACCCCACGCACTCCCCCTCCTGTCCAGTACCTCGTGCCCAGCACTGATGCCCAGCACTCCCCCTCCAATCCAATACCCCACGTCCAACACCCATTGCCCAACGCTCCCCCTCCCATTACTGCCACCCAAGTCTGCCCTCCCCCCATCCCATTCCCATTACACCCGCCCCCAGCCCACCCCTCTGTCATGTTCGCACCTGCGTTTGAGGCGGTTATAAGGGAACTTCCCCTAACTAAAAGGCCTTAGGTGCAGTTTGAACTACCCCTAATGTTCTACATTTTTTTATACCCCTCCCCCACCCTTTGGCTCCCTATGTCACCCACACAAGCCCAGCGCTCCCTACCCTCCGTCCCTGGGTGCTCCCTTATAACAAGAGCCCCGCCCTCCCGTTCTCTTCCGATCCCAGTACCCCCACCCTCCCATTCCCTTCCGATCCTAGTACCCACTACACCCACTCCCCTCCCATCCAGTACCCCTCGTGCTCCCCCTCCCATCCAGTACCCCGCACCCAATGACCATGCACAGCGCTCCCCCTCCACCCCTTGGCTCCCCATGTCACCCCCACCCCTTAGCTCCTCGTGTCACCCCCACAAGCCCAGCACTCCCTGCCCTCCGTCCCCTAGCGCTCCTGTGTAACCTGCGCCCCTCCCTCCTGTTCCCTCCCGATCCTAATACCCATGCCCTCATGTTCCCTCCCAATCCCAGTACCCCCCCACACCTTCTCCCCTCTCGTCCAATACCCCACGCGCTCCCCCTCCGATCCAGTACCTCGTGCCCAGCACCCATGCCCAGCGCTCCCCCTCCCATTCCTGACACCCAAGCCCACCCTCCCCCCATCTCGTTCCCATTACACCCGAATCTATCCCACCCCTCCATCCTATTCCCGCTTGTTTTTGAGGTGGTTATAAGGGAACCGCCCCTAACTAAAAGGCCTTAGGGGTGGTTTGAACCGCTCCTAATGTTCTGCATTTTTTTTATACCCCGGCCCCACCCCTTGGATCCCCGTGTCACCCCCACAAGCCCAATGCTTCCTGCCCTCCGTCCCCTAGTGCTCCCATGTAACTCGAGCCCTGCCCTCCCATTCCCTCCTAATCCCAATACCCCCGCCCTCCTGTTCCCTCCCAATCCTAGTACCCCCCGCGCCCGCTCCCCTCTCTTCCAGTACCCCGCTCTCTCCCCCTCCTGTCCAGTACCTTACACCCAACACCCATGCCCAGTGCTCCCCCTCCACCCCTTGGCTCCCCGTGTCACCCCCACCCCTTGGCTCCCCATGTCACCCCCATAAGTCCAGCGCTCCCTACCCTTCGTCCCCTAGCGCTATCGTGTAACCCACACCCCGCCCTCTCATTCCCTCCCGATCCCAGTACCCCACCCTATTGTTCCCTCTCGATCCCAGTACCCCCTGCACCTGCTCCCCTCCCATCCATTACCCCACGCGCTCCCCCTCCCGTCCAGTACCCCGTGCCCATCACCCATGCCCAGCGCTCCCCCTCCCATTCCTGCCACCCAAGCCCACCCTCCCCCCATCTCGTTCCCATTACACCCGAATCTATCCCACCCCTCCATCCTATTCCCACTTGTTTTTTAGGTGGTTATAAGGGAACCGCCCCTAACTGAAAGGCCTTAGGGGTGGTTTGAACTGCTCCTAATGTTCTGCATTTTTTTTATACCCCGGCCCCACCCCTTGGCTCCCCGTGTCACCCCCACAATCCCAATGCTCCCTGCCCTCCGTCCCCTAGTGCTCCCATGTAACTCGAGCCCTGCCCTCCCATTCCCTCCTGATCCCAATACCCCCGCCCTCCTGTTCCCTCCCAATCCCAGTACCCCCCGCGCCCGCTCCCCTCTCTTCCAGTACCCCACGCGCTCCCCCTCCCATCCAGTACCTTACACCCAACACCCATGCCCAGTGCTCCCCCTCCACCCCTTGGATCCCCGTGTCACCCCCACCCCTTGGCTCCCCATGTCACCCCCACAATCCTAGCACTCCCTACCCTCTGTCCCCTAGCACTCTCATGTAACCCACACCCCTCCCTCTCATTCCCTCCCAATCCCAGTACCCCGCCCTCCTGTTCCCTCTCGATCCTAGTACCCCCCGCACCTGCTCCCCTCCCGTCCATTACCCCGAGTGCTCCCCCTCATGTCCAGTACCCCGCGTCCAGTGCCCATGCCCAGCGCTCCCCCTCCAATCCAGTACCTCGCACCCAGTCCCCCTCCAATCCAGTACCTTGCGCCCAGTGCTCCCCCTCCCGTTCCTGCCACCCAAGCCCACCCTCCCCCCATCCAGTTCCCATTACAGCGGCCCCCAGCCCACCCCTTCGTCCCGTTCCCACCCCAACCCTCATCCGATTTAGAAAAATTTAACCTCCCAAGAATTGAATCGTGAACCTATCGACTAACATACCACCAGATCCCCAACAGCAAACCAGTATGGAAAACCAATTTTTGTTTATAATTTACACATGACTATATTTATATATATATTATTGTTTATTCTAATAAATATTATTATCATAATATATTTAAATACATTTAAATAGTAATGTATATATTATTTAATATATTTATATGTATATGAAATTATATATATTCTATAATAAATATTTATATATAACTTAAATATATTACACAAGTATATATGTATATATTGTACTTATATATATGTGTGTGTTTGATAATAACAATAATATTATTAATTATTATTATTCTTATTATGTCTACTTTTTAATCTATAAAAATTATATGTTGGTTAAATATTATACATTTATTTTATGATTTATATCAAACATATATTATATTAAATACATTTGTATTGTATATTTATATAAATTATTTATATACTTGAATACATATTTATATTATATATATTTATATTTAAATAATATATATATATATATATATATTTAAAGAATATATATATATATATATATTTAAAGAATATATATATATATATATATATATATATTTAAATAATATATATATATATAAGTATTTACTTAATATATTTATATAAGGTCTTTAAAAATATATTTATATAATGTATTTCAATACATATATTTATTATTATTTATATTAATATTTATTTATTTATTTGTATAAATTGTATAATATTATATAAAATTAATATATTATTATTATTATATGAAATACTATTTAAAAAAATATTAATATTATATATAATTAATATTATATTCTATAGAATTGATATTATATTATATATAATTAATATGTATATTATATATAATTAATATGTATATAATATATAATCAATATTATATGAAATACAATTTATACAAAAATATACTTAATATTATATGAAATACAATTTTATATTATATACAGTTAATATTATATTAAATACAATTTATAAAAATATTTATATAATGTATTTCAATAAATATATTTATTATTATGTACATTAATATATATTTGTATTTCAATAAATATAATTCTATAATATTGTGTACATTAATATAAATTAATTTATTTGTATAAATTATATTTCATATAATATTAATTACATATAATATAAAGGCATAAACCTATTATATACAAATATATTTATTATTATTATTATATAATTTATAAAAACTACAATCTTGGGTTTTTATATGATATATTTTTAAATAAATTATATTTATGTATATATTTATATAACATTTTTATGATTTTATATTATAAATAATTAATATTATATGAAATACAATTTATACAAATAAATATATATTAATTTACTTAATATTATACAATTATATTTATGTATACATATAAATACAATTAAATACAATCATATAAATATTTTATATAATATGTTCATATAATGTATTTAAATACATTTATATATTATGTTTTAATTATATATATATATATTATGGAAGTTTCTTTTTTTTAATAGTGGGGGTTCACAACCCCCTTTAATCTTTTAAATTAGAGGGGGTTTTGGACCCCCTTTAATTTAAGAAATTAGAGGGAGTTTTAAACCCCCTCTATTTTAAGACATTAGAGGGGGTTTTGAACCACCTCTAATTTAAAGACAATAGAGGGGGTTTTGGACCCCCTCTAATTTAAGAAAGTAGTGGTGGGTTTTGAACCCTCTCTATTTTAAGACATTATAGGGGGTTTTCTACCCCCTCTAATTTAAAAAATTATAGGGGGTTTTCCACCCCCTCTAATTTAAAACATTATAGGGGGTTTTGAACCCCCTCTAAAATCCAACTAGATATTAAAAAAATAATGTAAATTTTTTTTGAGGGGGTTCAAAAGCCCATCTAATTTATAAAGTTATAAGGGGTCCATAACCCGCTATAAATTCAATGATTAGTGAGGGTTATAGATAGCCCCCTCTAATTTTTATAGAAAATGAATTTAGAGGGTGTTCATAACCCCCGCTAAAGTCGATGATTAAAGAGGTTTGTGAAACCCCCACCCCCCTCTAATTATACAAAAAATGAATTTAGAGGGGGTTGTGCATAACCCCCTATAAATAACCCCCTCTAATGTACTTTTTTTTGTAGTGCTTGGATATGATTATATTGGATCCCTTTAGTTTGAAGTGATGTTCCCATCTTCCCCTTCTTAAATAAGATTATTTCCCTTACTTTGGGATGTCTCCACATCAACTTAAAATATCTTATTCATCAATAGCAGGGCTTCAACTACCAGTGAATGAACTTTAGTTTCATGCATGTTGGACTTGTTCTCTCAATATTCATATCTCAAGAATAAAAAAGTATCTCCAAGTTGTTTTTTCCCTCATATCTATGTATATTCAGAAGATTTATGTGAGTTTATCTATATTAAATTATTCATAAATTTATGAATCAAATCACCTTCAGAATATAATCTTGCTTGTGAACTTCACTCTGCCTTTGATTCTTCTAGTATACGAAATATGTATTTAGGCTATCTCACTTCCTTATTCAACTAAGATGATCTTCTGAAACATGTAAGCCTTACTCACTTCTTCTTACATTTCAAGTGATGTTGTAGTATATGTTGGTCAGTCTCTCTTTATCTCCCTGGTCTCTCTTCATTGGTCTCCTCCTCCTCCTCCTCCTCCAATGGCCCTAAGGCCTTCATTTTTTATTGATTTTGATAATCCACCTTTCAAGGGGTGAGGTGGAACCCTTACAAGGCCCGTAGGCATAAGTATTACATGGCACGTAGGCCTTAGAGGAATTCATTGCCCGTAGGCTTCAAACATTACATACAGCCTAGACTAACTGCTTGGAACTACTCCTCCCTAGAATCTTAATCATGAAATCAGATCTCCACCTTCTCATGGTTGTTCGACTAGGATTTCCCATGCATGGACAGGCTTGTCCCGAAGGTAGGTTCCATACCCTCTCATTCTTGCAATCCTTTTAGCTTCTGCTATGGTGAAAGCTCATTGTTCATCCTCCTTCTGAAGCTTGTTCATTATAGGTTGTCTTGTTTGCATCTGCACTTAAGGTGGCCCGAAGGCCTTGAGGTGGCCTGAAGGCCTTACTAACCTAAAGGCCTGGGTGGCCCGAAGGCCTTAAAGGACTTGGGGACCAAATTGGTGGCCCGAAGGCCCAAACGGGGGAATATTCCCAGCTACTACAGTGCCAAACAGTGCCTGCCATAGTTCCCACTACAATACCTTCTACAGTTCAACACAGTTCCTACTATAGTACTGCTACAGTACCTGCTACAGCACTGCTATAGTACCCCCCAGAAAATAGCCTCTGCCTAGATTTGATCCCGGGTCTCCTGGATGTACTTAAGGAGTCCTCACCAACTGGGCCGAGGCTCATGTGCTCTCTTAATTGGTCTCTTCATTGACTCAGCACTCCATTTATACCCAACATTAAGCTTTGAAACCTCCATTAAATATGGAAGTGTGGTCTCCCTTTTGAATTTCCCACTTTCTCAATGATCGGTCTTACCTCTTTAACTCTTCCAAAAAAATCTGTTTGATCAAGAAAACTTCTCATTTAACTCTTGGTCAATCTCCTTTTATTTATTCCTTAAATTTTGTCTTAAATCATGAACTAAAACTCATGATATTTACTTCATGAATAAAAAATTGGTATCATCACATTTATTTTATTAACTCAATAAATTTTTCTTCCATATCTTCAGGTTGACCTTTTGAAAACTTCAGTTTTCTCTGACTTAGCCTTTAGATCTTTTGAGTTAATCCTATATAGTTTCTGAGATCTTCCAAAGTTATCCTTTCATATCATAAACTCGTCATACAATCTTTAGATAACATCATATCATGTTCAAATGTATCTTCTAATCTTCACACAACACATCCTCGTGATACAATGCAACTTCTGATCTCCTTGGCTTGCACTTCTAAACTCCATCATCACCTTGAACATACAACTTATACTTATTCTTATAGTCTTAAAAATTATCTAAAATATTCATTTTCGTTTTCAACATTTGATATGTAACACCCTGAGATTTTAAAATTAAATCACTATGATCAATATCATAAAAGATACACCACATCAAGCTTACACAAACGAATAAAAATTATTATTTAAATGTGATTGTTATCACCTAGCCGTTGGAATGACGGGAATGAAAGAGATTAACTAAATTATGAAAATATAGTTTATGAATTTTTATAAAATGGATTCATTGGTTACCAATTAATTATAAATGAAAATAAAAACCAATTGAATAAAATAACGTGTTTTTATTAAAAAAACCTATTTTTTATGATCATAATGGCATTTTATATTAATAAATTATATTAATCACTATTAGTGAAATATATTAAATAATTTTATATGGTTTATATAAAATGAAATATTTTAAATTCATCCAATAAGTTTGATATGCTTAAGATAAGAATAAATCCAATTTTAAGCACAAAAGGCTATATTTTTCTAAAAGGTAATTTTTCTGCCTTTTAACGGGGCACCTATTTGAAAAATAAATTTTTATTATTTTATAAATTTTATATAAAAAAATAAACTTCTTTTTTGAAATTAGGATATAAAAATTAGGTTAAGGTGGATTTTTGGTATTTTTTCAATAAGTTTCATTTTTTGATTAATAGTGAAAAATAATGCATTTTAATTGAAAACTTCTTTTTCATCAAATTTATTAATAGTGATAAATTATATTTTTGAATGGTTTAAATGTATAATTAGATCAATTTTATATTATTTAATCCAATTTAGGTCATTGTAATCAATTTCACATTTAAATTGGGTATAAAAATATTTTAAACTTTTGAACCTTTTACTTTAAAAAACCCTCTTTTTTGTTGTCTGTGGGATTTTTTTTAAATATAATTTTGTCAATTATATGTATTGAATTAGGTAAAAATTAGTTTTTAAGTTCAATTTCATTTTTAGTCATAAAAATTTTATCAGGGTAAAAAAATTATTTACCGCGATATGGGTAAAAATGAAACTTGTCAAAGTTAAAAAGGGTAAAGGCTTAAAATACCTAAAAACTACAAAATTTAATGGTTTTTTGAGATATTTATAGACCCTATAAATCCTTCACAATATTATTTGTCATCCAAAGTTATTTAATTTAATTCCACCTCAATGTGGTTGGATTTAAATATAAAATATTCATTATTTTAATCACTCAAACTCACCTCCCCTCAAGTATAAATATCACCCCACTGCCCCATTTCAACCCAAAAATCCTTTAAGATCCTAAAATCTCGGCCCAAACCTCCCCTACTCACTCTTCCAACGTCCAAGTGATGTTGTTATCACCAAAAACCATTTCCAAGGTCCTTAAGGGTCCTTCAAAGATGTGATATTCAAGAGGTAATTTTCTCAAAGTACCTCTCTTAATTTCTTTTCTTTTTCTATTTTCTCCTCACCTCCTTCATCCATAAATGAATGATAACTCCATAATAATGTATATATTGGAGTTTTATGTTTCTAATTTAATATTTCATATCCATTTCATTTATCATCTCCTCTTATTAAAAGAAACAAAATTATTGTCTGAGTTATGTCGGTTTACCGACTCTGTGAAAAATGATCTTTCGTTTTTCATTACCGCCTTCATGGAAGGTCATAAAAGTTTAATTATGTTTAAATAATATTTAAATAGTTATATTATAACCTATTTCATGTTTTTTAATCAATATACACACATAATATTAAATAACATAAAACTAGTTCATGATGTTTAAAAAAACCGCCAAAATAAACTAAACATTTATCATTAACGTTTTATTAAACGAATCATCCACATGTAAGAAATAAAAAATGATATATGGGACCATTAATACTTTTTAAATTTCATTAATACTATTCAATTCCACTTCTATATTTTTAATCTGATTTTATAAAAACATCCATACTTTTTCACAAATGAACTGATAATTAAACAATGGAACAAACGCACCCGAAACCATGAAAATAATGAAATATTATTAATGAATGGGTCATAATATGTTATTAAATCATCACATAAGGTATTATAAATATTAATATAGTTATTTAATGAGTTAATAACATTATTTAAACCATTATACATGAGGTTAAAGTATGCACCACTAAAGGGAAGCGTGAGGTAAGGGATTTTCTTAACCAAATTTCCATTCCTTGGGCTAAACTACTACTTGATTATGTCATGTGAATATTATGTGTTAAATGAATTTTGAATATATTATATTGTATCTACACTTTATTTATGTGGATTTATAGTGGATACACATATTTGATTCATTTTATTAATTCCCACTTCAACGATATGATATTTATAAGGGACTTTCTTTTAAAAAATATCTTTTAAAAGTTACCCTTAAAACTCTATTTTTCTTCCATTTCCATGTTTTATAAAATTATTTCTAAATTTTTTTTACTATTCCCTAGTGATTTTTTAAATTCATCTCTACTCATGTTTTACTTTTTACAAAAAAAATTGAAAGTATTCTTTTTGTCGTTTTCTAAAAGAGGTTCTTTGTAACTTTTCCGAAAAAAATAAGGAATGAATGTTTTTTTAAGTTATAATACAAGAGTATTTTTTCCATCCATCATGATTATTTAATGATTTGATACTTATTTTATAATTTTTCATGTTTATTTTCAAAGTAAATGGTTCTTTTATGATGTGTGCAGTGTCTCAATTTTAAAATTCATCTTTAAAAAGGAAAGGGTATTTTGATATCGAAAAGATATTTTTCTATGATTTTAAAAGAGTTTTTAAATAATTTATGATTAGAATCATAAAAATATTTTATTCATTATATTTTACTTGAGAATTAAACATGGGATGGACCAAATGATGTTAACCCCATTATAGTTTAACATAGGGTAACCCGATAGCACCGGGAAATCCCATTATAGCTTAACATGGGGTGGTCCAGATAGCACTGGTAAATCCCATTATATATTAACATGGGGTGGACCTGATAGTGTCAAGTAAGTAGGTTGCAGCTTAACATGGAGTTTCCCGGATAGTGTTGGGTAATCCCGTAATAGCTTTTGTAAGTGTGAGATGTTAAATGATGTTCCAAGTTATCTACTTATATTTTAGATGCTTGATAATGAGTTTCCATGAAAATCAATTGATTTTAAAAAAGTAAGATATTTATCTTTTTGAAAAGATAATTCCTTTTTCTGAATAAAAATGTATGTTTTTATGAAAAAAAATTATTGATTGTC
Organism: Viscum album; assembly: GCA_963277665.1. Lineage (NCBI taxonomy): Eukaryota > Viridiplantae > Streptophyta > Magnoliopsida > Santalales > Viscaceae > Viscum > Viscum album. The sequence continues at coordinate 991,051,403 of OY728152.1, read as the reverse complement.
ACTGGTCTAATGATTTCCTTTTCCATATGTCCCTTACTGAGATTTTGCGCTCATCCCAAGTTTTTAAAATATTTTTCATAAGATTTAAGGTGGAATAGAGACAAGGATGATATCATGGGAAAATTGTGATATTTGATCATGAAAAGAAACCATATTTTTATTTTTTATACTTTTGTTTTATGGAAGAAATAGATACTAAGTATAAGTGTCTACTCGTAATGTATGGGTTTATTTTGTAAGGTTTAGTACTAATTATCTAAAACTCTAAATTGAAAATATTCTTGGGAATATAATAGTGTTGATTCTAGTTTAAAATCAATAGAATATGTTTTTTTTTAAGGCTAGTTACTTACAGTTGGTATCAGATCACAGTTTAGATAACTTTAGAGATTAGTATATTATTCAGTCATAAGTTACAAGTATTATATAACCACAATAGTTAGCATGGTAGGAAGATTCAAAGATATTTTGGATAAATTGAATGAGTTTGAGATAATATAAATAGGGATATATTAGTGTTTATCCTCCCCATAAGATGGAATATTATGATTTTATTGATATTCTCTCACTAACTTTTTTTTTTGATTTAGTAAATGGTTGGATCCATCAGGAACCAAATTAATAATGGATGTGAAGGAAAATGTGGTGGTTGTATGAATGAGAAAAAAAATGAAATGGAATCTATAATGATAACTCTTATGGTTATTCTAACCAACTATTATGAATATTTATTAAATACTTTAACAATGGTGAGTTTTCTAATTCATCAAATATGAGAGAAATGAAGCCTTGTGGAAGTTTAGGTGACAATGTCCATAAAGGTAAATATATTCAATGACCTATGTGTCAAGAATGTGGAAACAAGTACATAGTAAAAAGTCTTAAAAGGACAGGAATGAGTTTAATATATGGTAAAGGTGGTTATAAAGTAATAAACTATGAAGGAAAAAAGGAAGCATTTAGTTAACTCTATTAATGGGAAAGAAGTTCTTCTTGAGTTACCAATTGAATGTTTTAAATGTGGGGAGTATGGCCATTATGATCATCGATGTTCTAGGAATAAGGATCACTAATGGGATCAGTAGGACATGTAAAGACCTGGAATTTCTGTGGAAATTTTTTTTCTTAAATACATGGGAATTTTACGAGTCTGCAAAAATTGACGGTGTGTGATTCTGAAGCCCGGTGTGCCTAGAATCAATTTCTGAAGTTTTGTTCGGGTACGTTTAGTAAACGTACAAGCGGGTTTTTTATAAATTTTGAACCGGTTCTTGGAATTGAAATCTAAGGGCACCATTGAACTCGCAGCGCCAGTATTCTCTTAAGAAGACTTTCACCTCGATGGCAGTTGGTCGGGAATAAAAGATAGTTTTTGGGTTTTTAGTGAAAGAATTAAATAAAAATAAAGTTGTGTAGCTTTATTTTTATTTTGTTGGTTAAAGTCTCCATGTGGAAGTTGGAGGTGGGGACCACCACACCTTAACCTCCCATGAGAGGTTATGGTGGTGGGGCCCACCCGAACCTAACCTACTCTTCATTTTTATTATGGTGGGGACCACCCGGGTTTTTAACCCCCTTGAAACTCCCCATTAATGGGGAGAAACCCTCAAACTTCCATTAAGTGTATGGGATCCTCTTCAACTCCCCTAACACTTAATTATGCCAAATCCTCCTCATTAATTATTTGAGCTAACGCTTTCAATTAATTGTTTAACTCATTTGAATTTTGTGCCAACGATTAAATAATAGATAAATTTAATCTATTATTTTGGCTTGGCACATTCATCTTGGTGGAACTTTGGAGAGGAGAGAGATTAGGGAGAAAAACTCTTGCCAACGAATAATGAAGAATGTGTTCTTACAATGAATAACATCGGTGAGGAGCATCTTTGACTTTCTTCCTCGGAACCTCCTTTGACGTAGGACGTCTTCGACTACGATGAGCTTGCACACAAACCGATGATCGAGGAAAACACCGATGTCTGTCTTTTTCCAACGATCTGTCTTCTTCCCCGTGACTCCGTCCAAGAACAACGATCAAGGTAGGGGTTCAATTTCATTTAAGTGGCATGTTCTTCCTTTCTTTCAAAACAAAGAATGAGGATGTTTTCCTTTTACGGGTGGGTTTTTGTGCTTCGTTCTTATGAACCGATTGCTATCACCCTAAATGAGGAGGGTGCGGGCCAAACTAACATGGCATGTCTCCCTCCTTCGATCTCTTTTGTGATGTTCTTCGGCATGGTGACAAAACGACAAGGTGACGAAGGCGACAGGCAATGACAGCGCTACCCGCGGTCTCCACAACCCGCGTCTTCCTCGCGGCGCTTTGGCTGAGTCGGCCTCCCGGCCGCTCGTCGGCCTCCTGGATCCCAGCCGCCCGCCGACCCCCGGCTTCCGGGCTGAGCCGCTCGAGCTGCGCCCCTCACAGCATTCGGTCGAGCCAGCCTTCCGGGCCGAGCCGCCCGAGTCGCGCCCCTCGCGGCGCCCCGGCCGAGTCGGCCTCCCGTGCCCCTCGCGGTGCTCTGGGCTGAACCGGCTCTGCGCCACCGGGCCAAGCCGCCTACACGGCCCCCCCTCCGGGTCGAACCGCCCTCGCGGTCTGCTAGGCTGGGCCCAGCAGGCTGGGTCAACCCGAACCGGATTGGCCCAGACTAAAACAGGTCGGGTCGGTCCGACCGGGTCAGACAGGGCCTGGGCCTACTACCGACCCTTTACTTTCTTTTGGCCATATCTTTGGCACCGCACATTCATTTGATGAACCGTCAGCGGTAGTGGTAATCTTGGAGCTTGACAGTTCCTTTTAGTATACCCCACTAGAGTTTGGAGTATAATTGAAATACGATTAGGTTGGATCTTGCACGAATCCAATTGAGCCCCTGGGACTAAAAGGCTAATAACTCACAGACCGGGCATCTAATTGACACGTCGTCTATTCCGTTGAGACCTCTATGACATGGTGGAACTTTGAGATACTTATTCATAGGACTTTGTGACTGTTGGAGTATCAATCAATAGCTCGTGGAGCGAATCCTTCCAGTGATGAGCGAGCAGAGTGTGGAGACCTAGTAGCTGGCTGAGACCTGATGACTGCTGACCGATTCGACTCAGAGTGACTCGACTATCCCAGTGGGGAGTGCCTTGGTGTTGCGGTAGACCCACGGTGGAGGAGTGCCTGGTTGTGGTGGCATACCTTTGGTACTCAATAGAAGGAGTATCTCTGCAGGCTATTAGGGGGAGTGCCTTGGTGACGCGGCAAACCCACGGTGGGGAGCGCCTCTGTGTGACATAGCAGACCCACGGTACTCAACAAGAGGAGTACCTCAGCAGTTCAAGGTTAGTGGGAAGTGCCTTGGTGTCATGGAAATCCCACTATACTCGATTTAGCAGGAGTTCTCCAGTGGCTGAGGTTTCGATAATATGAATAAAAATCCTGGTTGAGCTGAGTCAATAACTTTTGTGTTTACCTCATGATTGAGATGGATTACTTGATAAATTAGGTATATGTATGGGAATATACCTAAGTGGGGTTATCTGTTGATTTTATACTTTGTGGTTTATCCTTGTTATATTTTGTGAGACCTTGAGGGTCTTGGGGTCCCTATTGAGTATCGTTATACTCACCCCTACACGGGTTATGCCCTCACCTCATTGTATTGGATGCAGACGATGGACAGCGCTGACCGAGGCTGAGAGTACCAGGATTGGACGGTACTTGGAGGTGGACCTTACGGCATATCGGTACACGGAGGAGACGAACGGATGTGGAATGTTGAGGAGGCAATTTGTGCCTACCCTTCAGGTAGGAACCTTGGTGGATGACCCAGCATCTGTTTTTCCTTTCTTCAGTTGTACTTTTGTTTCCAGTTCCTTGTACTTTACAGTTGGGCTTGTATTTCTGGCCCCTTTTACTTTTCAGTAGTCTTTTGTTATACAGTTTACTTAGTGTTTTGTATCCAACTGTGTGCTATGTTGTGTGCGTTTTAGGTTATAAAGGCAATGCCTTCCCAGTTTTAGGGAATTATGTCTTTGGTTCTAGTCACCAGCCCCTAGCCTATGGAAGGCGGGCTTAGGGTAGTCATGGAAAGGGCCTCGGGGGACGGGTTGTGACAAATTGGTATCAGAGGAGTCGGTTCTACCGCAGAACTTAGGACTCTAATCTTTCTTTTTATGAAGCAATAGTGTTAAGTGTAGTGAGTGTGGTTTTCATTTCAGGGAGTCCAGTGTTGGTGTGGCGGCTGACGTATCCATACCCCAGGACCCTGACTTCTGATTTCTGACTCAGTGCACAAAAACACTGATTGCGTGTGTGATTTCAAAAGTTTTCTTTAAGTCATCTCAACCAGGTCAGCTCGCCAGGTTTAGTCTTTTGACCGTGTCGCATCTGTTTCTTTCAGGATGCCTCCCCGCGGACCACCAGCTAGAGTCCCGAGAGTTGTACGCACAGATTTCCCACCGAGCAATAAGTCATCGGTATAGGGCCCTTTTCCAGCGGAGGCACTAGCGGTACCACTCCTTGTTGGGCCACCGATGCCACCAGCCCCAACAGCAGATGATGCACTCTGCTTGAGTGTGTTGTACGAGTTCTAGCACCATAGGACTCCCAATTTCAGGGGAGAGACGGATCCACAGGCGGCTGAGGATTGGTTGGAGGCTATGGTGAAAGTTTTCTGACTAGTAGGGACACCAGCCGACCTCATGGTGATTCTTGTTTCCATCCCTCTACAGGCAGCAACGGGCAGATGGTGGATCTTGATGCTCCTGGTTCATGATGATATGACGCTTCTTTGGGAAGACTTTGAGAGCTTGTTTCGGGCAGAGTTTGTCCCAGCGACTCTCCACGCAGTGCGCATTCAGGAGCTACTTCATCTGAAGTAGGGCAGCATGACTGTAGCTCAGTACTCAGCGAGATTCATAGACCTCTCACGATACTCCACTGATATGGTACGGGACCCTTTTTTCAGGGGCTAGGACCTTTGAGAAGGGACTCAGGCGGGAGATCAGAGCTTCGATGATCTCACTTAGCATCCTGACATAGGCAGGGGTGTTAGAGAGATCCCTCCTGGTGGAGAGTTTCCTTGCTGAGCAGTCTCCAACAACGAGATCCTCCACCAGTCAACACGTAGCGGAGCCTTCTGCAGCTGGCAGCAGATAGATGTCGTAGAGGTCCAAGAGGACCAGACCTACAAGTGGATGACTTCATGACTCAGGATCGATTGTGTGGTGCACCCGGAGCAGAGACATACATGCCAAGAGTGGTTAGTGTTTCACATGCAGCAGGCAGGGTCACATGGCTCGTGACTGTCCGACCCGCCGTTTGGATGATCAGTAGATGATCGAAGGACTGCCTAGGCAAAGACAGAGATTTGATCGAGGAGATCTGAATGGAATAGGAGGACGTGGTAGAGGAGCTGGTCATGTAGCTAGCGGTGGACGAGATTACAAGGTGTTACCACCACCACCACCAGGAGGTCCACCCCGACTGCAGGGAGCTGGTGGAAAAGTGAGATCTCAACTCCAGGCAGCTAAGGCTTACGATCATGGCGCTCCGAAGATGATTCGAGGTATGGTCTGTGTCTACTTCACCATAGCTATAGTACTTATAGACACAGGTTTCAGTCACTCTTTCATTGCCACTGCCCTCATTCAGAGCTTGTAGATTCTGACAGAGTCGTTGGCTCGATCCTTATGGATAGAGACTCCTATGGGAGCAGACTCGACAATTACGCATGGGTGTTGGCAGTGTGAGATTACTCTAGGTGGAGAGAGCTTCAGCTGGGATCTCCTCGTAGCAGCGTCGAGGCCTTACAACGTCATCTTGGGTATAGACTAGTTATCTACAATCCATGCTCAGATTGACTATATTAGGCTCAAAGTGCGGTGTGTCTGCACGGATGGGACCAAGTTTAACTTCACCGGCGAGAAGGGAGCCTTTGCAGCATCGGATGGACTTACTCGGAGGAGAGTTTAGTCAATCACTCATCAGTTGGCTTTCCATACCCTTAGATCAGTTGATGTGGAGAGTCTGAGCTATCCTGTAGTGGTGGACCAGTATGCGGATGTTTTCCCTGATGATGTCCCAGGTCTACCTTCTCGTAAAGAGGTAGACTTTTATATTGACTTGTACCCCCGGACGACATCGATATTTACTCCAGTGTATCATATGGCTCCTGCGGAGCTTTATGAGCTGCGGGTATAGCTAAAGGACTTGTAGGATAAGGGATTCATCCGGCCCAGTGTTTCTCCTTGTGCAGCCCTAATTCTGTTCGCCAAGAAAGTGGATGGGAGGTTGAGGCTTTGTGTTGACTATCGGCACCTGAACTAGGTAACCGTGAAGAACAAGTACCCAATCCTGAGGATTGAAGACCTCTTTGATTAGATGAAGGGAGAATGGTGGTTCTTGAAGATAGACCTCAGATCAGGCTATCACCAGCTCAGAGTTCGAGATGAGGATGTACAGAAGACGGCCTTCGGATGTCGGTATGGCCACTACGAGTTCTCGGTTATTCCATTCGGCATAACCGATGCTCCAGTAGTGTTCATCGGACTCGTGAACAGGATCTTTCAGTAATACCTTGACCACTTTGTCATAGTCTTCATCGAAGAAATTTTTATCTACTCGACTACTGAGGAAGAGCATGCCTATTATTTGTGGGTAGTACTGCACACACTCCGAGAGCACCAGCTTTATGGTAAGCTCTCGAAGTGCCAATTATGGATCCGAGAGGTTCACTTTCTGGGACATGTCATCTCAGAGGCTATAGTTGTCGTGGATCCAGCGAAGATTGAGGTGGTACTTACTTGGGATCCACCCAGGATTGTGATGGAAGTACGGAGTTTCCTAGGTTTGGCTGGTTATTACCGGAGGTTCGTACCAGACTTCTCCAGAGTAGTAGCACCACTATCAGCCTTGATGAAGAAGTGGAAACCCTTTGTGTGGTTGGAGATATTCCAGTAGAGCTTTCAGGAGCAGAGGTAGAGGCTGACTAGTGCCCCCATCTTGAGGCTACCGGAGGAAGGCGTAGGCTACGTAGTCTACTGCGACGCATCAGGGGCCAGACTCGGGTGTGTCCTGATGCAGGGGCGAGCAGTGATCGCATATGGTTCTCGACAGCTGAGACAGCATGAGCAGAACTATGTTACCCATGACCTGGAGTTAGCAGTAGTGGTCTTTTCCTTGAAGATGTGGCTAAACTATCTAATGGGAGAGCGTTTTACTGTGTACTTTGATCACAAGAGTCTCAGGTATATCTTCTCTCAGAAGGATCTGAACTTGAGACAGCGATGTTGGCTTGAGTTCCTCCAAGAATATTACTTTGAGATAATTTATACTCCTCAGAAGGGGAACGTTGTTGCAGATGCGCTCAGCAGAAGATCTAGTATACAACTGCTAGGAGAGGCGATAGAGTAGCTGGCTGCTTTATAGATATCTTTTGAGGATAGAGATCGAGTAGCCTTTCTTCAGTCTCTTACAATCACTCCCCAACTTCTTCAGCGAGTCAGGGAGGTGCAGCATGGGGATGCTAACTGCGAGACACGATGTGCTCAAATATCCACAGGGCAGGCACTTGATGGATTTTCTTAAGGTGGGGAGTACGTCATCCTCTTTAGGGGACTTACCATGGTACCAGTGTCTCTTCAGGAGTAATTGTTGAGGGAGTTCCACATGTACCCTCTAGCGGTACATCCAGGAGTGGTGAAGATGTACCAGGACCTCTGACGACAGCACTGGTGGCCGGGAATGAAGAAGGCGGTTGCAAATTTTGTCTCCCGATGCCTCACTTGTCAGTAAGTGAAGGTGGAGCACCAGGTACTAGAAAGCTTGGTTCAGCATTTAGAGGTCCCAGAGTGGAAGTGGTATGGGATATCTGTGGACTTTGTGATAGGACTTCTACGTACATCTAGGGGACATGACTCGATTTGGGTGATCGTCGACCGACTCACCAAGTAGGCCCACTTCCTACCGATCAGAGAGTAGGGTTCAGTAGAGAGCTTGGGACACCTCTATGTGCAAGAGATTGTATGTCTACATGGAGTACCTTCGATGATTGTCTCTGATCGTGATGCATATTTTACTTTCTGGATATGGAAGGGGTTGCAAGAATCTTTTGGGACGCAGCTTCGTTTGAGCACCGCCTTCCATCCTCAGACGGATGGCCAGACTGAGCGGACCATTCAGACCCTCAAGGAAATGTTGTGTGCTTGTGTTCTCAAATTCAATAATAGCTGGGAGGATCACTTACCTTTGGTGGAGTTTGCATACAACAACAGTTATCACTCCATCATTGGGATGGCACCTTTCGAGGCATTGTACGGGTGACCTTGTAGATCACCTTTGTGCTGGAATGACCCAGGGGAGTCAGCACTCGTGGGACCATAGATGGTATGGGCTACCATGGAGAAGGTGCAGATCATCCAGGAGCAGATGAAGACTACACAGAGCAGGAATAAGTCATATTATTATAGGAGACGGAGACCTCTGGAGTTCGAGGATGGTGACCACGTCTTTCTACGGGTCTCACCTCGACGAGGTTTACGGAGATTTGGCCGAGGTGGTAAGTTATCTCTGAGATTCATCAGACCTTTTCAGGTCCTCAGCAGATAACTCTTAGCTCTTCCACCTCAGTTGCACTAGGTGCACTATATATTCCATGTATCCTAGCTGAGGAGATACGTGCACGACCCTTCTCACATCATCGACCATGGAGAGATGGACGTCGATGATGGGGCGACTTTTATGGAGGTTCCAGTAGAGATTGAGGATCGACAGGAGTGGGTCCTTCGAGGATGGTTGATACCTATGGTGCACATTCACTGGAAGTACAGGAACCTCCAGGAGAGCACATGGGAGTGGGAGGCTCAGATGCATGCTCAGTACCTCACTTGTTCCCTTAGTTCGAGTTGTAGCTTACAGGGATGTAAAGCCCTGAGGTGGGGATAATGTAAAGACCTGGAATTTCCATGGGAATTTTTTTTCTTAAATACATGGGAATTTTGTGAGTCCGCGAAAATTGACGGTGCATGATTTCGAGGCCCGGTGTGCCTGGAATCAATTTATGAAGTTTTATTTAGGTACGTTCAGTAAACGTACGAGCGGGTTTTTTATAACTTTTGAACCGGTAATCGGAATTGAAATCTGAGGGCACCATTGAACTCGCAGCGCCGGTATTCTCTTAAGAAGACTTTCACCTCGACGGCAGTTGGTTGGGAAAAAAAGATAGTTTTTGGCTTTTTAGTGAAAGAATTAAATAAAAATATAAAGTTGTGTAGCTTTATTTTTATTTTGTTGGTTAAAGACTCCATGTGGAAGTTGGAGGTGGGGACCACCACACATTAACCTCCCATGAGAGGTTATGGTGGTGGGGCCCACCCGAACCTAACCTCCTCTTCATGTTTATTATGGTGGGGACCACCTGAGTTTTTAACCCCCTTGAAACTCCCCATTAATGGAGAGAAACCCTTAAACTTCCATTAAGTGTAGGGGAGCCTCTTCAACTCCCCTAACAATTAATTATGCCAAATACTCCTCATTAATTATTTGAGCTAATGCTTTCAATTAATTGTTTAACCCATTTGAATTTTGTGCCAATGATTAAATAAAAGACAAACTAAATCTATTATTTTGGCTTGGCATATTCATCTTGGTGGAACTTTGGAGAGGAGAGAGCTTAGGGAGAAAATCTCTCACCAACGAAGAACGAAGAACGCGTTCTTCCAATAAAGAATTCCAGTGAGGAGAATATTCGACTTTCTTCCTCAAAACCTCCTTCTACATAGGACATCTTCGACTACGACGAGCTGTCACACAAACCGACGATCGAGGAAAACGCCGACGTCCGTCTTTTTTCAACGATCTGTCTTCTTCCCCGTGACTCCGTCAATGAACAACGATCAGGGTAGGGGTTTAATTTCATTTAAGTGCCATGTTCTTCCTTTCTTTCAAAAATAAGAACGAGTATGTTTTCATTTTGTGGGTGGGTTGTTGTGCTTCGTTCTTATGAACCGATTTCTATCACCCTAAACGCGGAGGGTGCGGGCCAAACTAACATGGTCTGTCTCCCTCTATCAATCTCTTTTGTGATGTTTTTCGGCATGGAGACGAAACGATGAGGCGAAGAAGGCGATAGGCAACGACCGCGCTACCCGTGATCTCCACAACCCATGCCTCCCTCGCGGTGCTTCGGCCGAGCCGGCCTCCCGGCCGCCCGCCGACCCCCCAGCTCCTAGGCCGAGCCGCCCGAGCCGTGCACCTCATGGTGTCCGGCCGAGCCAAACCCCTCACGGAGCCCTAGCCGAGTCAGCCTCCCGCAACCCTCGCGGAGCTCTGGGTTGAACTAGCTCTGTGCCATCAGGTTGAGCTACCTACACGGCCCCCCCTCTGGGCCAAAAAGCCCTCGCGGCCTGCTGGGCTGGGCCGAGCAGGTCGGGTCGAACCCAACGGGTTGGCCCGCCCAACAGGTCAGGCCGAGTCGACCCGAACCGGGTCGGCCCAGACTAATATGGGCCGGGGCGGTTTGACCGGGTCGGACCAGACCCGGGCCTACTACCGAACCTTTACTTTCTTTTGGCCATATCTTTGGCACCGGACATCTGTTTGACGAACCATTAGCGGCGCTGGTAATCTTGGAGCTTGATGGTTCCTTTGAGTATACCCCACTAGAGTTTGGGGTATAGTTGAGATACAGTCAGGTTGGATCATGCCCAAATCCAACCGGGCCCCCAGGACTAAAAGGCTAATAACTCACAGACCGGGCGTCCGATTGACGCACCGTCTATTGCGTTGATACCTCTATGACGTGGCGGGCCATTGAGATACTTCTTCGTGGGACTTCGTGACAGTTAGAGTATCGACCAGTAGCTCATGGAGCGGATCCTTCTGGTGATGACTGAGCAGAGTGTAGAGACCTAGTAGCTGGCTGAGACCTGATGATTACTAACCGATTCGACTCGGAGTGACTCGACTAGCCTAGTGGGGAGCGCCTTGGTTTTGCCGCAGACCCATGGCGGAGGAGCGCCTGGTTGTGGTGGTAGACCCGCGGTACTCAACAGGAGGAGTACCTCTGCAATCTATTAGGGGGAGCGCCTTGGTGACGCGGCATACCCACGATGGGGAGCGCCTCTGTGTGACGCAGCAGACCCATGGTACTCGATAGGAGGAGTACTTCAACATTTCAAGGTTAGTGGGAAGCGACTTGGTGTCGCGACAGGCCCATTGTACTCGATTGAGCAGGAGTTCTCCAGCAGCCAAGGTTTCGATAATGTGAATAAAAATCCCGGTTGAGCTTAGTTAGTAACTTTTGTGTTTACCTCATGATTGAGATGGATTACTTGATAACTTAGGTATATGTATGGGCATATACCTAAGTGGGGTTATCTGTTGATTTCATAATTTTTGATTTATCCTTATTGTATTTTGTGAGACCTTGAGGGTCTTGGGGTCCCTACTGAGTATCGTTACACTCACCCCTGCATGGGTTATTCCCACACCTTATTATGTTGGATGTAGATGACGGACAGCACTGACCGAGGCTGAGAGTGCCAGGACTGGACGGTACCCGGAGGTGGACCTTACTGCGTATCGGTACACAGAGGAGATGGACAGACGTGGAGTGATGAAGAGTCGATCTGTACCTACCCTTCAGGTAGGAACCTTGGTGGACGACCCAGCAGGTGTTTTTCATTTCTTCATTTGTACTTGTATTTCCAGTTCCTTGTACTTTACAGTTTGGCTTGTATTTCCAGCCCCTTTTACTTTTCAGCACTCTTTTGTTATACAGTTTACTTAGTGTTTTGTATCCAGTTGTGTGCTCTGTTGTGTACATTTCATATTATAAAGGCAATGTCTTCCCAGTTTTAGGGAATTACGCCTTTGGTGCTAGTCGTCAGCCCCTGGCCTATGGAAGGCGGGCTTGGGGTAGTCACAGCACGAGCCCCGGGGGATGGGTCATGACAGGACGGTACAGATAACTATTTAGTATTACCTTATTCCATTATAATTGAAGATGATGAAACCAAAAATGACATATGAAAGGTATGAGTTATTTCATTGGTCATGTTTTGACATTGTTGAATCTTAGGAAATGATTCATATTTTTGTTTACATGAAAGAAGTATTGAGGAATAATATGAAAAAGACATGTTTATGGGATTAATAAGAATTCTAAATAATTAATTTGTTTATATATAAGGGATTCAAGAGTTATGGTAGATTTAAGGATGATGAAATGTTTTGATGTATTGATACTCTTTTGATGATGGGAGTACTTTGGAGAATTTTTCTTGTGTCTTAATAGATGTTTGAGGCATATATAACCCTTATGATTAACATGTGTTTAAATTAAAGGTTACTTAAGAAAGAATTATCTTTTATTTTTGGGGCGTAAGTTTAAATGTATGGATAACCTTTAGGGTTTATATGATATCTCATTTTGAGGGAGTTATAGGTTCTTACTTTTTGGGATGAAAAATGAAAGGTACAAGATAACCTTTGAGGTTAGATTATATTAAGTTTATTTTAAGGATTTTTTTGATGTTTCTATAATTTTATAATTATTATATTAATATAGATTTAGAAAAATGAAAACCCACAGGATGGGTGACAACCCGTCATATCTGGCAAGGCTGTGGGCACTGAACCCACAACTAAAGGGTGACTAGGGTGCATCGCCTATCACTGGCCTTCATGAAGTCCTAGTTTGTATGAATTTTTCTTTTTAGTTAAATTATTTTTTGGGTGAAGAATAAATTTTATTTTGGTAACATATGTTTTATCAAATACATTTCTATGGGATTGGAAAATGATTTGGTGATTAATTGATTAATGTTATTTTGGAGGGTGTTCGCTATTATGGGAGCCCTATATGATCAAGGTAAATAGAATAGTATGATATTATACTTTAGGAATAAAGGTTGAATTATATATTAGAATAATATATTATTTTATTTTGGAATTATAGTGATTCAAGAAATGGTTAGCTTACTTGGAGATTATGTGATTTAGGAAATTACATTTTTTTAATGAGACGTTAAGAGTGATTGATGTTACTTAGGGAGAAAAATATTAAATTTATCTCTGAATTTTTTGTGATCAAATCCTTCTAATTTTGGGTTTCGATCTTATTCTGGACTATTTTGAAGAATTTTAAGGATAGTTATTTGTCTATGTTGAACTTTGGGTGTCACTATTGAATTTTGAATATTGAAGTAGTTTTTCATCATATAATGGTTTATTCTTTTTAGGGAAATATTTTATACTAACCATTTTGGTTTTGGTTAATTCCTAAGTATAGGAGGAATATATATTTTTACTTCTGTGTATTTTTTGATCTGTAGGAGTTGATTCTGATTCCTCGGGTATGAAAATTCATCTTAAATACTCCTCGTTTGGAGAAAAGGTGGGGATGAAAATATACATGTTAAGTAAGAATATTTCTTTATGTTATTAGTTTAGCTAGTAAATTAATTCCTCAACCCTAGGAAAAAAATATTTAGAAACAAAAAATTTAGTCGATTTCTTTTCAAAATGGGAAATCAACAACCTTCTAACCTATCACGGATTTATAGTTTTGTGATTGTTAACTTTCTAACAACCATGTTCTCTATCACTCTCCATTAGAGCATGATAGTTAGAATTATATTCCATGTTAATTTTTCCTACATGGTATTCTAGTATGTGATATCTCAAGTGACCTTTGTACTCTCTTTTATCACTTTTCAACTGGAAGTTTTATAGATCCTTTTTATGATGTGGGGTTTCAATAAAGGTATTTTGAAAGGACAAACACCTAGTTTTTTTAATCCTGTGTTCAAATTGTGAGGACCCAATTTACTAATGGGGGGAGAATGTAACACCCCAATATTTTAAAATTAAAACACTATTCTCAATATCATACAAGATATGCCACATCAAGTTTATACAAACAAATAAATATTATTATTTAAATGTGATTATTATCACCTAGTCGTTGGAATGGCGGGAATGAAAGAGATTAAATAAATTATGAAAATATAGTTTACATATTTTTATAAAATTAATTCAATGGTTAAAAGTTAATTATAAATGAAAATAAATAACAATTGAATATAAATAACATGTTTTTATTAAAAACCCTATTTTTTATGCCCATAATGGAATTTTATCTTAATAAATTAAATTAATCACTATTGGTGAAATATATTAAAAAAATTATATGTTTTATATCCAATAAATTGTTTTAAATTTAAACAATAATTTTTATAGGCTTAAGATAAGAATAAATCCAATTTTAAGCACAAAAAGTTATATTTTTCTAAAATGTAAGTTTGCTTCCTTTTAATGGCACACCTATTTTAAAACTAAATTTTGACACCTTTAAAAATTCTGTATGAAAAAATAAAATTCATTTTTGAAATTGGGATATCAAAATTATGTTAGATTTAATTTTTGGTATTTTTATCATAAGTTTCATTTTTGATGAATAGTGAAAAATACTGCATTTTAATTGAAAACTACTTTTTTATCAAATTTATTTATTATGATAAATTATATTTTTAAATGGTTTAAAAGTATAATTAGATAATTTTTTTATCATTTAATCCAATTTAGGTCATTGTAATCAATTTCACATTTTAATTAGATATAAAAACATTTTGAACTTTTGAACCTTTCACTTTAAAAAAAACCTTCTTTTTTGTTTTGTCTGTGGGGTTATTTTTAAATCTAATTTTTACAATTAAGTGAATTAAATTAGGTAAAATAGATTCCATATTTAGAATAAAAATTTCCAAACTAGGTTGTAAGTTCAGTTTCATTTTTAGGCATAAAAAGTTACCATGGTAAAAAAAATTATTTACTACGGTATAGGTAAAAAATGAAACAGGTTACCCAAATGGCACAAAGGCCTTTTTTATTGATTTTTTATAACCCCCCTTTAAAGGTATGAGATGTAACCCTTACAAGGCCCGTAGGCTTAGAGATTACATGACCCATAGGTCTTAGGAAATATACAAACTATACTTGGAACTGCTCCTCCCCAGCTTCTTCATTGTGATATCAGCTCTCCACCTTTGCATGTCTTATTCATCTAGGCTTCCCATGCAAGAACAGGCTGGTCCTGATGGAAATTTCATACCCTCTCTTTCTGAAAAATCCTCTTAGCTTCTGCTTTGGTGAATGTGCCTGCTCTACCTCATCTAGAGTCTACTCCTTGTAGAGTATGTCTAATCATTTAAGAACAATTTTAGGTGGCCTAAAGGCCTTGAGGTTGCCTGAAGGCCTTGATGTAAGAACCCATGTTTATCCAGACTGCAGCTTTGAGCAGAAATTTGAATTTTTGCTGTTGGATGCTCATGAGGGGTAAAATGGTCATTTTACACTACCATCTGATCTCAGATAAATTTTCTGACAACTCCATTGGTCCCAGAATAGTGTGTTTACCCTAGGATAAGAGTTGGGTGGAAATATGAGATGTTCGAATTTAAGCGGAATATTTAATATTTAATATTATTAAATTAAATATTAAATTATTCGCACAGGTTCATTTGGAAATAAATTTTAAACGGAGCATCATACATAGATTTCATCTGCGCCATTGGGTCCGGAATGGGGAGTTTATCCTAGGGATGGCATAAACTCATGTCGAGCGTCAGGGCCGGCCTGGGCCCCCCTTTTCTTCTTTTCCTTTTCTTTTCCTTTCATTCTTTTCTCTTCCTCCCTCCTCCTTGAGCATGTCTCATACACCTCCTCCTTGGCCATGTCTTTTGGGAGGATTTGGTTATTGAGAAAGAGGGAGAGTTGGGATGTGATAGGGGTATCGATACGAAGCTCATGACGCGCTGATTCCGCGAAGGGCAACCGGGAGCCGTGAAATCAACCGAAGATTCGGTGGTTTCCACACGAAGGTAGGGCCATTTATGTTTTCACCGTAGATACCCTTTAAACAAGTTTTTTTAAGTTTTTAAATCCTTATATTTCTTGCTTGTATGCCCATGGGGCTCGATCTGTTCTTTTGGGGGCGAAAACGGGTGAATCGGGCGTTTTTAGGGATTTCCTGTCGGAAAACCCAGTATACACGGCGTGTGTTCCAGGGGAACACACTGTGTGTTCTTCCTATTCAGGGAAGATTAATTTTTCATAAGTACACACTGTGTAGTGGGTGGCCGTGTGGCTGGCCGTGTGGAATAGAACACGAAATAGTGGTTTTTTAGGAGTACACGCCGTGTACTTTGAGTACACGCTGTGTAGTGGTACTCGGGCATGTGTTTTAGTAAAAACACACATGGGGTGACTTTTTTTGAATAGTACATGCCATGTACAGTAAATTACATGTCGTGTACTGTTACACAGGCAGGCCCAATGTGCTCTAGCCATGTACTACTTCAATTTGATAATTTTGGGATATCTTATGCTCTGGAAGTCAGAATTGGGCGTGTGAGTAGTCGATTATGATCTTTTTTCACGTAGATCGCAATGGTAGAATAATTTTTACATTTAGAGGTCATATAAAGGGGGTTTTGTGGGGGGGGGTCTATCTAAATGGAGGGGTTCTTCCTCCAGTTATCGAGTTCAGTTGTCACCTGAGAGTGAGACTTGGCGTGGATGATAGGTTGGGTGTTCGGACAAAGTTAGTTTAGACCTTCAATAGGAGATGAGATATGATCTATCTACCCTAACCTATTCTTTAGAAGATGTTCCCCTTGTGAGATGTTCCCTTTTAGCCTATGAGACTGTGAGACCGGATACTTCTAAGGATCCCCTGAGGGATGCCTTGCTTGTGTACTGACCTTGGGAGTTCCTTATAGGATATCTCTCTTGTTCTTCCTTTGATAGGAACCATGTTATGGAATGCCTATGTTGTCCTTCCTTTGAGGATCCCATGTAGGATTCCTCCATTACTCTTTGCTAAGGATCCTGTGTAGGATGCCTTCGCTCGTGTTTACCTAGAGAATCCCGAGTATGATGCTTCCTTGGTGTTTGACTTGAGGGACCCAGTGGGTGCTCGTGGTTTGACCTACCTTGGGTTGTTATGTCGGTTTTGGGTAGAGATGGTGATAGGGTGTCACCTAGAACCCATGCCAAACTGGTAATCCCTTTGGACTTTAGATGTATTGTTGGCTTGGGCGTTCGGGCCACCCTAACTGTTTGTTTATATCTGACTTAGTTTTACTGATGCAGTAGTGGTTTCTAGAGGTGCTTCCTGGTTGGTGGCTGTTGAGCTTGACGCGAGGCATCTTTCTTGCTTGTTGGGATGCCTAGACGGGCTTTCCTGGGATCCAGCTTTTGATCCATGTAATTTCTAATATTTTACTTGTACCTAGAGGCATTACTTGGGATTTAGTTGTTGAGCCTGAATGTGTATATATTTTGTTGGGATGTCCATATGTGCTTCCTGGTATCCGTCCATTGAGCCTTACATGGTTACTTTTACACCTTGAGTGATACTTGGATTCCCATAGTAGGAATTCCTTGGACGAACTCATGGGTTGAATGGTATGCCTGCAAGCGAGGTTATGATATGCCTGGGGGTGAGGTTATGATATGCCTGCGGGCGAGGTTGTGATATGCTTGCGGGTGAGGTTATGATATGCCTGCGGGCGAGGTTGTGATATACCTGCGGGCAAGGTTATGATATGCCTGTGGATGAGGTTGTGATATGCCTGAGGGTGATATTGAGATATGCATGCGGGTGGGTTCTGATATGCCTAAGGGTGTGGTTCCGCTGTGCCTGTGGGCGATGTTTTCTGAGTCTCGGTTGGATTCATGAGATTATTCTCTGTGTTTTCCGACCAGTGAACTTTTACAGGATTGACTTTCGGTATACGATATCCTAGTTTGTGATTGGAGGTGAGTGCAGGTGAACCCATGTGTAGGACGAGTATCCCCCTACGGTAACATAGCTTTCTTAAAGATAAAATTCTAGTGTTGGCAGAAATAGGTAAATCTCAATGGGATTATGGACCCAAAGATCGACTTAATGATACACGGCTTGAGTGGCACGACGTCCAACTCAATTCCCTTGCACAGGATGTCCAAAAGATCAGAATTATGGTCTCAAGGATCGACTGCTGATGTTGTTTCTTGTTATTTGAATCACTAAATCATGAATATTCATATTTATGTATATGTGTATATGTATGGGACTATACATGTGTACGTATATAGATATGGACATCCATGGTAGCACTTGCCCAGTTGACAGGGTTTACATACCCTAGGTTTGACTATAGTTGCATGTTTGGTTTACTTCCTTTGTTGTGTTCCAGCTAGGCTGAGCACGTTGTTGTTGCATACACATAGCAGCATAGTTATAGGTTGCTTGTCGGGGTGCCCTACTGAGATTATTTCTCACACCTGCATGTGCACCTCGGTGTACGTGTATACCTTATGTATGATTTTCAGGTTGAGCATGAGTTGCATGGTGGATAGGGATGAGGACCAGTGTTTCATGATCATGCGGAGTTGCTTGAGTGGTTCTATTGATCGGGCTGCTGCAGTTCGACAGTGTTTGGAGATCAGGTACGTGGACTGGCTCGGAGTTAGTAGCAGAGCCCAGTACTTTTACTTTCAGTTTCTTTTGTACTTGTATTTTTATGGTCGTCCCGGTGGGTGACCAGTGTTGTATTGTATTGCATAGTTGATCGGGCTTTTACAGCATTTTACTATTATATCTTGTTCTATTTCAGTTGTTTATTTCTTCCGCACTCTGTTTACTTTCCGTTGTGTATGATACTTAGTTATTTCCATTGTTTTCTTACTCTGGTATGATGGCATAGTCTCCCCACTATCACACCCTAGTCCCTTGCTTCTAGTCAGCAGCCTCTAGTGTACGTGGAGGCATGCTTGAGGCCTTGTGGAAAACCGGATCGGAGCACCGGTTTAGTGGCTTCCGGGTCAGGTCGTTACAAAGTGGTATCAAAGGGGTTTTCTTTCCTAGTCTTTACTATTTGGGATATGGTGGACAGGAGTATTAGAAATGTGTCAGAACCTATGATGGATATCGGGCTGGTGCGTCGAGAACACTTGTTCCGGTAAGAAGTCCTGGTTGCCTGGGTTTGGGATTGTTGTTCTGATTTTGCGATGTTATAGTTGTATATGATTTTCACCTTGAGCGACGCACATGTTGTGTGGTGTTTTGATTTACTATGGATCTCTGGATCTTGGCCATTTGTAAGATGCCAAGGATGGATTTTGAATCTTGGCCGGAAAAGGCAAGAGGCATCTCAGGCATCATACTAGGCACATAGGATTCACCTCATATAGGCCTGCTAGTGTGTGTTTTTTACTGATGATTGAGACCTTTTGGTCTGCTTACACATACTTTTCACTCTGATGGTAGGTTGCGTGGATCTACATTGAGGTGTTTTTGTTGAGGCTGATGACTCAGTCCTTGTGCACAGATGGTGCAGTGACCCCAGTTGGTCTATGTGTCACGTGATTCCTTGTTGTTCAACCCTTATTGGGTGTTGTTTATCGGGTCTTTGGTTATCTAGTCGGATCGTTGAGAACAATGTTGATAGATACCAAGGATTTTCTTGTGAACTGGACCTCCTTGTGGTATTTCTATATACAGATACCTGATGAGCGTTAGTTCAGTTTCTCTTCTGCTTGGGTTGTGAACTCCAGGGAGTAGTTCCTTCTGAGGATTCTCAGAGAGGATTAGGGCCCTTGTAGGTTGTGTTTTGGTTTTGTTTTCCTTTGTTCGTTGTGATCTTTACCGTCTTCTGAGAGGTTTTGGATCTTTTGGGCTAAGTGGTTAGACCTTGTGACCTGGTTGAGATGTTTTTTCTGTAGGTCTAGGTGGAAGACCTAGAGACCGTTGGTTTTGACTTGAACCCTAGTAGGATGATGTTGGTTCTGTTCTAGGGAAACCTGTGTGAGAAAGGTTGGCCTGTGTTTTCCAATGCCTCTTGGCAGTGCTTGTCTTTCGCGACTCGCTTCGACGGGAAAGACTGTTCGGGTGCCTGGACTTGTCAACCAGTGTTTTGATGTTGTTATTGCGGGTGGCATCATTTGAATCTAAATCGGTGAGTGGCCAGATGCGATCCGAGGACCGATGTTTCAATACTTCCTGTGGACTCAGATCCTAGAAGTTTTGTTGGAATGTCCCTATGTTTTATAGGTGACTTTTTGAAATGTAGGTTTACCATGAAATGGTTGACCTGTGTTGGAATCCTGGTCGGGTTATGGCAGGATTCTAGCATTTCTTGGAGGGAGCTGGAAACACCTTCGGTTAAATATTGGTGTACTCCTGTTAGAGATGATCATGCACTATCTTGATTCATCTTGAGTATGATGAGAGAGCTTCAGCCCTACACCGAGCTCCTTTTTCTTTCTTAATGTTCATCCCCGTTGAGGATGGAACCTATTCTGGTTGTGCTCTCAGAGCGTTTTAAGGAAATCCATATGGTGTGGAGTGCACCATTGGCCGTTTGAGGGTGGTTATCCTCATTCTGGTTAATCTTCGGTGTTTTCCACGAGCTTCTGAGCTCGGGGTTATCTTTTAAGACGACGATAAGGGTATTCCTATGGTGGGGAGTACCAGATCGGGCGTAGTTGAGTGCATTCTATGAAGAAGGTGGTTGTTAACGCTTTAAGGATGGTCGTTGGACAGTCCAGATAGATTGGTTGAGCAAATTCTTGGTTTGGGAGCATGATTATTGGTCCTTCACTTGGCTTCTCGGGGACAATAAGGTTTATTGTGGGGAGTTTGTAAGAACCCATGTTTATCTGGACTGCAATTTTGAGCAGAAATTTGAATTTTTGTTGTTGGATGCTCATGAGGGGTAAAATGGTCATTTTACCCTACCAGCTGATCTTGGATAAATTTTTTGACAACTCTTTTGGTCCCGGAATAGGGTTTTTACCCTAGTATAGGAGTTGGGTGGAAATCTAAGTTGTTCAAATTTAAGAGGAATATTTAATATTTAATATTATTAAATTAAATATTAAATTATTCGCACAGGTTCATTTGGAAATAACTTCTAAATGGAGTGTCGGACTGAGATTTCATCTATTCCGTTGAGTCCGGAATGGGGAGTTTAGCCTAGGGAAGGCATAAACTCATGTTGGACGTCGGGGCCGGCCCGGGCCCCCCTTTTCTTCTTTTCCTTTTATTTTCCTTTCTTTCTTTTCTCTTCCTAAATCCTCCTTTCACATGTCTCATACGCCTCCTCCTTGGACGTGTCTTTTTTGAGGATTTGGGTATTGAGAAATAGGGAGATTTGGGATGCGAGAGGGGTACCGATTTGAAGCTCTCTACGCGCTGATTCCGCGAAGGGCAACCGGGAGCCGTGAAATCAATCGAAGCTTCGGCGATTTCCACCCAAAGGTAGGACCGTTTATTTTTTCACCATATATCCCCTTTAAACAAGTTTTTTTAAGTTTTTAAATCCTTATATTTCTTGCTTGTATGCCCATGGGGCTCGATCTGTTGTTTCGGGGGCGAAAACAGGCGAATCGGTCGTTTTTAGGGATTTCCCGTCGGAAAACCCAGTATACACGGCGTGTGTTCCAGGGGAACACATCGTGTGTTCTTCCTTTTTGGGGAAGATGAAGTTTTCATAAGTACACGTTGTGTAGTGGGTGGCCGTGTGGCTGGCCGTGTGGAATAGAACACGGAATAGTGGTTTTTTAGGAGTACACGCCGTGTACTTTGAGTACACGCCGTGTAGTGGTATTTGGGCATGTGTTTTAGTGAAAACACACACGGGGTGACTTTTTTTGAATAGTACATGTTTTGTACAGTAAAGTACATGCCGTGTACTATTACACAAGCAATCCCAATGTGTTCTGGCCATGTGCTCTGGCCATGTACTACTTCAATTTGGTAATTTTAGGATATCTTATGCTCTGGAAGTCAGAATTGGGCGTGTGAGTAGTTGATTTTGAGAATTTTTTCACGTAGATCGCAATGGTGGAATCCTTTTTACATTTATAAGTCATATAAAGTGGGTTTTATGTGTTTTCTATCTAAATTTAGGGGTTCTTCCTCCAGTTATCGAGTTCAGTTGTCACCTGAGAGTTAGACTTGGCGTGGATGATAGGTTGGGTGTTTAGACCAACTTAGTTGAGACCTTTAATAGGAAATGAGCTATGAGATATCTCCCCTAACCTATGATTTAGAGGATTTTCCCCTTGTGAGACATTCTCTTTTGGCCTATGAGACTGTGAGACCGGATACTTCTCAGGATCCCCTGAGGGATGCCTTGCTTGTGTACTAACCTTGGGAGTTCCTTGTAGGATATCTCTCTTGTTATTCCTTTGATAGGAACCGTGTTATGGAATGCCTATGTTTTCCTTCCTTTGAGGATCCTGTGTATTATTCCTCCCTTACTCTTTGATAAGGATTCCGTGTAGGATGCCTTCGCTCGTGTTTACCTGGAGAATCCCGAGTATGATGCTTCATCAGTGTTTGACTTGAGGGACCCAGTGGGTGCTCGTGGTTTGACCGACCTTGAGTTGTTATGTCGGGTTTGGGTAAAGATGGTGATCGGATGTCACCTAGAACCCGTGCCAAACTGGTAATCCCTTTGGGCTTTGGATGTATTGTTGGGTTGGGCGTTCGGGCCACCCTCACTGTTTGTTTATATCTGAAGTAGTTTTGCTGATGCAGTAGTGGTTACCAGGGGTGCTTCCTGGTTGGTGGTTATTGAGCTTGACGCGAGGCGTCTTTCTTGCTTGTTGGGATGCTTGGACGTGCTTTCCTGGGATCCAGATTTTGAGCCATGTAATTTCTAATATTTTACTAGTACCTAGAGGTATTACTTGGGATTTAGCTGTTGAGCCTGAATGTGTATATATTTTGTTGGGATGTCCATATGTGCTTCCTGGTATCTGGTCATTGAGCCTTACATGATTACTTTTACGCCTTGAGTGATACTTGGATTCCCATAGTAGTAATTCCTTGGACGAACTCATGGGTTGAATGGTATGCCTGTGGGTGAGGTTATGATATGCCTGCGGGCGAGGTTGTGATATGCCTGCGGGTGAGGTTGTGATATGCCTGCGGGTGAGGTTATGATATTCCCACGGGTGAGGTTGTGATATGCCTGTGGGCGAGGTTATGATATGCCTACGGGCGAGGTTGTGATATTCCTGAGAGCGAGATTGAGATATGCCTACGGGTGGGTTCTCATATGCCTGAGGGTGTGGTTCTGCTATGCATGTGGGTGAGGTTTTCTGAGTCTCAGTTGGATTCATGAGCTTATTCTCCGTGTTTTCCAACCAGTGAACTTTTACAGGATTGAATGTACGTATACGGTATCCTAGTTTGTTATTGGAGGCGAGTGCGGGTGAACCCAGGTGTAGGACGAGTATCCCCCTGTGGTGACGTAGCTTGCTTAGAGATAAAATTCCGATGTTGGCAGAAGCAGGTAAATGTCGATGGGATTACGAACCCAGAGATCGACTTAATGATACACGGCTTGAGTGGCACGACGTCCAGCTCAATTCCCTTGCACAGGATGTCCAAAAGATCAGAGTTATGGTCTCAAGGATCAACTGCTGATGTAGTTTCTTGTTATTTGAATCACTGAATCATGAATATTCATATTTATATATATGTGTATAGGTATGGGACTATACATGTGTACGTATATAGATATGGACATCCATGGTGTCACTTTCCCAGTTGAAAGGGTTTACATACCCTAGGTTTGACTATGGTTGCACGTTTGGTTTACTTTGTTGTGTTCTAGCTAGGTTGAGTACGTTGTTGTTGCATACACATAGCAGCACAGTTATATATTGCTTGTCGGGGTGCCATACTGAGATTATTTCTCACCCCTTCACGTGAACCTCAGTGTACGTGTAGACCTTATGTCTTATTTTCAGGTTGAGGACAAGTTGCATGGTGGATAGGGCTGAGGCCCAGTGTTGCATGATCAAGCGGAGCTGCTCGAGTGGTTCTACTGATCGGGCTGCTGCAGTTCGACAGTGTTTGGAGATCGGGTGTGTGGACTGGCTTGGAGTTAGTAGCAGTGCCTAGTACTTTTACTTTTAGTTTCTTTTGTACTTGTATCTATATGGTCGGACCAGTGGGTGACCAGTGTTGTATTTTATTGCATAGCTATTCGGGCTTTTATAGCATTTTACTATTACAGCTTGTTCTATTTCAGTTGTTTATTGCTTCAGCACTCTGTTTACTTTCTGTTGTGTATGATACTTAGTTATTTTAGTTGTTTTCTTACTCTGGTATGAGGGCATAGTCTCCCCACTATCACACCCTAGGCCCTCACTGCTAGTCAGCAGCCTCTGGCGTACGGGGAGGTGTGCTTGAGGCCTTGTGGCGAACCGGCTCGGAGCACCGGTTTAGTGGCTTCTGGGTCGGGTCATTACACTTGAGGTGGCCCAAAATCCTTACTATCCCGAAGGTCTTGGGAGTCCCGAAGGCCTTAAAGGGCCCGAGGCCCAAATCGGTGGCCCGAAATCCCAAATGGATGAATAGTTTCAGTTGCTACAGTACCGAACAGTGCCTGCTACAGTACTACTACATTACCCAGAAATTATGTCTCCGCCCAATTTTGAACTCGGGTCTCTTGGATGCACTTGCTGAGTCCTCACCAACAGGGCTGAGTCTCTTGTGCAAAATGAAACATGTTAAAGTTAAAGAGTAAAGACATAAAATACCTAAAAACTACAACATTTAATGGTTGTTTTAGGTGTGGATCAACCCTAGAAATCCTCCACAATATTAATTTCCAGCCAAAGTCATGGAATTTAATGTAACCGCAATGTGTTTGGCTTTAAATATAAAATATTCATTATTTTAATCACTCAAACCCACCTCTCCTTAACTATAAATATCACCCCTCACCACCACATTTCAACCCACAAATCCTTGAAGCTCATCAAATCTCAGCCCAAACCCCACCTCCTCACTCTCCCCACATCTAAGTGATGCTGGTCTCACCAAAAGATCATTTCCAAGGTCCTCAAGGGTCCTTCAAAGAGGTGATATTTAAGAGGTAATTTTAATTTCTTTTCTTTTTCTTCTTTCTCCTCACCTCCTTCATCCATCAATGTATGATAACTCCAAAATCATGTATATATTGGGGTGTTATGTTTCTAATGGAATATTTCATATCCATTTCATTTCTCATCTCCTCTTATTAAAAGAAATGAAATTATTGTCTGAGTTATGTCAGTTTACTGACTCTATTAATAATGATTTTTTTCTTTCTATTACTACCACTAGTACAAAAACTATTTTTAACGTCACCATTTTTCACGTCGGTTTTTTAGAACCGACGTCAAAATCTCTAAAAAACGTTTTATCACGTCGGTTATTATATAACCGACGTGAAAATCCATTTTATTTGATTTTTCATGTCGGTTATATATGAACCGACATGAAAAATCCATTTTTGTTCATTTTTCACATCGATTATTATATAACCGATGTGAAAAATCTATTTTCCCAACTTTGTCACGTCGGTTCTAAATAACCGACGTGACAAATTAATTTTCATGACTTTTTCACATCAGTTATTAAATAACCAATGTGAAAAAGGTTTACAAAAATGTAGTTCATTTCTCAAGATTTGATTTGATAGGCCACGGAGCTCAAATGGATTTACGGATCAAAAATTATGGGCATCGTAAGTTGATCATCTCTAAACGAAGTCTTAGGGAAGGCAAATTTATGAAGGCCATAACTTTAAATCTGTAACTCCATTTGAGCTCCATGACCTATCAAATCAAAGCTTGGGAAATGAACTACAAGTTTGTAAACAATTTTCACGTTAGTTATTAAATAACCGATGTGAAAAATACCTTTTAACGTTGGTTATTAAATAACCGACGTGAAAAAGCCATGAAAATTGTTTTTTCACGTCGGTTATTTAATAACCGACGTGAAAAAGAGATACAGTTTAATTTTTCACATCAGTTATTTGATAACCAATGTGATAAAGGTTTACAAACATGTGGTTCATATTTCAAGATTTTACTTGATAGGTCACGGAGCAAAAATGGAGTTACGAAACAAAAGTTATGAGCATCGGAAGTTGATCATCTCTAAACGAAGTCTTAGGGAAGGCAAATTTCCGAAGGCCATAACTTTTAATCCGTAACTCCGTTTGAGCTCTGTGACCTATCAAATCGAAGTTTGGGAAATGAACTACAAGTTTGTTAACATTTTTCACGTCGTTTATTAAATAAACGACATGAAAAATACCTTTTAACGTCGGTTATTAAATAACCGACGTGAAAAGGCCATGAAAATTGTTTTTTCACATCGGTTATTAAATAACCGACGTTAAAAAGAGATAAAAATTGATTTTTCACATCCTTTATTAAATAAAAGACATGAAAAATAAGTGAAAATTTTAATATCTTTTCACGACGGTTATCATAAAACCGACGTGAAAGATAATTTTCATATCCCGCCAACGCGAAATTTCAATTTTTTTACATCGCGGCATCGACATTTCCAATTACCGCTTAAAATTTTTAATACCGTGTTTTCATTTATCATCTCAATTATATGTTTTCCTTGTACACATATATTAATTTAATTATCATTTCTTTCAACCATCATTGTTCCTCCAACTAGACTTGTTTGATATTCAACGTGAATCAATTATTTCTTCTTTCTGCGATCTCGTCAAGGTATTTTTAATTGTTTATCCATGATTTATGGTTTTTATGATTTGTTTTCTTAATTGATATACCATTTAACAATCATTTCTTCCAACCATCATCGTTCTTCCAACGGAACTTGTTTGATCTTCCAATTGAATCCATTATTTCATCTTTCCGCGATCTCATCAAGGTATTCGTAATTAATTTTTCATGATTTATATTTTTCATGAGTAGTTTTCTTAATTGATATAAGATTTAAGGATTATTATTTTATTATAATGATGTATAATTCTTTATGTCATGGTAAAACTACAAATCCTCCTCCGGATTCTTAAATTTCTTCTAATACAAAGCTATAGTTGGCTCATTCGATCATTCCTCGAAAAAATATATCAATCTTCTGATGGTCATAACTTTTGAACTGTAACTCCGTTTAAGCTCTACGACCTATCAAATCAAAGCTTACGAAATTATCTACAAGATGGTAAATATTTTTTTCGTCGGTTTTTTTTAAACCGACGTAAAAAATGGTTTTTTCAGAATTTCCATAAGGGCTTTCACGTCGGTTTTTTAAAAACCGACGTTAAAAACCATAAATACTCATTTTTAACGTCGGTTATTAAATAACTGACGTTAAAAATCATATTTTTTATAACTGACGTTAAATCATATTATAACCTATTTCATGTTCTGGAACCAATATACACACATAATATTAAATAAGATGAAACTAGTTTGTTATGTTCGAAAAAAAACTACAAAAATAAACTAAACATTTATCATTGACATTTTATCCAATGAATCATCCTCATGTAAGAAAGAAAAATGATAAATAGAACCATTCATACTTCTAGAAGTTCACTAATACTATTTCATTCCACTTCTGGAGTTGTAATCCCATTTTACAATAATTTCCATAATTTTACACAAAAGAACCGGTCATTAAACCATGGAACAAACACACCTAAAACCATGAAAATAATGAAATGTTATTAATGAATGGGTCATAAGATGTTATAAAATCATCAAATAAGGTATTATAAATATGAATATATTTCTGAAATGAGTTAATAGCATTTTTTAAACCATTATATAGAAGGTTAAAGTACGCACCACTAAAGGGAAGTGTGAGGTAAGGGATTTTCTTAACCCAATTTCCATTCTTTGGGTTAAACTTCTACTTCTTAATTATGTCATGTGAAGCTTATGTGTGAAATGAATTTTGAATATCTTATATTGTATTTCCACTTTATTTATGTGGATTTATATTAGATAATCATATTTGATTCATTTGATTAGTTCTCACTTCAATGATATGATATTTATAAGGGACTTTCTTTTAAAAATTATCTTTTTAAAGTTACCCTTAAAACTCTATTTTTCTTCCATGTCCATGTTTTCTAAAATTATTTCCAAAAATGTTTTTACTATTCTCTAATAATTTTTTAAAGTCATTTATACTCATATTTGACTTTTTACAAAATGTTTTGAAAGTATTCTTTTTATCATTTTCTAAAAGAGGTTCTTTGTGACTTTTCCTACAAAAATACAGAAGAAATGCTTTTTTTAACTTATACGACATGAGCAGTTTTTTCCTCCGTCATGACTCTAATGATTTGATGCTTATTTTATAAATTTTCATGGTTATTTTCAAAATAAATGGTTCCTTTATGATGTGTGCAGTGTTTCAATTTTAAAATTCATCTTTAAAAAAGAAAGGGTATTTTGATATCCAAAAGAGATTTTCATATGAGTTTAAATGAGTTTTTGAAATGCTTTATGATTAAAAAACATAAAAATATTTTATTCATTATATGGTACTTGATAATTAAACATGTGGTGGCCTAGATAGCGCTAGGAAATCTCGTTATAGCTTAACATGGGGTGGCCCATATAGCGCTGGGAAAGCCCGTTATAACTTAATATGGGGTGGCCCAAATAGCATCAAGAAAGCCCGTTATAGCTTAACATGGGGTGACCCAAATAGCGATGGGTAAGCCCGTTACAGTTTAACATGGGGTGACCCAAATAGCACCGGGTAAGCTTGTAATAGCTTTTGTAAGTGTGTGATGTTAAATGATGTTCCTAGTTACTTATATTTTAGATTTTTGATAATGAGTTTCCATGAAAATTGATTGATTTTCAAAAGGTAAGTTATTGATCTTTTTGAAATGATAATTCTTATTTCTGAATAAAAAATGTATGTTTTTATGAATATGTTTTTATGGATTTTCACTGGTCCAATGGTTTCCTTTCCTGTATGTCCCTTACTGAACTTTTACGCTTATCCTGAGTTTTTAAAATGTTTTTCACAAGATTTAAGAGAGAATAGAGACAAGGATGAGATCATGGGAAATTGTGAAGATTTGATCATGAAAATAAACCATGTTTTTATTTTTAAGACTTGTTTTATGCAAGAAATGGATACTAAGTATATGTGTTCACTCGTAATGTATGAGTTTATTTTGTAAGGTTTAGTCTTAATTCTCTAAAACTCTAAACCGAAAAGATTCTTGGGAATGTAATAATATTGATTCTAGTTTAAAATCACTAGAATATAAGGTCGGGTCCTTACATGATATTTCTAGACTTTCACATCAACCGGAACTATCATTCATCATCACTGACTGCTTCCACTAACTTCTTCTTCCGTCTATTGCTTCTGCCTACAAACTCACCTACCAAAACTTGATGCTTTCCTCTTTCATTATTCTACTTTTGGATTTTGTCATTGTTCATTAAACTCAATTTTGGCCTTCTCATATAATAATTCCTCTTCCGGAACTACCATTTTGAGATCTTCATTTCATTCTCAAACATTCCTCTTTTGGAAACAATACTTCCGGATACATTAGGCTCTTCAATCTTTCATAAGTGTATATTATAAATATAGGAATATCCAATCCACTTACTTCACCTTTCATAATTCAAATCATCAAATATATTCATCATCCAAGTAATGTTCTCATTCTGGAAATAGTGCTTTCGAAATTACGTCAATTATACAAGAATGGATTCACACAACTCACAGAAAACTTCATTCTTTCACACATCAAATCTCCTTTAATCTTATCACATAACCAGCTTGTCTAACTCATTAAGATTGTGTTGTTAACGATGCTTTCATTAACCATCAACACTCGTCCTTGATTCCCATTAAGTCCAACTCTACAATCATCACATTTACAAGTTGGTTCCTTAAAGCCACATAAACAACAACTCCATCTTCAATCATACTTCAGGAAATACATTCTCTTCCATCATCCAGAATAATCATCTGAAATCAAAATCTCCTTCAGTGTTAGAAGAAGATCCGAACTTTTGCTTTCTTCTAGAATGATATCTTCTAAAACATTTGGTTTACTTTCAGCTTTACTTATTAACATCATCTTTATAAGAGATCTTCAATCTCCCTTTTTCCATGAAATTCTTCATTAATCATGGGACACTTCATTCTCTTCATTTATTGAGTTCTTCATCAATGCCCATATATTGACAGTCTTATTGACAATAAGTACAATCATCATCATCGCAATCCATTCAAAAAAAAGACACTCTTCTAAATTTTTCTTCACCTTCATCAATTCTTCATCAAATGTCATAGGGACTTCTTCTTCTTGCAATTGTTTTTTGTAATTTCTCCGACCTTTGTTGTATTCACTCTTGGAGGGCAGTAGACACTTCAGTTACTAGTTTCTTCAACTTCTCTATCTGAGTCTTCATGATTCCAGCTCACATTTGGCTCAATAAATCATTAGTGTTGGGTTTTTCTTGTTCTTACTAGAATGGAGTGGGTTGATATTGTTACTAAGAGTATTCATAGTTGAAGCTTGAATTATCTTCCCCGTCCATGATTTTATACTTGATGTTGTGGTTATGGTTTTCATTGATAAGCTTCGGACCAGCTTTCTTCTTCTTGTAAATGGGGTGGAAATGGGGTGGAAATGTTCTAGTATATTAATCCATTGCAATCTTTCTAACCATAGTTGTGAGTTCACCCAATCAAATTTGTTGGGTTGGAGTCCAATAGTCCACCACAGGCTGAACGGATTATGAAATATAGCTCACCCCAACGATTTAAAAAGGAAAAAAAATTGAAAAATAAGTGAAAACAATTTAACGTCTCCGGTAATGGTATCAAAATTTTTATATGAGTTGTCCATGTCTGTTGAAAATAATATTTAAAATCCAAGGAATCCAGTATAGTGTAAAGCCCAGATTGTCTCCCAAAAAGGCCAACTAACACTCAATGATCTTACTTTCAATATTTTTTTATTATGTTTTTGAGATTGAATGAAAGCAGGGGAAATAATGAATTGAGTTTTAAAAGCAAATGATAGGAGAAACATGGAATGAAATGTTAATGAGAGAATAGTGAATTGCTAGTTGGTAGACTTTTTATGACACATTTATATTTAAACCATAGATAAGCATCTCTCGAAGCACTGACATGCCGAGCCGGCATAGGACCGTATCATATCATGATACAACACCTAACCTCCGTGCTCAAGGACCATCATACATATATTAAAACAAAAACTAAGTAACACAGTGTCACTGCCACCGCCACCACCGCAGTTCGGCTCAGGGGCTTAGCCAGTGTTCTGCATCCCCGCAGCAATGCCCTTCATCGTCAAAATGAGGGTGTCCTCCAAACCGGGCGCATAATCACTCTTCGGATTCAACTTCACCAATTCAGCAGCAGGCTTGCCGGATTCCATGTACTCCTTTGAGATGTGCGGCCTCAATTTGACATGGTAGCTCGGGTCCCTGATTCGTTTCAGCGTGTACGCCTGGCACACATTCAACGTCGTGATGTACGAATCACGCAGCCGCAGCCTTTGCCTCAAGTACGGGTCCCCTTCAAGGAGATCCCTATGCCCAGCAATCTAATGATACACAACAACATAATCATCATCATTCCTGTTGTTAAACATCTCAGAAGGGTGAGTGATTTTACCTGAAGGAGGTAGTGCTTGGTTTCCTCAAAGTTGGACCTCAGCAGCTCACCGAAAGGCCACAGATCCTCTGAAACCAGCAGTTTGTCATACAAAGCAGCAATGCCTGGATCCCCCTTGGCAAACACCATCTCCACCAAATCAATGGTGACCCTAAAAAAGGGCCATTCATTATACATGGTCCGCAACACCTGGAGATTCCTGATGTCCTTATCGATAACATGCTTAAAGGCAGCCCCAAAACCAAGCCAGACAGGGAGGTGAAATCTTGTTTGGGTCCACGCAAAGATCCAGGGAATCGCACGGAGTGATTCAATGCCACCACTAGGCTTTCGCTTTGATGGGCGGCTCCCGATGTTCATCCGCCCATACTCCAACTCCGGGGTGGCCTATAATCAAATTAATAAAAACCCATTTCGTTCATAAAATTATCAGGAATGGATTGAAATGAACTGGGTAAAGAATAACAGTCCATTTGGTTGCAATCCAAAGTCGAAACAAAAACGTCTGAAGATGAAAGGCATAAACCAAATGGACACCCCATTCAATGCCATCGCTCATTCCAATGTTTTGGAGTTGTCACTTCCATGTATGATTTCCTTTTCATCCAACAAAATGATATAACATGTATTATTTTCAACGAACAGTTCTGTTACCCAGAGGTAGCGATTTTGAACGTGACATGATAACCCGATACGACATGACATGAGTTAAACGGGTTTGGATCACACATAAATGGGTTCGGAATAAAAATTTGAATGATAATATAAAAAATTAAAATTATAATAATAATTAAAATACTAATATATTTTATTTGTATAATCAACTTAATTTGAAATAATTCAAATGCTTGCAACACATTTTTTATTTTAAATGGTTAAAGAGGGTCTATTTACAACATAAATAACATATATTTCATATTAATTAGGTTATTTTTAGTCAAAATGAGACTATTCAATTTGGTTGGGTCATTAAGTTTATGTGATATTAATTAATTGGAAAAGGGTTGTCATATATTTAAAATTAAAGGGGTCGGTGGGTCGAAAAAGGTTGACCCCTTCATAAATGAATTGGGTTAGGTCAACCCATTTAATTAAATGGGACTGGTTAGGGTTGAGTTTAAATAGGTCCAAAGGATGACAAATTCAGCCCGTGAACCCAAAATTGCCACCTCTGCCCTTAGAACACCAACCAAACGGGCACCAAGAATATGTTCAAGCCACCACATCAATACAACCGGAAAGGAAAACATAATGAACTCAATTTTAGGACTTACCAGACGGAAATACTCAACGAAGCGAGGTTCGTTAAAAACAATGTGGCGGTAAGCTTTTGTAGCAACAACAGCCATCTCATCCATGAGAGCACGCCAATCAGGCTTCGGCGAGACTGGGGGGTGCATCCCATGCTCGAGAGTGGCTGCCGTGAAACGCTGAAGGGTTCTAAAGCAAAGGTGCTCCTCCCCAAAGGATTGCTCAATGACCTCACCCTGAACAGTGACACGAAGTGAACCATGAATCGTGTCCGGTGGCTGAGACAATATGGCCAGATGAGTCGGACCACCACCTCTCCCAACAGTACCGCCTCGTCCATGGAAC
This sequence comes from Viscum album, assembly GCA_963277665.1. NCBI lineage: Eukaryota > Viridiplantae > Streptophyta > Magnoliopsida > Santalales > Viscaceae > Viscum > Viscum album. The sequence goes on along the minus strand of OY728152.1, from coordinate 991,018,290 downwards.
ATTGTCAGCTTAACACCAAACCTCTTGGCAACTTTTACCAGCTCTTCTTGAGCCTTGTACAGTTGCCAGGCTGCAGAGAATCGGCCGGCATCTTTCCCAGAATCAGAGTATCCTATCATGACTTCTTGCTTTCCATTGATCCTGTCTCTATACCAATCTATGGAGAATAAACGGGAAACAGCAGCAGGAGCAGCCTCGAGATCAGCAAGCTTTTCGAACAGGGGGACAACTCTCAATGGCAGCTTTACATGGCACTCACGCTGAAGAAGCTCAACAGCAAGCACATCAGATGGGGCGGTGGCCATGGAGATGATATAAGCACCAAAGCTGTCAGATGGGAGCTCAGCTATGACATGAAGCGTGTCCAGGACATCAGCAATCTCTTCAGTCTTTGGTAGATCAGGGCCAAAGAGGGGGCGTTTGCCACGAAGCTCGGATAAAAGCCATTCCTGCCTTCTCTCCTCTGACCACTCTCGATAAGAACCTATTTCTAGGTGCTTGGTGATTGCATCAATGACATCAGTGTGCCGGTCCGATTCTTGCCGGATGTCCAGCCTCACGAGCGAGAGCCCAAAGGTGGAAACTTGACGCAAGAAATCAAGAAGGCTTCCATCAGCAATTGCCCGGTCCCCACACACAAACAGAGATCGGTAGCACAGTTCTAGAGGCTCCAAAAACTGAACAGAACATTAAAAAAAACCCTTATCGGTTGTCACAGATAACCAAAGAACAAAGGATGTAACCTTCAAACAGTTAACCTTTTTTTTTTTTACTGAAGTCAGGTCGAATGGCATAGAAACAATAAGATGACACTGGATCAATATGCCCATCAACATTTTTTTTAAATGGTAATACCTGCTCAATATCTGTATATGCTGCCTCATCTGGTATGTCGGAGATTCCATGTGCTAATAACTGACGAGAACGTTCACGTGTATTATACAGCTTATCCCTCACATCACCAAGAACAACACGGTAAGGCTCGTTTGGAGGAACCTGTTTCCAGAACTCTGAAAAGAAAATATTCAAATAAATAAAACCCATATATCACACACAGACAGACACACAAAGCTCAATAAACAGAAGGCTATATAAATTTCATGGAAAATCAGTCATTTTGAAATTCAGCTACTGCCAAAATTTTGAAAGAATCCATCATTCTGTACCTTTGTAGTGTTTTTCATCTTTCTTGGATGAACTATGGAGTTCATCAGCACGAACTCGGAGCTCATCACTGCAGCGCCACATAGACAACTGCCAAGTAAAACAAGGTGTCAGCATAAATAAAGAATAATTCCACAAGAACTGCATCATCAATGGATTATTCAATACCTCAAACATGAGATCCTCTATTTGTGAGTAGTACAAGTTTGCAGCCATCAATCTAGCCAATAAACAGACATCCCTTGTGACTTCAGGAGTCACCCTCGGATTGCCTAAACATTCCAAACAAAATATTTGAAATTTTTTATTAAAAAGTTCATGCCAATCCAATCTATAACAGAAGAGTTTCAGCATTTCCAAGCGACATACCATCCCGATCACCACCCATCCAAGAAGAAAATTGGATGAGAGGGGCATTGTAAGGAACACGCTCTGTTATTCCTATATTCTTCAACGCGGTATCCACACGACGCAAGAATTTAGGGACACCCTTCCAAATTGTCTCATGAAAATAGCTCATTCCTGCTCTCATCTCATCTTGTGGAGTTGGAGGAGTTCTACGGATCTCATCCGTACGGAATGCAGCTTGAATCTGCATAAGTAAATGAAATCAATCATTCAAATAAGAACACTTTCTAAGCACGGTAAAAAACCAAAAACATCATGTTCAAGCTTCGGGTGAATTTGTCTTACTGGTAAGGAAAAAAACAAAGTGACCATGTTCTAGTTTAACTTCTATTCACCAATCCTTTGTCCTTCAAGCAGGAGATTCTTCAAAACTACGATGCATAAACATTGAATTTATGGCCCAGAAGACTTTTTTAGTTGCTAAAACCATTTCAAATGCCTACCATTAAAGATGCAAGGATGGAAGATTTGAGCGAGTGACCAGACAAGCACAGTGACAACAGGCAGCCCATACTTAATTAGCAGTTTTTTGGTTCATTGCAGATCCCAAAACCAAAGTTATAGACATAACAACAGAATCAAAATTGATGATTGATCTGATAAATTTAATTGATTCTAGTCAGTTTGTTTAGGAAAAAAATGATAGGTCAAAGAATATCACACCTATTTGCTCATCCTCTAAAAACTTGATCGTTAAACATGATATGAATGCAGACAACCCATCCAAAAGAAAACAATGTTGAAAGCCATGATTCCAAGTGTTGAGCAGAAGAGACAATTCAGTGATATACATGAAATTCAAAAGGATTTGTGATCCCTAAATTCAATAGGAATGAAAATGCAATTTTTGACGGTGGGTGAATGGATAAATTAAGCAGATACCTCTCTCTGTAGAGCCTCATCAAGCTCCTGCTTATCATCAGGGGTAATGTCCTTGGCATATAACTGGGCCAAACAGTTCCGTATCCTGGGAACAGCAAAAAACAAATGATAAGACTGATTGAAACCATGAAAACTCAATATTATAAATCAACAACGAACCTTCCATGCTTCTGGAGCAAAGATCTGCGGACTGATTGAGTAGGATGAGCAGTGAAGACCAAATCTACAGTTTGATTCTTTAAGGCGTCAAAAACTTCTGCAGGGGACTTCTTCAGCTGTACCACAAGCCTCTTGAGAGTTTCTTCAATGTCTGATTCAGTCGTCGCAGAATTTTCATCAGCAAAATCTCCCTTCTTTAATTTAATCCGGCGACGATAAGCAATTTGAACTTCTTCTGCTAAGTTAGCCAGATTAAGCATGTGGGAGAAAGCTTTGGCAATCACGATAGAGTCACCCGGGTCCAAGCTTGTTAAAACACTTCCAAGCTCCTCTAACTTCCGGGGATCAGTATTTCCTTCATATTTGGCGGAGAGTTCATAACAATCTTGAACCTTAATGAAACGTAATGAAACATAAGTTTTCTGAATTGAACCACGGCCAGTAACCTCCGTGAAGGCCCGCAAAAGTGAAATTACAAGATTTAATCCATCGTGTAAGAGAATACATTGCACATGACGCTACCGTTCTTGTCAAACAAAGTTACAACAATTTGGTTGATTCATGCAAAGTTATATAAACTTCTTCAATGAAAAAAAAAAAGGAGGTGCCTGCACAGGGCGGATAGTTATAAAGAAGACCAAACAATGAACCAATGCGCACCGTTTCCTTCAGATCTTCCCCGTGCAAGTCCTGAAGGATATCGAGGAACCGATCCAACAAAAGTGCATCGTACTCCACCAGCTTGTCATCCTCCGAAACTTTTGAAGGGACAAGTTGCCGCAATTGCGCATCGATCGATGCCAACTTCTCTACGTTCCGGTTCGCCATTTAAGTAAGGATTTTGCGACCCAGACTGCAATCAATCGGCAAAATATTGAACCTTCTGTCAGATTAAAACCCTAGAGAAAGTTGCAAAAGGAGAGCGGACAATCATGAAAGAAAAGAAAGGAAAAAAACAAAACAGAACTAGTATTCAACAGGAAGCACGGAAAAGTAGGAACAGAGAAAAATAAGGACACCGCAGCTAAAGACCACTTGTGGAAATCACAAATGCAGTTCATTGGTAGGAGGTTATCGGTGGAAGGTAGTAATGGGGAGGCTGCATTCTGCGAGCCAGAATAAAGAATCTAAAGGGAAAGTACAGTCAGTAGGATACCTGATTCCGGGTCAATGAGACACAAAGGACAGCGAGGGTAGGCCGATTATCAGCGGAAGGTGGCGTGCGAGTCAGAGTGGAAGAGCGAGGGATGAGATCCGGTGGGGAAGAGGAGAGGCAATATATAGGGAGCGGGGGTGAGGGAGAGGCGAACCCCACACACCAAGAAGGGCTGCTTTTCGGCGCTGAAGTCTCCGTAGTGATCACGGCAGCCTCACGGAGCCAAAGATGAATCCAGCCCCCGCACACGCGGCGGGACTCACGTGAGCTCGAACAGCCCCCGCCGGTGAATGAGCGGAGTGTTGACACGTGTCTGTATAATGCAAGCAGTTTGTTTCTAATTTATTTATTTTTCAATAAATAAATTATATAAATCGCACCGTCAAGAGGCTCCGTGTCATGAATTTAATTTGAAGCTTTGACCGTACGAGAATATCACCGCCCCTTCCTCGCGGCGACTTATAATTTTCTTGCCTTATTCCGTACGATCGAGGAAGGATATGCCTTGGAATATGCCATTAGACGGTGTCGTTTTCTTGATGAAGCATGGAAAATAAAGAACTGATTCCTCCCTCGTCAGCCCTTTTTTCTGTTTTACATGGTTAAAGTATTGAGCAAAAAACGTAATAAAATGAAGGGTTTAAAACTGTACTCCGTCAAACTGTTCGGGGTAACTACTTAGACAATGATCATGCATTAATTAGTCTGCACGGTTTCAAATGGTTCAATCAAGAAATGTTTTTTTGCCATAACTCTCACCCTTTGTTTCTCTATCCAAGAGCCATGAGAGGTAGATCATTGATCGTTTTTCATCCAGGTTGAAGGTAAGGGTTTTGATTCTTCCTCTTTATTAGAGTATATGTAATATTCTTTTGTATTTATAATGGTCAAACCATGTCCATATATATCATTACATTCTTTATATTTATACAGTCAAAACATCTCTATAATTGTAGACCAGGGCCAAACCACCTTCATAATTGTATCCTTGACTATTATCTGGCATGCACAAATTATTCTATTAAGTGTCGCCATTTCTCGATGTTCGTTTGCTCGAATTTCCGATTTTATTCCTTGAATCGACAAAAAAATCTCTGATATTTGATTTATATTTGTTTTTTTATTGCCAATCCAACACTGATTCGGTTTTTTTACACTTGTTATTCATTGTTCTTCATTCTCATTGATCATACATCACTACACCAAAAAAATTATTCAACGGTGATTTTTTTTGCTTTATGCAACGGTTTAAATCACTTCTAAATGATCCACAACAGTTTGATGAAATTGTCATTTATATTTGTGTCGGAGATTATTTTACGGCGCTTTTAATCACTACCACAGATATGCTCATTTACAACGCGCAAAAAGGCTTTTAACAACACTAAAAAAACACTTTTAATCGCATTGCAATGTGATGTTAATATAACACTACTCCCAACAAAAACTTGTAACCTATCAATACAAAATACATAATTTAATTGAAATAAATTTGACATCATGAATCTAAAAAAACACTGTTATATACATTTCAAACATTGTTTTATATAATTATATTTACAATTATCCAACAAATATTTAAAAACATTAATCTTTCATCTTTTGACGCCTGTGATCTCCTCTCAAAAATGTCTGCCCGTGGTATCAGTTGCCGAACAAATCATCTAAACCCGAGCAAAAAGTCATGCCTATATGAGAAAACAAATATTATATTAGTAATACTATAAAGAAATAAATTAAATATCAATATGAAAGAATACATTAATAAAATTTCAATTTTTAATAAAAACGACAGATTTTGAGTTATACCGGTTACACCGTGCATCGTATTGATATGAGGTTGATTCTTACGCATCACAAATAAGTTATGCATCATTGTCCTAAAAATATCAAAACAATCCAAATGTGTTTGCTCGATTTTGAATATTTCACTTGTTCTTTTACTAAAATTAATGTCAATTTTAAATAATGACACGTTTGGAGTAATACCAGCTACACTGTGGGTCAGACTGAGGTGCAATTGATTTATACTTGTCACAAATTACTAATGGATAATTGTCCTAAAATATCAAAACAATCCGAATGCATTTGCTCAGTTTTCAGTACGCCATTTTTGTTTTTTTACTAAAATGTCATTTCAAACTGGAAACGTGCATTTTAAGTCACATCGGTCGCATCGTGTGCCAGTTTGACATGAGATTACTTCATACACGTCACAAATAATTTGTGAATCGCTTTCCTAAATTATCAAGACAATCAGAGCGTGTTTGTTTGGTTTTCAATGAGTGACATGTTTTGAACTAAAATGTCGATTTTAAAATGATAACAAATACTTTTAGTCATACCAGTCGCATCGTGCGTCAGATTGAGATATGGTTGATTCCTACATGTCACAAATGACTCGTGGATCGTTGTCTTAAAGTATCAAAACAGTCAGAATGTGTTTTCTTGTTTTTTAGTATGTCACTTGGTCTTTTACTAAAATTAATGTCAATTTGAAATAAATAGACACACTTGGAATTATACCGGTCACACCGTGCATCATATCGAGGTACAATTGATCCCTACACGTCAAAAATAATTTATGGATCATTGTCCTAAAGTATCAAAATAATCTGAATTTATTTTCCCATCTTTCAGTAGGTCACTTGTTCTTTTTACTAAAATTAATGTCAATTTTAAATAAAAAACACATGTAGAGTTTAGCAGTCACACTGTGTGTTCGATTGAGGTGCAGTTGGTTCCTACACATCACAAATGACTTATGAGTCATTTTCCTAAGTATCAAAACAATCCAAATGTATTTACTCAGTTTTCAGTATATCACTTGTTCTTTTTACTAAAATTAATGTCAATTTTAAATAAATAGACACACTTAAAATTATATCGGTCACACCATGCATCATATCAAGGTGTAGTTGATTTTTAAAGGTAAAAAATGGCTTATGGATCGTTTTCCTAAAGTATCATAACAATTCGAATGTGTTTGCTCGGTTTTCATTATGTCATTTGTTCTTTTTACTAAAATTAATATCAATTTTAAATAAATAGACACACTTTGAGTTATAACTGTCACACCGTGCATCCGATTGAGGTGCGGTTGATTCATACACATCACAAATGACTTATCGATCATTTTCCTAAAGTATAAAAACAATCCAAATGTGTTTGCTCAATTTTCAGTGTGTCACTTATTCTTTTTACTAAAATTAATGTCAATTTTAAATAAATAAACACACTTTTAGTCATACAGGTCACACTGTACATCATATTGAGGTGCAGTTGACTCCTACATGTCAGAAATGACTTATGGATCATTGTCTTAAAATATTAAAACAATCCAAATTTATTTTCTTAGTTTTTAGTATATCACTTATTCTTTTTACTAAAATTAATGACAATTTTAAATAAAAGGAGACACTTTGAATCATATCAGATACATCATGTTTCAGATTGAAGTGCGAATGATTCCTACATGTCATAAATGACTTATAGACCGTTGTCTAAAGTATTAAAACAATATGAATATGTTTTCTCGATTTTGAGTATGTCATTCGTTTTTTTTACTAAAATTTATGTCAATTTTAAATAGAAAAAAGCACATGGAGTCGTACCTGTCACACAATGTGTCGGATTGAGATGCAGTTGATTCCTACACATCTCAAGTCTCAAAACAAACCTTAACTGCCAATTTTATCATGATTTCTATTATCTTTCTTTGTCGAACTATCAACACTACATATTGAATTGATGTTCTTAACTGAAAAACATTTCTCGTTGTTGAAAGCTAGGAGAGTGGAGGAAACTCATGTGCCCATTATATCACAAGAAGTCACCGCAATGAGCACATTAGCTTCCTCTACTCTTCTAGTTTTCAACGAGAAAGGTTTTTTTGCTAAATAATATCGACTCTATGCAGTGTTGGAAGCTCGACAAAGAGAATCAATGGAAAACGTAAAGATCTATGAAAAAAACTAAGTGTTAGATAAAAATGATAAGGAAATTAACTTACAAATAGCAGATAAAATAAAGAAAAAATTAATTAAATAAGTAGTAGGAATTCACCTTTTCATGATGGTTGTATACATTCTTGACCCATTTTTTTGTTATCATTATCTCAGTTACAACCTCGAATCCCAATCTCTCACGAGCATGGGCATCTTCAAACAAACCACTCCAACTCGAACAAAGAAATCCACCTGTATATGAAAACAATTATTATGTGAGTAATACTAAAAATCAATAAATTAAATATAAATATGAAACAATCCATTACTTCTATGGAAGTCACATCTTCATGCTATTTGTGTACATTCCGTCATTAGGTATGCTGCCCATTCGTTTCTAAGAAAATCTATATCATCTTGTGAATATGAGTCTTTTCAACCGTCATACTAGTATTGGAAAAATATAAATACACAAAGGATTAATAAATATTTTAAATGAAATTGTAATTATCTTTGAAAATACCTCTTCGAGGATGCTATTTTGTTCATGGAATATGATCTCTCTCATAAATTTACAAACATAATAACCACAATCCTTTCCATTTGTTTGTTTCAGACACTGCAGAAACATTGATAAAAATAAGTAATTTGTTTTGATATGTGTTTGGATAGTGAAATCTTATTATATATACTCTGATACTTGTCCAGTTGTAGAACTTTTCAACATCCTTATGCTTAGCCCCTGGCCTCATTCCTTGTTTTTCATGATATTGATGCACCGCCCTATCATAACAAAATCCTCATTAAAAGATAATATAAATTATATAACTTGAAGTTTAGTTCTAAAATGTTGGATGTAGTGTATTACTTATTGATGAACACCATCATGTGTGGTCAGTTTGTTGGGTATCCATGTAGTGAATCCAAGAAATAAATCTTTGGAGTACACTACTAGAAATTTAAGCTATAGCCACGGATCTATAGCCACGGTTTTATAGACCCGTGGCTATAGCTTATTTATAGCCACGATTTTGTATATACTCCGTGGCTAAAAATTTGCGCTGTCTTTTTTTTTTCCAAATCTCATCGGGCTCCTCCTTTATTCTCCCCTGATCGCTTTTTTTTCAAATCGCATCGGGCTCCTCCTCCGTCCTCCCACGATCGCGACCCTCCAAAACTCGGTCTCTCACGACGACAAACCTCTGAACCCTAGACGTCTCTCATTGCACGCGACCCTCCTTCCCCAACCCATCACGACCTCTCCTCTCCCCGATCCTCCTCCACTAACGGTGCCCCTCACGACCCTCCGAACCCTCGACATCTCTGACGGCGGCGCCCTCCTCCCTGATACCCACTACGCGCGACCCTCCTTCCCTAACCCATGGCGACCTCTCCTATCCCCGATCCTCCTCCACCGACAGTGCCCCTCGCGACGGTGCCCATCGCTGACACCGAACAAGGCAACCCCACTGCGAGCCGCTGCCACAGAACGCGGGACACCTCACCTCCCCCGCCGACGCTGCTCCTAAGTGGCCTCCCCACCTCCTCCGACGTGCCTCCGACGCGGCCAACCCCCTTCAGGTGATCCTCCTCCTCCTTGTTATGAACAATTACGTGTTCATTATTTTGTTATCAGTGTGTCGGAGTAAACTGGAATAGTTTCACATGTTTGAGTATGGTAAGGAGGTTTTTGAATTAGATACATTATTCTAATTATAATTGATATGCGTGGAGTGAGGGACAAGTGGTTTTCGGTGAAGAACCAATTAGTCTAGATTGGGAATCTGCATGGTGGAGTTGTGGATAGTTGGAATGGATAAAAAGTGACGGTATTAATTTTTGATGGTTAAATTGGGAATCAGGGGATCATCCTGGACGCTTCTCAAGGATTGCAATTCTTATGGTTGGGAGTTTTTAATGACCCACACAATTAGAGGGTTGGTAATTTTAGAGGAAATTTGATTTTTTTTGCCTGAAGAAGGGAGATTTTTGAGAATTGGGATATGAATTGGAATTTCAAGAGTTAATACATCTCTGGGATGTGTTTTCATTTGAGGCTAATGGTTATTTAGAGGGTTGGTTTCCAAATCTTAGGGTGGTGGCTAACCGCAATAAACTTCAGTAGTTATTGGGTATTCAATTGGGAGGCACTAGGTGCCTCTTAATGGGTTTGTAAAAAACTACACCCTTTATAAGGTACCCGATGGAGGGGTACCAGGTACTCAGTGGGCTGGAAAGTGTAGCGGACCTTTTATAAGGGCCATCAGGTACACAATGGAGGTGGATTGGTTACCCAGTAGGGATGGGTGTTGTTTTTTAAGGATAACAAAATAGTTATTCTGGATTCCACCTCTAAAAATGCCTTATGGGGTTTTTCTACTTTAAATGGATATAGGTAAATATTCCTCTTCTAACTCCATTATTCTTTCGTATTTATATCTTTTAATATTTAGTTTTTTTAGGGTATGGTTTGTGTCAGATTTCACCAAGACTTATTGTGGCACATGAGAATGTGATGTTTCCAAGATTTATTTATCCATTGACGTGTTAGAAATATTATGGCACATGGAAACATTGTTTTCTTTTTCTCACTATGTTAGATACTCCAATTATTTCTTATTTATTAAAGTTATCCTTGATGAAATCATTACATTGTCACCATTCCCTCATAGAATGTGGTGCAATGATATTAAACTTCCACATTCTCATCTTTAACCAAGATTTCATGTGATCTTATTCTTTCTTATATTTTGATATCTTTACCCAAAAAAACATACCAATTGATATAGTATATGTTTACTAGTATGATTATTATTTATCATGGTTGATTCCCTTCATAAATATTCGCACAACATTTTTTCTTATAGATTTATTATATGTTAATACTATTCTAATATTTCTTGGATTCAGGTATGAGAAAACATGACCAAGATGTATCATGATCAGATTTTGGTGTTATATTTAAAAATATAGATGTTCTAGAATCATCCCCAAGCTAAAGGTGAGCTCATGGAATTTATGGATCTATCCTATAGTGATAAAATTGAATATTTAACCACTTATTATTCTTTAGTGGTTCATCATTATTAGATTTAAAATTCTCAACAGTGATAATGAAGTTACCATCATTGAAGCTACTATGTGATGACATGGGCCCAATGATATTCTTCCCACTAAGAAAATTTTAAATGTTACATCTTCCTCTTTACCTATAGTTATCAAGAATAATATATTTTTTTTTTCTAAAAACAATAAGTAATTTCATAATTCTGAAACTAAACCTCTAAACATGTCAGAGTGAATTGAGGTTCTTCAACATGTTCAATTTACTACTTTCATAAATATTATTTAAAGAAAACATAGTGGAGACAAGGTTTCTACAAACTATACTAATCCTGGGTTCTTCTCCATTCCATGTGTCCAACATTCAGAAACCCACGTTTCTTCTCTGCCTGACTTCCACGCACCTTCTTCGCGTCAATCCCTTCCTCTCCCTCCCTCCCTCTTCAGCACACGGTTTACCTCAGATTCTCCTCCAGATCGGAGTTCATCTCTTATCGACCTAGGTTTCATTGTCTTCCTTTGCGTCATACCATTTCTTTTGCCTCCCTCCCTCTTCCGCATGCGGTTTCCCTTGGTTTCTCCCCACACTCGCGCTTTTTCTCCTATCGACCTATGGTCCCTGCAGACCCCAATCGTCGTCTTCCTCCTAATCTCGGTTCTCATCCACTCCTCGGATTCCCGTGCACTATTGTCACTGTCATACTCCAATACCATCCTTCGCATTAATCCACCCTAATTCCCTCTATTGACTGTGATGCCGCCTTCCTTTTTTGGCTCTAGAATTTGTTCACATCAACACCAAGTATCGATTTCCCTCGGTTTCTCCTCCCGCTCGATTATCACCTCCTGTCAAGCTAGAGTTCCCGCCTACCTCGATCGACATCTCCCTCCATCACCCAGTTCCCCTCCACTCCTCCAGGTGTTCCCGGTATTATCTGTCTCCTATGAGATCTACCTTGATGAAGCACGCCCTGTACTCACTTCTCGTTTCCATTCACCATCACTGAAACTTGCTACTTTCTTCAAAAATCTATCTTACTATTGCTTCGTAGAAATAGACGAGAGGGTAGAAATGTTCCCTAAGCGCATATTCATCCAGCTCTCGATGAATCATGAATATGGTATTTTCTATTCTGTAGCATCTCGGTATCATTTTTCTCTGCTCTATAGTTTCACATTTCACTATGTTCATACTAATTTTGTAGGGTGTAATACAATATAGTTCTTCACAAATGGTGGGTTCTGATAAGTTTCTAGAAAAAATTTCAGTTCTCTCCAAGATTTAGTTTTTCTAGCTACATATGGATTTTTCAAACATCAATACAATATATCTCCTGTTTTGATTCACCAATTACTACTTGTACTTATTTTTCTTGGCCAATATTTCTTCATCTAAAATTTCTTCCATGGTTGATCAACTTCTAAGTTATTAGGATTTTTTCTCAACACTGGAGCACTTTTCTTTGTAGCTCAAAAGTGTTTGATTTTCTTTGTGCTTTATTATTTCTCACATTCTAAACATTTATGTTGAGGAAACATGGTTTTATCTTCTTTCACATGTTTATTATTGTTTGAAAATTCCATATTCACTTGAGAAATCAGAGAACTCTCAATGTTTTTTGTTTTTTTGGTTTATCCTTTTATAACTCATCAGACTATATGATCAAACATTATTTCTTATCATGTTCAACCTTCTTCATAGGTGTGGATCCATTTTTTGTTATGATATATTCTATTTGATTAGAAATTGTGTCCTCTAGTAAACTTTTATTATCAGGTGGGATAGAAACTTGTATCGAACAAAACCAAATTAAGCTGAAACTTGAGCCAAACTAATTATATACCATTAACAGGAAGAATAATTGTTAATTAATAAGAATGTACTATTTGATAGTATCATTTTGAAACATGTATCTATTTCCCCCTTTCTTGCAGGAACATGATTTGACCCATGGGGCATTGTGGTTCTTATATGTTGGGCGGTGACGTGTATAGTCACAGGAGACAGGTATGTTTTAGTTTAGTTTTTATTTTATTTTCTTTATCGCATTAGCCACTTATGCCTACAATGTGTGTTTGTAGCTATTTTGTGTTGACATGACCACCATAAATTATCAGTCCAATGGGAAGGACTAAATGATGATATTGTGGTAATAATAGAAAGGAATTATAGAATCTATAGTGGTAATGGATTCATGTATCATTTATCATCACTGATCACATATATATAATAAGTTGTTATATCTCATTTCTTTTCCCACTATTTTCTTGCAGGTGGTTTCTTATGATGAGGCTAGTTCTATCCACCACCATCGATGACAGTGAGTTCAACATTGGATTTGGGTAAGATTTATTTTGTTTTTATTCTTTGGCCAAATTTTAATTAGGGATTTTGTGATGTTTGGGTTCTTTATATTTTTGTAGTGATTTCTGGATCTCATTGAGGTGGATTCGTGTTGCCGTTGATGAAGGATTACATGTGTATTCATAGGTAGGAATATAAATATGTAAGTTCCCCCTTTATATATATTCACTCATGGCAGTATGGATATATATATTGGGGCTAGGTGTGCTTATATATAGATATGAAAAATGCATACATGTGTAAGTGTAAAGGGGTATATGCAAGTATAAACATATATCTAAGGATCCCCTTATGCATATTTGGCCATGCAAATATGTACATAGGGGCTAGGTGTCCTTATATATATTTGAAGTTGCATATGCGTGCAAGAGGAGAAAAAGGAAGATTCGAGTTGTCGTTAAAAACAGCGCCTTGAGGTTGAGGTAAGTTTCCTTTGCCTAACCCTTTAATTTGAATTCTATAATTGCTCAAGTATTTTAAAAACTTGTTTTCATTATTATATAATGTTTATATTCTATTCAAATTGGTTGTGGCTCTTTATAATGAAATTTTCACCTGTTTTACATGATTTCCCTAAGCCTTCAATGTGGACTAGTAGAAAGTTTCAGCCAACTCAATAGTAGAAAATGAAATTTCATTCACTTTAGAGATGACAGTGTCCTCATTTTGAGAAAACATCAACCGAGAATTCTCATAAAAATCTAAAACTTAAAGAATTTTTTTTTTCATTTCATCAAACACAAACAACCAACTTTGAAAACTTGATACTTTCTTCAGTAACATCATTGTGAAACACTTGACCCAGAAAAAGATAGAATTTAACCTATTAAAATAAATCCACCTAGGCATGATTCATGGTGTGACCAGGGGTTTCACACTATGAATCCCTACCCTTGGGAATTTCATGGCTTGATCTGAGGTTCACAGCTGGAAATATTATTTGTTCATTGTTGGTTATGGATTCATGTATCATTTATCATGTACAGTTGACACACTGATCACATATATATAAAAAGTCGTTATATCTCATTTTCCCACTATTTTCTTATAGGTGGTTTCTTATGATGAGGTCAGTTCTATCCACCACCATCGATGACAGTGAGTTCAACATCGGATTTGGGTAAGGTTTATTCTGTTTTTATTCTTTGGCCCAATTTTAATTAGGGTATTTGTGATTTTTGGGTTCCTTATATTTTTGTAGTGCATTTTGGATTTCGTTGAGGTGGATTCAAGTCGTCGTTGACGGAGGCTTACATGTGTATGCATAGGTAGGCATATACATATATAAGTTCCCCCTTTATATATATTCACTCATGGTAGTATGAATATATATATTGGGGCTAGGTGTGCTTATATATGGATATGAAAAATGCATACATGTGTAAGTGTAAAGGGGTATATGAAAGTATAAATATATATCTAAGGACCCCCTTGTGCGTATTTGTCCATGAAAATATGTACATAAGGGCTAGGTGTCCTTATATATATGTGAAGATGCATATGCGTGCAAGCGGAAAAAAGGAAGATTCAAGTTGTCGCCGTCAAAAGCAAACGCGCCTTGAGGTTGAGGTAGGGTCCCTCTCCTAGCCTATTTAATTCAAGAATGTTTTAAATTGAATTTAGTTGCCTTCTTAATTCTGCATGTTTATATTAAATTACAATTCTTGAATAAGTGTTAGTTAAGATAATTGTTTCATTTGATAAATAAGTCATGGTTTTGTAATAAAACCCCTCCAACGGAGGTGCGCTGTCTGCAAAAACTCACAGTGTTATACCTTGCTTAACATTATTGCATTGATGTTTTCCTTATACTTGATGTCGTTTTTAGTCATAAAGCACACATCGTACATGACCCTTTTTATATCCCTGTAGGGGGTTTCCCTCTTTTTATTAAAACGATTGTTTGAACCAAGACACTCTTTAAGTGCCAGTAGACTTTTAAGATGGGTCCCATGTTGTGTGACCATGTCACATGACATGTGATATTTAAATCCAACCAAAAGCCCAGTTCCACAGCCCAGGGGTCCCACAATACCAGAAATGTTAGATTACATGTTATGTAACCTGTGATTTTCCTGATCCCATGGGGTATTAATTCCTCTAGGTATTCCTACACATTGCTAGATCTCCAAACCTCACTGAATTAGGTATATCAGGGGTCATCCAATCCTCTAGTCATCACAGATTAGCATTAATTTCTTTAAATATTATGAGAAAACATCCTCTAATGCCATCCATATCATTCTATTTGAAACTAAGTGGAAGATGCTGCCCCGCGGATGTCGCTGGACCGGGCCAACACGCTGCGGTCACACTGCGGTCACGCCGCGGTCACTCCGCGGTAATGCCATGATTTGGCCCTGGTCCAGCCACATCCATCCCACAACAGCCCCCTTCCACCTTCATTTCAGCCACTGCCACCAGTATTCCAGCCCGCAACAGCCCCCCTTCCACCTTCAAATCAGCCCGCACCATCCCCCCAGCACCTGCAACCAGCCCCATTCCACCTGCATTTGAGCCCTCACCGAATTAGGTATATCAGGGGACATCCAATCCTCTATTCATCACAGATTAACATTCATTTCTTTAAATATTCCGAGAAAACATCCTCTCATTCCATCCATATCATCCTATTTGAAACTAAGTGGAAGATGCTGCCCCGCGGATGTCGCTGGACCGGGCCAACACGTTGCGGTCACGCCGCGGTCATGTCGCGGTAATGCCATGATTTGGCCCTGATCCAGCCACATCCATCCCACACCAGCCCCCTTCCACCTTCATTTCAGCCTGCTGCCACCAGCATTCCAGCCCGCAACAGCCCCCCTTCCACCTTATAATCAGCCCGCACCATCCCCCCAGCACCTGCAACCAGCTCCCTTCCACCAGCATTTGAGCCCTCACTGAATTAGGTATATCAGGGGTCATCCAATCCTCTAGTCATCACAGATTAGCATTCATTTCTTTAAATATTCTAAGAAAACATCCTCTTATGCCATCCATATCATCCTATTTGAAACTAAGTGGAAGATGCTGCCCCGCAGATGTCGCTGGACCGGGCCAACACGCTGCGGTCATGCCGTGGTCATGCCGCGGTCACGCCGCGGTCACGCTGCAGTCACGCCGCAGTCACTCCGCAGTAATGTCATGATTTGGCCCTACTTCAGCCACATCCAGCCCACACCACCCCCTTCCACCTTCATTTTAGCCCGCTTCCACCAACATTCCAGCCCGTAACAGTCCCCCCTACCACCTTCGAATTAGCCTGCACCATCCCCCCAACACCTGAAACCAGCCCCCTTCCACCAGCATTCCAGCCCCTCCCTCTCCCTTCGCTCCTGGCCGGAAGATGCTGCCCTGCAGATGTCGCTGGACTGGTCCAACACGTCGTGGTCACGTCGTGGTCACGCCGCGGTCACGCCACGGTCACGCCGCTGTCACGCCGCAGTAATGCCGTGATTTGGCCCTGCTCGAGCCACATCCATCCCACACCACCCCCCTCCCACCTGAATTTCATCCCGCTGCCACCATCATTCCAACCCACAACAGCACCCCCTGCCACCTTCGAATCAGCCCACACCATCCCCCCAGCACCTGCAACCATCCCCCTTCCACTAGCATTCCAGCCTCCTCCCGCTCCCTTCGCTCCTGGCCGAAAGATGCTGCCCCGTAGATGTCCACTACTAAAAAATGACATATAGACACACATTTATAGCCACAGTATAAATGGTCCATGGATATAGATTAGATATAGCCACGAGAAGATCATTCCCTGTGGTAATAGCTTCTTCGTTTTTTATCCTCCGTTGAGGCTTTCTTCTCCACTCGCCCACTCCCCAATCTCTCCCTCAAAACCGTTCTCCTTCGATCGTCTCCCGAGTGAATTCCCCCTCATCCGATCCTCACCAGATTCTCCTTCACCCTCACCAGCTTCTCCATTCACAGCTCATCCATTCGCGACATCTCCATTCGCGGTTCCTCCACCCCTCATGCATTCCTCTCCTCCCACATACCCTTCTTCGGGTGTACCTCCTCTATCTGGTGCATCAGCCGATGCTTCCCCTCTCCGAGATTGAGCTCCCTGTCCTTCGCCCGACCGAACTGCCCTTCCCTGCCTGCTACTCTTGTGAAGGACTCGATCGGCTCCTTGATCTCATGACATTGGCTCACGCAATATAACCCTACCCACTCCGTCGCTCCCTGCTCTCGTGACATTGGCTGAGGCATTGTGTCTGATATACCTGGATAAATTTTTGTCTTAATTCACACTTCTTTTACTTATACAAAAAATTCTAGAAACTTTTACTATCAATGATCAAAATTCCACGTATCACTAAACAATAAACATGTCAGATTCTTTCAGCCATAGACAACTTCATTAAGCACATATCCAAGTCCAACATTATTCATCCAACCAGATCTCAATCGTGACTTACCTTGCCCGAAACATTCTCCAAGGAACTCAAGAAATATCTATAATCATTAAACAGCTTCACTCACTAGCTCAAGATCAAAAGCTTTGCCTAAAAATTAACTTTTCAATTATAAATTAGGGATTTTTTTTGTTTTCAAATCATTTTTCGTACCCTTACATAATGCCCTTGGAACATGGGTTACCATGATTAACGTGACGTATCTCACTTATGCAAGTCATCTTAATCATCCAAAACCTTATTTCCAACCTATGTCAGCATTATACATGAATTCAAGCTTCTCCACATTTCAATATCCATTCTTTAAAAAGACAAAACACCCAAAAAACCCACTTTATTAATATCCATCAACCATTTGAACTCAAAACCAATCATATTTTTTTGGTGAATACATCTCGGACATCAACATTTGAATTGACATACCACTACCTTGCTTCGACACCACTCTACTCATCCTCAGTAAAACATAGGAATTTCATTTGTTAAATATTCTATATTTATGAAACCAAAATAATAAGGAAATTGGAGGCTCTAATATTTCATTTTTATTCAACCAGAATAGGGAACACTATCCATTGAATAAAAAACATTGTCTTTAATAGCCTCATAATGGAATGATGCTTGCCTTCAATTCCATATCCATGGAAATTTACTTAAAACCGTTCTTTGGAAATCACTTCAATCCTATCACTTTATTCATTCATCATTGTTCCCATTTTATTTATGCTGAAATTCAAGGTATCTTCTCTATTCCGTTTCTTGTTCTCCAAGTCATCATCTTTAATCGTCACATTTAAAATTCTTGCATGAAATCCCATTGTTCCACAATCTCTTATAAGTCTGGGATATCTTCGTTTAAATGGGATGAACACATCCTTGATTGGAACTTGATGTTTTTCCCACCTGTTCATAATACATTCTTTTTAGCTCCATAATAGTCTAAAAAACCACTTCCTTTCTAAAAACCAATGTTATAATCACGTGAATTTAAATGGGTTTTAATATCTATTTTGGTGAAAAATATTTATACACTAGCGTTATATTGACAAAGACTAAGCCATTAATAACTAGTAACTACATTGATCTATATGCAATTATTATCTATATAGCTACATATTTGTATTTATTTTCCAGTATACATATTTAGGTATGCGCTTATTTCTAGTATGCATTACCAATTTTCACTCACATAGAAAATAAGTGTGACATAGCTACTGTATACATTTATTTTTCACTATGGAGTACTAGTATGCACTTATATAGAGAATAAGCGCATTAATATTAGTGCCTTCCTGTTTGAACTTGTTTTCCAAGAATTTATATTGGAAAAAATCCAATATATGTATAAGTGAATTTATAGTAGACAGTTATTTTAAAGCTTACATAGAAATAGAAGAGAAAAAAATATAGAGGATAAAGATTTTTGAGAGAAATAATATATATATATATATAATCATATGTATTTATTATGATGTACTGTTAGTATATTATTTCCATACTTATGATATATTGTTTGTATATTAAATAAATCATCAGATGTACATCTAGAGAAGAAATCCAAATCAATTAGGATGAAATACTCTTCATATTACATTCATAGTTATGTTAATATACCAACACTACATCATAATTAAATCAAATAGTACATCTTGAATTGAATCAATTTCAATTCAAGAATATTATCAGTTTGAAAATGTTAACATATTTTAAGGGAATCTGTTAGGATGTATTAATACTTGAGTTTGTATGTTAACAAATTATAATGTATAATTGATTAAATCATAAAAATACATTGTTATTAATATAAAATGATGTATTTTAAACTGTTTTTATAACATCAATTATACATAGAATGTAATAATCAGATGTATTTATAATAACCAAGGAAGTGTTCTTTCTTCAATTAAAGGAGTTGATTAGAGTTTCTTTAGAAAAAACCAACTTAAAATCAAGTTTGTTAACACAACAATTGTAAACTACAATTTAAATTTTAATCATAAGAGATCCAACTCAATTATGTTGGTATATTTATTATTATGTATTGTTGTTTTTTATGAGGAGTACATCACAATTATACATTGATTTAATAACATAATTGATCCAACTCATTTATGTTCACATCCAATAATTGATTTTATCATAATAAATACATTTGATTATTATACATTGCTATTTTTTTATATTGTTAGTATAATAAACTTTAGCAATACATTATTAAACCCCATTTTACATATGATGAATAATTATTTTTGTGGTCTGACTATAAATTTCATTGTATTAAAAGTTGTTCCTTCTGATGCAACCTCACATCAATCTGTTTCAAGTACTACAACAATGCCATCTTCATACTCAATAGTATGAACTATTTAATTTTCTTTCTGTTTCAAGTTTATATTGAGAACACAATTTTTTTATGTAAACCTTCACATTTTATTGGTGAAACTCCTTTTTCATTCTATGAAATCTATTTTTGAAAAATACTTAAGCTACAATTTTTCTACAACTTCTAAAAAATTATATTTTCAATATGTTATGTATTCTCCTCTTCTTTTCCATAACTACTGCTATATCAGTTTTATATATTCCAGCAACATACACTTTTTATTCAAGGTTTGATAATTAATCTCCTATTCTAATTTTTCCACACTAAATCTAGGTGTGGCATAGTGTATTATTTTGTTCAAGACATTTCCTGTTAATTAATATAAATTCTCAGGATATTGTTCCATGATCTGCTCCTTTTCATATTAGTGTTGTGATGTCCGTTATTGTGTGGTATTATAAAATGGTTCAGCTAACTCCCCAAAATCCATGCCCTTTGTTCTTTATTTTGATCATTACCCATATCTATAATTATGTAATGTTTCTTACTCTTCATGGCATTGATATTTGTTAATAACTAGTTCCCTTAATATCCAACCATTTCCATCTCCCAAATTTCTCAGCCTCATTCACCATGGAATGGGGCAGACTGTTGTGAAATTTTCATTCACCATATCACTTTTATCTTGCTCCCGATAATTCATTGTAAGCTCCAAATACTTCCAACTACTGATTATTCTTTAATAAACATAATAAACAACATCAAACACCATTTGACTTTCCACCTCCACATGTGCATCCATATACTTCCATGTGAACCAATTCTCTATATCTCCTTAGAGAATTCTCTTTTTATAATGTCATTAATATATTCCTATGATTTAAACATTTTACATCATTTTTGATTTTTAAAAAACCAACACACAATCTCTTTGGTTACAAAATTCTCCCCATTTGGTGTTCATTCTCAGCTCTAATCCCCCTTTCTCAAGAAACTTCTTTCACAAGATATATGATGGAAAAAACATCTTTTCATGCCTCCAAATATGAATTTCATACCTTAGTCCCCTTGTTGGATAGAATAATTCCAGATTTTGTTATTTTTAATCTTAGAACTACTTTATTTAAACCCACCTACACTTTCCATAGTAAATTACAATTAGTGAATTATGTACTTTGAATTGAGTTGTACACAAATCCTCTAGGCCTTGTGAGTTGTATATTTATGTATGAAACGATATTTTAAGCCAACAAACTTGTTTGTTATGTGTCACTCACCTATTTGACCTACCACATGATTAAATGGCCTATTATGTAAGTGTTTATGCCTCTTTTTTTTCGTCCCTTTCTTCAATCATTCATGTATTATTCTAATATTTAGTTATGAATTGTCTAGTTATTAAGTAGTTTATGGTATTGCAGAAGTGAAGGGATACACTCGTCATCAGTTTTAGGAACGTTCTTGATTGAGGATGGTCCCTATTATTTTTTCATGCTGAAAATCCTGCTTGGGAAGCTCTCTCAAAGTCTATATAGTCAGGTATGTCCTGTAATTGCAGGATGTTCAATGTAGTAGCTTCAAGAATCCATTTTTCTTTATTTTTTAAGATGATTTTGATGTGGAAGTAGGCAAGGGGAAGGGGCCCTGTCTGGGTTTGGGGGGATCTGTCCGTGGGGGGGGGGGGGGACTGGCAGGGGGAGGGTGAGGGAGGGCAGTGGGGGGGAGAGTGCAGGGGGGGGGGGGTCTACAGGACATAGGGGAGGGGTGTAGGAGGGCGGGGGGGGGGGGGGGGGTCTGCAGGGGAGAGGTGCAGGAGGGCATGGGGGGGAACTGGAAGGGGGGGGGACTGGCAGGGGGAGATGGTGCATGAGGGCGGGGGGGGGGGGGGGGGGTGTCTGCAGGGCAGTGGGGAGGAGGGCAGGGGGGAGTGGGGGGGGGGGGGGTCTGCAGGGGAGAGGTGTAGGAGGGAAGGCAGGGGAACTGGAAGGGGGAGAGGGTGTAGGGGGGAGGGGGGGGGGTGTCTACAGGGCAATGGGGAGGAGGGCGGGGGGGGGGGGGGGGGTCTGCAGGGCAGTGGGGAGGGGTGCAAGGGGGGAGGGTCTGCAGGGCATAGGGGAGGGGTGCAGGAGGGCGGGGGGGGGGGGGGGTCTGTAGGGGAGAGGTGAAGGAGGGTAGGGGGAGTGGGGGGGTGTCCAGGGTCTGGAGAGGGGAATTTGTAGGGGCAGGGGGGGGGGGGCTGGAAGGGGGTGGGGGGGGATGGCAGGGGGGAATGGGTAGGGGGAGAGGGTGTAGGGGGAAGGGGGTGTGCTGGGGGCAGGGTGTGTGATGGTGTCCAGGGTCTAGAGAGAGGAATTTGCAGGGGCAGGGGGGGACTGGCAGGGGGTGGGGGGGATGGCAGGGGGGAATGGGCAGGGGGCAGGGGGTGTGCTGAGGGTAGGGTGTGTGTGCAGGGGGTGGGGGGTGCAGTGGGCTGGGGGGGAGGTGTAGTGGGCAGGGGGCAGAGGTGCGCATAGTGGGCTGTGGGGGAAGTGCAGTGGGAAGGGGGGGAGTGCCGGGGGCAGTGCTGGGGAAGGGGGCGGGGGGGGGGGTCTATTTTTTTTATAGAATGGGGGGACACATAGACACAGTTTAAAACCGTGGCAAAAGGCCTATAGCCACGGTTTTAAACCATGGCTATATATATTGCCAGACTTAGGATTCTTCCATGGTTTGAAAACCGTGGCTATAGGGTGTTGCCACGGTTCAAACCGTGACTATAGGTTTTGCCCCTATAGCCACGCCAATACCAGCCATAGTTTATGAAACTGTGGCTATAACCTATAGCCACGGTTTTTGGGCCTATATCCATGGTTCCAAACCGTGGCTATAGCCTTATTTTGTAGTAGTGGTATCTAAATTGACTGTAACGAGCATCAAATATTTCCTAAAACATAAAGAGGAATAAGTAATGAAAGAAATTAAAATACATGTGATATGATTAAATTATAGAGTTTTACCCCAGCGTAGTTGGTATTAAGAAGATATTGTCATCTAAAAGTTTGCTTTCAAATGATTTGACCAGGTGTGCCACTATTTAATCCATTTTTTAGATTCTATTTTTTGTTGTTCTATTGAGGTTGTGTGAGGACTAATGAGTCCATTTTTTTTCATGGGGAAATCCCTTTAATTAGTGTTGATATATACAACTATCAAAAATATGAAATATATTTAGTCATAATTAACATAGTATATTAGCTTTTAGAAAATCAAATCATGAAAACATACCTCATATATACATTTACAACTGAGGTGCATAGACAATCATAGTCGAGGATTTCATTTACATTCACAACACCAACATAGTCTTCACCTTCCTCTTCATACATATTTTCTTTAAAATCAACTATGTGGCTACTACAATTTTGTAACTTTGTATCCACATGAACCTTAAATGTTAGTAAATATGGATATAGAACGGGCGGGGGTAAAGGTGCTTTTAGAAGATATTTTCAATTGATTGGTCAATCCTTTAGATGGTTTTGTGTCGGTGTTTCATTTCACCCCCTTCCCTTTGTCTGTATGTAATAACTTTCATCAGTTTAGACCTTTTTTCATTAATTTTTAAAGGATTAGCTTGAAAATTAAATTGTAAATTAATACCTCCTTGTCGATATGTTTTTTACAAGATCTGACGGCAATGCGATGAATATTACAACAACTTGGTCAACTGTATGAATATCATCGTCATCAAGTGGAATAAATATCTCGGTGCTCGACTCATGATCTATGCTAATAACTACTCTCACATGACCTATTGAAAGTGGTCTGTTTTGTAGACAATTGTATTGGATATTGAACATCGTAGCCCTCACTACAAAGCGATGGGTGGGTGTTGATAGATATAAATCACATTCATTTTCACCTTGTAGAATATCATTATAAGAAAGATATCAGTGTTTGTATGATTCACATTTCACAAAAATAATTATTATAATAGTGATTACCATGACTAAGAAGGCTCTTTGAGGGGAATGAATCACCTCAAAGCTAGTGAGGGGTGGGCGGGATCATCAGGAAATGGTTGTTCTTGAGTAGTTTCTTCACTTTGCTTCCCCCCATAAAAGTTTCTAGCATTTTTTTCTACCATTGGAATTATTTTTCAAGGGAATCTAGTCTTTCTTTCATCTATTTCATTTCTATATCTTTCTCCTCTTTTTTTCTCTCAAAATATGTTCAGAGTGTCTCCCCAAAACTCGCACCTCTGACACGACCATACTATTCTGGCTGCTTCAAGGCCATGGATAGTAGGTGTTCATCTGATATAGGTGTTGTTGATTCCTGTGACTATGTCAGATAGAAAATATAGGAAAATAAGTAATCATTGTTATGTAATAGTGATTTAAAGTAGAACGGATTTTTATTATATCATACTTACACATGTTTCCCATACTTTTTGTGTGTTTTCATCTATTAGTATCCCATATTTATTTACACATGCCTCCTTCCATAGCACATGGCATGGGATGAAAGTGTCTTTGGATTTGGAGTCGTCAATCTGTATATAAATAGAGGAACATAATTATGTTGTTGTTTCATCTCACATAAAATTATTATGGTAGATTTAAAATACGTACCAATTTTTTTTCAAGTTAAGCATACCCCATCCATGCTTTATGGTAGGGGTACATTGGTTTTGCTACCCGTTCCTTATTTTCAACACTCAGTTGTTGTTTTATAAATAAAAAATTGTCAATAAAAGTGATGAATACACATATCATCAAACAACGTATTACTAGCCACAATGTACTTGGAAATATACATCCGCACAACAACCAGTAAATACATCCCATGATTCTTGGGTTATCAGGTTTACATACATAAGCTGTGGGTGTGGGTTTATTTTCCCTTCAACATCTTTAAGATGATGTCTCATTAGAATTGTGTGAAAGCCTCTGTGAATACTTCCAATAAGAATTAATACATATTTATTATGGGAGTCATCTACTATAAATGCACTCTATAAGGGATAATGAAGAGTAAATCAATGTTTCATTATTTTATTTTTTATTAAAATAAAGAAATGATATCATAATTTTTCCGTAATCTCTTCCCACATCAGTTTCTTAAGCATGGAAACAACATGGTTCCATAGATCTACATCAATAGGAACACGTTGTCGAGTGACGATTCCAATGCAACTACTGAACATGACCTTGTTGGGGTTAACATTTTGGGCCCATGTATTCCATCCGACCTCATATTTGATGCCTATGCCTTTGATTTTCACCTTAATGATTTTTGTTAACACTATCAAACAACGACTCTCCTGCTTTTTATGCATCTCTGATCATTTTTTTCCCACCGTTTCCTCATATTCAACATTATCAATATGTTGTTCCTCTGGAGTGGTAACATCAACATGTGCCGATGGTTATTGTAACTCTACACTAGGAGTATCAACACATTGAGAAACCTATTGTTCCTCAGGATTGGTAGCACTAGCACGTGTAGAAGGTTATTGTTCCTCTTCACTTTGAGCAACAATAGGTTGAGAGACCTATTGTTCCTCAGGATCAGGATCACCAACACATGCAGAAGTCATTATCTACAGAAGTGGTTTAAAATTTAATTTAGATTACATAAATTCAGCAGTGAACAAATATTAACATTAGGTAGCACAATTTATATTACAAAAAAAAGATAACCTGGTTATAAAACTCTTTTTTAAGGATGGAGGGATTTTACCCCACTATCAACTATCTAAATCCCTTCATTATGGTCTCCTCTGATATAAAAAACATCATCTACATTGGGACTGTAGTGAAATGATTGTGACGTCCTAATGAAAGGGTCATCCTTAGTTGAATTTTCATCTGACCCTTCAGTGGGTTTGGTTGATAACAGAACAATTTAACACTTTTGGTTTGTGGGATCTGGAACATAAAATACTTGTACTACTTGTGATTCCATTATAAATGGTTTGTATTTGTACCCTTCCTTACTGAAATCAACTTTCATGAATCCCAATTCACCTATTCTAAAAAAACACTTATTATTAACCCACTTGAATTGAAAAATAGACACTTGGAATACTGTATAATCCAACTCCTATATTTGTTTGATTATTCCAATGTATGACATATTTACGTAAATTGGATTTCTTTCCTTAGTACCAGAAACATGCATTGCTTCAACCACAAGTGTAACTCCACTATTTTTCATGGTACTAACATCATCATATTCATTTGTATAGAACATATAACTATTAATTACTTAACCATTGTAAGATAATACATACACAATTGGTCCTCTGGCTATCCATCATAGTCATTATGAAATTGAATCCGGATTCTCATCTAACTCCTTAAAAATATGGTCCTGAAACCATCCTATAAACTGTTGATTATGTATATTTGATATCCATCTTTTAGCCCTCAATGGATTCAAAGGCCTAAGATTTTTTTTGTGAGTTTTAACATATGGAGAAACCTACAAACTATTATAAAAAACATAAAGGAGAGACTTCTCCCAATTTGTAATATTGATTGTGATAACATCTCTTCCAAATATTCCTTCACTCATAAGCTGCCCAATGTGACGAGATTTTGGTAGACCAATGCTTTCCACACTAGACATGTATTTGGTACAAAATTCAATGACCTCCTAAATAATATATTACTTCGTAATACAACCCTCTGGCCGACTTAGATTTTTTACATACCCTTTCAAAATCTTCATACACCATTCAATGGGATACATCCATCTATAGTGAACAAGACTACATAGTCGAATCTCTATCACCAAGTTAACCATCAAATGAACCATCATATCAAATAATGTTGGTGGGAATAACATTTCTAATTCACATAATATGACAGTAATTTCTCATTCCATAGCCAGCAATTTCACTGGGTCTATAACTTTGCTGCATATAGTTTTGAAGAAGAAACAGAGCTTGGTTAATGTATGATAAAAATTCTTGGAAAAAATGCAATGTAAAACTATAAGAATTATATATTACATAAAAATATGGTAGTCATGTGATTTCAAACCCTTTAACTTTAAATCATTTAATGACATGATGTTATTGATATTCGATGAATACCTCTCTGGAAACTTTACGTCATCCAAGAAGTTGAAAAACTGATATCTCTCTTGTCTGGAAAGAGTTTAAGCAACTGAAGGAAGAAAATTTCATTTTTCACCCTTTATTGGTGCCAACTCTTCTAATATTCTCATGTCGACCATGTCCAACCAAGCCTTAGTTTTATCCTTTTTTTCCAAGTGCATTTAGAAATGTGCCAATGACACTATCACATACATTTTTTTTCAACATGCATAACATCAAGAAAATGTCTGACATACATACAATTCTAGTATGGTAATTCAAAAAAAAAACTAATCACTTTTTCTAACTAGTTTTTGTAAGGTTTTTCGAAAACAGTTTACCAAAAGCAGTGTCCAAATATTTTAGTTTCTCAAATAGTTGATCACCTATTAGTGGAGATGGTGTTGTATGTTATTCTAAACTTCCATAAAATGATGTCATCCAATATCGGTACTTATGCCATCAGGGTAGAAATATGTGATGTTATAGAAACACAGTTTTTGATGAATGTTTCAACCTAATTGACTGTGTACCTTGTTCAGAAACGATTCACCATTGAGTTCATTTAATTTTATATCCTGACAAATTTACATAAGCATGGAAGTAAATATCATCCCATAAAACATAGATCTCAATGTAAAATGTTTATTTCTATAAGCATCATACAACATAACACCTGAATCCCACAATAATTTCAAATCATCGATCAATGGAGCCAAATAAAAATCAATATCATTACCCGATTGTTTTGGTCATGATATAAGCATATATAACATGATGTATTTTCATTTCATGCATAACCATGATGAAAATTTATAATTTACCAACACAAATAGCCATGTACTGTGAGTTCTTCTTTGAAAACCAAAAGGATTCACTCCATTTGCAGATAATGCAAGGAAAAGGTTTCTCGGCTCATTTCCAAATTCAAGATACTCATGATCAATTATCTTCTACTAAGTAGAGTCTATAGGATGACATAGTTTCCCATATTTATTTCTTGTATTTGTGTGCCACGTCAATTACCCTGTAGACTCCTCACTTCCATATATGCGCCTAAACCTTGAAATGATTGGAAAGTACCATATAAATTTCATAGGAATAGATTCATCTTTCTTGTATCAAGAAGCACCACACTTTGGGGGAATTCTATAAGTGATTTTTGGTCCTTTTGAAATAGTATACAATCATTTGAGCAGGTGTGTATTCTTTTAGAGATCATACCCATCGATCTTAGCATTGATTTGACATCCTATGTTCGGATCGAGAGCTCATTATCTTCTGGGAGCATGTTATTCAAGAGAGCAATTAGTCCTATAAAATAGGAATCATGTAATACATTACTTACTTTCAAATTATACAGCTTTGGTATGACTGAAAATGCTGTATATTTAGTGCAACTAGCATACAATGAAGTCTTTGCACAACTCTTTAACTTCTCAAACAATTTTGGGAAATTATGAAGTTCATCTTCAACTGTCCTTGTCATTTCCTCAATATGATCTTCATCATCATTCACATATGTAATCACATCCTCGATACGACCTTCTTCATTGTACACACTTGTAATTATATAAGATTATCCATGAAACGTAGTGCTATCCTAGCCACCAGATAAAATCACTTTTCCCCCATGTTTATTACAACATTTATAACTTCGATCTATTCCGTGACAGATTAAGTGTTCTTCCAACTCCTCTGGACTAATTTATCTTGAATAAAAACAGTGTAAACATGGAAAAAGGATTTGAGAAGGGTCATATGTATGATCTTTTGAAAACTTGATGAACTCTTTTACTCCATATTCATACTATTTTTCATATGATTGACATCCATCCATTATTTATTCATATCCATCCTATTTGATTTAGTAATATTAATATTTAACAAAATAAATACACAAAAGATGTTCAACTAGGGTCACCATACAACTATATATCCCTCTCAGAAGATCCAAAGGAAGCGAAACAAGCCAAAACAAACCTAAACCTATAAAATATTGGCATGATCTAAAAGTCTAGTAGGTCACCACAACCTACCAAATATAAGAGATCACTTTCATATTACATTCTAAAAAATATAGTTTGAAATACATTATAAAAATAAATATTTTCTACTAAGTTCTACCAAATAAGTAGTAACACATAAGAGTGTGTTAAATCCTTTTTTTGAAGATTTTTATTAAATGAAAATAATCACTTGGAAAACACTTTTCATCAGCCAATACCTCTTGGTAAAATCACCTTTTAAAAAATTTGACTTTAAACTATTTCATAAACACCAATTTTTGAAATATATATTTTAAAAATCAAATAGGTTCCCAACTATCATATAGTTTTCTAAAACATGTTTGAAAGCCAACCATTTACATAAAACTAGGCATGGTGGCCTAAAAACCCATTTTCAAAACTCAAACATTCTTGGAGTTTAAAATAAAAAACATTCTAACTTTTCTCATTTGAGAAAACTTTTCAAACTCATTATTAAAATAGTTTAAAAACAATTCAAAATCATGCTATCCTTTTTTACTTCTTTAAAAACCATTCACAATCCCTTTTCCAAAAATCTGAAAAGAAAACCATACAAAGAAGGAAGAAAGCACACAGTCAAGCACCACTATGTCAAGTCACATGAAATGGGAAAAAACAAGAAAATATGTGCCAAAAAATAATATAAATAACAGGGGATACAATAGAAGTAGAGAGATAAACCCCTTAAATGGTCCTAAAAAGGATTCTAGTTTCATGGACATCGTCACTAGGCTATATTAATAAAAGGAATTGAATTAGATATAAGGAAAATAGGTTATCACTATTAAACCTATCCACACCCCCAGAAGCCCCATTAAACTAGGTTTTCAATAATAAACATCCCCACATGGGATCACAAGCTACAATGGTCATACAATAATAAAAGGGGATTAAGAGGGCATCACACCTTTTATGAAAACTCATTTTTTATAAAATTTCAAATGGACCTTCTCTTTTAAAAACATGTTTCAAATGACAAGACATTTTATCATTTATAGAAGTCACCCCAATCTACTCTTCAGACCAAATTTATCCAAATACCTTTAAAACTCAAATGGAAATTTACACTACCCTTTAAATGACCATTGAAAAACATTCAAATACTCGATAAGTTTCAAAATCCAATCCACATGGGAAAACACACCCTTTTGAAATAATCCATCTCATTTAGAAATCTTAAAACCTATGAGCACCCCAAAACGTTGATATAAAAATTAACCAAGGCTAAAAAAAGTGGTTTTAAATATAGATCACAAGGGTTAACTCACCACTTTAAAAATAAAACAACATATTCCAACATTTTTAACACTTTTAAATCACCCAAACTATTGAAATCTCACAAATTCCATCATGTGCCAAGTTCCTTAAGGAAATCATTTATAATAAAAAATAAATTAGAAGATATAGGAGTGATTTTTATAAGAGAGTATTTCTTAGTTATTGTTCAATGAAATCTTACAATAAAAATTCAAGATCTATATAGCTTTTCCATTCCATGAAATATCAATGATTGAACTTTCTTGAATTCCCTTTTTGATTTATAGGGGGATATCTGGCCTATGACGCTAAATATTTTCAAGAAAAGTAATCCAAATACAATAGATGTTATTCTTTAACTATAGGACCAGTCCATTAAGTACATCATTGGAATTTAGGATGATTTCTTGGTATATATAGGGAAATTAATCATTCCCTTTGATATTATCATTCTAGAAATTGTGGAAGAATTATAAGTACTAATAATAATTGGATGAAATTTCATATCCATGGGGAAGTTGTTCATTAATTTTAATCTAGGATAGTTTATTT
Organism: Viscum album; assembly: GCA_963277665.1. Taxonomy (NCBI): domain Eukaryota; kingdom Viridiplantae; phylum Streptophyta; class Magnoliopsida; order Santalales; family Viscaceae; genus Viscum; species Viscum album. The sequence continues at coordinate 990,987,467 of OY728152.1, read as the reverse complement.
TTTAAATTATAGAAGAGAAAGTCTAATTTGTATTTATGAAAGAGGTGAATCAAGTAGATGAATAAGAATATTGTCATGTCTTCATCACCACTCACGAAGATTATAGAGAATTAAAAATAAAATTAGTTAAAGAAAAAGATATGATGTTCTTGATTAATGTAAAATCTAAAAGGAATAATATGGAAATTCATGAGAATATAGAATAAGAAGAAAGATTTACTACAACATAACTACTTTCAAGGGCTTCCTTTACTAAATTACATCTCTAAATCTTGGTTCCACCCAAGTTAGAGCTATGGAAATTCTTGAAAAACTTGAGGTACTCATTCTTATGAATAGGAGAAAAGAGAATACAGATCTCCTAGTTGAATTTAGTTTCATTGGAGGAACAATCAAGTGAGGGTATGAATCATAGAGAGTACAACCCAGTATGATTATGAGTTTTTTATGTTGGGATTGATAGGGGGTATGACCCAATGAAGATATGAGTTTGAGTTTCAGAGGAAATATACCCCGATGGGGGTGATGTGGTTTTTATACTCAGAAGGCATATAACCCTCCCATTCTCTAATGTTTTTATTTTGAGATGTGTATGTGGTATTTATAGGAAACCTAAGAAAATTGCTTTCTGAAATAGATGACCATGTGGAAAATAGGTGACCATGTAGGACATGTATGATCGTAAAGGAGTCTGACATCCACATTAGGATACTGCAGATGTGTATGGTGTCAATGTTGGATACTCATATAAAAAAAGTGCTATATAGAGGGTTAAAACCATTGATGATCGAACACTTTGGGAATGGGGGTGCCGCTTCACAAACATAAACCATAACATCCCATAATTTTATAATTTCAATATTAATTAATTTTATGATTAATCCAAACATTCCTAATTATGAAAACTCATTGGGTGCTCCCAGCACATTGGAACCACAACCAAACACCCATAGGAGGTCTAAGACAAAACTCCTAGCACCATTTTAGGTAGAAGACCTAACAACCAACAACGATTTGATCATAAATTTAATTTAATTTAGAAAAAAAGGCTTGAAAAAAACAAACAACACAACTTCTTCGAAACAACATGAGACAACATGCATACATCATCATAAGTCCTCCTTTACACAAGTTGAGAAAAATCCCCATTGACCGAGAGGATTTCCTCCACAATCTAGTGGAAACCCTGAAGAAAACCTAACCAAAATCAAACTGAAAACAACATAAAATTAAGGTGATAGTGAGTGATAAGATCTCAAAGGGGATTACCTTTTAAGGAGTGACGATGATTGGGAGCAGTAATGGCAGGGAGCGACGCCACCAGGGAGGCACGACGGTAGTGTAGGAAGTGACGACGATGGTAGAGATGACAACAAGGTAGGGAGCAATGGCGATGACAATAGGGAAGGAGAAGGAGAAAGCAGGGCAAAGAGAGATGATAATGGGGCAGGGAGAGACGACGACAGGGCAGGGAGACAGTTCCATGAAATCTTTGAAGGCACGATGGAAGGTGACTGTTAGGGTTATTTTTATAACATCGAGGAAGACTTTTATCAGTGCTTTTAAAAAAGCACTGATAAAGGCATGATTTATCAATGCTAAAATAGAAAGCGCTGATAAAACCTACCTTTATTAGCACTAAAAAATTGATGATAAAGATATAATGTTAATAATTTATTTATATTATTATATATACTTAAAAATTATATATATAATAAATATATATTTATGTATTTATAATTATAACTATAAATAAATAAATAAATATTTATATTTTTAAATATAATAAATATATTTATATAATTATAAATATTATAAATAAATATATATTTACTTATAATTATAAAATTATAATAAATATATTTATTATATTTATAAATATATATAATAAATATGTAAAATAAATATATATAATTAATATATTTATCATAAATAATTATAAATATATTTTTTATTTATAATTATAACTATAAATTTATATATATTTATTTAAATAATTATAAAATTATAATAACTGTATTTCTTAAATTTATAATTTTATAAATATATATAATTAATATATTAATCATATATATTTATAAGATTATAAATATAATAAATATAGTAAATATAATAAATATAAGAAATATATTTATTTTAATTTTATAATTATTTAAATAAATAAATATGTATTTATAATTATAACTATAACCATATATATTTATTTAAATAATTATAAAATTTTAATAATAGTATTTATTATACTTTATTTTATAAATATATATAATTAATATATTTATTATAATTTTATAAATATATATAATTAATATATTTATTATAATTTTATAATTATTTAAATATATCTATATTTATTTACAATTATGATTATAAATAATTGTTTTTATTTATAAATATTTGTATATATTTATAAATATATTTACTTAATTATATATATTTATAATATTATAAGTATAATAAATATATTTTTTATATTTTTTATAATTATATATATATATTTATAATTAAAAAATTATAATAATTATATATTTATTTATAGCTATAATTATATATATATATATATTTAAATAATTATAAAATTATAAGATATATATTTATTATATTTATAATTTTATTAATATATATAATTAATATATTTATTATAATTTTATAATTATTTAAATATATCTATATTTATTTATAATTATAATTATAAATATTTGTATTTATTTATAAATATTTTTATATATTTATAAATATTTGTATATATTTATAAATATATTTATTTAATTATATATATTTATAACATTATAAGTATAATAAATATATTTTTATAATTTTATAATTATTTAAATAAATAAATATTTATTTATAATTATAACTATACATAAATATATATTTATTTGTAATTAAAAAATTATAATAAATATATATTTATTTATAGTTATAATTATATATATATATATATTTATATAAATAATTATAAAATTATAACAAATATATTTATCATATTTATACTGAAAAAGTTTGGGGTCAAGCCCCTTATTATTAAAATGAAAGAAAAAGAAACAAGCACATGAAAGATGGATGTGGTCAAAAAAGGGAAAGTCCACATCCATAAGGAAAACAACAACTCTAGCATCACCATAACCATGATCAGAGTCATGACCAGAATCTTCAATATCATCAGTAGACTCCTACTCTCACTGTGATTTCCTCTGATTAAAGAGTAGAATACCTTTATCCTTAATATTCACTTACCATGGAGTGAGCTGAGCCGATCTAGAATACATACTTTTCCCACGCCCTTGATTTGAATCATCTCAGCCACCCCGACCTCAACCTTTTGGATGCCTACCCTGTCTCCAAGTTTTCTGATGCATCATTACTTCATGCCCACACTTTTCAGCATTAAACATGACTTTAGACAAAGGAATGACATCATCATTAAGGGATTCAAGTGCCTCAAAACTGTTAACCTCTGTGACATTCTTTGACTTATCATATTTTTGATCAAAAACTTTAAGTGACTTAGGATGAAAGCCACTTTTCCTTGGAACCATTTGGAAACCTTCATTATCCATATTCTGCTTACTTTTACTACTTCTCGAGATCATTTCCTCATGTATATCATCTATGGATTGCACAACCACTTCCCTCTCGATAGACTTCAATCTGTATGAAAAAGCAGAAGCATCTATAATCACACTGGTCTTATGTTTACCTTTAATGGTTAAGACAAGTTACTATAACAGTACTATAGTAGCGACAAAACTATTGACTGATGACACTACAACGACATCGAGCATTGTAGCAGCAAAAATGTTGTAGCAGTCCGAGTACTATAGTAGCACTATTCAATAGAGGGCCTTTGGGTCAAAAATTTGATCCTTTAAGACCATGTAATGGGCTTTCATGCCCACTGGGCCTATAAGCCATGTATTGAATAAATAAGGTTTGATGAGTGGGATATCCCCTTGGGGGGCTATAGTCTGCCTTTCCAGCCTATGTGTGTGGCATATGTGTGTTTAATGTAATTGTACCCCCAATCACCTAATATAATTATAAATATATTTATTTAATTATATATATTTATAGCTTTATAAATATAATAAATATATTTATTATAATTTTATAATTATTTATAAATATATATTTATAATTATAAGTATAAATAAATATATTTATAAATATTTGTATATAATTATAAATATATTTATATAAATGTTCTTTTATGGGTGATGAGGTATAGGTGTACCCTCACCACCTGTGCACCACACCATCACTGATTTGTCTCTCTTCATCACTACTCGCATATGCAAGCAGTGAAAATGTGTTATGTGTACTTACTTTTAATTTAGCCTTCTCTTTGACAGATTGAGAAAGAATATAATGCTATGAAGATTGTATTTTTTCACCATCGTCACCTTGAAATAAAGAGACAAGATGAAAGCTTTTGTGAGTCACCGGGTGAGCTATATTGCTTTGAGTAACCCGTACATCCTGATGGTCCATATCATTCTAGACCAAATTTTCATGAAAAAAAACTAAACTTGATTGAGGTTTGGTAATAATAGGAGAAAGAGTGTCCTTCGCCAACTGTGCACCAAGAGTCAATGTAGGTAAATCATGCATCTGTGCAGTAGGAGTCAAGGTGTAGGAGTTCTGCTTCAAAGTAGTAGAACTTAGTGGAATACCATCACCAATATTTTTGTTAACATAATCTTGAACATGATAATTATTTTTCTTGTTGTGCACTGCAACCTCACCGAAATTGTCTTTTTGAGCATTATCCTTTAAAAGAAAAAGGGTTTCTTTAGGATCTGAGGGGGAAATCTTGTCACTAGATGAAAATACCTATATCTCATTTGTACCATTATGAATAGGTTCAGTAGGAACATTACAAGTACCACCATCCTTACTAAAAGATGTCGAGATATTCTCATTTCCTTAAATAAAAACCGGTTTAACTAGTAATTCTCCTTTGGATTTAGCTTTCAAAGAAGTAGCAACATCCAACTTAGCCTTTCCCTTGTGATTATTAGCATGTATCATTTTTTTCTCATGCCATATGTTAAGGTCCACATCATCTTGATCTAAACATTCCATGATTGCTTGGCTGTCATCAGAGTTCTTAGTTACCTAGTCATCATCCAGACCCCTTGTTAACATGTCCTTGAAGGAGATACCAATGTTAGTCTTATGATTCACCTCCTCCAAGTCAGCCCAAGACATAATGAAATTTTCTTGAGAAAACTGAATAGTAGGGGAGTACAATATACCGGTCTTGGGGGAAAAAACAACACCTATAATGGCATTTTCCACTAAATCAATTTCCTTAAAAGAGAAATCAAGACCTTTATCATGATAAGGGATTTAATTATTTATAAATGATTGTCTCAGTGGGGGGTCAACAATATGAGGTGAAGCTTCTTCATCAATTTGTATAACAGGTTCCTTTACTATATAATCTTTAAGAAAATCAGATTTTTTAACATTTCTTCGACAATGTTGTATGTCATGCCCTCTCAAAAGACAGTTAGAGAAAATAATATTCCTCTTACAATCAGAAATTGAGTGACCAATTATACGACATGCATCAAAAAATGGAGGCATTTTTTCATACTCAACTCCAAGATTAATATCATCTTGAAAAGTAGAAAGGACTACTTTGTCAATCAATGGAGTATTCAAGTCAATCTCAACTAATACCCTAGTAAAGTGTCCAAAATTAACTATTTCTGTGGTATTTTCCATCCTTATAGGCACACCAATAATAGAGGAAATATCAAATAATATTTATATATGCCAAAGAATCCAATTTAACCAATGAATTTTGACCCAAACCTGTACATAATACTCTTTGAAGTCATTCAGATTGAAGTTCAAGCTCCATTCATGAATCTTTAAAGTACCTAGTCTGAGGTTAATCAATCCCATACTCTAGGCCTTACCTTTCAAATCCATGGAAGGAAAGAGGATATGAAAGAATCCCCACCCTAAGTAAACACATTTAAACTCCAAAAATCCCCAAATGTTTGCTAGCTGAGAAACAAGGTCAACTATATTCCATGGTTTCATTCCTTTGGACAAGTTAATACAAGCAATAAAAGATAAGTTACATGGATATATTCTTACACCTATAGTTCCATCTGAAGCTAATACATGAGTTGTGGTGCCTTTTTTGATTATACACTGTGAGATTTGATTGTTGAGAGCAATGAAGGATCCACATGAAAATCCAATGAAAGCCGAAATCTCCTTTAAAATCACACCATCATTTGCCTTAGATTTCTTTGTATGATGACCTCCCTGAACCGTAGTGTGATGAATCAGTATATAAGAGAAAAAATTTAGATATCTAGGGTTGTCAAGCAAATTGCCAGTGGGGGAACCCAGAACCCTTTCCTTCCATTCCTCCATCCTCCTCCTAATACCCTTGTTTAATGTATTTAAATAAACATTATTTTTTAACTTATTACTTCTTAGTTATTTTGAAAAACTCTCATCAACCCATCAAATCTCTTAATAAAATGAAAAAACAAACATTAATATACACATATATACAGATATATGTAAATCCATATATTTGAATACATATGTTTATTCATAATTTATAAATATATACATATAAATTTATATAAATATAAATAAATTTACATAAATATATATAAATACATATATATATATAAACACATGGAAAAATAAAAAAATATAAAATTACATATATACATATAAATATCTATATATATTTATATACCTAGATAATATATATAAATATATATACATATAAATGAATATAAATATATGTCAACATTCATAATTATACATAAAAACCTATAAAAATCTATAAATATATATAATTATATAAGAAGATGGTGATCGGGGCTTGGGAGCTCTTAGCTGATGACACTCATAGTGTTTTCAATATTCTCTTGTGATGGATTCGAGCCTAGATACGTCCCTCAAACCAGTGAAGGTATTTATCAGATCTCTTATGAAGGTGAATGATGGATCAAGTTTGATCGGTGTAATTTCCCCCTCTTTGGATGTGGATTGAGACTCGAAGAGGGATAACCATGACTCTCTCTCTCTCCGATGTTGGCAGATCTTCATCATGGTGATTCAGCGCGCAACCAGATTTCGAGGGAGAGGGATGATGGATCTGGTTTGTGTAGGATGTGGTTTCTCTCTTCATATGGAGATTTTTCCTTGTCAACGATTCTGATTTCAGATGCTCCTGTTGATTCTACGTAGGAGGGTTCAACAATGGAGTCACTGATTGCTGCTACCTTTCTCTATGTAGGCCGATTCAATACTTTCAAGGGGTTTTTTTCCAGGTAACCCTTTTATGAAGCTAACTGATGATATTCTCAAATAGAAGGAGAATTTGATGGGGCTAGATCTAAAAGCCTTCAAGGTCTCGACAGATGACCGATATTCCCCCATGTCTGTTGACATGAATGTCACTTCGACAAAGGCTTCTACTAGTGTCTCTAATAACATTTTTGACATCATATACAGTCCTAGGTCTTTAAACAAAAGAGTTTTTGATGGGATTTATGGTCACAAAAAATTATTACCTTAGAAGATCATACGAAAATGAGATACAAAATTTATAGAAGCTACATATGGTATTCTATTAGAACAGATCAATGAATGTAATCATTTAATTATTGCTCATATTTCTCTATAAAGAAAATATTTTTTTGAATCTAGATTCCCTTAGGAAGTGACTTATTGAATGTTGGGGCTTTGAGGAATGGAAAATGACCTATCTGGGTAGAGACTACTTTCACATTGTTTTTGCATTGAATCTTCTGAAATCCAAAGATTGGGGATATGGATTCATTAATCTTAACCCTAAGATCTTTATACTCTAATATTAAGATCCACATTATGATCCTTTAAATGTCAAGAACTCGATCATCCAAATTTGGATACGTGTTTGTGGTCTGATTTGGTTCTTGTGTCACCCTAAAATACTATGTGAAATTGCATCAACTGTTGGAGTTCCCATTAGAATAGATAAAGAAACTGAGAAAGAAATGTATGGTCACTTTTCTAGGCTATAGGTTGAATTTGATCTCATCTCCCCTTCAGTTAAGTCCATTATGTTGATAGCGAATGACCAAAAATTTGATCTATTGGTTGAATATGAAAAATCTCCTAACTTCTGTAAAGGATGAAACAACTTAGGACACACATATAATAAGTGTCGTAGAAGGATGGTCTATAGTTTTTGTGGGATGAAAGGAAACTCAATTGATTTTTACAAAAGGAAACATAGCTCTAAAATAGAGGTGGGGGTGAATACTACTATTGAAGCCAACCTTCATCCCTTGATAGACCCTATTTCTAGTGGTCAAGTGGAAGAACATGTCACTGTTGTAGGGAATCCCTATTTTTCTAATGTGGTCAAGCAGGATACTAGCTCTGCTCCCACTGGTGGTTCCAAGGTTTCATGGGTTGATATAGTTACTAATGAAATGGATAATCAGGCTGATGATGAGGATGTTTCTATTCTAGTGGCACCCTCCTATGATTTCGATGTTTTGGAGCAGCTTGAAAATGATATCCAAACCGAAGTGGATAGGGAACTGATCCAAGAACAAGATTTGAATGTCCCTAACAGGAAGGGTAAGGACAAGTTTTCCCCTCTTCCTACTAAGAATATTGCGGTGAATAACACTGCCTATGATCCTAGACAATCCACTTCGCAGAACAAGGGAATGGCGCAAGTTACCACCTCAAATACTTTTTATGTGCTTGATCCAGTGCAGGGAGTACCTATTTTTGACATCTGTAATGAAATTGATGTCCCCTCTGTGGAGATTGAGACTATTAATGTTAATGAGAAGACTCTATTAGATAAAGGTATTTCTAAGTTGGATAGAGAAGACTCAGAAGGCTCTTGGAAACAACCTAAGACTTGGAGGCAGGGTCATCATCCAAAAAATCATGACTGAGGACGTAGATGAGAGGACTGTGTTGCAGCATGAGGGCATGGCTGAAGTATGTCTCTTGGGACTCAGCTCACCTCAGAGTAGGAGAATATTAAGGAGAAATATATTGTGCTCTTTAATAAAAATAACTCCCAGTTCGAGTGGGAGTCTGCCGATGATGTTGGAGATCTTGGTCATGATTCTGCTCATGATTATGGCGACTTCTGACATGTTGTTTCTTTCAATGGATGATGGATTTTCCCTATGTTTGATCCCATCCTTCTTTTCTTATGTTTACTTTATTTTTATTCAAATTTTAATAAATGGTCGGGAGCATCGACTTATGGCTAGACCTCTTTCGTATATAATTATATATAAATATAAATATAAATACATATTTATATATATACATATATGTATACACACACACATAGAGCCAAATAATATATATATATATAAATACATGAAAATATACATAAATATATAAATATATATAAATATGTATAATTATAAATAAATATACATAAATATATATAAAAACATATATATACATATAATTATATATATATAAACACATATACATATACATAAATACACACACAAACACACACACACACACACACACATATAAACCCACATAATATATATATAAATATATGTAAATATGTATAAATATTTAAAAATATATAAAAATATTTATAAATATATATAAATATATGTAAATATGTATAAATATTTAAAAATATATATAAATATTTATAAATATATATAAAAATATATGAATGTATATAAATATACATAAATAAATATAAATATCTAAAAATATATATAACTATAAATAAAATTGCATAAATATATTTAAATACCAGAATAGTGCAGATCATAGAGAAACTCCATGGCCTAAGAAATTTATTATAAAAATAAGTAAACAGATAAGCAGATGGAGTATGAGGTAAAAGTGGAAAACAAACCACCAAACAAAGTTAAGGTAAAAAACATTCATCCTTTATTTTTACCTCTTCCATGATAACCACCTTGACCCCTTGGATGCCTCCCCCTCATCCATTACTTCAGGGTCAGCTATACACCACTCTGATCATCCGCTTCCATATATTCATCAGCCACAACTTGGAAAACAACTTGATCATCTTCCAAAGATTCAGGATCATCATTAGACTCCTTATCATCCTTAACAGAATGTCCATCAATCGACATATCCTCATTAGAGTATTTCCCTATCTACGAGTCCTTTTTGGCACCCTATTCGATCATTAAAGCATAAGATGGTACATTAGTAAGCTGTTAATTTTGTACCTTTTCTATCTTGGCTCACCATATAGAGAGCATAAAACTTCATAGAATTAATAGACTCCATCATATTGAAGAAATTGGGTTTCATAGAAGAATATTGTGTAACATATTGCATATTATCAGTAATGGAAGTTCCCAAGACAGAACCTGCATGAACAGGTGACAAGACATGAATGCCAGTATGCTCGGATTCACCAGTGGAATCCTTCCTAGCCTCCACAATATCAGATTCAGCAATAGTTTCCAAGGCAACCAAATGAGTAGGGGAAATAGGGGCTGAGTTCCCAACAACCTCTATCGAAGCAACTAAGCAAGTAAGAGAGATAGGGGCCGACTTCCCATAATGAGTCTGCCCAACAGTTTTAACATGGATGGAACCAAAATCCAATTTCCCTTTAGATAAAAAATTGGTCCTCCAACAAAAGTACAAGATCAATATCTACATCACTATCTTGAAGGTCAGTGTAAGAATCCCCCCATTTGGAAAGGGAGGTTTCCCCTTGGATCAAAGTATCAAAAATAGGTATGTTTCATGACACACCCACATTTCCATGACTAAAAACATGACTTCCAGGAATATTTTTCCCAACCAAAACCTCAACAAAGGGGGATTCTCCCCCATTACCAAGGACATTCATTGGATTTTATGTAGTGTGTGAATGATTTTTCACACCAGTACCCTCATTCCCAAACACAAGAGGAGCGGGGTCACATGTAAAAGGCATTTTGACATTACATTTTTCTACCAAATGTCTATATATTTTATAATTAGAACATCACAATCCTCAGTGAAAATTATCCTTAACATTCCCAATAAATGAGAAATTAAGACAGAAATCAAGGACATGCTTGAACTCAATCTCAAGTTCAAATTTAAAATCACTAGCAATCAAATACACAGTCTCAACAAGAGGTAAAGATAGATCAAACTCGATAAATATGCGAGAAAAATGACCATACTTGACCATTCCAGTCTACTTATCAAGATTAATTAGGGTAAAAATAACTATGGAAACATACCATAGGATTTTTGGGTGCCAAAATACCCAATTCAACCCTTTGAAATAGATCCAGGACTATACAACATTGTTCTTGGACTAAAAAGGGTCAAACTAGGGATCCCATTTTTGAAACTGAAGAATACCTAGCTTGATATTGGCAAACACACTACTATAGGACCTCAATTTCAATTCATTGGAACAAAAGGTGATATGGAAGAAATTCATATGAAGAGACATGATGAACCAATCACTGAATCCCCATATCTATGAAATACACATCCTTAGATCTTCAAGCTTCCAAGAATTAGACATGAAAGAGATAATCCAAGCAATAATTGAATGTTTTCACACCTTAATTCATTCCTAAAAAAACCTAGTCTTTGATTAAACAAATAAAAGTGCACCATTTCTCGAGATCCGATTATGAGTAGTGGGTTCTTCACTCTGAGGGTCGGAGAAGAATATGTCATCACCCTTAATCCGTAACTCATTTGCACCTCTAGCCCAAATCTGGTGGTTAATTTATTACATTGAAAATAGATATAATGAATCATATATCAAAGGAATGAATAGTATAATAGTGTTGGTAAAATATATACATACCTGAATATCATATTAACATAAAATACAAAACTTTGTGAAAGTAAAAATTTTTCATCCTTGAACTCATTCAAAGATTCAATCTTTATATCCTGAGAAAATGAAACAAAATAAAGGTGAGATTAAATTCTCAATAAGGGTTTTGTATAAAGGAAGATGTCATGAGTAAATAAGGCATAATCAATAAGGAAAAATAAATAACTAAAAACACATGTCATTTAACCAATAAATTGAGCATAAATAATAATACGACAATAGTAAATAAAGATCAGATAATGTCATATAAATAATAACATGAGTTTGAAACTTATCTGTAGATATTATTTAAAATAACCAAATTAATATTAATAACCGATATCATAATGATGGAATGCATAACACCATACATCTAAAACTTACCATCGATGCCTTATGATGAGACAATTTAAACTATGGGTAGGCATATGACAAAACCCATTTAATAAGGCAAGTCAACTAGTTTTTCATGACCCAACCCAAGTCGGGGCTTGATCCACAACTACCCCAAGCCTACCTCCATAGGCTAGGGGTGGAAACTAGTTCTAAAAGATTATATAACATGTGGATACCTTTCTTTAAGTACCTATACACACACAAACAACCATATTGATGAAGAAGTGCTAAGGGAAAGAGTAAAAGATGAAAAACAACTAGAAAGTAAACAAATCATGCATAACCTCTAGGGTGTACAAGAGAACGATAGTGAAAACTGAAATATAAAGAGGAAAATTACTCACCCAACCAAAAATATGTCATAACCTGAAAAAATTGGAAAAGTAAACTGTAGAGAGAGCACAACTCCTAAATCCCATGATGTGATCATCATGCACAATCCAAAGTACCCGATATCCCTAAGCTCCTTTGAAGTCACTGCCGACCTATTCTTCATCTTCATAAGACATGACATGTGATGAAAAAACCCATGTAGGGGTGCATATATACATACCCAGTAGGACATAATGAAAGATTAAGGGGGAGAAGTAAGGGATACAACAAGAATATAAATATATTAGATGAAAGATATAGTCAAATAGAACAGCTCAACCCAAAACAAGAGTGAAAATAACCTCGTCCAAAAACAAGGGGCTCAACACGGTGGGTAGATGAACTACACATTGAGTCTTTTCCACATATAGTAGGATAATAGACTCATCCAACCATGAGAAGTTAAAAACAAAAAGAACCTGGCATACCCCATGTGTCTATGCCTCTCATGGAAAGATAGTAACCAAATCCAAGGTGTGGATATAGAAGAATATATATATATATATATACATACAATAATTCAAAATAATCCCAAATGAGAGAGTAAGGGTATCTACATCTCACAACTCATCCCAAGAAGAGGAGTATCCAATATTTCCAAAAGTCCATCAATGATGCCTAGTATCTCACACATTTGCTCAAAAATAACCGTACAAGTAAAACCATGCCTTGTCACTGTGCTGTACAGTCGAGTGTGCACAAACTCGAAGTAGAGGACCCATGATCTAGTGAATCAAGGGGGTTCCAATCTGAAAGTATACATAGAGGACTCACACCCATGTAGATGGGGGGGGGGGGGGTCTACTCTAGTGTCACAATGACTCACGAACTATGCTTATAGGGGGTTCCACTCAGTAAGTAAAGGACTTGTGCCCAAGATGATAAGGGGTTACACTCTATAGGTCGAGGACCCACACCCTAGTGTGATGGGAGATTCCACTTGATAAGTAGAGGATCCAGGACCAAGATGATGGGGGGTTACACTATATAGGTTGAGGACCTGTGCCCTAGTGTGAAAGGGGGTTCCACTCGGAAGCCAAGTACTGACACCCTAATTCCATAGAAGGGTTCCACTCTAGTCATCGAGGACCCATGCTCTAGTACGTTAGGGGGGTTCCACTCAGGAGGTAGCTGTAGAAGACCCGCACTCATGCTGATGGGGGGTTCCAGTTTAGTGTCTGAGGATCTATGCCCTGATATGACAGGGGGTTACACTTTGATCATTGAGGACCCACACCCTATCCGATAGGGGGTTCCACTCAGAATAAGCCTCTAGTGATCCTACCCGATCACTGTCATCATCGGGCGTCACTATAGTAATCTTCATGCCCATAACATTTTACATAATATCTAGAAATACACAATGTAGGGAACCATCATATTATACATGAAAAAACACTCATTAATATGCTTCTCATGGGCCAAAATCTGAACCCAAATGAAGGAGATACAGAACCTTTATTTTTCCTAAAATGGAAATGAGGGGTACATGATGTGTGAGGGGACCCACTCTATTGGATTTGGTGCCATAGAACCAAATTCTATTTAATTTTTGATAACTTATATCATGGTTTTTTGAATATCAATAAATTTCTTATCACATCATGATTATTCTTCTGTATAACATTGTAAGTGATAATATATCAAGAGTAGCTATCGAACTAAAAGTTCATAGCAGTTCCCTGCAATGATAAGAACCCAGAAGTGATATGACACTATTCTTAGATATATATTCTATGGAAAAATGATATCATTTGAGAGAAAAATGATATATGATATCAAGGGTGGAGACTCATAGGAATTTGAGGCACCTTCTCATGGTGTAATCCCTTGGTGATATCCAGTAGGATATTATGAGAATGAGACCCGACAGTAGGAAATCCATATTTATAGGTGTCATTGGATGTTCCTATCTGTGTTCATGAGTATTATTCCTTATAATTTAAGATTATTATTAATGGATATTACGAGTCAAGTAATTTGATGTATTGATGAAAACTGTGATGACAAATTTTCATAGTGAGGTAGGATATATTGGGTACATCACGAGTAATATTGCATTAATGAATAATGCAAGAAAGGATTTATCCCTTATATTTACTAATGGAATTTAATATATTAGTCCCTTTGTAAATGATATAGCCTAAATAAATCCATGTCCATGGTGTTTTATAAGAAATTTCAAATTCCGTAAAATCAAAGAAAGAGATATTGAGCATATAAGTTGATGGAACTGGAATGTAACCTTCTCGATCATAGATATTGTGATAAAAGGATTATATTAGATGGTAAACATTTGTATGAGGTGAAATGTTGTTGCAACATTAACTTCTTTATCTATGGGTTCCTTGGTGTGTTTCTAGATTCTAACCTTGGACTTTAGGCTACTTCACCTAATGCCAATGAGAAAGAGGTTCAGAGGGTCTCACACTAAGTGTATCCAGAATCCCAGTTAAATAATTTATTATTTAACAAGTTGAATAAATATTATTCCCGATTGTGGTTTAATAATTATTCATGTATTCCTGATCATATTTATTCCATAACTTGTTATTCAAGAGAATATATTGTGGACAAAATAATTAATAAATATTGAGGAGGATTGGAAGACCGAGTTTAATGTTCTAGTGAGAAATAATAATATTGAATATTATTTGATTAAATAATATTTAATTATAACTTGAAAGTTAAGCACATGTTAGGAAATAATAATATTGATGCTATTATTTGACATGGGGGTTTTTCTAGGATTAATGAAATAATTAAAGTCACTTGTAAAAATTATTTTATTATTACACTAGTGAAATAAATGCCCGATTATATTATTCTCTTATTAGCCAAGAAATGCCAATTTAGTCATGCACAAATTTTTTGGAGAAAACCTCTCAAGCCTAGAGAGTTCTTTCTTCTCCAATAATTATCTCAAGAACGAGAGTGATCCTCTTCCCCAGGATCAAAGAGAACACATTGGAAGCGATTCTCAGGTAGATCAAAGCCAGATGATGCAAGAATAGGGATCTTCCATGCTAGCACTCGGAGACTCCTTCAGTGATGTTTGGAGATTAGTGGAATATGTGTGGATCACCAATAGATGAGATCTACCCTAGATCTCTGCAATGAAATGATGATGCACTGTAGATATATGGCCAAACACATCAATGAATAAAGAATAAACCTTAGAGGCAATTCTTATTTAATTAAATTAATTATAAACAATATATGTTGATCCACTCTATTGGTTTTGGGTTTATATTCCTTTGTATTAATTATTTGATTCAATTTTGTGGATCACGGTATTCATCATTGCATAGACCCCAGATTGTTCATTGAATATGGAAAAAAGAAAAGTTGGGCACCATCCCTCCCACACTTCTGCTGCACCTGAAACCTACAAGTGGTTTAAGAGCAACCATATTATTGTTTATAATTATTTAAATTAATTGGTGATTTATGCATTCATAATTTAGTTTTTCAATTCAAGTTTAATCATTATTTTAATATTAATTATGATATCTGTTTATTCCTCTATAATTTATTTCAGATCTAGCAAAAACAATCAATTTTATGATTAAAATAAAATCAAGAAACTCATCCAGAGATGCGAAGGATTCTACCCAGATAACACAAAAGTACACATCTTGTAACCAGAGTTACACATCATGTAGTTGTGATTAACACACTAGGAGTTAATTAGTAAATTACTCAACCTGTGTGAATTAAATACATGCGATGTAGTTAATTCTTACACCATGTGTTGACCGAGATAGACTGGTGCACAGTCAACTAGACTACATGTTGTGTGGATCACTGGACAAGGCATGTAGTCCATTTTGGGTCAGGTTCAAGCCCTGTATCCCATACACAGATTAGTCAACTGGTGACCATGTAATGCAGAGTCAACACGATGTGTGGCTCACTGGACACACCATGTTCTCCAAGAATTCTGAAGTATGCTTTACACACCGAGTCCCTAGTCATGTACTTCAAATAGATGGTGAAGGTAGTACATGACATGTAGATCAGATCTACACGCCATGTACTATTACCAAATTATGCAGAATTAAAACTTTAATATCTGAATAATATTTAGATATGCATATTAGGTATAAGTTATATTACAGTTATTATTCTATGTGCATTAAAGCATGACATGTTATAGAAAAGTCATGTAATTCATGTAATCATCCATGAAGTACACGTCATGAAAGTATGTGATAAGTCGTGAATGATATATGTAAAAAAGAATAAAGTTTATACAAGTATAATACATGTTGAGTAGATTTGGATGGGTATTCACTAGGTTACCTCCAAGGTACATTTATGTACAAGGTTAATTTTAAATGAATTTTATTAGTTTAAAATTATAATAGATGATAATATCAAAGAAATTCAAAAAAGGATTAAGATAAAATGATTAATTAATTAAATTTAATAATTAATCAATTCAAGTGAGATTTATCATAAATAAGAATGATTAAAGAATAAAATTCTAGTTTTTTATTAAATACGTAATTCATTGCATGCATGTGGATGATCATGAGAAAGACCAGACCTTTTTATGTGATTGGTTTCCTTTTAATTTATTATTAATTTAAATTATTGACATGCATGCCTTGTCTTCTTATTAATATGTAGGGCCCACGTGCCCATAAATTCTTTTATTAAAACCCCCTTTTACCCCTCACCTGTGTGTGAGTGAAAACATATATAATGGATGGAAAACCTAAGCTAGTGGAGGCATTTCAAGTTAGGAGTTGAGGAGAAACCAATCCAAGGAGATACAAAGGTGGACACGTGAAAATCTATAAACATGAACCTTAAATGGTTCAAGGTGTTTCTCCCCTAGGTTAGTAGTTAGTTTATAAACTTCTAGATAAACTAACCATTATAACAATTTCATGATCACACCCTTTATTTTATTTCTATTAGTTTCATGGTAATTCATTATGGATGTTTTATCATGATCACATAATTAATTAATTAAAAAACATGAAATATGGAACTAAAATAAACTAGCTTATGCATAAATATTATCTAATACATAGTTAATCACTTAAGAATATCCCACTTAATATTAACAATCATGTGAAAAGATAATAATTGGAAATTTATGCATAAAGGATAAAATATATCAATAAAATATTAAGTCGGTATAGCCTTCCATTACTTCAGTTAAAATCGAACCATAGTTCAAAGCGATTGAACAACCAAATTTGGGGTGATTTAAATTATCTAGGAATTCTAACATGAGGATTTGGGCTGACTTAACTTGGTTCACATTAAGGGTTGACTGCCAAAGTAGGACTTAGTGTAACTAAGAGGAAAAGTTTGAGGAAATATAAATTAATGATTTTAGGATTAGGGAGTCCACTCAATGGATCAAGGAACTATAAGTTAATGCAGTTGGCATTTGGAATTCCTACTTAAAATCATTTGAGTTGCTTGACCAACCAAAGTCGGGGAAATGAGATTGGAATATGGATCCTTTCCACTAGAATATACAAGAAATAGGATATTCTGAAGCCAATGGTGAGGGTTATTGGGTTTTAATAAAGTAGTAGGAGACTAATAAATATAATATTTATTTATTTTTCTAATTTTTTTTAGATAAATTACTAAAATTATTCTCATTTTATTTATATAAAGAACATAAAAAATGACATCAAACATATTGTTGTGATCCATACTCGATAAGGAAAACCTTCTCACTGGCACTGATTTCTAGGAGTGGCAAAGGCATCTACAGGTCATCCTTCACCATGAAAGGAAACTATATGTATTGGAAGAACCTTTACTAGTCATTCCTGGAAATAAGGTGAGTGATGAAGATCTCTCTCTATATAAGAAAAATCCGAATAATGATACATATGTTCAGTGCTTCATGCTATCATCCATGTCCAATGAGCTCTTGAATCAACATGAAGAAATGGATGATTATAGAATGATTTCTCACCTCCAGTATCTCTATCAAGATAAGGAGAGATAAGAGAGGTATGAGATCTCCAACATTTTGTTCACAACTAATCTTGGAGAGTCTGTGCTGGTTGGGACACATGTAGTCAAGATTATCATCTTCATTGAGCATTTGGAAATCTTAGAGATTAAATTACCAGATGAGTTGCGTACAAATATCATACTTTCATAACTACCTAAGGCCTTCTCTAGTTTTATTGTGAATTATAATATGATAAATAATGAGAAGAGTCTATCAGAACCTCTAACCTTGATTCACCAAGTGGATAAAGACATGGGGTGTGACAAACCCATAGTTATTATGGTGAATAGGAAGTGGAAAGAAAATACAAAGGATCCTAAGACTTATAAATAATCTAAAGTCCCTGAGTACCATCTGACCAAGAAGAATAAGATCCAAAGGTAGGGCAAGAAAAAGGAGGTAATATTTTTTACATGTGGAAAGTCAGGACACTGGAAGAGGAACTACACCCAAAGGCAAGGGGAAGAAAAAGGTGCATTCATTATTGAGTGAAATTTTTCCATTTCTACACATTGAGTATTAGATATAGCTCGTGGTTATCTCATATATATTCAAATGTAGGAACCAAGTAGATTTCAAAAAAATTCCATAGGAGAGGTGGATCTGTGAGCTGCCAATGGTGCGAGGTTGGTTGATATTTCCATTAGTAACTACCACATATAATTTATTATGGGAATGATTTTGGTTTTACATGATTGTTATTATGTACCTAATATTATCAAAAACATAATTTTTGTATCAAGTTTAGATACAGATGGGTTTATTTTCAAGTTCAAAAATAAAATCTATTTATTTTATAAAGAAAACATATGTTATGGTATGAAACATTTAAATAACTATATGTATGTATTAAATTATGAAAACCAAGTGTTGGAAATTGATAAGGAATCATGTTCACATGAATCATTTAACACCTAGTTGTGGCATCATTGTCTTTGTCATGTAAATGAGAATCGCCTGACAAAGCTCTGTCAAGATGGTTATTTAGACTCTTCTAAGCTAAAACCACTTGATAGATTTCATTATTGTTTATAAGGGAAAATGACCAAACCACAATTTTGTGGATAGGGTGAAAGGGCCACATAGATGCTAGGATTGGTACACACTGATTTGTGTGAACCATTTCTAGTAGAATATATAGGCAGATATTCTTACTTCATAAATTTTACTGATGACTTGAGTAGATATGGATATATTTACTTGATGGGGTATAAGTCCGAGTCCTTTGAGAAATTCAATGAATTCAATAATTAAGTAGAGAATATGACTGTTAAGAAGATAAAGAAGCTTCAATCAGATCGAGGTTGTGAATATCTTAACCAAGAGTTCATAGAATTTCTACAGGAGTCTGGGATACTATCTCAATTAACTCCACATTATACACTATAGTGGAATGGTGTTAGTGAAAGGAGGAACCATATCTTGAAAGACATGGTAAGGTCTATGATGAGTCATGAAAATATTCTGTTATCATTTTGGGGATATTCATTACAAATTGCAGCATACACATTAAACCGAGTACCAACTAAAGTAGCAAACAGAATTCCCTTTGAGCTATAGAGAGGAAGGAAACTATTTTTGTTTCATACATGTGTATAGGTATGTGAGGAATTTTAAGGCTTTATTAGGAAAAAAACTAGCACCCTGGGGCATGAAATGTATCTTTATAGGATATCCCAAGGAAACAGAGGGATACTACCTATATAACCCCTCAGACAAGAAAGTGACTTTTGCTAGACAATCCATATTTATTGAGAGGGAGCACATACTCAAAAAGGATAGTGGGAGAAAGATTTACTTAAATTAAGTTGATGCTCAAGATAAATAGGAGTTGGTATAGGAACAAGTTCTATAGGTACCCATGGAAGAAGTAGTTCTTGAAACACAAGTACTATATAAGAGTATAAGAGAGATAAGATAACCAGAGAGATATGATTTTCTAGTCACCGAGGATGGTGACTCATTATTATTGGAAAATGATGAATCTCTCTCCTACAAGGAGGAAGTACAGAGCTCAGAAGATGCAAGATGGCTAGAATATATGAATTCTGAGATAGATTCCATCTAAAGGGTTTAAAAATCATCAAGGAATTAACTACGATGAAACATTTTTGCCAATTGCTATGCTTAAATCCATCAGAATCGTACTTTCCATAGCAGATTACCATGACTATGAGATTTGGAATATGGATATCAAAACTACATTCCTTAATAAGAACTTTCTAGAATATTTCTATATGATACAACCATAAGGGTTTGTGAAACCAGGTGATGCCAAAAGGGTTTACAAGTTACAAATATCCATTTATGGATTGAAGTAAAGCATCTAGGTCATGGAAAATTCGATTCAATGAAGCCATAAGATAATTTGGTTTAATTAAAAATGAATGTGAACTATGTGTTTACAAAAGGTTTAGTGGGAATACAATCGTTATCATAGTAGTATATGTTGATGAAACATTACTTATTGGAAATGACATACCATTCTTACATTCTGTTAAGGACTGGTTGAACAAGTGCTTCTCTATGAAGGACTTAGGTGAAGCAGCCTAAATTCTAGGGATCAAGATCATTCATGATATATCCAAAAGTATTCTTAGACTAAGTAAAAGTACATATATTGACGAGATACTAATAATATTTAGTATGAAAAAATACAAGAGGGGATTGGTTCCAGTGTCACAAGGCTTACATATTTCTAATAAAATGTGCCCCCAGACACAACAAGAGAAAGTGATAATGAGTAATATACCATAAACTTCAATGATAAGATCAATAATGTATTCTATGTTATGTACTAGAATTGATGTTTCCTTTACACTGAGAATGGTAGGTAGATATCAAGTAGATCCAAGAGAACAAAACTAGATTTATATTAAGGATATCCTTAAGTATTTGAGAATAACTAAGGATATGTTCCTGGCGTTTGGAGGAGACGAGGAGCTTGTCATCATAGGTTATGATGATTCTAGTTTTTAGATAGATCAAAATGATATGAAGTCACAATTAGGATATGTTTTCTGTATTGATGGAGGATATATGAGCTGGAAGAGTTCAAATTATCCAGTTTTCACTGATTCTATAGTGGAGTCTGAGTATATAGCGGCTTTTGATGTAACTAAGAAATCTGTTTGGATTCAATAATTTGTCCAAGATCTTGATGTGATACATAGTAGTAAATATCCTATCACATTGTATAATGATAATACTATAGTGGTGGCTCTTAAAAAAGATCCAAGGTCACATCAATGGACAAAGAACATACTATGAAAGTATCACCTCTCAAGGTATTTTCATCAAAGGGGTGAAGTTGCAGTGAGTAGAGTATCCAAAGAAGATAACATGGTAGAACCATCGAATAAAGGCCTATCTCATTATAAGTATGAGTATCATGTGAGAGTTAGTAGACTGAAGGTTGTTAGTATTTGGATATAGTGTAAGTGGGAGTCAGTTGGAGTTAGTGCCCTAGAACCAACTTCTATGTAATTATGATAACTTATATTCATGTTTTTTTGAATATAAATAAATTTATTATCACATTATGATTGTTCTTCTACATAAAATTGTATGTGATAATGTTCTAAGAGTATCTGTCACACTAAAAGGCCATAGAAGTTCCCTGCTATGATGAGAACCTGGAAGTGCTATGACACTATTCTTAGATATATATTCTATGTTCGAATGATATCATTTGAGGAACACAAATGATATAGGATATTAAGGGTGGAGACTCATAAGACTTTGATGTTCCTTCTCATGGTGTATTCCCTTGGTGATATCCAATAGGATATTATGATAATGATACCTAATAGTAGGAAATCCATATTTATAAGTGTCATTGGGTTTTCCTATCTATGGATGTGTGTATTGGTCCTCAGACTTTAAGATTATTATTAATGGATATTATGAGTCATGTACTTTGATTTATTGACAAAAATTGTGACGATAGATGTTCATAGTGAGGTAGGATACGTTGGGTGCATTATGAGTAATGTTGCATTAATGAATAATGTGAGAAAGGATTTATCCCTTCTATTCACTAAAAAAAGTTAATATCTCAGGACCTTTTGTGGAAATGATATAACCTAAATAAATCCATAGTCATAGTGTTATATAGGGAAGTTCTAATTCCGAAAAGTCAAAGAAAGAGATATCGAGCATATAGGTTGATGGAACTGGCATGCAACCTGTTCGATCAGAGATATTGTGATAAAGGGATTATATTACACAATATATAAGGACCCGACCTTATTGCATACATAATATTGAATTTATTCAAGAAAAAACTTCCTTTTACATTGAAGATATTTTCAAGTTTATAGATTTAGAGAATTAGGACAATACATTCATGACATTACACATTATTACAGAGTGGATACCATAAAAACAGTTTCCATTTTTTTTCAAAATATAAAACATTAAAACATAAAACAAGACTCCTTGAAAATTCTTTAACATTTAACATGGCTTAATTCTTTGTATTACACATCCATTAACCTGTGAAAAATCATTTAAAAACTTGTGATGAGCACAAAAGCTCAGTAAGGGATGGGAAATAAGGAAGATCACATTATTCTATGAATACTCATAATATATGAAGACATTTTCATAAGACATTTTTGTCACCCATATATATTTACTTTGTGTAACATGAGATTTACACAAGATCTACACAAAACATGAGAACATAAATATAATCATAAAGGTATATTGGGGTATTACTTACATAATCTTGTAACCATTCTTGGCTACCTTATAATTTGTAACCCTCACGACTACCTTACTTTGTGTAACCATCACAGTTACACTTGGAGTAACCATATGGTCAAACTCAAAATTACTCATACCCAATGTATTGGAGGTAGATATAGGTCCCACCCTTCATCATAAATAATTTCCAATAACCAAAACATAATCATACAACATGAATAATTCCATAAAAACATTACTTTGTAATTTTGTAAAACCAAATTTAAAAAGAGGATTTTTAAAGAAAATCCCCTAATAAATATCATACAATTGAAGAGAGACTTAATAGAGTGGACAAAGTATGTATATATACTATAAATACACATAATTAAACATAATATAAATAGAACCCATCAAAAAAACAATTTAAATAGTACATAAATAATGAAGTAGAAGGTTAACCCAAAGAATGGAAATCGGGTTAAGAATTCCCTTACCTCGGGTTTGTTTTACTTAAAACTTGTTTAAACCTCCTGTATAATGGTTAAAAGAGTGTTATTAATATTTTACAGAAACATTTTCATGTTTATAACATCTTATATGATCATTTCATAGCATCATTTCAACCTTTAATTGTTAGTATTTTTCTCCTTGCACTGTTTTTGGGTGAATTCTTTACATGATTTCTATGATTGGTTCATGGTGGACATTCTTATTGATTGGAAGTGAAACTCTAGAATTGGAATGGAGTAGTATTTACATATATCTAGTAACATAAATTATTCCATTCATCATTTTTAATTATTACATGAGGATGATTCATAAGTTAGAACATTAATGATGTTTGTTTAGATCATTTTAGTGGTTCTTTGATAATAACAACCTCGTTTTGTATTATAAATTAGAACCATGAGTAAAAAAGAATTCCATAAACATGGGTGAGTCATAACACATATATTATAACCTGGTTCAACCATATAAATGGTTTCATTACCAGACTTGAAAGTATTAATGGAAATTGAAATCACATCGTCCACGATGTCGATAATTCGACACAAACAGAAAATGTTTTTATTCTTTAAATAAGTGGGAGTGGAGAAGAATAATGATGAGTAATTTTACATAAAAATGATAACATCTATAATATAAATTATTTCTATAGATTTCATGCCTCTTGGGTAAAGAGATATGAAGAAATAATAAGGAAGGAACTCAAAATAAAAGAATAAGTGAGAAATTTCTTACAAAAATTCGGTAGCCCAACGGCTATGCGACAGGGTTTTAGAAAACATTAAGAAGAGTGGGGACAAAGGTCACCCATCTAGAAATGAATCATAATACAGAATAGATCAATAATAAGAAGGAAATAATAAAATCGTATGGAAATTTGAAAGATATACCACATAAAAGAGAACTTGAATGGAAAAAGAAAGAAATTGAAAATTTTATTACCTTATAGAGTAACCATTAGAACTTGAAGGTTGGGACCTTGGGGGATTGAGGAAACCTTGGGAGGACTACTATGAAGTTAAGGAGGCCAGAGTTTCATTGAGGGAGAATTGAGAATGAATTCAATGAAGGGAAGAGTTGGTATTTATAGGAAAAGTGAGGGATTATTTTAATAATTTTAAAGGGACACATCACATCTTATTTAACTGTAAATAAGTCCACCAGATTTATGAAATCATTATTATATCATTAATGATGTCATTAACACACCAAAACTAAAAACTGTATTTTTTACTATTCACTGAAAAATCAACTATTTCAGAAAAATTCCCAAAATTCACCCTAACCATTTATCGACGTGTAGATTTCAAAAATGAAGTCCATTTTTTGAAAATAATTTTCTAAATATTATTAATTTAATTTTTAAATAAAATCATACTTAATTCAAAAATTAACAATTCTAATTCTGTAACTACTTCTATATCACAATGAAAAATTAACCTAGATGCTATTATCTTAAAGCCTTAATAAAATAAAATAATAATAAAATTTACTATTCATTAGGGTCATATTACTATTCATAAGGGCATGTTACTATTCACAAAAAAAAACAAGTTGGTTCCAATAGACTCCAAATAACATAATGAACACAACTGTAGATGACAGTTCCTTGAAATTCAGAACATAGAAGTAGAAAAGTTATGTTTTAAATGTTAATTAAAAATATCTACTTAAAACAAAGTTTCAAGAATTTCTATTTATTTTTAGAAAAACTTGGGGTGTTACACAATAAATGTTCATATGAGATGACATGTCATTATGGCATTAACTTATTTCTCTATGGGTTCCTTGGTGTGTTTCTAGATACTAACCATGGACTTTAGGCTGCTCCGCCTAATGCCACTAAGAAAGAGGCCTAGAGGGTCATACACTAAGTGTATCCAGAATCTTAGATAACTAATTTATTATTTAACAAGTTGAATAAATATTATTCCTGGTCTTATTTTAATAATTATACATGTATTCCTGATCACATTTATTCTATCACTAGTTATTCGATAGAATATACTATGAGCAGAATAATTAATAAATATTGAGGAGGATTGGCGGAAAGAGTTTAATGGTATAGTGAGAATTAATAATATTGAATATTATTTGATTAAATAATATTTAATTATAACTTTCAAGTTAAGAAGATGTTAAGAAATAATAATATTGCTGTTATTATTCGACATGGGGGTTTCACTAGTATTAATAAAATAATTAAAGGAACTTGTGCAAATTATTTTATAATTACTATAGTGAAATAAATTCCTGGTTATATTATTCTTTGATTAGCCAAGCGATTCCAATTCAGTTGTGTACAAATTTTTTAGATAAAACCCCTCAATCCTAGAGAGTTTTTTATACTCCAAGAACACTCTTAAGAATGAGAGTGATCCTCCTCCATCAAATTAATAAGAACGCTTTGGAAGTGGATATCAAGGTGATCCAAGGTGGATGACGTAAGCACAAGGATCTTCTGTGCTAGAACTTAGATACTCCTTTGGGGAAATCTAAAGATTCATGGAATACATGTGAATCATCTCTAGAGGAGATCTACCCTCAATATCTATAATGCAACAATGGTTCACTGTATGTCTGTAGACGGATACATCAATGAAGAAAGAATAAACCTTGGAGGTAATTCTTATTTAATTAAATTAATTATAAACAATATATGTTTATCCCATCTCTTGGCTCCAGGTTTATATTCCTTTGTCTTAATTATTTGATTTAATTCCATGGATCACTATGTTCATTGTTGCATAGATCCTAGATTGTTCATTGAATATGGAAAAAAGAAAAGTTTGGAACTATCCCTCCCACACTTCCACTGCGCCCAGAACCTACACACACGAGGTGTGGTCCCACTCCACTGCCTAGTCGTGACCATGACCAGCACATGGATCCTGACCGTGTAGAAGTATATTCCCTATAGGTGGACTACATAGTGTTTCTAGACTAACTGGGATCAGGCCGTTTCATTCTGGCCGTGTCCGTGTACTCAAGTACACGACCATGTACCTGGTCGTATACTTCCACACGAGATCCCATTTGTGTGATCCACCAAATGGTTTTCCCATACAATGAAGAGGTACATAGCATATAGTAGGTCTATACACCATGCCATCCTCAAATTTTTTCAAAACCCTAACCACTACCCCTAAGGGGTACATGTCGTGTGTTCATCCTTATACACGACGTATAGTCGGGTTTTCTCCAGATTTTTAGATCCACTTCCCATGCTTTAGATCCATCCTCATCACTTTATTTACTACCCTATCTCCACCTAAAAATATTGTATCTAGCTGAAAATCGTGGTTTTTGATCGTCGTTCGCTAGAAATTGGTGTCCAGTGGAGTGTCGGGGGTTTCATCGTTCAACCTGTATGCCTAATTTTGTTCCACCTTTGATTTATTGATCTCCAAACATCAAAAAAACTATTCATGCCTTGAAAAAAATCCCATATATGTTCTTGGTTCATCGATCTGTGCCTCAATCATGATTTATTCATGATTTTGTGGGTCTGATTGGGTTCAGTATCATCCGAAAATGTCAAACTAGGACCATGGGGTCCGACCAGTGAATAAAGAAAAGAGAACAGGGGATAAAAGCAAAAAACCAAGTATTTAAGCGTCGTTGGATAGGAATTCATGGCCAACGATCAAGAAAGTGAACCTAGGGTTAGAAAACAATTGAAGAAAATAAAGTTTCTGTATACTGGCATAGACAATTGGCTATAATTGGCCTAGATCCAATAACAAGGATCAATATTCTCAATCTATTTAATGAAAAGGGAATAAATCACCAATTTATGAGTCCTAACTAGATATTGGATCATTATTAATTGAATAATGTTACCTCCAATGATTGAGAGGAGTCTTTATGTTTGATACATCCTGATCTGCTCCAATTCAACATTTTGTCATCGTCCGATGTGATTCGCCAATGAAGTAGGAAAGAGAAGATCTTAGTAGATCCCAAGACTATATGGCTAACCTTGGGAAAAATATTTCTGAAATTATATTCATAAAAATTTCATTTACGTTAAAATGAAACAGTTAATTATTTTACTGAATGTACCGCCAATGAGTGAGGAGTCTGAACACCCCACACCAATCCATTTTATGTTGCACCTAAGGTAAAAAAATCATTATAGACTCAAATGTGGTCTCAAATTTTTTATTTGAGATTATATTTAAGATTCATCCTATTTTCTTTAAGAATATATGTGCACAAAATATAAAATATATTTAATATTTTTATAAAATTAATTCTGGGAACATCGGGCCTCGGAATCGTATGTCGTCTTAGTTCCTAACTCTGGAAATATATATAGAAATATTTCAAAGTCTTACAAGGAGAAAATAGGGTCTCTACATCATTCCCTCATTCAGTATTTTCATCCTAGAAAAGAAAAACTAAACAAACTTGGGATACTGAGCCCGCCTCTGGCTCTCCCCCTCCTGTGAACTCCCTTGTATGTGTCTGTGTTGCCATAACACACAAACCAAGGGGATAGTCCATCCATGTAGATTCCTCTCTTTCCAATACTTAATCTCCACTAGGTGCTTCAAAAATATGGATCCATCCTCAATGTCTATCTCACCCCATTCAATGACATACATGGGTTCATCCACATATCTCCTCATTTTCAACATGTGGAAAACATTGTGCACCCACTCCAATTGTGGGGGTAGGGTGAGGTTGTAAGAAACCTCACCAAACCTCTGCATGATCTCAAATGTCCTGATGAACCTCAAGGATAGTTTTCATCCCTAGTTTAACCTCTTAAATCCTCATCATGGGGAGACTCTTAGGAAAATGTGGTCTCCCTACTCGAACTCCAAGGGCCTATGAAGGTGATTTTCATAAGTTTTTTTCTACTCTGAGCGGTCCTCACCCACTCACGAATGACCTGGACTTTCTCTCTCATCATTTTCACCATATATGGACCCATAATATATGTCTTACCAATCTCCATCTAGCACAAGAATGATCTATAGGGTCTCCCATATAGGGCCTCAAAAGGTTTCATGCTGATCGTAGAGTGGTAGCTGTTGTTGTGCGCAAACTCTACCAAGTGGAAGTGATCCTCCTAGATTTGATCAAAGTATAACACCCAAGCCCTCAACATATCCCCCAACACTTGGATATTGAACTCGGTTTATCCATTAGTTTGGGGGTAAAAGGTTGTAATCATCCTCATTGGGGTCTCGAATTCCTCCTGCAGGCCTCTCCATAATCGTGATGTAAACTATGCATCATGATTAGAGAAAATTGTCGAGGGAACCCCATGGAGGAGTAAAATATACCGTACATAAAAATTCCCAAAACTCTCCACTAAAATTCTCTCCCTAAAAGAAAGTAAGTGTGTCAAATTCATGATTTGGTCATCTATTTCCCAGATGACACCATGGACCTTCGCTGTGCATGGAAACCCTATCACAAATTCTATGGATATTCTCTCTCGCTTCTACTCCAAGATCTCAAGGGTCTACAACAAACATGTCAGAACTTGGTGCTCATCCTTTACTTACTAACAGGTGAGGCACTGAGAGATGAACTCAGCTATGATTCATATCATTTTGGACCACCAAAACTACTATTGAATGCCTCTATACATATTTCTCACACCAGGATGTACAACCACGGGAGAAGTTTGGAACTCCTACATTACCTCCTCCCACATCGTGACCGGAGCCACTGTCTTCCCCTATAATAAGATAACGCGATTACCTCCTTCAGAATATCCATTTGGTGAGTCTCTTGTGGATATATGATCATGTAATACCTCATAATCTATGTATCCCAGCTAGGAATCTCTCACACACTCTAGAAGTGGAGGAGTTAACACCATCGATTGTAGAAAAGTTGTACCCTCCTACTCCACTAAGGTGAGATGCAAGGAATCCAACTACTCTGAAGCCTCATACACTAAACAATCCTGAGACTTCTTGCTAAGGGAATATTCCACTAAGTTTCTCTTCACTGAATTATATACTATCTCAAAGTTAAATTCCTTCAAGAACTCCATCCAGCATTATTGTCTCAGGTTTAGGTCTCTCTACATGATGATGTACTTGAGACTCTGATGGTCTGCATGAACCAAAAAGTGCTCCCCTAGAAGGTATTGCCTCCACATACTCAAGGAGAAGACTACCACTGCTAGTTATAGGTCATGAGTCATGTAGTTATGATTGAGGGGTCTCAAATTCCTCAACTCATATGTGATTACCACCTGCCACTGCATTAACATGAAACCAAGCCCAACTCCCGAGTCATCACAATACACTACGAAATCCACACCTTCCTTTGATAGTCTCAATGCTGGAGCACTCATCATCTTCAGCCTCAACTCCCCAAAGGCCCTCTGGAACTGATCAGATCAAGTAAACGACCACCCTTTCCGCATCAGGGTAGTCAAAGTGGTTTCAATTATGGAGAAGTATTCTATAAACCTCCTATAGCACCCTACCAAGTTAATAAATATCCGCACCTCTAACACGCTCTTGGGTGGTCCCAAGAAATCACTACATTGATATTTTATGGTCCCATGACTAAACCATGATTAGAAATGAAATGCCCTAAAAAGTGAACCTCATGAATCTAGAACTATCACTTCGATATCTTTCTGTAAAGATGGTGCCCACGAATAAAATCTAGAACCATCCTCAAGTTCTATACATGTTCCTACTCCGATGCATAGTATATGATTATGTCATCAATAAAGATAACCATAAATTGGTCCATGTACAACCGAAAATCCTACTTCATCAAGGCCATAAACATGGCAGGGGAATTCATCACACCAAATGGAATCACTAGGAATCTATAGTGTCTGTAGCGACATCAGAAATCCATATTTGGAACATCAACCTCATGAAACCTCAAATGTTGGTATTCATACCTAATATTAATCTTAAAGAACCATCTTGAACCTTTAAACTAGTAAAAGAGATCATAAATCCTAAAAAAGGGGTACTTGTTCTTTATCATGTCCTGGTTCTGGAAACAATAATCTACACAAATATGCAAACTCTCGTTTTCCTTTTTCATGAACAACACCTGAGCTGACTAGGGGGACACTGGCCTGATGAAAAATTTCTCTCAAAGGTCCTACAACTACAACCGCCTATCCTAGAGCTTGGTAGGGGCCATCCAATATGACACAGAAGATACCAGAGCAGTCCTGATATGCAAGTTAATACAAAACTCCATCTCCTACCTCAAAGGTAGTCCCATAACGTCCTCAGGGAAAACGTCCATATAATCCTCCACAAGTAAAGGAACCCAGATTCTTGAATAGACTACTGCACCAATATCTATACTCACTATCTGATGGGTTATGGGTTGTAATATCTTGCTCGCAGAATCCACTTATCTCTTCATGAGATCTTTCTCTCCAGAAAAAGAGAATCTCATCCCATCAGTGCATAGACATATGACTTGTGTACAATGATATTCAATCTGAGCTTAGACCATAGATATCCAATCCATAACCAAGATAACTTCATAGGATTCTATCATGATGAAAAAAAGTTCCCACTTGAACCTCTATCCACCAAGCGATAGCTCTCACAATTGTCAAATAAAAGATATAGAAGAAGCATTTACTGTAGGAACCTCAAGAAAAAACTATCGGGCTAGTAACTCAACTGGGATCTCCAGCTATCACACCGAGAGTATAGAGATAAAATAATTAATAGAACCTATGTATAATAATACTAAAACAAGAGTAGAATAAAAACTGATCATATATTTGATCATCTCGTGCACTACATGGTCATAAACCTCTAGAGATTCCAGCTGTCTACGACCCCATCCGCCAGATCCCTGAGCTTGATATGGGCCGCCTGGTGATGGTGGTGGAAGGATATCATAGAATAATTGACCAAACACATATCTTCTTACTCCTCTTCTAGGTATTCCTCCTTGGGGATCACCCTAATCTCACTTGGGAGATCCCTCATCATGGTGCTGCCTCTGCTGTGGTGGGCTGTCAGCTATTTGCCTACACTGCTCAACAAGTCTGGCTTGAAAGTATTGCACTATGTGACCTAGACCATAACAAGTGAAGCACTACCCATATCTAGGATTACATAGTCCTATATGATTACCCTAACCAAATGCATGAACCTGATCACAGGGAGGTCTCCTGTATCAAGATCCTAACACCTGGTGTCTGCTAGCTATTGCAGATGGCTCAACCCTATGGCTCCCACTATCAACTCTGGCTATTTAGCATCCCTCAAACAGAAAAATCTTTATCACTAGTTCTCTCTCCATCACCCCTACATAGGTGGGGATGAACAACGATACCACAATGGCATAAATCTCTCTACGAAGTCAATGTTCAAACTTTCGTGCTTGGAAGTAGCCACCATAGATCATGTTAAGGGAGTACCGTGTACGGTATGTGAACCTCAATGAGTACACATCCACCATAATTTCTCCATATTGAAGCTCCATAAGCTCTTGAATCCAGAATGAGCATAAAAATGATGGGTAGTACTCCTCACAGAACAACTGCCAGAAGTTGGGCCCTAAAAGTGTTGACTCATCATGCATCTACGTAATAAGGATCCACCATCGCCCAACTACTTCGTGGAAAAGGATAGATACTAGTGTAACCACATGATAAATTGGGGTTTGAACAAGAATGAAGATATGGACCATTGACTCTATCCAATCCTCTTCTTCCTGAGGATATGAATTTTCATGGAACCTTAGCAGCCTCTGGTGCTGGAACTCGTGGAGCATGCTAAGTTTGCACCAATCCTCAACCTTCTCTACTGGAACGATATGTTGTTTGACAGGTGGAGGTGATACTACCTTCCCACCTAGAGGAAGGGGGTCACATGATGAACCTTGAACTTAGGCCTCATCACTCATCATATCATTGTCATGATCTGAAACTAGTATCCTGGATGGCTGTCATCGTGGAGGCATCCTAAGATTTATCAAGACGTACCATGGTTAGATGAGAATATATATATATATATATATAACAACAATGGGGAGCTGACTCAAGAAGGATAGTCAAAGACTCAATCCTATATGATGCATGTACCATTGATCCCTGTAACCAATGTCTCGGTACGACAAGTCGACAAGTAGGTAGTCAAGGTCCTGGTGAATGGATACATCATCCACCCACACCATCACTGAATTCCATGACCTAAGAGTTATAATTGAGACAATATTTTTCTAAACCCAACCAAATCATCATAAGGGGAAAATTACAAACAATGTCCCAAGGAATGAACTTGCTCTAATACACATATGTCCTGACCTGACCCAACACGGGGCTCGAGCCACAACTACCTCAAGCCTAGCTCCATAGGCCAGGGGATGGTTACCAACACTGATGGAATGTATAACATGGGGAGGCCTTTTCCTAAGTACCTATATACACACACACAACCATATCAATGCATAAGTGTAGAGGGAAATAGAAAAAGATGCAACACAGATAGAAAATAAATCAAGTATGCATAACCTCTAGGGTGTACAATAGTATGACAATGAAAACTAAAAAGTAAAGGGGAAAATTACATGACCAAATATAAATATGTCCCAACCAGAAAAAACTGGAAAATTGAACTGCTGAGAGATCCCATCTCCTGAATCCTAAGCTGCGACCACCATACATGGTCGAAAGTACCCAGTATCCCTAAGCCCATATAAAGTCACTATCGACCTATCTATCATCTGCATAAGACACAACACATGAGGAAAAATCCCATACAGGTATGAGTATATACATACCCAATTGGATGCCCCAAAAGCTTTAAGGGGAGAAATAAGAGATACAACAAGAATATAAAGACAGTAGATGCAAGATACAATCAAAGAGAATAGTTCAACCCAAACAAAGAGTGAAATTAACATTTTCCAAACACAAAGGGCTCAACATGGTGAGTAGATGAATTACACATCGAGTCTTTTCCACATATAATAGGAGAGTAGACTCATCCAACACTGAGAATCTAAGCATAGAAATCACATGACATACCTCCTGCGTCTTCACCTCTCATGGAAAGAGAGTAACCAAATACAAGGTGTGGATATAAAAGAATATATATATATATATATATGCTCATTCAAAAGAATCCCAAATGAGAGATTAAGGAGATCTTTATCTCACAACTCAACCCAAGAAAAAGAGTAACTAACAGTTCCAAAAGTCCATCAATGATTCCCATCATCTCACACATACACCCAGAAGTAACCATACAAGTAAAACCAGTCATTATCACTATTCCACACATTCTATTAGGAACAAACTCTAAGTAGAGGACCTGCACCCTAGTGCATTAGGGGGGTTAGACTCTGACAGTGTCCATAGAGGACTCGTGCCGATGCTAATGGGGGGATCCACTCTA
Organism: Viscum album; assembly: GCA_963277665.1. Classification (NCBI taxonomy): domain Eukaryota; kingdom Viridiplantae; phylum Streptophyta; class Magnoliopsida; order Santalales; family Viscaceae; genus Viscum; species Viscum album. The sequence continues at coordinate 990,953,287 of OY728152.1, read as the reverse complement.
GTGTCATGAGGACCCATGCATTATGATAATGGGGGGGGGGGGGGGGGGTTATAATCAATAAGTAGAGGACCCAATCCCAAGACGATGAGGGGTTCCACTCTATAGGTCGAGGACCCATGCCCTAGTGTGACAGGGGGTTCCACTCGATAAGTAGAGGACCCACGCCCAAGCTGACAGGGGGTTACACTCTATAGGTCGAGGACTAGCACCCTAATGTGATAGGGGGTTCAACTCTAGTCATCAAGGACCCAAATACTATCCTATATGGGATTCAACTGGGAATTTGAGGATCTGTTCCCTAGTACCATAGGGGGGTTCCACTCTAGTCATTAAGGATCGACACCATAGTACATGAAGGGGGTTCCACTTGAGAGGTAGCTATCGAGGAACTGCACTCATGTTGATGGGGGGGGGGGGGTTCCACTCTAGTGGTCAAGGACCCATACCCTCATGTGATAGGGGTTCCACTCTGATAATCGAGAACCCTCTCCCTATCTAATAGGGGGTTCCACTCAGAAGAATCCTCTAGCGATCTTGCCTGATCACTACCATTGTTGGGCGTCTCCTTAGTAAGAATTGTGCTCAGAACATTTCACATCATATCTATAAATCCACAATGAAGGTAACCATCATTTTTTATATAAAAAATACTCAGAATAGGCTACTTGAGGGCCAAAATACAAGTCCAAACGAAGGAGATATGGGACCTTGAAGTTACCTAAAAAGGAAACAAGGGGTACATGACATGTGAGGGGACCCACACAGCCTATGGTCCCACTCCACCACCTTTTCATGTCCCCATACAACACACGAATCCTGACCATGTAGAAGTTCACACTGTGTGGGTGGACTACATGGTGTGCCTAGACTAATCGGGACCGGGCTGTGTCATTCTGGACGTGTTCATGTACTCGGGTACATGGCTGTGTACTTCCAAACAGGATCCCATTAGTGTGATCCACTACATAGGTTGGTCATCCGAGAAAGGGGTACATGACATGTAGTAGGAATACATGCTGTTCCATCCTCAACTTTTCCCAAAACCTTATCCACCGCTATTGAGGGGCTACACTCCTTGTGTTCATCCTTGTACACAATGTGTAGTCGGGTTTTCTATAGATTCTCAGATACTCTTCCCATGCTTCAAATTCAGCCTCGACACTTGATTTCTAACCCTATCTCCACATAAAAATAGTGAATCTAGAAAAAAATTGTGGTTTCCGACTGTTGTTCGCCAAAAATTGGTCTCTAGTGGAGTTTCAGGGGTTTCTTTGTCCAACCCGTACACATTGATTCATTCCACCTTTGATTTATCAATCTAAAAGCATTGAAACCATCATATGTTCATTGAAAAATCCCAGATCTGTGATCAGTTCATCGATCTGTTCCTCAATCATTATTTTTTCATGATTCCAGGGGTCCGATTGGGCTCAGTACCACCAGAAAATGTCGAACCAGGACAACGAGGTCCAAATGGTGAAGAATGGAAATCAAAGGAGGGAGAAAATAAAAAAATCATGGATATAAGCATCTTTGGCCAAGAATTCTTGGCCGATGATCAAGAAAAGACACCAAAAGTTAGAAAAAATTGAGGATAATTATGTTTTTGTACATAGGTGCAGACAATTGGCCACAATTGGTGCAGATCCAAGAAGATGGATCAATATTCTAAATATATTTAATCAAAAGGGATAAATCACTAATCGATGAGTCCCAACTAGATATTGGATCATTCTTCATCAAATAATGTGCCATCCAATGATTTATAGGAGTCATTGAATTCACTAAGTCTCGATCTGTTCTGATCTGTTGTTTCATCATCGTCCAATGTGATTCACCAACAAAGGAGGAATGAGAAACTTTTAGTATATCTTGAGATTGTGAGGCTAAATCTGTGTGAATTTCCATGATTGTATATTTTCAAAAATTTCATTTAGGTTAAAATGAAACAATTAATTAATTAATTAATTAATTATTTCACTGAATGTACCTCCAACGAGTGAGGAGTCTGAACACCCCACGCCAACCTATTTTATGTCACGCCTAGGGTAAACACCTCATTCCAGACTCAACCATGGTCTCAGATTTTTGATCTGAGATTATATTTAAGAGTTATCATGTTTTATTTAAGAAGTTTTGTGTGCACAATATAAAATTTATTTAATATTTTAATAAAATTAATTCCTGGCACACCGAGCCTCAGAATAACACACTGTCTTAGCACCTAGATCTGGAAATATATATAGAAATATTTCGAAGTTTTACAAGGAAAAAATAGGCTCTATACACAGTTTGTCTCATGATACCTACCGATGAATTGTGAGGCTTTTTAATTATAGACCCCACTAGTCACTTAATAAGTCCAATGCATTCATTATATGAATAAACAATATAACTTAATCAACACACCTTATTAAAAAATTGTCCATGTATGAAGAACTAGCACACAAAATGTTAATAATTTACCCAGTCAAATTGATTATAAACTATATAGAGAAATAATAAGGATTATATCATTACAACATAAATCCAATGGAGAATAAATGGGTTTTTGTTGTTGATGAATAAAAAGAACATAAAAATATCATTAAAAACATTTTGAGGAAAATATCATTTTCCCTTCGAAAATTAGTTTTTAAAAACTAAAAAATTCCATCATATTAGGTAAAATATTTTCTTTTAAAAGAATCACGAAAACTTATAAAATAATCTTCAATGTAGTGAGCCATCATGATTGTGAGAAAATTACATTCATGTTGAGTATGTTAAAACAAAGATTCCTTTCACATTTTCATCAAAAAGTACCTTTAAAAAAATATTTAATTTAATTTTTTTTAAAAAAATTCAATCATGGGTAAAAATTACTTTAAAAACTATATAAGACTATTAAAAACATTCTTTAAAACATTTTTAGAAAATATGTACATGGAAGAAAAATATTCTCGACTAAAGAGGAAATAAAGTATATATTTTATTTAATTGTTTTTGATATTTTGAGTACTTAAAAGAGGAAAATAAAAGAAAAATATATAATTTTTAAAAATAAATAGTGGATAAAGAAATATATTGGGTTTAATATAAAAATATCATATAAATCTCCTAGAATATGCTTAAACATAAACAATCCTAAATAATGATAACATTGTGAAATAAACCCTTATTGTTGTGATAACTTTTGAATCATAATCCTTTTAAAATAAATAATTTCAAATCAAACTTTAAATACCATGAATATAAATAAATCCATGATATAAAATATAAAAGGGGAAAATATACACCACAAAAAAGAAATAAGTGGCTAATATGACATATATCTCATGAAAGTATAAGTGAGACAAGAAACTCTTACAATGATCCAAAAGTTGAAGTGATAATTAATCAATGGAGTGATTATGTGTATAAAATGTAAATACAAAAAAATAAACATGGAAACTAAAGTCATTTAACACATATTATTGAAATAATATATTCAATTAAGAAATGATTTAACCCAATGAAAGGATATTGAGTTAAGAAAACCCTTACTACTCAGTAACTTTCAAGTTAAATACACTCGAATGAAATAATTAAAATTGAAACTTAAAATACCATGAATTATGAAGTATTAATGATATTACATGTAAAATGGTTAGTATATAAAAAATATAAAATAAATTAGGTTCATAATAATAAAATATGCCTTAATGAAGGAAAATTGAGATGAAATCCCTCACCTCAGGTCTGACTTGTCACGTACGTTCTTTATCTTCCTAAATAATAAACTTATATTAATTATTTAATTTATTATGAGAAATTATTAATTTTATTATTAATTTTATTTTATTTATTACCATGTTATATTTATTTAATTAATATATTAAGTTCATGTCAGATGTTTTGATGATATTCAATTCATATATCCAAAATGACTTCGGTAGGCTGACTATAGTAAAAGAGATCATTATTCCACAATATATAGAATAATAATCATGATAAAATCATAATTTTTATACATAAATTATAATTTTTAAAACCAAACATGAAATATAGTTATGAAAAAATGAACTATGTTGCAATCATGGAGACGGTAGGCCGTACGTACGCTTGAGTAACGTTTCCATTTTTCAATGATCAGGATGAAAATAAGGTAAGTGTTATTTTATCTTTAAAAAATAATAATTATATAATAAATACCATATTAGTTCTTTAAATACACTTATATATACCATCCATGTGATATAATAATTAAAAATGAACCACATCACTTCATGGAGGTTGTAATCCACAGGTACACACGAACGACATTATCATCTTTCAATGAATAGAATTGTAAGAAAATATATGATATATTAATTTACTATAATGATAAATATTACATGAATATAATATATATACATTAAATCTATCATCATAAATATATTTGAGATACGATGATGTAAAACGAATTATATCAGTTCGTGAGGTAGTAGTCCGCTGTACACACGAATGATGATTTTGTTTCCCATTTAATAGAATAGAAGATGTATGTAGGTTATATAATTAACATAATAACATATAAATATATGTTAGATAGTTATATTATTATATAAACATGTTTTAATAATATTTTTAGGAGGTTTAGGATGAAATAAAACAAAAACTCTCGGTTAAGAATGATACCTATTTTTAGACAACCTTTTTAGGTTTACACCAAAAGACTTCCTAGGAGGGTTTTATAATAAAACCAAGGCCTCTAGGACATGTGAAGGGAAGTAAATAATTTATTTAGGTAGGTATTGGTTTAACCAAAAGGATTTTTAAGTGTGAACAAAATAGGATAGGTGATTTCCTTTTATATGTGAGGGGAGGGGTACTTTTGGAATTTCATAAAATATTAAATTAATATAAATTAATTTCATTGAAAAAGGGATCCAAATAGATATAATTAAACTATAGTATGAGTATGGATATAAATACTATAATAAAATAAAATTTAGACAAGTTTAGATTAGTTTTTAACACTTGTATATTTGTTTTAACCTACGTTAACCCCTTTTGATAATTATAAGGATAACTGAGCTTTTACACTTTAGGGGTCAAGATAGTTACTATAAAAAATGGAAAATAAATATAAAATATTTAATTTTTTCAACCATATACAAATCACTTGTAATATATAGGATTTTTATGAATTTTAAATCATTTAATAAAATATTATTTATTATAAAATACCATTAATGTTATTTTTGGAACTATTCATTTATTTTGACTTTGAAAACCAAATGAAAATAATGTAATTAGAATATAATCCTTTTAGACATCATTAAAATTTTATATTTATCTATAAAATTTGTGTAACTTAATAATTCATTCAATTTATATTTCTTTTAATAATTTTAAAATCATTTATATCATTTTTCTATTAATCAAATAAATACCGTGTCATCATTGCATATGAATTTAAGGTAATTATTTAATTAATAAAAATTAAAAATAAATTACCATGATAAAAATAATAATTTATCTTTCAAATGACCATTTATAACAAAAAATAAGTTGTTTTTATCCCTTTCACAAAATATTATAGTTATTAGAAGCAAGAAAGTGACATTTTTGTCGTTATCTTTTACTTAAATATTATAAAGGTAAAAATTGAAATAATATGGAACTAAGTGGCCATATATTCTTTATTTTGATGTAAATTACTGAAATTAACATATAAAAAATGATAAATTAAATTTCAATGGTCAAGTTTTAGTTTTATCATATTATTTTTAACCTTAATTACGGGATTTACACTTTTAATGTGGTGATACATTTTTACTATTTTTATTACTAACTAGGAAAAAATAAGTCAAAATTATTAAAAAATATTAATTATGATGGTTAAAAATATTTAATCCATTTTACTGAATTTAATATCTATAATTTTCATAAATTAATTATATAATTATCCCGCATTGCGTGATGAAAAACATTTTTTTGAAAAAATTCCTTTTTAAGTCTGAACGTATTTTTATACGAAGATATAGTATAATGTTGATTAATATGAAATTAATTATATTATTTATACATAAAGGATAATTATATTAATTTAGGATCAAATTAAAAATATTATGGGGCTTTTTTAGTGAAAATAAATTATAGTATTTGAAAAATTGGTATTTTTTACTATTCACTGAAAAATCAATATTTTTCGAAAAAATCCTAAAATTTAACCCTAAGTTAACTTCAATATTCTGATTTAAAAAATTATATTATTTTTATAAAATAAAATTCATAAAATTTATAGAAATTAATTATATTTTTTTCTCAATAAAATCAATAAAATCTATTTTTGAAGAAAACATATTTTTTGAAGAATAAAATGACTTTACTAAAAACTGAGTGATTATTTACTAACAATTTATCAATAAATTTATATTTATTAAGAACTATATATATATTTCATAAATAATTTAATCCTATTCATACCTACTAATTTAATGGGTATGTTATACCAGTGATATTTATATAATAATATTTCATGGTTCATTTAGGCTCAGTGTTGCATGACATGTACACTATTGTATATAGTTGTATTTTTTAAAATCTTAGGGTGTTATATTCTTACTCCCTTTAATAAAATTTCTCCTTATAATTTGAACTCAGGATCGGTAAACAAGGGTTTTAAATATGCAAATACCTTTTTTCAAAATCCCACATCATAAAAAGGGTTAATAAAACTTCCTCTTGAAAAGAGGGAAATAAAAATACGACATTAATCACACAAATAGGTTTCCAAATAGGAAAAAATTAGCGGTGAGTGAAAATATGAACATAGAGAAAAAATTTAATGTTCAAATAATTATAGAGTGTGATAGAGATCATTGATCATAAGAAAGTGAATGATTAAGAGATAATTAATGACAAAAAAACCATAAATCGACGAGGTGTGAAAATGACCATCAATTCATTGGAAATGAAGGTAATAGGATACTTTTTTTGTTTCAAGATCCTTTTATTAGAGTTAAGTAATTCCTTTACTATAACAACCCAGTATTAATGTATATCGAAATTACATCATTTTTAAAGAATACTTAAAACATTACATAAATAGACGCCCAAAGACTATATTTGTTTAGTGCCTTTGGAAACATGAAAACGTAAAAATTGGTACATGAGTGAGCTAAATTATCTCCCAATAGGTTCTACAAGACTATCATCCCTCTTAGAAATATCATACATAAAATATATCTTCATAACATGGGAAAGGAAACATAAAAATGGGTGAGCTCAGATGCTCATTAAGGGTAAACAAGGGAGATATGCAAGCATAAACATGAGAATAAGGGTATGATAATGTGATCATAACATTAAAATATCATACCCTTCATATCAAAGATCATAAACATGAATCATGAAATAAATATTATCAGTTCATAATACAAGAATCATATGGTAAAAAGAGAATAATCCATGAAATCATAACATAGGAATAAGACATGGTATTGTAGCATACATATAAAAATGTAATATTATTCCCTATAAGTCAAGATGCATTGCTATAAATTATCTGAACAATTTATTGGGACTAAAACTACTGGTGGAAAAAACCACCATCCATAGTCTCAGTCCTTTCCTTTTAAGGGATTGGGTTTCCCTATCTTCCCATAGTGGATCGGGTTTCCCCATATTCCCATAGTGGATCTGGTTTCCCCAACTTCCCAGAGTGGATTAATCCCATCAACATGAATCCCATAATTGTATCATGAGCTATAAATCTTTACCCATTGCATTGGAGGGAGATATATGTCCCAACCATCTCATAATGAAATCATACATACACGTGATACAAGATAATAAAACTTGCATCATATCATGATCCATAAAAAATATGTGTTTCATAAACATCATATCATAATCCATGAAATGAAATAGGTATCATAAAAATTTAATCATATCATTACCTATGGAAAAGAGATAGGTCTCATAACCATTTCATCAAATCATAACCCATGAAAATAAGTGGGTTTCAAGAGAATATAACCCATGTAAGAGAAACAAGTTCCATAAATATCATTCAATCAAAACATAAACCATTTAAGAAAGAATATAAATGGTATTATTTGATCATATCCCCAGTAAATCATAAACTATAACAAAGTATGCCATCTTAAACAGATAAAGATTTTGAAAGATCACATGAAACATTTCTTAAGGAAGATAGCCTTTATTTTAAAATCATTTTTATAAAACCATTTCAAAATCCTTTTCTTATAAAGAAATATTTACAATTTTATATAAAACATATCTTAAGGAAAATATATTTTCCATGATGAAAAATTATTTTTAAAACTTACAACATTTTGAAAACCTTTTTCTTTTAAAATAGGTTTGAAAAATTATAAAGGAAGCTTTAAAATATTTTGAAAACCATTTTATTTGAAAATACCTTGAAAAATCATAAAGAAAGCTTAAAAACATTCTAAAAACATTTTTATTTGAAAATAATTTGAATAACTAAAAAGAAGGCTTGAAATCATTTGAAAACCATTTTCTAGAAAATGTATTTGAAAAATTATAAATAAATCTTGAAATCATTGAAATCCTTTTCTTGGAAAATAACCATTTGGAAACATATAAAGGAAGATTTAACAATCATTTAAAACACTTTTTAAACATATTTTTTTGAAAACCTTTTTATTTGAAAAACAATTTAAATTAAAAAAATTTATAGAATATTAGGAAAAAAATTTATTTAAAAATAACCTTGTAAACATATAAATGAATCTTCAAGGAAATGATGGTCATGATGGTGGGTAAGTCCGTACATGCCGAACATTCCTTTTGTACCTTAAAAGTTTATAAAAGTGCCTTGATATAAAAATGATAATAAGATTACTTTTAAAAAAAACTGTAAAAAGGTAAAACATGGGTAAAAATTTCCTTTAAACATGATAGGATAATAGTAAAACATTTTTGAAAACGTTTTAAAAAAACACAGTTTTTAAAGAATATAAATTACTGAACGAAAGGAGAAATAGAGTCAAATATTCATAAATTTTTTTCTTAATTATATTAAGAACAAAAGAGTGGTAAAATGGTACTAATACATGAATAAATTATGAATATGCAGAGGGGAATAAAATTCATGAGTGATCTTGAGATATGGATAATAAGATTTTATCAATGGAAACATAATCATAAACTATCTCGATAAATAATGACATTGTTTCAATAAACTCTTACCACTTGGTAACTTTGAATTATACTACCTATGTAATAAAATGGAATTAAATTAATATTAAAATATCATGAAAATAATTATGTTCATGATATAACAAGTCAAATGGAATTATATATACCTTTTAAAATATTATAGGTGCATAACATGACATGTGTCTCAAAGAAGGCAAATTGAGACATAATTACTTTACCGATTTGGTAACTTTTGAAACATAAAACCCATAAAATAAATATAATAAAAAATATATATAGATATCCATAAATTTAATTATAAGAATCATCTAATACATACATGGGTAGTAAACACACCACATGTAAGAAATAGATGGTGAACATGGCTTGTGTCTCATGGAAAATAAAAATGAGATGAGAAAACCCTTACCTTAAGTCTTGACTCTATTCACACTCTTTAAAAAATTCTATATAATAAATATAAGTTTATTATACATATAAAACATAAGAATATTATTATATATAATACCATATATTATTTTATTATGACTTTATATTACCCATTTATTAACAACTCAATGTTAATGTTACATTTCAGGTAATAATCGCTTTGTTTTTCTCTTGTGTTTTGATTTGTTATATTTTTGGTCCTCATAGTTATATCATCATATCAGAAATTTAAACCATGATATAAATGTCATATATATTTATTATATAATTATTTATATAAATCTATAAAATACATAAATATTAAAGTAAATACACCGTCCATAGAGATGGTAGGTTGTACGTACACATGAATGCTATTTCCGTTTTACTGTTGTATTGAAAGAAAGAAAGTAAATGAAATATATGTATATATAAATAATATAATTAAATTAGAATTATTATTTAATATATATCATATAATTTTACTAAACCCATCATTGATACATTCCATGTAAAGTGTGAATGAATCACATCGCTTTGAGGAGGCAATAGTCCACACTTCCACAAACAAAGTTATTGTATTTACACAAAATGGAAAGTATGAAGATATATTTTATATAATAATTAAATATGAGTAAATAAATCATAAATATCATATATATAATATAAAAATAGAGTTTTCATCATAATTCCCAACCATGATATGTGGTAAAGGAAAAATGAACAACATCATTTCATGAGGTGGTAGTTCGTCGTACACAAGAATGTTAAGTTCGTTACCCATTAGATGTATGTGTGTGTAAGTGTAGGTAAAATACTTAGAATAAAAAAAATATAAAAATATTTAGGATACTAAGGTTATTATATAAGCATTTAATAAGAATATTTTATGGGGTTAAGAAAGAAAATGAATTAAAGGAGCTTGAGGAAGGCTGTTACCACTTCTTTGAGTAACTCCTTTTGGTTTGTACCAAAGGGCTTCCTTGGATGGATTTATGACCAAATATAGAATTATAGGATAAAGGTAGGGATTTTGGTAGCTTATTTGAGTATATTTTTGGATATATAAAGGTATTTATAGGTGTGAATAAGTGGGAGGGGTGAGTGCCTTTTTTATATTGGAGGTGGAGTGACATTCTTGTAATTTTTTGAAAAGGGAATCCCACACACATTTTTCCCATGAAAAGTGGCTCCAATATTAGAAAAAATTCTAGAAAAGGTATTATAGGGTATATATATGTCCATAAAATGGATTTTGGAAAATTTTCTAGGTAATTTTGGACCTTAAGTTTAAGGTTTAGTCTCTTATTAAGCTTAATTTTACCTTAATCGTGGTAATTAATTTTAATTAAATTCACTAAAAAATTAGGTAAAAAACTAAGTTGAAATAATTAGATATTATAAATTATTCTGATTCCAAATATTGAATCTATTTTTTCAAAATTATAATCACATAATTAGAAGAAATTAAATTAAATTTAATCCCATATATGGGGCGATGATGTGGGTTTTTAAAGTAAAAACGTTCAGAAGTTTGAAGAATTTTAATATCCAATTTCAAAGTGAAATTGATTCCAATTATCTAAATTGGATTAATTTTTTTATAACTTATCTAATTAAAAATTAAAACCAATCAAAAATATAATTTAACCTTATAATAAATTATATGAAAAAGCAGTTTTGAATTAAAATTTAGTGTTCTTCGCTATTCATAAAAAAATGAAACTTCTAAAAAAAATAAAAAAAATTCACCCAAAGTAAATTTTGATATTCTGATTTCAAAAATGAAATTTATTTTTTCAAATAAAAATTATAAAATTTTCAAAAATTATATTTAAAATGGGTTCTCTAATAAAAGGCAGTAAAATTATCTTTTAAAAAAATACATCTTTTTATTCATAAAATTGGTTTTATTCTTATCTTATGGTTATAAAATATATTATATGAATGAAAAAAAATTTATTGAATATATAATATATTAAAAACATTCATAAATAGTGTTTTGTTTAATTTATTGAGATAAAATGGTGTTTATACATAGAATAGTATTTTTCTTAGAAAATGAATTTCTTTATTTTCAAATAGTTATTACTTTCATTTCTAGATAAAAGGGTTAATTTTATTCACATGTTTAAATAATATTTTTTTCATAAATTCCATCATAATGTCTAGGTTACAACTATAATAATATTTAACAATAGCATTAATATAATTATGTAGTTTGGTAAAATTATGTCTTACGCGTAACACAGGCTATTGAAGGAAATTGACATTGCATGTGACACAAGCCAAACATTGTGTTTCATATACCAAAAGATAATATAAGTTTTGTGTGTATTGAAGATTAAATTTGTGTTTCATGAAACTCAATCCAAACATTGTGAATTCATATAAAAAAATCTATATTTAGAGTTGTGTGAAATGAAAAATATCAAATGATTAAATTAATTTGAAAAAATATATTTCACAAAATCTTTGGGTGTTACATTCTACCCCCCTTAAAAATGAATTTTCTATCAATATTCATATGGGTTATCAAATTTTAAATACCTAAAAATTCCTTTCATAGAAACCCACATCCTAAAAATGAATACTAAAACATCCTTTTAAGAAGAAAAGTTAGAAACATAACGATTACCCAAAGTACCACATAACTAGTTTTCCACATAGGAGAACATTGGTGGCATGTGAAAATATATAATTGGAGGAAAATCATAAATATTTATAGGGATAGATTGAGGTCATCAATCTAAAATAAGTGAATTATAAATGGGAAGTTTAGGGCCTCAAAGTCATAAATCTATGATGACTTAAGAGGCTACTAGTTTGAAAAAAATTAAGGTATTAAGACAACATTTTATTTGTATTTTTTTTCTTAAAGTTGAATTATTTTCATGAAAAGATATACTTTCATGATTTCAGGACAACCTCAATCTTTGTTGTTCCTTGATCAATTTCCACTTCATCTCTTATTTTAAGACATAAAGGTGAATTTTTCTTTCCCAAAGCATTAATATATCATGAGATCCACAAATACAATGATAGGTAATTCCATATATCACATAAAAAAGATTATCACAAGTTATCAAATATGCATAAATACACATATGAAGAGATAATAATTTAATCTCTAAAAACTCATCTGAAGTTTAACATAAAACATTCCATAAATGGTTAAACTTATAATCCCTATAGATGATGAAAACAAAAAACTTTAGACATAAAGTCACTAAATAAGCTTAACATTAGTCCCCATATACCATAAAGTAGCTCTTGGTTGTCACATTACAAACATGTGAATACCTTCATTGTATATTCTCTCGAAACATGGTAATGACCTAAATTACCAGAAATCCTCTTCAAAAACATGAATTCTTCCTTATTCCAAAAATTACTGGATATATTCCTTAAATCCAAGAAGTTATAAAATTCATCCATGATAACATAGACTACTTTTTCAATAAATAATTTATCAGTTCTGAGGTAATTAGTACCATACAATTTTCTTATTCATATCCAATATATCTTTATTCAAACATCATTATCTCAACATTAAGAATAAATTAAGGGTTACCTTACCTTAATCAAAATATCACCTTTCCATGAAATCACTTTTCTACCTCACCAACACCATTTAGTATACCCTTTAAAATTTTCAATAAAAAACTTATACTGAAAACAATTATATATTTCATGATTTTTATAACATAATATTTGAATTCCAAAATAGAAATACTTCATTCATCCAACTTTATTCACAAACAATTTATTAATCTTCATCATATTATTCCTTAATACCCCTTTTATAAAATATGAAATAAAAATCATTCCTTAAAATTTATCACAATAAATTTAATAATTCTTGTAAACAATACTATTAGAATAACACATACCTTTCATATGTCATTCATGGTCTCTTCATTGTCAGCATAAAAACCATTACTTATACCACCTTGCAAATTATCTTCATGAGCCTTCCAATTAGGACAATGATTTTCATAATGCTCATAATTTCCAAATTTAAAGTAGTAATTAATTGATAATAACATAGGGGGAAAATATTCCCATCCATTGCGTTAATTGAGCTTTTCATTTTCCCTTTATAGTTACTTTCTTTGTGTACTTCCTTTCCACAGTCGAAACATCTTCCTATTCCTCTAAGACATTAAATTGGGTGCTTCTTACTATATTCTCAAAATATAGGAAACTGACTTTTCTTTCCTCCATGGTATCCATTAATTGAAATCTTAACGAACATATTCCTTCTCTTCTTTGGTGAGTCCAAGAGTTGATTAAGCTACACATTGTTAATCATGTTCAGTGAAAACTGATTAGGCATGATTGCGAAGTCCTTCAATCTAGTGATCATCCCACTTAACTTCTCATCATCGATTTATTCACCAAATTGATCATTAAATTAGTTCCACTTATTTATTACCATTTACTTAAAACAAAAAGCATAGAGTTAGAAGCAATTTTCATAGTGAGGAACCACATAATCATGAAAAACCACTTATAGAATATATAAGTTATGATATATTGTTTAATATATGAAACCTTAGGTTTATACTAGGTTATTCATAGCCAAATTATTTTAAATACTTCATGATGGTTTGTGAAGAGTTTGTGAATTCTAAAATTATATCCTCTAGGAGTGTCAAACCAAGTGCATAGTAAGACTCATTGTCCTATACCAAGTTATACTCAAGTAAAGCCCGATGCACTTTGTCAGAGTTGATACTCCTAGGTATATATGTTCTAGAACCACATCCACTTATATTATCCAAATAGGGATATATTTACAATAAACCAATCACTATATCCTTTACCAAAATTCCATGATATTTTCTTATACTTTCCCTTATCCTTATACTTATCCTTAGACATGTCCTTATAGTTCTCACTATGGTTTTCTCATCCTAGTTTCCAATTGTTGACTAAATATTTTCTTTAATACCAACTATAACAAACCATTATTAACATACACAAACATTACATAATTTTTGTATAATACTTAAAACATTACACAAATAAACTCCCAAATACTGTATTAGTTTAGTGCCTTTGGAAACATGGAAACGTAAACACTAGTACATGAGTGAGATACATTATCTCTCACTAGGTTCTACAAGACTAGAATCCCTATTAGACATATTATACATAAAATATATCTTCATAACTTGGGAAAGCAAACATAAAAATGGGTGAGCTAAGATGATCAGTAAGGGTAAACAAGGGAGACATGTAAACATAAACACGAGCATAAGGGTATGAGAATATAATCATAACATTATAAGATCATACCATACATATCAAAGATAATAAACATGAATCATGGAATCACGATTAATAGTTCATAAGAAATGAATCATAAGTGAAACATGAAAATAATTCATGAAATCATAAAATAGGAATAAGACATGGAATTGTGGCATACACATAAACATGTAATATCATTCCCTATAATTCAAGACACATTTCTAGAACTTATTAGGACACTTCATGGGGACTACACCTACTTGGAGGGACACAACACCATCCCCATTCATAACCATTTCTTTACAAGGTATTGGTTTTCCCAATCTTCCCATAGTGGATTAGGTTTTCCCATCTTCCCATAGTGGATCAAATCTCCCCATCTTCCCATAGTGGATAGGGTTTTCCCATATTCCCATAGTGTATTGGGTTTCCCCATATTCCCATAGTGGATCAATTTTTCCCATATTCCCATAGTGTATTAAGCCTACCAAGTTGTATCCCATCATTATATCATGAGATATAAATATTTACCCATTGAATTGAATGGTGATATAAGTCCCACACATCTCATAATGAAATTAGACATAAATATTCCACAAGATAATAAAACATGAATCATATCATTACCTATGGAAAAGAGATAGGTATCATATAATCATTTCATCAAATCATAACCCATAAAAAGAAGCAGGTTTCAAGAACATATAACATGTGGAAGAGAAATGGGTGTTATAAACATTATTCCATCAAAACATAAACCATTAAAGAAAGAATATAAATGGAAATCTTGGATCATATCCACAATAAATAATAAACTATAACAGATCATGTAGTATTATATGGATAAGAATTTTGAAAGATCACATAAAACACTTCTTAAGGAATATAGCCTTTATTTGAAAATAATTTTTATAAAACTATTTCAAAATCATTTTCTTATGAATAAAGCTTTATAATTTTACTTAAAACATTTCTTGAGGAAAATATATTTTCCATGATGAAAAAAACTTTTTAAAACTTACATAATTTTGAAAACCATTTTATTATAAAATAACTTTGAAAAGTTATAAATGAATATTAGAAATATTTCGAAAACCTTTTTATTTAAAAACACATTGAAAACTCATAAATAAATATTGAAAAAAAATTAAAACCTTTTTAGTTAAAAATAATTTTAAAACATAAAAATAAGGCTTTAAATAATTTAAAAACTATTTTATATAAAATTTCATTAAAAAATTATAAATAAATATTGAAATCATTGAAATCATTTTCTTGGAAAATAATATTTTGAAAAAATATAAAAGAAGCTTTGAAAATCATTTAAAATATTTTTTAAACATAATTTTTTTAAAACATTTTTCTTTGAAATAAACTTTAAATTCAAATTTTTTCCATAATATTTGAATTTTTTTTTCTTTAAAAATAACCTTTAAAAATTACAAAGTAATATTAAAGGAAATGACGGTCATGATGACGGGTAAGTCCATACATGCCAAATATTCCTTTTTCACCTTAAAAGTTTAGAAAAGTGCCTTGATCGGAAAATGAAAAGAATATTACTTTTAATTTTTTTTAAAAGGTAAAACATGGGTAAAAATTACCTTTGAACATAATTGGATAATATTAAAACATTTGTGAAAACATTTTTAGAAAACATGGTTTTGAAAGAACACAAATTTTCGATTGAAAGAAGAAAAAATTCATATTTTCATAATTTTTTTTCTTAATTATCTTAAGTAAAAAAGCGTGAAAAAATGGTAATAATGCATGAATACATCATGAATACATATATGAAAATAAAACTCATGAGTGATCTTGATATATGGATCATAATATTTCATCAATGGAAGAAAAATCATAAACAATCTTGATAAACAATGAGATTGTTTCAATAAAATCTTACCACTTGGTAACTTTGAATTATACTTCCCATGTAATAAAATGAAATTACATGAAGATAAAAATATCATTAATAGAATTATATTCATTATATAATATTTCAGATGGTAGTATATACACCTTTCAAAAGAATATAGGTGCATAACATGACATGTGTCTCAACAAAGAAAACTTGAGACAAAATTACTTTATCGATTTGGTAACTTTTGAAACATGAAACCCATGAAATAAAGATCATAAAAATAAATTTAAATACCAATAAATTTAAGTATAAGAATCATATAATATATCCATGTTCAGTAAAAAAACTACATGAAATAAATAGGTGGTGGACATGGCTTGTGTCTCATGGAAAATAAAAGTGTGATAAGAAAACCCTTACCTTAAATATTGAATCTCTTCATACTCATTCAAAACTCTTGTATAATAAATATAAGTTTATTATAAATCTACCAAATAACTATATTATTATAGATAATACCATATATTATTTTATAATGACTTTATATAACCCATTTATTAACAAGTCAATGTTAATGTTACGTTTCAGGTAATAATCGCTCTGTTTTTTTCTTGTGTTTTGATTTATTATATTTTTGGTCCTCATAGTCATATCATGATCTCCAAAATTTAAAAAATGATATAAATATCATATATATTTATTATATAAGTATTTATTGTAATCTATAAAAGATACAAATATTAAATGAAATACAATGTTCATAGAGAGGGTAGGCCATACATACACATGAATATTGTTTAGTATATATAATATCATTTTAGTAGAATTATTATATCATATATATCATATAAGTTCAATAAAACCATTCTTAATACATTCCATGTAAAGTATTAATGAATCACAATGCTTTGAGGAGGCGGTAGTGCACACTTCTAAAAATGAAGTTATCGTATTTACACAAAATGGAAAGCATGAAATTATGTTTTATATAATGATTATAGAAGAATAAATAAATTATAAATATCATATATATCATATAAAAATATAGTTTCCAAAATAATTACTAACCATGAGAGGTGGTAAAGGAAAATAAAACAACATCATTTTGTGAGGTGATAGTTTACTCTACACAAGAACGGTAAGTTCATTACCCATTAGATGGATGTGTGTGTAAGTGTAGGTCGAACCATTAGAATAAAAAAATATAATAATATTGATAATAATGATTTTATTAAATAATCATGGAATAATAATATTTTAGGGGGTGGAGAATGAAATAAAGAAAAGGATCTTGAGGAAGGATGTTACCTATTCTTTGGGTAACTCCTTTTGGTTTGAACCAAAGGGCTTACATTGATAGATTTCTTCCAAAAGGGAGGATTATAAGATGAAGGGAGGGAATTTGGGATCTTATCTGAGTATATTTTTTTTGTGATCCAAAGGGATTTAGATGCTTGAATAAGTGGGAGGGGTGTGTGCCTTTTTATAGTGGAAGAGTGACATTCTTGTAAATTTTTAAAAAGGGAATTCCAACCATATTTTTCCCATGTAAAGTGGCTCTAATAATAGACCCAATTTTATAAAAGGGAGTTTAGGGTATAAATATTTCCATATAATGGAAGAAATTACTTTAAATTTAATCCTGTAGATGGGACAACAATGCGGGGTTTTAAAGTAAAAATGTACAAAAGTTTGTTAAGTTTTTATATCCATTTTCAAAGTGAAATTGACTCCAATGAAGTAAATTGGATTATTTTTTGTATAATTTATATAATTAAACATTAAAATAAATAAAAAATATAATTTAAAGTTAAAAATAAATTAGATGAAAAATCAGTTTGAATTAAAACTCAGTGTTCTTTACTATTCATTAAAAAATGAAACTTCTCAAAAAAAAAAAACAAAAAATTCACCCAAAGTAAATTTTTATATTAAAATTTATAAAATAAACTTTATTTTTTCAAATAAAAATTATAAAATTTTCAAAAATCAGATTTAAAATGGGTTCTCCATTAAAAGGTTGTAAAATTAACATTTTAAAAAATACATCTTTTTATTCATAAAATTGGATTTATTCTTATATTATTCCTATAAAATATATTATATTAGTGTTAAAATATTTTTTTAATATATAATATATTAAAAAAATTCATAAATAGCAGGTTTTTTTAATTTATTGAGATAAAATTTTGTTAATAAATAGAAAATTAGTTTTCTTAAAAAAAGAATTTATTTATTTTCAAATAGTTCTGACTTTCATTTTTAGATAAAAGGGTTCATTTTATTCACATGTTTAAATAAAATCTTATTCATAACTTCAATCCTAATGGATATGTGATAACTATAATAATATTTTAACAATAATATTAATAGTATGTTGTAGTTTTGTAAAACTAGTTCTTGCGTGTAACACATGATATCAAAGGAAATTATAATTACATGAAAAACAAGACAAACATTGTGTTTCATGTACCAAAAGATAATATAAGTGTTTTTTTATTGAAATATTAACTTGGTGTTGCGTGAAACATAATCCAAACATAGTTATTTTATATAACACAAGCTATATTTAGAGTTTTATGAGATGAAAAATATCAAAATATTATATTAATTTGAAAAAAAATTCAAAAAATATAGGGGTGTTACATTTACAATATCAATAAATAAATTAGGGAAATATACTCAGTTGAAATATAAAATTTTTTCTTTTAATCAATTTCCACCACTGTCCCATCTTTTTCTTGAAATGATGGGTATTTAAGATGTATTTTTTTAAGCCTGAAGAATTAAAATAAACTTCTAACGGATCACATAATAAAAAAAAGGATAAAAATATATTCCACCTATCTTTAAACATTTACCAAAACTGAAATACTTACCACAAGGTATGATAATACCCAAAATTTATAATCCTTTATACAAAGAAATAATACATTTTACTTCAAAATTTCCACACTAACACCAAAAGTTCAACTTAGATTATTTCACATATAAATAAACCTACATAAAAAATAACCTCAATAACCTCAACATTAAAGAAAGATTTAAACTCAAAGGTTATCTCATAACCTACATATTACACCTCTAAAAATGTAATAAAATTATTTCCAATCAAGCATTTATGTTAAACCTAAATATTGTATATACCTCAACCCAATAAAACGTCTCTTTAAATTTCATTAAAAACCTTAAAATCACAAAAATTATAAAAGATTTGATTCTATAATATGGTTTCCAAAATCAACTTAATATTTATCCATAAAATCATTTAAGTAAAAATAATTCATACTAATTGGAATATCTTATAGGCTAGTGATAGGCGCAACACCCTTTTCACCCTTCAGTTGTGGGTTTAATACCCATGACCTTTCCAGATGACTTTAAAATTATTCACAAAAAATATAAAATCATTATTCCTCAAATAAATTTTTCTCTAAAACAAATACTAAACCAAAGGGTGGTATTCCCTTAATTTTCTTCCAAAATAGCCTTAATTATGACAAAATCCCATCACATAAAACCTAAAAGGGGAATATATGCCTTTAAATTTATGATCAATATTAGACTTATCAACCCAATACACTTTAGGTTTGTCAAACCAGGTGTTCATTAAGGAAAAAAAACCATTCACCAGAATGATGACCAAGATATACTTGACCAACTCTTTTTGGGGTTATTACCCCTATATGAATCTGTACCAAAACTACTTCCACTTATAGTATCCATACATGGATGTATTTTTAGGAAAACCACATAATCTCTACCTTACCAAAACATTAGTATGTTATCATATACTTATAATTACCCTCAATATTATTCATAGGGTTTTGTTTCTTAATATATTTATTCAGAAATCTAGTTCCCAAGGTTTGTACAAAACATCCTCTGATACCAACTATAAAGACCTTGACCCTAATATCCCATAACCGATGATTAATTTATCATATTGAAAATATATTCAAGGAATAACATACTAAAGGACTAAATAATTTATTAGTCTTGGTAAAATATACACATAATTGAATCTCATAATACATTTTAAAACATAAAATATAAAACATTGTGAAATTAAATATTCTATATCCTTGAACTCATTCAAAGATTCCTTATTTGTATCCTAGGAAAAGGAAACAGAATAAGGGTGATATTAGAT
Source organism: Viscum album (assembly GCA_963277665.1). Classification (NCBI taxonomy): domain Eukaryota; kingdom Viridiplantae; phylum Streptophyta; class Magnoliopsida; order Santalales; family Viscaceae; genus Viscum; species Viscum album. The sequence continues at coordinate 990,932,444 of OY728152.1, read as the reverse complement.
TCTTATTAATGGTTATGTAAAATTCAATATATCATGAGTAAATAAGGAACAATCAATAAGGAAAGATAAATAACTGAAAACACATGAAATTTAATCAATAACATGAGCATGAAGAATAATTTGACATGAGTAAATTAATATCATATGATTCCATAAAAATAATCACAAGAGATTGAATAATATCCATGAATATTATTAAAAATAATCATATGGACATAAATAAATTATTTCATAATGATGGAATGCATAATTTCAGACACTTGAAACATACTATTGAGGCCCTATGCCAAGATAGTTTAAACTACGGGTAGGCATACAACGATACCCATTTAATAAGCCTATAAAGCTAGTTTGACTCATGATAAATATTGATTCATAAATTTGATATGTAATTATGGTCCCCAATTTTCACTTAATAAGTCCAATGCATTAATCATATGAAAAACAATACAAATTAATCAACATGCCTTATTAAAACATTATATGTATAGGAAGAACTAGTATACAAAATATCAATACTTTCCCCAGTCAAACTAATCATAAACCATCCAGATAAAGGATAAGGATGATATAATTATAACATATTATTATTGGATAATAAAAGTGTTGTTTTAATTTATTAATAGATACCATAAAAATATTATTAAAAACATTCTTAAGAAAAATACCCCTTTCACTTTGAAAATCACTTTTTTAAAACTAAAAAATTCCAAAATATTAAGAAAAATATTTTATTTGTAAATATTAATGGAAAATTTTAAATTAATATTAAATATAATGAGTTTTCATGATGGTGGGAAAATTTATTTCATTTCAGGTATGTTAAAACAAAGATTACTTTCACATTTTCAGTAAGAAGTCAAAAAATTCCTTATTCAAAAAATAAAAAAAAAGATTCTTTTTATTTTTTTAAAAGTAAATAATGGGTAAAAATGAATTTAAAAAATCATATTGTAATATTAAAAAAATTCTTGATAACATTTTTAGAAAACATGGACATATTAGAAAAATACTTCTGATTAAATAGGAAATAAAGTCTATTTTTCTTAATAATATTTTTTTATCTTTTAGTACTTAAAAGATGAAAATGAAATGAGAAATTATAATTTAAAAAAACAAAAAGAGGAAAAGAATATATACTGGTTTTAAGATATAAATATCATATAATTCTCCCAGTGGATACTTAAACATAAACTTTTTCGAATAATGATGAGATTGTGAAATAAACACTTACTATTGTGGTAACTTTTGAATCATAACCCCCATGAAGGAAATAACTTCAAATGAAACATTAAATATAATTAATATAAAGGTATTCATGATATATAATATAAAAGGGCCAGTATATAAACCACATAAAATAAATAAGTGGTGAATATGACATATATATTATAGAAGTAAAAGTGAGATGAGAAACCCTTACAGTGATCATAATATTAAAGTGAGAATTAACTAATGGGGTGATTATGTGTATCAAATTTAAATCCACAAAAATACTGGTGTAAATAAAAAATAAATCAAAAAAAGGTAATTTCACACATAATATTGACATAATATAGTCAATGAAGAAGTGATTTAACCCAATGAAAGGAGATTGAGTTAAAAAACCATTACCACTTAGTAACTTTCAAGTCAAATACCCTAGGACGAAATAATTAAAATTGAAACTTAAAATACCATTATGTATGAAGGATTTATGATATTATATATAAAAGGTTAAATATATACACCATATAAAATAAATTAGGTATATAATAATAAAATATGCCTTAATGAAGAAAAATTGAGATGACATTCCTTACCTTAGATTAGAATCATCACATTCATTATTTATCTTCCTAGATAATAAACTTATGTTATTTATTTAATTTCATAATAATTTTTTTCAATTTTATTATTCATTTCATTTTATTTAATACAGATTTATATTTATTTACATAATCAATTAAGTTCACATTAAACGTTTTGACGATATTCGGTTCATATATCCAAATTGACTTTAGTAGGTTGACTATGGTAAACGAGGAAATTTTCCCTAATATATAGAATAATAATCATGAAATAATTTTAATTTTTATACATTAATTATAATTTTTAAAACCATCCATTAAATATGGTTATTAAAAATGAACTACATTACAATCATGGATATGACATGCCATATATACACATGAGTAACATTTCCATTTTTCAACAAACATGATGTAAATAAGGTAAGTATTATTTTATCTTTATAGAGTTATAATTATATCATAAATATTATATTATTTATTTAAATACACTTATATATACCATCCATATGATGCAGTAATGAAAAATGAAACACATCACTTTGTGGAGGTGGTAATCCACACATACACACAAACGACGTTATCATATTTCAATGGATGGAAAGGTAAAAAAATATATGATATATTGATTTTAAATAATTATAAATATTTCATGAATATAATATATATCACACCTAGATTTTTTTTCCTTTGTATTGTGTTATCTTTTGGCTCTTAGTTTTTCTTCTGAGTTCCAGGTGTTCCATATTTAAATTTTATGTTTTAGAGGTTTTGGGTGCTTTTGTTTAGACCTATTCTTGGTTAGTGTGAAAGGTATGAGGATGAGGGGGTTTTGAAAATGAGTTTTTAACACTCCTAGTGGAACTTTTTTACGGGGTATTTTTTTGGGTGGTTTACCCCTTGAGTTATGAGAGTTTTGGGGTGAAAAGGATATTTTTGGGGACTTTTTCTAGGTTGCACAATTAGGGTGTAACGACCCAAAGTTTCATTAATGGAAAATACCTCTTGATATTATTAAATGTATCTTTATATAATTTTTTTTATAAGATTTCAAATTCATTGGTTTTATGTTAATAATTTTTGACCGTTGCTAATATAGCTGTTGAATAGTGATCACATGATTAGTATAAATATAGGACTTTAACAAATCCAATTTACTCAGACAAAAGAAGCGATGGCCTCGTCCAGTAGAATTGCTCCATACGAAGCCCATTTGTCGGAGCTCGGAAAAGATGTGGCATCCTTAGGCTTCACTCTTGACTAAGCCCAAGATGAGCTTCATCATGTCAAGCTCGAACGTGATCGTCTATGGGAAAAGTGGAAGTTGATTGAAATTACCACTCAAGCGATGTTATCTGAGCCACCCCAAGAGTCTGTCACCATCGCACACCTTACCCTTAGGTCTTATGTGGTTGTTTTAAGGGGTTATGTAAAAAATAAGTAGAACTATGTTCATGTACATTATTTTTTGTATATAATAATTAATATAATTTCTAGTCATTTTTGATACATTGTAAATAGTTTTTAAAGTACAAATGGTGTTTTTAGTTATTATTTAATTAAGAAATCTATTTTATTAAATTAAGGGATTTTTGAATTAAATAATATTTTAATAAAATAATAATATTATTATTAAATTAATTTTTACTAAATATAAATGATTTATAATTTTATGAATGCAATTAAATTTTTTATTAAGGTTTGAAATCCATTTCTGTCAAAACCCGTGAATTTTTGATAAATGTCGGTTTTTATTTTAAAAGTGAAAATTAACATATTTAGAAAATTATTTAGATAAAATAAATGTTATTTTTGGAATCAGGACGTCGAAATTATCCAACGGTGAATTTTTCATAATTTTCTGAGACAGTCAATTTTTTGGGTAAAAATTAAATACCGTTTAAATATATAATGTGTTTTATGACATCATAATGACCCAATAGTGATTTAATAAAATACTATAATCTTTATTTTCGGAAAATATATGTTTTAACATTAAAATAATGTGATTTTGGGTTTGTTTGACTTACTTTTCAAGCATTAATGGACCCCTCAAGACTTATTCAACACTTTGCCTTTTTAAATTATTTTCCATGGGAGTGTGACTCACCTCCACATAAGCAACCTTATTATTTTAAGAAGTTCGGACTTTTTCCTTATAAAATATTGTTTTCCTCTTCCCTTTTCCAAAAACCATGGGCAAAAACCATGATATGGTTTGTGGTTTGGATTAATTTAATATAAGGGGTCCCAAACCTAAATAATAAAGAATTCCCTCACCTTTCCTATATAAACCCACCCAAGATCCCACTTCCTCCTCACTCAAAGCCTTTTAAGTTCATCTAAAATCTGCCCTACTCTCTCTAGAATCCTCCCAAGGTTCCCCAAGCTCCTAAGAATCCTCTCACAAGCCTCTCTCTAGCCTTTGGAAGCACACTTCCAAGTAAGGGTTTTTTCTTCCTTTCTCTTTTTTGTCCAATTTTCTTTAAGTTGTTTTGCCCATTTAATTTCAATTATGAATGTTGGGGTATGGTTTTTCACCTCCCTCATACTTCCCTCTTTATTTTTGAATTATGGGAAACCCCTTTATCTCTCATTAAATTCCTCCCATGTACACCCGTTACGATGCCAAAATTCCAAAAGGAACTTCTCTCTCCTCTTTTATATTCAAGCAATACCTTTGTATCATGAATCTAAATTGCATTACAATTGTTGGGACATGTATCTATATGACCTACTTACTGTCCATTACATGTAAATATGATGAGTAACCCCTTTCTCTCTCATCAACCATTTTTATGAATTCTTATGTCACGCCGTTACGCTGCCGAAATCACATCAATTTTCTAAGCCAATGTCATTGTGTAGTGAATACCATGCCCATTTCTCCATCAAGGGTATTCACATTTATGAAAATTTACTTATTGATTTTAAAGTTTCATGTATTAATTCAACATTAATTTATCATGGAATAAATTATTATGTTTTATGAATCCATGTTTTATGATCCATGTGGAACACTTTTGCATGAAATGAAATGTTTAAGAAGGGTGCGCCCTTATAGCACTCCAATGCATTGGGTAAAGTATAGTATCGTGATATGTCATGTGCAATGAGTTTTGACTCATGCTAATTCAAATGCAATGAGGGTTTACTCATGCTTTATGTGCAATAAGGATTTACTCATGCTCCATGTGCAATGGGCCTTGGCTCATGCTGATTCCATGTTAAGTGTTGTTGCCACATTTCCATGTTATGATTATCATGATTTATCATGACTTTATGTTCATGTTTTTCTTATGCTCTATTGATATGCCTATTGTCTAATATGTATTGTACTCCTCATGTTATTCCATGTGTACTCCCTTACTGGGCTTTATAGCTCACCCTTTTCTTATGCATGTCCTTAGGTTATCCCATGCAATGCTGAGTACGAAAGAATGTAGTGGTCATGTAAAGGAAGTTTTCAATAAAGATGTTGTATTTAATGTTTTAAGTTTTTATGTAATGATACTAAGCCCCAAAGACACTAAACCTCTCGATCTTCCTTGTTGTATCAAGTGAAGTTTTATGTAATAAATCATGTTTAAGTTGTAATAAAAAGAAGGGTTGTCATATAGGGAGTACAATTTGTTTAACCCTGTAGTAAGTGTGTAGGGGGTTTCAAAATTTACACATGGTTTAAAAAACCATGAAGTCTAAGTGTGAAGCCTATCCAATACTAGACAGTGGCAGATTGAACAGTTTGTGCACAGTTTGTCAAACCGCGTGAGCTAACTGTGCAACCCCCTAAAGAAAGGGTATTTTGGGGGTTTTCCTTATTTTTAATTCAGGTTTCTCACCTTGTAACCCCCATTAAAAACCCTCCACCCTATACTCCTTCCATGGAGGTTTTTTTCACCTCTAAGCCCCTTGATGTGAGATTCAAGGTGTTTTTATGGTGATTCTTCACCCACATCAAAAGGTTAGGGTTTTATTATTCTACTCTCTTGATTTCCTTCCATTTTACTCTTCTTACCTAACCCTAGGGGCCATGATAGCCAATTTTATTGGATATTTTTTCTTATTATTTGGGTTTTTTCCTTCTTAGTTCTCCTTGATGTTGGACTTAGCCTCCCTTGGGTGCAGTTGAGGTATGATTACAATTTAACAATGTTTTCCAAAAGGTTCTTCATGTGAGGTAGGTGGTTCCATCTATAAACATTTTTTGATGAGTTAATTTACTTGATTAATTTGTTTAGAATATTATTTGAATTATATATTGGGTTCAAAAGTTGTTTTTAAAGATATTAACATCTGTTTGATTTTTATATGGAATGTTTATGTAAAATGGGGTGTGTTTTTGATGTAGACCCATTTGGTATTACTTGGTGGTGCTTTAAAACTTGTGAAATTGGTTTATTAAATGATTTAATGGATGGAAATTCTATTTTGGTGTGGTATTAGTGTGTGTTTGATTCTAAAAGGGGGATTTTGGGAATGATTTTGGTGTAAGTACATGTAGTGATTCTTGGGTTTATTTTATAAGTTTCCAAAATGGTTTATTAAATGATATAAGAGGTGAAAATTTTGTTGGAAAACTTTTTTGTTAGGTGTATGTTTTTAAAATGTTTCTTTTTGAAGTTTAAGGGATGTTTGTGACGTGTACATATTTGGAAATGTCTTGTAAAATTGTTTAAATGATTTATTGAATTGTGAAAGATATGTGAAACATTTTTGTGGGATTTTTGGTGTGTGTATGATGTTTAAATGAAATTTGAAGGTGTGATGGTATTTTATAACATGTGAAACAAGATTGAGTAAAAAAGGGAAACCCAAGTATCTAGGTGGGTGGACTAGGGCTAGTATGCCAGTGATCCTATAGTGGACTTGTCCCTATTTCACTTAGAAAGATTGATGATGAAAACACTAACTAATCTACAATGATGTTTAAGGACCACTAATCAATTGGGATCTCCCCTCCTAGTGGCTCGTGCATGAGAATGTTATTGGTTATGGTTACTTTTACACTGATATATGATGTACCTAGATCCCCACAGCTAGCTAGTGCCTAGGGGTGTTACCATGAATGGTTATCATTGATTATATTGTACTTACCATCAACATATAGTGTGTTTGGATGGTAATTTCAGAAACATGTGTGTTTTTCTTAAAATTGTTCATTCTTTAAAGTTTTTTTCTTGAAAAATGTTTTCATTTAAAGTTTTATCTCTTAGAAATTGTCACTTGCATTTTCTGTTTATGAAAACATGCAAGATTTTTATCTTATAATGTTTATATCATGGAATATTTTTTGGGTGTAATCCTATTGTACTTACGCTTACACCCTACTTACACCCTTGGGTGTAAGTTTTCTTGGTAATGTTTGACTTAGGTATGGGTAAAGCTTTCGGTGATGGTGGTTCAGGTTGATAGCTTTCCTTCTTGGTGTGGTGTTATGGAGATGGATTGATGGTGGTTCCCATTACTATGTGGTGGTTTTTTTGGGGATAGACTTGCTGATCCCATTTTTTGTGGTTCTCTTTTATTTTGGTTTTAAACTATGTAACTCAGTTCTGAATTTTTGTTTTGAATTGTTTGGTGTGAATATTCAGATTTATTTTATTGATTTTTGTTGTTGTTTTATGCTTATAAATGAAAGTAAATTGTTCCCAAGTTTTATTTATGACACCTAGGCACTTGTACCAGCCTATGGGGATAGGGAATGCTTTTCGGGCCTTTCCACGAATAGGTTCGGGCACCAGTTCGGATGACAACCTGGCCTGGTTCATGACAAAATGGTATTAGATGATGTTAGATCTTTATAGGACCTTTCTTTTAAAATCACCCTTTGTTACTTTGGGATGTTAAGGTAGATGGATTAAGAGGCTCGAGACTCAAGAGGTAAGAATGAGAAGGATGTCATGAACCCTTGCTCATTCTAATCCTCAGGTTTCTAGGGGAAGTTTATTTTTATGGGTTTCTTTTTTTTAGTATTGTGTGATATTAGGAAATAAAAATGGAGTTAGGAAGTGGCGTCCATGATATTGTAGGTCCTAGAAAACCATGTGGAGCCAAAGACATTTCCCTAATATTCTCTCTATGATGGTGGCATGACTGGCATGTGGCCACCAACCATATGTTCGAGTCACCCATCAACACTAGTTTTCCCTTTGTGAATCATCTGTATCTTCCTTAATTCTGAAAATTTAGTTGTAAAGTCTTGTTTTTGGAATATGAAAAGTTGAAATTAAAATGGTGATGACCTTTTTTTTTCAAAATTGGAAAAAATGGATGTTCATAAATCCCTTTAAGGAAGGATTAAAAAGATGGGTTTTTGTAAAATGACTTTTTTGGGTTGAAATGAAAATGGATTAATGGGATTGGATCTTTATAACCTAAACATGGAGTTTATTGAAATCATTTTTTCTAAAAAAATAGAAATTTGTGTTGACTAGAGTTTCAGAATTCATTCTAAACATGAAGAAATGAGTTTTTAGCCAAATGATTCTTGATGAAATGTGGTTTTTAGAATTAGTGTAAATGTTTTTAATGATATATATTGGTTTTATGGTTATTCATTCTTGTATTCTCAGTTTTTATTTTGAGTTGGTGTGATTTAGATTTAAATTTTGTGGTTTTTGGGTGTTTTCCCTTGGTGCACGGTCAGCACATGGTTTGGGAAACCATGCGTCTTACTCCAGGTAATCATGTGAGCTTTGGTTTTATTCTGGTTGAGGGTACAATACCTACACATAGTTAGTCAAACCATGTATAAAGCATACAGGAATCCACTGCCTCGAGGAAGAACCATATCACATGGTTGGCACATGTTTTTCTAAACTGTGTGACCAAACCATGTAGGTGTACAGGTTTTCTAGTAAGGGGTGCATGGTTGGAACACAATTTGGTAAATTGTGTGGAAAAAACCATGAATAGTGCCCATGTGTCTTAAAAATGTGAAAACTTGGGGTTTATAGAAAATGTTTGTTTGAAAGTGGATATTTGTTTGGTAATTTGTTTTAAATGAAATGGATTGAGATTTCTTAAAATGATTTTTTATGAAATGGAATTTGATAAGTTGCTGAAAAATGTTTTGAATGAGATGAAAAATATTTTTGGATGGAAGTTCATGGGATTTTTTTGAATATGATGAAATGGTTTGTAATGTGAAATTTTAAAATGGTTATTGACTTGGTAGTTAATAAGTAATTGTAAAGTTTCATAAATCTTGATATGTGAAGTGGGTTCGGGTTTTGAAAGTGTGGGTGGAATTTTTTTCTCAGGAAATAGGAAATGTTTTTTTAACCTTTGATACTTCTTTGAGTAATCACATGCATAGATATGAGTTGAAAGTGTATCGATGATGTTATGAGAGGATGAGTGCCCAGTGATGCATGGTTTATGGGTTTTAGGGTGGCATGTGAATGTGCATGTGAGTGAGAATCTATGGAATACCATTGGTGATTTTGAAAATCCACCAAGTTTGATTTGTTTTTCAAAAGTGTTTTAAGTAGGAAATTGTGGTGTTTTTTTAATCCAATTGTCATGTGGATTGTTTTTATATACTTTGTAAGTGTTGTTTATTTGGTGTGATTCCTCTTAATTTAGAGGTTATGTTTATTTTGTGTTTTTAGATTGATTTTTTTGGTATTTTGGTCTGGAAGTAGTGTTTAGTGGGTCTCTAGAAAGGTTTTTAGAATCTTTAAGTTGGTTTCACTTTGTGTTATTTTTTGTTTTATGTGAGTTTTGGTTCATGAGATGGTTTTGATATATCTCTTGGTTTCTCTTTTCCAAGTGTTTTCCTATGGGTGGTCCCCCATTATAAATATTTCTAGTTGATCAACCTAAGGATTTTGTTCTTGAGTTTCAAAAGTTAAATCAACCTCTTCAAAGGATACCCCAACTCGTTTGCTGTAGTAGAGAGATGTTTGGTCTCGATTTAAAGTTCCGTCCTATTTTAGTGTTTCTATTGGTTATAACAGTTTTGTTTGATGGAGTTTTGTGTGTTTATATAGGTTCCTTGTTCATTATGTTCCTTGTTCAGAGTGAGAAGAGTGGAATATGAATCTTACAAGTCATTGTTTGGGTAAAGGGTGTAGTATAAGGATGTGAGTTTCTTAGTGTGCCTTGATCTTCTATTTTTGTTTTGAGTGTCTTATGGCCACTTGTGGCACCAAAATAAGGAGTTATGATTAGGGATTAATAGTTCCTAACTGTAAGGTATTAGATGCTTCATCCATCAGAGCTCCATCCATAGGTCTCATAGTGAAGCTGGTGCATCTTCAGGAATCATGGTGGTGTGGAAAATCTGGTTAAGTTTGTTCCACCACCGTTGCGGTGAGGCAATTCCAGTATTCTATTATGGGTTCTTTGTCACTGTGAATTTCCTCAGGTCACAAAGAGTGTGGTGTAATTAATCATCACACAATGTTTCTAAGTATTCCATCTAGAATACAAGTTTTTGATTTGTTTTCTTGAGTGGTCTGCCCAGGTGAATCAGGTGAGGTCGTGAGTAGGTAGTTTTCAGTTGTGGTTTTAGTGGTCCAATAATTAGGCCCCTTCCCTCCCATCACCTAGTTTTTGTGTGTGTGTGTGTGTGTGGGGGGGGGGTGGTTGGTCCATGTAAAAAGTGTTGGTTCTTTTCCTATCCCCTATGCTCTAGAGTGGGGAGTTTGAATGATTTGTCATGTTCTTAATGGATTGGGTTGATAGGCCACTATGAGGGAGTTCTGGTTGGCCTATGTGGAAAGGCCTAGTTTTTATTCAAGTTAAATTTTAGTTTGGTCATTCTCAGTTGGTCATTAATGGTGGGGATACACACCATGAGTCCCATTGAGTATTTTTTTCTTAAATTGTTATCAAATTCTAGTTTAATTTTAATGGAGGGGAGTCCGTTCGGGCCTCCCCTCTACTAGTGATCTATTTCTGGTTACATCTTAGTTTAATCAGGTTGAGGTGGATTCTTTTAAAGCTTATGGTTTTTCATTTTCCTCCTCAGTTTGGGAAAAATTGGGATTTTTGGAGTATCCCCAATGGTTCTGTTTTAAGTATATTTGTGAAGGTTGTGGCTCTAATTTTATATTGTTTCTCAGGAAGTGGTTCCAGTTTTTTGGTCTATTTCGGACAAGAGGCATAAGTTCTATTTCACTTTGTGGGATGTTTTTAGATCAAGGGGTTGTATATTGTGGTTTTGATAATCCTTAGTCATTGGTCGATCAACTGGAAAGTTTTTTGGATTTCTGGGGGTGGAAAGAATTAATGGTGGGGAGAATTATCACACATAGATTTTTTGTTTTCATCCTTTTTATCAACTTATCTTTTTTATCTTAGTTTTTATTCTGAGTTCCAGATGTTCCAAATTTACATTTTATGTTTTGGAGGTTTTAGGTGCTTTTTTAGACATATTATTGGTTAGCATGAAAGTTATGAGGAAGATTTGGTTTTGAAAATGAGTTTGTAACACTCTCAATGGAACCTTTTTAGGGGGTATGTTTGTTGGGCGGTTTACCCCCTTGATTTAGGAGAGTGTTGGGGTGAAAAGGGTATTTTTTGAGGAATGTTTCTAGGTTTCACAGTTAGGGTTCATGATTTGTTTAACCCTATAGTAAGTGTATAGGGGTTCTCACAGTTTTCACATGGTTTAACAAACCATGAACCCTAAGTGTGCAACCCATCCAACATTAGACAGTGGTAGATTGCATGGTTTGTGCATGGTTTTTCAAACCGTGTGATCTAACTGGGAAACCCACTTAGGAAAGGGTATTTTGTGGTCATTTTCCTTATTTTTAATTGGGGTTTCTCCCCTTGGAACCCCATGAAAACTCCTCCACCCTAGACACCTTCCATGGGTTTTTTTTGCACCTCTAAGCCCATATAAGAAGGATTTAATGTTTTTTCATGTTGATTCCTCACCCAGATCAAAAGGTTAGGGTTTCTTCTCCTCCTGTCTTGCTTTGCTTACATTTTCATCTCATTTACTAATACTAGGGGCCATGTTGGAAGATTTTTTTGGCTAGGGTTGCTCATTTTTGGGGATATTTTTCTTCTTAGGGATCCTTGAGGTTAGACCAAACCTCCCTTGGGTGCAGTTGAGGTGAGGTTGTGGTTTCACAACATTTTCTAGAAGGTTCTTCATGTGAGGTTGGTGGTTCCATCTATAAAAATTATTTTATGAGTTAATTTTATCACTTAATTTCTTTTGTATGTTCTTTGAATTATATATTGGGTGAAAAAGTTGTTTTTGAAAGAGATTAACATGTGTTTGATTTTTATATAGAATGTTTATGTGAAATGGGAAGTGTTTTTGATATAGACCCATTTGGTATTACTTGGTGGTGCTTTAACACTTGTGTAATTGGTTTAATAAATGATTTAAGGGATAAAAATTATATTTTGGTGTGGTATTAGTGTGTGTTTGATTATAAAAGAGCATTTTGGTAATTCTTTTGGTGTAGGACCATATGATGTTTCTTGGGTTTGTTTTATAAGTTGCAAAATTGGTTTATTTAATGATATAAGAGGTTAAAATTTTGTTGGAAAACTATTTTGGAAGGTGTATGTTTTTAAAATGGTTCTTTTTGAAGTGCAAGGGATGTTTGTGATGTGTATCGCTTTGGAAATGTCTTATAAAATTATTTAAATGATTTATTGAATTGTGAAAGAGATGCAAAACTTGTTTGTGGTCTATTTGGTGTGTGTATGATTTTTAAATGAAATTTGAAGATGTGATGTTATTTTATAACATGTGAAACTAGATTGAGTACAAAAGGGAATCCTAGGTATCTAGTTGGGCGAACTAGGACTAATATTCTAGTGATCCGATAGTGGCCTCATCCCTGTTTCACTTAGAAAGATTGATGATGACAACACTAAACAAACTATGATGATGTTTAGGGACCACTAGGCCATTTGGTTCTCTCCTCATAGTGGATTGTGCATGAGAATGTTATTGGTTATGGTTACTTTTACACTAAGATATGTTGTACCTAGGGCCCCAAAGATAGTTAGTTCATAGGAGTATTCCTGTGACTAGTGCTCATTGATTATATTTTACTTACCACCAGCATACAGTGTGTTTATATGGTAATTTCTAAATCATATGTGTTTTCCTTAAAATTTTTCATTCTTTAAAGTTTCCCTCTTGAAAAATGTTTTCATTTAAAGTTTCATCACTTAGAAATTTTCACTTGCATTTCCTTTTTATGAAAACTTACAAGACTTTTATCTTATAATGTTTATAGCATGGAATCTTTTTTGGGTGGAATCCTATTGTACTTAGGCTCACAACCTACTTACACCCTTGGGTGTAAATAGTCTTGGTAATGTTTGAATCAGGTAAGGGTAAAACTTTTGGAGACAATGATTCGGGTTTTTAGCTTGCCTTCTTGGTGCTGTGTTATGGAGATGTCTTTAGGGTGGTGCCCATTTCCATGCGGTGGTTTTTTGGATAGACTTACTGCTTCCATTTGTTGTGGTTCTATTTGGTTTTGGTTTTAAATTATGTAACTCAATTCTGAATTTTTGTTAAGACTTGTTTGGTGTGAATATTCAGATTCAGTTTATTGATTTTTTTGGTTTTTTTATGCTTATAAATGTAGGTAAATCATTCCCAAGTTTTATTTATGATACCCAGGAACTTGTTCTAGCCCATGGGGATAGGGAATGCCCTTTGGGCCTTTCCACATATTGGTTTAGGTGCCATTTCAAAGGATGACCTAGCCTGGTTTGTGACAAAATGGTATCAGAGTATGTTAGTGCTTTAGAGGACATTTCTTTTTAGAGTTCCCTTTGTCACTTGGGGATGTCAAGGTATATGGAGTAGGAGTGTTGGGACTCAAGAGGTAATAATGAGAAGGATGTCATGAACCTTTCTCATTTTGATCCTTAGGTTTCCAGGGGAAGTATGATTTTCTTGGTTTCATTGGTTTTTGAGGATTGTGTGCTATTGGGAAATAAAAAGGAAGTTGGGAAGTGGCCTCTGTGAGCTTGTAGGGCCTGGAAAACCATGTGGAGTTAGAGAAATTTTCCTAGTATTATCTTTGTGATGGTGGTGTGACTGACATATGGCTGCCAACCATATGTCCAGGTTCCCCATCAACACTAGTTTACCCTTTGTGAATTATCTCGATCATCCATAATTCTTAAAATTTAGTTGGAAAGTCTTGTTTTGGGATTGTGAAAATATGAAATTAAAACAGTGATGACTTTTTTTTTCGAAATTGGAAAAATGGATTTTCATAACCTACTTTAAGGAAGGATTAAAAAGGTGGGTATTTATAAAATTATTTTTTTGGGGTGAAATGAAAATGGCTTAATGGTATTGGATCTTTATAACCTAAATATGGAGTTTATTGAAAAAATTTGTTTCTAAAAAAATAGAAATTTGTTTTGACTAGAGTTTTGGAATTCATTCTAAACAAGAAGAAATGAGTATTTATTCAAATGATTCTTGATGAAATGAGGATTCTGGAATTCATGGAAATGTTTAGAATGAGATTGATTGGTTTTATGGTGATTCATTCTTGTATTCTAAATTTTTCTTTTGAGTTGGTGTGATTTAGATTTAAATTTTGTGTTTTTTTGGGTGTTTTCCCTTATCACACAGTCAACACATGGTTTGGGAAAATCGCGCGGCTTGCTCCAGGTAACCATGTGAGCTTTTGTTTTCTTTTGGTTGAGGGTATAATAACCATGAATAGTTAGTCAAACCATGTCCAAAGTATACAGGAAGCCACTGCCTCAAGGAAAATCCATATAACATGGTTTGGAGATAGTTTTCTAAACCATGTGACCAAACCGTGCAGGTGTCCTGGTTTTCAAGTAAGGAGTGCATGGTTGGCACACATTCTGGTAAGCCATTCAACAAAAACTATGCATATTTCCCATGTGTCTTAAAAATGTGAAATCTTTGAGTTTATGGAAAATGTTTATTTGAATGTGGATGTTTGTTTTGGAATTTGTTTTAAATGAAAAGTATTAGGATTTATTAAATTGATTTTTGACAAAATGGATTTGATGAGTTACTGAAAAATATTTTAAATGAGATGAAAAAGTTTTTTGGATGGAAATTCATGGGATTTTTTTGAATATGATGCAATGGTTTGTAATGTGGAATTTTAAAACGGTTATTGACTTGGTAGTTAATAAGTTTTTGGAAAGTTTTATAAATATTGAGATGTGAAGTGGGTTGGGGTTTTTGAAAACAAGGGTGGAATGTTTTGTTTTTGAAATTGGAAATGTTTTTTAAACTTTGGTACTTACCTGAGTAATCACATGCATAGATATGAGTGGAAAGTGGATGGATGATGTTATGGGAAGATGAGTTCCTGGTGAGTCATGATTGATGGGTGCTCGGGGTGGAATGGGAATGTGCATGTGAGTGAGACTCTACAAAATACCATTGGTGAGTCTAAAAATCCACCAAGTTTGTTTTGTTTTTAAAAAGTGTTTTTAAGCTGGAAATTTTGGTGCTTTTGTAATCCAATTATCATGTGGATTATTTTTATATGATTTAGAAGTGTTGTTTTTTTGGTGTGCGTTCTCGTGATTTGGAGGCAATGTTTATGTTGTGTTTTGAGAGTGATTTTTTTGGTAGTTTGGTATATTAGTAGTTTTTAATGGGTCTCTATAAATGTTTAGGAAATCTTTAAGTTGGTTTCCCTTTGTGTTAGTGTTTGTTTTATGTGAGTTTTAGTTTATGAGATGGTTTTGATAGAGCTCTTGGTTTCTATTTTCCTAGTGTTTTCCTATGGGTGGTCCCCTATTAGAAATATTTCTAGTTTATCAACCTAAGGATATTGTTCATGAGTTTCAAAAGTTAAATAAACCTCTACAAAGGATATACCAACTCGTTTACTGTAGTAGAGAGCTGTTTAGGATCTATTTAAAGTGCCCTCCTATTGTAGTGTTTCTATTGGTTATAGTAGTTGTGATCGATGGTGTTTTGTGTGTTTCTTCAAGTTCATTGTCCATTATGTTCCTTTTTTGGAGTGAGAAGAGTGGCATATAAATCTTCCAAGTCCCTATTTAGGTAAAGGTTGTTGTTTGAGGATGTGAGTTTCTTGATGCGTATTGATATTCTATTTTTTTTTGGAGTGTCATGTGTCCGATTGTGGCACCAAAAGAAGGAGTTTCTATTAGGTATTATAAGATCATGAATATGATGAAATAGATTCTTTATCCATCATATCTCCAACCATAGGTCTTGGAGTGAAGCGGGTGCATAGTCAGGAATCCCGGTGGTTTGGAAAATCTGGTTAAGTTTGTGCCTCCACCATTTCGGTGAGGCAATTCTAGTATTTTATTGTGGGATATTTTTCACTTTTAATTTCCTATGGTCATATAGAGTGTGGTGGAATAAACCATCACCCAATATTTTTAAGTATTACATATAGAATTAAAGTTTTTAATTTGTTTTCTTGAGTGGTCTTCCTAGGTGAATCGGGTGAGGTCTTGAGTAGGTAGTTGTTAGTTGTGGTTTTAGTGGTCCAATAATTAGGCCCCTTACCTCCCCTCCTTGAGTGGGGGGGTTGGTCCATGTAATTTTTTTTGTCTCTATTCTTATCCCCTATTCTATGGAGTGGGGAGTTTGAATGATTTTTCACATTCTTCTTGGCCTGGGTTGATAAGCCACTATGAAGGAGTTCTGGTTGGCCTGTGTGGAAAGGCTTAGTTTTGATTCAAGTTGATTTTTTGTTTGGTCAATATCAGTTGGTTCTTAATGGTTGGGATACCCACTAAGGGTCTCATTGAGTTTTTTTCTTAAGATGTTATCATATTATAATTTTATTTTAATGGTGGGGAGTCTATTCTGGTCTCCCCTCTACTGGTGATCTATTTTTGGTTGGGTCTTGGTTTGATCTAGTTGAAGTGGATTCTTTTAAAGCTACTAATTTTTAATTTTCATTCTCAGTTTGGGTAGAATTTGGGTTTTTTGGAGTGTTCCCAATGGTTCTATTTGAAGTATAGTTGTGAAGGTTGTGGCTCTAATTTCCTATTGATTCTTAGGAAGTGGTTCCAGCTTGTTGGTCTATTTTAGACAAGAGGCATAAGTTTTGTTTGACTGTGTGGGATGTTTTTAGATCAATGGGTTAGATATTGTGGTTTTTAGAATTCTTAGTCATTGGTTGAACAATTGTAATGTGTTGTGACTTTCCAGGGGTGGAAAGAATTAATGGTGGAGAGAATTATCACACCCAGTTTTTTTGTTTTCATCCTTTTTACCAGCTTATCTTTTGGATATTAGTTTTTTCTTCTGAGTTATGGGTGTTCAAGATTTAAATTTTATGTTTTGGAGGTTTTGGGTGTTTTTTAGACCTATTCTTGGTAATAATTAAAGGTATAAGGAGGAGGTGGTTTGGAAAATGAGTTTTTAACACTCATAGTGGAACCTTTTTATGGGGTATGTTTGTTGGGTGATTTACCCCCTTGAGTTAAGAGATTTTTGGAGTGAAACGGGTATTTTTAGGGACTTTATCTAGGTTACATAGTTAGGGTGAATAGTTTGTTTAACCCTATAGTAAGTGTGTAGGGGTTTGTACAGTTTTTTCATGGTTTAATAAACCATAGAGCCTAAGTGTGTAGCTTATCCAACACTAGACAATGATATATTGCACGGTTTGTTCACAGTTTGTCAAACCATGTTAGCTAACTATGAAACCCACTATAGAAAGTGTATTTTGGGGATTTTTTCCTTATTTTTAATTGGGGTTTCTCCCCTTGTACCCCCCATTCAAACTCCTCTACCCTATACACCTTCCATGGGGGGTTTTTGGCACCTCCAAGCCCCTCTAAGTGGGATTTAAGGCGTTTTCATGGTGATTCTTCATCCAGATCAAAAGGTTAGGGTTTTCTTCTTCTCATCTCTTTCTTTACTTCCATTTTACTATTCTTCCCTAACCCTAGGGGCCATTTTGGCCGATTTTATTGGTTATTGTTTCTTGGTTTTTGGGGTTTTTTCCTTCTTAGGGCTCCTTGAGGTTGGACTTAGCCTCCCTTGGGTGCAGTTGAGGTGCAGTTGTGGTTTCACAATGTTTTCAGGAAGGTTCTTCATGTGAGGTAGGTGATCCATAAATAAACATTATTTGATGAGTTTATTTTCTCACTTAATTTCTTTATCATGTTCTTTGAATTATATATTGGGTGTGAAAGTTGTTTTGGAAAGAGATTAACATGTGTTTGATTTTTATATGGCATGTTTATGTGAAATGGAGTGTGTTTTTAAGTAGACCCATTTGGTATTACTTGGTGGTGCTTTACCACTTATGTAATTGGTTTATTAAATGATGAAAGGTCTGAAAATTCTGTTTTGGTGTGGTATTAGTTTGTGTTTGATTCTAAAAGGGGGATTTTGGGAATGTTTTTGGCATAAGGCCATGTGGTGTTTCTTGGGTTTATTTTATAAGTTTTAAAAATGGTTTATTGAATGATATAAGAGGTGAAAATCTTGTTGGAAAACTATTTTGGTAGGAGTATGTTTTTAAAATGGTTCTTTTTGAAGTGTAAGAGATGTTTGTGATGTGTACTACTTTGGAAATGTCTTATAAAACTATTTCAATGATTTATTGAATTGTGAAAGAGATGTGAAACATGTTTGCGGTCTTTTTGGTGTGTGTATGATGTATAAATAAAATTTAAAGGTTTGATGGTATTTTATAACATGGGAAACTAGATTTATCACAAAAGGGAAGCCTGAGTATCTAGGTGGGCGGACTAGGACTAGTATGCTAGTGATATAGTAGTGTCCTTATCCCTGTTTCACTTAGAAATATTGATGATGACAACACTAACTAAACTATGATGATGTTTGGGGACCAATAGTCCATTTGGGTCTCCCCTCCTAGTGGCTATTGCATGAAAAGGTTATTGGTTGTGGTTATTTTTACACTGAGATATGGTGTACCTAGGGCCCCACAGCTAGCTAGTGCTTAGGGGTGCTCTTGTGAATAATGATCATTGATTATATTGTACTTAACATCGACATACAGTGTGTTTGGATAGTAATTTCAGTAGCATGTGTGTTTTACATAAAATTGTTCATTCTTTAAAGTTTCCCTCTTGAAAAATGTTTTCATTTAAAGTTGCATCTCTTAGAAATTTTAACTTTCATTTTCTATTTATGAAAACTTTCAAGATTTTTATCTTATAATATTTATAGAATGGAATATTTTTTAGTGGAATCCTATTGGGCTTAGTATCACACCCTACTTACACCCTAGGGTGTAAGTAGGCTTGGTAATGTTTGACTTTGGTAAGGGTAAAGCTTTTGGAGATGGTGGTTCGGGTTGCTAGCTGGCCTTTTTGATGCGGTGTTGTGAAGACGTATTGAGGGTGGTGACCCTTGCTATGTGGTGGTTTTTTTGGGGATAGACTTCCTTCTCTCATTTATTGTGGTTCTCTTTGGTTTTGGTTTTAAACTATGTAACAAAATTTTTAATTTTTGTTAAGACTTGTTTGGTGTGAATATTCATATTTGGTTTATTGATTTTTTGGTTATTCTATTCTTATAAATGTGGGTAAATCATTCCCATGTTTTATTTTTGATACTCGAACACTTGTGTTAGCCTGTGGAGACAGGGAACGCCCTTCAGGCCTTTCTATGGACCGGTTTGAATGATGACCCGACCTGGTTTGGTAAAATATATATACATTAATCCATCATAATAAACAACTGTGAGAGGAGATGATGAAAAATTAATTACATTAGTTCACAAGGTGGTACTCCACTGTACACACGAACGATGGTTTTGTTTCTCATTTGATGGAAGAGGAGATAGATGCAAGTTATGCCATTAAAATAATAACTTATCAGTATATGGGATATACTAATTTTATTATATTAGTATGGTTGAATAAAATTTTAAGGAGGTGGAAGAATAAATAAAACAAAAATACTCGGTTAGGAACGATACCCCTTCTTTAGGCAACCTCTTTAGGTTTACATCAAAAGCCTTATTAAGAGAATTTTCTAATAAAAAAGGCCTATAAGAAGTGGTAAAGTAATTAAGGAAGGTATTTGGATAGTTTGTGGATTAAAAAAAGTTTTTGAAGTGTGAATAAAAAAGGAGAGGAGGTTCCCTTTTACAAGTTAGGGGATAGAAACTTTTGAAATTTCTTAAAATATTAAATTAATATAAATCAATTTTCATAGAAAATTGATGAAAACTAATAAAATTTAATGATAGGTTGATAATGGGTAGAAATAATATTATATAATACAATTTTTTCTAGGTCATATTAGATTTTTACCCTTATCTCTTTGTTTTAACCCACATTAACCCTTTTTGATAATTATAGTGATAATAATGTTTTTACTCTTTAGGGGTCAAGATAGTGACTGTAAAAGAAAAATAGGACAATAAATAGACCATGATTGATATTTTCAACCATATCCCAATAAATTGGACAAATATGATATTTTTAGTAATTTTAAATCATTTAATAAAATATTATTTATTATCAAATATCATCGATGTCATTTTTGGAACAATTTATTTAACTTGAATTTAAAAACAACACGAAAACAATGGAATTAAAATCCCATCCTTTAAAATATAACTAAAATACTATATTTATTTATAAAATTAATAGAACAAAATAATTTATTCAATTTTCATTACTTTTAATATTTTTAAACTCATTTATTTTATTTTTCCATTAATAGAATATATACTATGTGAGTGTTGTATAAGAATTTAAGGTAATTATTTATTTACTAAAATTTATAAATAAATTAAAATGATATTTTTTTTATTTCAAATGAATATTTAGAACTAAACATATTTTTATTTTATCCCTATCAAAAAATATTATATTTTTTAAAAACAAGAAAGTGGAATTTTTGTCTTTATCTTTTACTTAAATATTATAAAGGTCAAAATCAAAGAAATATGGTACCAACTGAACATATATTCGAGAATTTGATGAACATGGATATACTAAACTCATCCAATATGATAAAAGAAAGTGTTAGGGTCAATTATTATTTCTTATTATATTATTTGTACCTTAATTACCTGATATACCATTTAACCGTGGTGATAAAATTTTACTATTTTTACTATTCATTATAACCAAAAATTAAGTTGAACTTATTAAAAAATTATTAATTATTAATATTAAAAATATGGAATCCATTTTATCAAATTAAATATATATAATTGGAAGTAGTTAATTTTATAATTATCCTGCAAAGCCCAATGAAAAAAACAGTTTTCTAAAAAAAGGCCTTTTTAAGTCTCAAAGTATTTTTATACTAAGTTCAAGTATAATATTGATTCATATGTAATTAATTATATTTTTTATATCTAATGGATAATTATATTAATTTACAATCAAGATCAAAATATCCTGGGGCTTTTTTCAATGAAAATAAGTGATAATATTTGAAAACTTTGTATTTTTTTACTATTTACTAAAAAATAAATCTTTTTGGAAAAATACCAAAAATTTACCCAAAGTTTACTTTGATATGATGATTTTAATTTTTTTATAAAATAAAATTTCTAAACGTTCCATAAATTAATTATAAATTTTCTCATGAAAAATAATAAAAACCATTTTTGAAGAAAACATATTTTTGAAGAATAAAATGACTTTACTAAAAATTGAGTGATTATTTACTAATAATTTATCAACAAATTTATATTTAATAAGTCCTATATATACATATATTTCATAAAGTAGTAATCCTATTCACACCTTCCAATTTAACATCTTGGTTATAACAGTTATATTTAAATAATAATATTTCATGATTCATTTATGCTCAGTGTTGCGTGTCATATATGCCATCGAATATAGTTATCTTTTTTAAAATATCAGATTATTACACATAAAAATATAATTAAATATAATTATATGTAAATATAAATATAAATAGGTATATATATACCCACACATATAGATTTATATAAATAAATATACATAAATTGATATATATACAGACACACAAAAACATATAAATATCTATAAATACACACACGCACAATTATTAACCTTAAAATTTCCACTACAAGGAATTTCTATGACCACTAAGGTTTAATTATGAATTCCATCCAAATTCAATCCTTGAAATTCTCATAAGGGAAGTATTTGAGAACAACTATCCCAAGGAAATCATTGACACATAAGACACTAGAAAAATAAACCACCAAAAGAGGTAATACCACTTCAATTTAAAAACCATCATATTAATAGGAATTAAAACCTATAGAATAAATTCACAAAACACCCAACAAGGGTGAGGAGGTCCTTTTAAATGAAGCAGGAATACCATCGAAAGATAAAAAATTAAAGTATATTTAATTAAAAATCATTTTAAAGGAATTCTGAGCTCATTTTGACTAAAAAATAGGGTACAAGGTTTTTCCATATCAAATCCTATAGATATTATCATAAAATTTGATTTGATATGTTAGAGAGCTCAAATGGGAACCCCAATTAAAAGTTATGATTGTTTGAAGTTGAGGACAAATTTTTAACTTCTATTAAACATTAATATTTTATTATTATTAATTATTACCAAATTTTTATCCATTATAGTAGTTTTTTTATAATTTTTTTTGATAAGTTTTGGGACACAAACAAATATCCTTATCAAAATATATGGTGATTTGAAGTCAAAGTCCGATTTTAATCTTCTCCTAAAACATTAGTTAAGTGAAGAAGTTTTTACCACAATTTTAATATGTGTGTGTGTTTATATGAAAATATAAACATATATAAATAATTAATAATTAATAATTGGTAAATAATTAATAATTAATTCAGTTTCTAAATAATTACTAACTAATAATTATAAATAGTTAATAATTAATTAAAATTTTAAATTATAATTAATAATAATTAAATAATAATAAATAATTAATGATCAGTTGTTATTAATTTTGAGATGAAATTTTAAAAACTTCCACTAAAATTAAATAAATAATATAAATAAAACAAAATTCCAAAATTTTTGTCAATTTTAAGCATCACTAAATGGTGAAAGTTTCAAATAATCTATCGAGAATTAATGATGGTTTTCTAAAATCACCATTGAAAAAATAAAAAAGGATACATTTAGTGGTAGTTTTAAAAAACCACTATTAAATACTCTTATTCCTATAGTGAGTGAGTGAGTGTGTGTGTCACTGTGTGAGTGTGTGTGTAATTACTAACGTCATTACAGGTTGGTGATTTTTGGATGAAATTTGAATTTTTGGATGAGTTGGAGCCCGAGGAAAATTTTATTGAGGATTGAATGAAGAGATTTTTGATCATGTTTTAAAAGTTAAATGGGATGTGTTGGAATTGGAAATTCAAGTGGAAATGGTTTAGAAAAAATCCTGTGGTGTTTAGTAGAGATGAAGGGAGAAGGGGGTGGTGGTTGGAGCCACTAAGCATATAGTATCCCACAAATGTGTTCATATAAATCACACTAATTAAAGAAAATATTTCATTATAACAAATTCCCAAGACCTTTTAGGTCTATAGTCTTAGAGAATTATGAAAAAAATTAACAAATAAAACTTATGTTTTTTTAACTAATAGATTTTTTCCCATTATATATGAAAATTATTAATCCATAATAAGTCTTCAACATCTCCTACTAATTCTCCATAGAAAATACCCTTCTAGAAACATAATACTTTTCTTATCATCATAACCTGGATAATTGGAAACTTATGAAAGGGGTGAGCTTAGATACTCAGTAAAGGTAAACATAAGTCATAACAATCAACGATCATAAGTGAACATAAGATAAAAATATGTGTATGTTGGTTCATAAAAATTTCATATGTAAGGAGAAAAGGATTTAATGAATTTTTAAGGGTAAAATAATCCCGAATAGGAGTTTAAAGAAAAATGTTCAAAGGGTGAAAATTCGTGAGGGATGATTGCTTCCACCAAAAAAATCTTTCTATGTGGACCACCACTTATTGTGGCATCCTTCCACTCTGCATGGTTTCCCATAAATGAAAATAGTTTTTAGATTTAGATGGTGTTTCCCATCCCCCACCAACAAAAAACTCATTTGTAGGAGCATATGGAATTTTTCGTTCCTTATGAATGAGATCCCCACCATGGATGACCAGTTGTCCTGGTATTCTATTACCCCTAATTCCCCTATAAAAATCCCCGAAGGGGAGTCAAGAAAGGACAGATGAAAAATTGAGATAAGGTGCAAGAGTAATGTTTTTTAGAAGGTAAACTTATCTCATAATGCTAAGTTAAATCACCCGACCATTCGAATACCTAAATTCCTTCACATAAGCCATCCTGCAAACCATATGTAGGTGGACCTTCATAGATTCCATCCCATGAACCATATGTGGATTCCCCTTCATGGATCCCCTAGATATTTGTGATATAGTGAGTTATTTTCTAACCCCTACATAACAAATAAATTGCATTGCAGAAGACCCCTTGGTGGACAACCTTTGGTGGACCCCCTTTATAAATGATCCTTAGCAAACCCCCTTCATAGATAATCCTTGGTAGACCACCTTCACAGCTGAACCTTTGCAGATAGTCCTTTGTGAAAGACCACTTTGTGGATGGTCCCTAGCGGACACCTTTTGTGGATGGTACCTTGCACCCCCTTTGCAGAAAATGCTATGCGACCATCCATGTGCACCCATTCACAAAACCATTCATGCCCACTACTTCATACCACAAGGGGTTATTCCACTACATGCCCACTTAGGATTAGTGCTAGTATATGGTCCCAGCCCTATGGTATGATCCCTTTTCTACTGCCATTGACCCCTATGACAAATGGAGAGTCACCTCATGAACTTTTTAGGCCAAGTCGACAACATTTTTAGTTACAAACTATATCGCCCTAATTTCCACCCTGTATAATTCCATGAGTCAGTTTAATCCTATACATTCCCTGAAATGCCTTTATTTGACCTACTCCACTTGTTTCCTTTCTCGTGATATGATTTGAGATTCTCCACTTGGATTCCCTGAGTACCTTGAGTCAAACATTCCTCAAGAAACTACTATAATCAAATAACCTAAATCCTATGCTAGGTTGAACCAAAAAGGGATGCTCTTTCATAAGTCCCACCCTATCCATTACTAGGTATCTTCCTCATAGTCATACCCATAACATGACATTAAAATGTGCTATTGTCATCCCTTCAACATGATGTTAAACATTGCTGCCATCATCCTTGAAATATGACATTACACTATGCTTCTGTCATCCCCACAACATGAAGTTAAACTGTTCTATTATTGTCTCCACAACATGATGTTAAAATATTCTATCGTGATCCCCACAACATGACGTTAAAATGTGATTTTTTTGTCCTAGATACATTACTTTAAACTATATTATACCCTATAAGACAAACATAAGATGGCTCGTATGAAAAAAAATGAGATTCCTTATACATAAATCATAATATTCCTCATGAAATGATCAGGATATGACTAAAAAATAGTCAAATGGTCATCATCTTAGGTGTAAGCCCCAACCAAACCTAAATTATCATGATTTGAGATTCTACTCATTATTCTATAACCAAAAGGGAATCCATACTTGAGTAAGCCCCTGGTCTTTCCTATTGGAGGTGGCACATTTTATCTTCTTCACTGACCCAGGTCATAGATAGATAGATCATCAGATGTGACAATCCCAGTTACCAAAATAAAAGAGGATACATGCACTTTCAAAACCCTTTCTCTCTCCCTATGGGCTCTAGCATCTGTCCACCGGTAGATAAAGTGGATCATGTGATCTTCATATCTACTGCTTCCTCATGTTTCTTGCACCAAGTATGACTCATTTGGGATTACAGGTTAGTGGTGATCATGAAACCCACATGATCATGAAGAACCATGGGCCTCCTATACATCATAATCCCCAATCATATCTACTCAATTGAGAATTATCCATAGATGCAATCCCCAAACTCCATTCAAGTGGGCCTCCTACATAGGTGTAATCCCCAAACCTTTTTTAAATACATAGGATTTAATTCCCAACCAATTGGGATACTTAGGAAGCCTTCATAAGGTCCAAACCCAACACTCAAATCCACCCTAATGATCTCTGAGACACATTCTCAGTAGGGTCTTATCCAACACAAAGGAAATCATTCCCTCCAGGACCCTTTCATCACCATCCTTATCAGGTCACATCCCTAGTAAGATTATACTTTCTCTAGGGAGAACACATCTCTTCTAGATCCCTTAGGCCGCCATGATGTAAATCCCACACCATCCTTGGCCAGACATCTTTTTACTGGATTTCCTTACCGCATGATGTAAAACTGCATGGTTTGATCCTCATCACACAATCCTAAAAGGTGATTTGTCCTATTAAGTGGCATTGAAATACATTGGTTTTGATTAATTTAATATGGATATATAGTAAGACTAACTCATGGGTCTGATCTTGATATCAAAAAAATTTCCATCTCCCTAGATGACTGTAAACTCCAGAGCACCTCACCACATGGCTTAAAACCAGAATTGTCCTAATGAATGACCAAAGAATCTCTAGTATATTCATAAAAGGGTACTATTGATGGAGAGTCTCAGATACATATAGATATCCTAACAAATGGAAAACCTCAGATACATACAAATGATTCTAAATGCATTCTTACAAATAATCATTAATTTAGGGAAATCCATGTCATACTTGGGAATAAACAAAGGATTAACGAGCATATCTTAAAAACATAAGAGATTCATGGAATAGGAAATAGTTCCCCTCAAAAGGGTTTGATGAGCCCAACTTCCCATCCTCTCAACCAATGTGAGTTCTTAAGTATCATTAGCCAAGTTACCCAATGAGTGTCTACCTTTGTAAAGTAGGTCCACAAGTCATCATAGATATGAGAATCATCAAGAGTTTCTAGTTACATGAAAAAACCCCATTGGAAACTAACCTATCATAAGAAGGTGATAGATAAGAATGGTGAACTTGATATGAATTATTGTGAAACATTCAAACCCCCCAAAATCAATCATACCAAAAAGGTTCACCACAAACCATTTTTTCAGAAACAAAATGGTGAACCTGACATGAAATCATTTAACTATAGAGTCTCCTTAACATGTTAAAAAATAGACTTCCCAGTTCTCATTGTATTAATATTTTACTACCAAAGAAATCATGATTCATTTTATCAGAAATATGGTATAATCAAGATACATAAGAATATTATACCCAAAAAAGTATAGATAATAAATCAAAGCGTAATGTGACAAATCTATTTTAAGTAAAACCTGTTTACATATTTTATATAGTTGTTAAACATATTTTAAAGTGATCAGAGGTTGGTTAGAGGTGTTTGGGTGGATGATTTTTGAAAAGGGGATAGGTTGGTGGGCATGATGTATCTAGTAAAGATATTTTAGATCCACTATCCAACCATTTTAGTCTATAGGAATCTATAGAATACTGTAGATCCCACTAGCCAATCGGTGGGGCTCCTAGGTAGAATTAGTTCTACCTAGTGGCCACTGGCTAGTCTGTGGTGTCTGAAGGAGCCCGGTGAGGTTTATAGGTGATTTTCTTAAAAACTAAACTCACTCACATTTTCTTATTATATCTTTCTCCTTTCAACCCCCAAACCCCTAGGGATTATCTTTGGTGATTTTTGGGTGTTATCCCTCCCTTAAAACCCCTTTTATTAATCCCATGTTCTTTATATGGTGATTTTTTCTTCATTTTGGATTAATTAGCTTATCTAAAACTTGATCAAAACTGACTAAATCATAGTTTTTTTGATCATATATAAAGGTTTTGGCATAGTATAATGAGGGTTTTCTGGATCCTTGATAGAATCAACACTTGAATTCTAGGAATTGGATTCTGTATAATCTTTAGACCAAGATCATTGTTGGTAGAAGATCTTCTCATGTAAATACGACATTGTCCTACCTTTTGGGTAAAAATACTCATAAACCTTGACCCTATAAGCCTAATAATTTTGAATTGGGATCTTTTTTAAGAACTAGTGGTTCTCTTGGACTCGAATTATGACCCTATTCTTTTATCATCATCATAACTATGGTATAAAGACCTTGAATTTAATACATGTTTCATATGGTTTCTTGGAATTATTTTTGACATGTGTGTGTAGCCTGTGAGACTTATATTGATGCCTGATCATATGATTATTGACATATGATTTTTTTTGCATGCATTTGGATTTTGATGATTAAGATACCTAATTGATTTAATGTGACGATTAATCTCTCATTATATCCAATATTATATTCTTATGTTATTCTTCTATCTTATGTAGTTAATTGTGTAGGTTGAGTCCAGTGGACTCCCCCAAGAGGGATGTGTTAGATGATTGGTCAACATGCATTGGACTATCTCATTGAGGGGGATGTGTAATCCATGTTTTTGGACTATCAAATAAAGGGGGATGTGTTAGTATACCATTTTAAATTCCTTACATCATGGTTCCAAAGTAGGTAGATCCAATATCTGAGGACCTACATATGTGTTGTGCTTGTGTGATATAATAATTATTTATATCTTCTCTATTAATTTTCAGGGAATGTTCTTGTATACCTTATATACTTATGTTAAGGGTTGTTGGAGGTATAATATTGAGTATTTTACTTGAACCATACTCATTCATTTTAACGCACTTATAGATTTCAAGGTCAGAGATCTGATGAAGGGTAAATGATCTGTGGTAGATGATTGAGTAGGTTAGAAAGAGGATGCATACATTACTGGATGGAGTTCTAATTGGGTGTTTGTTGAAACCACATGAGGTGGTTTTATTTATATATGATGTTACTCTGATGGTTATTAATTAATTATTTATTTATTGATTATTGTTGTTTCTTCCAGTATTTTACTCTAATGTTTACCTTGTACAAAAGGAATAATCTCCCAATTATGTTTTCATAGGTCCTCATAACTAGTTGAAAACCTCTTATGTATGAGGAGGCACACATGAGGTCATTTGGCTCCTCAGTTCGAACTCAGTGGTTTGGGTCAGGACATTAAAAAATGGTATTAGAGCACAAGGTTGACTAACTTGTTTCTTCTCATTTCACTAATTTGGGATAGGGTATATAGGAGGTAGTATGTTTGGGAGTGAGGTAGGGAAACTATGCTAGTGCATGACCAGCACTGTATTGTGGACCTTCGAGTTACCATGAAAGTGGTATTTTTTGGAGTTTTTGTTGATCAATATTACTTTTTTTTAATTCACCTTGGGTAATACACATTATGTTGGTGTCCTATTTTGTGTTATTTGGTGCGTGTTAATGTATCATGTTTAGGCCTATAGTATCACATTCCATATGCATATTTCTTTCATTATATAGATCCAAAATAATTAAATTCTTGTTGAAATTGTGATATATTCTTGGGTGAATTATTTCTTACATTACTTTATTTGAGCTTATTGTATTCTATGCTTGAGTGTATAAATATGGATATTACTAATGTGTAGGCACTGAAGGCTTGTATTGTGTTGGGTAGTTCTTAGGGGGTTATGTATTTTCCATGTGGGTAGCCTCTTAGGTTGAACTTTGTTGTGGACCCTTGTGTGTGTAGACATGGTTATCAGTATCCTTATTTAAGCTATTATATTTCTTTAAGGTTTATTATAGAATTTTAGGAAACAATAATCTGCATATTTCTTGCGCAACCTATTTCACCCCCTGTTGTGTAGAAGGATGCAACTGAGTATGTTTCCTTAGTTGTTCTGGTGGGTCAAGCAACACAGGGGAAGGTCGATGATGGTCAATTCTGATCACAACTTCTATCTCCATCATATCCCATCCTTTTAAGACCTAGAGGACCTTAGGACGTGGAAGATTATAAATGGGTCATTGAGAGGATTTTGACCTGATAGAGACCCTAGAGAATCATAAGCTCAATCTTTCGACCTTTATGCACCATGGTGCAGCTAGATGATGGTGTGATTGATGGGTTTCATATGATTATATTATGACCATTTTCTATAGAAGACATACCAAAAACATAGTAGATCTATCTTCAAGAAAACAATATGTAAATAATCTAAAAAATAGAGTACCTATAAACTGTGTACAACAATAACCATATACTTCATTGATGAAAGAGAATGATTAAAGGATATCAAAAAGTAGTGAATGAAAGCACCATACCTTAAAAGCGATACACCGAACAATGGATCCATGGTCATATCAGAAGGATACCCAAAATCTGAAGGGGTGATACCACCTTTTCAAAAGAGATAAACAAAGTTTTGGTAGGAAGAGAGTTTAGAAGAGGCTCATACACATCACACCACACCAACAAAACAAGAGAGGATCTCAACCTCTTATATAGGAAATTCCCGAGGCTCATACTATTTATAATTAATTATATGTGTTTCTATCTGTTGGGTATAATTCATTAAACATTTAAATGAATTTAAATAAAATACTTTAATCCATTCATAATGGATTGTAACTGATGAATGAACCATTCAGGATAAATAATATATATATATATATATATATATTATTCATGCATCACATACATAAAAAATACACACTTCATATGCATTATAAAATAAAAACTATATATATATATATATAATATCATCACACACACATATATTTATACTCCATTCATTATATGTATATGTATATGCATATCATGCATAAAAATTTTAGTGCACATCCAATTATCTCCCACTTTCACTAAAATCCCATAAGGACTTTACGAAAAACTACACAAATATTTATGAATCCATCCAAAATCTTTTGGATACATTTTTATCAAAATATCATCATTTAAAAAACATTTTCCAAAAAATTGTCCTTATTGAAGGGAATAACTATGTGACCTTATAGGCCTTAGAATCATTGAAAAAAGCTATGAAATACTAATTTCATAGATGTAATAAAAGAGATACCTCTAGAAAGTGACACTACTAAAAAAACGGGCAAGGGAAGCACCACCTTTTATCAGTGCTAAGAAAAAAGAACCGATAAAGTAACCCTGTATCAGTGCTAAAATTTTAGTGCTGATAGAGGGATGATTTATCAGTAATTTTCTAGAGCTGATAAAGAATCCCTTTATCAGTGCTAAAAAAAGTGCTGATAAAGTATACCTTTATTAGCGCTAAAATTTTAGCACTGATACGGGGAGGATTTATCAGGGCTTTTTTAGCACTGATAAAGGGACTCTTTATCAGTGCTAAAAAAGCGCTGATAAAGACTCCCTTTATTAGCGCTAAAATTTTAGCATTGATAAAAACATAGTCCCATATTTTATAAAATTGGGCACACAGTATCCTCTATTTATTGTGCCCTCAAGTTCTCACGGTACTATACCCCTATGACAACTCCCCTCCCCCCCGATATTCTTGTTGTCGGACCTCCGCCGCTAACACTACTCCTTATCCTCCCCCTCGAACCCATTCCGCGGATCCTCCTCCCTGAAAACCCTACTTCTCCTCCTCTCTGCTCGACCCTACTCCCTATGAACCCTACTCCTACATTTCTCAATGGTTGGTGGCTCCTCCTGTGCACCTCCTCCTCTGGGAGTCACGCCTTCCCCTCCCGACGTAGCGTAGAAGGCTCCCTGACTGCTTGACGATTCTTCTCTCCCTCAATCATGGGTGCGATCTACTCTAGGTAAATCTCCCAATTCTTTTTTTAGGTTTATTTTTGGTGGATAGGTTTTGAAGTGTAATTTTGGTTACTGCATGAAGTAGTTTTTTCATGGTGTAAAGATCACTAAGTTATTCTTATATAGGGATGTCCCTAGATTAATCTGATATACTCCCTTTTTAGTGTGAATTTCTTATATGTTTTCCCTTTCATGATACTATGTATGGTGTATTTATCACCATGATTATAAGGGTGATGGTTGATTGATGTGGTTGGGATCATGTGGTGTGGTAATTAATATGGTATTGATGGATGGATTATTGTGTGGTTATGATAGCAATGATATGGCTATTTAGGAAGAAAATAAGTGGTTTTATGGATTTTAGAATGTGTTTAGTGGTATTTTATGTCATGAAAATTTAGTTGTTATTGGGTGGTGTTATAGTTTCCTTTTATCATGGAATATGGTTAGAATAAATGAAAATAGTAATGGGTTATGGGTTGTAAATGATAAATGATGGTTTGTTAAATGATTAATGATAATGATTGGAATAATTATGTTTAATAAATGGTTAAAGATAGAATAAATGTTATTAATGATTAATGAATGGATTATAGTGGGTAGTGATTTAATGATTAGTTTTACATTAAAATGGTTAACAATTGAAATGTATATGGTAATAAAAATACAAGAAATTATAATGTTAAATGAAATGAGAAGTTGGTAATGTTTATATGGATGCTTATGTGATTTTTTGGGGATTATTTGTGGCATTATAATGGAAGTGGTTATTAGAGGGTGGTAGTAATAAGGAAATGGTTGACGTGGGTGTTTGCAGTGTTAGTTTGGTGTAAACTCTTAGGAAATATTTATGTGTGACTATATACTTATTATATTTTCTTATTATTTCTTACGCACCACCACTTGAGTCGAGTAACCTGATTTAAATCCATATGGGTACTTTGGTACTAAGTGTTTTTCTCAATATCTAGGTTATAGAGGGAACACATATAGAACCACTCCCTCTTCCATTCTCCCCCTTCACACTTAGTATGAGTTGTAATGGCTCACAGTGGGTGTATATATACAACCTATAAAAATTTTAGGTTTTGGTGTATATATATTATTTTTGACATGATTATGTGTATTTTTTGTGGATACATAGTGGGGGTTGTGAATTGTAGGAGGAGAGTGTGATGTTTATATCCCTGTGATGAGGATGTGATGTGTGGTTGTGATGTGGATACAATTTTTTATGTGTTTGTGACATGTGTACGTGTGGATATATGGTTATGAGATTATATAGAAGGGGTTTAAGCATAAGAAATATTCCATTAGAGTGTGAGAATGACTAGATTAGCGGGGAAGTGGATGTGGGGTAATTTATTAATATATATTCTTTTAATATTATGTTACTATACTTGAATGTGATATTGGGTGAGTGGTCCTTGATGAGGTTGGGTGACATATGACCATATATTGGTTTGTATTAGTTCTGTTATTTATTCACTAAGGAATTAATATATTTAATACACATTTTCATGATAGGTTTTGGGAAGGATCGTACTGAGTATACTTGTATGATCACACCTATTTATATAATTATTTTTATAAGTTTTTGAAGATGGATTTGGTGACCAAGATGGAAATTACTATCTTGAGTCTAGGAGTTACCACCAAAGCCACTGGTGTAGGATTTGTTTTTGATATTTTATTTTAGATGCCTTTTTTATGTATGAAATTCACATGAATTATGGATTGGGTTTTATTTTATATTATATGGATTTGATTGGTGGTTTATATCTATTCTTGGGATTTATGAGGGAACACCTCCCATTTCTTTATTTTATACCCTCAATTCTAGTCTCCAACCTATGTACTATTAGAGGTAGGATTCATGAATTAAACTTATTTTCACTACCATTTTAGGAGCGGTTCCTAGTGGTGCTGAGTTATGATAGTGTGGTATTAGAGCTTTAGTTGAGAGTTAAGATGGAGTTTGGAATTAGATACTCACGAGGATTGAATGGGATGATAGGTCAATAATATTTGTTAAAATTTTCATATGGAATAACATGGGATACCATCTATGACACAAGTGATTATCCCCCCTATGATTTAAAGTAAGTAACTTGAGCTTACCGAAAATATTAGGCATGATGATATTAAATGTAGGGTAGAGACCTAGGAGTGATATATGTATCATTCTTGATTATTCTTGTATTTGGAAGTCTTGTTTTGTGTATTTGAATCATAAATACTAATATTTGAGATTCAAATAGGATGGAGATGAATAAAGATTGGATGGATGCTAATCGTTTTACATTAGAGTATGAGAACAGAGTGAGAGTTCATCATGTTTTCAAAGGATCACGCAAAGGATCCTTCTCAAATCCTTTTTCCATGTTTACGTTGTTGTTATTCTAGAATAATTAATCTAGAGGAGTTGGAAGAAAATTTGATATGTCATGGAATAGATCAGAGTTATAAATGTTGGAATAAACATAGAGAAAAAGCAAATGTAGCTACTGGATGGGATAGAACTGCATTTTATGGATCATCAGATATGAATACAAATATGGATAATAAAGAAGACAGTATAGAGGATGTGATTACAGATGTCAATTATGATGAAGATCATATTGAGTAAATGATAAGGACAATTGAAGATGAACTCTGTGATTGCCCAATTTTTTTTGAGAAGTTAAAGAGTTGTGTAAAGACGCCATTGTATGCTGGTTGCACTAAATATGTAACACCCCGACCCCGGCTACCTAGAGTCTATGCATTATTACATAAAATTGGCATGATCACAAAAGATCAAGTCTCGAAAGACCAATTAGTTTAGTAGTCTTGGAAACAATAGGTATATTCATAAACATTACATTACATCATAAATAAAAAAACTAAAATAATATAGTCTCCATGGTCCACAATAATATCCCCTTCAAACTTTCCCAGCAGGTCATTCATAAAATACTTCTTCACATCCTGGGAAAAATTAAAACACTGAAAGGGGTGAGCTCAGATGCTCTGTAAGGATAAAAATATAGTAGAAACTTTCATAAATAAGCATAAACATTTAAGGCAATGTATAACTAAAACAAAATCCTTTTAAACTTTAACTTTAGCATAATATGGCAGAAATAAAATGAAATAATTCCATTTACTTATTCACATGGATATTCTACTAATCGAATAATCACATGCAATATCAATAACCACTTTCATAATGATGGAATGCATAATGCCAGACTATCATAACCATGTATCCAAGGCCTCGTTCCAAGACTAAAAATAAGATTTTGTTAAGGCCCCATTCCAAGACACTAGTTTGTCTCATGATACCTACCGATGCATTGAGGAGCTATAGCGGGCTCCACCCGTCACTTATTAAGTCCAATGCATTCCTCATATGAACAGGTTTAAACATAACATAAACATTCATATTAAAACTAACATATTAAATGTCAATAGTTTCTCCATAAACCATAAATGGTATAAAAATAACACATCCACAGTAAAAAATATCACAAAACCTTCAATACAATATGGAAGTTTTGTATCATAATAAATCAAGTTCAAATAAGCTTAAAATCCATCAAAGGATATTGACATAGATGAAATTAAAACTATTTGAGAGAAATATCTATTATTTTGAAATCATTTAAAAGTCAAATTATTATAAAATAAAACATTGACTTTGAAAATATCCTTAAAATATTGTAAGGGAAGCTTCGAAGATTTTATAACGGTGGAAAATAGCCGCTCCCACCGTATAAGTTAAAAAAAGACATTCTTACCTTAATTTTGTCCAAAAGGTTAAAAAGGACCTTGTTTGGAAAACAACGGAAAGATTCCTTTATAAACATATTATAAAAATTCAAAAAAGGGTATAAATGACTTTAACCCATATTCTGTAAAATAGTAAGAATGTTTTGAAATACATTTTTAAGAAACATGGATGTGGATGATAAAGAGGTCCCAATAGATAATTACGTTTGAACAACCTCAGATAATGAAGAGATTATGAAATAAACCCTTAACTTGTACTTTTCCTTGGTTGGGGGTAGGTTAACCTCCTGTAATTAAATTATAAAATTATCATATACATTAATATGATATCATATATGATCTTTTAACATTGCTTTGTTAATAATATCTTAGTATTATCGTCATTTCGAGTTTTAAATTACTCTTTTTATTTTATATGTTTTGTTACATAAGCAGTGTTTTTTTATGGATAGATTGTATATTATTCATATCCAGAATGATATCAAGTCCTTAAAAATTATTTTTAATCATCAAATGAGAATTATACTTGAATGGATACGATGAAGAATGAATCTCATCGCGTTCGTGGAGATGGTAGTCCGTACGTACGCACATGCGATAATATAATTCTTTTGATATTATAATAATATATAATTGGATGGTATATAATATATACAGAATCATTATAATGTTATATTTATTATTTACATGAATTACACATCATTATTATACCCATCCAAATAATAATGTATTGAATAACAATTACACCACGACGTGGAGACGGTAAGCCGTACGTACGCACGTATGGTGACATGTCATTAAAAGGATGGATAGAATAATGAATATGGTTGTAATATATTTATAATAAAATCAAAATATGTAGAATATACTGGATTTATTATTTTATAATTGGAATAACAAATAAAGAATAAGTTGAAGAAGAAAGGAACTTGAAAGAGGGTGGTGAAAACATTACCTCTTCTTCAGGTTCTTCCTTTTGATTTGATCAAAAGGGATCCTTTGGTTGACTTTATGAATAAAGGAAGGCCTCTAAGATGAAGGGATGATATTGGAGAGGGTATTTGGGCAGAGTTTGGCCGAGACCAAAGGCTTTTAAGGTATTAATTAGAGAGAAGGGGGAGTGCCCTTTTATAAGAGGGGTGAGGGTCACCTTTGGAAAAGCTAGAAATATTATTTTATAATAAATTCATATTCGGTTTCTAATGGCTCAAAAGTGGATTATTTAAAGTTTAATGTGGATATGGGTTTAAATCCTTTCAACCAATATATTTTAGACAGGTTTGGGTCACTATATTGACCTTATAATTTATATTTAATTCTTAGGTAAATAGTTTGACATTTACCATGTCTCTTTGTATTTTTATATTATATAGTTAATAAACTTACTATATATATCCAAGCAACCCACAAGTGGTCAATTAATGATACAAATATCATGATATAAGTTCTTTTTCCAAACCTTATATTTTTAGGAATAGAATATCAATTAATAATATAATATTTGTTTTAAAAACTCTTTTATGTCAATTATAATAATATTAGGTATTTTGTTTTTGATAATTTCATAACAGCATTATTAATTCAAATAAAATTTATTTAACCAATACTAATATATCATATTCACCTATAAAATTAGTTTAATTCATAAAAAGTCTCAAATTACATTTATTTTGATATTTATAATATCAAGTATTTTAATATTTCATTAATTAGGTAATTACTACATCACCATTATTCCATAAATAAATTACATTATTTAATGTCTAAAAATTATAAATAAAATACCATTATGTAGGAAATATTTTTATATTTCTAATTAATATTTATAATAGAAATTATCTTATATATAACCCTATATTAAAAATATTTTAGTAATTAGAATTTGATTTTATCTCTTTTAACTCTTCTTTGAATTAAATAATAATTAATGTCCTAATCTAATCCAAGTGGACCTAAATGATAATATTTTATTCCTAAGTTTGTTTTTGGTCGATATACACTTGTCCAATAGAATTAGGACATGTTTTAGGGTAATAATAATATCATTTTTACCCTTAATTACCCTATATACCTTTTTACCGTGTTAAATAAAAGTAAAAACTTACTATTCACCAAAGATTATTTTTATCTTATTGAACCACATTTTACTCCTTGATATTAATTATGCCTCTTGAATTTTCAAAATTCCACTCACAGAAGTGGTAAAATTAAGTTTTATGTGAATTTCCAAATTCTCCTAGGAGACGGGTAAAAGACGGTGAAAAGTTCAATAAAATTTTTATATGTATAAAATTATTATAAACTAACTCCAATGAATTAAATTAAACTTATATATGTATTAAATATCTATTTTGACCTAAAATAAATTTAAATAAAATAAATAATTATTTAAATAAAAAGTCGGTTTTAACCAATAACTCAGTGTTTTTCACTATTCATCAAAAATTGAAAGTTTTTAGAAAAATACCAAAAATTCAACTTAGGATAATTTCAATATTTAGAATCCAAAAATGAAGTCCATTTTGAAAGATAAAATTTATAAAATTTCAAAAAGTGGGTATTACTATTCATAACGGCTAGTTTGATTGGTTGTGGTGTGTGTTAGAACTCGAAGTTGCGCATAACAAACGCTACTGTATTATTCAAAGGGAAGCGTACCGTGGAAGCTTGGGGTGTTACATTCTCCCATCCTTAAAATAATTTTGTCCTTGAAATTTCTAGAATACTACCGCATGAAAAGACTCGGGTGGTTCTTCATCATAAGTTCCTCAGGTTCCCACGTTGCCTCTTCCATCTTATGGTTTCTCCATAGAACTTTTACTAGACGAGTCATCCAATTTATCAGCACTTGTTCTCTTGTATCAAGAATCCTGGTGGGCTCTTCGCAATAAGACATATCGGTTTCCAATTCTAATTCCTTGTAAGTGAGTACATGCATTGGGTCAGGCATGTATTTTCTCAACAATGATACGTGGAACACATCATGGAATTTGGAGAGACTTGGCGGAATTTCCAAATAGTAAGCTGAAGCCCCAATTCGTTCTAGAATTTCAAATGGTCTGATGTACATGGGAGTCAATTTTCCCTTCTTACCGAAACTTATAACGCCCTTCCATGGAGATACCTTCAAGAAAACATGAGATCCTGCCTGAAATTCTAAATCCTTCCTTCAGTTATTGGCATAGCTCTTCTGCCTACTTT
Source organism: Viscum album (assembly GCA_963277665.1). Lineage (NCBI taxonomy): Eukaryota > Viridiplantae > Streptophyta > Magnoliopsida > Santalales > Viscaceae > Viscum > Viscum album. Next base: position 990,894,110 of record OY728152.1, on the reverse strand, counting down.
GAGCTACTTTGATGTGGTTTTGTATTACCTTGACCTTTTCCATCGTTTCCTCCACCAGTTCTGGGCCTACAAGTTTTCTCTCACCAACGTAATCCCAACAGTTTGGTGTGTGACATCTCTTTCCATATAATGATTCATATGGTGCCATCTGAATACTTGAATGGAAGCTATTGTTATAGAAAAATTCTACTAGAAGTAAATATTGATCCCACATACCCTGAAAATCAAGTGAGCATGATCTCAAAATGTCTTCTAAGGTTTGAATAGTCTGTTCTAATTGACCATCTATTTGAGGGTGGTGGGCAGTGCTCAAAAGAAGTTCACTATCCAAGGTCTTCTGAATACTCTTCCAAAATCTTGAAGTAAAATGGGGATCACGATAAAAAAAATCAATAAGGGTACTCCATGAAGTCTCACAACTTCATTAATATATAGTCTTACTAGACGTTCTAGTGGTAGATCTTCTCTTATAGAAAGAAAATGTGCTGACTTGGTAAGAAGATCAAAAATAACCTATATTGCATTGTTTCTTCTAAGAGTCTTTTGTAGTCCTATGACAAAGTCCATCATGATATTATCCCATTTCCACTCAGGGATGGGAAGAGGTTGCAATACTCCACCCGGATGTTTCCTTCCAGCTTTCACTTGTTGAAAAACCATACATCTTGACACAAAATCGGTAATCTCCCTCTTCATGTTATCCCACAAAAAATATTCCTTCAAATATCTATACATTTTGGTGCTCCCAGGGTGTATAGAGAAATTGGAACTATGAGCATCTTCCAACAATTCCCTTTTTAGATCAGGTATATCGAGAACACAAAGTCTCTTCCCAAATTTCAAAATTCCATCTTCATACACAAATTCACTCAATCTACCATCATTCACAGCTTTAATATTCTTTTTAAATTATTCATCATTGGTCTGATAACTCTTAATCCTTTCTAGTAAAAATGGTTTGGAAACCATTTGAAAAATCATTGATGTTTCACCTTCCATGGAAATTCCCATATCCAAATTTACTAGATCCATGAAAATATGATCCCTATCAACTCATATCTTGTTCAAAACTCCATGATCTTTTCTACTCAAATAATCTTCCACCTTATTTTCCTTCCCCGGGTGGTAGTGTATCATCCAATCATAATACTTGAGTATTTCATGCCATCTCCTTTGCCTCATGTTGAGTTCTTTCTGTGAGAAAATATACTTCAAACTCTTGTGATCAGTATAAATCTCACATTTTCAATATAGAGATAATTTCTCCATATCTTCAAAGTAAATATTACAGCAACTAACTCAAGATCATGAGTAGGATAGTTTTTCTCATGAATTTTCAGCTGTCGTGATGCATAGGCAATAACTCTATCATTCTGCATAAGGACACAACCAAGTCCTTTCTTCGATGAATCAGTATAAATAACGAACCCATCATTCCCCGATGGTAGAGTCAATATAGAAGAATTGACTAATCTTATATTCATTTATTCAAAACATTCTTCACACTCTTTTTTCCAAACAAATTTAACCCCTTTAAGTGTGAGCTTCATTAATGGGTTATCCAATTGTGCAAAGTTCTGGACAAAACATCTATAATAACCTGCTAAACCAATAAAACTGTGTACCTCAGTTATACTCATTGGTGCAGTCCATTCTTGGATTGCCTTGGTCTTAGAAGGATCAACAAATATTCTATCTTTAGAGACAATATGGCCAAGAAAAGAAATCTCCTGAAGCCAGAATTCACACTTGCTAAACTTCCCATACAATTCATGTATTCTCAGAGTCTTCAGGATAATGCACAAGTGATTTTCATGATCCTTGTAGTTTTTTTAGTATACTAAGATATAATCAATAAATACCACCACAAATCATCAATATATTCCTTGAAAACTCTATTAATTAGATCCATAAAAACAGATGGTGGATTAGTCATCCCAAAAGGCATTACTGTAAACTCGTAATGCCCGTACCTGGTTCGAAATACTGTCTTTAGAATGTCTTCCTTCTTCACACACAACTGATGGTATCCAGATTGAAGTTCAATTTTTGAAAATTATTGAGCTCCATGTAGTTGGTCAAATAAATCATCAATGCGAGGTAGGGGATACTTGTTCTTTATTGTTATAGCATTGATCTCCCTGTAGTCGATACATAACCTCATAGATCCATCTTTCTTTTTAACAAAAAGAACAGGGGATCCCCATGGAGAAACACTAGGGTGAATAAATCCCTTATTACTTAATTCCTATAGTTGTTTCTTTAGTTCAACTAATTCCACAGTGGCCATTCTATAAGGGGACTTCGATATAGGCCTTGATCCAAGAATTAAATCAATGGAAAACTCAATTTCTCACTCTGGAGGATGTCAAGGTAAATATTTCAGAAACACATCAACATATTATCTCACAATAGGTACATCCTCTATTTGAATATTCCTTTCCTCACCCATAGTCATTTCATTCTCTTCCTCCACAATAATTGAATTTAGTTGAGCTACTGGGGGTGGATCTAGATAAGAATTAGGTGGTGACGATTCTACTCTAAAGATAAGGTGTTCCTTATTATCATCATCAAAAAACGTAACCTCCTTCTTCTTACTATAAATATTCGCATCATGGTCCTAAAGAAAATACATACTAAGGATTATATCAAACTCAATCATAGGTATGACGATGAGATCAGCGGATAAAGAACATTTATGTGCTCTAATGGGGACTGATTCACAAAACTTTATTGCAATGATACTTCCCTTAGGAGTTTTAATTGACAACTCCCTTGTTAAATCAAATTGGAAATATCTAATTTTATTAGCGAATTGGGAAGATATGAAACAATGTGATGATCCAGAATCAAATAAAGCATTTTCTAAACTTGAGGAAACCATTAAATTACCTACCACCACGTCTTTCGGAGCTTCTACCTCAGCAGTAGTGATAGAAAAATCTTGGCCTTGATCCCTTGTCCTTTTCTGAGGTAAGTTCCCCTAATGCTTAGGACATTTATTTTCATAATGTCCCATCTCTCTACAATTATAGCATTCCACATTGACATCAACTCTCTTTCCCTTGCAATCATGAGCTTAGTGGCCTTTTTCACCACACTTGTAATAGACTCCCATTCCCTTCAAGAAAGTACCGGGGTTTTTCTTTCCACATTTACTACAGGATGGATAATCAACTTTTACCTTCTTCCCTTTATTTCCATTTATAGAGTGGTTAGCAGATCTCTTCTTCTCTTGCTTCGCCTTAAAGTCGTAAGACTTGGCGAATTATTTTTCTGTCTTGATAGCACATGAGACAATATCTTCATACGACAAGAAAGATTGTGAGACTAATTCTTGACATAGAAACGGTTTTAACCCATAAAATAAAAGATTTATCTTACTTCATGGGTTATATATATAATATGAAGCATTCCTCGCTAACCTTGTAAAGTTATCCTCATACTTTGAGACATTTTCATCCTCGTTTTGCCTCAGACTCATAAATTGCCTTTCCATATCTGTTCGATGGTCACGAGTAAAGTATTTTTCTAAGAAAAGCTCTTTGAACTCCCTCCATTAAATATTTGATACTTCATAATCTTCCTTCATGTTTTGTATCAATGACCACTATTGATCAGTATCTCCAGTGAGGCGATAAACTTCCATGACAACTTTTTCCCTTTCACTACTCCCCAAAGCCTGAAATATTTTATCTAGGGAACTTATCCATTACTCAGCTACTAATGGATTTGTACTCCCATTTAATGTTGGTGGTTGTTGCCTCATGAAGTGATATAACATTGATCCTCCATGCTGTGGATCAGGGTGCTCCATACGGGTAAGGTTATTATTCATAACCTGAGTGAGTAGGAGAGAAATCCCTACATATAGTGCGTGCATTGATACGGTTTCCATTTCTTCCACTAGGCACCATTTCTAAACAATGGCATAAACTAGATTAGTTTATGAATCAAAATACATAATTCCATACTTGTAAAAAACTTAACATAAATTTAATAGTTTATGGATATAATCCATAATCATAAAATTTTTTTCTTTGAGGAAGTATATACACATAAACCCTTCATAATGGTTTGTAAAGAAAATGAGAATTATCCTAAGCATATCCCCCGAGAGTGTCGTAACCAAGAGTGAAGCACGACCCATTGTCGTGCACCAGTTCCCATTCGAGTCTAGATCAAAGCGGTGTTTTTAGGTTTTACCCCTAGGTACATCTATGCCAGAGCCACCTCTACCTGTTTGTATCCAGACATGGATGTATTGCTCGGAAAACTCAAAAAATTTCTACAATACCAAAATTCTAGGAAGTTCTTCTGTACTAATCCTCAAAGTCCATCTTAGGTCTGTGTTCTCTAATTAGAGTTTATATAAATCTAGATTCCAAGGTTTGTACTAAAATTCCTCTGATACCAACTGTAACGCCCCAACCCCAGTTACCGAGAGTCGGTTCATTATTACATAACATTGACATGATCACAAAAGATCAAGTCTCGAAAGATTGATTAGTTTAGTAGTCTTGGAAACACTAGATATATTCATAAATGTTACATTACATCATAAAGAGAAAAACTAAAATAATATAGTCTCCATGGTCCACACTCATATCCCCTTCAGACTATCCCTGTAGGTCATTCATAAAATAATTCTTCACATCTTGGGAAAAATTAAAACATTGACAGGGGTGAGCTCAAATGCTCTGTAAGGATAACAATATAGTGGAAACTTTCATAAACAAGCATAAACATTTAAGGCAATGTATAACTAAAACAAAAGCCTTTTAAACTTGAACTTCAGCATAATATGTCAGAAATAAAATGAAATAATTCCATTTACTTATTCACATGGATATTCTACTAGTCGAATAATCACATGCAATATCAATATCCACTTTCATAATGATGGAATTCATAATGCCAGACTATCATAACCACGTAGCCAAGGCCTCGTGCCAAGACTACAAATAAGATTTTGTTAAAGCCTCATTCCAAGACACTAGTTTGTCTCATGAGACCTACCGATGCATCGAGGAGCTATAACGAGCTCCACCTGTCACTTATTAAGTCCAATGCATTCCTCATATGAACAGGTTTAAACATAACATAAACATTCTTATTAAAACTAGAATACGAAACGTAAATAATTTCTCCATAAACCAAGAATGGTATAAAAATAACACATCCACAGTCAAACATATCACAAAACCTTCAATACAATATGGATGTTTTGTATCATAATAAATCAAGTTCAAATAAGCTTAAAATCCATCAAAGGATGTTGACATAGATGAAATCAAAACTATTTGAGAGAAATATATATATTTTTGAAATTATTTAAAAGTCACATGATTATAAAATAAAAATTTTACTTTGAAAATATCCTTATAATCTTGTAAGGGAAGCTTCAAAGATTTTATAATGGTGGAAAATAGCCTCTCCCACTGTATAAGTTACAAAAAAGACATTCTTACCTTCATTTTGTCGAAAAGGTTAAAAATGACCTTGTTTGGAAAACGACGGAAAGATTCCTTTATAAACATATTATAAAAATTCAAACAAGGGTATAAATTAATTTAAAACATATTCTGTAAAATAGTAATAATGTTTTGAAATACATTTTTCAGAAACATGGATGTGGATGATAAAGAGGTCCCAATATATAATTACGTATGAACAACATCGGATAATGAAGAGATTGTGAAATAAACCCTTACCTTGTACTTTTCCTTGGTTGGGGGTAGGTTAACCTCCTATAATTAAATTATAAAATATTCATATACATTAATATGATATCATATATGATCTTTTAACATTGCTTTGTTAATAATATCTTAGTATTATCGTCATTTCGGGTGTTAACTTACTCGTTTTATTTTATAAGTTTTGTAAAATAAGACATGTTTGTTATGGATAGGTTGTATCTTATTCATATCCAGAATGATATCATGTCCTTAAAAATTATTTTTAATCATCAAATAAGAATTAGACTTGAATGGATACGATGGAGAATGAATCTCATCGCGTTCGTGGAGACGGTAGTCCGTACGTACGCACGAGCGACAATATCATTCTTTGGATATTATAATAATATATAATTGGATGGTATATCATATATAAAGAATCATTATAATGTTATATTTATTATTTACATAAATTACAAATCATTATTATACCCATCAAAATAATAATGTATTGAATAACAATTACACCCCGACGTGGAGACGGTAAGCCGTACGTATGCACGTATGGTGACATGTCATTCAAAGGATAGATAGAATACTGAATATGGTTGTAATATATTTATAATAACATCACAGTATGTAGAATATACTGGATTTATAATTTTATAATGGTAATAACAAAGAAAGAATAAGTTGAAGAAGAAAGGAACTTGAAAGAGGGTGGTGAAAACATTAACTCTTCTTCGGGTTATTCCTTTTGATTTGATCAAAAGGGATCCTCTGGTTGGATTTATGACTAAATGAAGGCCTATAAGATGAAGGTAGGATATTTTAGAGGGTATTTGGGTAGAGTTTGGATGAGCCCAAATGCTTTGAAGGTATGAATTAGAGAGAAGGGGGAGTGCCCTTTTATAAGAGGGGTGATGGGAACCTTTGGAAAAGCTAGAAATATTATTTTATAATAAATTCATATTCAGTTTCTAATGGCTTAAAAGTGGATTATTTAAAGTTTAAGGTGGGGATGGGTCGAAATCCTTTCAAACAATAGATTGTAGACAGGTTTGGGTCACTATATTGACCTTATCATTTATATTTAACTCTTAGTTAAATAGTTTTACATTTACCATGTCTCTTTGTATTTTTATATTATATAGTTAATAAACTTACTATATACATCTAAGAGACCCCCAAGTGGTCCATTAATGATACATATATCATTATATAAGTCCTTTGGATGAACCTTAGATTTTTAGGAATAGAATATCAGTTAATAATATAATATTTTTTTAAAAACTCTTTTATGTCAATTTTGACACTATTGGGTATTTTGTTTTTGATAATTTCATAACAGCATTATTAATTCGAATAAAATTTATGTAACCAATACTAATATATCATATTCTCCTAGAAAATTAGTATAATTCATAAAAAGTCTCAAATTACATTTATTTTTATATTTATAATATCAAGTATTTTAATATTTCATTAATTAGGTAATTACTGCATCACCATTATGCCATAAATAAATTAAATTATTTAATGTATAAAAATTATAAATAAAATAAAATTATGTAGGAAATATTTTTATCTTTATAATGAATATTTATAATCGAAATTATCTTATGTATAACCCTATATTAAAAATGTTTTAGTAATTAAACTTTGATTTTATCTCTTTTAACTCTTCTTTGAATTAAATAATAATTAATGTCCTAATCTAATCCAAGTGTGCCTAAATGATAATATTTTATTCCTAAGTTTGTTTTTGGTTGAGATACACTTGTCTAATAGAATTAGTACAAGTGTTAGGATAATAATAATATCATTTTTACCCTTAATTACCCTATTTACCTTTTTACTATGGTAAATAAAAGTAAAAAGTTACTATTCACCAAAAATTATTTTTATCTTATTTAACCACATTTAACTCCTTGATATTAACCATGTCTCTCGGATTTTCTAAATTCCACTCAGAGAAGCGATAAAATTAAGTTTTATGTGAATTTCCAAATTCTCCTAGGAGATGGGTAAAAGACGGTGAAAAGTTCAATAAAATTTTTATATGTCTAAAATTATTATAAACTGACTCTAATGAATTAAATTGAACTTATATAGGTATTACATATCTATTTTGACCTAAAATAAATTGAAATAAAATAAATAATTATTTAAATAAAAAGTCGGTTTTAACTAATAACTCATTATTTTTCACTATTCATCAAAAATTGAAAGTTTTCAGAAAAATACCAAAAATTCACCCTAGGCTAATTTCAATATTCTGAATCCCAAAATGAAGTCCGTTTTGAAATATAAAATTTATAAAATTTAAAAAAGTGGGTATTACTATTCATAACGGCTAGTTTGATTGGTTGTGGTGTGTGTTAGAACTCGAAGTTGCGTATAACACATGCTACTGTATTATTCAAAGAGAAGCATACTGTGGAAGCTTGGGGTGTTACAAAATATACAGCATTTTCAGCTATACTGAAATTGTATAAATTAAAAGCAGGTAATGGATGGAGTGATGTTAGTTTTACGGAACTACTTTCTCTCTTGAATGACATGCTCTCGGAAGATAATGAGCTCCTAAGCCGTACATATGAAGCTAAACGAAAGCTACGCTCGATGGGTATGATTTCTGAAATAATACATGCCTGCCTGAAAGACTGTATATTGTTTTTCAAGGAGAATAAATCACTTAAAAAATGACCAAAGTGTGGTGCTTCTCGATACAAGAAAGATGAATCCAGTCCTATGAAAGTTGTATGGTACTTTCCAATCATTCCAAGGTTTAGGCGTCTATATGGAAGTGAAGAAACTGCAATACAATTATCGTGGCATGCAGATAAAAGAAATAAAGATGGGAAATTACGTCATCCGAATGATTCTCCTCAATGGAAGAAAATTAACCATGAGTATCCTGAATTTGGAAAAGAGCCTAGAAACCTTCTTCTTGAGTTATCTATAGATGGAGTGAATCCTTTTGGGTTTTAAACCAGCACTCACATTACAAGGCCTATTATGTTGGTAAATTATAACTTTCCACCCTGGTTATGCATGAAGTGGAAATTCTTCATGTTATCTATGCTTATATCCAGACCAAAACAACCAGGTAATGATATTGATGTTTATTTGGATCCTTTCATCAAGGACTTGATGTTATTGTGGGATTCAGGTGTTATGTTGTATGATACTTATAAAAGTGAATACTTTACATTGAGAGCGATGTTGTATGGGATGATAAATGATTTTCCTGCTTATGGAAACTTTTCAGGCTATATCATTAAAGGAACTCAAGGGTGTCCCACATGTGAAGAAGATATAGAATCAATTAGGTCGAAAAATTCATTAAAATCCGTATTTCTAGGACATCGTAGATTTCTACCTCATCGGCATAAGTACCGATCTTTGACGACATCATTCAATGGAAGTTCAGAACAATGCACAACACTGTCTCCACTAATAGGTGATCAGCTATTTGAGAAAGTAAAAGATGTGAACACTGTTTTTGGTAAACCATTTTTGAAAAACCTTACGAAAATTGGTTGGAAAAAGAGATTAGTTTTTTTGAATTACCATACTAAAATTTTTTATACGACAGACATTTTCTTGATGTGATGCATGTGGAAAAAAATGTATGTGAAAGTGTTATCAGAACGTTGCTAAATTCCCCTGAAAAAACAAAGGATGGAATTAAGGCAAGGTTGGACATGGTTGACATGGGAATATGAGAAGAGTTATCTCCTGTGAAGGGTGAAAATTGAATGTTTCTTCCTCCAGCTGCTTACACTCTTTCTAGGGAGGAGAGATATCAGTTTTACAACTTCTTCAATTATGTAAAGGTTCTAGAGGGGTATTCATAAAATATAAGGAAACATTGTGTCAAGGAATTATTTTAAGTTAAAAGGTTTGAAATCACATGGCTGCCATGTTTTGATGTAAGATTTAATTCCTATAGATTTACGTTGCATTTTTCCCAAGAATGTTCATCATACGTTAACCAAACTTTGTTTCTTTTTCAAAGCTATATATAGCAAAGTTTTAGACCCGGCGAAATTTCCAGCTATGGAAAAAGAAATTTTCATCATATTATGTGAATTAGAAATATTCTTCCCGCCAACATTATTTGATATGATGGTTCATTTTATGATTCACTTGGTGAGAGAGATTTGACTTTGTGGTCCTGCGCACTATAGATGGATATACCCCATTGAACGATATATGAATATTTTTAAAGGGTATGTCAAAAATTGAATTTGGAAAAAGGGTTGTATAGTGGAGCGATATATTGTTGAGGAAACCATTAAATTCTGTACCGAATACCTATTTGATGTGGAAAGCATTGGTCTCCCAAAATCTCATCACACTGGATGTATTGAGGGTGAGGGAATTTTTGGAGGAGATGTTGTGACAATCAATATTATAGATCGAGAGCAGGCCCAAGTTTATGTTTTTCATAATAGTTGAGAGGTTTCTCTATATATTGAAACTCACAAGTAAATTCTTAGGTAGTTTAATCCATCAAGGGCTGAAAAATGGATATCAAATACACATAATCACCAGTTTATAGGATGGTTTTAGGACCCTATTTTTAAGGAGTTAGATGAAAATCCGAATTCAATTTCAAAATGACTTTGATGGCTAGTCTCTAGACCAAGTGTGTATGTATTATCTTAAAATGGTTATATAATTAATGGTTATACATTCTATACAGATGAACATGATAAAGATAGTACCATGAAAAATAGTGGAGTTACACTTGTGGCAGAAGAGATGCATGTTTCTGGTAGTAAGGGCAGAAATCCAATTTATGAAAATATGTTATACTTTGGCATTATCAAAAAAATATGGGAGTATTATTATACGACATTCCAATTGCCAATTTTTCAATGAAAATGGGTTGATAACAACAGTGGTGTTAAAATAGATGATTAGAGATTTGTGAAAGTTGATTTTAGTAATGAAGGGTACACAGATGAATAGTTTATAATGGAATCACAAGCGGTACAAGTTTTTTATGTTCCAAATCCCGCAAACCAAAAGTGGTCGATTGTTCTATTATCGTCCAAAACTACTGAAGGGTTTGATGAAAATTCAGTTGAGGACAATCCTTTCAGTGGTACATCGCAATAATTTTGCAGTAGTATCAATGTAGATGATGTTTTGTATGTTAGAGGAGACCATAATAAAGGGATTTGGATAATCGATAGAGGTGTCAAATCCCTTTATCCTTTGAAAAAAAGAAAGAGAGTTCAATAAACAGGTTATATTTTGTTTGTAATATAGATCTTGTTATCTCATGTTATTATCTTATCATTACTAAATTTATGTAATATAAATTAACTGTTCAACCAATTTTGCAAATAATGACTTCTGCATGTTCTAGTTCTCCTAACCTTGAGGCTGAACAAGTCTCTCAAGCTGTTGTTGTTGCTGCTTCTACTGTAGCTGCTCACAGTGTAGAGCAACAACAAGTTTCTGAACATGTTGCTACTCCTAGTGTTGAGGTCCAACAACCATCATCACATGCCGTTGCTACCATTCTATATGAACATATAAATGTTGTTGATATCAATGAAATGGTCGGGGATGAAGGACCGATGTCGCAGAAAATGTAGGTGCATCGTAGTTTGACGGTGTTAGCCAAAGTTCTATAGGCGAAAAGCAAAGGCATCAAATTTGATGTCGGATGGAATGCACGAGGCCAACATTTGAATCCCAACAAGGCTATGTTTAGTAGTTACATTGGAATTTTCACTTGGAAACGCCTACCGATTGACATAGATTCATGGTGCCATGTTGTGTCCGGGCTGAAGGCTGTGATCTGGGAAGAAACTACAGTAACATTATGATATTATTTCTTTAATTTACTAGAAAATAAAATAATGAAACAATGTATTACTTTTCTCAATCTCTTGCAGAGTACATTTATAGTATATGATTCACACAATAATTATGTACTAAGGCTTTTAGGAAGGATTCATCAAGGTTTTCACACTATTTTAACAAAATGTCACTTGAAAGATTCCAAAGGTAAAATAAACCCGCACCCACCCCTTGTCTACGATCACCTGATATCAAAAGATGCATGGGATGCATTTATTAGCCACTGTAGGGATGAGAAGTTTTAGGTACATTGTGGGTGATAGTACATTGTTTGAGGATACGCGTATTCATTACTTTGATTGTCAATATTTCATTTATTAAACAGTAACTCAGTACTGAAAATAAGGAACATGCATCAAAACCAACATATCCCTATCGTAAAGCAAGGATGAGGTATGGTTCACTAGAAAATAAAATGGTACGTATTTTAAATTTACAGTAATATTGTTAGGTACCAAGAAACAACATCATAATTATCTTTCTATATTTATATGTAGATTGACGAGTCTAAAACCAAAGACACTTCCATCCCACATCATGTGCTATGGAAGGAGGCACATGTGAATAAGGAAGGGAAGATAGTAGATGAAAACACAAAAAAAGTGTGGGAAATATTTGTAAGTATGACATGATGATACAAATATTTGTTTTAAATTGATATTACATAAACATAATTAGTTATTTTCCTATATCTGACAGTCACAAAAATCAGCTACTCCTATAGCAGATGTAGACCTATTATCGATGGATTTGAAGTGTCTAGAACAATATGGTCCTGTCAGAGGTGCTGGGTTTGGGGTGACACCTCGAGTATATTATGAGAAAAAAAGAAACGGATGATAGAGATGAAAAATTAAAACAAATGAGAGAAAGACTAGCAACTATTGAAGAATGATTTCAATGGTAGGGAGAGTTGGTAGCAAATTTTATGGGTGGGAATCAAGGAGAAGACACAACTCAGGAACAACCAGTGCGTGAAGATCCCGCCCCACCCCCACCGGCTTTGAGGTGAGCCATTCCCCTCAAAGAGCTGTCTTAGCCCTGGTAATTAATATTCTAATAATTGTTCCCAGGGAATGTGAATCAGACAAACATTGATACTTTTCTTGTACTAATCTTCTATAGGGTGATAATGACTGTGATTTATATCAGTCAACACCCACCTATCATCTTGTAGTGAGGACTACAGTGTTCAACATCCTAGAGGACAAACTGCATAATAGACCACTTCTAAAAGATCATCTGAAAGTGACGAATATTGTAGCTCATGAGCCAAATGCAAAGCTACCTATTCCACTTGATGATGATGATATTCATACAGTCGAAAAGGCTATTGGGACATTCATTGCATGGCTGTCACAACTTGTAAGAGTACATGGGAACACAGAGGTATTTATTTCCATTTTTTTCAAGCTAAACCTTTAACAATTAATGAAAAAAGGGTCTGAACTAATGAAAGTTATTATAGACGGAGAAAGGGAAGGGGGTGACAAGAAAAGTTGGCTCAAAAGCAACTAAAGGATCGACCAACCGATCCCAAAGAGCTACTAAAAGCACAATAATACCACATGTTCTCTATCCACATTTACTAGCATTGAAGACTCATGTGGATACGAAGGTAAAAGGTGGTAGTAGTCATACAGTGGGTTTCGAAAATAATATATACGAAGAGGAAAGTAAATATTTCATTGCTGCTAAAAATGTAAATGAGATCCTTGAAAATGGTTGGCTAGGCATCACAGTTGTAAATTTATATATGAGGTATGTTTTCATGAATTGATTTTCTAAAAGCTGATATAATGTGAAAATTATGACTAAATGCATTTTATATTATTGACAGATGTATATATGAAAAACAGTTGAAGGAATTTCCCCATGAGCCAAAATTCAGACTCATTAGTCATTATACCACATCAACACATCTAACGAAATTAGAGCCATAAAAAAAGGATGAAATAGTGAACAAATTGCTAAAAACATTTGAAAGTAATATTACAGATGACAAAATCTTCCTAATACCAACCATGCAGGGGTAAAATTCTATGATTAAAGCATATCAATTATATTTTCACTTATTTTATTACTTATTCCTTTTAGTGTTTTTAGGAAACATTATCTACTAATTGCGGTGAACTTAGATACTCCAAAGATTTATTTTCTAGATTCAATGCAAGGATATCCAACAAAGCGACCACACATGATGAAGTTTGTGAATCTGTAAGACACTACATCCTACGTTTTAGGTCTAAACATCAAGTAATATAATTTATATTATATTTTACTAAGGATTCTGTTATGATAGGGTGGTGTATCATTATCATCTAAAAAAGGAATGATGATAGGGGATAAGCATAAGGAGGCAAGTAAGTACTACGTCTAGACAAATATTAGGGTAAATATAATAAAATTTCACTATCCAAACACATATCAACACAAGTTACTTATTCTCCTAATGATCAAATTTTTTTCAGTGTCCAAAACAAAAAAATGATAATGATTGTAGTTATTATGTTTGTAAATTTATGAAAGGGATCATTTTTTATCAACAAACTAGCATCCCTAAAGAGGTATTTTAAAAAACAACTACTATTTCATTTAATTTATTTATTAATTATTTATTTATATATTTTTCAGTACTACTCTGACTGCTAAAAAGCCTCATACTCACAAGACATTATATATTTGGTTAGAAATGAGTGGGCCACATACCTTATGGAAGATTTTAAACAAATAGCATAAAGATATGACTTGGGGATGTGTACAATTGGTGGTCATTTTTGAGAGGGGTTAAGGGGATCAAAAGCTGAAACTTTATTGTATGTAAATGTTGATAGGAAAATTTTAATTATTATTAAATAAAACATCCTTTCTCCAATGAGTCATTTTTCCATTTTAATAGATGAAATATACCAGCAACATGAAAGAATGATGAACCAATTTTCTTTAGGTTTTGGATAAGAAAAACCAGTAAAATATCCAAAATACCTTCATATCTGACCAAAAGAATTCGGATTGTGTTGTTCCTTTATGATAATGATCCATGGGTGTTTTGGTGATGTGTAAAAATCAACCCCGCCTCAATCCGAGGCACGATGTGGCCAATATCTCTCAAAGTGTCTCTCTTTTGTTTAAAATGAACAAAATTTTAAGTGAAAACAACAACTCACCTACGGAAATCCAAAAAAATGAATTCAAATTGTTTTTTTACTTTAGGAGAATTATCCATGGGTGCATTGGTGATGTGTACGAGTCAACCCTACCTCAATCCAAGGCACGGTGTGGCCGGTATCACTCAAAGTGTCTCTCTTTTGTTTAAAATGGACATAATTTTAAGTGAAAACAAAAACTAACATACGGAAATCCGACCAAAATCATTCATATTGTGTTTATACTTTATGAGAACAATCCATGAGTGAATTAGTGATATGTACGAGTCAATCCCACCTCAACCCAAGGCACGATGTGGACGATATCACTCAAAGTGTCACTCTTTTGTTTAAAATGGAAAAAAGTTTAAATGAAAACAACAAATGACCTACAGAAATCCAACCAAACGCATTCATATTGTGTTGATACTTTAGTATAACAATCCCTGGGTGCGTTGGTGATGTGTATGAGTCAACCCTGCCTCAATCTAAGGCACAGTGTGGCCGGTATCACTCAAAGTCTCTCTCTTTTGTTTAAAATGGACAAAATTTTAAGTGAAAAAAAATGAACTTCATAAAATCCGACCAAACACATTTGTATTGTGTTGTTACTTTATGATAATGATCCATGGGTGCGTTTTTGATGTGTAGGAGTCAACCCCGCCTCAATCTGAGGCACAATGTGGCTGGTATCACTCAAAGTGTCTCTCTTTTGTTTAAAATGGACAAAATTTTAAGTGAAAATAATAACTGACGTATGGAAATCTGAAAAAACGCATTTGGATTGTGTTGATAATTTATAAGAACAATCCATGGGTACATTGGTGACATGTATGAGTTAACCTTGCCTCAATTCGAGGCACAATGTGTCCGATATCACTCAAAGTGTCTCTCTTTTGTTTAAAATGGACAGAATTTTAAGTGAAAACAACAACTGACATACGAAAATCCAACCAAACACATTTTTATTGTGTTTATCCTTTAGGAGAAAGATCAATGGGTGTGTTGGTGATATTTAAGAGTCAACCCTGCCTCAATCCAAGGAACGGTGTGGCCGGTATCACTCAAAGTGTCTCTCTTTTGTTTAAAATGGACAAAATTTTAAGTGAAAACAACAAATGACATACAGAAATCCAACCAAATGCATTAGGATTGTGTTGATCCTTTAATAGAACGATCCATGGGTCATTTGTGATGTGTAAGATCCAACCAAGACTCAATACGAGGCACGATGTGGCTAGTATCACTCAAAGTGTCTCTCTTTTGTTTAAAATGGACAAAATTTTAAGTGAAAACAACAACTGACCTATGAAAATCCTACCAAAATCCTTTGTATTGTGTTGATACTTTAGGAGAAATATCCATGGGTGCGTTAGTGACATTTATGAGTCAACCTCACCTCAATCTGAGGCACGGTGTGACCGGTATCGCTCAAAGTGTCTCTCTTTTGTTTAAAATGGACAAAATTTGAAGTGAAAACAACAACTGACATACCGAAATCCGACCAAATGCATTCAGATTGTATTGATACTTTATGATAATGATCCATGGGTGCGTTGGTGATGCGTAAGAGTCAACCCCGACCCAATCCGAGGCATGGTGTGGTCAGTATCACTCAAAGTGTCTCTCTTTTGTTTAAAATGGACATAATTTTAAGTGAAAACAACAAATGATGTATGGAAATATGGCCAAACATATTTGTATTGTGTTGATCCTTTAGGAGAACGATCCATGGGTCATTTATGATGTGTAAGAGTCAACCATGCCTCAATCAGAGGTATGATGTGTCCGATATCACTCAAAGTGTCTCTCTTTTGTTTAAAATAGACAAAATTTTAAGTGAAAACAACAACTGACCTATGAAAATATAACCAAACACATTCATATTGTTTTGATACTTTATAATAATGATCCATGGGTTAATTGGTGACGTGTATGAGTCAACCATGCCTTAATATGAGGCATGGTGTGACCGGTATCACTCAAAGTGTCTCTATTTTGTTTAAAATGGACATAATTTTAAGTGAAAACAATAACTGACATACGGAAATCCAACCAAATGCATCCGGATTGTGTTAATACTTTAGGATAATGATCCATGGGTCATTTTTGACGTGTACGAGTCAACCATGCCTCAATCCAAGGCAATATGTGGCCGGTATCACTCAAAGTGTCTCTCTTCTGTTTAAAATGGACAAAATTTTAAGTGAAAACAACAACTGACCTACGGAAATCTGACCAAACACATTCGGATTGTGTTGATCCTTTAGGAGAATGATCCATGGGTCATTTATATATGATTCAACCCCCCTCGAAACCAGATCATCCCCCCTGGACACCCCCATGGATAGCCCCCCACCCCCTAGACACCCACCACCCCCCTGGATGGCACCCCCACCCCTCCTATACACCACCCCACCACCTGGACACCCCCACTAGCCTGGATAGCCATACACCCACACCCCCCATGGACACCCCCAACCCCTTGGATGTCCCCCACCCCTGGATTACTCACCCCTCCTCAACACCACCCCACCGCCTGGACACCTCCCTCACCCCTGGACACCCCCACCCCCATGGACAGCCACCCCACCCCCCTAGACACCACCCCACCACCTTGGAAAACCCCACCAAGCCCCTGGACCCCACCCCCCTAGACACCACCCCACCCCCTAGACACCCCCATCCCTATGGACACCCCCACCCCTAGAAATCCCCCAACCCCTAGACACCCACCCCCTGGACACCCCCATGGACAACCCCCCTAGACAGCCCCCCAACCCCCCTCGGACACCCCACCCCTCATAGACACCAACCCACCACCTGAACCCCTCCCCACCCCCTGTACACCACCTAGACACCCCCACCCACATGGAAAACCACCCCCACCCCCTAAACACCACCCCACCCTCCTTGGCCAGCCCCACCAACCCCCTGGACCACTCCCCCACCCCCTGGACACCACCCTACCCCCCTGGACACCCCCACCCCTCTAGACACCCCACCCCCTGGAAAGCCCCCCCAAACCCCTAGACACCCCACCCCTGGACACCCCCACTCCCATGGACAACCGCCCTCACCCCCTGTACACCACCCCACCCCCTTAGATAGCCCCACCAACCACCTGGACCGCCCCACCCCCTGGACACCACACCACCCTCTAGACAACCCCACCCCCTAGAAAGCCCCCCAACCCCCTAAAAACCCCCACCCCACCTTGACACCCCCATGGAAAACCCCCCCACCCTAGACAGCCCCCCCCCCCCCCCCCCCCCCGAACACCCACCAACCCCCTGGACGACACACCCACCCCTCCTAGACACCACCCTACCAGTTGGACACCCCCACCCCCTGGACACCCCCACCCATGGACGACCACCCCCACTCTCCTGGACACCACCCCACCCCCTTGGATATCCCCCAACCTCCTGGACTACCCCCACCCCCTCGAAACCCCTATCCACCTGGACACATCCCATCCCCCCCATCCCCCCATCCCCCCGGACACCCCCTACCCCCCTTGGACAGCCACCCCAAACCCCTGAACAGCCGTCCCAACCCCCATGAATTCTGAATTGAATTCTTTATGTATTTAATTAACTTATGAATTATGTGTTAATGGTGTATGGTTATACATGTTGTATGGGTATACTTGGTGTAATTACCTTATGAATTATGTGTTAATTTTGTATGGGTATACTTGTTGATATGCTGAATTTTTAACAGGTCTTGTTTGGGTGTACTGCTGAAGAATTTTATGTTGTAGTAGATAGGGCATTTATCAGCGCTAAATAAGAGCTAATAAAGGATCACTTTATCAGCCCTAAAAAATCACTAATAAAAAACACATTTATCATTGCTTTTTTAGCACTGATAAAGGAGTCCTTTATCATCCCCTTTTTAGCACTGACAAAGTATCTCTTTATCATCACTTTTTAGCACTGATAAAGGTTCCATTTACCAGTGCTTATTTAGCACTGATAAATGGGACCCCCCCTTTATCAGTGCTGAGCTTTACAATGCTTTTTTAGCGCTGTTAAAGCCCATTTTGAGAGACCACTGGACATGGAACATGTCAATCTAGTATTATCCTCTCATCATTTTTTGATTATCTGAAAAAGACTGAACAAGTTAATGAATACATAACATGTCATTAATTTATTTGATAATTATAACACATGTCACTTATCCAAGTAGTTGAACACATCATATGTGAAATAACTAAGCATGTACATACATTTCCTTAGTCTAATTCAATCAAGGGCCATATGTCTTTAATTTTTCATATAAGTGAAAAAATACCATTTTGGTTTTACTCCAATCAATGACATGACTAGAAACATACCTAAACACCCTTATATTATCCAAGTTCATATGCTAAAATGTGTAAGTAGGGTATCAAAATATGAAGGTTCTCATTCTATGTATCTCTCCAACCTCATGCAAGAAATATTTATAATAAGCTATACCCCTAAGTATATCTATTACTATATGACATTCCATGAAATATAATTTCACAGAACTATCCAAGCAATAAGTCTCTACTTATTACCTCATGAATTTATTCTTCATATCTCATATGAAACCCTTTTTAAGGAGTACAATAATCTATTCAAGCTTATCTTAACATATAATCACAACCTGTAATACTATGTGATGACCATCGATTAGGGACAACTCAAAGTTTATAATTTTAGGGGATATTTATCATTCAACCATTCATGTAAAATAAATTTGTAACACACATAAATTAATTATAAATAGATACTGACTTTATTATAAATATATGATATGTTTATATCCATTACAACCAATCTCTTAAGAGATTCTACATTAATTTTATTTTGTTACTTTAGAAATGGTTTTTGAACATTACATCCATATGTAATTAATGTCACATCCATATGTGACCATATGATAAAATACTTCCACCAACCTCTTAGTGAGTAACATTCATGAAGAAAACTAGTTTGAATAATTGCAAGACTTAGGAATAATATTCCTTAAGTTCAACCATTTGAACCTATATTCAAACTTCTTAACTTCCTAACATCAAAGTTTATAATGTTATCTTCTATTTTCTACTTAGAACTATTTCTAATTACATCATAATCATACTTGGAACCCTTTATATTAAACTATTTCACTGAAATATTTTCTTAATAATGTAACTATTTACATTATCACTTTACTAGTATATCCTGAACACTTTTTTCTGATAAAGTGATATCCACTTCATTACAGTAAATAATGTAACTATTTTCATTTCTATTTAACACCATACCCTAAAATCTTTTAGGATACCAAGTGATACACTTTTGTGTATTAGTTGGTCTAAACCTATAGGGAATAGTGATTTTCACTTATTATGGTAACTAAATAGAAAACTTTACATTTCTATTTACCATCACTTTTCCTAAACTTCTTTATAATATTAAGTAAAGAATCACTACAATCTTATACTTTTGTAATATTTTAAGAAATAGAGATATTCATTTTCATGTGTTAACTCAATGTAACCTTTTACAATATTATCACAACATATCCTAAACTCTTTTAGGATATAAAATGAAAAACCACTTAATATTTATTTTTTAACTTTGAACTTATATGAGTCCAAACATACTCACACTATCATATTAGACACTATATTCTATTTGTAATATCTTTCTAAGACACACACAAACTAATTTTTGTTTTAAGAAATAACATTTATTTCCTTTTAGTAGGAATATCTATTCCATATGTTTAGAGTATAGATGAATGAACACTTTATACAAGATAAAACACTTTTATCCATATATTCTTCTCAAAAAATGTTACAGAATCCAATGAATCATAAAACCAGTGTATATAATTAGTAATCCCATATTGATCACAACTACCCTTTATTAACACCTCTTATCATATAAGAGAAGCAAGATAAAGATACAATTAATTTAATTAAATTCACCCAACCATGATAAACATCTTTACATTCAAATTTATGATTTTCAGTTGTTTACTTCATCACTTGGATTAAAACTTCAAGATCTTCCAATTCTTCATATGATTTTGAACTCCTTAATATTTACAACACTTGTAAAACATACATTTAGTTTCAAATACCCTTCAAAATTGAATAATCAATTTCTATAACATTAATATCTAACATGGATATTTCATGGAGTACCCAAACCCCTTCAGGTATTCTAGATAATACCATTTTGTGGAATCATTACTCCATACTAATAATACCCCTAGGTTTAAAATAAAGTTAATTGGTTTCTTAAAGAAATATCATTGGACATTCCAACTAAATTTCTTCTTTTAGTTTGAACCTTTACCCATTTATACCAAGAAAACAATACAAGAATCTAAAAATCATATATCTACTTCATTTATTATCAACACTTAGAGAATATTGGGTAAACTTTTCTTGAATTCAACTATCTTGCTGAGCGATTTCCATAGATGAAAATAGGATGAATTTTATAACCAGAATAAACCTTATAAGAATTTTTCATTCTCTCCAAGAATATTCAATCATATAAAATATCATTAAAAATAAAATCATATTGAGTATATGAGTGGAGTATAAAATTCCTTTGGTAAATTTTCATTAAATTCATTTGAAACCTTAAATAAATCATTCCATACTTCCATAAGAATCTAGATTCACTAGTTGAAAAATTTCAACACTTGGTTACTCAAGAAGGAAATATTTTAACACATAGAATATTTCTCTTGATCAAGAAACATTCTTAAGATACTAGTCTTAAGATTTTTTTAATATAATATTATTATTTCAAGGATTAATTTCATAGTTTTAGTTTTATGATGATGTATTTATATATAATATAAATTTTTATCAGATGAATAACATGTATTTATATCTTTTCATTAAGGAATTTTAATGATAGTGGTGCCACTGAAATTGATGACCCTGTACATCATATCCATTTAGCGAGCCAAGATATATATTTCGCTAGGAAATTAGTCTTCTTTAGAATTTCTCTCACCACATAGTTATTTATGTAAGGATTTATCCCAATCAAAAAAGTTACGAATCTTGGATAGTTGAGTGGATAACCAATTATACAAATCCATCATATGGATTTACTCAAATCTATTCCACTAGTGACCTAATCCTATTTGGATTTTCCGGATAGTGTAACCTAAATAAAACACTAAAAAGTTAACAAAGGATGATCTAGGGGCACCCAACTTTAGCATGAACCACCCAATAGAATAATCCATAGTCACTCATTACTTTCTTGACTTACACAAGATAATATAGGGGTACCCAACTTTATCATGACCTACCTGATTAGATGACCAAGTTCTTAACAAGTTCCACTTTAGAAGGAATCCTGCACATAATATTTGAGGGTATTTCTTATAGTCTCACCAATTTAATATACATCATATGCATATTAAATCCATAAATATTACATCCTATGTAATAATTATATTTTCATGTTTTTTTGTATGCCTACTTATAACAATTTACTTTGGGAAATCCATATTCTAACCACCAAATTAATGTGTTTACACCACATTAACTCTTTACACAACCTAAAAGTCTATTTTAATCACCTAAAAACATAATTCAATTATAGTCATACATATCCAAATACATCATATGAATAAGGTACATGAACACTTTATGTAAAGGCATAGAGTTATATGATATTGAAAAAATCCACATGAGTAAGCCCGAAGCGATAGATAGCCAACCCCATTCGCTTTCCCAGCCAAGGTAAACCTATAAAAAATTAGGTGGTTTGATCCAAAGTAATTCTTCCTGAGAAGAATTTAATCAAAAGAGAATTCAATTCATAAAAACTCTATCACCTAATATGCACTAACAATTCCCAAGAACTATTCTCATGATCATAACTAAAAATACAAATCAAGGTTAAGGTAGATGAAAACTAATTTTTATGATATCAAACCTAACATGATATGAAAGTATTTATCCTTTAATTAATTTATAATATAAATTTCCATACACAATATTCATATTTCATAAAAAATTTACTAAATATGAATATCAAGTAAATTTAAAAAATAAATAAAAAATTTATTTATTTTACAAAACATGAGACAATTATGAACTATTCATAAATAAATGCTAATTATAAACAATTTATAATTTAGCAAGAATATAAAAATTTTATATTCATTTCAATATGGACCCCTTAATATTTTATATTAAATGGAATTTATATGATATTTCATTAAATATAAAAATTTTATAATTCAATATCTATTATATAAACATTTTATATTCTAAATATCATATATTTTTTTAATTTAAAAACAATTTATAAATAACCTCTTATGATTTATAAATAAACCTTTTATTTCTAGATCATATGGAATTCCATTTTTCAAAAGGAATTTTAAAATATTAACATTTAATATTTAGAGAAAATGTTTCATAAACATTTATTTAATTAACTATAAAAAATTTATAATTAATTAACTAATTTATAAAATCCTTATAAATTAAAACATCCAAAAATACATTTTATTATGATTTATAAACATTTTACAAACCATAAAAACCATTTCATATTTTTTTAAATATATTTTATACTTACCCTTATACAAAGTCCCTATCCTGTATAAGGGTATCATCCCTTTACCCTTATATAGGTGATCTAAATCCTTTTATGTAAAGTTAAGCCCCTCCTTACCTTTAAACAACTTATATTTAATGCACTAAATAATGGTAAAATAAAGAATAACTTTATACATCTCATTCCGCATAAGGGTATAGAGGTTATTACCCTTATGTGAATGCTTCACATAAGGGAAGGTCCTGATTTAACTTTGCACAATAATGTTGCAAAAGGGTACTACCTTTACACAACCCCTTTTCATAATAGTACTCTAAATATTTCCTACACTATGTAAAGGTAAACATCAAGGACCTTCACATAGTGGCTCTAATACATTTATGCATAAGGGTAAAGTGCCAATAACCCTTACATAAACCCTTTGTTTAAGGGTACTACCTTTATGAAACGAATTTTTGTAAAGGAAACAATGAGGTTACCCATACACATACCCTTTTCATATGGGTAAAGGAATATATACCTTTATGTAATGGATCATGTAATGGTATAACCATTACATAGACAACCAACGTATGGGTAAATCAAATTTACCTTTACAAAGATCACATAAGGGTCTATAAAGATTCTTTAGGTTTATGAAAATATTGTCTTACATTTTTCTTTAAAAAAAAGGATTCAAATATATCTAAATCTTGAAGAAACATCCTTTTATACCACTGATGGGTCTCATATGATCATTTTATGACCATTTTCAGTGGAAGACAAACAAAAAACACATGATATCTATCTTCAATAAATCAACATGAAAATAATCTAAAAAATAGAGTATTTATAAACCATGTACACAAACTACCATATTCTTTATTGATGAAGGAGGATAATTGATGGAGATCATAAAGAGTAGTGAAAAGAAGCACCATGGCTCTAAAGTGATACACTGAACAATGAATCCATGATCGTATTATGAGGATAAATTAAATCTAAATGGATACTAAAACCTTATAAAAATAGATAAAAAAAGTTTTAGGAGGAATATAGTTTAACAGAGGATCATACACATCACACCATTCCCACATAATAGGAGAGGATCTCAACTACTTATATAGGTGAATCTCAAGGCTCCTCCTATTCATTATTAATCTTATGCGTTTCTATATTTTGGGTATAATTCATTGAACATTTTCAATAAATTTAATGCAAATAATTTAGTCCACTAATAATGGATTTTAACCGATGAATAAACTATTTGAGATAAATACATAATATATATATATATATATATTATTTATGCATCACATGCATGAAAAATACATGCATCACATGCATGAAAAATAGATGCATCATATGCATTATAAAATGTAATATATATATATATAATATCATGTATTATATATATATAATCTATGAATCATATGAATATGTATATATATTGCATGTATGAAAATGTTTGTACACATCCAATAACGATGTCATGTTATAGGCTGGTATACAGAAAGGGATGAGTTGGGAAACCTTCCAGGATCTATTATTTGAGGATTTATTCCTGGATTCACTGAAATTGGTTCACAATAAGGAGTTCATGGAACTTTATATGAGTATTATGATAGTGTTCACCTATTCAACATGCTTCATAGAGATGATTCAATTTTGTCCTTTTGTAGCGGTGAATGAGGCACATGAGGCTAGGAAATTTGTGACTGGACTTCGCCCATAGCTGAAATGATAGTCCATGAACTTTGATCTGATGGACTATGTTGTAGTGCATCATAATGCAATGATGATCGAGAAGGGAATTGAGGACAACAGAGCTACATGTTTTCTTTCATCTATCAGTGAATTTACATGTACTTTCTCTAGTGCATTCCCAGTTTTCTATTCTAGGAATAAGAGGAGAAAGTCAGAGGATAGACACCAGGGAGATGGTCATCAGTTGGAGTAGGTCAGAGGTTCCTTGACTACGTTTATGGGGAATGAATATTCTAAGTGCTATAATTATGGGAGGAAGAAACACTTTCTCAAGGATTATACCTATTCTCTCAATACATGTCACTAGTATGATAATATTGGGTAGTCTAAGTGGTTTCATGATAATGATTTTAGGATATTAAAAAAGGATAAAGCATAAGACCTTAGTAGTAGGTGTAGAACCTACAAGGGTCATTAAATTAGGTCTCTCATGAGCCTATGGGGTTTCCTAAAGTGGTGGCTGGAAGGGATTACAAAGTTTATTAGGATTCAATAGATGATGGAGATGGAGTTTCCCTAGTTTGAGGTACATTCCTAATTTCTTCAACACTATCTTTTTCTTTGTTTAATATAGGTGCATCCCATTAATTTATACCAGATCAAGTAGTTTTTGGGTTAGATTTACTAGTTAAATTATATTATGATATTCGGTCTATCGATACACCCCAAGGAAATATAGTGGATCATCTTTATATCTATCCAAACTATCTAATAGTGGTTTCTAACATCGATCATGTTTAGAGATTCAAAATTTTATAGATGATAGGTTTTGATGTGATCCTTAGCATGGAATGGTTGACCAGTTTCCATGAACACATCAATTATTATAAGAGACATGTGACCTTTTCATCGTATAAGGAGGAAATTTTTATACTAACTAGTGAATGGGAGGTTGCGGTATTAGATTTGGATATGAACCTTTTTAGAGATAAGTGCTTTCAAAATAGGTGCCTAGAATTATCCTTGTAGTGGATTTGGTAGTGGCTCCATCCTCTTTCCTTCTAGTGGTATACTTGTATTGAGATTTGTTTCTAGAGGATTCATCATGGATTCCTCCACATAAGGTAGATGAGTTTGAGATCAATCTAATGTATGGTTCACAACCCATATTGATTATACCATACCATATAGCACCATATGAGTTGAAATAACTCAAGGTGTATCTAAATGATATTGAGGCTAAAGGATTCATCAGTTTGAGCACTTCCCCTTGGGGTTCTTTGGTGTGGTTTTCCAAGAAGGAAGATGGTATTCTTTATCTTTGTGTGGACTATGGAAGTTAAACCACATTAATGTAAAGAATAGGTATCCGTTTCCAAGAATTAACTAACCGTTTAATCAATTTAGGGGATACCATTGGTTTTATAAGATTAATCAATGTCCAGGATACCCTTAGATTCGGATTAGAGAAGAATACACAGTAGAGGCAATGTTTAGAAGTCTGTATGAGTTATACGAGCATCTTATAATGACCTTTGGATTGATGGTTGCTTCAAAAGTGTTAATAGACCTTATGAAAACGATCCTTTACCCATACTTGGACACATCCATCACTGTTTTTGTTGATGAAATCCTAATATATTCAAATATTTCAGAATCATATTCAAGACACCTTGATATTATATTGAGCACACATTGGGCACTTCAAATTTATGATAAGTACTCAAAGTTTCAATTTTAGATACACGAGGTTCACTTTTTTGGACACGTAGTTTCTGAAGTAGGAATATTAGTTGATCCAAATAAGGTTGAGGTAGTCATTTATTAGGAATGGATGAGGAATGTGTTTGATATTTATAGTTTTATCAAGCTATCTAGGTACTATAGGAGGTTCATTCAAGAATTTTCTATCTTGGAAGAACCCATGTTTGCATTGACCAAGAAGGGAGTCAAGTTTTAATGGAAATAACAACATGAAAAAGTCTTATTAGAGCTGGATAAAAGGCTGATATCGACATCAATCCCAATTCTTCATAATCTTGTTTTTGGGTATGCAGTGTATTGTGATATATATCACATTGGCTAGGGAGAAATTTTGATGTAGGATGATAGGGTAATTTCTTACAGGTCTTTTTAGCTGTGACCCCATGAGTGAAACTACCCTACTCATGAAATAGAGTTAGAAATTGTGGTTTTATGATTTGAAATGTTAAAAAAACTACCTATTTGTTGAGATATTTTCAATATATACTGACCACATGAGTTTATGGTATATATTATCCCAACATGACCTATATATTTTTAGAGGTTTTGGGTAGAGTATTTTTATATATTCAAATTTGAAATGGAGTATTCTCATAGGAAATGAAATGTAGTTGCAGATGAATTGAGTAGGAAGATATAGTAAGATGGGAAGGAAATTTCAAATGTTGAGTGGAAGCACATGTATTTGTTAACAAACTGATAGGTTGGCATAGATGAGGATCAAGGGGTAGTGTTTTTTGTACCCTTAGTGATCATGTTCCCATTGGTAGAATGAGTGAAGTCTAGTTGGGATGTTGATCTAGAGTGTGGGATTTTGTGATAGAGGTTGGAAACCAGTGGTTCCATTATAGGTTGGTATTTGGAAAAACATAGAGTACTACTGGTTTATGGTAGGGTGATGGAACCATATTCTATGTGAGAGGAGCTGATGAGAGCCTCTCATGACTCACAGTGAGCATTGGACCTAGGGTCGACCAAGATGTATCATGATGTTAAGAAATAGTTCTGGTATCCTGACATTAAGAGAGTCATTGTAGGATATGTCTCCCATTTAAATAATTTCATAGAATCAATACCAAGTATTGAAGACATGGATGGTTTCTCTAGCCACATATAGTGCCTATGTGGACGTGGGATATGGTGATGAAAGAATTCATGATAGGGTTTCCTAGGATCCCAAGAGTTCGAGACACTGTTTTTGATGGTAGTAGATTAGTTGACCAAGGTGAATCAATTTATACTGATCCAAAATAAAAAATTAGTGGATGAGATTGGAAAGGTCAATTTTTGAGAGATCATGAAACATCATGGAATTCTTTATAGCATAGTATTTTATAAATATTCCCAATTTACCTCATAGTTTTGTCAAGGATCACTGAAGGTGATGGGTACTCAGTTGAATCTGAGTAAGACCTTTCATCCTAAAACCAATGGAAAATCATAGAAAATGATCCCAACTCTATAGGATATCCTTAAAATGTGTATTATTTATTTTAAGGGATGTTGGCCTGATCAAATGGATTTAGTAGAGTTCACCTAAAATAAAAAATTCTAGTCTTGGGTTTATATGGATTCATTTGAGGATCTATAGGGGTGGTCATGTCAATCACCATTATATTAGCATGAGGTAGGATATTATTATATATCCAGGATGAGTATGGTGTAGGAGACCTTAGAGTGGGTGAAGTTGATTTGAAAATGTTTGGTTACAACTTAGAACATGCATAAGTCTTATGCTAATTGAAGGACACAACCCTTGGAGTTTAATGTGGGTGATATGGTCTTCTTACGAGTGTCCCCTTGGTGAGGTCATAGATATTTGAGGATCCTAGGAAAGTATGCACCATGGTATGTTGGGATCTTTGAGATTATCAAATACACAAGGATAATGGATTATTAGTTGGACCTTCTTACATGATATAAAGGTATTCACAATGTGTTTCACATGTCTCAACTTCATAAGTACGAGCCTGATCATGCACATGTTCTCGACTGTGAGGATATTGAGATGGAGTGGGATGCATATTTTATGGAATTACCCATTAAAATAGTGTACTGAAGTGAGAAAGTTATATGAGGAAAGACCATTCATCTTATTTAGGTTTTATGGAAGTACGAGCATGTTCAGGAAGATACATAAGAGCAGGAAGCTGGCATTCAGGAGTAGTCGATCAAGTTGTTCAAGAAGACATCTAAGGATATTTCTCAAGGATGATAAGGTATAAAAGGGTGTGAATTGAGACACATATATTTTAAGGTACACCAATTTATAACTTTTATTTAGTTTTTAAACTTGTTTTAAAGTGATATGAGGCTGGTTAGAGGTGTTCGAGTGGCCGATTTTCAAAAAGGGGCTAGGCTAGTGGGTTCCATAAACCAACCAGTGGATTATAAAGAATTATAAATATCCCACAAGATATCTAGTGGTGAATATGGGTAGAACTAGGTCTACCTAGCAACCATCGACCAACTGATAGCATTCGATGGAGCCTAGTGAGGAGGCTTGGTTTATAGGTGTTCTTCTTATAAACTTAACTTATTGAAATTTTCTCATTTAATATTATATATTTGATCTCCATAACCATAGGGATAATATCTAATTATTTTAGGTGATCTTACTCCCTTCCAACTCCTCTGTTTGATGCCTAAACAAAGGATTTTTCCCGTGTTATTCATCTGATGAGTTCTTCTTCATTCTGGATCAATTCCCTTCTCTTATCCTTGATAAAAATCGAATATATCCAAGATTTTTTGATCTGATCAAGTTATTTTGGAATGGTATAATGAGGTTTTGGTGGATTTTTGATAAAATCAACACCCAGATTCAAGGAATTGACTTGTACATGACCTTTGGACCAAGATCATTATTGACAGCAGATCTTCTCAACTGAGTGGGAACTTATCCTATGTTTTTAGTGTGGTTCCTTCAAAACCATAACCCAATATGACTAATAGTTCTGAATCAAGATTTTTTCAAGGAACTAGTGGTGATCTTGGACTTAGATGGTGACCCTATCCTTTAATCATCATCATACCTATGGTAGGAAGACCTTCAATTTCTCACATGTATTATACAAGTTTTTAGCATGATTATTGAAATTAATGTGTATACCATGAGACCTATGTTGATAATTCACTGCCTGATTTTTTATATTCACTTGTATTTATTTCTTTTGCATTCTAATGATTATGATACCTTCTTGATTTTATGTGATTATTGATCTATAATTTTTATCCTATATCATATGTATGTGTTATTTTTCTATCTTTTACTATTGAGTATGCAAGTTGATCCCAATGGACTATCCCCTGGGGAAGTTATGTTATATGATTTTTCTACATGCATTAGACTACCCCGTTTAGGGTAATGTGACAACCATATTTTTAGAAAATCCCATCTAGGGGGATGTGTGAGCCTACCATTTAAAATTCCTTCTAGCATGGTGACAAAGTAGGTAGAGTTAGTCTCTGAGGACCTGAATATGTGTTGTGCATGTGTGATATAATTAATATCTATATCTATTCTGTTAAATTTCATGGAATGAACCTGTATACCTTATGCACTTATATTAAGGGATTTTGGTGGTGTTATATTGAGTCTTGTACTCACACCCTACCTGGGAATTTCAGTTCACTTATAGATTTCATGGTCAGGGATCCAATGAAGTGAAAGGTCCCTATGGTGGATGGTTAATAAGGTTAGTAAGATGATACAAACATTATTGGACAAAGTTCATTCTGGGTGTTTGCTACTACTTTTATTTACTAGATTTATCCCATACTTTGGATCTTGTTTTAGCTTTGGGTTATGCATATGGCATACCATATTGATACTGCGTGATATGGTTTTATTTGTATTTTATGATACTTTGATGGTAATTTATTCATTCATTATTTATTGATTATTTTTGTTGCTTACATTATTGAACTCTGTTGTTTAATTGGTACCAAGGGCATAATATCCTCATAATGTTTCTATAAGCCCCATTATTTAGTCAACAACATCTTACATATGAGGAGGTGCACATGAGGTTGTGTGGAACACCAGACTGAACTTGATGGTTTGGGTCTGGGAATTACACATAACATTAGAATACATCATGAAAATTATATATATCATAGAAATAAGGAATACTTGAGAATTTTTACACATCCATAAGTATATAAATCATAACATAGTGGATCACATACCATGACCTATTTCCCTTAGCGCATTAGGATTCACTCACCCTTTTCCCTTGTTGGATTAGGCTTCACTTACCTGTTTTCTATTTTGGATCGAGCATCACTACTCATTTCACCATTATATAATGATATGTAAAGAATTAACCAATTAATTAGAGAGATATATAGGGACCTCCCATCACTTAAAGATTAACCATAAACATGTGTACTATAAGAAAACATC
The DNA here is from genome assembly GCA_963277665.1 of Viscum album. NCBI lineage: Eukaryota > Viridiplantae > Streptophyta > Magnoliopsida > Santalales > Viscaceae > Viscum > Viscum album. The sequence goes on along the minus strand of OY728152.1, from coordinate 990,862,969 downwards.
TAATCATCATATCATTAAAACTCAGGAATAATAATGGGTTTCATAAAAATTTCCAATGAAAATCATTTGGTTTTTTATAGTGTAAAGAACCCATAGAGAGAAAATGAGTTTCATCAAAATCATCATAAAGAACCAATGGAAATAAAATGGGCCTCATATCCTTTTCAAATGGATTCATATAAGGAAATCATTCATAATTTAATTAGTTATCATTACATAATAAACCCATGGAATATAAATGGGTATCTAATGACATCAAGTAAATTTTAGGTAAATATCATTTAATAAATATAATAAAGATTATGGTATATACATGGTATAGATAAAGAGTATAAAATGAAGATAATAATTTTACCCAATCAATAAATGTGTAACATCTTGGTGGAAACCTTTTAATAAAAGGAATCAGAAATAGAGTATTCACAGAGGAAAGACACTAGGAGAACAATTATGGTTATACACTAAAAACATTTAGGCAATAAAAAGTCAGTGATGAATCATTTCTCCAAAAGATAAAGACATTAAAAAATACATTAGATAAATAAGGTGAATTGTTACATTTGGAAAACATCCTCGATCAAGAATAATTTATGTCATAGGAAAATGACTTAGATAAAAATACTTTTAAAGAGTTTTGGAAATATCACTTTAGAAATAAGAAATATCCATGATATTTGGAAATAATTTTAAAAGAAATACTATATATATCTATGAAAAAGATAATTTCTTTTAGAAACCATGAAAACAAAGAGATAATTTTTTTAATAACATTTCAAATGTGGAATAAATATGTGTTCCCATGGAAAAAAATAAAATAGATTATTTTCAATAAATTCTTAGAATGATGAAGTTACATGTCACTTTAAAAAGTTATTTTCAAAAAAGTGAAGTGTTTATTTTGAAAAAATTTATTGGTGAAAAAGTAAATTTAATAAATGAGTTCTTGAAAATTCATAAATATTATCTAAGGAAATGTAGTTTAGAAGATGAAACATTTTATTTTGAAAGGATGGAAAATATTTTTAAATACCTTTGTTTGGAAACCCACATTAAAAAAAGAGTATTAGATTTTCCTTTAGAAATAGGGTAAGTATAATTATTATAATCATATAAAATAATAAATATTATATTTCCAAAAATAATGTATAACATTAGTAGGAAAAAAATATGGACTTGAAACAAAAATCAAATTTAGAGATGGAGGTTCGTTCTTGATAACATTATAATTTTAGGTGAAAGAAAAATCATGTAGGAATCTTTGAATAAAAAGAGATATTATCACCATAAAGATAAAAGATAACATCATATAAAATGGTAAATTAATTAATAAATATAATATTTATGGTTTAATTTTTTTAAAAACCATATATCTCAAATAAAGTGATTTGAGTTACCAAAGTCCCTTAGGGACAACAAAGTTCATAAAGTAAGAAACTTTTAAAAAGTGGTTTATGTGGAAAAAATATAAATAACTATAAATAAAAGAGTAAATACCAAATAATTTGATCATAGGGAATAATTTACCTAACTTATATGAAATATTTTCAAGAAGAATAACTATAACTCAATGAATGAAAATTGAGCTAACAAAAACCCTTACAACTTGTGGAGCATTTAAATGAAAACCTATTAAAAGAAATAGATTTAAATAGAAATTAAATAACCATGAATATATGTTATTTAATGATATAATATCTATATTAGGAATCATATACACTACATAAAATAAATTAGGTGCACAATACAAAAAAATTTTCAATGAGAGGAATTTGGGATGGAAACTCTTACCTTGGTTTCGATTCATTTTTTACTTGCACCAAAAACCGAGAATAATTAAATTAAGTTTATTAATTACATACCCAATAAACTTATTAATAAATATAACCATTTATAATACTAATTTATAATCATTCCACACACATATATATTAATTTTTTTACCTATTTTCCCACATCAAGTGTTTATAATTTTAATGGTTCATACAAGTTTCACAAGAGAAATGTTAGTATTTGTTATTATTACAAAGTAAAAATTTAAAAAATAAATAATGTTATTATAAGGGATGATTATAATTATTTATGAAGTTTAAATTTCCTTACTTTAGGGCTTTAGTATTTATCCTAGAAGGCAAAATCAATAAAAATCATCTTTTGGCGATTTTTGACTCATGAAGGGTGTTTCCTTAGTTAATGAATTAAATATTGACATAATACTTAAATAACCAATAAAAAATCTTTATTTATTTATTTATGTCATATATTACTTGAAATTCAATTCCAATAATTATCCATGATATAAATTCACAGTATTTTTTAAGTAGGTGGTTAAACTAACCCAAACAATAATATACCATAATTAATGGATGATTATGAAGTGATTTAATTGTAATATCACTATAAAATAAGAATAATGATATTATTTAGTGTATATTAGTGTGATATATCATAATTTTTAAGTATTATAAGAATACTATAATATATAATAATTAATTTCACAGTACTAAGAAATCATTTTTTTCTCTTAGAATGATCATTTGAACGGTTGAATTTACCGTGATTGTTTATTTCTCATATTGTTAATAGGTTTTACAATTTGTCTTTACAAAAACATAAAAAATATATTTATCCATTAAAACAATTATCATGACCATCCATTTAAGGAAATTATGAAATTAAAAACTGAAATCGATGATTCCATGGAGGTGGTAGTCCACACGCACACCTAGATGATGATTTCATTTTCCTTAGAATGAAGAAAATGAGTTATATGGTTAATCATTTAAAAATATAAATATTTAATAAATATAATAATTATATATTAAATTAAATATTAGTACCATCCTTTAAAGGTTCTTAAGCAAAAAAATGTTACTTTGTGGAGATAATAGTCTAAACAACACACGATTAACACTTTCTTTTTTATTAATTGAAAAGGAATGAAGGTGGTTAATTCTTGTACCATTATTATAATAACACAAAAGTATAATAATGATATTTATGTTTTAATTATATTATTATGTAAAGTAATTTTAGTAATAATAAGTGCACATAAAGAAATTGAAATGAGAAAGAAGCAATTAGAAATTTATACCACACCACTTGATTTATTTCTTCTGAGAAGGGTGTTAAGCCTTTGAAGGATAGTATTTTGAGAATAACATGACCAATTAAAGGTGTTTAAGAATTTATAAGAGAGTTTTGGGTATATTTTGGTCTAAAAATAGGGTTTTTAAGAGGAATTGAGGCAAGGAGAGCCCCTTTTATAAGTGAAAAGGGATGACACTTCTGTAAATACCCAAAAATTTTCAATAATGGGAATCCACCCTCAAGTAAAGTGGATAAAAAATTTGAGAAATAAATGTTGGGGACGAAATAAGATCAATAAATCCTCAAATAATTTTTTTCAAAAATGTTTTGAAAACGTTTTAATCCCTTTACCCCTTGAATTTTTACTTTTACCATTTTTTATTTTATCGCGATAACTAATTTTTACCTTAGGAAACTTAATATTCACACCTAAAAATAAAGTGGTACTTATTAGATAATTTAGACCTAATTATTATAAATTTTAAATCTTTTTAATATTATTAAATTTATAAAAGTGAGAAAAATTATTTTTAAAATAATATATGTATAATGTATTATTTTTTTTGAAAAAATATAAATTGAGTTCTAATATTTCAAATATGGGTTTGTGAATTAAAAAAAATATTTTAAAAATTATAAATTTACTTATAAAATAAATATTTTATCTCATAAAATTTTTTTCATGAATTTTCAATTCACACTTACATACTAATAATGACATAAAAATCACGTTATTTGTAAAAGTAGCATTTTGCATTTTCACCTAAAAATATTTTTTTTAGAAAAATCCATAAAATTTATCATAAGTTAATATTTTTATCTTGGATACAAAATTAAATTAAATTTTATAAATATAATATTTTAAAATAAATTAATTTAACTTTTAAATAAAATTATAAACTATATAAAAAAACAGTTTTTTATAGGAAAATAACCTTTTTAAAATACTAGTTGTTTTTATTATTAATTTCTAAAAAACACTAATAAGGATATAATTAATCAATAAATACTATATTTTATTAAAATAATCATTTAAAAAATAATATAATTAGTTTTATTTTATAGAAATTACAACAAATAAAATTATAGATTCATAATCATAATAATGTATTAAGTAAATTTATACAGAATAACATATATATATATATATTAATATATTTCATAATTCATCTATTTCTATTCATAACTACCAATCAAATGTCTAGTTTTAGAATCCATATTTAATATTTATAATATATATAGAGATGGGATGAGAGAGGTCTCTCTCTCTCTCTAGAACCCGCAGGCTCTAGGGTTTCGGCATCTCGTTCTTCTCCAAGATTCAGCTTGTTCGGCGGCACCCAGTGGATCTTGGAATCGCTTTTTCTTATTCTCGATTTGCTCCAGATTTCCGTGGCTTGCGTCCTCGGTGGTCCAACTCCAAAGCCGGAGGTCTCGGCGATTCGGCTTCATCGCCTTTCCTGCCTCGGCGTTTTGACTCCAAATCGGAGGTCTCGGCATTTCGGAGTCGGGTTCATTGGCGTTCGGCTTCTCTTGTTTTGCTGAGAGATCTACAAAAATTCCTCTTTCGCGGTGATTCGGTTCTGGATCTACACACGGTCTTGGTTTCTCTCCCTTTATGGCTTTTCCGCACTTTCTTGGTTTCAACCGGATCGATGCGAGGCGATCCATTGAAAGGGATGACTTCCGAGCACCAGTCCGGCTGTGTGGGGATGTGCAGGAGCAGGGTTGTGTGGCTCAGCCTCTGACCAGCGCTGCTCGGTCACGGAATGGTGCTATTCATGGTCCTGCTCGGCTGGATGTGGATGTGCAGAAGAAGGCAAGGGAGGCTAGCCCAGTTGCTTCCTGACCTCGAGTTATGGCTGAAGCTAGGGCTTTGGTTGGAGATTCTTTGGGAGCATCGCGCGGGCAGCGATCCTTCGTGGATGTCATGAAGGCACCGACACCTGTGTCTAAGAAAGAGGAACATAGGAGGATTCTTCGGAAGGGTTCTCTTGCCCATGTGGAGGCTATCCCTGGTGTCATTGCAGAACGACTGGCACTAGGGGAGAACTCTTTGATTGCTCGTGTTGTCCTTCCTAAAGGTGTTCTGCCATGGAAATGTGAAGATTTATTCCAAAGGATTTCGACACTGTGGGGTTTTGACAACTGGAAATGTGTCTCTCTTGGTCGGGGATTCTTTCACTGTTTATTTCCATCGGATGATGTGAAGATGAAAGCTTGGAGCTTTGGATCCATGTTCTTAAAGCCGGGCTGGATTCATCTGCATGAATGGTCATTGGATTTTAATGTATCAAGTGCTAAGAATGTCTTTGCCCAGGTATGGGTTCGTCTTCATGGGCTGAACTGGGTTCTCTGGCATCCAGAAATATTGCATGATATTGGAACGGCAATCGGAACACCCATCCGTCTTGATAAGGAGACGACAGATGTCAGGTATGGTCATTTTTCCAGAATTCTGGTGGAAGTTGACCTCAGGTCCACTCTCATTGACACGGTTACGCTTTCTATTCCCTCTGATCAAATTCTGATTGATGTTGAATATGAAAACAAACCCCTCTTCTTCACGAAATGCATGGATGTGGGGCACTCTTTGGAGTCATGTCGTAAAAACATTCCTTGTAAAGAATGTGGACTGCAAGGGCACCCCTCCAATCAATGTCGTCGTAAAGTGAATCTAAAGGATCCGCCTTCACCAAAGCCTGACACTAGGGACAATGACCCTCTTTTGGAATCTGACACTCGTGAGCTGCCGCTTTATAGGAATGGGAAAGAGGTGATAACTGATGCTTCTCCACCTCGATCTTCTGATCATATTGGAGCTCAAGAGCCTCCCTCTGGAAAGACTCTGAGTACAGCCCCCGCTATGATGGTGATTGATCCTCCACATCAGAATGCACAACCCTCCTCCTCTGCGTCTGAGAAAGGAAGGGCGGAGGAATCCACTCCTGGAGTTGGGGACCTAACCCTCTGCAAAGGGGGCGCCTCTCATGTTGAGACCAAGGGAAGAGATATGGATTCAAATACGATATCATATAGTGATATTGTCCGAGGAGAAAAGAAAAGAGGCTCTGACAATGAGGGTGTCAGATCTGCCCCTGTTTCAAGGAAACCAAGGAAGGACTACTCTACAGTTCCGAGGACCGTGACCACTAGGGCATCTTCCAAGAAGGAGATTGAGAAGCTATCGAAGGAGCAGCTGGACAAATGGAAGTTCTATAAGAAGTTTCTTAAACAATACGAGACCCAATCAGAATGGGAATCAGCTGATGCTGATGACACGATCGGGTATGGGGGCGGTGACTATGAATGTTTTGACTTGTAATCTCTCTCTCTTCCTTCTCCTGTTTCTGCACTTTTATTTTATTAATAAATTTGGTGGTCCAAGCTTGCTTGGATCGGACTTTCTGGGTATATATATATACATTTTGGTTGTGTTTTAGTTCGGTGTTGCACATGGACCAAGACATCAAACAGATTTGATTTAATTAGAGGAAAACATATATTAAAATCACGAGTCCTCACATTCTACCCCTTTAAATAAGTTTTGTCATTTAAAATTTAATTATTCCTAACTAATTAAATTAGGTGAGGGAATTCTTAACATAATCATCATTTATGAAATAACTTCTAATATGACATCCACCTTACTCCCTTTTGATATATCAAGTTACTTATCTTTCTTCAAAAAACATTATCTATTCATACAATCATATACCAAAGTATGTATATACCCTAATCATATATTATCAATAATATAATTTTACTAAAACCATTTGAATCTATAATACATTAAACCATAACAAAACCATACATCCTTCAAGAAATTAACATTATCTTTAACCCTTAAACAATATAAAATCACACACTAACCAATATATACCACAATCCTAAAAATGTGTTGAACATAAAAAAATATCATGATTCAATTATCAATAATAGAGAATACAATATAGTATAACTTACTTTTTCAAAATCAATCAAACCTTTATTATCACTATATCAAACGTATATTAAACCTAATTTTTATCCACCCCTTAATCATGTGTTCTTATATAGTTATCCCCAAAAACATAAAATTGTCATAAAATATCCTTTCAAGGTTATTAATACCATTTAATATATGTTTCCAAACATTTAAATAAGAATTATTGAGTAATAATCCTTAGACATATCTCATAATTATAAAACTTAGAATATACCAGGATATCATAGATAAACATCAATCGCTAAAGAAAATACCTAAAAGTATCAGGAAATAATTTATATTAATATATAATCTTCACTAACTTAGGTAAGACTAGTATACTCACCTTTTCAATCATAATAGTAATATACTGATATTATCAACCATTTAAGGATGCTACCTTATTTGATTATAAGACATAGTGGTTTCTAGATACATACCTTTATCAACTTAATTTTCATGATCCTATTTCAACCAAGTACTAAATAAAAAATTATTTAGATAATTTACAATAGAATTAGTGTAAATGATCATATGAATATGAAAGATCATTACTAATATTTCTTCTATAATGACACCTCCATTTCAACCTATGATACTTTATTTTCAACTATGCCACACTTGGTTCATCCTATAACTATCTTGGTTCTTCATGGATCACTTTATGTTGTGTTCTATAATACTTATTATCCTATTTCCTTAAATTTATTATGAAATAAATCCTTCATAATGGATTGTAAATAAAATTTTATTAACTAAATAATATATCATGGTAGTGGCAAACTGGGTGTACAGTTAGGCCTATTTTTCATGCACTAGATAACAATTTCATTAATAACCAACACATCCTTTTTAGGGTTATTACCACTAGGTACATCTATTGTAGAGCCTGCATCCACTTGTAGCATCTAGACATGGATGTTATTATAAGGATAACCAAAAAATATCTACTTTGATAAAACTTTATAATGTTATCCAATACTTATAATTATTCCTAATGTTTTCTCAAAATATCTCTTATCCTAATCCCTAAGTAACATAAAATATTTAATATAACTAAATTAAAATTTTAGATATTCCTTTGAAACTATGTTAAACCATAAACTATCAATCCTTAATAACCTTTATAACTCTCAATTTATCTTTAACTAATAACATACTATCCTATAAATTTATCTAAAACCTACCCTAATACCAAATATATTATCCCACAGATGTTACCATCTAAATTACATGACTTAAAGAAAAAATTTCATTACAATACATTCCCAAGAACTTGTAAGTTTATATTTTTAGAGAATTATGAAACAAAATTAACTAAAAAACTCATTTATTTTTAACAAATGGGTATTTTACCACTATATAATAAACTTCTTAGTCCATAAAAGTCTTCAACATATCCCATTAATTCTCAAAAAAAGATACCGTTTTCAAAAATTTCTTTTTTTATTATCTTTATAACCTAGGGAAATGGAAACATAAGAAATGGGTGAGCTTAGATGATGAGTAAGGTTAAACATAAGTGATAATAATCAATGATCTTATATGATCAAAAGGTAAGTATATGTGTATAATCTAGATACATAATAAAATTATACCTAATAAATCACAGGTCAAAAATTTAGTCATAACATAAGAATTCATCATAAAAATTCTATATATCATAGAAACAAGTCATACTTGAGAATTATGGCATATCCATAAGAATAGAAATCTAAACATCGTGAATCGGGTAGAAAAACCTATTTCCCATAGTGGATCAGGATCCACTCACCCATTTCCCTTGTTATATCATGCTTCACTTACCAATTTCCCATTTTGAATGAAACATCACTACTCATTTCACCATTATATCATGAGATGTAAATCTTTACCCAATGTATTGGATGGATATATAGGGAAAACCCATCACGTAAAGATTAATCATACACAAGTGTTCCATAATAAAACATCTATCTATAACACCATTAAAACCCAAGAATAAGAATGGGTTTCATAAACCTTTATAATGAAAAACATTCAACTTTTTATAGCATAAAGAACCCATGGATATAAAATTGGTTTCATTCAACACATTATAAAGAACCCATGGATAAAAAATGGGTCTCATATACTTTTTAAATATATTCACATAATAAAATCATTCATAATTCCACCAATAATGAAATATTAATGGTTATCCAATAAAATTAAATAACATTATAGGTAAATTCCATTCAATCAAGATAATAAAGCATATGATATTTACATAATATAGATAGAGGGTATATGGTTAAGATATTAATTTTATATAATCAATTGATGTGTGAAATCTAGGTGAAAACCATTCAATCAAAGGAATTATAAATTGGATATTCACATAGGAAATGAATTGGAAGATAAATTATATATATACATTAAAATCAATTAGGAAGGAAATTATTGATCATTTCTCCAAAAGATAAGAAAATTAAATAATACATAAAAATAAAAAATATGGATGATTATATTTGAAAAAAAACATTAATTAAGTATAAGATATGTTGACGGATAATGACATAGATAAAAAATACTTTTAAGGAGTTTTGGAAAGATCAATTTTGAAATATAAATTATCCTTTATATTTTGAAATAATTTTAAAAGTTATATTTTATAAATATAGAAGAACAAAATTTATTTTAGAAACTATGAAAATTTAGAGATAATGTTTTGAATAAAACATCAAAATAACTATAAATATGTGTTCTTATGGAAAACATTAAAATAGTTCATTTCAACATATTCATAGAATGATGAATTTTTTTGTAACTTTCAAAAGTTACATTAAAAAAGGTGAAGTGTAAAATTAGAAAAAAATTTCACCTTTGAGAAATAAAATTTAATAAATTATTCCTTTAAAAGTTATAAATATTATAAAATGAAATTTTGGGTAGAAGATAAAACATTTTATTTTTAAAGGATGAAGAAAATTTTGAAATGCCTTTGTTAGGATGAAAAATATTTTGAAATAACTTTGTTTGGAATCCCATATCATAAAAACATTATAAAATTTTCATTTTGAAAAGGGGTAAATAGAATTATTATAGTAATATAAAATAATACATGTTAGATTTACAAAAAATAGGGGAGAACATTAGAAATAAATAAAATATGAACTTTAAATATATATACAATTAATAGATTAAGGTTTTTATGGATAACATTATTAATTTAGTTGAGAGAAAAACAAAGTAGGAAGATTAGAATAATTAGAGACGTTATCCAAAAAAATATAAAATATAAAATCATATAAATTGATAAATTGATTAATAAATAGAATATTGAAGGTCTAAGTTCAAAATAAACTATATAACTCAAAGAAATAGATTTGAGTTACCAAATTTTCATATAGATGACAGAGTTAATGATTCAAGAAACTTTTGAAAATAGGATTATGTGGTAAAAATGTATATCCAAAAAATTAAAATATAAAATTCCACAAAATACAATCATAGGGTAAATTTTATGCAACTCATGTGGATTATGTTCAAGAAGAATAATTACAACTCAATGAATAAGAAATGAGTTACAAAAACACTTACAACTTGAGGAGCATTTAAATCAAAATATTTTGAAAGATAAATTTAAATTGAACTTAAATTTCCATGAATAAAAGGTATTTAATGATATAATATCTCAATTATGTAGTATATACACCACATAAAATAAATTCGGTGCATAATACCAAACATGTCTCAAAGAGAGGAATTTTAGATGAAAACTCTTACCTTTGTCTTGATTCGTTCCACACTTTCACCAAACATAACAAATAATTAAATTAATTTTATTAATTAAATACACTATAAAATTATAAATAACTATAAAAATTCATACTATTCATTTATAATAATTTATTAAATATATATAAATTAGTTTTTACCTATTTTACCACATCAGGTGTTTATAATTTTAATGTTTTAGACTAGTTTCATAGGAGAAGTGTTGATATTTGTTCTAGTTAAAAAGTTCATTAAAAATTTTAATAATTTTACCATAATGTATGAATATAATTTTTATTATGTTTAAATTTAATTTCACTTTAGTCTTTATCATAGAAGATGAAATCGATAATAAGCATAATTTGGTTATTTTTAACCCACAAGGCATGTTTCCTTAGTTAATAAATTAAATATTTATATAACACTTAAAAAACTAACAATAAATATTTATTTAATTATTTATATCACATATTTCTCTAAATTAAAATACTATATTCATCCATGATATAAATTTATAGCTTTATTCAAGTAGGTGGTTAAACCAACCCAAACAAGAGTATACTATAATTAATGGATTATTATGAAGTGATTTAGTTGTAATATCATTATACCAGAAGCATAATGAAATTATTTAGTATTTATTAGTGTAATATATCATAATTTTAATGTAATATAAAGAGGATATCCTATGTAAAGTTATTTCATAGTATGAAGAAATCATTTTTTTCTCTTAGAACACACTTTTGGACGGTTGAATTTAACACAATTATTTATTACTCATATTGTTAATAGGTTTTCTAATTTATATTTAAATAAAATTAAAAATTTCATAAAAATAATATTTATCCATTAAATTCATTATCATGAAAATTCATGAATGGTGGTGGTGAAAACAAAAACAAAAATCAATCGTTCCATTAAGGTGGTAGTCCACACATACACATGAATGATGTTTTTGTTTCCCATATAATGGGGAAAAAGTGTAATATGTTTTATCATTTAATAATATAAAACATGTCTTAAAAATAAAACTTAAATTACCTATTTGGAACTTCCTTGAAACTCTTTGAAGTAAAAAAAACAGTTACTTTATGGAGACGGTAGTCCATACAACACATGGTTACCACTTTCATTTTTCTTAATAGAAAGGGGATAAAGGTGGTAATTATTGTAAAATAATTATAATAATATTCCGGTATACTAATGATACCTATTTTATCATTTTAATATAGTCTAATTGAATTTGAGTAAGAAGGAGTCCACATAAAGAAATAGAAACAAGAAAGAAGCAAATAAAAATTTATACATCCCTACTAGAATTATCTTCTTTGAAAAGGGGGTCAATCATTTGATGGATGGTATTTTAAAAAGACCAAAACCCCTTTAATGTGGATGTGAATTTTTATAATAGTATTGGTTAGATTTTAGTTCTAACTTATGGGGTTGTTTGAGAGAGAAATCAAGGATAGGATGGCCCCTTTTATAAGTGAAAAGGGATGACCATTTTTTAAATTCCAAAAACATTTCAATAACGGGAAGTTACTCTCAAGAAAACTGACTCCAAAATTTAAGAAATAATGGGATGGAGAAGATATAAGGATGATCAAGCCTCCATAATTTTTCTTCATATATTTTTTAAACATATTTCAATCCCATTACCCATTGAATTATTATTTTTAACATTTTATATTTTATCGAAGTAACTAGTTTTTACCTAAGGTAAATTAATCTTTAAGCCTAAAGATAAAGTTTTAAATTTTAGATAATTTATACTTAATTATTATAAAATATAAATCCATTTAATAATATTAAAATTCTAAAAGTGATAATTTTGTTAAAATAATAGATGTATAATGTGTTAATTTTTTTTGAAAAAATATAACTTAAGTTCTAAAATCTCAAATATGGGTTTATAAATAAAAAAAATTATTAAAAGTATAAATTCAATTATAAAATACATATTTGGTCTTATAAAAAAGGTTTTATGAATTTAAAATTCACATGTATATGCTAATAATGTCAAAAAAGTAATGTTATTTTTAAAAAATGGTAATTTTACTTTTCACCTAAAAATCAATTCTTTTTGAAAAATAAAAAAACTTTATCCTAAGTCAGTATTGTTATTATGAATACAAAAACGAATTTTTTTCTCAGTTTAACATTTGATATATATAAACTTAACTTTTAAATAAAATTTTAAATCTCACCAAATACTGTTTTTATAGGAAAATAACTTTCTTAAAATATTAGTTGTTCTTATTATTATTTTTTATAAAACAGTAATAAGGATTAAATTAAAAAATAAATATTACATTTTATTAAAATAATCATTTAACAATAATATACATAGTTTTATTTTATAAAAATTGAAACACATAATAGTATAGATTCTTAAACACAATAATTAATTAAGTAAATTTGTTTAAAATAAGACATATATATTAATAAATTTCACAATTTGGTTACTCCCATTTTTACCTACTAATTCAGTAGCTATTTTTAGTGGATATATTTAATATTTATAATATATATATATCGAAATTTAATTTTTGTTTAGTGTTGTGTGTGAAGTAGGATATCAAACATATTTGAATTAATCAGAGGAAAAAATATATTAAAATTTATATTCATTATAGGGAACCCGGTCTAGATCTATTGGGTACCCCGATGAGTATACCAATGGTGCTACACCAATAACCGTGACAATAGGTGGACGATGAGACTCTATTGGGTACCTATTATACCTGATAATTTTTAAAAAGGAGGGGCACAACCATAATTTTATTTCGACCCCTCCACCTATTTTTAAGGTAGGAGGGGATAAAAAGCAGTCTATTTAGTCAGATTATCACATCCCCCTTCCTATAACTACCCCAACTTCAGTAACCTAGAAAAAGTGGTCATTTAATTAAATTTTTATAGATATAAGGGATATAATCCTAAAAAATCAACCATTTTAGTAGCCTTAGATAACCAAATGCATACATGATACCCATTTTATATCAGGAATCGAATATAAAACATAACAAAATTAAATTCTTGGTATCCTTGAAACCAATTAAAATATTTAATCTTAATATCCTAGGGAAAGTGAAAAAATAAGGGAGAGCTCAAATGCTTTGTATGGGTTACGTATAGCAGAAGCTATTATGATTAAATAAGGCATAATTAATATGGTAATATAAATAAATGAAATCACATTCCATTTAGTCAATAACTCGAGCATGAAATGCATCCAGAGATAATATCAATGAAATAATATCATGGATAATAATAATTGAATTCTCAGTGAAGGAAATGATTAATACTGTACGTCATGATCTCATACATCATGATATCTATACCATTAATAACTTTTACCTAGATAGTTTAATCAATAGGTAGGTATACACCAAAAACCCATTTAATTTGGCCAACTGATTTATCCCATGAGACCTGTTGATGCATCAAGGGGCTCTATATAAATGGGACCCACCTTTTATTGAATTTCCAATGAATTCTTCATATATTTAATGACCAGTTAAATTCATAAACAAAACTTATTATTAATAAATCTCCATATTTTATAAAGAATATGAAACATCAACATTTCCCTAGTCAATAAAACAACTTTCAAAGTAAAACACTATATATATAAATGGTATATTATTTAGGAAATAATATTATACATGATGAAAATAATATTAATATTTAATATAAATGTAATATAAAATTATCACAAGAAAGTGAATGTTTCAGGAGAAACTTAATGATAGAAAACAAATAAGAGATACAAAATGACTATTAATTCATCAGAAATATAGGTTTTTTAATAAATTCATGTATTTTAGAGCATAAAATAAAATGGAAGTAAAAATTTAAATAATTTTTCTCTAATTTTTTTTATTTTTAAAAATATATAAAACATTTATAAGAATCTAAATATCATAAAATTGTTACAATGACGAGAAATTCCATTAACGCCATATACGTTAAAAACATTCCTTCTTGATTCAAGTGAAAAATAGGAGAAATTTTGGAAGAAAATATGTAAAATAATTAAATATATATAGGATAATAATATATATGGATCTTATGAAAGATGGATTATAATATTATTTCAATGAAAATTAAGGCAATAAAAAAAGAGATAGTAAAATAAATCCTTACCTATTTGGTACCTTTTAAATTTTTACCCCTTGAAATAATAAACTTGGATTGAAACATTAATCATTATGAAAAAATATGTATTCATTTTAAATATATCAAAGTGTTAGTATATACATCACATAAAAGTGAATATGTGCATAATAACAACAATATCTCAATGGACTAAAAATTAGGATAAATCCATTACCTCATGCTAATTATTTATTGAAAGTGATTTAAAATACTATATAATAGTTTTTAACATGTTATTAATTTATAATACAACTATATTAATATTTATAATATCATATATCGTCCTCTTATAATATCTCATCACCCCTTTGTTGATAATCTTTCATTTTTATCATTATTTCCGGTGTTAATTACTTTGTTTTATCATACACGTTTCATAATGGATGATTTGGTAAATGTAAATAGAAAATATTTATAAATATTTATATTAATTTTTTAAATATCTTATTTCCTCATTCGGTACATTTTTATAATCATTTTTGAAAGGTGGACAATGAAAATGAATCACATCTCTTTGTGGAGATATTAGGCCGTACATACGCACAAGTGACGATATAATTCCGTTAAAGGGTGAAAGGTTAAGGAAGTATGTGATATATTATATTTAAATAATCAATATTATGTCACAAGTATCATATATATACATTATTTATATCATTATTACTATCTATTTGAGTTGATGAGAAAAAAAATCACATCAGTTCATGAACCGGTAGTCTATCGTATACATGAGCGATGATTTTATTTCCCATTTTATAGAGAGGAATATAGATAAATATTATTCCATAAAAATAAAACAAATTATTATACGTTAGATACTAGTGTTATTATATTTTAATTTTAAACACATAATTTAAGGTTGTAAAATAAGAAGTAAAAATAAGGAGCTTGGTGAAGACAAATACCTTTGATTAGAAAATAATCCTTTTATATTTATTATTAAGAAAACCAGGGTTGGTCTTTTTGGAATTATATAAGATATATAACATGTATAATTATGTTTGGGATAGAGTTTTTTAGGGTTTTTTATGCTAAATGGATCAACAGGTTTGAATAAGTGAGGAGAGGAGGGGCCCTTTTATAATTGAGGTGAGTGCCACTAGTAATTTTTTAATGTTTTAAAATAATATAAAGTCAATTTCTTGGAAAAATGGATTAAAAATGTCCCATATTCTAATATTATAAGTTTAAGTTAAAAATAAAACCAACGAATTGGGTTTTAGAAAGTGTTTATGGCATTTTAATCCTTATATTTTTATATTAACCCATGATAAAACCATTTTGAACTTAACCACGATAATTAATTTTGAATGTTTTTACTATTAATTATGAAAAAAATTAAGTTTATGTTATTAAAAAATATTAATTATCATTATTACACATATTTAATACATTTTATCAAATTCAATACATATAAGTGGCATACTTTTATTTAAAAATAAACTCACAAAAGGTGTCAAAAATGGGTTTTCAAGAAATGATTTTTTCAAAAATAAGATGAACTTACAGTAAAAATATGACAAGTAATTATCATTATATGGATTTAAATTAAAATAGTTAAATAATTCATCATTAAATATTATTTTAATTAATTAAAATGTTAATAGAATATGCTTTATAAAAACCTTTTCTTGAAAAATATCCATTTTTACCTATAAACAAACATATTTTATTTTAATAAAATTAATTTTCAATATATGGTTAATTATATATATTATAAAACATTATTATAAATAAAATTATGAATATTTAAATAATATATTTTCATTTATTCATAAAATCTTATTTATAAGGGAAAATTTCAAAAAGTCATTCTCAGCTTATTTTGACCTATTAAGTTCAAAATCGATATTCATACTATCAAAATAGAATTTTTTACAAGAAATATTTAATTATTAATTGTATTATAATTTTATTAAAATATAATTTTCACTTACTATAATTGATTTTTGGGTGTTACACTTCAACTCTTAAACCCCTTTGACAAGGGGGTATTTTTGGTTGTGTTTCCATCGAATTTTAAAGGGTGATGCCTCCTCATATTTCTCCACTATCCTTAGTTGCAACCATTTAGGGGTGATTTTGGCTAGGTATTAGTTTATGATTCTATTGGAACATAGTGGTATATTATCAAACCAATACTATTCTATGTGCAATGGAAAAAGGATGTTAAGGAACAATTCATGTATACCGGTATTCACTATATTTCTTGAGGTCTTTCGTTCAATGAATTTAATTGGTTTTTTTGTTTAAATTTGGTGAAATTCATGGATTAGAAAGTTTAAAATAATGGTTATTTTGTTTTGAGAGTGATAGAGACACACCATAATCCTTCTACATGATATTAGGTGCCGTTTTAGTGCTCTTACATTGCTCAGTGAGTTTTTAGAGGTTATACCATTTTTTGTATTATATTTTTTAATTAATTTTAAATGTTTATAATTAATTATATGAGTGTGGTGGTATGTGATAGTATTTTATGTCATGAATTTGATTTAGTGTGGGTTTATATGATATTATATGTTTCTAACATGAACTAAAAACATCTATCATTTCATCCTAAAACATTAAAATATTCAACCAAACCCAGGAATGAAAACCAACCCCCACATGGAATTAATTTTTTTAAACAGATCATACTATCACTAGTAAAACGATACAATTTTCACCATTAATTATATACATAAGGACATGAATTTTACAACTCTCCCCACTATAAAAATTTTCATCCCTAAAAATAAGAATCGGCTGTTCATTAAAAATTGCTTATGTTCCTAAGAAGTCAAATCAAATTCTCATCCTAAAAAACTATACATTTCCAAGTTACCAATTCCCAATTAAAACAACAATACCCAACCCAAATTATTATCACGATTTTAATGAATTATCCTTTAATCCAACCAAAATACATAAAACACTATAATATTATAAGATTAATGTGGTTCTCTAACTACTAGAAAATGATCACACATCCCAAATAAATGTTATGTATCCAATGTAGGACATCCCAAATCAATAAAAATTATAATGCCTAGAGGGAATTCTCGACATAATCATTAGGGTATATTAATTTTTTTTTCAAAAACTATGATATAAAAAATACAAAAATCAATACAACTTGCTATATACAATGAAAATATTAACATGTAAAGATTTACCTAAATTCTTAAAATCATCAAAACGTCACTAATTAAACTATACCCACTATAATAATATCCCCACCATAAGGGATGTAAAAGGTTTTCCTTTTCCTAACCTACCAATTATTTATAAATTATTAAAATAATTCACATGCCAAAACAATTTTACCAGAAAATAAATTCCACTTCAAAATCGTTCATCTTATCCATTTCCCAAGACACTAAATTTTACAAAAATCCTCTTTATAAACCAAAGATATAAAAATACCTACTAAATCATGAATTTTAAAAATTAACCACTTTAAAACATTTGATTACTCAAAAGAATCATGTTTAATGATTTAATTTATATATATATATATATCACCATATCAAGTCATTTTTCTAAGAAAAATCTATTCCATATTACCCATAACTTTAAAAACACACCTTTTAATTTAAACCGAAAGATTTTTAAAATATCATTTATCTAAATTAGTAACATTATTAGCAATAAGGATTCTAAACAAAGTATAGATGACATTATTAGGTAATAACTACAACACAATCATAATAATACATTTAAAAACATGCTCAATAAATATTTTTTAAAGGATAATTATCATGTTAAAATACCAATCATAAAATAATTTTACCAATATATTATGAAGAAAAAATCAAGTCTCATGATTAGAAATTTAAGCTATGTTACAATTATATAATAAATTATTGAAAAGTATTATATAATCAACCATAGCCTAGGAAAAAATTTGAGTACCTTTAATTAATCAGATAACACCTAATAAAGTATTTTAGAAAACTCTAATTAATTTATTATTTATTATTAATTTTATTATGTCCATTCACATTTGATAATAATAATAATATATATGAAATTAGCATGTCTTAATGGATCACTATTGTAATGACCCTCAATTTTATAAGGTGTATTTCTTCCCCCCCTCATTTTCTAGACTATATTTGTGATTTTGGAGATTTGGTTTGTTGGGGTTTGTACTTGGGGTGTTTATATGTAATTTTGGTATGTTTTGGAAGAATTTTATAGGACACATGGTTAGAACATAGTTATAAGAAACTGTTCATATTTTTGAGGAGACAATGTGATAAAATACCTTAGAGACAGTGGCATTCACATAGTTAGTGCACAGTTTACCAAACTATGTGGCCCAACCATACGACCTAACCTAGGTTTGAATGGTGTCCCCCACATAGTTGGTGCACAATTTGGTAAACCATGAACGTGATATTAATTAAATCAAAAATTAATATTTTAATTGGAAACCTCCTCGAAAAATATTGTTATTCATCCTATGGCTAGTGATATTAAACTAGGAGACTCTTTTGGGAGATTCTAGGGATTCCTTCATATCTTAAATGCATTTTGTTCAGATCATGGCTCATTGGATCTAAGAATTAATGGTATTTATCCATTTAATTCTTCTTCTCTTAGATATCCTCTTTTTTCTCTTGAAAGGAACCCTATATTGGATCTATAATGTTTATATATAAGGTATAGAGTATGATATTATTAGTTTTACTTACATTTTTTAAGGATAATAACCCATATTTTCTACAATTTCCTCAATTACCATGGACGATTCAAGATCTATTCATTGCAATGATCTTCATTTGGTAAACCTAAGCCTATATTAACCCTAGATGTTTTATTATAATTTAATCTTCATTATATAATCCTCATGTGATTATTTTAAGTCCCATTCTAGGAATTTAGTGCATTAGTATTGTTTTGGGTGGTGGTACTTGAAAATTATGCTCTGTCTTACATGAGGTAGGAAATCCTTTACATGTGATGAATTTTATATAAATAATTATAACTTGATTGGAATGTGGGTGAATGATACCCTATTATAACTCTGATACATGAATTAATTATCATGTGGGTGTATGTGTATCACTTTGAGAAATATTATCCATGATTTTATTGGCATGGGGGTGCATGTGTAGCCCCATGAGAACTCTACCATGTGAATTGAATATGTAAGTTTACTTGTTTTGTGCCTATCCATCATAATTTGGTTTATTTATGGAATATTTATATACAAATTTACTTAAATTATATCATGGTTATCCATCGTGAGATTCTTGAGTCATAGGATGTTTATATGCAGTTTTTATATGATTATATTTTTTCTATCCATAGTGAGATAATTGAGTCATGGAATGATAAGTGTGAACCAATTATATTTATATGTGGCTATCCATCAATGAGATGATAGAGGTTTTAAATTAATTTTTCAACCCCATTCATACTATATGATTGTTGATATGTGACTTATCTTCTAGAAAGGTTCCAAAGTAGGTAGGACCTAAGTTTGTGATAGACTAGTTAACACATGTTGACCTCACCAGTTGTATAATTATTTGCATATTTTATTTTAGTCATGTATACAAATTTTTATACACATTATATTCTTATATTAAGGAAACATTATCAGTTTCCTACTAGATTTATACTAACACCCTACATGAGAATATCAGTATGAGTGAAACCTTTATTGGTTAAGGATTTAGATTAGGGAAGGGGCCCTATTCCAAAAAGTTGTACAGGAGGAGTAGGTTGGTTGATGTGATTTCATGAAATAATTCAGGATCAATTTCATAGATTACCATTTATTTATTTTTCATTGTTTATTATATATACATATGATACATGTGGGGATATCTTGACATATTGAACTGTATATTGTATGTCATATTGTTACTATTAGGGTTGATGTTATTATTATATGATCTTTTATTTCATTTTTAGTTCTATTGTTTACTCTAATTATTATTTAAGATATTGTGTATTCTAATTATTATCAGTTACTAAGGGAATAATATCCACATAGTTCCACATATGCCCTTTTCACTAGTTGGTATCCTCTTGCATATGAGGAGAAGTGCAAGAGGTCATGTGACCCTTTATCCTAGACCAAGTAATTAGGGTTTGGGTGCTAAAAAGTTGTATCAAAGGTATTTATTTTTCTTCTATATAACTATTTGGGTAAGTTATATTAGAGATAATTTGTTTTCATGACTTAGTAAGGAACTCATTCCTGGGAGTATACAACCTATGTATGAGTGAAAGGCTATGTTTCTAAGGGTGGGATAACAATTTTGGTTTTTTTACTATTGATTGATTTCACATCAAGTGTTGAACATGGTTTTAGTGTTATAATTTATGATATTTTCTCTTATCTTGATGAAAAGAGTCAGTGAATTCATGAATAATTCATAGGAATATAGGTTCACATGTCATGTACTTGGTTTTCTATGATTTATAGAGGCTAAAATTAATTGAATGTGGAAATAATGTATTTAGTGTTTTTCCCAAATACATTATTGGTGATATTTAATTAATTAGAATGATCGTATCATATTTTTATGTATATTAATGATTATGACTAATGTATAGGTGTTAGTGAAATGGAATCAATCCTTGTGTATGTAGGAAGATATTTTATTTTTGTATTTTCTTCGGTATGCGTTTATTGTCTGAGTTTTCAAAATGTTTTTGAAAAAAAGAAATTCATTTGAAAAAAATATTTTTAAGTGGTATTGCATAGGATTTTGGTATCTAAGGTATTTTTAATTCCATGTGATGTTGAAATTTTTTCAATGGTTCATTTTAAATGGAATTAGGAAATTTAAAAAGGCATTTGGTCTCATTTTCACTATGAATTTGGGTAAAGTGTTGGTTAGATTTTATAGAAATGTTTAGAATTGGAAAAAATAGTTGTTTTTTTATAAATTCAAATGGAATTTGTATTTGAATGGTTTTACTATAGTTTTAAAGTGGTTCAAAAAAATGTTTTGGTTGGAAAATATTGTTTAAAATAGGATTTCAAAAGGTGTAAATTTATCTCTATAAAGAGATAATATTTTTTCAAGGCCTATTTTTCACTTTTAAATTTTATTTTTATAGTATGAATGTGAGACCCCTTATGGTAATCTTGTATGATGTGTTTATGATAATCATGGTATGAGGGGAATTCTTTATATTGTCGTGATTTTCCAAAGTGGCGATGTTTTGAATGTGTGGGTTGGTGAATAGCCTTCCTTAGGGGATGTAATCAGAAGAGATTGTCCAGTTTTTCTTAGAGACTTGGTTAGAGATTCACCCTTGAAAGAGGTTTTTAGATTGTAATGTTACTTTGTGATGACTGTGTGGTTCATTCTATAGTGAGGAGAGAGTGGTTATGGATAGAAAGTGGTTGTGTGAGCCTAAACTATAAGTGAACCCTCAAGTATTCAGACTACTGATATGTTGATCTTAGTAGAGACACATGAGTTAGGTGTAATATATGATCTAGTAATATAGTGGGAAAATGGTTTCTCTTGTAGGACATTGGTTTGAAACTAATTATTGGGATAGTCAGGCTTCGTAGGTCTTGTGAGGCATGTGAGTGGGCTGTTCTCCTTTCCATGAGGGACAAGAAAGTGGAATGTTGTTATCATTAGGTATATATTAGTGTGTGTCATAGGTTTTAGTGAATGTAGGTGTCTATGCTTCATTGGTATGAGAATGAGCATGTGGACTTGTAAGGAAATGATCCAGTTTTGGGAATCATGAGCTCAGTGAGTGTTTTAGTGCCTTGGGGGCAGCTCGAAGGTGTTTTTTTAGGAAAATGGACTGGCCATTGGTTGTGATGCTTCTACCTATAGTTGTTCACAACATGAACCATGTGTTCAAGATGTGAAGGGGATTATGGGGGAATTCTTAAAAAGTTTATTATGATTAAGAATGAAGTTTTATCATGTGGTTTTAGTATGGAAACAAAATCTAGACCTTAGAGAAATATGTGTTCACTATGTTCCTTAGAATTTCAAAGACCATTCGACACGTAGTGGTCTTAGAAAATGATGAGAATGGGAGTTATTGGAAAAATATTTTGAGATTACCTTGGATTTTATAGTAGAAAGGTTTGAGGAACCTCGGGTTTTTAAAAGGATTTTTGTAGAATGTTCTTCAGGTGAGTGGTTAGAGTTCTCATTAAATTCTAGTGGGTCCTTGCTTCATGAGTATTAGGTGCGATTGGAAGTGTCTCTAAAGGGTAGTTCCTAAGTGAAATAACCTGAGAGAGTATGTATTGATAATATCTATATATTTTCATGGTGTGTTCGTATAGAGGATAGTGGCAATTTTTTTTTGGTTCCCATGGAACTTGTTCTTGGTTTATAGAGGAGTTTGGGGACACCATGAAATCAATGATAAATCCAAGGTTGACTAGTTTTTGTCGATAAACAAGAATTTTTTTTGGTGGTGGTCTAGAAATGGAAAGTGGAGCCTCCATTTGACAAAGTATCATCAGTTGACGATTGATTAAGGGAAAGGAATTAGCTGGGGTGGGATTATATGAGGATAGGTCTTGTTGGTACCTTTATGGGTAGAGCATGTTTTAACATTGTAAGTCCTTAAGATTAGTGGGTTAATAGTTGGGAATAGAGACCTATACTAAACATTCCTTTATTTTATATCCTTTACATAATTTAAAAAATTAAATTTCATAAATAATAACATCCTAAGTAACGATAGGTTCATTTTATTTGGATAATAGCTACATAATAAGATTATTTTAAAAAAATCACGATCATTTATCCTATAAGGAACCACACTAGACCATATTATATATATCTCATTTGTAATAATCATCCTCATAACCCAGGTAATGAAAACATAATATAGGTGTGAGATTAAATTCTCAGTAAGTGGTGAATAAACATTTAATCATGGATGAGTTCATAAAAATAAGTAAAAACACGAGCCTAAGAGAAATATCCCAACCTCATGAGTGATAAACATAAAACATAAGTGAGTTTAAAAGTAAATGGTGTAATAAATTAAAGCCAAAAAAATAAACATGGAAACATAATATCTACAACATGGATTAAAATAATTTAACATAAACCTTAAATCATGAGATCATAGTATCATAATGAACAACATCCCTTAACTATAGTAGAAACATTATCATAGGGAAACATTACATTCATGAGTCAAACCATAAGTTCCCATGATTAATAGAAACTAAAATGTATAATTAAATACCTATATCATGAGATATAAACTCCTAACTAATTCATTATAGGGTGATATAGTACTTCACCTAACATTCATCTAAACTTACGTGCATTACTTAAAAAAATCATTCACTTTTCACATCATAAAGAACCCATGTAAATAAAATGGGTTCATAAAAAATTGAAATGTAAATAATTAAATTTTCACAAAGAAACTATGGAAATAAAATGGGTTTCCTAAAACATCCACATAATAACCATTCAATTTTCAGAAATAATCCATGGAAATAAAATGTGTTTCATAAAACATCCAAATGGTATAAAATAACATCATAAATTAAATCATTTGATACCGAAAACTTGATCACCCAAAATAATCACATAAATAAATAAAATATAGGTTGGAACATTAAAAATAAATCCATTATATATATATCATTTTAATATAATGAAAACTAAATCATGAAAATATCTTTTTGAGAACATTTTGTATGCATCATTGTAAAATTCATAGTTATGAGTCTCTTTTAAAAAGGTATCCATTGTTTTATTTAAAAGAAAAATATGTGACAAGGAAATATTTCATGGAAATGGATTTATATAGAAAAATATTTTTATACATAAATAAAAATATAAAATCATTTAAAATTTAACATGTAGTGATCATAGGGGAAAATAAGTAAAGAAGAAAGCATATTACACAAAAGATGAAGTTTGAGTTACCAAGTCCCTTACCTTTACCCTTGATTTAAAAAAAGTTCTTTAAAATAATTTATCATCTAGATGAACATATTAATTATATATTTAAGAAACTTATTCATATACATTTATATCTATACTCTTTATTAATAATGATTCTCTTCATGAATTAGATTTTTATAATATTTTTTCATTATTAGGTGTTAATAATCTTGGCCATTTTGAACTAGGTTCATAAAAACAACGTTGATATTCCCTTTTCCTATAAATATGATCATTTAAAAACCATAAAAGGTAATATTTTTTTTATAAAGACCTATAATGTTATAATTCCATTATATATGAGTTTTAGTCATGTTACAGAAATATAAAAATGACGATGAACTATTTTCGAGTTATTTATCGATATCGATGGATTAACTTATAACAATATTCAATTTTTATGACATCCATAAAGAACCATATTAATGATATAACTGAAAGGCATAGAGCAACACTCCAAAATTTATTAATAAAAATGTAAAAGATAGGTGATTACATGAGGTACAAAGAGCTTGTACCAGCAAGAGAAAAAATGAAAAGAGGAGAAAAGTTGAAGAGGAATACCTCTAAATCATTCCTGCAAGGTCATGGGACAATCCCCAATGCCCAAGAAACTATTGAAAGAAACAGATCAGTGAAAAAAAATAAAAGCAGCAATCCACAATGAAAACTGAGATTCCAAATCCTACAATTGATGTGATAGACCGATAAGCAGACCATGAGTGAAAATGTGCTATTTCCACCAAAGCTGGAGATAATCAAAATCAGGATTTCGATAAAGTTAAAATTCCACCTTATCAAACATACGCTCCCTGATAATGAGATAGTCATCAACATATATTTCCTTGTTATAATATCTTTTATAAGACAACTTTACTTGTTCCTCAATCCAAGGGTAGAATTCCTCCTTGTATCCTTCCTTAATAACCCAAGTGCAATTTATAAGCTTAATTATATCCTCACGATCCTCAATCCAAGAGTAGGAGGCCTCTTTATCTGATGTGGAGGAGCCCTCTTCATTATAGGATTCTGATGCAGAAGTATTTTTGTTGACAACCGGCTGTGTAGGGATGTTAGTTTCCTCCATTCGAAGCCCTGAAGATCTAGTGACAATGGTCCTCTCCAACTTAGAATAATCAATTCGTTTTTGAGTCTTCTTAGGGTGAAGAGTAATAAAACCATCCGGATCAATAAGAGATTTCTTACCTTTTTTGGAACTCGAGTTCAAGTATTCCTCCTCAATTTTATATGATTTCTCACTATCTTTATGATTAGAATAACCAGAAATAGAGTGAGCCTCTTGTGTTATCTCATTAGAGGTTGGAACAGCTCCTAGGGTGTCAGTGAAAGGCTTATCATTATTGACCGCATCTATAAACCCAGAAAGGACAGTATATTTAGCACATATAGGCTATGATGGGTAGGAATCCAGAAAAGATGAGGACACCAGTGGGTCTTTAGTATTAGAGGGTTCAATATGTTTAATAGGAGGCCCTATATCATTATCAATCCAAATTGATTTTCCTTCATTCAGAAAAGGTTTCCCAAGATTACGACTACTCATAGGGTCCTTCACAGAGCCACAATCTCCAAGGGAGTGGCCAAGATGTAAACAATTAGAGCAGAAAATCAGTAAGGATTCATAAACCACTTCTTGAAAATATCCCACATCCCCATTATAGATCCAAATAGTGGAAGGAAGGTGCTTTGAACGATCAAACTCAACACACACACATGCAACCGAAGGCCTTGTGAGTTTTTGAGTCACAGAATCCAGCTTAATGGGATTTCCGATAAGTTTAGCTATAGGGAAAAGTGCAATTTGCTCGAAGAAATGCATCGGCATACCTGAAAGATCGAACCAAACTGGTGAAATAGGGGATTCAATATTACAATCAAATATAGGGGACCATTTTAGGACTTTCATCGATCAGCCCCAAAGCTCCAAGAACCCCTAGACCAAAGCCTATAGTAATCGTTTTCAGAGGAAAATCGAATTGCGATATTCAACGAGTTGAGCAGGCCGATTTCAAAATCAACAAATCCAAAGGATTCAAATTATTTCTATAGGAATATCAGAGAGGGATGATGCATAAAAAATTTACCAACAAGAACAAATCTTAGATCAGAAGCAAGAAACTGAACCTCCTCATGTGAAAAAGAAATGGCCGTGTGACCTCTATGGCGGAACTGCTTCGGATGAAAGGAATCAACAAGAGGCACAGATACAGCAGAATCAACCATATTAAAGATATATATTACTTTTATATATCTTAAATACTCATAAAACATAAAATAAATCTATCCATGATGGTGGTAGTGAAAAATAGGATGCATCATTCCATAGTGGTGGTAGTCTACACGTATGCATGATTAATGATCCCATTTTTCAACGTATGGATGGAAAGATGGGATATGATAAATTATAATTTCATAGTTATAAATGTGTCATAAAAAAATTATAATTCATCAAATACATCCTTGTTACCATCCATGAGAGTAAGTGAAGAAAAATAAATAACATCACTTCATGAAGGTAGTAGTCTGCATGTACGCACAATCAATGTTATTTTATTTTCTTATTGGATGATGTTGATTAAATATTTTTTTTAAAATTTATATAGTGAAATTTTAGAATAATAAATATAATTATTTAGTTATATTAATAAGTTTAGAGATGAATTATGAAGGAGTATAGTAAAATAAAATACTAAGAGAAAGTAATACTAATGTTGGAATTTTGAGTTTTTTCTTGGAAAACTCCTTGTAAATGAAGGACTTAAGTAAACTAAATGTGACCAGAAGCCCATATATATGGGAGAGGGTTATAGGGGGAGAAAATTGGGGGATTTGTAAATAATAATTTCAAATTATATAAGAGTATCAAATTTTTATAAGTGTTACCATTTTATAAGTGAAGGAATGGTAGTTTTTGAAGTAAGCATTACGTTTTCAATAATTTAAAGTTACTATTCAAGGGTCAATGGAAAAAATGTAAAAATAAGATTTTAAAGGTAGTGTGTGTTTAAAATTACCTCAAACACTAATTTCTAAGACAACCTTTAGTGTTTTAGGGTGTTTTCTTTTAACTTTTTACATTTTAACCTAATTTACATTTACCTTGGTAATTGATTTTTAACCTTAGTAATTAATTTTAATGAAAAAATTAAGATAATTTTTTTAAATATTTGGAAAATTATAATTGAAAATTTTAAAATCATTTTTCCAAATAAAAATTTCAAGGGTTTGAAATTTTAATTTAAAATAAATACACAGAACACATTAAAATAGTTTTTAGAAAAAAGTGTTCTTTTTAAGATTAAAAATTTATGTACATGGTAATATTATCATAGATACTAATTTTTATTTCATAAACTGGTTTTTTATAAAAACATTAAAAATTAGTTGTCTTTAAAAGAAATACAAAACTGAATTTCACCATCAAAACACTTAATTAGAATAAAAGACTAAAACTAATTTTTATTAAAGTAACATTTTAATTTAGTTCTAAAAAGGTTGGATATAAAATATATTAAACTATATAATTTTATTACTTAAATACATATTGTGTTACTTATTTATTTAATATTATAGGATACACTTACATAATTTTAAAATCATAAAAATTATAATTTTTTCAAAAACAATATTTTTTTGAATAAAAATAAATCTTTTTAGAAAAAACTCAAAAATTCATACTAAGTAAATTTGGATGTGAGGAATTAAAAAATGAATTTTATCTAATCAAATTTATATTATAAAATTATAAAATTTAGTTTTTTAAAATAAAATACATAATATAAATAAAATGAATTTTATTGAAAATAATATTTTTCAACATTAACTCATATTAATTATTTATCATATAATGGTAATAAATTTTAATGATTTACCAAATTAGTATTTATTATAGTTTTATCATCATATGTTGTGGTTTTTTTATATTGGGTGTAGCCTGTAATGAAATTAATCAAATATAACATTAGTTTTACAAGGTTTATAATTTCAAGTTGGTAAATTCTACCCCCTCTTAAAAGAATTTCGTCCTCAAAATTTTATTATATAAAAGAAAAAAAGTGAGGGTAATTTTCTATCATAATATCTATAGGTTCCAACATAGCTTCCAAAAACTTGTGACTCCTCCATAATAATTTGATCATTTGAGTGGTCTTATTCCACAATACCCTATCTCTATGATCTAGGATTTACATTGGTTATTCCTCACTTGAGAGATAATGGTCAAATTTTACAACTTTGGAGCTTATCACATGTGAAGGATCAGGTATATATTTTCTCAAAAGTGATACATGAAACACGTCATGTACTTGGGAGATTTATGGAGGGAGTGCTAAGTGATAAGCTATATCCCTAACATAATCAAGGATATAAAAAGGACTAATATACCTAGGGATCAACTAAATTTTCCTCCCAAATATCATAACACACTTCCAAGGAGATATCCAGAGGAACACCTTACAACCAACTTATAACTCTAGATCTCATCAACAATTATTTTCATAACTATTCTATCCACTTTTTTACTTATTTCATATGATACTGAATGGTTTGAACATTCTTTTTTCATTTAATGAAAAATTTATTGACCTATCAACATCCAATATCCAAATTCATCCCCGTATGTTGGAGACCTACAACTCTTCCCATACAGAGCCTCATATGGTGCCATATAGATTCTAGAATATAAACTATTGTTATATGATTACTATACCATAGGGAGGTACTGATCCCAACATCCTTGGAAATCTATCAAATATGACCTCAACATGTACTCTAGAGTTTGAATGGTCCTATCTTATTAACCACATATATGGGGATTATAATAAAAAAAACTTAGCTCTTTGTCTAAATCATTCAGAATACTTCTCTAGAACAACTAGGTAAACCTCATTTACATATCATATACAATAAAGAGTGGTAATTAATGAATCCTTACCACTTACTTTATATATATCTTAGTGATTTGGTCAGGGTATATATCTTATTTTATGTCAATAAAATGTGCTGAATTCATAAGGAGATCGACTAAAACCTAAATAAAATTATGAAATTTAGACATTTTGGGGAGTCCTATGATGAAATCCGTGGTGATATTTTCATATTTCCATACTAATATAGGTGATGGTTTCAACATACCCTTATACTTTAGTCATTCAGCCTTAAATTTCTAGCACACCTAGCATCAAGATATGTATTTTTTAATTTCTCTCTTCATATTATCCCATTAGTATTTTTTTCTTTAGATATATATATATATCTTCATGATTCCTATATAAATAGAGAAAGATGAGATATGAAAATAATCCAAAAGTTCCATATTTAGTTCTATTTTTTATTGGATAAATTTCCTTATTCTGAAACCTAGAAGTCAATCATTATCAAAATTAATGTATAAAATATTCACTACCTTTTTTTGTATCTCTACATCATCTTTTTGGGATTATTTGATTTTAACTTGAATGGATGGTTGAGTAGTCACTTAGGTAATACAATAGTTTTCAACATACCTTATGAATTTAATATTTATCCTTTGAAAATCCAAGAGTATTGGGTCCCTTTTAACCCTCATTATAGATAAGGTAGAATGATCTTTCCTTCTTAAAGCATCAACCACCTTGTTTTCCTTCCCATGGAAGTTATGTGTTGACAAGTCATAGTCTTTGATCAGTTAGAACCATATACTTTGGAACATATTTAAATACTTATACATGAATATATATATATATATATTTCAAACTCTATTTGTCAATATAAATATCACACTTCTCACCATAGAGATAATGTCACCAATTTTTTAATGCAAAGTTCACCACTTATAGCTCAAAATAATGTGTTGAGTATTTTTTCTCACAAGTTTTTATTTATAATGAGGCAAAATAAATTACCCTTTAATTTTTCATGAAGATGAATCCTAATCCCTTCTTCAAGGCATCACTATATATTATGAACCCTTCCCCACTGTAGGGTAATGTAATTATAGGTGATATGAATGATCTATTCATTATTTCCATAAAAAATTCTTCACATTCTTCTATAAAAAAGAAATTTATGCCCGTATATTTTTACTTGGATAATGGATTTGGTAGTCAAAAAAAATTTCTCATAAAGCATCGATAATATTTTTTTAACCTAAGAAAACTATAGATCTCAGTTATTGTGACTGGTCTGGGCCATTGTTCAATAGATTATATTTTTAATGATATAAATATATGACTTTTTTAGTGATTACATAACCCAAAAATGATACATTTTGTATAAATAATTTACATTTTATAAATTTCATATACAACTTCTATTTTCTTAAGGTCATCAACATAATTCTCAAATAATCTTCATGATCTTCATTACTCTTTGAGTATATAATATTATCATTTATAAGTATGATCCCTAACTGATTCATATAGTCTCTAAAGAGTATATTCATTATATCCATCAATATTTAAGGGGTATTAGTCAATATGAACAACATCACTATAAATTCATAGTGATCATACATCATTCAGAAAGCTGTATTTGAAATATCCTCCCATGAGACCCTTAACTGATTATATCCTGACCAAAGGTCTAAATTTGAGAAATATTGATCATCTATGAGTTGATCAAATAGGTAATCGATACAGGGTAATATATATTTATTCTTAATTGTGATCTTGTTAAGATAATTATAATCAATGCAAAGTTGTATTGATCCATCATTCTTTATAACAAAGAGGATCAATGATCTATATAGTAAAGTACCAGTGTAGATAAAACCCTTTTCCAAATTCTCATTTAGCTTCTTATTTATTACCTATAATTAAATGAGTTCCATTATATATAGACTCCTATCATAGGAATAAATCCAGGTAAAAGTTCAATTGAGAAATAAACCTCATGCTCCGAGGGAAGACCAAATAGTTAATCTAGGAATATATCATTATATTCCTATACAATGGGAATTCCATCAATACTGTAAGATCCCAAACTTTTCTGGAGTTATCTTGAGATTATTAGAAAGTACAATTTTTCATTATTTGAGTAATTTCGATTTGGGTTATGGCTTGGAGTGTGTTTTGGTGGAATTTTTATAAAAATAGAAATTATAGGGTTGTGAACAGCTGGCACACAATTTTCCCTAACGGTGTGCCCCAACCTAGCTAACTGTACGAACCAAGGTAGAGGGAATTCACATGATTGGTACATGGTTTGGAAAACCTTGTTCCATCTTAGGAGTAACCATGCACCCCTGAAATAATAGGCTCACTATTTAAGTGTAAATTCAAGGAAAACCATGCACCCTCGCCTAGTAAACAATGCGTTATTTTAAATATCACTTGATTTTAATTTTTAAAATCCCCCAAGACCTCAAAACTCACCTATTTCAATCCATATTTGACCCTAAGATGTCTTTAATGTTTTTGGATATCTTAGGATGAATTCCAAGACCTCCCAACCACTATTATTCACGAATCAAATCCTAGAACGAACGTCCACTCCTCTCCTAATAAGTAAATCCTCTTCTGGTTCTTCTCTCATTATTCCCCCATTCTTTTCACTTTATTTCACTAAAGTAATCCTCTGTTTTGTGAGATCTAAATCTATTTAGTGATATCTATATCTACAATTCTAGATATAGATCTAGATTTACAAGATCTTGATTTCTTTAATCTTGATTTAGGGTTTTAAGATATGAATATTATTCTACATAACTGTGTTGATCAATTTTTTTGGGATTTCTATTGGGAAATTGTTCATCAATGATTTGAGGAAGGTGGCCTAATATTAAATTTCCATAGTTAGGATTTTGATATGTGTATGAAAATTGTATAATTTATAGAGTTCTTTAGCAATTTAAATTCCTAAATTGGGTTAATTAATGTGGCCAATTTATTAATAAAAGTATTATTGAAATAGATAATTCATTAGGGAATTAATTATGAGATTTATGGGATGTAAAATTAGATAAATAATTGGGGGATTAATTATGATATTTAGATATTTCGATTTAGATAGTTACTAGGAAAGTTAGGGGCAAGCCCCATTATTAAAAAAGAGAAAAAACACACAAACCCATTTTGTGGGATAAGGGAGAACCCATCAAAAATCCGAAAACCCAAAGGCATATAAGCCTTAAAATAAAATGGTCTGAAAGACAAATGGCTCAAAACCATTACAAAGCACATGTACCAAAGTCTCATAGGCCCAAGAACAAGGCTTAACAGAGGCCCAGGGCTTAGAAAATGACCTATATTATTCCTGAAACTGAACACTCTATATGAACCTGCCACAACTAGATATCTCACCGTTGTTCGGTTGCCCAAAAAAATGCTTCCAAGAATAATATGACCAGATATGATCTAAAACAAGATCTGGTCCAGATCTCCAATGATGCACACTCACGCTATTTCCCTAATGAATCATCTGTAGTTTCACATCAATAACACATAACCAAAACGCCACATAAGATCTAGTCATACATCCCAAACACCGACCACTGTCGAGAGTCCCCACCCAGAACCTCGCCACACACCTCCAATCCCATCCACAACCACTGATTTCCCTATCAGCATGATAATGTCACTAGAAAGCTTACCGACAACTAGTTTTCCACTATGCGGCAGATCCACCCTCCCATTGTCACAAAATCTATTCATCACATAGATCTAAGTCTAGATCTATAGATCCATGCCATATCAAGATTGTGAGACCTTGCTCAAAGCTGCCACACCATCACCATTTCACAAGGACCAATGCAGGGCCAAAAAACTAAAAGTAGATGCACCAGGAGGGACCTTCCAAAGATTCCGACGAAGAAATCATAGGGGTCAAAACCTTAGAGAAACCAAGAGATCTCCACCAAATCGGAGATCCCATAAATAACTTTGATTTAGATAATTATTTTGGGGATTAATTATGAGATATTAGTATTCATGTATTGAGATAATTAATGGTAGATGGATTATGTGATGTTGATATTATGTGTAGGGATAATTAATTATGGAATTAATTATGGGATATTGATATAATTAATGGAATAATAAATTGGTGAATTAATTATGTGATATTGAAATTGTGAGTATGCCTAATTAATTAGTGAATTAATTAATAAGTTGTTGAGATATATGAAAAATTGTGACGTTTTCAATTTTTTGTTATTAAATGCTAAATGGTAATATAGAAATTTGGCCAATTTTTATGAATGGTAACTTGATCATTCAATTATGTGTTATTAAATGGTAAATGGTAACATGGAAATTTGGACAAGTATTATAAATGGTTACATTCTAATTCAATTATGTTTTATTAAATGGAAAATCATAACATGGATATTTGGACAAGTATTATGAATGGTAACATGCTCATTCAATTATTTGATATTAAATGGTGAATGGTAACATAGAAATTTGACTAAATATTAAGGATGGTACCATATACATTCAAATGTGATATCTCTTGAGGATAGATCAAATTTTGGTATGGGTTGAAGTAGGTACTAAGGTTCGAGTGTCCTCGATAACCCAAGGGTTTATGTGGTTAAATTGAGAATATTTAATAATGTGATAAACTATTTATTTATGATTTTTAGTTATTTATTTATATAACTGTATAAACTATTTTGGACTAGATTTGTTTTAGACATTGTTGGTTGTGGCCTACTGAGTTTTATTTACACCCTACTCGGGACACCTGATCGACACCTAAAAAGACTTTATTGTTAGAGGACAGGTTAAGGGAAAAGGCCTTGGTTTAGATTGATAATTTTGGGATAGATATTGGATGAGGGAACTGGACGTGGTTTGGGACCCAATTGGGAGTTATCAATGTCTTTATTTTTAGTTTTCTATTTAGAAACTTGACACATACATTAGCATGACATGTTTTCTAATTTAGTTGGATGTTGTCTTTTATGATTTAATTATCTTGAGATATTGGTATTTTTATGGTTATATATTCTTATAATATTGTTTATTTATTTACTATAGTGTATTTATCTAATAAAAGAGGGTATCGTCTCCCCATGATCGACCTACCAGGCCCTCACTGCTAGTTGGTAGCTCCTATCGTATAGGGAGGTGTGCTTGAGGTCATGTAACGAACCAGATTGGGCCACCAGTGTGTGGAACCTGGGCTGGGATGTTACAAATACTAAATTTATCCCTAATCATTTGAGATAAAAATCCCTTATTTCTAGGTGTCAAAACCCATATTATAGAATTTTATTCTAATGGGGTATCATCTTTGTGTTTATACTTGGGAATATGTTGATTTTTAATATGAAATGAGATCTCCTTCTCCTAAAAATTTATATGGGATCTATGTAGAGATCACAAATCCATACCCAAAATTATTTTAAATTAAACTGAGGGATGAAGAATTATATTTTTAGGAATTATAATCCCAAAAATATCAATTATAGAAGATTTATATATCATATACACAATCATTATTCCACAAGGTGGTTTTAAGATAGTTCAATATCCATTATTTGAGGTAATGATTCCACATTATTAGAAAACATATACGATTTGAAATAATGTGATGAAAAAAATAAAAAAACATACTTTAATATCTATAATAAAGAGTAAGTATACCTTACATCACTTTGTTATCATGATTTACCTTAGTGGTATAATTCCTAAATCCTTTTCCCTTTTCCCTTTGTTTGGGAAGTTTCCAGGACTTATTTTCTTTATTTTCCTAAGGGCTGGGTATTTATTCACATAGTTTCCAAACTCCTTTCACTATAAGAATTGTAGTGTGGCTTGATCATTAGTTGGAACTTTCTTCTCCTCAATTGTGTTAATAATACTTTTATTCTTACTTTGGTATTTTTAGGCTTGGTGGCCTACTTTACCACACTTAAAACACTTCCTTGACCCTTTAAGGTAATTACATGACTACTTCCTCCTATACTTTTATCAAGTAGGGGGTTGAAATTTATTCACCCCACTTGACTTAACATTGGTTTTCTCTAGGTATTACACCTTTCTTTTTCCCTCTTTGAAATACTGAGAGACCCCAAATTCTATCTCAAACTTTAGTGCACATAAAAAAATTCTTAAAAGCTTCCAAAGTCTCTTATGGGCAAAGAATTTTGAAGAATATGTTTTAATCCACTAAATAAATAATTTATTTGACTTTCTGTATTTGAGATAAAACCATATGTTTATATTTAAAGCTTTATAATTTTTTTCTTCATATGTTCCAATGGATTAATCCTCCTTTTTAAACTCTAATATTTCCCTCTCCATATTCATATTTAGAGTTTGATGAAAATAATTGGTAAAGAACACATTTTTAAATTATTCCCATTCCCTTGAGTCTACTTATTCTTTATTCATTGTATTATTAATAAGAGTCCACCATTAGTTGGACTCAACTTACAAAAAATAAAAAACTATAACGACATTCTCATGTTCAAAGCATCAGATAATAGAAAATATCTTTTCCATCACATGGAACCATAACTTAGTGATAAGTGGATTTTAATATCCATTGAAAGAGGGTGGATGATACTACATAAAATACTCAATAACAAGATGATCCTTGGTGTGTTCAATATCTCATCACAGTTCGTGTTATTATTTATAGATTGAGATAATTTAGTGATCACTTTTATGATGTCTTGTACACCTTATCCTAATCTATTAGGTTGTTCATTTTGGAAACCATTTAATTATCCCTGAAACCTATTGTTAACTTGGTTACTTCTGGTTCTAACCATTACTAAAACCAAAAAAGAGTTACCATGAGTGATGAAAAATTTAAATTATAAGGAAAATATATCATAATATAAATTCAACCTTAACATTTCTTATTCTTTTACACCATCATGTCAGCCTATAATTCTTTTAGTTTAACCTATTTCATTCTTTTGTTAAACTTTAGGTTGAGTTTTCTCATAATTATTAACCTAATACCACAAAGAAACCAATAAATATATCATTAAAAATGGTTTGTAAAGAGTATTATATCTAAAAAAGAATATCCCCTAGGAGTGTCTATCCATGTGTGTAATTATTTCTATTTTAGTGTACTAGGTCACGATTGAGTTAATACCCAACACACCCTCTTTGGGGTTATTAACCATAAGTACAACTATTTCAAATCCTGGATCCACCTTCCAATACCCTGATAAGGATGAATTTTCTGGGAAAACCACACAATCTTTACTTTATCAAAACTTCATGATGTCATAATATACTCAGACTTATCCCTTTGTTTTTTGATAAATTTATCTAAACTAATATCTAAAAATAAATAAACCTTTTATTTGATACCAAATATAGTGACCCTGGATAAACATGGCTTTATTTTACAACCTTTACATGATTTTGAACATTATATTTCATAAATAATAATATCACAAGGACTGATGTGTTCAGTGTGTTTAGAGAATAGCTATATAATAATATTATTGTATAAAACTCATGATCATTTCTCCTTAAAGGAACAACACTAGACCATTTTATATATAGATAATTAGTAAGACTCATCCTCATTACATGGGGAACGAAAACCAAAGAAAGGATTTATAACAAACACTCAATAAGTGGTGAAAACATTTCATTAAGGATGAGTTCATAAGAAAAAGTAAAACATGTGTATAAAAGAAATACCATAACCTCATGAGTGATAACCGTAAAACAAAAGTGATCTTAAAACTACATGGAATATGAAATTAAATCCATAAAAAATAAATATAGAAACATAATAGATATAACATGGATTTGAAGAATTTAACATAAACCTTGAATCATGCATGCATAAGATCATAATAAATAACATACCTTAACTATGGTATAAACATTATTATAGGGAAACCATACTTTCATGACCCACACCATTAGTTCCCATGATTATAGGAAACTAAAATGTACCCATTAATACCTATCTCATGAGATATAAACTCTTAACCAATGCATTAGAGGGTGCTATAGGACCCCACCCAACATTAATCCATACTTATGTATTCCACTTAAAAAATCATTAACTTTTCCAATTATACAGAACCTATGGAAATAAAATTGGTTTCATAAAACATATGTAACATACCGAACCAGATGACTCTATTAATAGTAACCAGATCGAACCACTATGTGACTTAAAGTGCACCTCTATGAATTCCAAACGATGCCAAAAAGTGCATGGGGTCTATAGAGGTACCATGGGGAGGCTATACCCTCTGTATTTGAGTTTGAAATAAAAAATAAATAACTAAACTCATAAAAAACAATACATATATCAGAGTATGAAAATAAATAAATAAATAAAGTTGAACATGCGGAATAAATAATATTGGAATACAAGCATACATGATGGATCTACCATTGGGCTGATCACACACATATATATACAAAATAAAGAACAAAACTAAAAAAAAATTAAAGCATAGGAGGATCCACTATAATACATGAGCCTTTCCTCACCCATAACTCCAAATCCTTCTGAGATTCTCTAGATTGATCATGAAATCCCAAGCCTCAACCCAACCTAAACCTATAGAAAGTGTAGAAATGTTTAGGTATCCAAGTGTCATGGTGGTTTGAGAAGGGTGTAAGTACAACTCAATAGGTCACCACTAATGAAATTACTTAAAATAACTAGTCTAAATAAAAGTGAACATAGATGTTATAATGGTAAACAGTTCAAACCAACCTTTTAAAACATTTAAAACTAGAAATTATAAAATAAACATTGAACTCAGGGGTTTGGTTTACCCTGAGAATGGTACATACCTACTACGGCTAGTGTTGGGGCATCTATGAGCACATTGTGAGGAAATTTATAACCATCCCTCTCCCAAATAGGGGTAATATACACCTCTCTAGTCAAAACCAGAATCTGTGGGGTAATATACCCATCCTAGGATCCCTGCATCCACCCTAAGGTAGTGGTCACCCGAGGCATAACCATCACATGCATCCTCTTGGGGCTATGTTCTCCCTAGGTTAACCATAAATCCCTATGACCCCAGGGTAAATGTTCACTCTAGGTTAACCATAAATTCTTACATTCCCTAAGGTATGTGTTCATAAAACCCCAAGCTTCCACAATACGCTTCTCTTTGAATAATACAGTAGCGTGTGTTGTACGCAACTTCGAGTTCTAAAACACCACAAACAATCAACTAGCTGTTATGAAGTGTAATACCCACTTTTTGAAATTTTATAAATTTTATCTTTCAAAATGGACTTCATTTTTAGATTTGGAATATCGAAATTATCTTAGGGTGAAATTTTGGTACTTCTCTGATAACTTTCATATTTTGATGAATAGTGAAAATTACTAAATTTTAATTAAAAACAACCTTTTTAATCGAAATAATTAATAGTGATAAATTATGAATTTTAGTGATTTTAAAGTATAATTAGATTATATTTTTACCATTTAATCCAATGTTGGTCATTGGACGTAATTTCACCTCTAAATTGGACATAATCAAGTGTCAATCTTTTGATAGTTATCATTTCTTAAAAACACGCCTTTTGTTTTGACAAGAGGAATTAATTTTAAATTAATTTCTTCTATTTATGTGTTTTGAATTTAGAAAAATGGATTCCATATTTATAATTATGAGGTACAAATTTTGTAAATAGTTAAGTTTTATTTTTAGACATTTTGAATAATTACTTCGGTAAATATTTTATTTACCATGGTTAAAAAGTAAATCCGGTAAATAAGGGGAAAAATAATATTATAATAATATTAAATTACCATAAAACGTGTCCTAAGCCTATTTGTTGATACATGTCCGACCATGTACATCTTTGGGTCAATTATGAGACCCCTTGGAGCCACTTGTAAGTGATAATGACACTTTATATTAATTAAGTTAAAGTAAATACAAAAATGACATAAGAATATATCTTTTAGAAAAACAATTTTTACATAGGGTTATATATGTTATATTTTCGACTATAAATATTAATTATAAATATAAAAAGATTTACTACATAATGATATTTTATTTATAATTTTTAGACATTTAATAATTAAATTTATTTATGACACAATAATGATGCAGTATTTTCCTTATTAATGAAAGAATCAAATAATTGGTATTATAAAATTTAAAATAAATATAATTTGAAAGTTTTGAGGATATACACAAATTTTATTGGTTAATATGACATGTTAGTATTTATTAAATTAATTTGGGTTGAATTAATAAAGTTTTTAAGGCTTAAAAAATCAAATATTAAATAGTGTCAAAATTGACATAAATGAGTTTTTAAAAACAAATATTATATTATAAATTGATATTCTATTCCTAAAAATATATGGTTCTTCCAAGAGACTTATATAATGATAGGTGTATCATTATTGAAACAATTGGGGTTCTCTTAGAAGTATATAGTAAGTTTATTAACTATATAATATAAAAAGACAATGAGACATGGTAAGTGTCAAACTAATTAACTAAGAGTTAAAAATAAAAGATAAGGTTAATATAGTAACCAAAACCTGTATAAAACATATTGGTTGAGTGGTTTTCGACCTATAAACATCTTAAAATTTAAATAATCCACTTCGGAGCCATTATAAACTGAATATGAATTTATTATAAAATAATATTTCTAGATTTTCCAAAGGTGCCCCTCACCCCTCTTATAAAAGGGCACCCCCTTATCTCTAATTAACACCTTCAAAGCCTTTTGGCTCGGCCAAACCCTGACCAAATATTCTATCAACTTACCTCACTTCAACCTATAAGCCTTATTTTGATCAGAAAGCCAACCTAAGGAGCCCTTTTGATCAAATCAAAAGGAAGAACCTGAAGAAGAGGTAATGTTTTCACCACCCTCTTTCAAGTTCTTTTCTTCTTCCACTTATTCTTTCTTTTTTATTTCCATTCTAAAATAATAACTACAGTATATTATATATAATGTGATGTTATTATAAATATGGTATAACCATATTTAGTATTCTATCCATCCTTTGAATGGCATGTCCCTATACGTGCGTACGTACGGCTTACCGTCTCTACGTCGTGGTGTAATTGTTATTCAAAACATTATTATTTGGATGGGTATGATAATGATGTGTAATTGAAGAAAATAATAAATATAACATTATAATTATTCTTTATATATGATATAACATCCAATTATATATTATTTTAATATCAAAATAATGATATTGTCGCTCGTGCATACTTACGGACTACCGTCTCCACGAACGCGATGAGATTCATTCCCCATCGTATCCATTAAAGTATAATTCTCATTTTATGATTAAAAATAATGTTTCAGGACTTGATATCATTATGGATATGAATAAGTTACAACCTATGGATAAAAATCATGACTTATGTAACAAAAAATATAAAATAAAACGAGTAAGTGAACACCCGAAACAACGATAATACTAAGATATTATTAACAAAACAATGTTAAAAGATCATATATGATATCATATTAATGTATATGATTCATGTATAATTTAATAAAAATTATTTAACCATTATATAGTAGTTTAACCTACCCTCGACCAAGTAAAAGTACAAGGTAAGGGTTTATTTCACAATCTCTTTATTATCCGAGGTTGTTTATACGTAATTATCTACTGGGACCTCTTTATCATCCACATCCATGTTTCTTAAAAATGTATTTCAAACCATTCTTACTATTTTACAGACTATGGGCTAAAGTAATTTATACCCTTTTTTGACTTTTTATAAGATTTTTATAAAGGAATCTTTCTGTCGTTTTCCAAACAAGGTCCTTTTTAACCTTTTCGACAGAATTATAGTAAGAATGTTTTTTTAACTTATACGGCGGGTGAGGGTATTTTCCACCATTATAAAATCGTCAAAGATTCCCTTACAATATTATAAGAATATTTTCAAAGTAAATGTTTCCTTTTATAGTTATGTGACTTTTAAATGATTTAAAAAAATAGATATTTCTCTCAAATAGTTTTGTTTTCATCTATGTCAACATCCTTTGATGGATTTTAAGCTTATTTGAAGTTGATTTATTATGATAAAAAACTTCCATATTGTATTGAAGGTTTTATGATGTGTTTGACTGTAGATGTTTTATTTTTATACCATTCATGGTTTATGGAGAAAGTATTGACATTTCGTATGCTAGTTTTAATTTGAATTTTTATGTTATGTTTAAACCTATCCATATGAGGAATGAATTGGACTTAATAAGTGATGGGTGGAGCCTGCTATAGATCCTCGATGCATTGGTAGGTCTCATGAT
The DNA here is from genome assembly GCA_963277665.1 of Viscum album. Lineage (NCBI taxonomy): Eukaryota > Viridiplantae > Streptophyta > Magnoliopsida > Santalales > Viscaceae > Viscum > Viscum album. The sequence continues at coordinate 990,820,899 of OY728152.1, read as the reverse complement.
ACAAACTAGTGTCTTAGAACAGGGTCTTGACAAAATCTTATTTGTAGTCTTGGCACAAGGCCTTGACTATGTGGTTATGATAGTCCGTCATTATGCATTCTATCATTATGAAAGTGGTTATTGATATTGAATGTGATTATTATACTAGTATATTATCCATGTGAATAAGTAAATGGAATTATTTCATTTTATTTCTTTCATATTAGGCTGAAGTTCAAGTTTAAAAAGCTTTTGTTTTAGTTATAAATTGCCTTAAATGTTTATGCTTATTTATGAAAGTTTCCACTATATTGTTATCCTTGCTAGGCATCTAAGCTCACCCCTTTTTATGTTTTATTTTTCCTAGGATGTGAAGAAGTATTTTGTGACTAACCTGCAGGGATATTCTGAGAAGATATGAGTGTGGACTATGGATACTATGTTGTTGTAGTTTTCATTTTATGATGTAATGTAAGACTTATGAATGTATCTAGTGATTCCAAAGATACTAAACTAATCGGTCTTTCGAAACATGATCTTTTATGATCATGCCAATGTTATGTAATAATGCACCGACTCTGGGTAACTGGGGTAGGGGCGTTACAGTTGGTATCAGAGGGAAGTTTAGTACAAACCTTGGAAGCTAGATTTAGATAAACTCTGATTAGAGTACATAGACCTAAGATGGATTTTGAGGATTAGTATAGAAGAACTTCCTAGAATTTTGGTATTGTAGAGATTTTGTGAGTTTTCTGAGAAATACATCCCTGTCTAGATACGAGTAGGTAGATGCGGCTCTGGCACAGATGTACCTAGGGGTAAAACCCGAAAACACCACTTTGATCTAGACTTGAACGAGAACTAGTGCACGACAACGGGCCTTGATGCACTCTTGGTTACGACACTCTCGGGGGATATTCTTAGGATATTTCTCGTTTTCTTTACAAACCATTATGAAGGGTTTATGAGTATATAATTCCTTAAAGAAAACATTTTTCTGATTACGGATTATATCCATAAACTGTTCAATTCATGTTAGGTGTTTTACTAGTTTGGATTTATGTATTGCGATTCATAAACTAATCTTGTGTATGCCATTGTTTAGAAATGGTGCCTAGTGGAATAAATGGAAACCGTATCAATACACTCACTCTAGGTAGGGATTTACCTCCTGCTCAAGATAATTATAGTGGATATGGTGATGTAACTGGTGCTGATCAGCTAATCACCATACTGGGACAACTCACTCAGGTTATGAATAATAACCTTACCCATATGGAGCACCCAGATCCACATCATGGAGGATCAATGTTAGATCGATTCATGAGGAAACAACCACCAACATTAAATGGGAGTAAAAATCCATTAGCAGCTGAGAAATGGATAAACTCCATAGAGAAAATATTCCATGCCTTGGGGAGTAGTGAAAGGGAAAAAGTTGTCATGGCAGTTTACCGCCTCACTGGAGATGCTGACCAATGGTGGATATTGATTCGAAACATGAAGGAGGATGATGAAGTATAAAATATGGAATGGATGGAGTTCAAAGAGATTTTCTTAGAAAAATACTTTCCTCATGACCATCGAGCAGATATGGAAAGGCAATTTCTGAGTCTGAGACAAAAGGAGGATGAGAATGTCACAAAGTATGAGGCCAACTTTACAAGGTTAGTGAGGCATGCAGAAGATTATATACGTAACCCAAGGATTAATATTTATTGTTTCTTTGTTGGGTTAAAACCATTTATCCATCGAGCATTAGTCTCACAATCCTTCTCGTCGTACGAAGATATTTTCTCATGTGCTATCAAGACAGAAAAGGAATTCTCTAAGTCTTATGACTTTAAAGAAAAGAAAGAGAAGAAGAGATCTTCTGATCACTATGGGAATGTAAATAAAGGGAAGAAGGGAAACTTTGAATGTACATCCTACAATAAATGTGGGAAGAAACACCTTGGTACTTGCTTGAAGGGAATGAGAGTTTGTTACAAGTGTGGTGAAAAAGGCCACCAAGCTCGTGATTGCAAGGGGAAGAAAGAAGCTACCGATGTTCAATGCTACAATTTCAGGGAGATGGGACATTATGAAAATTAATGTCCTAAGAGTCAGGGGAACTTACCTCAGAAAAGGCCAAGGGATCAATTCCAAGCTTATGCTATCACTACTGTTGAGGTAGAAGCTCCGAAAGACATGGTGGTAGTTATTTTAATGGTTTCCTCAAGTTTAGAAAATGCTTTATTTGATTCTGGATCATCACATTGTTTCATGTCATCCCAATTTTCTAATAATATTAGATATTTTCAATTTTATTTAACAAGGGAGTTGTCAGTAAAAACTCCTAATGGAAGTATCATTGCAACAAAGTTTTGTGAATCAGTCCCCATTAGAGAACATAAATGTTGTTTATTTGCTGATCTTATCATCATAACCATGATTGAATTTGATATAATCCATAGTATGGATTGGATTTCAAACCATGATGCCAAGATTTATTGTAATAATAAGGAGGTTACGATTTTTGATGATGATGATAAAGAACACCTTATCTTTAGAGCAGAATCGTCACCACCTAATTCTTATCTAGATCCACCCCCAGTAGCTCAACTAAATTCAATTATCAGGGAGGAAGAGAATGAAATAACTATTGGTGAGGAAAAGAATGTGAAAATAGAGGATGTAACTATTGTGAAATAATATTTCGATGTGTTTCTGGAAGATTTACCTGGACATCCTGCAGAAAAAGAAATTGAGTTTTCCATTTATTTAATTCCTGGTTCAAGGCACATATCAAAGACCCCTTATAGAATGACCACTATGGAATTAGTTGAACTAAATAAAAAACTAGAGGAATTGAGTAATAAGGGATTTATTCTCCCTAGTGTTTCTCTATGGGGAGCCCCTGTCCTTTTCGTTAAGAAGAAAGATGGATCTATGAGGTTATATATTGACTACAGGGAACTCAATGCTATAACAATAATGAACAAGTATCCCCTACCCCGCATTGATGATTTATTTTACCAACTGCATGTAGATCAATACTTTTCAAAGATTGACCTTCAATCTGGATACCATCAGTTGTGTGTGAAGAAGGAAGACATTCAGAAGAAAACATTTTGAACCAGGTACGGGCATTATGAGTTTACAGTAATGCCTTTTGGATTGACTAATGCACCCTCTGTATTCATGGATCTAATGAACAGAGTTTTCAAGTAATATCTCGATGATTTTTTAGTGGTATTTATTGATTATATCTTGGTATACTCCAAAACATACGAATATCATGAAAATCACTTGCGCATTATCCCGAAGACTCTTAGAAGACATGAATTACATGGGAAGTTTAACAAGTGTGAATTCTAGCTTCAGGAGATTTCTTTTCTTGGCCATATTGTCTCTAAGGATGGAATTTATGTTGATCCTTCTTAGACCAAGGAAGTCCAAGAATGGACAACACCAACAAGTATAACTGAGGTACACATTTTTATTGGTTTAGCAGGTTATTATCGACGTTTCATCCAGAATTTTGCCCGATTAGCTAACCCATTATTTAAGCTCACACGTAAATGGGTTAAATTTATTTGGACAAAAGAGTGTGAATAATGTTTTGAAGAACTAAAGAGAATATTAGTCAATGCTCCTATATTGACTCTACCATCAGGGAATGATGGGTTTGTTATTTATAGTGATGCTTCAAAGAAAGGACTTGGTTGTGTCCTTATGCAGAATGATAGGGTTATTGCCTATGCATCACGACAGCTGAAAATTCATGATCAAAACTATCCTACTCATGATCTTGAGTTAGCTACTATAATATTTTCTTTGAATATTTGGAGACACTATCTCTATGGTGAAAAATGTGAGATTTATACTGATCATAAGAGTTTGAAGTATATTTTCTCACAGAATGAAATCAACATGAGGTAAAGGAGATGGCTTGAACTACTCAAGGATTATGATTGCACAATACACTACCACCCGGGGAAGGAAACTAAGGTGAAAGATGATTTGAGCATAAAGGATCATGGAGTTTTGAACATGATGAGAATTGAAAGGGATCCTATTTTCATGGATCTAGTGAAGATGGATATGGGAATTACCATGGAAGGTGAAACATCGATACTTTTTCAAATGGTTGAAAAACCATATTTACTAGAAAGGATAAAGAGTTCTCAGACCGATGATGAAGAATTTCAAAAGAAGATTAAAGCTTTGAATGATGGGAGATTGAGAGACTTTGTGTATGAAGGTGGAATTTTGAAATTTGGGAAGAGACTTTGTGTTCCTGATAAACCTGATCTAAAAAGGGAATTGTTGGATGATGCTCATAGTTCTAATTTCTCTATACACCCAGGGAGCACCAAAATGTATAGAGATTTGAAGGAACATTTTTGGTGGGACAACATGAAGAGGGAGATTACTGATTTTGTGTTAAGATGTATGGTTTGTCAATAAGTGAAAGATGGAAGGCAACATCCTGGAGGAGTCATGAAACCTCTTCCCATACTGGAGTGGAAATAGGATAATATTATGATGGACTTTGTTATGGGGATACCAAAGACTCCTAGAAGGAACGATGCAATATGGGTCATTGTTGATCGTCTTACCAAGTCAACACATTTTCTTTCTATAAGATAAGATCTACCAATTGAACATCTAGGAAGACTATATATTAATGATGTTGTGAGACTTCATGGAGTACCCCTATCGATTGTTTCTGATCATGATCCCCATTTTACTTCAAGATTCTGGAAAAATATTCAGAAAGTCATGGATACTGAAATTCGTTTGAGCACTGCCTACCACCCCCAAACTGATGGACAATCAGAACAGACTATTAAAACCTTAGAAGACATGTTGAGATCTTTCTCACTTGACTTTCAAGGTATATTGTATCAATATTTACCTCTGGTGGAATTTTCCTATAAAAATAACTTCTATTCAAGTATTCAGATGGCACCATATGAAGCGTTATATGGAAAGAGATGTCACACACAAACCTATTGGGATGATGTTGGTGAAAGAATACTTGTAGGCCCAGAACTTATTGAGGAAACAATGGAAAATGTGAAGGTAATCCAAACCCACATCAAAGCAGCTCAAAGTAGGCAGAAGAGTTATGCTGATAACCGAAGGAAGGATTTGGAATTTTAGGTAGGAGATCATGTTTTCTTGAAGGTATCTACATGGAAGGGTGTTATAAGTTTTGGTAAGAAGGGTAAATTAAGTCCTAGGTACATAGGACCTTTCGAAATTCTATAATGAATTGGGGATGTAGCTTACTGTTTGGAAATGCCGCCAAGTATCTCCAAAGTTCGTGATGTGTTCCACGTATCACTATTGAGAAAATACATGCCTAACCCAATGCATGTAGTCACATATGAGGAAGTAGAACTGGAACTCGATCTATCTTATTGCAAATATCCCATCAGGATTCTTGATACCAGAGAACAAGTGCTGAGAAACCGGACGACTTGTCTGGTAAAAGTTCAATGGAGAAACCATAGGATGGAAGATGCAACGTGGGAATCCAAGGAACTTATGATGAAGAACCACCTGAGTCTTTTCATGCGTTAGTATTATAGAAATTTATAGGATAAAATTATTTGAATTAGGGGAGAATGTAACACCACAAGCTTCCATGATATACTTCTCTTTGAATAATACAGTAGCGTGTGTTGTACGTAACTTCAAGTTCTAAAACACCATAACAAATCAACTAGCCGTTATGAATAGTAATACCCACTTTTTGAAATTTTATACATTTTATATTTCAAAATGGACTTAATTTTTGTATTCGAAATATCTAAATTATCTTAGGGAAAAATTTTGGTACTTTTTTGATAACTTTCATATTTTGATGAATAATGAAAATTACTAAATTTTAATTAAAACAACCTTTTTAATCGAAATAATAAATAGTGATAAATTTTGAATTTGAGTGATTTTAAATTATAATTAGATTATATTTTTTCCATTTAATCCAATTTTGGTCATTGGATGTAATTTCACATTTAAACTGGATATAAGCAAGTGTCAATCTTTTGATGGTTATTATTTCTTAAAAACACGCTTTTTGTTTTGACAACGGGAATTAATTTTAAATTAATTTCTGCCACTTATGTATTTTGAATTCAGAAAAATGGATTATATATTTAGAATCATGAGGTCCAAATTGTGTAAATAGGTAACTGTTATTTTTAGACATTTTGAATAATTACTTCAGTAAATATTTTATTTACCATGGTTAAAGAGTAAATCCGATAAATAAGGGTAAAACAATAATATTATAATAATATTAAATTATCATAAAATGTGTCCTAACCATATTTTTTGATATATGTCCGACCATGGGCATATTTTGGTTGATTTTGGGACCCCATGGAGCCACTTGTAAGTGATAATGACACTTTATATTAATTAAGTTAAAGTAAATACAAAAATGACATAAGAATATATCTTTTAGAAAAACAATTTTTACATAGGGTTATATATGTTATATTTTCGACTATAAATATTAATTATAAATATAAAAAGATTTACTACATAATGATATTTTATTTATAATTTTTAGACATTTAATAATTAAATTTATTTATGACACAATAATGATGCAGTATTTTCCGTATTAATGAAAGAATCAAATAATTGGTATTATAAATTTTAAAATAAATATAATTTGAAAGTTTTAACGACATAAATGATTTTTATTGGTTAATATGAAATTTTAGGATTGATTAAATGAATTTGGTTCGAATTAATAAATTTTGTAAGACTTAAAAAAAATCAATTATTAAATAGTGTCAAAATTGACATAAATGAGTTTTTAAAAACAAATATTATATTATAAATTGATATTCTATTCTTAAAAATATAAGATTCGGCCAAGAGATTTATATAATTATATGTGTATCATTAATTAACCACTTGGGGTTCTATTGGAAGTATATAGTAATTTTATTAATGATATAATATAAAAAGACAATGAGACATGGTAAATGTCAAACTAATTAACTAAGAGTTAAAACTGAAAGATAAGGTTAATATAGTGACCCAAACCTATCTAAAACCTATTGGTTGAGTGATTTTAAACCTATCCCCACCTTAAACTTTAAATAATCCAATTTTTAGCCATTAGAAACCGAATATGAATTTATTATAAAATAATATTTCTAGCTTTTCCAAAGGTGCCCCTCACCCCTCTTATAAAAGGGAACTCCCCCTTATCTCAAATTCACACCTTCAAATCCTTTTTTATTGGACAAAACCTGCCCAAATATTCTCTCAACTTCCCTTAAATCAACCTAGAGGCCTTAGTTTGATCATAAATCCAACCTAAGTATCCCTTTTGTTCAAATCAAAAGGAAGATCCCGAAGAAGATGTAATGTTTTCACCACCCTCTTTCAAGTTCCTTTCTTTTTCCACTTATTCTTTATTTATTATTTCCATTCTAAAATAATAAATCCAGTATCTTATATATACTATGATATTATTATAAATACGGTACGACCATATTCAGTATTATATCCATCCTTTTAATGACATTTCACCATACGTACGTACGTATGGATTACCGTCTCCACGTCGTGGTGTAATTATTATTAAAAACATTATTATTTGGATGATTATGATAATGATGTGTAATTGAAGTAAATAGTAAATATAACATTATAATGATTATGTATATATTATATACCATCCAATTATATACTATTTTAATATCAAAATAATGATATTGTCGCTCGTGCGTACGTACGGACTACCGTCTCCATGAATGCGATGAGATTCATTCCGCATCATATCTATTCAAGTCTATTTATCATTTGATGATTAAAAATATTGTTTAAGGACTTGATATCATTATGGATATGAATAAGATACAACCTATAGATAACAATCATGACTTATTTAAGAAAACATATAAAAAAATGAGTAAGTGAACACCCGAAACGACGATATTACTAAGATATTATTAACAAAAAAATGTTAAAAGATATTATATGATATCATATTAATGTATATGATTCATGTATAATTTAATATCAATTATTTCACCATTATATATGAGGTTAAACTACCCTCGATCAAAGAAAAGTACATGGTAATGGTTTATTTCACAATCTCTTCATTATCCGAGGTTGTTTATACGTAATTATCTACTGGGACCTCTTTATCATCCACATCCATGTTTCTTAAAAATGTATTTCAAATCATTCTTACTATTTTAAAGATTATGGTTTAAAGTCATTTATACCCTTTTTTGAATTTTTATAAGATTTTTATAAAGGAATCTTTTCGTCGTTTTCCAAACAAGGTATTTTTTAACCTTTTCGACAGAATTAAGGTAAGAATGTTTTTTTAACTTATATGGCGGGTGTGGCTATTTTCCACCATTATAAAATCTTCAATGATTCCCTTACAAGATTATAAGAATATTTTTAAAGTAAATTTTTCCTTTTACAATTATGTGACTTTTAAATGATTTAGAAAAAGATATATTTCTCACAAATAGTTTTGTTTTCATCTATGTCAACATCGTTTGATGGATTTTAAGATTATTTGAAGTTGATTTATTATGATAAAAAACTTCCATATTGTATTGAAGGTTTTGTGATATGTTTTAATGTGGATGTGTTAGTTTTATACCATTCATGGTTTATGGAGAAATTATTGACATTTCGTATGCTAGTTTTAATACGAATGTTTATGTTATGTTTAAACCTGTTCATATGAGGAATGCATTGGACTTAATAAGTGGCGGGTGGAGCCCGCTATAGCTCCTTGATGCATCAGTAAGTCTCATGAGACAAACTAGTGTCTTGGAACAAGGCCTTGACAAAATCTTATTTGTAGTCTTGGAACAAGGCCTTGATTATGTGGTTATAATAGTATGGAATTATGCATTCCATCATTATGAAAGTGGTTATTGATATTGCATATGATTATTAGGCTAGTAGAATATCAATGTTAATAAGTAAATGGCATTATCTCATTTTATTTCTTCCATATTATGCTGAATTTCAAGTTTAAAAGGCTTTTGTTTTAGTTATACATTGCCTTAAATGTTTATACTTATTTATGAAAGTTTCCGCTATATTGTTATCCTTACTAGGCATCTGAGCTCACCCCTTTTTATGTTTTATTTTTCCCAGGATGTGAAGAAGTATTTTCTAACTGACCTGTAGGGATAGTATGAGGGGATATGAGTGTGGACTATGGAGACTATGTTGTTGTAGTTTTCATTTTATGATGTAATGTAAGACTTATGAATGTATCTAGTGATTCTAAGGCTACCACTACTAGAAAAAAAGGTATTTGCGACGGGGCATTTGCGACGGGATCCCGTCGCAAATGGCTTTTTGCGACGGGGGCCCGTCGCAAATAGCCCGTTGGTGAAAACGGCGTCGCAACAACACTTATTTGCGACGGGCCCGTCGCTAAAGCCGTTTTTTGCGACGGTCATTCTCCCCGTCGCAAATAGTACTCCGTATTTTTGTATAAAACTTTTAAAATAGTTTTTGCAACGGGCCCATCGCAAATACCTTTTGCGACGGGACCCGTCGCAAATACCTTTTGCGACGGTACCGTCACAAAAACTATTTTAAAAAAAAATAAAAAACTATTAATAATACTAGTATTTGCGACGGGCATAGTATCCCGTCGCAAATACTATAAAAAAAATAAATTATTAATAAATTATTTTCATTAATATAATAATATAATTATAATTCACAAATAAAAATAATAAATTATTAATAAATTATTTTAATTAATATAATAATAATAGAATTATAATTCAAAAAAAATAATAATATAATATTAATAAATGATTTAATTAATATAATAATATTAGAATTATAATTCATAAATAAAAAAATATTAATAATTTATTTTAATTAATATAAAAATAATAGAATTATTTTACATTCAAATATTAAAATAATTCAAGTATTACAAAAAATATAATTAAATTATAATATTATAAAATTTTAATATATATATAAAATTTAATATTATAAAATATAAATAATATTATTATTCATATTAATATTGTTATTTAAAAATATAATATTATTAATATTTTATAATAAGACAGAAACTACGAATAAAAAAAAAATAATTTTATTTCACAAATTTTATAACATAAGTACAATCTCTAATCTGAAGGAGGGGGGGGGGGGAGGTGGGGGATCTGCAGATGGTGGTGGAGGAAACTCCATCCCTAAAGCATGAGTGAGTCGGCGCATGTACTCCATTTGCTCCTGATGCTGCTGCTGCCACCGACTCGCCTGCTCCTCGTATAGTTGCTGCTGGCGTCGACGCTCCTCCTCATGCTGCTGACGCATCTGCTCCTGCTCCTGTCGGAGACCCTCTATCTGTGCAGTCTGAGATCGCAACTGATCCTCATATTGTGTAGTAGAAGAAGATGCACGAGCTCCTCTCGAGCTGGACGCCGACATCACAGCACTGCCATAATAATCTCCGGGAGTCAGTCGAGAGCCGATACCAACTACCCGGCCCTTCTCGAAGGCATACTGGGTGGCCTGCATCCATGCTGCTTCATCAAACTGACGGGCAGTGGTCTGATCTGATGACTCGGCCTGACTCTCAGGCCGGGCCTGTGACGCTGCGGCCTCATATGACTCCTATAGTTGCAATTTAAAATTAAAATTGTGAATTTATTATATGAAGTTAATTTTTAAACTTGAAAACAAATAATACTGACCACGATGTGATGCTGACGATCACCTATGAGCTCCCCAGTAGCAGGATCACTATACATCCTCCGATATACGTCGTACTCTGTAATATCAGGGTGCTCGACAGCCTATAAGAATAAAAAATAAACTGTTAATATTTATAGTTATATAAAATATTTATAAATAATGTACGTACCAGATGATGTCTATGAATACTGAAAGAATGACTCCCAGCTCGATGAGTCACCTCCTGTCCCCCCCGATTCTGCCTCCCCACCAATGATCTCCTCTGAAAGGCACCACTCAACCAGTGCGCACATAATCCATCCCATACATGGGATGAAATATACTCTGGTCGGTGTGCTCTACATGACTCGTCAAAATCTGACACTCCTGCTTTCTTCATCGCAGCTTTTCTTAAATTGTGCAAAAACTGACAAAGGCGATCATGCATGGCCACCTCCCATGCCTCGTGGATGGCGTCACGCATGGTATCCTCGATCGGATACCATAAACCCTACAAATAAATCAAAATATCAAGTTAGAAATGAAATAATTTTCAAAATAAAAATTATTTATTTACGTACGTACCAACCAATGGCCGAACATGGCCTGCTGCACATCAATGGGAATCTGCTCCCATGTGGTCCACGGCTGAGAGAAATATTTGCGCAAAATAGCGCTGCCCTGTCCGACTGCTATATGCGGAAAACTGAAAAAATAATAAACATTTATTATGTGAATAGATTAATGAAATCTTAGTCAAATCCACAGGTTATCACACAGGTTATCACACCTCCGTGTGCGTGGATCAAACCCAAGACGTGGACGTCGCTCGGGGACGGGGTCAGGAATCATCAATCGTGCAAGACCACGCCCCCTCCGCGTACTCCCTGGAGCACCTGCAGGCTAAGGGTCATCTGTCAGCAACTCATCCGCATCGAAAGTCAGGTCAGCATCCGCCAACTCATGAAATGTGGCGTCGTCCATCTGAAACAGAAAATATTAATGTTAGCAAATAATTGATAGTTACTATTATATATACATATATACATATTATGATTGTATATAAATACCATGAAATGCTATTAGTGTTCATCTTCATCATCATATTCATATATGTCAATGTCATCTTCATATTCCTCCTCAACATCATCGATATCCATTCGAGTTATAGTTGCTTCATCTCTTACCATTTCAAATTCATATGTGACATCATTAACATCATCGTCATCACCGACTCTTAAATGTGGGGTGTCGTCATCGATACTCATGTCTCTTTGTAAAAAAGATTGATTTTGAGTACTCTCTTGAAAAACTTCAATTCTTTGCACATTAGTGAAAGCACATTCACTTTGACTAAACTGATTGTCTCGAATTTTGATTTTTATTACACTCCACCAATCAGTCAAATCTCTTGATGTTGCACAGTACTTTGCATAATAAACTTGATATGCCTGTTGAGCCAATAAGAATGGTTCATTTACTGCGAGAACACTTTTACATTTAATATCGATGATTCCATGAGTCAGATGAACACGCACGCCTCTCTCTGTATCCAACCACCGACATTTGAACATGGTTATGTAATGTTGTCCAAGATAACAGAGTTCAATGATTTCATCAAGTATGCCATAAAAGTCAACTTCATTTTCTCAATGATGAGATCCTCTCAAGCTAACTCCACTGTTCATTGTTTTTTTCGATTCCCCATATGCATGTGTGTGGAATCGAAATCCATTCACCACATATGCATTATAAGTTTTAACAAGTTTGGAAGGTGGGTTACTCAATACAAACAGCCGTTTGTCAATTTTATCAGCATGTAGAGACACCTGAAAATTTGTGAAATAATTATCAATATAGTAAACTATACATTGAATGAGTTGCTAAAAGATAAAGAATTTATGTTACCAGTTTTTGAAACCACTGAGAGAAATTTTTCAGTCGACATTCTTCGAGAGCAGCTGCTGTAATTTGTGGAATTTGTTTCTTGATATGATTATCATAAAACCTATAAAAACCAAAGTTATTTACTGTAACATAAATGATAGAATAAGTGATATAAACACTTACAGTAAAACTGATGTCATCTCTTCACAGTTGAGCAGAACATACGTATGAGCTCTCTTATGTTCATCATCTGAAAGCCAGCGTTCATAAACTCCACCAAAACCAAGCTCTGACTGGTTGAAAATAGATAATTTATTGTCGATTTCATCAATATTTCTCTCGTTCCGTCCCATTCGGTTGTGTTTTGAAGGATACTCAAATTCAAAATAATGGGAGCAGAAAAAAGATATTTCCTCTTACAAATAAGCTTCTGCAATAGATCCTTCAATAAATGCTTTGTTACGTACTTTTTTTTTCAATTTTTGCATGCATCTTTCAAATGGGTACATCCATCGAAACTGTACCGGACCTCCACATTTGGCTTCATATGGTAAATGTAACATCAAATGTTCCATTGAGTCGAAGAAAGACGGCGGAAATATTTTTTCCAGTTTACATATAATTACAACATCTTTTTCAAGTTTTCCTAGAGCATCATAATCTGCCGTAGCCGCACAAATTTCCCGAAAAAAAAGAGACATGTCTGTTATGGAATCCCAAATCACATAATTCAACAGACCTCTTAATCCAATGGGTAGAAGTCTCTCCATTATAACATGACAATCATGACTTTTTAATCCAGTAATATGACCATTCTTTACACATCTACCCAAATTGGAAGTACAGCCATCTGGAAGTCTCAAATCTACAATCCACTGACAAAATAATAAACGGTTTTCTTTAGACAATGTATAAGCTGCTTTTGGTTTCAGTAACCTTTCTGTTCTGACATTCTCAAATACTTCCAATTCTGGATGCCTGCAAATTTGGGCAAGATCTACACGTGCATTTACATTGTCTTTGCTCTTTCCTGGCGTATCCAAAACTGTATGAAACAAATTATCAAAACAGTTCTTCTCAATATGCATGACATCTAACATGTGTCGGACCAACAGATCAGACCAATATGGAAAATCCCAAAATATGCTACGTTTAATCCAATTGTGTTCTTTCCCAAAACCAGAAATTTTCTGTTGGTTTATTGTGGGACCAAAAGTGATGGGAGGTAATGAAAATACAACTGATTTTAACTCCGAACTTGATAGCATTTTCGGAGGTCCATCCCTTTCAACTGTTCCTTTTCTGAAATGAGATCTGTTTCTGTGAAAAGGATGATCAGCTGGAAGAAATCTGCGATGACAGTCAAAATAACAAGGTTTCTTTCCATGAATGAGCATAAATGCTTTGTTCTCTCCCATACAGTAAGGACATGATTTCTGACCATGTGTACTCCAGCCAGATAACATCCCATAAGCCGAGAAGTCACTTATTGTTCACATCAATGCTGCTCTCAGTATGAAATTCTGTTTCGTTGCAACATCATATGTACTAACACCAGTACTCCACAACAAATTTAATTCATCAATCAATGGCTTCAAATAAACATCAATATTTTTCTTCGGATGTCCTGGAATTAGTAAAGTCAAAAAGATATATGGCTCCTTCATCAACATCCATGGAGGTAAATTGTACGGAGTTAAAAAAACAGGCCAACATGAATATTGACTACCATAAGATCCAAACGGACAGAAACCATCAGTGGAAAGGCCCAGTCGAACATTTCTAGCTTCTAAAGAAAAGGATGGATTCACTCTATCAAAATGTTTCCATGAATCACCATCGGCTGGATGATTCAAGCTTTTATCGGTTGAAATATTCTCTTTATGCCATGAAATCATTGTCGCTGTATTCTTAGACATGAATAAACGCTGAAGTCTGGATGTAAGCGGAAAATATCTCAACTGTTTTACAGGAATCAAACCAGACTTCCCGTATTGTCCTTCTTTATATCTCAGTTGCCCACATGTAGGACAACTATCCAACGACTCATTTTCCCCAGAATATAAAATGCAGTCATTTGAACATGCATGAATCTTTTGACAAGTAAGTCCCAAATTTTGAACCAGCCTCTTACTCTCATAGTAATTTGCAGGTAAAACATTTCCTTCGGGTAACAGTGTTTTCAAAAAAGAAAATATCTGGTCAAAACAGGTGTTTGACATTCCATTATCTGATTTGATAGCCATAAATTTTGAAACTTCTTCTAATTTTCTCATCTTGCAGCCAGGATATAATGCATCCTCAGCAGATTTCAACAACTCATAAAATTCAGACGGTGCCAACTCAGGATTTGAAGCTATATTAGCCGGAGTTTCTGTATGTTGAACAGAAGAACCTGCAACATCATGTACTAAATCTTGAAACCGGGATGGATCCGGAATCAAGTTGGTATCACCTGCTCTGGAACTGCGTTCACCGTGTTGATACCAAAAAACATAATCTGGTTGAAAACCAAAACACAAGAGATGTTCTCCCACTTTGTCAAACGTGTCAAACGTTCTCAATGCACATTTTCTGCAAGGGCATTTTATTTTTCCTTCTGAAACAAATTCTGAATTTGATTCCGCAAATGATAAAAAAGTCTCCACACCCTCAACATATACTGGATTTAAACCAGAACCGTTTGGATTTCTACGTTGATTTATCCATATGCGGTCACCTAATAATGATTGTTGACGACCTCGTTGTTCCATATTTCTCTATAAAATATAAAAGCATTACTGGTTTTGAATAATTTGTTAGAAAAAACACTCAAGTAAAGATTGAATATATTGAGAATAAAGAAAAACATTTTACAAATATTGATAATTTTAATATTATATTGATTTTTTATTATTTTAATAATACTAATATAATTTTTTCATAAACATTAATTATATAATAATAACATTATTACATTATTAGTTTATTTTATTATTAATATTAAAATAACATAATTTTTTATATTATATACAATTCTCCTTTCATCTGTGTGTTTAACATTCTGTCTCCACATGTAATATTTGCATTCACTTTCACCTCTCCATTGGCGAGTAGGTTGATAATTTTGAAAAAGAATGCAAATATTACATGTGGAGACAGAAAACACACAGATGAAAAGAGAATTGTATATAATATAGAAAATTATATTATTTTAATATTAATAATAAAATATACAAATAATGTACTAATGTTATTATTCGTAAATATTGGTAATTATTCCAAATTATTGGTAATTATTTCTAATTATTGGTAATTATTTCTAATTATTGAAATTATTTCTAATTATTGGTAATTATTGTTAATTATTACCAATTATTGGTAATTATTACTAATTATTGTTAATTATTACTAATTATTGGTAATTATTACGAATTATTGGTAATTATTACTATTTATTACTAATTATTACTAATTATTACTAATTATTGGTAATTATTACTAATTATTGGTAATTATTACTAATTATTAGTAATTATTCCTAATTATTGGTAATTATTACTAATTATTGGTAATTATTACTAATTATTACTAATTATTGGTAATTATTACTAATTATTGGTAATTAATAATAATTATTGGTAATTAATACTAATTATTGGTAATTAATACTAATTATTGGTAATTAATACTAATTATTACTAATTATTGGTAATTATTGATAATTATTACTACTTATTGGTAATTATTGATAATTATTACTACTTATTGGTAATTATTACTAATTATTGGTAATTATTACTAATTATTGGTAATTATTTCTAATTATTGGTAATTATTACTAATTATTGGTAATTATTACTAATTATTGGTAATTATTACTAATTATTGGTAATTATTACTAATTATTGGTAATTATTACTAATTATTCCTAATTATTGATAATTATTGGTAATTGTTCCTAATTATTGGTAATTATTACTAATTATTGGTAATTAATACTAATTATTGGTAATTAATACTAATTATTAGTAATTATTGGTAATTATTGTTAATTATTGGTAATTATTACTAATTATTGGTAATTATTGCTAATTATTACTAATTATTACTAATTATTGGTAATTATTACTAATTATTGGTAATTAATACTAATTATTGGTAATTATTACTAATTATTACTAATTAATACTAATTATTACTAATTATTACTAATTATTGGTAATTATTGTTAATTATTACTAATTATTGGTAATTATTACTAATTATTGGTAATTATTACTAATTATTGGTAATTATTATTAATTATTACTAATTATTAATAATTATTACTAATTATTGGTAATTATTATTAATTATTACCAATTATTACTAATTATTGGTAATTATTATTAATTATTACCAATTATTGGTAATTATTGATAATTATTACTAATCATTGGTAATTATTCGTAAATATTGGTAAATATTGGTAATTATTGGTAATTATTGGTAATTATTGGTAATTATTGGTAATTATTGGTAATTATTGGTAATTATTACTAATTATTGGCAATTATTACTAATTATTACTAATTATTACTAATTATTGGTAATTATTCCTAATTTTTACTAATTATTGCTAATTATTACTAATTATTGGTAATTATTACTAATTATTGGTAATTATTACTAATTATTGGTAATTATTACTAATTATTGGTAATTATTACTAATTATTGGTAATTATTGGTAATTATTGGTAATTATTCCTAATTATTCCTAATTATTACTAATTATTCCTAATTATAACTAATTATTACTAATTATTACTAATTATTGGTATTTATTACTAATTATTGGTAATTATTGGTAATTATTGGTAATTATTGGTAATTATTCCTAATTATTCCTAATTATTCCTAATTATTACTAATTATTCCTAATTATTGCTAATTATTGCTAATTATTGCTAATTATTCCTAATTATTACTAATTATTACTAATTATTACTAATTATTCCTAATTATTCCTAATTATTACTAATTATTACTAATTATTACTAATTATTACTAATTATTCCTAATTATTCCTAATTATTCCTAATTATTGGTAATTATTGGTAATTATTGGTAATTATTGGTAATTATTGGTAATTATTGGTAATTATTGGTAATTATTACTAATTATTACTAATTATTGTTAATTATTGGTAATTATTACTAATTATTCTTAATTATTGATAATTATTGATAATTGTTCCTAATTATTAGTAATTAAATGAATAATTATCAATAATTAGGAATAATTACCAATAATTACAAATAATAACATTATTAATATATTTTATTATTAATATTAAAATAATATAATTTTCTAATTTATATACAATTCTCCTTTCATCTGTGTGTTTTCTATCTCCACATACAAATAATACATGTGAAGACAGCAAACACACAGATGAAAAGAGAACTGTATATATATAAATTTTTTTATTATTTTAATATTAATAATAAAATAGACTAATAATGTAATAATGTTATTATCCCTAATTATTGGTATTTATTACTAATTATTAATATTTATTCTTAATTATTAAAAATTATTACTAATTATTCCTAATTACCATTAACTATGAACAATACTAATAATTTAAATTTATTAAGTAATAAAACAATATAAACATAATTAAATTACAACTAATTAAGAATAATTGAAACTAATAAAAAATTAAAAATAAATATTAAAATAAATTGAACATAAATACCTTGAAAATTGATCTGCTCTGATCGTTCTTCAAAACTTTAATATCAGCTCCGGAGAAAAAAATTAAACTGAAGAAAAACTGAACTTTAGAAATATAACTTTGAGAGAAGAAGAAGATGGAATTTGAGAATGTTTTGAAAAAAACGGATGGGGGTATTTATAGGTTAGATTATTTGCGACGGGACCCGTCGCAAATACCTTAGCCGACATTTATTACGGTCAACGGGTAAATAGTTATTTGCGACGGGACCCGTCGCAAATAACCACCTGCCGACATACTATTTGCGACGGGGGAATATTCCCGTCGCAAATACCTTTTACCGCCGCCGGTTTTTTGCGACGGGAGTATTCCCCCGTCGCAAATAAGTTTCCCGCGATTTGGCGCGCAAACCGCGCCAGTCCTTTTGCGACGGGGAAAGCTGTCCCGTCGCAAAAGGATACTTATTTGCGACGGGTAAATAACCCCGTCGCAAATAAGTTTTTAACAGGACTATTTGCGACGGGATATATTCCCGTCGCAAATAACCCGTCGCAAATGCTCATTTTTCCCGTAGTGTACTAAACTAGTCAGTCTTTAGAGACTTGATCTTTTGTGATCATGCCAATGTTATGTAATAATGCACTGACTCTGTGTAACTGGGGTCGGGGTGTTATAGTGTTCACCCTAAGTAACCATAAATTACTACATCCCCCATGGTTCATGTTCACCCCAGGTTAACCATAAATTACTGCCTCCATAAGAGGATTTGTTCACCATGGGTTAATTATAAAGTATAACCAAGGCAACATACACATATCAAAAATTTCATAACAGAAAATAAATAAACAAGTAATAATGATTCATTTAACATTTCCAATCCAAAAACATACCCAAGGTCTATTATCCAAACCATTTAAAAACACTATTTCTAAAACAAAGCCCAATTACCATTTCCATTTAATGAAACACAACCAATTCTCAATTTCCATATTTTTCCCAACAAAGACCAAATAAAATTTTCATACCACAACCAAACATCTTAAAAATCCATTTCTAATTACCAATTTCATTTTAAAACTCCAAAATCATTTTTAAACCATTAATTACACCCACAAGTATAAAATTACATTAGATGTTACCGTTTCATTAGGTCCAAATCCAAGGTAAAAAAACTTTCAATATTGATGATTGTGAATTTCTATTTCAGAATCACCGATTCATATCATTAATTCTCTTTTAAGATATGTAATCATAATTTTCACATTTAAAAGAAAAAAATCCATGTATAAAATTTTAATTAAAACTAATCCAATTAAAGTAGAGTAGGTATGATCGCATAAAACATCACTATATAATGAGATAAGACTATTGGTTTATTAGACAGACCACCTAACTCAATTTTTGAAGCTTTCCCATTTAACTTTAATGGATTTAAGTAGCTACCAAGGATCATCCAAGCCCGATCTTAGGCCAACCAAACACTATCGTCCACTTGGGTTCTTAAATCACACCCAAAACATATAAAAATAAAATTTAAATAATTAAAATTAATTAAAAAACATAAAAAAACAAAACTAGAAAATATGAATAACCACTATAATCTCACCAAAAATAATCGTTGCACTGGGACCATGACTAGACACCATGGGAGGCCCGCAACAAACCCCCTACATCAACCTGAGAAAAATACCTAACCTATTCCATAATTCATTAAGTATTCCAATTTAATTTTAAATAAGAACCCAAGAAAAATTGATATGTCCATATACATTTATTAGATAAACCAACAATGACACCTAGACATCTTCTCAGGATGTCCTATGTGAGGGCTAAGTGGAAACCCCATCTCATTCATCTGATTTCACCATGCTCTAGTATAATTAGAACGAAACCCTTAATAGAGATGACTGAAAATTAAAAATAAGGAGGAATGAGAATAGAGGGAGGAGAGGAAGATTCGAACCTATAACACTGAAGAACACACTAAAAATTACCCCCCAAAACCAAGGGTATCGAAGGAGGAAGAGGGACATGGATAGGTCTACACATATTAGTGGAAGGAGGAAGGGGCTTACCATTTTAATTTTTGAAAAGGGAAAATAGTAAAATACCATTTTTAATAAGTTTGGGAAGGCCGCATGGTTTCCCAAAATATATTATAAATGTGTGGATGGTTCTTACTCCAAGACCTCCATATCACATAATATGGTCACATGTTTTACCAAACTATGTTCCAACCATGCTTCTGACTCTATTACTCCTATAAATTTTTCACACAACTTTCTATAAAATGTACACATAGTTTGACTATAACTATGAGATAACCATGAAATAAAACTAAGATCCATAGTAAATGAACTAGAAACAACCACATATTCAGGTTTACTCATGGTTTACACTAAACCATGCTCTAAAAATAATGTTCCCTAAGTAGAAAACTCCAAAAAATTCTAAGAGTTTAGATAAAGATGCCGAGACTCACCTAAGAAAATGATCATCTTTCTAATCTCCAAGACATATCCAAATAATTTCACTTTAATACATATAAACTATCATAATTCCAATATGATTCCCGGTTAAAAATATATCCCATCCACTAAATTGAAAATTTATACTCCTAAATGTTTTAACTCTCCACTACACATGGGGTTTTATAATTTCCCCACCATAGAAATTCTCTTCCTGATAAGTCCCATTGTGTATCCTATCATCAGTCTCGACCTACTTAGGTTATCAAATATAATAAAAATAACCATGTTATACCCTTTAATTCTCAACATTTTTTTAAACAAAACTTTAAGAATAAGGCACTCCAATTTCCAAAATAGAAGTAGTCGATCAAATTCATTTTTAGAAACATCGAGATGGAACTCCATAACACTCATCCATCCTGAGACAACCATGTTTCATTATCCAACTATTCATCTGGCCTATGGTGATCCCCATCATAGAATTTATCTTTAGAAAGTTTATTTAAATACCAAGACACTTCTTTCTACTAGAATGGACTATCTAAGTACACTCTTAGGAGTTAACTAACCCTCTCAATATGTTTTTTATCTTACCACCCTAGAAAAAAAGAAAAATATTTGGTACCCATCTAGTACTAACCCCTCATTATTGATTACCAACTAAATCAGAAAAGTTTTAAATACCCCACATAGGAATATATCACACCGACCTTTACTTGAGAATCCCAAACTATAAATTACAACATCCCATCACATTTTAAATGAAGACCTCGATGCAGTTTCTGGATCACTATTCCTCATTATGAATGTGGTCATAAGTCAAACCTCTGTGGACCAAATCTTAAAAAAAAATGATCAGTTTTAGCCATTGACATTCATCCAATTACCAGATCCTGATGCCTTTACTCCTAGATTCACCCTGATATCATTCTGTTATGACCTCTAAAGTCTCAAAATGGCATCTAGTGTGATTTTTAATCGAAGCCTCAGTTGAATAAAACCACCATCATGCCCCAAATTTGAGAACCGATATACCTCAGATCTAAATTCTATGGGTTTTCTCAATTCATCCTTAGACTAAGTTTAACAATCATCCTCCACCCAATATTGTACCCAATATTACACCTATCACTCACTTAGGATTTCAGATAAACTACACCCAATTTCTAACTAGAAACCCAAATCTAAAGCATCTGCCTAAGGTCCAGTTCTACGCACCCACAACCCCACCCCCATGGGGTCATGCTGCCTATGATTGATATAAGGATCCACACCCTAGGAGTATCTCTATCTTCACTTTACTACACCAAAACCAAACTCCTTGACCAATGATCCATCCATCACCAGAAATCATGGCTAAATGTAGTCCATGTAAACATCATCCACACAACCAACAGAATTTCATCTAAATGAGGGTGACTAATCCCAACCATCCATTTATACACTTCCAACCCATAACTTAAACATGTCTCTCCTAAAGCGAAACACAAACAAGATCCACCACTATGTGTGTGTCACTACTCCTAAGACACACTTACCGTCCTATAAATACCTAACAAAGACTGAGCCTGATCAATCATATTAGAGTAAATGATCCATTTTTGATGTCTCTAATATCCTATTAGAATGTTTCTCATCTCAAAAAAAATTCAAATGAATCCATGTTTATAGTAATTCATCAAAACCCATAAGGCCTCTACTCACACACATCCATCACTGATTCAAAATATAGCAGTGTCACATGTTTTTAGTGTGTGCTACCTTTATTTCATTTTATGGATGAAAAGTGTACTCCCCCATACCATCCGACCACTAAACTCCGAATATTGATTTTGTGAGTCAAATCAAACCAAAAATGCACTCACAAGCCTAATTCAATAGCCAAACATTCCTCCTTCATGTCATTTTCACACAACCCAAGTATTCAAGATGATTACTACCAAAAAAGGCCTGGCACGTCACCTTATGTATAGGAACAACACAAAAACTACTGAAGATGGCCCCACAATATGTTATCTCCATCCAACTAGGAACACCCTGGGCACTCCTCTTCAAGATGAGTACCTCATCCGTGCTATGATTTACATCATGATCACCCACTACCTAAGTGTACTTCCTAAACCACCAACATTCATCCTAGATCTGAGGCATGTGATTATTATCCACATGCTTAGACACCACGCTATGCCATACCAAAACCAAGAGAATCTACTTACACTCACACCACACATTAAATAATATTTCACAATAACATGGATAAACACCGTATTGGATCTTCCCTTTCACCCCCTATCGATACCAAGCAATAACAATTAGGTTCTTCACCATCCCAAAACAAAAGGTAATATCTAGGACTAGTTGAAACATCCATGGAAATTCTCATATGATAGAAACCCTTGTGCATGATCCCATAACACTTACCCCTAGAACACCCTTCCCATATCCATATTCTCAAGGCACCCCAATGCCTAAAACACTTTATAAACACCTCACATGCACCATTCAGAACCCAAATTACCTGCTCATGCTACCCATTCTAAAGAACTCACAAACTTGGGATAAACCCTCTAATGGTCCACCCCAAACAACTTGAAGCACCGACACCAACCCACTAAGCCACATCCTAAGGTCTTTAGGTCTCCCAACTATTTGAACATGTCAACTATCAAGGATATCCATGAATCATGTGATGACATAAATCCTCCCATTCTATAATCTCATGGAAACCAATGTGTGGAACACAATTTCCTGATCCTCACACATGTAAAATCAACATCACATGTAAAAATCATCCACTCACAAGGTATCGATTCTCACTAGAATCTGCATACATAACTAACCCTAAAGAAACATAACCCCCCATGGTAAACTCTTACCTAACCAATTAAATAGTCCTAGATGGTCTATGCCATGGGAAACACAACTATTGGATTAGTTAAGTAGAGTTTCATTACAAGATATATGGGAAAAAACTATATAGGTTTTTTTAAACAACCAAACCAGGATGAAAAAAACTGACAAGAGTATCCCACTAAGAAATATCATACCTTATTGTCCTACTAAGATAATTACATTTACCATATACCAAGGGAAGATACCATTATCATCAAAACCTCACCATATATCCACATGGCCTACCATAAAAAGAATAACATACATATAAGTCATCCCAACTGAGTAAAATTACACCAATTACTTATATGAGATAAATATATATGAGTAGTTTCTAAAAATTTAAATATATGAGCCTTAGTTTTCAGTGATAAAAATGACACAAATTAGGTATACATATCATGTGGATCCTATATGCCTAATCATGATGGATGTGACATATATTACCTCTATAAGCTAAGAGTCAAATCCAGTAATTAGATTCTTACCAACAGTTTGAGAACCAATGTACAATAAAACAGTAAACTCAAACATCATGTGCACCACATAAGGTGAAAATCAAATCATTCATAACATCACAAACTAAGAAAAGAAAATATCAAGCCCTTGGTAACCCAAAAATCCTACCAGAATAGGTGTTTATGATGCGCTAGACTGGTATCCATCACAGGATCCAACAAATTCATAGATATCTTAGATACCAATTCCTAAAATAGTAAGACAAAAGAAAAAGAACTAGCTTTGATACCACTTCACAACTTCTTGACCTAACTCACTCTGTGAATAGTAATCAGACTGAACCACCATGTGACCTCAGGTGCACCTCCCCAAACTCCATAGGATACCGAATAATAGTGGAGGTCTAAGAAGTTACAATGGGGAGGTTATACCCCCTGTATTAGAGTGTTAAATCCAAAACAAATAACTAAACTCATCCAATATAAATACATTAATTAGAGTGCATAAATAAATAAATAAACCTAAACATGTTGAATAAATAATGTTAGATTACAAGAGTTTAGGATGAATCACACAATGATCTAATCACACATATATAGATATGAAATAATGAATAAAACTAAAATTGAAATGAAAACATTGTAAGATTAACTGTAATCCTTGACCCTTAACTCACCCCAAACTCTAAACCCGTCTAAGATACTCTATCTCAATCATTCACTCTAGGGAATCAACCTAACCTAAACCTAAAGAAATTATAGGAATTATTGGGTACCCAAGTGTCATGAAGGCTTGAGCAGGGCGTGATTACAACTCACTAGAGAAACACCAATGACTTCCATAAAAATAAAAAATATGAGTAAAAGTGCATACATATTTTGTTAGGGTAAACAGTCCAAAACAAGCATTTAAAACATTTAAAATTGACATACATAAAATAAAAACCAAACCCAGGGGCCAGGTTCACCCTGGGAATGGTATATACCTACTTTATCTAGTGTCAGGGTGTGTTTGAGCATGTCGCAATGATTGTTCCAACCATAACTGTCTTGAATAGGGGTAATATACATATCCCTGGGGTAAAATAACATCTAGGGGTAGCATACCCATCCCTGGAGCCTTGCATCCACCTAGGATCCATGTTCACCCAAGCTTAACCATCACATGTGTCCTCTGGGTGACATGTTAACCTAGGGTTAACCATAAATTCCTATATCCACCTGGGGATATGTTCACCCCAAGTTAACCATAAATTCCCACATCCCCTAGGGACCATGTTCAACCTAGGTAAACCATAAATTTTTTCATCCCTTGGGGGTCACCTTAGGTTAACCATAAATTTACACATCCCCTAGGGGAAGTGTTCACCTAGGTTAACCATAAATTACTATATCCCCTTAGGGAGATGTTCACGTTTGGATAAAAATAAAATAAAACCATGGAAACATATAAATATTAATAATTCCATAACATAAAACAAAAAACAAGAAATAAGGTTTAATTTAATGTTTTTATTCCAAAAACATACCTAAGGTCCATTAGCCAAAAAATTTAAAAACAATATTTATAAACTATGTCCAATTAAAATTTCCGTTTAAAGAAATGAAACCAATTCCAAATTTCTAAAATTTACCTAACAAAATAAAAAAGAATTTATGATACCTTAACAACACATCTTGAAAAATAATTTCCAATTTCCAATTTCATTTTACAATTCCAAAACCAATTTTAAATCATTAATTACACATAAGGACCCACAATAATAAATTTCTATTTTATGAAACCATTTAATTAGGTCTAATTTCAAGCTCAAATAAACTTTAAATATTGATGATTGTGAATTTTAATTTCACAATAATTGATTCACATCATTAATTATATTTTAAGTAGTGTAACCATAATTTACACATTTAAAAAAATGTAATATATGAATAATTTTTTTAATAAAAACTATGCTGATGCAAGAAGAGTAGGAATGACTACACATCAAATCAATTTATAATGAGACAAGACAATTGGTTAATTAAAAAGACCACACATACCAATTTTTGAAGCTTTTCCATTTATATTAAAAGACCAAAAAAATTCCAAGGCTTGTTTGAGACCCATATCAGGCCAACCGATCACTATTGTACACTTGGGGTCTTACCTCATTCCAATAACATCAAAGAATTCGTTTTAAACAATTAAATATTTTCAAATAAAACAAAAACACCCAACTCAAAAATAGGAATAACCACCAGAATCTCACTAAAAATATTCAGCATGCTAGAACCATGGAAAAACACCCATAAGTGTCTCATAGAAGACCACAACATCAACCTAGGAAAAATGCCTAACCAATGCCTCTAATTCTATAATAATTCTAATTTAATTTTAAAGGAAAACCTAGGGAAAATTTATATAGTGATGTAGCTTTGTTAGATAAACCAATGAAGAGAACTAAACATCATCTTAAGATATCATCTAAGAGGGTTGAGTGTAATTTCTATATCATTTGGATGATTACACCATGATTAGGTGGAATCAGAACTATACCCTAAATGGAGATGACCAAAAATAAAAAATAAAAAATGGGAAAGGATAATGAAGGGAGGAGAGGAATGTAAAATCCACTAGAATCAATAAACATGCCCAAAAATATTCCTAAAAACCAGGGTGATTCAAAGAGGAAGATGGAGAGAGAGAGAGAGGTCTGCATGCACAAGGGATAGGTGGAAGGGGATTCCAATTTAATTTTTGGAAGGGAAAAATAAAAGATACAATTTTTTAAAAATTTTGGTAAGGAAACATGGTTTGGTTGCACAATTGGAAAAACCATGCATATGGTTCTACTTCCAAGACCTCCACATCACATAGTTTGGTCATATGATTTACCAAACCATGTACCAACCTTACGGGTGACTTTGTAACTCCTTTGAATTTTTCACATGATTTTATCTAAAATTTCCTCATAGTTTGACCTTAACTATACACTAACTATGTGATTAAACTATGATCTTTTTTAAATGAATAAGAAACACCCTCATCTTCAAGCTACCGTATGGTTTCCACTAAATAGTGTGCCTAGAGTAGAAACCTCCAAAAACTTCTAAGACTTCACCCAAAGCTCCCAAGACTGACCCTAGCACTCAAGTTATCTTAAAATCCCAAAAACATGTCCAATAAAAAAATAATAATACATATAAATTATTGGAATTCCACTCTAAAGAATGGATTAAAATATAGCTCATCTACTAAATTGAAAATTCATGATCATCCTAAAATTTTCAACCCACAGGTACACATGATGTTTTATAAAATCCAAAATGAAATCATTAAATTTACATAAATAACAAATGGAAATTAAATGGGGTTTATAAATCATCCAAATATAAGTCATTCAATTTTCATAAGTAACCCATGAAAATAAAATGGGTTTCATAAAATATCCAAATAGTATAGAATAAAAACATGAAATAAATCATTTTATACCAAAAAATTGATCACCAAAAATAATCAAATAGTTAAAGAAAATAACAACTAGAAATCCTACCTATACCAATGCTTCTTAATAGTGATTTTTAAAAACCATTGGTATAAGTACCCTTTCCCAATGTTTTTCCAAAAATATTGGGAAATCCCACTTGAGGATGACTCTGTTTTCCCCGACTCTCTCTCTTGAGTGCTCTCCTCTTTGCTAGGGTTTTGACAGTGGCGACGCGTCCCTCTTGACTTCCCCCACTTTCGATTTCCCTGGTTTGAAGCCCCTATGGTGTTGCTTTCCTCTTGTTTCGACTATTTCCATTGTTGGTTTGCCGTCTCACATTCCTCCTGGTGATGGCCCTCTTGGTGTTCGCGTTGGTGTAGATCCTAGCCTCATGTGGCGGATCTCATCTTTGTTCGACCCAAGTTTCATCTTCGGTGGTTCCCCCTAGGTCCTATTGGTAGTGCTCCTAGCCCAGAGCGGCATTGTACCACTTTCTTGGATCTGGTGAGGACCCTGTTCGCTAGATGGACCTCTCCCTCGGCTGCGGCGTTGTCAGGGGAGGCGAATTTCGGATGGTTCATTGGCCGATTGTGGAAGATTTTTGCGGGGGGGGGGGGGGGGGGGGCGTTATTCCCTATTGTTCTCTTTTGCGTAATTCACTTTGGATGGTCCTCCCTTCAATTTCAGTTTTTATCCTTTTGGTTCCTGTTCTGGTTTGTGTTGTCTTTTTCACCGGTGATAGTGGTTATGTCGCTCATGGAGGTGGTTTCGAGGAAGGGTTTGAGATCCTGGCATGGCCCTTGTTTTTCATTCACTTTGATATTGCCGTTCTTGCCGACACTTCTCAGCGTTAATTCAATTGATGGTTTCTAGTTTATTTTATTTGGTTTTGGTCAATGTTTTGCTGGGATCATTCTTATGATGGTCGTGACTCTCTCTAGAGGATTTCAGCTGTTTCAACTTTTCCCTAGATTCATGGTTCGTCTCTCCTCTCCAGGTCGGTCTGGTGTGGCAGATTTCAATGAAGCTTTGGGATCTGTTGTTTGAGTGGCCAACGGTGTTCTAGGAGGCTAGACCTTCATTCAGTGGTGCAAAGTGATGGCGGTGGTGTGATGATGGAGGCGACATCGTGGAAGGTATAGTGACTCAATTTCAACAATGTTTGACGCGGTAGTCGATGCAAGATTCCTTAGCGGCTACGTGATTTGCGGTCTGTGTTGATGCATCGGTTCCCACGGTGGCCTTTTGAATTTGTTATTGGTTTTTGTGATTTGAATCTTGAATGGTGTCGGTGTAATTTGTTCTGTTCGGTTTCCACTTTCTCCTCAAATTGGATTTTATGAAAACAAAAAAAATGATTTTTACCATTGGGAAATCCCACTTTGAGACCACTTTTCCCAATGGTTTTGGAAATCCGTTGGGAAAGGGTGTCACTTTTATAAAAATTTCCCCAAACCATTTGGAAAATGTCTCCTTGAGACCAATTTTAAAAATGGTTTTGGGAAACCACTTAGGAAGGAAGTGGCTTTCCCAATGGTTTCCCCAAACCATTGGGAAAATTCCACTTTGTGACTACTTTTCACAACAATTTTTGAAAACCATTGGGAAAGGGTGTGGCTTTTGCAATGGTTTTCTAAAACCATTGAGAAAATCCTATTTTGAGACCACTTTTCCTAATGGTTTTGTAAAGCCTTTGGTAAAATCCCACTTTGAGGCCACTTTTCCCAATAGTTTTGGAAAATAATTGGTAAAGGGTGTGTACCTGTCCCAATGGTTTTAAGAACCATCGGGATAGGTACCCTTATTTTTTATGAATTATTTTGTCGAATATCATCAAATAAATTAATATATAAATTAAATAAATAAATAAATAAATATATTTACATATCCAAATATATTGACAAAGGTAAATATAGGATAATGGAAATTTCTTTGATATATAAGCCATAGGTTGTGGGTTCAATCCTTTGATAAAACGTTTTTTAGATTTACCTATACCAAAGGTTTGGGGAAACCATTGGGAAAGAACTATCCCAATAGTTTGAAAAAATATTGGTATAAACCTATCCCAATAGTTTTAAAACTGTTGGGATAGGTCTATCCCCACACCAAATCACCCAACGACTTCCCAAACCCTTGGTATAGGCTATACCAATGGTTTTGGGACCTATAAAAATGGTTCCAAACTCTTGGTATATGCAATTTTTCCATTAGTGAATATAGGGTTAAACATGACACATAAATACATTGGAGATATATTACTTAAATATAATTAAAAAAAATCATAAAAATAGGATTTTTTTAAACATCTTTTATTCATTGTAGTTAAAGTGATAGTTACGAGTATCTTTTTAACACATCTTCTTTGTTTTTTCAAAATAAAAATAAGTGAAAATAAAACCTTTCATTGAAATGTATTTGGATCATAAAATATTTTCCCCAAAAACAAAAATATAACTTCATTTAAATTGGAATATGTAGTGATCATAGAGGAAATGTAATCAAGAAGAAAGTGTATAACTCAAAGGAATAAGTTTGAGTTACCAAGTCCCTTACCTTTACCATTGAATTACATATAAGTGATTTAAACTCCTTAATAATGAATATAAATATCTTAAATATATATTTAATAACCTTATTAATACACATTTCCATTTATTCTCTTCATTAATAACAAGTCTCTTCATGTATTAGACTGTTATAATATTTTTTCAACATCGAGTGTTAATAATATTGACTCTTTTGAACTAGGTTCATAAAAGTGGGGTTGATATTATTTTTTATCCAAAATATCATCATTTAAAAACCATTAAATGTACTGTAATTGATGTTTAAAAAATACCTATAATGTTATAATTCCATTATATGTGATTTTTTGGCGGTGTTTCATGAAGATGAAAATAGTGATGAACTAGTTTTGAGTTATTTATAGATATAAACTTATCACCATATAAAAATAAATAATATTTTTTATATCCAAAAAGAAACATATTAATAATATATACTACTTATATATATCATAAATAATCATCATATATAAAATAAAACCATCAATGATGGTGGAAGTTTGTATATACACACGATTAATGATCTCATTTCTCAACAAATGGAAAGAAAAATGGTAAATGATAAATTATAATTTTATAGTTATATATATATATATATGACATAAAAATAATTATAATTCATAAAATCCACCCCTGTTACTATCCATGATATATGATGATGAAAAATGAACAACATCGCTTCGTGGAGGTGGCGGTCCACATGTACGCACGACCAATGTTATCTTTTTTTCTTAGTAGATGGAAAGGATTGAATGTAACACCCCAATAATTTAATATATTTTCATTTTTGAATAAATTTACTTTTTTTTCAAACTTTATTTATACGTAACACCATGTTAATATTACACTACACACAAAATTGAGTTGACTTTATTTACACACAATGCCCAGTTTTATCGAACAACAATATATTATTAAAATATTATTATTTAATTAAATAAGATATAACCTAGATGTTAAGTTGAAAGTTATGAATATTATTTAATAAATTATTAAAATATATGGTTTAATTAATTGGTTTCAAATTGATTATAAATGAATATAAGAACCAACTGAATACATAGGAAATGTTTTTTTAAAGAAAATATTTTTTATACTCACAAAGTCGTTTTATTATAATAAATTAAATTAATTACTTTTAGTGAATTATATTAATTCAATATATATTTTATATATACAATAATTTTTTTTATATGAATCCAATATATTTTATAGGCATAAGATATGAAAAAACTCAATTTTATGCATAAAAACTTATATTTCTCTAAAGGCAGTTTTACCGCCTTTTATTGGAGAACCTATTTTGAATACAATTTTGACACTTTTATATATTATATTTAAAAAAAATAAACATTCTATTTTAAATTAGAATATATATATATATTTTTTAATTTTTGATATTTTTCATATAAGTTTCATGTTTTGACGAATAGTGAAAAATACTAAATTTTAATTGAAAACAACTTTTTTCATCGAAAAAATTTTTAGAGTTAAATTATAATTTTTATTGGTTTTAAAGTATAATTAGATTATTTTTTATCAATTAATTTAATTTATGTCATTTGAATCAATTTCACATTTATTTTTTATATAAAAACATTTTAATATTTTGAACATTTTCACTTTTAAAACCGATTTTCTCATTCCGTTAATAAGATTAATTTTAGATTAATTACTAAAAATTATGTGTTTTGAATTTTGATAAACTGATTTCATATTTTTAATTAGTGGGTAAAAATTATTTAAATAGTTTTCTTTTATTTTTTTGAATATGAATAGTAAATTTTGTAATATTTTAATCACAACTGTTATGGGTAAATCAGATAACTAAGGGTAAAAATAAATTTATAAAATTACTATAAAACCTGTCCTAATTTTATTGGATGAGTGAGTTTAGATAAGAAACATCCTTGGGCCTATTTTATGGCCTCTTAGAGCCACTTGGAAGACTTCAAGTCTTTTATAGTATTTTATTCTAAGGAAAATCTAATCTGCTACTCTCTTATTTTCAATAAGTATTACATTTTTTATATACGGTTATTAAGAATATATCTTCAACTATAAATATTATTTGGAAATATAAAATTTTTATCTCCATAATGGGAATTTATTTATAAATTTTAATTATAAAATAATTACCTTAAACAATGGCATAATGATGATACAATAATTATTTAATTAATGGGAGAATCAAATAAATGATATTAAAAATATTAAAATAAATATAATTTGATATAATTAATGTCATAAAATATTTTTATACATTAAATTCACATATTATGATGATTTAAAATAGTTTTTTAAGATATATTGTTATGATATTTTTAAAAAGTCAAGTAATGAATAGTGTCAAAATTGATACTAATGATATTTTAAAATAAATAATATTTTATTAAATTATATAAAGTTCATAAAAATATAAAATTCATCAAAATTATTTATATAAGTTTTAAAATATCATCTATAACTCATTTATGGTTATTTTTACAATTTATCTTAACTATATTAACCGTTAATCAATAAAAACACAGGTTTCCATGGTAGGAGTTAAAGAGGTTAAATAAGGGTTAAAGCCAAAATATAAGGGTAATAATGTGATGTAAACTTCTCTAAAAGTTATTGTATTAAGAGTATTAATTCCTTATCACAATTATATTTAATTATAGTTATTTAATGGACACTTTTACATGACAATTAATTATATATTATTTAAATCAAAGATAATTACAAAATGTCACTCTCTTTGTATTTAATAACTTTAATGTGTTAAAACAGAGAAAAAATCATGATACTAATGAAAATAAATGTCTATATTGATATTAATGAAATTATTTTCATTATAAAATTTTATTTTTAATTTTTATAAATTATATAATTACTTTTAATTCTTTTTCAATGCTAAAACACTATTTATTTATTAAACAAAAAATAATAATTGATTTTTAAAGTATTACTTTTGGTATATTTGTGATGCGTTAAAGTGTATAATTAATTTTATAGTTCTATAGGATATATTATAGAAGTTTTAAATCATTATATTATAATTAAAATTTTATATTGATGTATTTGAATTCAAATTAAATGAATTGTATCTAATTTGACAATAATGATGCTTTATTGAATTAATATATTACTAAATTATTTAAAAATAGAAAAATGTTATATAATAACAAATGAGATAATATATGGTATAAAATATCTTCCCCTATTCATTTATATTCCATTTTAAAGTCTTTGACCCGAGAATAGCCTTATTATATTTTAATATTTTGAGGATTTCCAAAAGTACCCCTCACCTCAATTATAAAAAGAAACCTCCTTCCTCTTTTACTAACACCAATATGAGACATCTATCTCAACAAAAACCTAAAATTTTATCTTCTAAAAATACTTAGTTAAGTTATATAGGTTATGGTCTTTCCAAAATACCTACCCTATATCACTTAAGAAGAGATTAAAGTAAGTCCACCGAAGAAGAGGTAATCGTTTTTACAAATTTATTCAAGTTAATTTTTTATTATACATCATATTAATGTGTTGTTTTAAAGATAATGTAATAGATTCCATATGATATATATACTAAGATGTTATTACGGTTATGATATGATCATATTTCACAATTTATCTGTCCTATGAAAAAGGAAATCACCGCACATGCGTACGTACGACTTATCGTATCCATGCCATGGTGTAATTGTTTTTCATCACTGCATTACTTGGATGGGTATAATGATATAAATAATGTATATATATGGTAAATATGAAATTATATTTATTCTGGGAAATTAATATACCATAAAATTTCTTATCCTTTCAATTATTAAGGAAAATAATACAGTCGCTCATGCGTACGTCCGACCTACTGTCTCCATGACGCGATGCAATTAATTTTCTATATCCAACCTTCAAGAATGGATATAAAAATGTATTTAATGATTAAATATGACATTTATAACATTAATATCATTCTAGGGATTTTGTATATATATCTTATAGAAAATATTCAAGGCTTTCATGACAAAACATGCATAAGAAAATAAAGCAGTTAACACCAGAAACAAGGGTAACAACGAAATATTATCAAAAAATGGGTGATGAAATAATATAAGAGGATCATATATGATATTATAAATATGAATATAGTTCCAATATAAGTTAATAATATTATTAAAACCATTATTTATGAGGTTAAGTAACATTCTTCTAAAGGATGCGTAAGGTATGGGTTTTTCTTATCTCACTTTTATTTCTATGAGATCTTCCTTATTCACCACTTATTTATTTTATATGGTGTACTTCCCCTTTGATATATCATATCATGAATATCATTATCTTCATGGTATTCAGTGTATCATATAGTAATTTTTTACTTTTATTTGTCTTATGATTCAAATATTTCAGAGTGGTATGAGACACTTTGATCTAAAAATATATTATTCAATATATGAGGAATGATTTGGATTATTAGACATGGGTGGAGCTCAGTTATAGATATCCCCTTGATGTATATATAGTTTCACAAGATAAATTAGTCGACCAAGTCACAGTAGTTTAAACAATATTGATAATATATCTTAATTGTAATGTGGTTTATGTACCCGATACATGACGTCCAATATTAAATAATTTCCTTAGTTTAGAATTCATTTCATTTATTATCCATAAGATTTTCACCATGAAAAAATATATGGGTTCATTTTATTTTCAGACTATTGATTAAATGTAATGTGTTTAAATTATTTATATTTACATATTATTTATGATTTATACAGTTATTTGAATGGAATGTGTTCTCAGTTATCTACCTTTCCATGTTGATTTGTTTTCATTGATTAAGGATAGCTTCCACTGTACCTTACCCTTATTTAGAATTTAAAATCACCCCTTTATTATGTTTTATATTCCCTAGGTTTCCATGAAATTTATTATGACTGATATGTAAGATTAAGCTAGAATAATAATGGAGTTCTCTAAGATTTTTTTTTTAAAATGTAATTTGAATTTAAAAATGTATCAACTTTACTAAGAATACTAAACTATTCGGTGCATTTGGATGTGATTTATTGTATCTTATGCCAATATAATAATGTAATGCATGAGCTCTATGCTACTGGGGTTAGTACATTATAGTTGGTATCAGAGAAAGTTTAGTATAAACCTTTGGAACTAGATTTAGGAAATCACATATTTGGAAACATAACCATAAGATATATTTTGAGGATAATTATAGGAGAACAACCCAAAGAAATCATGTTTATGATCTTGAGATTAAATACACATAAAAGTTTCTATTTATGCTAAGTCTTTCAACAGTTTTGGGATTAAAAATTATGTTTCATAGTATTATGATATAATCTAGTGTATGGAAGTGTTTATAAATGACACCTAGAAGGAAGAAAGGTATCAATACTCATGTATAATGTAGAGTTTACCCTACTGAGAGATAATATATAGCTAGTATTATGATTTATTAGGTTATGAATATATTAGGGAATCTTAATCAGGTTATGAAAAATAACCTTGCCCATGTAAAGAAAACTATCCTATAATGATATTCTATGAATTTTGATTACTTTATGTGACAGAGGACCCCATCGTTTAGTGGGATATTGATCTAATGGTAAAAGAGCAATATATTAAGTCTTTGGAGAAGATATTTATAGCATTGGGATGTGGTGAAAAAGAAAAGGTTATAGTTTCAATGTATTTTCTCAACAGTGATGCTGACCAATAGTGGTCATTGATCTAGAATACTAAGGAGGAATAAGGAATAGAATTTAGGAAATAGAAATCTTTTAAGGATGCATTATTTGAAAAATATTTCCCTCATGATAAAGAAATTGAGATAAATTAAAAGTTCCTTAGTTTAAAGAAAAAGGAGTATGAAATTGTTTCAAAGTATTAACCTACCTTTACAAGTTTAGAAAGGTATGATATAGATTTTATATGCAACACAGAATACAAGATTGAAAATTTATTTAAAGGAATTAAGACAAGTCTCTAAAAGGCACTGGTGCTCAAACTTTTTCTTCATATGATGAAATGGTTTTATATTCTATAAATATAGATAAATAATTCTCCATGTCCTATTTATTTTAAGGTAATAAATAGAATAAGATGATGATATAGAAAAATATGGATAAAGGGAAGAAGTGAAATAAGAATTTTCCCACATTTGATAACTGTGTAAAGAAGCACCCTAGTAAATGCTTGAAGGGAATGATAGTTTGTTATAATTGTGGAGATAATAGTTACTATGATAAATAATTCAAATAGAATAATAAAAATGATACTATTTAGTGATATAAAAATAAGAAGATGGGGAACTATGAAAATGAATTCCCCAAGAATCAAGAGGATATACCTCAGAAAAAACTAAGGGATCAAGGTCAAGATTATTTTATTGATATAGATGAAGTGGAATGATTAATTTTATCATGTAATTAGATCCTAGAATAATGTTGTAGAATTATGTTATTGATTATATCATGGTTATAAGCATTATGGAATATATAAGAATTTTACTACAATAATTTTTCATCAAGGATTTAAAATATTGTATTGATTGGTACTGATAACCAAGAAATGTGATTCAATAGTAAGTTATTTTTTTTGTAAAAAAAATGGTTGAGGGAAAGATACAACTTAATATGTTTATAATTATGATGTAATAGAATTTGAAAAAATAGATGATTCATATGGATATAGTAAATTGGGCACTACTAACTACATTGGAAATGATTATTAAGTGTTGAATAATAATATTTTTGAAAGTTTAACCATTTATGAAATAGTTTATCTTTAGACAGGGTTTAAGATGATAATGCATTACTTCACTATATGAGACATCTTGTGATAATATATAAAGTATAAATCATTCAAGATTAAATCAAAGGAAAATATTTCATTTATAGAAACTTATATTTACTTATATTCTTATAGAGGGAAATAATTTCCCAACTCAAGGAAAAAGGACTTGATAAAATAAAATTTTCCTATTATCATAATTTTTGATGATATAAATTACCATTATTCACACCATTGGTTTATGGTTTTGTGGTCAAAAACTCTCTCATGAACTTGTTTTCTATCACTCTCCATCAGAACTTGATGGTCATAATTCTCTTCTATATCTAGGTTTTCACTAATGTTTTCCTATTCAAAATACTATTTTTTGGACTCCATCACATTTCCCTTTCCCTCTAATTGAGTGGATGTTTTGTTAACCCTATTTATTATGTTTCTATTTCAACAATAGTTTATTTTAAAATATCAAACCCTAAACCACTGAGATCAAGTTTAAATTGTGTGGACACAATTTAATTAAGGTGAGGAGAATGTTACACCCCAATAATTTACCATATTTTTATTTTTTAATAAATTTAATTTTTTTGATATATTCATTTATATGAAACATCATGTTAAGATTATTCTATATACATTAAAGAGTTGTCTTTCATTACATACATGACCTAATTTTACCAAACAACAATATATTATTAAAATATTATTATTTAATATAATAAGATATAACCTATATCTTAAGTTTGAAGTTATGAATAGTATTAACTAACTTATTAAAATATATGGTTTAATTAATTGGTTACAAATTTATTAGAAATTAATATAGGAACCAAATAAATATATAAGAAATGTTTTTATAAAGAAGTACTTTTATGCTCACAATGTCGTTTTATTTCAATAAATTAAATTAATTACTATTAGTGAATGATTTTAATGAAATATATATTTTATATATTCAATAAAATATTTTTTATATTTATCTAATATATTTTATAGGTATAAGATATGAACAAACCCACTTTTATACATCAAAACTTATATTTCTCTAAATGTAGTTTTACCACCTTTTAATGGATAACCTATTTTAAATCCAATTTTTGACACTATTATATATTATAATTGTAAAAAATGGACTTCCTCTTTTAAATTTGAATATAAAAATTTACTTTAGTTATTTTTTTGGCATTTTTCTGATAAGTTTCATGTTTTTATGAATAATGAAAAATACTAAATTATAATTGAAAACAACATTTTTCCTAAAAATAATTTATAGTGTTAAATTATAATTATAATTTGTTTTGATGTATAATTAGATTATTTTTTTATAATTTAATCCAATTTATGTCATCAGAGTCAATTTCACATTGAATTTTGATATAAAAACATTTAAATCTTTTGAACATTTTCACTTTTAAAACCCATTTTCTCATTCCATCAACGAGATTAATTTTAGATTAATTACTAAAAATTTTGTATTTTGAATTTTTAAAATTTAATTTCATATTTATAATAAATGGTTTAAAATTATTTAAGTAGGTTTCTTTTATTTTTGGAAATATGAATAGTAAATTTAGTAATATTTGAATTACCACGGTTAAAGGTAAATTAGGTAATTAAGGGTAAAAATAATATTATAAAATTATCATAAAACTTTTCATAATTTTATTTTATGAGTTATTTTAGACCATAAACATCATTGTACCTAATTTATGGCCTCTTATATCTACTTGAATGACTTTAAGGATTTTATAGTATTTTTTTCTAAGGAAAATCCGATATGTCTCACTCTTATTTTCAATAAGTGTCGTATTTTTTATATATGGTTATTAAGAAGTTATATTGGAATATAAATATTATTTTTAAATATAAAATTTTTATTTACATAAATGGTAATTTATTTATATTTTTTAGTGATAAAATAATTACCTTAAACAGTGTCACAATGATGATGTGGTATTTGTTTAATTAATAGAATAATGAAATAAATGATATTAAAAATATTAAAAAAAATATAATTTGATATAATTAATGTCATAGAGGAATTTTATACATTATGTTGAAATATTAGGTATGAGTTAAAATAGTTGGTTTGAAGATATCAAGTTTTTATGATATTTTTAAAAAGTCAAGGAATGAATCATGTCAAAATTGACACTAATACTACTTTAAAATAAATAATATTTTATTAAATGATATAAAATTAATAAAAATCTAAAATTAGGAAAAATTATTGGTATAAGGTTTAAAATATCATACATGACTCATTTATGTTTCGTTTGTAAATATATATTAACTATATTAACCCTTAAGAAATAAAAACACATGTTGTCACGGTAGGAGTTAAAGAGGACAAATAAGGGTTAAATCAAAATGATAAGGGTGATAATGTGACCTAAACTTGTCTAAAAATTATTGTATGAATAATATTCATCCATTTTAAACATAATATATAATTTTAGTTCTTTAATGGACACTTTAACATGATAATAAATTATATATTATTTAAATCAAAGATAGTTACAAAATACCACTCTCTTTGTATTTAATATCTTTTTTTTTGTATTCACTAGAGGAAAAATCATGATATGAATGAAACTAAATTTATAAAATTATCTTAATGAAATTATTTTCCTTATAAATTTTTTTTTTAATTTTTATAAATTATATTATTACTTTAAATTCTTTTTCAATGCTAAAACATTAGTTATTTAATTAATAGAAAAATAAAATAATTGATTTTGAAAGTATTAATTTTGATATATTTGGGATGATTTAATGTGTATAATTGATTTTTTATATCTATTTGATATATTATTGAAGTTTTAAATCATTATACTCGAATTACCACTTTGTTTTGATGTATTTGAAGTCAAATTAATGAAATATTATCAAATTTGAAAATAATGATATTTTTTTTGAATTAATATATTATTAAATTATTTAAAAATAAAAAAATGTTAAATAATCACAAAGGGAATAATATATGGTCTAAAATGTATTCCAATATTCATTTATAGGACATTTTAAAGTCTTTGGATCTAAAATATCCATATTATATTTTAATTTTTTGTGGATTTCCAAAAGTACCCCTCACCTCAGTTATAAAAGGGCATCACTCCATGACTTAATCACACCAATTTGATCCATATATATTGAATAAAACCTGAAAATTTATCTTCCAAACATACTTATTTAATTTATATAAGTTTTTTCCTTCCAAAAGAACAACCCTATATTACTTAATAAGATATTAAAGGAAGCCCGCCAAAGAAGAGGTAATCATTTTTACTAATTCATTCAAGTTCATTTATTCTTATACATCATCTTCATGTGTTGTTTCCATGATAATGTAATAACTCTAGTATAATATATATTCTGAGTTTTTATTATGTTTATGGTATTATCATATTCCACAATTTATCCATCCTATAAAAAACAAAAGCACCATGCACGCCTATTTACAATTTATTGTCTCCACGTTGTGGTGTAATTTTTTTTCATCACCACTTTACTTAGATAGGTATAATGATGGAAATAATATATATATGATAATTATGAAATTATATTGATTATATAAAATTAATATACCATAAAATTTATTATTCTTTCAATTATTAAGGGTAATTATATCGTCGCTCGTGCGTACATATAGCCTACCATATCCACGACACAGTGACATTAATTTTCCATATCCAACATTAAATAATAGATATAAAAATGTATTTAATGGTGAAATATTATATTTATTACATTGATATTATTATAGATATTTTGGATATATATCCTATGCAAAATAATTTAGTCTTTCATGACAAAACATGTATAAGAAAATATAGCATTCAACACCCGAAATAAGGGTAACAATGAAATATTATCAACAAATGGGTGATAAAATAATATAATAGGATCATATATAATATCATAAATATGGATATGATTATGGTATAAGTTAATAACATTATTAAAACCATTATTTAGGAGGTTAATAAATGTTCATCTAAAGGATGCATAAGGTAAGGGTTTTACCATATCACTTTTATTTCTGTGAGATATGCCTTATTCACCACTTACATATTTTATGTGGTGTACTACCCCAATGATATATAATATCATGAATCTCTTTATCTTCATGGTATTTAGTGCATAATTTGATAATTTTTTAGTTTTATGACGGATCATTATTCAAATATTTTGAAGTGGAATAAGAAAATTTGATTTAAAAATATCTTATTAAATCAATTATTTGATATACGAGGAATGATTTGTACTAGAAGACATGGGTGGAGCCCAGATATATATATCCTCTAGATGCATCAATAGTCTCCTGAGATGAATCAGTTGGCCAAATCAGAGTAGTTTAAACTATTTTGATAATAGATCTTGATGGTATAGTGTTTCATGCGCCAGATACTTAAAATCCAATATTAAATCATTTCCTTTATTCCTAGTTGATTTAAGTTATTATCTATAGGATTTTCATTATGAAAAAAATATATGGATGCATTTTATTTTCATACTACTGATTAATTGGTAGGTTCTTCAATTATTTATCTTACCATATTTTTTATTCCTTATATATTTATTTGAATTTTAGGAATTCTTAGTTCTATACCTTACCATATTGATTTATTTTCATTGATTAAGAATAGATTCTGTTGTACCTTACCCTTACTAAGAATTTGACCTCACCCCTTTCTTATGTTTTATTTTCTATAGGTTTCCATGAATTTTATTATGACTGATATGTAGGGTTAAGATATAGAATAATGGTGTTCTCATAGATTTTTTTTATATTTTATGTTTAAATTTTAATTTGAATTTCAAATGTGTATCTATTTTACCAATACTACTAAAATATTCAGTCCTTTGGGATGTAATTTCTTGTAT
This sequence comes from Viscum album, assembly GCA_963277665.1. Classification (NCBI taxonomy): domain Eukaryota; kingdom Viridiplantae; phylum Streptophyta; class Magnoliopsida; order Santalales; family Viscaceae; genus Viscum; species Viscum album. Next base: position 990,779,076 of record OY728152.1, on the reverse strand, counting down.
CTTATGATAATGTAATAAAGTAAGGCACTGGTTCTGAGCTATTGCGGTCAGAGCGTTATATTGAATAATTATTTTACAATTGATATAATGAAATTTCATCATAATAAAGATACTTATTTCATTTTATTAATAATTTTTAATATTATTTATAAAGGATTAGAGTAAAATAAAAGACTAAGAGAAAGTAATACTCCTGTTGGAAGCTTGAGTTTTATCCTAAAAAATACTTATAAATGAAGGCCTTAAGCAAACTAAAGGTGACAAAAATCTTATAGAAGTAGGGTAGGGTTATAGTAGGAGAAAATAGGTAGAGTTTAATTAATAAGTTTTATGGATAGGTGGGACTTGAATTGGTATAAGATTTACCTTTTTAAAAGTGAAGACAAAGGTAGTTTTGAAGTTAGCCATTACATTCCAAATAATGTAAAGTTAATATTCAATATTTAATAAAAATAAAATGAAAAAAAGAGGAAGATAAAGTGATTTTTTTCAAAAATAACCTAAAACACTAATTTTTGGGACAACATCTAGTGTTTAGGCCTTTTCTTTTAACTTTTTATCTTTTAACCAAATTTACTTTTACCTTGGTAATTAATTTTTAACCACAGTAATTAATTTTAATAAAAAAATTAAGATTATAAGTTTTAACTATTTTGAATATTATGATTTAAAATTTGTAAATCATTTTACAAAATAAATCTTTAATGGTTTTAAATTTTAATTTTAAAATAAACACACATAATGCATAAAAACAACTTTTAGAAAAAAGTGTATTTTTAAATTTAAAATTTTATATACAAGATAACATTAAAATAAATACTAATTTTTATTAAATAATTGGTTTATTAAAATAAATAAATGTTAAGTAGCTTTTTATGCAAGGAAAAATTAAATTTCACCATCAAAACACATAATTAGAATAAAAGAAAATATATAATTTTTTATTAAACATTTTAATTTTGTTCTAAAAATACAGGACACAAGATCTCTAAGATTAAATAATATTTTAAAATGTATAATGTTATTAATTAAATACATTTTTGTTACATAAAAGTTTTTTAAACTTCTATGATACACTTACATAATGAAAAAGTTTTAAAAATTATAATTTTCACAAAAAACCACATTTTTTTGAGTAAAGAACAATATAATTAGAAAAATCTCGAAAAAATTATTCTAAGTAAATTTTGATGTGATATTTTCAAAAATATATTTTATTGTTTCATATTTATATTCTAAAATTTTTAAATTTAATTTTTTAAAAGAAAATAAATAATATAAAGAAAATGAATTTTATTAAAAATAACCTTTTTCAATATTAACACATATTAATTATATATCTTTTAAAGGTAATAAATTTTAATGGTTTACCATAATAGTGTTAATTATAGATTTATAAATAATGTTCTTATAATATTTTGTGGTTTATTTACATTGGGTGTAGTATGTAACAAAAGTTATCAAACATAACATCCATTTTACATGGTTTAAAATTTCATATTATTGAATTGGGGACCAATGTAGTGCTTCAATTTGGATATATGGATTGAGGTTTTAATAACCTTAGACTTGATTCGTGTGTTGGTTGTTTTTGATGATTAAGGATCATCCATATAAATTTCTGGCTATTAATCCATTGGAAGTGTATGACTTAGGATTTAGCACCTTGGGCAGAGTTTTCTAGGTTTCTAGACTAATCCATTATGAGGTGAACCCTCATTGAATGATAAAAATGAGTGGTAGTGTTTTAGAAAATAATAGGTGTAGGTAATCCCATGATGGGTGGAAAACTCATAGATGGTGACACTTATGCAAAAAGGATTTAGATTGGAAGTGAGTGGTGTGATATTGAGGTTAACTGGAATAATGATGTTTGACATTTTTTTAGAATATAATAATGTGAGTTTTTTTAAGTGGATTCCATTGTTGATGGTATAGTGGTGGAGGTGGATGATATTAATGAGTTTTGAAGTTTATGGTTTCAAGATCAATTATATATACAAGTGAAATTCCCCTATAGTATAAATTTGTGAGTTTTTACTGATAAGACCCAAGTATCGAGGCATGACAGATTTATGAGGTGAGGCATCTATGAGGTGATAAAGAAGTGACCCCTAAGTCATGGTGTTATAATTATGTGATATGATCTGTTCATTCATGGAATTATCTATGAACTATTAATGAACAGGTAGTGTAGTGGTGAATAATGAGTTTGGGAAGCTGTTGTGAGTCATGATATCAACACGATGGTCTAGGAAATTGAGTATTGATCAGTTATGGTGCGTGATAAGCCTGTAAATTATTGGTCACTAACAATACTCGGTGAGGATATGATAGGTCAAAGGGTTAAACCCATGTATTGGTGAGTAAATGTGGTCATTGAGTTTCTCTATTAGGTTTTAGTGATGTAATCCTATTCGATAGATTCTATTAGTGATCATGAGTGTCAATATTTGGTTGAATGTGAGGTAGGATCATGATTGTGAATAAGTGATGGTGGAAATTCCTTGTTTCATGTCAAAAGTGATGTGCATGTGAACCTAAACCATGGGTAGAGGCTATTTGTAGTATTTGTGTGTGTAAACAACTGAGTTTCTTTGGTAATTAAGAGACACCAATGTATTGGTATTGATTGGAGGTGATCAAGTGAAAACTGGTAACAGAGACTAGTGGAGTGATATGTTGGGCTATTAAGGAGGCCTTTATCAGTTTTTATCATATTCATAGGGTGACTACCAAGGTAAAATGTGATTCACTACTTGTTTAATGGGGGTGAACCCCAGTTTGTGACATGGTTCAAGGGGTGAAATGAGATTCATCACAATGATTCAAAGGGTTAATCATGTGATGAAACATAGCAAAGTGCCATTTTGGTAAATTAACACTTGAGGAATATAGGAAAGTTACCATGAATTATGGGTTTGAGTGGGAATTAGTGTGTGGGATTGTTAGTGATAATTCTTGGCTAAAGGAATTTTTTTCTCTCAAGGAGCATCAAACGTGTATTGTAGGCCAAAAGAAGGAAAAATATATGAGGAAATATAGGGACTCTTGTTTAATTTTTGTGGTATAATGGGTTTATCTAAGAAGATACTTGGGAGTGAGAATCATATGCACATTCTCAAAAGTTTTAGTTATTCAAGTAGGAATCCTATAGATACTTCTCAAGGATGAGAATTCCCTTATAGAGGGACATTTTTAATGTCCCTTGGGTTTCTAATTTTAATTTAATTTTTTTCTCTTTTTTTCCTAGTTATCATTGTGAATTTTGAGCTTTGGTTTGTTGGAGTTTGGACTTGCGGAGTTTCTAGGAAGTTTTGGGAAGTTGTTTAGAGGGTTTATAGTTGGAACATCATTAGGAGAAACTATTTAGATTTCAAAGGTAACCATGCGGTATAATAACTTAGATATAGTGGAATTCACATGGTGGGAACATGATTTTTCAAATTGTGTGGACCAACCTTGTGACTGTAATTGTGTTTAAATAGTGTCTCTCACATGGTTGTCACATATTTTGTTAAACCATGCGAATAAACCTTGAATACATGATTAATTAATCCAAAATTAGAATTTTAACCTAAAACCTCCTAAAAAACTATCATTATTCCTATTATGGATAAGGAGATAAATCTATATTACCCCTTAGGGAAATTATTGGGATTCATTTCCATTTGGAATGTGTTTTGATTGGATTTTGGTTAATTGGATCTTGGAATCAAAGGTATGTATCAATTTCATTCCTCTTATACTCGATCTACTCATTTTCTCTTGAAAAGAAACCTTGATGAGATATTTAATACATATATCAAAGGTTTATAACATGATATAATTATTTTTTATTGCATCATTAAAGGAGAGGAACTCAGATCCACCATAATTTCCTTAGTTCCCTTGGCTAATTTGAGATCCATTTATTGCGACAATCTCCATTTGGAAATCATAAGCCTTTATTAAACCTATATGTTTACTTATTCTTGTATCATCATTATATAATAATCTTGTGATGAATTTAATCCCAATTCAAGAAATTTGGTGCGTTGGGATTATTTTAGGTGGTGGTTCTTGACAATTTGTCTCAGTTAGGATTAATATAGGAATTCTTTACTATGTTGCGACTTTTATATAAATATGAATGACTTGATTTTCACATGGGTGTGCATGTATCCCTATAAGAACTATGATGTATGATTTTATTAGAATTTGGGTGCATGTGTATCCTTAAAAGAACTATGTTATGTGATTTTATTGGCATGTGGGTGAGTCTATCCCTATAATAACTTTTCTATGTGAATTGAATGTGGAAGTTGAATTGTTATGTGTGTATCCACCATGATATATTTGATTCATGGGAATTTTATATTTATATTTTCTTTGATTATATTATGGATATCCGTAATGAGATGGTTTTTTAATGGGATGTTTATATACAAAATTGGAAGGATTATATTGTGGATATCTATCATGAGATATTTGAGTGGTGTGATGATATAATTCTATTTATATGTTTCTATATATTAATGGGATGGTTGAATAATTATATGGATTGTGAAACCTTGTTCATACTATGTTACTAAAAATATGAAACTTATCTTCTGACATGGCACTGAAGTAGGTATGACCAGAGATCATGGAAGCCTAGTTAGGGCATGATGACCCGGATGGTTGTATGTTTATTTTCATATTTACTTTCATTTAATGAATTCACATTTATATACATGTAATTCAATTATGTTAAAGATTTATTGGTGATGTCATACTATTTTTATACTCATACTATTCATGAGAATATCAATGTCCATGTCACCTTTGTTAGTTTGGTATTCAGATGAGGGAAGGGATGCTCTTTAGGGTAGTTGTAAAGGAGGATCATGTTGATTTATTTGATGTGTGAATAGACTCTTATAGGGATTCTTATTTATTTATTTTACATTTTTTATTGTATATATATTTGTCTCATGTGGAAATATCTTGGATTATTACTCTAGACATTATATTCCATATTTTTATAGAATAGGTTGATGTTATTATTATATGATATTATATTTCAATTTTATTTTTCCTATTAACTCAAATTATTATTTCTGATTTTGTGTACTCTGATTGTTATCTTTTATCAAGGGAATATTATCCCCAAAGTTACACTTAGGCCCTATTCAGTAGTCAATAGTCTCTTGTGTGTGGGGAGGCATGCATGAGGTTATGTGACCCTATGGTTAAGACTGGGTGATTCAGGTCAGGGTGTTATAACTTGATTATATGATTCATGTACAAATGAAAAAAATTTCTTTTGATCAAGCCCTGAAACCTCCATCCTAAATTCTGTAACACCCCAAGATTCTAGTATGTACTCTATTTTAAATAAGATGATTATTTATGATAGATTTTTATACACACAATATCAAACTAAAATAAACCATGAAACATTTTATTATGATAAAACATTACAATGAAAAATGAACACTAATACATTATGAGGTTATAATATAATAAATATTATTAAAAATACAATTTAAATAAATGTATATGTAATATAATAATTCCAAAAACATAAAATATTTATCCTTGTGGTTCACCATGAAGATTGTAACCATGAATATAACTGTAGGAACAAAGTGAAAATTAGAAATATAATAGACTTGTTGATTGAAAAGTAAATGAAGAAGATGAATACATTTTAGTGAATCATGTAGATATATATATATATATATATATAGGAATAGAATATTTCCATTGAACATATGGTTTATAGAATTATAGTCATTGTATATATAGTCATTAGAAATATAATGGTTATATATAGTCATTATGTATATTTCTAACCATTTTAAATATAATTTTTTATTATAATTTAAAAGTAATATAATTAACAACACTCATTTAATTATTAATTTATACAAAATAGTGTTAAGAACAATTAATGTTTAAAAAATATTTTTCTATATAAAACAAATTATCATTATATTTTATAGTTTTACTTAAAATGTAAATTTATGAATTTTAAAAATTTAATTTGATAAAATAAACTCTATTTTTGGATTCATCATATCAAAAATTATCTTAGGGTGTTTTTTTGGGATTTTTTTGAAATGGTTTCTTTTTTGGTGAATAGGGAAAAATACCATATTTTTAAATACCTTAAATTTTATAACATAATTATGATATAAGAATAAATTAAAAATATATAAAGCCTTTTTATCTACCAAATACATATTTAAGGATTAAAATAAATCATTTAAAACTGTTATGTTAAATTTGGGAACCCATGATTGACTTTTTAGAACCTAAGTTATATTTTATTCTAATAAAAAATTATTTTGGTCCTTTTACTTTAATCAAGTATTCAAAATGATTCATTTTATTTTTCATTGATTTTAAAGTAATAAAACTCATATTTTTTCCATAAACTAATAAATTCTATGGTAATCAATTATATTCATGATATTTGTGCAAATTCATTTTTATGTTTATTCATGAATTTTTTTCTTATAAAAACTATTTTCTATGTGTTTTGAATACTTATATTAAAATTAGTTTCCCCAACTATTTAATTTTAAACTTTTAAAATGGATTAAATATTTATAATTATCATCTTAAATTTATTTATTAAGTCCTATTTCATTTTTAGTCATAATGAATGGTTACCGTGGTAAATTTTTTGTCAATATGGTAAGGCTTAAAGGTGTTAACAAGGGGGTTAAATCGAGAGATAAGGATTAAAAAATCAGTAAAACTTTTCTAAATTTGACTGGATAAGTTTATTTAAACCTGAAATTATCCTATATTCAAAAAAATTCCATTTTTTACACTTTTATATGAAAAATACTTTATATTATTTTAAAGTTTAGAGTATTTAGAAAAGTGTCATACCCCATTACTTATAAAAGGAGACTTTCCATCCTCACTTATAAACACACAAAAATATCCCTTATCTCAAACATTATATACCAAAATAACCTAAAAAGCCCTTATATGTTTCCAATTGGTTAATTTATTCCTAAAAAACCCATCCACAAATCCTTAAGGTTTTTTTCATAAGATATTATCTAAGGAAGATGTATATATTCTTACCAAGCACTTTTAAGTTTTCTTCTTATAAAAACTCCTCAAAATATTATATAATATTTTTAAAATAATTTAATTTGTATCATTTATATACGTAAATGATGTCATATTTATGGTACAACCATTTTTTATCTCATTTCCTTCTATTGGAAAATGAAAATATCACGCATGCATATGTGTTGATTACCACCCCCATGAAGTGATGTGTTTCATTTTTCATAACTGCCTATCATGGATGGTTATATGGATAGATTTTATGAATATATATATACATATATATTATAATTATAATTATAATTATAATTATTTAAAGATAAATTATTATTTACCTTCCTTTCTTTCCACCCATTGAAAAATGAAAACTTCACCCAAACTTACGCGCAGACTACCGCCTCCATGGAGTGATGTGGTTCATTTTTCATAACCAACTTATATATATATATATATATATAAAATAATAATTAATGTATAAATATGATATTTATTTAATTATTAAAATTTATATAGTGATGAAACCATAAATAATATCCAATTATCAAAACCATTGAATTGGAACATGAATAAAAAACTGAATAGTTAACAAAAAATAATGATTTTAACAAAGAATTATTACTAAGCGGGTAATAAGAAATTATAAGAAAATTAAATCTAGTAATATAAATGTAAATATAGATCCAATATATATTTATAATAAATCAAAATTATTATATTGTGATTTTATAGGGCATCCAACTATATGTAAATCCAAGGTAAGGGTTTTTCGTCTCAAACAGCCTTCTTTGAGACATTTATTGAATTATGAACCTATTTACATTATATAGTGTATATACTACCTAATTAAAATATTATATCATGATAAAATATTTAATAATGGTAATTAAAGTTTTATTTTAGGTTCTCTCTTTTAATATGTTTTTTATTCAATTTTTATAATAGTTGTAAGGATTTATTTTACAATCTCACTTTTTATGAAGATTTTTTATGTTTCAATTTATATTGGGGAAAATTATATATTATTTCTCTTATAAAACAAATATATTTTCTTTTACTCTAGTTATTTATGAGGTTTTAAATTATTCCTTCCATTTTTTCTATCTTTGGTACTCAAAACCAATATAGGAATGTTTATAAGAAAAATGACATTCTTTCTCCTTTTTGGTAGAGAATATTTCTCTTAAATATCCATTTTCTTAATTTTGTTTCATAAATTTGGTTTATATAATTTAATTATTTCTAAATATAATTTTTTTTTAAATTTTAATTTCTATTCAATTGTTTTGAATTAATATTTTATAATGTTTTTTATACAATTTATTTTTTATTTCTTTACAAAAGTGTGAAAATAATCTCTTTTTTAAGTTTTTTTCACATGAATTGTTTTTATCACTATGATAAACATTTTTTATGATTTATATTCCATTAAAAGTTTTAAAAGTAATGTTTATTCCCATTATTTTTGGAATTTCTCAAAATAAAAAGATATTATTTTCTTAAAAGTTTTGAAAATGGATTTCATTACACTCATGTAAATATTTATATTTCACTCCACATTTTCATACTTAAGAATAAATTATTTTCAAGATTCCATTATCGTAAATTATTTTATCAATAATGTTTGAAATTTTTTCTTGAGATATCCTTAAAATAAATTTGATAGTGATTTGTTACTTTTTTTAATAGTGTTACAAAATATTTAAGGAAAATTATTTTGAAATAAAATTGCTTTCATTTTCCTCTATATCTCCAAAAAAATGTCTTTTATGAAACACCTTCATTTTTAAATGAATTGATCATATTATATATCATGGATGTATTCTAAATAATTTCTATTATTGACTTAATTGTATACTAATTACTCTATATGGTGTGAATATCCTATCATACATAAATCAAAATAGAGGGTGTTCGCCAAGAATGATATTATAGCTATTGTTTCGGGAAATATTGATAATATTTATACTTATTTTTTCTATATAAAATATTATTGACTACTTAGGTAAGTTAATTATTTTTTGGAGAAATATAAAAATTCTTAATTTCTTGATTCAATACATATAATTATTTATTTTCAAGGCATATTGACAATGAATTTTATTATCCATTAAATATATTATGAATTCATTGGACATGTGTAAGTGATGTGTGGTGTCCGTTATATCCCTATGATGCACCGAGTAAGGTTTCATGAAAAAGAAAAAAAATGATATAACTTGTTTTATTCCAGAAAATACAATGAAAGATGTCTTTTTTGATAGGTCTTGAGGGTATGAAAGATGTCATGGTTGAGAGGCCTTGATGGTATGTAATATTTCTTTGTTGATAAGCCTTGAAGAAATGAAATATGTCATAGTTAATACTTCTTAATGGTAAGATTAAGATATCTAATATTATTCATTCCATCAATATGAAATCATTTATTGTTTTCCAGGTGATTATCTACATTTTCCTTGAATATATTTTATGCTCAAGTTATTGATTATGTGACACATTTCTATAATGTTTATGCCTTATGTATTAATGCTAGCTTTCAGTGTATGAAATCCTTTACACAGTATCTAATGTAACATCTGAGCATAAATTATACTAAGTAAAAAATTAATATTAATTAAACTATAATACAATGAAAATTTCAATATTTAATGCCACAAATTCAAATTTGATACCATTAATATCGATTTTTAACTTATTAAGTCAAAATAAGACTAGAATGAATTTTAGAAAATCTTCCTTAGAAATATTATTTTATGAATACCTGAAAATGTATTATTTAGATAATAATCATTTTATTTATAATAAGTTTTTATAGTTTGTATAGTTAATCATATATTTATAATCAATTTGATATAAATAAATACAAGATAATTTGGAGGTCAAAATAGATATTTTTCAAAAAATTGTTTCAAGTAAAAAATGATTTTTCATTTTAATTAATTAAAATAATCCCTAATGATGAATTATTTAAATTATATATATATATATAGATTATATATTAATATATATGAATTTAAATTCATATAATGCCAATTACTAGCTATAGAGTTAATTCAAGACCACCATATGCTTGAAAAATGCATTTTTCAGAAAAATTATTTTCATCCTGTTTTACAGGTATATTTTTAAATTAATTTATGGCACTTATAGAAAATTAATTTAATAAAATGGATTATATATTTTAATCAAGTGGTTAATTTTTTTTTAATTATGTTTTTTTTATTTTTAGACATTATGAATAGAAATTGTGGTAAAATTTATCACCACAATAAACAAAAAATGGGATAATCAAGGTTAAAACTATATAATAAGACTTAAAAATCATCTATACACCTGACTATATCTTGTTAGACAAGTTTAATTACAAAAACCCTTAATATGTTCTAAAATATGGTATCTTAGAGGCATTTTTATTTGATAAATCCCTTTATATTTTTACGTAAAGAAAAATTCCAAAATATCACTCTCTTTATTTTAATATATATTATATATTGACGTTGGGATAAGAAATTTCTATGAATGAATATAAAATTATATTTTGAACATAATGTTTTTTTTAAATTTTTAGTGATGATATAATTTAATTGAATTCTTAGACAACGCTACACGATGCTTGTGAAAGTAATAGAATAATCAAAGTAAATGATTTTAAAAACATAAAAAGTAATATATTTCAGATAAATTATAGTGAAAAAATAATTTTATAGTTATTAATAATTCATATTTTATGTTAAAAGAGTTTATATTATTATTCTATTCTTGTGTCGATGCCTCAAAATTAAAAATATGTAAATAGTTCTTAAAATTACTTTAGTGATATTTTATGTTAAGTAATATTCTATTAAATTATTTAAAAATAATTAAAATATTAAAATATAACAATAGGTATGTGATATAGTCTAAAATTTCATCCCTTGACCTTTTTTAATCTAATTTTTACCTTATAAGTAAATTTATAACCCTTTATGGATGAAAAATTTGTTACTATGGTTAAGGTTTAAATTGGTCAAAGAAAGAGTTAAACAAAAATGATAAGATTTAAAATAAAAAATAAAACTACATGAATTTTATTGGTATGAGGGATTTCAAACTTAAAATATATTATATTTTAAATTTTTTCCAATTAGTACCACTTTAAAAAGGAAAATATTTTATTATATTTAATTTTTTAAGTAATTCCAAGTGTATCCTTTAATTCAATATAAAAGGAAACCACCTCTCCTCTATCGTAAACAACACCTTGAGTAACTTAGATAAAAAAATTCTAAAATACTTACCCAATATCCTTAGGTATGTTCTATATTTTTTTTATTTTCAAAATATAAACCCTAGGTTCCATAAGTGAAGATCTAAAGGAGGTTCCATAAAGAAGTGGTAATCATCTTAACCGACACTTTTGAAGTTATTTTCTTATTCTAACTCCTATAAATGTTATTTTTATATAATAATATAATAAAAATGTATCATTATATTCCTGTAATATTATTTTGATTTTGGTATTATCCTTTTTCATATACTTATCCATATAATGGAAAATGAAATCATTTATCATGTTTATGTGCATACTACCACCTCACGAGTCAATTTATTTCACTTTCCATCACTGTTTAAAATGGATTGTATATAAAGGTATACTTAAATAAATAAAATTATATTTATGATATAATTTTTATTCTAAAATTATAAAATTATACTTACCTCTTCTCCCATATATTCGTTGGAAAATGATAACGTAGCTCGTGCTTATGTGTGGACTACCACCTATACAAAGAAATGCGATTCATTTTTCATTAAAAAATTACATGGATGGTTTTAAAAATGAATATAATGAATAAATATTATATTTATAACATTAATATTATTTATAAGATGATGAAACTATAAAATATGCACAAGAACTGGAAATTCTATGATGAAACATGCATGAGAAAACAAAATATTTAACACACGATGATTTATTTTACCAAGAATTGTTAATGAATGGGTAATGATAATATATATAAATTAATATAAAAATTTATGTGGTTTTGGTATGAATTAATAACAAGTTTTAAACCATTATACTATATTTTAAAACATGTTAAACTAAGTATAAGCATGAGTTAAGAAGTTTTCATCTCAATTTCTACTTTATTAAGACATATTTTGTATTATGAACCCATTTAATTTTATGTTGTGTATATACTACCAATTTTTTATATTTAAAGTTAATTTCAATTTATTCATGAAATATAAAGTTTGAATTCAATTTTACTATTTCAAGGGGTTAAAATTCAAAATTTACCAAATAGGTATTATTTTTTTCTCAATCTCATTTTAGGATTGGTTATATTTTAATTGAAGTAATATTATAATATATAATTAATAAAATCCATCTATATATTATTATCCTCTATTTATTTAAGAAATTTAGAGATTTTATTACAATTTTTCCTCAATTTTTCACGTGATACAATCAAAAAAATGTTTAAAATAAAATCTGGTGTTTTTTCTCTTCTTGATCAGGAATATTTATATTCTATGTCCATATTTTTAAAAAATAGTTTTTCAAAATCCCTATTTATTTAATTAAAAAATTTATTAAAGGCATGAAATTTAAAATTTAACTTTATTTTATTTTTTAAAACAATCATTCCAATAATTCCATTCTCAACTTTTATTTCAAAAATTCAAAATGAATGTTTCTTTTTAATGTATACGACGTTAACTGATTTTCCTACCACCATAAATTTTTTTCATTTTTTAAATTATTCAATAGGTTTCCCAGGGTTTTAAAAACAAAATTATTTAATGAAAATTTATTTTATATTTATTTATTCCATTTTATTATCTTATCCAAAAGGCTTAATTTTATTAAAAAATATATATTTTTGATAAATTTATGGTCATATTTTTTCTCTAATTAAATTTTTGGTTACTAACTTTCTCTTTGAACAATCACTTTCTTTTGACCTTATTTCACCAGAAATTAAAAATTTCTTTATATATATATATATATTATTTTCATCATGAATATTATTATTTCCTATAATTTAAACCATTTATATATATTATTTTTACTCTGAAAGTTATTTGATTGGCTAGAGAAATTTTGATATTTCATATTATTTACTCAATATAGAAATTTATTTATAATGAATATTATTTATGAATTAAATTGATCATTGAATATAATATGAATGAATTATAAATGCAGTTATGGGTGGGAATATGTCATTTATATCCCCTTGATGCATCTATAGGTCTTATGATATAGACCTATTGGATAGCTTTATTAAATGAATTTTGGTGTATACCTACCCATACTTGAAATTATCTTGGCATAAGGCCTTGATCATGATGTCCTAAAATATGTTTTTCCTTCATTTTGAATTTATTTATTATTATACATGATATTACTATATTGATATTATATATGGTTTCATTTCATGGTCATGATATTGATTAAATTGAATGTTTTTTTCTATTATCTACATTTCCATAGTGAATATTCTTTATTTACTCAGGTTAAATTCCACTATATACAACACTTACTGATCATTTAAGATCAAAGTTATTTTGGTTTCCTTTCCCCAAGATATGAATAAGGAATATTTGAATGAGTTTCAAGGATACACAATATTTAATTTTACTAAGTTTTACATGTAAAATGGGAATCATGTTTTTATCTAGTTCTTTGTTACTACTAAAGTGATTAGTCCTTGGTGAAGTGATCCATTTTTTATTATTCCAATATAATGAAGTATACACTAGCTCTAGGTTACTATATTTTGGGTTGTTGTAGTTGGTATTAGAGAAATTTTAATAGATACTTGGTAAATAGATTTAGGAAAAAATATATTATAGAACCTAAACCTATGATAGGTTTTTAGGACAAGTCTAAGTATAGTATAATATGACAAGTTTTGTTAAAATATAGATTGTGTGGTTTTATTATAAAATACATCCCTTTATATATAATAAAAATTGGATGTGGCTATAGAAGATTTTAAATTAGGGGTAATACCTAGGAATAGGGTATATTGAATATAAACTCAATAATAACTAGTTTATGATGAGTGGGTCCAAGAATTCACACCTATCTAGACACTCCTGGGGGACATGCTTTAGTTGATTCACACACTCTTTATGAACCATTATGAAAGATTTTAAAATATTTTTATAATTTGAGGATATTCCCAAAGAATCCATTTTTATGATTATGAGATTCTCTATGCATAAATTTTTAATTTATGTTAAGTGTTATACTTGATTTATAATTATATAATATTATTTAAAATTCATAATTTTATGATCTAATTAAATTTATTCCATTTTTTAGAAATGAAGTATAGTTGAAGGAATAATATTAATACTTATGGATAATGTATATATTTACCTACTAAGAAATCCAATACAAATGGTGTTAAAGTTGAGTAGATTATGAACATATTAAGAAAAATAATCTAGGTTATGTCTAATAACCTTTCACATATTGAGAAACATGTTGTTACATGACATGATACACCTATATTAGATCATTTCATCTGATAGAAACCTCCATCTTTTAGTGGAACTTATAATCCATTGATAATTGGGCAATGGATTAAGTCCCTTGAAAATATATTTTTGGCCTTAGGATACAATGAAAGGGAAAAGGTTATACTAGAAGTGTGTTTTCTTAAAAGTGATACTAATAAATAGTGACCGTTGATCCAAAATAATTGGGAGGAATAATAAATAGAATATATGAAATGGATATATTTTAAAGTAAAATTATTTAAAAAATATTTCCCTCACAAGAAAAAATTTTAAATGAAGAGAAAGTTCCTTAGCTTAAAAAAATAGAAGAGGAAAGTGTTATAGAGTATGAGGAAACCTTTATGAGACTATCCAAGTATTATGTGGATTACATATTTAATCTGGAAGGAAAAACTGACCATTTATTTGAATGACTTAATCCAAGACTTATAGGACCACTGTTTTCTCAAAATTTATCATCATATAATTATATAGTATTTTGTTTCATAAAAATAGAGAAATACTTTTCTAAATCATATATCTTAGTGGGAAATAAAGAGAAGAAGAAGCTGGATGATAACCAAGAAAAAAGGTAACATTTCAAAGAAGAATAAGGGAACTATCATGTGAAAATTATATAAAGAAACATATTGGGAAATGATTCAATGTTCAGGGAGTTTGTTATAAGTGTAGAAATGAGTTCATATGGCTAATTAATGAAAGGGAAAGAATGAAACCAAAACTATACCATGCTTCAACTATATAGAAAAGGTATATTATAAAATCCAATTTCCCATGCGTCAAGGGAACCTACTAGAGAAGTGTCCAAGGGGAAGTCCAAGCTTATGCAATCACTACACTTGAGGTTAAAGTTCCTAAATATATTATGATTGGTACTTTATTCATAACCTCAAATTTAGATAATGAATTATTTGATTATGTATCTTCTCACACTTTTATATCCTCCCTAATTTCTAATAAAATTAGATATTTCCCTAGAATCTTAATAAGGGAGTTATCAGTCAAGACTCATATTGGAATAATCACCACAAAAAGGATATGTAATCCAGTTACCATTGTCAGAATTTATTATTACACATATGGTTTAATGTTATATAATCATTGGTATATATTGTATTTCAATTTATAATAAAAAAATTTATTTCCAAGAGAAGAAGATTGCGATTCATGATGTATATGTGGAATCCATTATCTTTATAGGGGTTACTCCATCATCTGGGACTTGTCTAGATCCACCTATAGTAACTCTTATATATGATATTCTTGGGGATGAAAATAAGACACAATCTATAGATTGGAAACTTAATATTAAAATTGAATATATAACCATTGTAAAGGAATACATTAATGTATTTCCTAAATAATTTCCTAAACATCCACTAGAGTTTAAACTTTTATTTTTCATTGATTTAATTCATAAAACAAGACCTATATCAAAGAATCCCTATATAATTGACATTATAGAATTCGTGGAACTAAAGAAAAAACTACAAGATTTGTGTGATAACAGATTTATATACCCTAGTGTTTCACCTTGGGGATCCCTTGTTCTTTTCATTAAGAAGAAATATGGATCTATGAGGCTATACATTGATTATGACTGAAAATTAAATTTTTTATTATGCAAACACTTTTAAGGAAAAAGTGAGAAACCAAACATCACAACATTGCCACACCACACCATCAAAACACCACGACACCACTTCACCTTTCATCACTTCATCACATTCAAACAACAAAAACAAGGCCAAGAAACCATGAACCAAGGCACAAAAATCATACAAGCAGACCAAATCTCCAAGCCAGCCTCCTCAAACATCCACCGGTGTGACCATCGACACAAGCCCAAATCCTCCCATCAGCAAACTTCAGACGAAGTTCGCCCAACCGTCCAGCGAAGTGAGATGAACCTCCAAGAGAATCCATCCACAAAAGGATGTTAAAGAAACTAGAGCGAAGATCAGTCTGCCCTGATGCCGCACCCTGCTCCATATAGAATCACTGCCAACCCCACCATTTGCACCACCAAAAATCACCAATTCCACGGCCAATTCATCACTCCAGCATCACCTCCAAACCAAACAGAACCCGCAAACAGCAGCACCAGACTAGCAATTGAAGTAGATCCAAAACAACACAAACAACCAAATTTCAATCCAAAGGAACATAGCCAGCACCTCAAACGCACCCCACAATAATCACAGTAGTACCCGTCGCCGCCCTCATCCCTGCACACAGATACCACAAGAGACCAACCAAGGTACCTCGGACAGTGCTCGAAGCATGGAACGAACCAACCCCTTCGGCGCGGAACTGGAGCATGACCCCTTCGCTGTGAAGTGGAGCACGATTCCACACCACCGAAGCTGCCGCCACCACCGCGGAAGAGGAAGGCAAGTCTTGGAAGGCCGGAGCGTGACCCCAAAGCCTCAGCAAGACGACATCGCACCAGAACGAGCACACGCCGTAGTGGAACACAAACCAAGAGAAGCACCGGATCTAGACCCCACCACCGCAGAGAAACAAGATCCCGATCCCAAAGAAACGGATCGAAGCCCCGACGCTGCGTAGAACAGGAACGACCCCGTCGAAGCAGCGGGCCTTGACCCCAGCGCTCCAGAACAAGGGTCCATCGCCGCAGAGAAGGGCCAAGACACCGATGCCGCACCAGATCGCGACACCACGTCGCAGAGAAACTGGAAGAAGACCCCAATCCCACCGAAGCAGTGTCCATCCATGCAGCAGAAGAACACCCATGAGACCACACTCCGTCGAACCGCCGCACCGCGAACATGCCAGGGAAGCCGAGGAAGAAAACGCAGCCCTGCGGAGGAGGGGGACGACGACGAGAAAACCCTAAAAGCTGCGGCGCCCCTTACGGGCTCATCTATACATTGATTATAAATAAATTGATGCTATTACTATAAAGAACAAGTTTCCTCTACCTCTCATTGAATAATAGTTTGATTAAATTCAAGGAGAAAATATATTTTTTAATGATTGAACTTCATTATGGGTATCATCAGTTAAGAGTAAATAAGGAAGATATTCTGAAGGGAAAATTTTGTATAAGGTATAGTCCTTAAAAGATCCCAGTAATTCCCTTTCGATTGGCTAATTCACCCTTTATTTTTATGGATATTATAAATAAAGTATTAAAGTAATATTTTAATATTTATTTGTTTATTTATAATATATTGGTGCACACTAAAATCTATGAGGACCATAAAAACTAATTAAAAATCATTATTTATACTCTTATAGAAAAAGAGTTAGATGGGAAATTTAGAAAGTGTAAATTTTGGATTCTAAAAGTTTATTTTATTCATCAAATTTTCTTTATGGATGGAGTCTCAGTTGATCCTATAGAGGAAAAAGAAGTCAAATAATATCCTACATCTATAAAAATAATTGTGGTAAGCATTTTTCTTAGTTTGGTAGGTTACCATGAGTGTTTTATAAATTTTTCCTGATTGGATAACCTATTTAACAAGTTAAAACATAAATGGGTTATATTTATATTGAAAAAGTAATGTGAATAATGTTTTAAAAAATTGAATAGGATACTAGTAAATGATCTGATATTGAATATTTGATCAAGAAAATATGGATTTGTGATATATAGTGATTTATAAATGAAATGGATTAAGTGTTTCCTTGTGCAGAATGATAAAGTTATTTTCCATGAAGAATTGTGGTTAAATAATCATGAATAGAATAGTATAACCCATGATCTTGATTTAGAAACCACAATCTATTCTTTTAAGACATATAGGTATTATCTATATGGTGAAATATATGAGATATATAGATATCATAAGAGTTTTATTTTTCTTAGAAATAGCTCAACATGAGGTAAAAAAATTGCTTGATCTACTGATGGATTATGATCACTCAATAAACTACTTCACAAGGAAGTAAAATAAGGTAACTAATGAATTATGTAGGAAATATCATGGTTTCATAACTAAAATGAGTATTAATAAGGACCCTATGTTCAAAGATTTAGTAACGATTGATATGGGAATTATTAGGGAAGGGGAAACAACACTCATTTTCCAAATGATTTCCAAACCATATTTATTAAAAAAGATAAAAAGTTCATAGCCTAATGATGATAATTTTAAAAATAAAAATAAAGCCATGAATGATGGGAAATTGGAAGACTTCATTTATTAAGAGAGTGTTATAAAATTTGGAAAGAAGATTTTCATTCCATTTATACCTAAGATGAAAATGAAATTATTATATGACACTCATAGGTTAAATTTCTCTATACACCATAGTATCATGAATATGTATAGGTATTTGATGGAGAATTTTTATTAGGATAATATGAAGTTGGAAGTTATTGATTATATATCAAGATTATTGATTTTTCAACAGGTAAAGATCAGTAGAAAACATCTTAATAGAGTTATAAAACCTCTATCTATTCCTATGTGTAAATAGGATGATATAACTATAGACCTTTTCACTATATTTCAAAAGACTCATAGAACAAATGATGGCATATGGGTTATTATTTATCACCTTACCAAATCCACAAATTTCTTCGCTATAAGAAAATATTTGCCTCCTTATAATCTTGAATGAATCTATATGAATGAACTTGTAAAACTTTATGGAGAATCACTTTCAATCATATTCAAACATGATCCATGATTTACATTTAAAATATATAAAAATATTTAAAAATATCTCAATAATGGTCTTTATTTCAGCACCACCTATCATCCTTAAACTGGTGAATATTACAAAAGGTCTATTAAAAAATTAGAAGATATATTGAGGTCATTATTACTTTACTTTCAAGGTATGTGGGATTAATATTTATCTTTGGTGGAGTTTTCATATAAAAATATCATTCATTCAAGTATTCAAGTAGCACAATATGAATCACTATATAAAAATATATTTCATACTCTAACTTGTTGTGATGAAGTTGGTGAAAGGAATATTATAGGCCCAAAACTTGTTGAGGAGGAAATGATAAAGGTAAAGACTATTCATACCCATATCAAATAAAATAAAAGTTGTAAAAATAGATTTGCTGACAACTAAATGAATGATTTAGAATTTCAAGTAGGATATTGTGTTTTCTTGAAAGTATCTCCATGAAATGGTGTTATAAGGATTGGTAAGAAAAGGAAACTGAACCCTAGGTACATAAAACCTTTTGAAATTATGGAAGGAATTAGAGATATTTCTTATAATTTTTCAATTATACTAAGCCTTTATAAAGTACATGACATGTCCTATATACCATTATTAAGGAAGTATATACTAGACCCAACACATGTGTTGACCTCTGAAGAAATAAAATTGGGACCAAATTAATTTTACTATAAATATACCTTATAAATTATTGAAAATAAAAAACAAGAATTATGGAATAATATGAATCAATTAGTAAAGGAAATTTGGAGAAATCATAAAATATAAGAATTGACATGGGAACCTGATGAATTAATGAATAAGTACCACCCTAATTTGTTTTGAAAGTAATATCTGTGGAAATTTTGAAGTTAGAAAATTTAAAGGTAGGAATAAAGTAATTACCAATATTCAATTATAGAAAGTGATAACTTTATATTAATGAAAATATAATATAATGAAAATTTTAATATTTAATGGAATAAAAATTCTAATTTGACAATATGGATATCAATTTCAAACTTACTATGTCAAAACAATACTAGAATTAATTTTTGAAAATTTTCCTTAGAAATATGCTTTTATGAATAATTTATTGTTTAGTATTAATCTAATAATTATTTTAATTAATAAAATATGTTATAATATGTATAAATAATCATATATTATTTATTAATTTTTTTAAAATAAAGAAAATATCATTTAGAGGTAAAAGGATATTTTTTAGAAAACTGTTTTAAGTCCATAATGATTTTTCATTTTAATTAATTAAATTAATCCCCAATGATGAATTATTTAAATGAAATATATTTATTATATATTTATATATATTAATTTAAATTCATATAATGATTATTACTAGGCATAGAGTTAGTGTAATATCATTTTATATTTGAAAAATACATTTTCCTAAGAAAATGTTTTTTGTCATGTTTTGTGGTTTTATTTTTAAATTAATTTCTATCACTTATATATTTTTAATTTTATAAAATGGATTACATAGTTTTAATCATCATGTTAAAATTTGGTAAATATTTCCCTTTTATTTTTGGGAATTATGAATAACAACTGTGGTAAAATTTATCACCGCAGTAATGGGTAAAATAGGATAAAAAAGGATGAAACTATAGAATAAGGCTAAAAAATAATCCACATAGTTTCCTATATTTTATTTTATGAGTTTAATTAGACCAAACATTTATATATTTTAAAATATGGAATCATGGTGCCATTTTTTTAATAAATACCTTTATATTAAGTAAAGAAAAATTCTAAAATGGCACTCTTTTGATTTTAATTTATCTTATATGTTCAAATTGGTATAAGAAGATGTTATTAATAAATATAAAAGTTTATTTTTAACCTAATTAATTTATTTTCACGATTTTAATTTATTTTTAATTTTTATTGATGCTATAAATACCATAAATGTTTACACAACATTGAAACAGTGCTTGTGCAAGTAGTAGAAAAATCAAAGTAAATGATTTTAAAAACATAAAAAGAAATATTGTTCAAATTAATTATGGAATCTAAATTTTCTTATGGTTAATAATAATGTATAATTTATTTATAAAGAGTTTATATTCTTATTCTATTCTTTTATTGATGTATTTAATCCAAAATACATGAATAGTTATTAAAAAGAATTTAATGGTATTTTATGTTAAATAATGAAATATTAAATGATTTAAAAATACTAAAAATATTTAAATAGGAAAATAGGGATGAGATATGGTTTAAAATTTCATCCATTTACCTTTTTGATCCATTTTTTACCTTATAAGTAAATTTATTACCCTTTAATAATGAAAACGTTTTTACTGTGATTGAGGTTAAAATTGGTTAATGAACAGGTTAAACCAAAAAATAAGGTTTAAAATGACACATAAACCTATAAAAATTTTATTATTTGAATTAATTTAAACCTTATCATATCTTATCTTCTAAATTTTTTCCACTTGGTTCTACTTTCACTTTAAAAATAATTTATCATATTTAAATTCATTAAGTAATTCCAAGTGTGTCCATTCCTTCACTATAAAAGTAAACCACCTATATTCTATTATTAAGTAAACCTTGATAAAATTATCTAAAAAAGCATAAAAAATATATCTAAAACATATTTATCTATGTTTTAGAGTTTTCTTCTTCTAAAAAGGTGAACCCTAGGGTTATTAAGTGAATATCTAAAGTGGGTTCCAGAAAGAAGAGGTAATATTCTTAATCAACTCTTTTTAAGTTCATTTCTTCTTCTACCTACTCTAAATATTCTTTTACCATTATAATATAGTAAAAAAATATACCCAGATTTATATAATGTTATTATTTTTATTTTATTAACCATTTTTCAAAAACTTATCCATCTAATGTAAAATGGAAACATTGCTCATGCGTAAGTGCAAACTGCCACCTCCTGAGTCGATGTAATTCTTTTTTAGTCACTACCTCACATGAGTGGTATATATAGGTTAATTTAAAGAAATAAAAATATATTTATGATATGATTTTCATTATTAAATTGTAAAATAATAATTACCAATTTTCCCACATATTCTTTGAAAAATTATAATGCCATTCATGCGTACATGTGGACTAATTCACAAGAACCAGAACTTAAACAATGAAAAATGCTTGAGAAAACTAAATAGATAACACTCAATGATTGATTTTATGAATAATTTGTAATCAATTTGTATTGATAATATATATAAATTAAGATAAATATGAATATGGTTATAATATGAATTAATAAAATTTTTAAAATCATTATTTTGGTGTTTAAATCATGTTCAACTAAGAGAAAGTGTTAAGCAATGAGTTTTCATCTAAATTTTCACTCCATTAAGACATATTTTTCATTATGCACCTATTTTATTTTATGTGGTGTATATTCTACCCATTTTTATATTTAACATGAATATATATTTATTCATTTTATTTAAATTTTCAATTCATGTTTAATCTTTTAGGAGGTTAAAATTCAAATTTTAAAAAAGAGTTATTAATTTATTTTTACAATATCATTTTCGGGATTTTTTACATTTTCATTTAAGGAACATTATATTCTATCTATCATAATCCCCATATATATCATTCTCATAAATATATTTAATGAATTTCTATGATTTCTTACAAATTTTCTTCTCTTTGGAACTTGAATCAAGAAAATAAATGCCCTAAATAATATCCAAACTTATTTCTCTTCATGGTCAAGAATATTTTTCTTCAATATAAATATTTTTTTTTATTTTTTTAAAAGATATTTTTATTCAATTTAATAATTTATTAAGGAAATAATATGTCATATTTAATTTTATTTATAAGGTTTGAAAGGAATATTTCTAATAGAGTCATTTTATACTTTCTTTTTAAAAATTATAGATTAATTTTTTTAATTTATACGACATTAATATATTTTCCTACTACCATAACCATTTTACACTATTGAGATTCTTATACAAGTTTACCATGAATTTGTGAAAGAAAATTATTTAATGAAAATTTATTTTAAATGTTTTTCTTCCATTTTATTATATTATACAAAATAATTTATTTTATTATAAAAAACATATTTCTAATCAATTAATTTCCATATTTTATCTGTTATTAATTTTGTGGTAATTATCTTTATCTTGAAAGATTCACTTTATTATGATTATATTTCATTATACATTAAATTTATATTACATATCCATATTCTTTATTTCATGGATAATCTTATTTACTAAAACTTATTCCATTTCTACATATGGTGTTTTAATATGAAAGTTATTTTTTTGACTAGAGAAATATTGATATTCCATACTATTTACACAATACAAATATTTTGTGATAATTCATACTTTTTTGAATTAAATTGATCATTCAATATAATTTGAATTTATTGGATGTGTATTTATATGTGGGGTCCAGTTATAGATAGCCCCTTAATTCATCTAATTGTCTCATGAGTCAAACAAGTTGTATTTTCTTATTAAATGGGTTTTGGTGTGCATGTACCCATATTTAATAGTATATTGGCATAAGGCCTTGTTGAATATGTCTGAAATTATAAATTTCCCTAATTTTGAATTCAGTTATTATTATCCTTGATATTAATAAATTTATATTATCTTTAGATTCAACTCATTTATAAGTTATTGATTAAATAAAATGTGTTTTTAGTTATCTACCTTACCATATTGATTATCCCTTATCTAATCATGATTGCTTTCACTGTGTACAACCCTTATTGAGCATTTGATCTTACCCTTATTTTTTTCCTTTTAATAAGATATAAAGAAGGGATATTTTAATTATTTTAAAGGATAAATAATAATTACTTTTATAATTTTTTTTGTAATATGGTAATCATGTATGTATTTGGTTCATCAGAACTACTGAACTGAGAGATCTTTGGTGATGTGGTCCCTTGTATCTTACACCAATGTAATAAAGTAGACATTGACTCTAGGTTATTGGAGTTGGGGTTGTTTCATCTAATCTCACTCATATTATGTTTCATTTCCCTATGTTATGATGATGAATAATACACATTATATATCTATAAGGGTATCATGTGTGGATATTTTTATGAGAGATATTGAATAATTGATGTGGAATAATAAAATAGGTGTTTAATGGAAAAAATGCCCATTGGATGGAAAATACATGTTTTTTCTAAGTAAAGTTTTTCTTAATTCTACAAAGATATAAAAATAAAAGGTATCGGGTATGTAGGTGAATCAATATTTTCATTGGAATTTGTTTTTATGGATGGTTAAAATTGGTTCATTTTCTTTGGTATCAAAGCTAGTATGTAAGGGTTAAATTTTTTGTACCAGATCAAGGCTTATGGGTATGGTGTGTCTTAAATTATCCCAAATATCATTTCATGGTACATGGATTATTTATTCACTCCAACACATAGTGCTTAGATTGTATGTTGAAGTTGGTGCCCCATAATTAGCTAAATTTATGCTTTTAAATTAACAGAATATTAATAAATATCATATCACATATGGATTTTTATTTTTTATAACATTAATATGATAAGTTCCTAATAATATTTTCCATTTTTAGGGGTTATAATAGTTCTCCTCTATAATGAGAATCTAGAGATATTATAACAATGTTATTAAATATAAGTCCTATGGTCAAGATAACACATGTTGGAAAAGTAACATAAGATGTTTGACTCTTATGTTCCATGAGATTATAAAACATAGAGACTACTTCTCATAAAGTTAACACTTAATGATATCCAAGAAAGAGTGGTCATGAGGATAGAACAATCAATATAAATTACTTATGTTTTACATGTTATTGGATATTACTATATGTGAATGTGTGTATTGGCACATAGACTTGAAGTTATTATTAATTCATATCATAAATCACATAATTTGATGTATGGATGGATATTATAACAACATATACTCATGGTGGGGTATTATATTTTGGATACATCAAAAGTGAAATGAAATTAATTGAATAATTCAAGAAAGGATTTGTCCATTCTGAGTTAATAGAAGAAGATATCTCCCTCCCTTTGATTGAAGTCAAACTATTTGACAAAATCCATGTACATGGTAGTTTATAGATGATTTAATTTCAAAAAGTACAAGAATTATATACCAATAATATAGGGTGATGGCACTTGTATGTATCCTTTTTGATGAGATATCATTAGACAAATAGATTATATTACATATTAGCGTTCTTAGGGAGGTTGTTGTTGTTTTGATATTAAATTTTTTCTCTATAGGTGTCTTGACATGTTAAGAGACAGTGATATTGGACCTTAGGTAAGTTCATCAAATTCCATTAAGAAAGAGGCATAGTGAGCCACAGACTAAGTGTATCTAAAATCTCATTAAATCCTAATGAATTTAATATTAATAATAAATATTATTCTCATCTTATTGAATAATAATTATTAAAGTAAAGTTGATCTCATAAATTCAATCATGAGATATTTGATTTTAGAGTATGTGAGTTTAATTTTATATCTTGTTTATTCACATGTATAATAATTTAATATTTATTTATTCACCAGTTTAATGAATAGATTAATATAAATATTTATTTAGTTACATGAATATTAAAAATTATTATTTATTCATAAGTTTAGTGAATATAATATTTAGTTAATTGAATGAATAATATATTTATTTCAATAAATATTATATTATTAAAGGTTTAAGAAATTCCATGTAGGATAGATAGATCTAGTCAATGGCCCGATAAAATTGATGTATTTTATTTAATATCATTTAAATAAATATTAATTTTTTTATAAATAAATTATATTCAAATAAATGTATTTCATGGGATATAATAATAATAACAATATTATTATTTGAAATGATGTACTAATTTTACTAAATACTTTGATAAGGTCCTATGTGTAACTATATATGTTTAATCCTAAGTATATAAAGAATAATATATCACATTTATTGGGTGAGACTTTTTTTCACAATAGAAATATCTCAATAATTATATTAATCCTAGAGAGAAAAATCCCCTCATCCTATTTGTCAATAATGTATAGATAAAAAGATGAACTCATTATTTTTAACAATAATGAATGACATGGAGAACTTGATTTTATTGCACAAACATTAGGAGATTCAATAATGTCATTTGGAGATTCATGGAGAATGTGTGGATATAGTGAGAGGAATCCTTGCTTTCTATTATCTAACATAATAAAAATCATATCAAGAGAGACTATTAAAATTGATCAAAATAATTATCACATTTAAGGCAATTATTATATTAAATTGATTATAAATTAAATGTGAATGATCATCTCTTGGATATTCTAAGGTTGGGTTTGTTAAGTTCTTCATATGTTATACATTGAAACTAATGAAGAATAAAAATTAGGTACCCACCCAATGCTTCTTCTATACCCCAAGTCATTATAGTGGTATCAGATTTGTCACATTATAATTTAATTTTTTTATAATTTATATGATCAATTGCATGGTTTGTTTTATGAGTTTTTCATTTCAATATTTCTATTCTTAGGCCAACCATCGTGATAACATGGGAATTAGAGATCATATGGTCAATAAATAGTAAGAAATAAATGAAT
Organism: Viscum album; assembly: GCA_963277665.1. Taxonomy (NCBI): domain Eukaryota; kingdom Viridiplantae; phylum Streptophyta; class Magnoliopsida; order Santalales; family Viscaceae; genus Viscum; species Viscum album. The sequence continues at coordinate 990,752,258 of OY728152.1, read as the reverse complement.
AACCCTCAAATATCCTATCCTAAGGTGTATAGGTCACTAACTATATGAAATGGATACAAAACTTGTAATGATAAACTACACATCATGTAAGTGGGTCAATTCACAAAAGGTGTAAGGTATATAAATCTTGGATTATAGTGTGACTTGGTACATAATGTCATTACTTGGTGCATATTGGTCACCAAAGTGACACACAATTTAACTAGGATTATATAGTGTGTAGCTACCATACATGTCATGTAACTTTACTTTATTAAACACATCATGTAAATTTCAATGATTCATGTGGTCAGTATGTGACATCATTACACGCCTTGTATTGACTACTAGTTGAGTGATGTGGCCATTTGAAGACTATAGAACAAGATTCTAGCATGTACACACCATGTAACACACATCAATGCATGAAAGGTAAATGTTGAGTGTTTTTTTTCATGTCATGTGGGTTAACACATGGTGTATTAAATGAAATATAAATTTTACAAATACAAGACGTGTACCAGTCATCTTACCCACCTTTCTTATTTCATGTTCATTTCCAGCGATACACACTGTGTATATTTCTGGCATGCGATATAGTTATATATGCCACAAAGACTACATATTTTGACCCATGTAAATACACAACATGTATATCATGACATGATTAGTAGGCTTACATACCATGTAAGTACATAGTACATGACCAAGACCATTCGTAACGTGTTTGAAATGGCATATTGAGTGACAATACATGTCATGTAAGTTTAAAATACCAAAAATCTACTTAATTTGATGTAAAATATACATTCCATGTGGCCTCCAAATTACACACTTTTTACTTAAATATTTTAACAAAAAACTGAAATTAATTTTATTTAATTAAAAAAAAATTGGATGGGTATTTTATTTTTTCTCAAGGACTGTTAGAACAAAATTTTAAGATAAAGAAATAAATAAATAATTAATTAATTTATTAATTCCTTTAAATTTATTTTAATTAGAATCAATTGAAATAAATTCTATAAATTCTAAATGCATGGTTCCTACATGTTTTGATTGATCCTGAGATATGACCGACCTATATATGTATTGGATTTATTTATTTAATTTAATTATTTCTTTTAAGGTTTTATATGATAATTTTTTATTAAATTAAATATGATTATATGTGAATCATACCTCCAACATCTATTATGTATGACCCTCTATGTACATGTATTATTCAATGTATCCCTAAACCCCTAATTCTTCTTATTGTACCTCACTCTCTTAGGTGGTTTTAATGATCACAAACACCCAATTTAGTTTCTAAAATTTTCATTTTGATGGAGTTTATGGTTTATATATTAGAAATTTAGCTATATAGTTTCTATACCAATAAAAAGACACATGAGGATTATAGAGAACATTTTTGGAGTCCTCGATATTCAAGCACCATTGGCTAGTTGGCGGTCTCCTAACATACAAAAAATATAGTAGTTTTTAGTGGACCCCTACACCTTGATTAGATTCCCAATGACTCTCTACAACCCTAAAATGTTACAAAATTATAATAATGTATTTTGAGGCTATAAATACACCCCAAGGGTCCATGGATGGTACAATTACCTTAAATATTTATTCTGGATCCAAATCATGTCACTTTGATCTTATTCTTACACTCTATTACAATGGTCTCTCTTTATCCAATCTATTATTATTGTATTCTTATTAGAGGATTGAGATTATTCTTAAAAGGTCTTATATATATTAATTATTTTATTTTTACCTTTATTGGGATCTCATTACCATTGAGTGTGAGGGGGTTAGTGCTCACAAACTTGAGTGAGTGATATTGGGTGTTATCTACCATTGAGTGTGAGGGGGTTAGTGTACACTAAAATTTAATGTGTGGGAAATTGGGTTCCTAGAAAAACCACTAAAAGGATAGTGGGTTTATTTTTTTTTAAATCTAGGTAAATTAGGTTTCTTGGTACAAACACAAAACCAAGGGTCTTACACTTGTAAATGGGTTTCTATATACAAACATGAAAAATAAAGGGAGATTGGGTTTTTCTCCACAACCTTTAAAAGGATAATGGGTTTATTGATAAAAATACTAATAAGAAATTTTCTTACTTATTATAAAAATATTATTTGATACATCCCAATTAAAGGGTTCAAACAAAACCCTATGAAGGATCATGAATTCTGGATACATAGGGACCCCTTTTTGGATTATTACTAAACATTTTTTTATCAAACTCTTTTTTTAAATTTATATTTCCATTAAACTTAGTGTAACATCCCATTACATTGATCGAGTATGTATTTACCTCTCTACTTGTTACCTTTTTCTTCAAAGTCTTTATAAGTTGTTTTCTAGATTTTTTGTAAGCTGTAGAGCAGTTATATGCTACGTAACTATGTTACACGACATGTAGTAGTTGCTGGATACAAGTCGTGAAATGTGAGATCACACTGTGAAATGATACATGTCATGAATGGTGGTTACATTTAATTTATGGTTTAAATTATGGATTTTTAATCTAAGGCAATATGTTTTTAGGAATATGTGGGACATGGAGGTTACACGTCGTGAACCTGGGTTACACATCATGTAACAGCCCACGTCCAGTTTTTAAAGACATCATGCGACTATTTTGTTTCAATTCCTCCACCAGTTCTTCATGTCTCTCAACCTAAGGAAGTTATAGAGAATTTTTGAGAGACTTAACCCCTTCTATATTGATCCTTTTTAAATCTTATCTCTGTTGCGATCACGGTGCATATCTCTAGATCTGTTGTGTGATCTCATTCCGGTGGCCTTTTATTCCATTGGTTGTGGTGTGATAGGCATTCATCTTTGAGGTGTTTCGGTTTCCTCTATTCTTAAGACACCTTGTATTCTAAATTTAATCAATATTGATGTGGATTTCATTCTAGGGCCTTTTTTGACATTGTTGGGTTTCGTTGATTTTGGATTCTGTTACGTGTGTGTTCGGCCCAAGTTTTGAGGTATGTGGTTCTTTATCTAGCCTATGTTGATGAACCTGGTTGTTTTTTTATAAACTATTTTTCATATTAAAATTGGTATGATTTTTTTGCATGTGTTAAAAGGGGATCTTTTATGAAAAATGGGTTTTCCCTGGTTATTGATAAATGGAGAGAAAATGGGTATTTTCAAAGCATTGAAATGGAATTTTTGAAATGTTTTTAAAAACATTGGGATAAATTTTGAAAAAGAGAACACTGGATACCATGGGTACTTAGGTGGAAGTTTTAATATGAGGAATTATAGATTGTTTTTTGATTATCAAGGAGGGTTATCTTGGGGATTTCCTTTTTTTCCTAGGCCCGTTGTTCTAGGATACCGATATTGAAATTTTGGGGGATTTACTCATGGGGTATTCCTCTAAGACCTAGGCCCGTTTTTTTATGATAAAAATTTGTGCAATTTATTGATTATGGTATGAGTAGTCTACATCTCGGACCTATTGTATTCCTTGGTGTTGTGATACCTATGCTTTTGTTTTTTATTTCTTGTATTTCTAAGTTAGCCTTGATATGTATGTTTTTGCTTGTGGAAAATGATTTGGAAAATGTGATTTAAAATGGATATATGTACTTTTATTTAGAACTATGAAAAAATGGATATGTTTTCTATGTTTTCTATAAAACTTCCTTACAACTTATCATGAAATTTTTTATTTAAAATGATCATACATGGGTTTTTACATAGATAATGGTTATGGAGCACCTAGGTGGAATCCTACTGAGCCTGTTAGCTCATAACCTACGCACCTCTTTGGTGGTGTGTAGAACTTTTTTTATCTTACAGTGTAGATAAAGGCAAGGCACCATAGTGATGTAGTGAGGTTCATGTCATTTGGTTGGGTAGATGGTGGTGAGATAGTGGGAGTCCATCCCTACCATCATTTGGAGTAGTTGTTTGGTTTTTAGTCCTTTGATGTCGGACTTGTCTTGGAGTTTTTAGGTACTTTTTAATTTGTCTATTTCCGAAGTTTTCTTATAGTTATTTTGTATATATCTTATTCGTCTTCTTCTGTTTCTTCTTGTTTTGTATATATATATATATATATTCCATGTGGTTGTCTTGGTTGAGTGAAATTGTTCCCTCTGTTGTGTTGTTTGATTCCCAGGTTCTTTTCACTGGCCCGTGGGGATTGGGAAAACCCTTCTGGTATGTGATAGATCAGGTTGAGTTCTAGGTTTGAGGGTAACCTAGGTTGGTTTGTTATAATTTGGTTTTAGTGGAGGTCTGTCCTCAAGATTCCATGTATTCGGACGTATATTAGACTGGAGATAGGATTTTCGGGACTTGAGAGGTATGTTATGATAAGTTCCTAGATAAATCTTGTTGCAACAAGACTCAAGTCACCTTGGAATGTTGGGATGCGTGACTCTAGTATTGGTTTTTTCTTAAAAATATCAATTTCTGATTTTGGGTTTTCTAGTTTAAACTGCGATTTGATCTGTTGTCTGATCATTCCTATGTTTCAGTGTGTATTTGTATGCCTTTGAGACGTTTTCCATGAGTTCCTTAAGAAGGTGTAGCTAATTATCCTCAAGGTAACCCACCTATAGATCATAATATCATCAAGAATATTGTATGGTTAGTCTGTGCTATTGATCAAGGTGCGCCACGAGTGGTTGAGCTAAAACTAGAAGTTGGAGGATAGAGAGATTGATCGTGTGATTTCTTACATGAGAAGCCACTATACTTTAATGGAATTACAAAAACTCAATATGTGGATGACTAGATGAAAAATATCGATCAAATATTAAAATTTCTATAGACACATGAGAACATCAGGGTGAAGTGTGCAATATTCAGACTTGAGGTTTCCAACAAGAGACGGTGGGATTCTATGGTCTAAGTAGACAGACACATTGACTTGTATTGGAAGGGTTTTAAAAACCTATCCTTTCAATAGTTTTTCCTAGAGTCCTTGATTCTAGATAATTATCTAGAGTTCCTATATTTACTATAAGAAGAGCATTTGGTGTCGATATACACCATTCATTTTTCTGAGCTTGTTAGTTTTTCTTCAAACTTGGTGATGAATGATTAGATGAAGGGTAAGAAGTACCTGTAGGGTTTGTGACCAGATATCAGATCACATGTGTTTATGTGAAATATTTCTACCTATGAAGAGATGATAGACAGAGCTATTATGGAAGAAATGAATATGGTAGGCAAGGTTGGATTTTCCACCTCTCCTCTTCCATTGGGTGGTAGCATCAATGGTACACATGGGAAGAAGATGAAGTGGAAAGATCATCAAAGGAGTAATGGAGGTGGGTCTTAGAAGTGGTCCTCCTATGCACCATCTATTATAGTGGGTAATGTGCGTCTGACTTTCTATTAGCATGGAAAGGGAGGAAAAACCAAACGTTCTTGTCCTATTCTCATGAAGACGTACAATAGTTGTGGATGCATTGGTCACTTATAGTGCTTCTGTCAGGATATGACTATGCCTCATTATGGTTAGGGTTCATTAGCTCTAAAGGCTACTATGGTATAGTTAGAAGCTTCAAAGACTATAGGGATCTAGCCACATGCCTCATGAGTGAATCATTTTCACATAGTAGATGAGTGTCCAGTGGAAGTTAATGCATGACCAGTAATAGTAAGGGGTACTATTTTTATTATATCTTTAGTAGAAATTTCTTTATTTGATATTGGTACCTCATATAAATTTATATATTCACATGTTATTTATGTTATTAAACTTCCAGCAGAACTTATGTCCTTTAATATGAAGTTTGAAACACTTCTTGGTATAAGGAGAGAGAAGGGGTTTAGGTTTCCCTATTATTCATTAATGATAACTAATATAGAGTTGGTCAGGGATTTTCTTGCTCTTGATTTAGTTAGGTTTGACATAATAATTAGTATGGATTGGCTTGTTTCCCATCTAGCAGAGGTTGATTGTTATCATTGAAATATTTTGTTTCTTAATGTCTAGGGATATCTCGTGTGTTTTAAGGGGAGTGGGACTCAAGGTCAGGTTATACATGATGTTCCCACCCAGATCTTAGGAGTCTATTTGTTTCTGTTTCATTTGATCCAAATGAAATTTATTTTATTGATGATCTTATCATTATTTTCTGAGGAATTCCTAACATTTTCCCAGATGATTTCTTCTGTCTTACTCCAGAGAGAGAGGTAGAGTTTATGATTGATCTAATTCTAGGTATGTAGCTGATATCTATACCTTCCTATTATATGGAACTATAGGAGCTAAAAGAGCTCGATATTAAGTTGGATAACCTATTAGAAAAAGGTTGTGTTCTCCCTAGAATTTCACCTTGGGTAACCCCAATACTCTTTGCTAATAAAGCAAACTATTCACTTCCTTTATGTATAGAATATCAAAATTTGAACCAAGTATGGTTAAGAACAAATATCTTTTTCCTTATGTGGATGATCTATTATACCAGTTAAAGGGAAAAAAAGTGTTTTCAAAGATCGATCTTTGTTCAGGTTATCATAAGTTCAGAGTTCGGGAGTTTGATATACCGAATTAAGCCTTCAGGAGCAGGTATAACCATTATGAATATCTTGTAATACATTTTGGTCCAACTAATACTCCTACTGTTTTTGTGGATTTAATAAATCATATATTTCATCAATATCTTGACACTTTTGTGGTAGTGTTTGTGGATGATATTTTGGTTTATTCAAAATTTGAATGTGAGCATGAGTGCCATCTGAGTTTGGTTCTGGAAATTTTGAGAAGTCACTGTTTTTATGGAAAGATTTTAAAATTTAGTTTCTAGATTCAAGAAGTGAAGTTCTTGGGGCCTAGAATTTATGATCATGGATTATCAGTTGATCCAGAGAAGGTAAAGGCTGTTTTTCCATGGATAAAACCATGAAATTTATTTGATATTTAAAGATTCTTTGGTTTTGATGGATACTACCGATGGTTTGTTAATGAATTCTCTAAGATTGTGTAACCTTTGAAAACTATTACCAGAAAAGTAGTGAAATTCACCTGGGATGAAAAGTGACATAATTATTTCAATGAACTAAAAAGTCTTTTGACATCCGCTCCTATTCTAATCTTACTTGAGCTCAGTAAGGAATACGTGGAGTTTTACAATGCTTCATATTCTGGTTTGGGATGAGGGATTTTACAGGATGACCATGTGATAGCTTATGGTTATCGTCAGCTTCAACCGCATGAGAAGAATTAACCCACACATGATTTAGAGCTTTCTGCAATCATGCATGCACTTAAGTATCATATGCACTATCATTTTGAGGAAAGGTTCACAGTCTTCTCTAATTATAAGAGTCTGAGTTATATATTTTCTCAAAATGAATTGAATCTCAGATAGTGACGATGGGTAGAATACCTTCAGATATTTGACTTTGATATCACCTATAGTTTGGGGGAGGTAAACGTCCTTGATGATGCTCTTAGAAGGAAATTACCATCATAGGCTGTTCTAGAATCAAATGAGGAGGGGAACCTTTTGGGGATTTTCAATTAGTTGAACTTTAAAACTTGGGAGAATGGTTCGGACATAGTTATGGCCAATGTTCAGTTATCATCATCTCTCCTGGAGTCCATCTTGCCGATTTAGTAGCATGATGATGAGTTTTAGAAGGCTCAAGAAATCCTTTATGATGAGGAGACTATTTTAGGTTGGTCTCTTTCTTCAGATGGTATGCTTAACTTTAGTAAAATGATTATAATACTAGAAATTGTGAGGTGTTTAGTCTTATTTTATTTTCATATAACTTTGTGGGATGTTCACCTAGGACTAAGAATATGTATTATGACATGAGGTGATGATTCTTGTGGCTGGGTATGAAGTGTGACATCATAGAGTTTGTGTCTTGTTGTTACACCTACCAATGGATAAAGGCAGAGCACTTGAAACCTTCCAGGTTGCTTCAAGATATTTCGGTGATGGTATGGAAATGGGATGAGGTATCCATGGATTTTTTTTAGATATCTAGGGAATACCTGAGGGAATAATTCTATCTGGGTTGTTTTTGATTGATTAACAAAGTCTGATCATTTTGTTCCGATCAAGGATACCACTGAGGTTAAAGATCTGGGTAAGCTATATGTGTAAGAGATTTTGAGGTTACATGGGAGTCCTTATTCCCTTGTTTTAGATAGGTATCTTAGGTTTACTTTGAAATTTTTAAGGATTCTTCAAGAGGAAATGGGAACTTAGATCAAGTTGAGCGCAACTTACCATCCACAGACAGATGGTTAGACGACACATGTAATTTAGATCCTAGAGGATATGATTTGTGCTAATGTCTTGGATTTTGGTGGATCATGGGATAGTAATCTGAGAATTTTTTAGTTTGTTTATAACAATAGTTAATAGTCATCAATCAGAATGGATGCCTTTGTGGATTTGTATGGTCACCCATGGAGATCACCTCTTTATTGGGATGAGGTTGGAGAAGTATCTTTTGTTGGACCAAGTTTGGTTCAGGAAACATCTGCGGAGATTCAGGATGTACATCGACATATGGTTATAGCCTAGAGTTGATAGAAATCATATTCATATCTACGACATCGGCCTTTGTATTTTTCCATAGGTGACTGGGTTTTCTTAAAATTTTCTCCTCAGTTAGGTCACAGTCAACTTAGAAAGTAGGGAAAGTTGGATTTGAGATATGTTGGACCATTTGAGGTCACTGGGTGACTCATAAAATTTAATTATCAGTTAACATTACTAGTTTTGTTGATAGGTATTCATAATGTTTTCCATATATCTAAACTCAGGAAATATCACCCTAATCCGACTCACATTCTGAGTTGGGAAGAAATTGAGTTAGAGATAGATGTTTCTCTTTTGGAAAAACCAGTTGATATTGTTGACTCTTAAGTGAAAGTCTTTCCTGGAAAGTCAATTTTTTTATTTAGAGTTCTATGGAATCACAGATCAGATTCTCATGGGACTTGGGAATAAGAATTGTTTATGATGGAGTAATGGCCTCATCTTTTCCCAACAATTACATCTTCCACATGACTTCCCAGGGAAGAAAATTCTATATGGAGGGGGATTTTGTAACATCCTATTACATTGATCGAGTAAGTATTTCCCTATCTCCAATATCCCTTTTGGTTCAAAGTCTTTAGATGTTTTTTTGGATTTTCTATGGGCTATAGATTTGTTTCACACTGTGTAGTGGTTGCTAGATATAAGTCGTGAAATGGGAGATCATGATGTGAACTGATACACATTGTTAATGGTGGTTACACATCATGTATGGTTTAAATGATGTATTTTTAATACAAGGTGATGGGTTTTTTCGGTTTATGTAGGACACGGTAGTTACACGTTGTGAACTTGGGTTACACATTGTATAACAACCCATGTCCAGTTTTTAAAGACAACATGCAACTGGTTTGTTTCAATTCCTTCACTAGTTCTTCATGGATCTTGATCTAAGGTAGTTCTAGAATGTTTTTGAGAGACTTAACCCCTTATAGAGAAATACATTTGATATTTGATATCCGTTATGATTGTGGTGCGTCTCTCTAGACCCATTGTGTGATCTTGTTTTGGAGGCCATTTCTTCTGATGGTTGTGGTGCAGTGGGTGTACATTATTGAGGTATGTGGATTTTCTCCCTTGTAAAAAACCATTTTATACTAAATTTAATCAATATTGATGTGGATTTTATTCTAGGTACTTCTTTGAAATTATTGGGTTTCGTTGATTTTGGATTCCGTTAAGGTAGTGTGCGACCAGAGTTTTGAGGTAGGTGGTTCTGTTTCTAGCCTATATTGATGAACCTAGTTGTTTTTCCTTATAAAATGTTCTTCATGTTGAAATTGGAATGATTATTTTGTGTGTGTTGAAAATGGTTTTATTTATATAAAATGTTTTTCCCTAGTTATTGGTAAATCAATAGAAAATGAGTATTTTCAAAGCATTGTAATTGAATTTGTGAAATGTTTTTGAAATAGTTTTCAAAGCATCAAAATGAATTGTGAAAAATATCACATGGGTTAACTTGGGTACTTAGGTTGAAGGTTTATCTTGGGTACATCATCCATTTTTTGTGATTATCAAGGATGTTTTTCTTGGGGATTTCCTATTTTTCCTAGGCTCGTTGTTCTAGGATACTGATATTGACATTTTAGGGGGTTTACTCATGGTGCATTCTTCTACTTCCTAGGCCCATTGTTCTCAGATTAGAATTTGTGATCTTGATTGATTATGGTATGAGTAGTCTATGACTTATACCTTTAGTATTCCTTGGTTTTGTGATACCTATTCTTCTATTTTTTATTTCTTGTATTTCTGATTTAGCCTTGATATGAATGTTTATGCTTGTGGAAAATGATATGGAAAATGTGCTTTGAAATTGATATACCTGCTTTTGTTTAGAACTATAGAAAAAGGAAAATGTTTACCATGTTTTCTATAAAATTTCATTATTGCTTATCATTCTATGTTTTATTTAAATTGAGAATACATTGATTTTTATACAGAGGCTGGTTATGGAACACCAAGGTGGGACCCTACTGATCTTGTTAGCTCATACCCAACACACCTCTTCGGTGGTGCGTAGACCTTTTATTTTCTTATAGTGCTGGGAAAGGCAAGTCACCATAGTGAGGCAGTGAGGTTCATGTCAGTTGGTTGGGTAGATGGTGGTAAGATAGTGGGATTCCTTCCCTAACATTGTTTGGAGTGGCCATTTGGTTTTTAGTCTATTGTAGTTGGATCTGTCTTAGAGTTTTCAGCTACTTTTTCAATTTTCTATTTCCTCTATTTTCTTATAGTTATGGAATATATATCTTCTTCATCTTCTTTTATTGCTTCTTATTATATATATTCCATGTGTTTGTTTAGTTTGGAAGAAAACATTCCCTCTATTGTGTTGTTTGATGCCCGGGTTCTTGTCACTAACCCGTGGGGATCAGGAATTACCTTAGGGTATGTGACAGATCGGGTTGGGTGCCAGGTTTGATGGTAATCAGGGTCAGTTAGTTAAAATTAGATCTTTCAAATTTAGTTTATAATCATAATTATTTTAATTCATTTATTTAAATTATAATTTCTATTTTTTTAAAAGGTAATTAACCCCCCTCTTTTCATATTTACTCAGACCAAAAATTGGTATATGAGACATCCTTGATTTCAAAACCTTACTAGTTTCAAGGAATGATCTCTTAAATTGGGTTTCTAACTCAAGTACCCATGGTTCTCCTGGGAGAGACTCAGTGGGAAGTGCTCTATACATATATGGACTAGACTATGGTTATTGGAAAACTAGGATGGCCACTTTTCTTAGAAGCATAAGATATTTGGTTTGGAGAATAGTTTTGCATGAATATACCTCTACTCAATAAAAAGAAGAAAAATGGACCGATGACAATATAAAATATTTTGAGATTGATGGAAAATCCATGAATAGACTACATTATGGGTTAGATATGAATGAATGTATTAGAGTTTCCTTATGTAAAATTGGTCATGAATTTTTGAAATTATTACCAATTATTCATAATGGTACAAATAAAGAAAAATATACTATGATTGATATGTATTACCTATACTTTTAATGTTTTAGTATGCATACTAACAAGTCTATAAATTAAACATTCACTCTTTTCATTGTTATTTTTAATAGAATGAAATCTTTAGGTGATGTACTTACCACATAGTCACTTGTGAAGAAGATCCTTTGAAGTGACAACAATACAATAAGTGAAGGGAATAAAAAATATTCCAGTTAAAGAGCCTATATGGTATCTCATGGCCTATAATATTACAATGGAGAGGAAATTTGAGAAGAAAGTTGAAGAGGTAAATGATAATAATACCATTTTATTCAAGGAAAACAATGGTAAATCTTCTATAAGTGAATATGAAATTTCTCATTTTTACAAGAAGGTTATCAAATTATTTAAGAAGAAGAAGGCATAAAATCAGGAAAATAAGTGAAATAAACAAAGTAAATCAGGGGTTTGCTGCTATGAGTGAAAAAAGGATCACATAAAACTAGATTTCCCCACTCTTAAAAATAAAACAAATGAGAAAAATGAAATCAAGATGGCCTCCCCAGTGTCAAATTAGAGTGATAGCGATGAATCCCTCTCCTCATCAGGATCAAGTTATGGAAGCTTTAAGTGTCTCATAGCTAACATTGAGGTGATATAGTAGGTAAATTCTTCCATTTTTATTGAATTTCAAACCATTTAAATTATAAATATCTTTGATATTATAGAGATAATTACAAGAAGGTTTTTGAAAAATCACCTCAAAATTAATTTTTTTATTGGAATAAAATGAATGTTTTAAAATTAAATTCAATAAAGATAAAAATAAAAGGGTGTGTTTAAAGGGACCAACTAATGTTGAAAAATTTGAAAATACAATTAAAGAACTTAAGGAATATCTTTCCAAATTTACCCTATATGAGTATAATTTTAATTTTAATTTACATTCCCAAAGGCATGGGAAAGGTAATTACGAGCTTGGTTACTATAATAAAGAAAAAACCTCAAGAGATTCCAAAATAACACTTTTTTTAAAGGTGTATACTAATTTAATTTTTTTAATTATTATATAAATACTAGACACTTAATTTATGAATATGTAGATCCTGAATCACTTGGGATACTATTGAGTGGGGGGGGGGGGTGAATTAGTAGTACCTATTTTCTTTTACAAATTATTCCTTTAGAATAAAACCCCTATGACCTATTAAAGCCATTATTTTACCCTTAATAAAATCTTCCTCACCCGAATGCAATAAATATGAAATATAAGAAGCACACATGAATGTTTACAAGTTTCGAACTTAATGATAAATCCTACTACATTTTTGTGTTTGACTGTTACTGAGTACAAAAATTTTATTATCACTATAAAATTATAGTGATTATAAATTAATGAAATTTAAATACAATGTTCAAGCATGAATTATACACTTATCTCTAAAGGAAATATTATCATTGTTTAGATAGAAACCACGTATTCATCAAATCTTTTCCCTTATCTCTCTTATGAATAAGATATTTATTAATCATTAATATTATTATGAATTTGATTTAGATGTTATTCTATAAGTTCCTAGAATACAATGGAAATAGGATTGAAACTATATAATATCATCCTTCCTCTCACTAATTCAGAAATAACAGTCTAAGCATGAGAGTGTTCAAGCACAAACTGGTCTACTAAATCCTAAAAAACAAGAATCTAGATGAAAAAAATCATGATCATCTTGCCTCAAAATTATCAAAAAATTAATTAGTGCTCATATCTATATTTATCATCTTTAATTTCTTTGATAAATTAGTGTATAAATGATAGTCACATAAAAAACTCATCCATTACCAAAATCATATATTCATAATAATATTTTAAAACTCTGTGACCTTCTATAGTGATATTTATTCCTTATTATATTCATTCAAAATAATTCAAAATATTATTAAAAATCTTCATAAAAAAATTCCAAAAGACTAAGAATACTCATTCTAAATTAAATATTTCATATGATATATAAATATCTGTATATTCACATCATTTAAATTCCTAAAAGGCGTGGGTCTTATTTCCTACTATGACATTAAAATATTTTAAACACATAAAAATCATTGTATGATTTAATTTTATACATAGAATATTTTAATTTTGGATGACTATATAATTTTAGTTTATATATGGAAAAAACTATCATACGTGAGTGAATCCTATACATGGATAGAAATTTCTTATGTGGTGCACTTTAGCTATGTCACAACCATCAATTATATGGTTTACATCAAGTTTTTTTACAAAAAATAACTTTGTGGTTCACATATACTATGTGGTTCAAAATTGATATGTTGTTAAAATATGTGAAACATTTGGATATGTGAAAGTATAAATTTTTCTATATACATAAACCAACAATGAAAAATTTACAATATTTCTAAAATCAGGTACATAGATTTGGAAAATTCCATAAATCACTGAAAATAACCCAGAACCACTCCATATGAATTATAGTACTTCTCATACATGTTAATACTTCTCTAAAATATTGCATACAATTCTCTTTCAACCACTAACACATGACTTTGAATCTTTGGAAGATCAACTTTTCAATCATTACACTTAATCCATGGTTGAAAAAAAGCCAACACATTCAAAAATTCCAAAGGAATTTAAATCCCCCCTTTGGATTTGTTTTCAACCCAAGAAAGTCATCCACAACCACTCATTTAAGATTTTCCAAATCAAACACTTTTCCAAAATATAATCATATAGAAACCACACTATAGTTTAGAGTAGTTTCTTTGAGATAACTTTATCCCTTGTTGAGAAGAAAAAGTTTTTACAAGTGAAAATATAATCTACCCCTTAATTCTCCCCTATTTAATGAGGTCACTCACTCCTCTAAAGACCTACCCCTTTAAGAAATGAAAAAACCTCTAGAAAAAAAAGATGAAGAGAATATGTACCTTACTTTATAAGAGTTTTGGTACCATTTCCCCCATTTAACAACATAATACAAGGTTATATGAGGGTTCCTCCCAATTATTTTTAATGATATAGGAGGGGATGAACAACCATGTTCATAATTAATTACTCAAATCTATCCTTATGGACAGTTTTGGTGAATATATTGGCCAAGGAACAAATATTTTCTTGATGTCCCCATTGGCCACCTACTCTTTAATGATATGATATATGATATCAATTTACATAGACCTAAAGTGTTTTATAGGATTTTTAGAGAGACCTATAGTACTCTAATTTCCATAATTAATACTATTAGGTTTATTAATTTTCACCATTAGATCATCCACCCACTCATTTATAAATTTTTTTAGTTCATGCACTAGTTGAAACAACTTATTCAGATTTAGTAGTTCTCAATGTGATTAAATTCCATTTATAGCATTTCCAACTCACTAAATAATCTCCCAAGGGAAAAATAATACAAGAATTGGATCATCTATCATAAAAATCACCCTTCTAGTCAACATCTATAAACCATGATAGATTCAAATTATTTACCTTCTTGTAAAGAAGCCCATAGCTCATAGCCCCTTTGATATATCTCAAAACCCTTTTAGAATCCATAAGATGGGATTACTTCCAATCACCCTAATATCTTGAAAAAAGAATCACAACATAAATAATATTTTTCATAGTGGCTATAAAATAAAGTAGGATTCTAGTACATATTATGAAATCACTTTGATTTAAACTCACCCCATATATATATTTGGATAGTGTCAAACCTAATTGAATGGGTGTAAGTACAGTCTTTGAATCCCCCATTTAATTTTTTTAAACAGTTATCTATAATATTTTTCTTAAGATATGAAAGTTTAGTTTTCTTATTATATCACTTATAATCCCAAGAAATACCTCAACTAACCTATCATTGACATCTCAAACTGTTTTTTCATTTGGATGGAAGACTCATGAAAATAATTCTCATGATCACTTGTAAAAACAATATCATAAACATACACAAAAATAGTAAGTGTACCTGTATTCATTTATTTGATATATAGGTTACTATTAACTTTTCATTTAATGAATCTTAATTCCTTAAATCAGTTATCCAACCTTTAATACTAGGAACTTTGGGATTTTTTCAATCCATACAGAACTTTATTTAGTTTTTACACTCTTTTTCCATCTTTGTAAATTACAAAACCACATGATTTCTAAACACAAATTTTTTCTTATAACTCTCTATTCAAAAATGCAGATTTTACATCCATTTAATAGATTTATATTTTTTATAGGATTATATAGTAAAAAAATTCTTATGGCCACCAATATTACAATTTGAGAAAATGTCTCTTCAAAATAAAACCCTTTTAACTTGAGAATAACCTTTGTACACAAGTCTATCTTTGTTCTTGATAGCTTTTCCTTGATTGTCTAACTTATTTATGAATACCCACTTGTTTCCAATGATAGTTTTTTCAACAAGTCCTGAAATAAGGTCTTAAGTGGAATTATTATCAATATAATTTGGATAATCTATAGATTCAATTCATTCTTTATGCTAAAAGGATTCATCCACTAAATGTGAGTCAACATGAGAGATTAAAGAAAGTTTAATTTTGATATGTAACCTTATTATGGTATATAATAGTTCTTATTGATTCCCAATAATATTTTATACCCCTACATGTTTTTTTAGATTTTTATATTTATGCTTACCATTCTCAACAACCTATTATTTTTATCAGTTTGATCAGAGTATATACCTCTAAATCTAGTTTCAACTTAAGGCTGCAGTTCAGTAATCTATCCAGAAGTCTACATATAGTTTCAATTATCTTCTTCATAAGATATTACAACAGAATATAACTTCATGGGTTGGTTTTTAAAATTTCTGACATCACAGCTCTCAACCATTTTTTGATGTCTTGTATTCCACTATATATAGACTTTCCTATTTGATAGGTATCTAAGAAAGATACCCTCCTCATCTATTTCATTAAAATTTACAAGGTTCAACCCTTTGATTTTGAAGAGGTAAGTAAAACCAAAGACCCTAAAGTAGTTAAATGTTGTATTCTTGTTATAACATATCTCATATGATGTAATTTTCTAATTTTTTGTCAAGAAATATCAATTTTGAATATGTAAAGATGTGTATAATACTTCCCCAAAAAAACATTGATATTTAAAATTTAGCGAGCATTGTTCTCATCATTTTCACAATGGTCATATTTATTCTATGTATAACCCCATTTTATTTGGCTTGTAGGGGGTATTGTTTCATTTTAATCCAAAATTTGATAAGGTAGGATTCAAATACATTTCTAGTGTATTATTTCTAATTATCATTTCTCACTTTCTTGATATTAACTCCATACTTTCTTTCAAATTCTCTTCTAAATATTCTAAACATGTACACTTCTTATGACTTGTGTTTCAAGAATAATACTATTTTCATTCATGTATATCCATAAATGAATGTGATAAAATAAAATTCAACTCTTATGGATTTTTATCTCATGGTTCAATAATAATTTGACCATATTAATTCAAGAGATCTTTTTGATCGTGTTTTTACATTTTTATGTCTCATATTGACTATTTTTCCATTTTGAAAAGTGATACAAATCTATTATGTATTTTTTTATTAAATTAGGAATATCTCTTGACACATTTTCTATATAGATCTTACTCAAATTATTTTTACCAATGTGTCCAATTATTTTTTGTAATATATTTTTATTTTCACTATTAATGAAATAATAAGAATTATTAGAATATACAATTTGAAAAAAATTCTAACATTCCATTTCTCCTATAGAGATAATCCTTCCATATTCAAATATTTTAATAAAACATGTATAATTATTGAAAATTACATCTTTTCACTCATTAAAAAATTGATTTACACTTAAAATATTGCGATTGAGTCTTCTATAAAATAACACCTCCCATGAATTCAAACTATTAGGTTCTATAAAAACATATCCAATTAATTTGATTATTAATCATATTTTGTTTCTTAAGGTCATAACACCATTAACATGATATTAAAAAATGTCCATGATCCTAGTATCTCCTATCATGTGTGTGAAGAATAAACTATTGAGAATTATAGATTTTTTCCTTTTTCTATCTTTTAAGGAAACCTTCATAATTAGTGAATTTTCTTCCTTATCTCTGTATTGAATATTTATAACTTAGAAAATATATTGTTATTGACCTAGAATCATGGAAAAAAAATTCCTTAACATAATGGAATTTATTATCACAACTTCAACATATTTATTTTATACATTTAAACTTATTTTAAACAGGAATCAATTGATAATTTTCATTCTTTGATTTCCTTTTAACTAGTTTTTTATTATATTTTATGAGTGTTATACCTTAAAATATATCCTTATATGATTAAATGGGAGATATATTTTATAGACAAAACATAGTCTTTATGTCTATAGTCTTCACAACACCAACAATATCCTCTGAAGGTTACTCTCCTAGGTAATTGTTGATTTTCCACCGAAAATGTTCTTCATTTTTTATCACAAGAATAGGTATATTTTGAATAGATTTTGGATAAACATGTTTCTTCAGGTTTATCTCTATTATTTTAATTTTATTAGACCTTTTATGAGGGTTTCATTTAACCCATGTTTTTCAAGAATTTCCTATAGAACCTACACTATTTGGTTGATTTTTTTTTTAATTTTAAAATTTAACTGGTCTAGAAATTACCTGGTAATCCATATGATTATTTTTAGTGGATGAATAATCCTTTAAATTTTCATGTTTTTCAAAGTCAATATTTATTTTCCTAAGAGTCTTATCAACTCTAAGAAATATTGTTTTGGTCTTCTCATGTTATACCTTTAGAGAAGAAATATTCTTCTCATATTATTGTAAAATTTTATCTTTCTCATACATTTTCAAATTGAGGAGTATAATTTATTCAATTGATTCATTTTATTTTCAAAGAAACTCATCTTAAACATTATTTATCATGTAATTTTTTTATTGAGGCATTTAGTTTCCTTATTCATCTTGGTGTTATTTTTAATACAAACATAAATTTCTATCTTCAACATTTGAATCATGTATATATCAATTTACACTTTTTCTATACTACTGGAGTTATTTATATCTTCTTTAACATTCACTATAAAGTTAGTTTCTTTTCTAGTACTTTTAATTTCCCAAGAGTATTCTCATTACTCTCATCATAACCATATGAATCATTTGAAGGTTTATCTTACATTTACTTGATCTTTAATTGATTCATGGATTTAAAATCCATTTTTTATTTATATTTCTTCTTGAAAATAAGAAACTTTCTAATATCATAGTTTAAGAGAATATTGTGTTTCTTATCAATGGATATGTGATGAATCACTTCCAAATAAGGGAAATTTAGGTCAAATAGATCTGGAAAGATCCTAATTAATTTTTTAACCACATTTGAATCATCAACATTATTCTTGAATCCACTAATATAGATTACTATCTCTGTTACTCTAGTGAAATAGTCATCGATATTGTCCTCTTCATCCATTCTGACATCTTCAAAAAAATTCTCAATATTTTCATTTTTTCATTTTTTATCATGATTTTCCCTTATATAATGACCCAAACATTTCATACATAGATATCAAATCATAATAAATGAGTATTCATGACATAACATAATGATCCATGCTAAATCATATGGGTCTAGTTCCTTTTGAAACATGAACACATAAACAACTGGTTCATAAATGATCTATATAATCTCTCACTAAGTTCTTCATAACAAGAACCTTTCTTAGACATATAATTCCTAAAACAATTATTCATAACCTGGGGAAAGGAAACATAATACAAGGTGAGATCAAATCCTCAGTAAGGTTAAACAAGGTAGATATCAATGATCACATAAGCATAACATGAAAATAAGGGTATGAAAACATAAGCTTAACATTTGAAATCCACACCCTTTATATCATAGATCATAATCTTGATTCATGGAATAAATCTTGATAGTTCATAAGATATTAATCATAAATAACTAAAGAACATGATCCATGAGAGAATAAAATTGGTATATGACCTAGAATATTAGCGTACACCAAATATTATAACTTTGTGAATATGTATAAATGGAAATATGTTACCTCATTAAGTTTAGGATGTGAAATCAGGACCTTGAATAAACTTATGGACATGAAACCAGTTCTATGCATGATCTTATGAACATAAAAGACATGACCATGCATAAAAATATGGACATGAAAACCAGGTCAATGCATTATCTTATGGACATGAAATACATGTCAACATATAAACTTATGGAAATGATAACCAGGTACATGCATAAACGTATTGACATCAAAACTAGGTCCACACATAAAATTATTTACCTCATCTGTTATCAACATTTATCTAATTAATTAGAAGGAGATATAGGCCCCACCAATCACATAATGAAAACCATACATATGCATTCCGAAATATCATAAAACATTCATCATCTTAGAACCCATGAAAAGAAATATATTTCATAAACATTGCATCATAGACCTATGGAAATGAGAATGTGATTCATAAACATCTTTTTATCATAACCATAAACCATCTAGATAAATAATAAGGATAGTATACTTGGTTTATAACCCCATTAAATCTTAAGTAACATCCAAGGATGTCTATTGATGCCGAAATCCAGAGGAGTGGCACTTCGGGCGGATCAAAGAGCTCCTAATGAAGACGAGCGTAGAAAAGAAGATACTGGGGCCCGACATGTGGACGCGCACAATAATTGAAAATGCGTGCACAAGTAGCCCACGGTGTGCAAACCCTCACATACTGGCTGTTTCTACGGCACCCAAACCATGGCCCTCTGTGACCGGCAACTCTGACCTCGCTTCCATGCCGAAGGCATCGTCGACAAGGGGTTTGTACGCACAGGCCCCGTTCTGTGCCGAAGGCCCCGATGCCCCCTTTGCGCAGTTGGGCCCAGTTCCGTGCTGAAGGTTCTAGGGAGAGGCCGTTTGTGAGGATGTTGCTCCGGACCCCGCTTCTGCATCCAAGGCGTCTTCATAAGGGGGTTTTCGCACCCGGGACCAGTTCTGCACTGAAGATGACATCAAACGCCCATTTTTGCGGCCGACCCCATTTCCATGCCCGCGATGACGGTGAATTCTATTTCCACACCGGTCCCTTGTGTGTTGGTCCCTTGCGTGGCCCTCTGGGGATGCCAGATATAAAACAAACCACCTCCTCTCTCTTTAGGGACGGTTACCAAAGATGAAGGGACTCTCTACTATGCACAAACCCCGGCTTCCATGATTACATGAAAAACCATGGCCTTCAGGTAATGTTTGTTGCACGATAGGTTGGGGGAGCCTTCGAACGAGCCCTCAGATCCTCATAAATTTTCAAAGGTATTTGCGTGCAAGGGGCGCGTCTTGCGCGTGGCCCCCCTCTGGGAAAGGTGTTCTTGCACACCACCCATCTGACGTGCGTGCAAGCCTGCTTCTTGCATGCCTCTAGTCCAACTTTCACGCAAACCCCCTGTTTTCTGCGCAGTACCTCCATCTTGCATGCCCCAGGTCCCACTTTTGCGCCCGCCGTCCGGCTTGCTCTCCAACCCTTCCTTTTGCGCACATACTTCCTATTTTACCTCGGCCCATTCTCTAACATGTGTTCCATGTGCTTCCCTCACCTTGAGGCACCTTGTTCAAACCACTCTAATGTGTGACGCACCTGCGTCACACATTCATTCACCATGTGGCCCCTCAGGTTTTCATGGAGTAATTTCAAAGTCCCATGGACGATACTGCCCATTGTGTTGCTTCGCCTCATGCTTCTTTGCATCAGCATGCTAACGGATATTGCTTCTTCGTATAGCCACGCTAATGTGGACCCCCCAATGGTTTGCTCCAAAACACCCCCTAGACACGGCGTTTCCTGTCCCTTCTCTTCCCCAAGTTTTAGAGGGTACCAGTTATGTAAGTACTAGGGGTGAAGAGAGAACCCGCATCATCTGAGCTGCAGGACGTTAAACTGCCAAGCACTGTCATCCTCAGCACATGACGTTAAACTGTGACCTTGCCCCGTGCCTCGCACATGGGATCTACCCACCTTGGACATTATTCATGCCCACTAGTCTCCTCGGGGGTGAGATCATTCCTCACATGGAATGAGGTCCTCTTTATCGGAGCGACGTCTGTCCATGGGGAAAGTGAAACTATCTCGGTGTAAGACCATATATTTTCTTGTAGAAGGTAGCATCCCTACTCCTCCTTTCTTCTTCAGTCCTAAGGACCAGAGAGGGGGAGGGGGATGGATGCTGGACCCCTCCTTTCTTCAGTGCCAAATCCCTCTCCCACTAGGCTTTTTCACCACTAGGCCTCCATCCTGGAGTAATTCCCAATTTCTCTAGCCTGCTAACCACGCATAATCCCCAGTTTCCTCTTTGGGCCACTAACTATGTGTAATCCCCAATTCAACTCCCATGGACACACCTTTCACGGCGTGATCATCAGGTATCAGCTACCTCTTTTTTCTCACACTGATCATGACTCATGTGGGATTAGAGCAAGCACCGACCATGACATCTTCCTTGGGCAGCCTAGAGTGTAAGCCCCATGCCACCATCTGAACTACATGGACTTTGATCCACGCCAAGGAAGGGTACGTAGGAAACCTCCCTGAGGTTCAATCCCACCACCATCCATTGGTCCTGACCATCTTCATGTTGGTGAACTAAGCCCCTATAACCTAATCTACGTGGTCTTTGATACTTGCTAAGGCATGGTATATAGGAAGCCTCAATGAGGTTCAAGAACACCACCCATTGGTCGCTCCGACCACATTCACATTGGTTCATCAACACCTCAGGCTACCTCAGAGCGTAACCCCCAAATGCCCCCTATAACCCGAATTAAGAGGTCTTTGATCCTTGCCAAGGAAAGGTACGTAGGAAGCCTTCGTGAGGTTCAAGCCCAACATATGGTTGTTTCGACCCCCTCCACATCAGTTCGCCCCTGTCCTGCATGACATTAAACTGTGAACCCCAATCAGAAGTAAGCCATTATTTCCCCAGTCAGTGTTAAGCCGTTGTACACCAAGCCCCATCCAAACTATGAGGAATTTGATCTTTTCCAAGGCAAGGTACGTAGGAAGACTTCATTATTTTCAAGCCCACCATCCACCTGGACCCCAGGTCCTTATTCACATCGGTTCACCGACTCCTGCCCCACACAACATGAACTACGTGGCCTTTGATTCCCTGCCATAGTGATATGTAGGAAGCCTCCATGAGGTTCAAGCCTAACAACCATTGGTCCCGACCATCCTTCACATTGGTTTCCACACCCTAAAATACATGGTCTTTGATCCTTGCCAAGGAAGGGTATGTAGGAAGCCTCCCTGAGGTTCAAGACCACCATCCACAGGTCTTCTTGACCATATTCACGACGGTTCACCCCCATCCAGCTGTAAGACTTTGCGAACCCATCCAGTGGCAAGCCGTTGGGACCTCAATCAGCGGTAATCCATTATGATCCTATTCAATGGTAAGTCGTCAACATTCTTATCCAGTAGTAAGTCGTTGCGACCCCATCCAATGGTAAGACGTTGAAAACCCCAATCGGTGGTAAGCCGTCATCAGATGAACTAAGTAGAATTTTATTTCCTGCCATAGGGATATGTAGGAATCCTCTTCGAGGATCAAGCCCAAAACCATCACCATCATCATGGTGGTTCCATCCCATTCACCATCCTCTTCATTCAACTGCTCCATCATCCATAATTATTCTTACCCAGGCCTCCACAACCTTTTCAAATCATGCCATATTATTCACCATTCCCCTCAATAGTAATAGGGAGGTAAACCATGTGTTGGCCCCAACATTAGTGTTCCCTCCGAGGGTTGCACTCATCTGATCCAATCTAATTAGTGTTCTGATTAGTCTGATCCATATCCACTGGACGTTAAACTTGCAGCATACCCTGTGTTAAACATGAGAAGCCGAGTAAAACCTCAGATACATGCCCATGGAATATGATTCCCTGCGTTTGATGTGGGATTCCTCAGGCTTCCACGCCCTCGAGAAGACCTATATTAAGGGGAACAAAAACCCGGACGCGCCAGTGTCCCAGCATCCAGACATGCCAGTGATGCCCAACGTGACTACTCCACTGACCTAAGGTTTCTACCCTGACTGGACCCCTTGGAATGTCCCAACTGATGTAGTATAATTAACTGGTGTCCATGAAGATATGGTGCTTGGAAGAGTTTCACGAACAACGTATTAAATCTATAAGGGAGACTCGGACTAGGTGATGAGTTCTGAGGAGGAATCCAAGGAAGGGAGGAATGAAATCCCATCATCTTGTTTCGATCAAGGAGAAAATGTCCCTAAAAAAGTGATGGATTCCTCCCGTCTTTAGAAAGAGGGAATATGGGGAAACAGCTACGCATCCTCCACAGAGGAATGCGCGTGACCCAGTGAATGCATCGAAAATAGAAAAGGTGAACCCGACGTGAAGTTCTTATCCTCAAAATGGAGATTAGTAGCACTCAAGGCATTAATGGATTAGTGTGTCACCAGATCTAGTTATCCTACACTGGGTCCTGCTAAGCAAATAGCGGTCCTGGCATGAAACTCACCAGAAGTTGGGGTAGTAGAACGTTGGACATTCCATTCTATGACATTGTCAGCATGGATCCCTCTTACTAGCCATGGAAGACGGGATGGAATTGGGGCATTGGTCGTTGATTCCTTTTTTCTTTTGGCACAGAAAAGTTAATCTCCAAGCTTTAAGGAATTAAGTTTCTGCTCCAGGGACGCGATCACCGCCCGCCCATCGACGTAGGGGCTGGGGCAGCGCCAACACAACCATTCCACATGGCTTCACCTCTTCCACGACGACCTCTACATCTAGAACATGGGACACCCATTCCCCCTATCCTAATATGAGGTCATTAAATGGAGGGTAATCAATGAACTCATGTGCCTTTACAAGTAGGAGGGTATAATCTCGACTCAGGATATGGCCTGCCTGGATCTGGAGGCGTCTGCGACTCATCGCCAACACCACCCTAAGGGCATGCAGGGAGCTGTTTCTCTCCATGTCGACATATAACCGTTTCAAGAGCCTATCCCTGAAATTCTTCAATGATTACCTTCCCTACGCAGATGAGGTAGTTGAGGTCTGGGCCAACCTGATTAGAGTGTTATTCCAGGGGCTCCTAGCAAGGACTCCCACCCGGCCGCGTCAGTGCCACTACCCAGTCTTGAGGGATGAGGAGAAGGTAAGCCACGTACCTGCACCACCAGCTCCGGTTCGTTCGACCCAACGCCAGTGTCATGAGTCAACGCCGGAAGCTACTGTGTCCCGAGCCACCACCAACGCATATCATCAGTTCCTTGCATACAATGACCAGGGGTACTTATATGCCTGACCAGGATCGAGGCCCCAACTTCCCCCTGGGAAGGCTGGTTCGACACTCTTGGTTTCCGACACAAGCATTGGTATCCGCGAGATAACCCATAGCGATGCCACCCAGTACGGAGGTCCTCCCCGTACCACTGCCACAAAGAGCGTGGGCCTTCTCCACTTCAAGGCTCGGCATGGAGGTCCTCCCTGTGCCACCCTCAATTCAAATGAGGTTCTTCCCCGCTATGGTGATAATCGGTATAGAAGCCTCTCCCGTGCCCATTACACTGGGTATGGTGTCATTTCTCATGCCCCCGACCACCGGTGTAAGGATATTGCACGTCTGGTCTCTCCTCAACATGAGGGTCCTCCCCGCGTCCTCTTAGCAGCTGGCAAAAGTGTTCCTCACCTCATCAACTAGAGGGGTGAAGGCCAACCTCGCTCCACCCGCACCCAACACAGAGGTCCTACTAGTGTTCAACTAGACCAGTACAAGGACCCTCCTTATACTAAGGTCTCTAGGGAAAATAAGCATGGAGGTCCTCCCCATGATTCTACCAGTTGCAGCGGAGGTCTTGACCACTCCAGTGCTACCCATGGATGTCCTCCCCATGTCCCCTTTAACATTTTTCCTGGTGCTCCTCGCACTCCGGCTTTCTCGGGTGGAAACCCTCTCCACCCCAGCACCAGTGCGGCCGAAGTACCACGTGTAAGAAATCTACCTTATCCTGAAGATCCATCAAGGGGCAGGAAGGTGGGTCATTGCCACCATAAGAAGAATTCTGGGAAGGTCAGGAAAAAGATCAAACCGGTCCTCTTTTCAGACTCCAAGGTGGAGTGCAACTTAGTGTGGGAACCCTCCTCTCACTCATACAAGTCAAGGGTCGGGGCAGGGACGAGGCACATCATCTTAGTACTCTCGGAATGCGAGGTCCATAGGATTCACACCTCCCTCCACATTTATATTTAGGAGGATGAAAATTTGGCAACCCTATAGGTTACATTCATGCAATCACCACAGTTGTCACCAGTATTACTCTCTACCTCAATAAGAAATAATAAAGAACTATTCTGGGGACTTATTGTGGGCGAGTAGCAGCGCGACCTATCGCCAGTAGCCTTAGCCCCTGAGCCAGAAACTGCGGCCGTCAGCCCGTCTTATTGCGACATGGAATCCAATTCATTACACTCTTCAGAGGACGACCCAAGATTCAGCGGCCAGTCAACCCGTTCTCCATACTCTCCACCGTCCAGACTACCGTCCAAGAAGTCTGCCTCAGTACTACTACCGGTTCCTCAACCACCCCCAGTTGACGAATGGGGAAATCAAGGGACAGACCCTGAATCTGAGCTGAGGAGATTATGGAACATCATCGTAGCGGACCCCTTCCCTGTGAAATTCTGGCCTATAGTAGCACTAAATTTCTGCATACCAGAAGCCCTCACCTCGAAGGATGTTGAGTGTTTCCGCCACACCCTCTGGGCGACGCATTTTAGTCTACGTCATCAGCGAGTGGTTTATCCCAAGATCCAAGCACATTTCAAAGACATCAGCGAGCAATGCTGTTTGGTTTATTTGGCCACACTCCCTGTGGCCTAGCACCCCAAGTCACCAGGTTTCCGTGAGGCCCTCCAGCAGCAATGCATTCATAGTATCAAAGTACTCCACAAAATTATCAAGGGGGATACCCCCACATGAAAATATGTGGCTGGGAGAAGTATACTTCCCTCCTCTTCAGTCCTATCTGATGGTAGCCCGACTCTCTAGGCGATATCGAGGACATGCCCCTCGGAAGGTTCACGGTCAACATGGCCGACATAGTGGATGAGGAGGACGAGCTGAAGCTTCTCAATAGAGACTTACCCCTCGAGGGTGTGCCACCACTATTGGACCCATCGAGAAGGATTAATAATCTGCAGAGGAACCTACTTGGTCTCCCTACACCCACCGAGGCATTAGAACTTAGTAGGAATTCTGGTAAGGGAAAAGAGAACGTCAGAGCTGCCAAACACTCCGACCCATCCGCATCACTATAGAAGATGGAGGTTGACCGTAAGAATACCATGTTACGCCAACAACTTTCTGAGTAGAAGAAGTTGTTCGATGACCTCCTGGATGAATGCACCATGGAGAAACACCTCAACTACGAAAATCCTAGGCCAGCACAATAGGGGTAGGAACAACTTCCCCTCGACGAGTTTCCCCCAGGAAACCTTGATCATACTGCTCCTGTAGATAGGGTTGAAGCGGGAGCTCATAGCAAGAGAGCGCGGTATGTCTTTCCAAACCCTCCAGAATGGCACAACAATCCAAGGAACCCAGCTCAAGTTCCCCCAGCTTCCCTGCAGGTCACCCCACCAGCTACTCCACGAGAAACTGATTTGCCTTACCATATTGAAGAACCCTCCAACGCATTCATGGTTAGGGATCTACGTCAAAACAGGGAACCCCACCCAGATGATCCAATGGTGGCACTCATTGCTCCCCTTGATGCATTAAAAACTCTATAGGTGGCAATACCACCTGATGGAAAGTCATATCTGGCATGGGTGGATGATATGTCGGCACCTCTGGGTTTTAGGAATCCCACCGTCTCCCCCTTTAACGGGATGAGGGACCCATTGCAGCACCTAGACCACTTCAACTTAAGGTGTGGGCCCATGTTAGGTACTCCAGCGCAGTAGGAGGATTCCAAGATCTGCTGTTTTCTTCAGACATTAGAGGGGCCAACATTCGTCTGGTACAACCAGCTCCCCGTAAGATCCGTAACTAGTTGGGAGGACCTTCACAGGAAATTCCTCTACCATTTCAGCTCCACCACGCAGAAAACCAGCATTGTAGACCTCTTCAAATGCAAAAAAGGCCTGATGAGTGTGTCACAGACTTTATCTCCTGGTGGATAGAGATTACATACTCCCTTGACATGCCACTGACTCAGGATAAATTACTGAAGATGTGCGTAGGGAACATCAAGACAGAACTGGTTCCCTCTCTGATCACCCAGAACTACCCAGGAGGGTTTCAAGACTTCTCCAATAAGGCCCAGTGCCTAGAGGAAGCTCTGTAACAGGCTGGACAGACACGTACATTGCCTCCTGCTATTCCCACAAGAAGGGCTATCAGATCCGAGCCCATCACGGTGGCCCAAATAGAGTCCCCCAAATAACCGGAGTTATTATCAGTGGAACCGTCTCTTCAACCTCGTAGAGGCCCCCCACCACAGGAACAACCTCCATCCTAGCAGCATCCAGCCCAGAATTGGTAGGTGCCCCCGCGTAATGTGCCACCACCGCTGAGGCGGGACAATCAGGGTCCACCTTCTCGATAGGCTCCTCCAGCTCCCCATTAGGGACAAGACCTAAGGGACCA
Organism: Viscum album; assembly: GCA_963277665.1. Classification (NCBI taxonomy): domain Eukaryota; kingdom Viridiplantae; phylum Streptophyta; class Magnoliopsida; order Santalales; family Viscaceae; genus Viscum; species Viscum album. The sequence goes on along the minus strand of OY728152.1, from coordinate 990,724,021 downwards.
CTTCCTAGATAGAAGAAACTGTACCTACTCATTAAATGAGAATCAGGTTCCCGACTATTTTAGAAGTTCCTTGGAACAAGGGATCATGTGTTTTCCTGAGTGTAGAAGGCCAGAGGAGGCGAACCTCACTGATTGCCCCAACTACTGCCCCCATCACTGAATCCTGGGGCACACCCTCAATAAGTGCTATGTGTTTAAATACTGGCTTCCAAACCAGGTCGATAGCAACATAGTCAGGCTGGGCCCAGCCCCAGCACAAGGGGCGTGTGTCTTCGTAAGGCTGGATATCGAAAGTGACGACAAAGGTGAGTGGAAGCAGGTTTCCAACCAAGGGTACCAAAAGTATGATTACTAGATGGATCGAAAAATGGTTTCCCATGCCCATGGTATCATCCGTGCGTTCCTAAATCATCTGGAGGCTTCAGAAGCCACAACCACTACTTCTACATCATCATCTAAGCCGACCTCTTCCTAGAAGAGAAAGCATCGACGATGCAAGGGAAAGCAACGTGCCCCACCAATGCCATCGTCATCCCACACTCTTAGTGACTTCATGCCCCATGAGATGGGGATTCCTCCCATAATCCACCCAGTAGTGGATTATTCTTCAAGTGATAGACAAGGGTATGCTTCGGTCAACACCATGGAGTTGGTAAACCCCTACTTAACTCCCGACAATGGGGAGCACCCGGTGGACCTCCCCAACGTCCCCATATGACACCAACATTGGAAGAGTCACAACCATATGGGTCATTGAGGCACATCAGTTGGCACCTCTAGCCATGCCGTGCATGCCACTGAGACCAGACAATAGGATCAATGTAGAGCTCAGCATGCACAACCTTTTCATCCGGTGTCGTCGGGCCAACCTCCACCACCGTTTGTGCAACTGGAGCAGGCAGAGCTACCTCAACCATACCATGACTAGCCTCACCCTGATATAGGATGATCTTAGTTGTCTGGTCCTCATCTAGCAGCTACTCTCTGGGCTTTGACTAGTGAACTGTAGGACATTCCCAGCACTAGCTAGCCACCGGTCCAGCTGGCTGGGCCCACCGTGCCTCCTATCACAGAGCAGCCTCCTACAAGAAGAAATCCGTGCCTGGTGCGGAAATATGATTTCCTCATGCACCTTGCCAGCATCCCAATGATACTTTCCATCCTTGAGTCCCTACACTTGTCTTCAGATATGCGTGAGGCCCTCACTGAGGCTTTAAAAAGCCCCCTTCAGTTTGAGATGGAGGTAGTAGCTGTAGAAGCCTTTCATTTTAAAGCGGTCAAGAATGATGAATGTCAGGCCATCATTTAGTTCTCTAGAGAAGATGAAGGCTCTCCCATACTGGGGCACATCCGACCACTGTACATCAATGGCCAATTTAACGGTGTGGAGGTTCGCTGCTGTCTTGTTGACACCGGCTCCGGGATTAACCTTATCCCGACACAGACACTGCGGAAGTTGGGGTTATCCGAAGATGACCTAACTCCCTCTGACTTAAGAATCTAGGGATATGACATAATAGAGCAGACCCCAGTCAGTAAGATCCATCTGAAGACCCAGTTCAGTGGCCTAGTTTCCAGCACCAAGTTTATGGTTGTCTCCTAGGACACCGCATACAATGCATTGATGGTAAGACCATGGCTCCACCTGCACGCGGAGGTCCCCTTATCGTATCACCAATGCCTCAAGTACTCCCTTAATGGTCCAGTAGGTGTACTTTAAGGTGATTTATCTCCTTTAATATCTTGTGAAGACCGCTAACTGGATTCCATCTATTACAAGAGCAAAGATAACCAGATTTAGGCCAGTGAGGTTGAACCCGTCACAGTTGCAACTGACCCCTGGGCAGGTCTGGAAGACACCTATGCCTTCCCGATCCATCGATTGGAGGCCACAACCCACAACATGGGGAAATGTTTAGTTGTCTCTGGTACAAGAGGGAATCATATTACCAAGTCTAAGCAGTGATAGAAAATCCACTTGTACTCCTACAAAAATCAGGCTCAGGTGATCCCAGAGCCTCCTACCCCCATAATGTATCGGGATATCCACCCCATGGAAATAGAAGTACGTCATACGTGTCTATTTTTCTGGGCTGGAATTAATTGGATCAAGCCAACATGCCAATATTGCTTTGATATAATCAAGCGTGTCCCCTTGGGCCGAAGACAAGATGGGATCGGGTTGACAACCTTCATTGCTATGGTCTCGGCAGTACCAAAATCTCCCAATGTAGTGACCACTTCTACTCAGGCTGGTACCAGCCTCCCATCAGGATCCTCTGACCCAAAGGAAGCTCCTCCCACTGGGGATCCCTCCGTAATTGAAGAAGAGGATCTGGAGGACGCTCCCCCTACCTTTGAATATGGCGTCTCTGCTACGGTTGATGAACTAGTACATGTGAACCTCAGTAGCGAGGTGGACCCAAGACCCACATTGATCTGTGTCGCCATGCCTCTTGAGGAGCAGAAGTAATACATAGACTTCCTAAAACAACACCATGACGTGTTTTCCTAGAGTTAAAATGATATGCCTGGACTAGATCCTTAGGTAGCCGTCCACCGCCTTCATCTCTCGAAAAATCATCGCGGGTTCAAGCAGCCTCGTAGGAAGATTCACCCTTCTCATGGTGATATAGTTGAGGCTGAAGTTGACAAGCTCATCAAAGCCAACTTCATCAAGGAGGTCTAGTACCCCAAGTGGCTAGCCAAAATTGTGCCAGTCATGAAGAAGAACAGACAAATCAGAGTCTGCATCGACTTCTGAGATCTCAACCGTCACTGTCTGAAGGATGATTTCCCCTTTCTGTGACAGAATTCTTAATCGACACTATAACAGGGTTCCAAGAGCTCTTCTTCATGGATGGTTACTCCAGATACAACCAGATCTGAATGGCCCCCGAGTATGAGGGGTCCACAGCTTTCAGGGCACCCCATGGTACTTTCTGTTACCAGGTTATACCGTTCGGCTTAAAGAATGAAGGTGCCACCTATCAGCGGGCCATGCACCACATATTCAATCCAATCCTCAAGAAATTGGTGGAATTCTATGTGGACGATCTGGTGGTCAAATATCGCCAATGTCAGGACCATCTCAAGGACCTTGAGAAAGTGTTTGGCTTCCTCCGTTCCCGCCACCTAAGGATGAACCCGTTGAAGTGTGCCTTTGGGGTCACCTCTGGGAAGTTCCTTGGATTTGTTGTCAGGTACCAGGGCATCGAGATCGACCCAGAGAAGGTCAAGGCCATCATCCAGATGCCTCCCCTGAGCAATATTCGAGAGCTTTGAGGTTTCCAAGGACACTTTTCCTACATACACCGATTCATCGCGAATCTGGCCGGCAAGTGTATGCCATTTTCTCGACTCATGAAGAAAGGCTCCTCTTACAAATGGGATGAAGAGTGCCAGATGACGTTTGATGAAATCAAGAAGTACCTGCTCTATCCTCCAGTCTGGATTCCACCCATCTCCGAAAAACCACCGATCCTATACGTGACTGCCCTGGAATGATCTCTTAGAACCCTTTTGGACTAGAAAAAAATAAGGGGATGGAAAATAGACTCTACTACCTCAGCCGCATGCTCCTCAATACCAAGACCAGATACCCCCCCATCGAAAAGAGCTTCCTTGTGCTAGTATTCATAGTACACAAATTTTGACACTACTTGCAACACCATAAGGTACATCCGGTGTCTCGAGTAGACCTGTTGAAGTACATTCTGAACTGCCCCATGTTTACTGGTCGTCTGGCATTGTGGGAAGTAATCCTCTAGTAGTTTGACATCAGGTTCATGCCTCATAAGGCTATCAAGGGAAAATCATTTGAAGATTTTCTAACTGCCCATCCAACCCCCATAGACCAGTCCCTGGACCTGGATTTTCCCGAAGAGGGAATCTTGGTAGATCATGCCATCCCATGTTGGTAGATGCACATTGATGGTGCTTCTCGGAGCCCCACCGGTAGGAGGCTCACTGTTCCCAAGCTCGATAGGGTAGGCCTGGGTATTGTCTTTATTACCCCAGTGCAAGCCATCCTGCCATACTCCTTCCTGTTGTCGGAAGGTTGCACCAACAATGAAGTAGAGTATCAGGCTCTCATTACTGGCCTCGAGATGGCCCTCAAGATTGATGTGCCCCATTTTCTTTTGAAAGGGGATCCTGAAATAGTCATCAAGTAAATCAATGGTGACTACATCATCATAAATCTGGAGGTTGTACCCTTTTTGGAGTGCACCCTTCGGCTAATGGCCCAATTTCCATCTCAGTCGGAAGTTACTCATGTACCTCGATCTCAGAACAGTCGAGAGGATGCCCTGGTTGGCCTGGCTACATCACTTGCAGAACCCAAGTTGGACGATTTTATTATACACATGGAACATTAGAGAGTCATTTCTCTCATCACCACAGATGATGACGACGACCTGCCACTAATCCATCTTGCTGTTGGAGCCTCCACGTCAGGACCCCCAGGTTCCTTAGATGCAGTGGTTGAAGTGAATCCTGACTGGAGAGCCCCCATTTTTGAGTATCTCCAAAATGGTTACCTCCCAGCTGATTGGGCCGATCACGAGTGAATCCAATGTCACGTGCTATATTTTACCCTCGAGAGTGGTCCCAGTCTTGATCAGATCCTCTAAAAGTGCAGGTTTGATGGTGTTTTCTGTTGCATCCAAGGAGTTGATATTTCTCATGTCATGCAGGAGGTTCATGCTGGTTCCTGTGGTGCTCACCAAACTGGGCCAAAGCTGTCCCATCAGATCTAGAGACTGGGGTACTTCTGGCCCTCCATGATCTATGATTTCATCGAGTTCTCCAAGAGATTTCATACGTGAAAAAATCATGATAATTTCATGAATTGGCCACCAGAACATCTCCACTACACCAAGTAATCTTGGAAATTTGCGATGTGGGGACTCGATGTCGTGGGACCATATCCACTGGCGATATCTCTTCAGTTCAGGTTCATCCTGACCACCACATATTTCTTTTCCAAGTGGGAAGAGGTAGTTCCGCTCAAGGAGGTCAAGGCCCATTCTATCATTGACTTCATGAGCTCCAATATCATCTACCAGTTTGGAGTCCCTCACACCATCCTCACTAATAACGACACCAACTTTCAAGAAACCGAGCTAAAGAAATTGTACACTAAGTACAACATTCGTTCTAACCGTACCTCCTGCTACCACACGCAAGAAAATGGAGAGATTGAGGCGTTAAACAAAACCCTATCTAACATTCTGTAGAAAATGGTTGGTCAGAATAAGAAGAGTTGGCCAAAAAATCTCCCCAATTATCTCTGGGATTATCAGACGATGGATCGTAATTCCACCCATGTGACCCCATATTCCCTGGTGTACAGAGCTGAGGCCGTCCTACCTATCGAGATCCAGTTGCCTTCATTATGCACAATGGTCTATGACCAGCAGGCACCAGATAAGGTAGTCGAAATTCGTATGGCAGAATTGGAAGCACTTGACGAGAATAGGCTTTCTGCCCTGCACAATCTAGAAAGACATCAGAACAAGATAGCTAGAGCCTTCAACAAGAAGGTTTGCCTCCTCTCTTTCCTATAAGGTGACTTGGTATTGGCCCTCCGGGAGTCAATGATCCCTAGCAGGAAACCACCCAAGTTGGATCCCAAATGGGAAGGACCTTTCATAATCCACAGGGTTTACCCCAATGGATCATACTCCCTGGTGACCATGGATGGTGAGCGTATAAATCCTCCCACCAATGCCAAGTTTCTTAAGCAATACTTTTCCTGAGGCAGATGGTCCATCATGACATTAAACTGTTCAGTCCTACATGAATTTAAACTTTGCATCGTCCTGCATGACGTTAAGAAACATCTTAATAACTATGTACGACTTGATTTCCATCCTCACGAGATATTTAAGAATGCTCAGATGCCTCGTCTTGAGTCCATCCCAGCTCCCTATTTGACTATCTCCTCCTATCCATAGTTCTTTTGGAGGATCTCACATGGCATCATGTAGGATTCTTCGGCCCCACCCATGTCAGGGTTATGATGATTGTACCATGTTCCCTCCTTAGTTATTATAATCCTCCCACTTCATCCCATATGATGTTAAATTGCTCCCCTAGAACTACGTGTGGCTTGATTCCCATACGAATGGGATACGTAGGAATTCTCATGCGTTTTTTCTTGAGCCCAGACCCAAACTCTTCTCTTTGACTACCCCCTAGGTATAGTTATCTCGGAGGATCCTTTCATGATATGGTGTAGGCTTCCTTATCCCCACTCATGCCAAGATTATAACGGTCGCACCATATGCCCACTCCCCGTTCTTCTATCCTCCCACATCCTCACTACAAGATGTTAAACAACATGCACTTAAAGAACTACATGTGGATTGATCCCCATCCTCATGGGATATGTAAGAACATCTGCAAATTTCATCTATTGGACTAGACCAAATGTCAGAATCTCTCCTCGGGTTAAGACATATGGTGTGGTGCAGGATTTTTCCCCAATTCACATCGATCTCATCTCGATTACACCATACATCCCACTCCTCGGAGGTGTTCGCCTCTTTCACAGATGGGTATAACTATGCTTCACCCACTTCTTTGATTGGGACTCCATCATATTTTCCATCAAGAAGGTCCCCTGAATGGCAGGGATGATAGACCCATGGGATCTCCTACCCCTTCAGGCCAACACCCTCGAGGATGCTGAGAAACAAATTGATACAAGTCTTGCATTGCGAATATGGTCAGCGGTCATTTCTCATTTGTTGTTCCCAATCTAGGTCACTATAGGGATTCTGTGCTTTGAACAAGTTCAACAACTATCCTTTTTCATTAGAGACACCCCACGATGTCCCAAACATTGAGTGTAGTTGTCCATTCTTCCCCGTTGTATCTCCAAGTGATGAACTCCCTTCGGGAGATGCTAGCTATTAGACCCATATATGGCAGGGAGAGATGAGTCCAGCTCCTTGTTTCCCAAATCGAGCACTGCACACATGGGATTAGGAGATCTGTTGAGGCGGTAACCGCACAAGAGGTCGTATGACTACCATCAGTCAAGGCACCCTGCCTCAGGCCCCTTGGCCTACTCAGGCCCCTTGGCCTTTTCCGAACCCTGGACCAAGTTCTCATTTAGGGTTGTGTGGTGTGGAGTGAACTTATGTACTCATTCATGTTGGGCTATTTCTCCCTGACACACATATCCCCTTAAGATATCCCTCTCTTCATTCATCGTCCATACCGTGAGAACAAGCCCTTCCGTGATTTGTGTGCCCAGTTTTAGGCCATAGGCCCAAGTCTTATCTCATATAGGATTGTACGGTGTGGTATGGGATTATGTCCTCATTCACGTTTGGTTACTCACCGCGTCATACAACTCCTTTGGTTGGGTTATCTTACACCTTTCTTCATCCTCACTACAAGATGTTAAACTAAGAATTGACCAAGCCTTCCCATCCGAGGCCCAGCCTCAGGACCCTTGACCTTTTTAGGCCCCCAGCCTAAGTTCCTATTTAGGTTTGTATGGTGTGGTATGGGATTATGTTCTCATTCACAACGGGTTACTCGTCATGCTGTACACCCTCCCTCGTTGGGGTATCTTACCCCTATGTGCGTCATTTCTAGAACTATGTGTGGCTTGATTCCCATCCTCATGGGATACGTAGGACCGCTCTAGCATCTAATCCTCAGTTCCATCCTAATCTTGGACTCTTGGACTACATCTCCCAGAGAGAGGAATATATGGTGTGGTATGGGATTATGTTCTCACTCACGTCAGGTGTTGTAGCAACAACGCCCTGTACCTCCTTCTCTTGAGAGTTTTCCATCCACTTGTTCCATAATCATCCCTTTCGAATCGGTGACCCTCTAGTTAGCCCCCCTAACCCACATTGGCGATTCACTAGTGTACCCTAGAGTACCTTGGTTCAACACCTAGAGTGTCAGATTCTACCTGGACATGCTTTCACCCATTCTTCAGGCTTCGTGTTCCCCTTCACTAGGGCTTCTGTCACCTTTCAAACCCAAAGGGACCCCTGAATGGAATGGATTCTAGGCCCAAGGTCCCTCCTACCATTACAGGCCAACATCCTCAAGGGTCTTGGTGGGGGCTCCTGAAGGAGGATGAGGAGGAAGAAGAAGAGGGCCAAGTCGAGGGTCTTGGTGGGGGCTCCTGAAGGCCTCTCTCCACCAAGACCCTCGACTTGGCCCTATTCTTCTTCTTCTTCTTCTTCCTCCTCCTCCTCCTCCTCCTCCTCCTCTTCTTCTTCTTCTTATTATTATTATTATTATTATTATTATTATTATTCTTCTCCTCCTCCTCCTCCTTCCTCCTCTACACTTTCATCCTCAGACGGTAGCCTCTCTAGATCCTGCGCTTGGCCAAGAATTACTTTCCCCAGGAGATACAGCTCTTCATATCTCCCCTAATGGCATGCATACATGTCCATGGCTGTTAGGTATGTGTGCCAATGATGAAAGTTTACCTTATCAAGTATCCGGATGCACCCTATGTCTGGTAGATCGAGATCGGTACACATCAACCTCCACCCTAACTCTTCGGCGACATGGACTACCGCAACGTTCTCCAAGAAGACCACCAAGAAGGGAATATAGAATTAGAAGACAACGTTAGGAGGTACCTGAGTTGCTTCCCTGGGAGGTCCCTAGTTGGACCCCGAGGCCGTGCATGAGACCACCCTTCCCTGGAGGGCAGAGGCGCACTTTCGGCCTGTGTTGCCCCTGCCGATTAAGTTCCAGCCTGTGCCATGCTATCCCCCCAACCTATTCTCTACCTCACTTCTGATGAAACACCTCGACGAACTTCCTTCTCTTTAGGCTATGCACTAGTTGACTTGATTTTCCGAACACATTTCCAAATAATCACCTTAGGGTACGTCCTTGTCCAGTGTTTAGTGTACTCTGTCGACAGTTCGACACTGACATCGATGGGGGGAAGAGTAAGGATTTTTCCCAGGACTTCCATCGTGAACATAAGCCATAGCTGGTGGAGAATTTAGGGATTATGATCTTTCTTTAACTCTGTGTAAACTTTCATGGGCATTCGTTGTATTCAACCAAACTGCCTGGAAAATATGGTCGGCACATAGGGTTCATAGAAGATTTTTCCGTCAATTCGGGCCACCAGCACGCCGCCCCGTATGATCTGCAGGTACTCCCTCTACTCTAGCGGACCCTACCCATCATCTAACATTTGGGAAATTGGGGTTCAGAATGGGTGGAAGTCAAAATGAGTGTGTCTACTGATCTTGAGCTTGACTCCGTCATCCCTGAGTGTTAATGGGCAGATCCCAGCGATGTTCAAGAGGGATGTTCACATACCCTTTTAAGGGGGAAAATGACATTTGGGAAGTCATACCTACCACATTGGGCTATGACCCAACCATGGAGGATCTATAATGGCCCGCATATCCTCCTGGGCATACTTCCCCTTGAAATGAATGCTCAGATACTGTATAGCCTAGCCAATACTGGTACCCCTAGGTTAACTTTGTTCTCTACTGCCATGATCATGACCATCACAAGCGTCCCCAAGTGGACTCCCATCCTCGTGTCCCTCACAGGTAATAACCAACTACTCAAAAAATACGGCGAGGAACCCGACATATCTCACATTTGTGTCTCGACCTTCATTGATGCCAAATCCCCATGATCGATATTCTCCCGTCTCTAAAATCTTCCAATATGATCTTTCCTTTCCCCTCTGAGATGTGTTCGGGCATTTCTTCCCTTGACCTGGAATTTTTATGGCAGTGTCCTAGGTCAGGAAGAAACTAAACCATCCTGAGTAGTATATGTCCTTTAGGATATGTTTTATTTTGAGTTCCTCTTTAGTGAGCTTCAGCAGGTGCCATGACAGAATCGGGGTGCGGGTCCTATCCCCCCATACATTCTCTGTCAGAAAGAACTCATCCTGATGATACCCCTCCAAGGGGATACCTCTGATACAGTGGACATCCCACAGACTAATTCCCACCTCCCCATGATGGAGGTGAAAAGTATCGGTATCAAGTGACCAGCGACTAAACAACTCTGTTACGAAGTCTTATTGTCGGTAGATGTGAAATTGAGACGTCTAAATGACCTCGAAAATCCCAATGGCCCATAGCTCTGGCCCAAATTCCACACATGTATGGTGTAACCAGTATGCCCATGACCATTCATTGGTGAAGTTGCCCTCAGATCTAAAATCCCACTCCTGCCAGCCTGTTGTCTCATCGGTAATGCTTCTTCTGAAAGTACTGGCATAAATAGTGGGATATTCCTTGGGAACGAGATCACTTCCTGCCACCATCCTGGTCTTCAGATTTAGGATGTAGATGGTTGTATTATGTGTCTCCCTAATAGGATGGCTATTTTTGGTAATGTGGAATTGTGGAAGACTATCTTTACGTATCACCCATGACCGCGGTGTGTCTGTCTCAAAACTTGGCATCAACACTACTTCCAGAAGACCGAAATTCCATAGCCGCAGGCCGCTGCTCAGGACGTAGTCCTTTTGAGCTTGTGTCAACATACCAAAAAGCATTTGATTGTCATAAATGACCCTCCTCGCACGAAGAACCTGAGGGTTTTCAATCATTTGGGTCCTCCTTGTTACAGCGACAATTTCCCTCTCGGCGTCGGTCTGATGAGCGGACATTTTTAAATCTTCGAAGGGGTCGGCATGAAAGATGGAGGCATCAGCACACAAAACTACGGTGGTGCGAAAGACGGTTGATAGGCACGAAAAAAATTCTGGATGGTGTGCAAAACCAGGATCCAATAGAGGAATCTTATGTACAGAAGAGGAAGTTTTTCGTGCACGAGAGAAAGCAAGCCTGTCACACAAAAAGAGTCAAAGTAGGGCCAAGGAGGGGGGGGGAGAGGCTATTTATAAAGCATGTCCATTGCTTCTGCACTCACATAGCTTGTTTGTGCGTGGAAGATGTGTTTTTGCATGCCACCAAGGATTTACTTTCTATTATTCAACGTACCCTCAGAATCCGACATTTGGGTTCCCTTTTAGCTTCAATTATGAGGGGGGGGGGGAATTTTTTGATGTTGAAATCCAGAGGAGTGGCACTTTAGGTAGATAAAAGAGCTCCTAATGAAGTCGGGGCATAGAAAAGGAGATCCCGGGGCCCGACGGGTAGACGCGTGAAAAAATTGAAAATGGGCGCAGGTAGCCTGCGGCGTGCAAACCCGCGCGCATCAGCTGTCACCACGACGTCCAAACCATAGCCCTATGTGACCGGCGGCTCTGGTCCCACATCTGCACTGAAGGAGTTGTCTACAAGGGGTTTGCACGCATGGGCCCTGTTCCACACTGAAGGTGCCGGGGAGCGGCCGTTTGCACGACTGCTGCTCCGACCCCCACTTCTGTGCCCAAGGCATCATCATAAGGGGATTTTTGCATGCGGGACTGGTTCTTCACCGAAGACAACGTCAAATGTCTGTTTTCATAGACGGCCCTATTTCTGCGCCCACGGCGATGGTGACTGCAGTTTCCACGCCGATCCCTTGCGTGCCAGTCCCTTGAGCGGCCCTCCAAGGATGCCAACTATAAAACAAACCATATCCCCTATCTTCAGGGATGGTTACTGAAGATGAAGTGACTCTCTGCTACACGCAAACCCCGTATTCCATTAATACGTGAAAAACCATGGCCTTTAGGTAATGGTTGTTGCACGATAGGTTGGGGGAGCCTTTGGACGGGCCTTTAGATCCTCATAAATTTTCAAAGGTATTTGCATGCAAGGGGAACATATTATGCACGACCCCACTCTGGGACAGGCGTTCCTGCACGCCACCCATTTGACCTGCACACAAGCTTGGTTCTTGCGTGCCTCTGGTCCAACATGCACGCAAACCCCCTGTTTTCCACATAGCACCTCTATCTTGTGGGCCTGAGGTCCCACTTGCGTGTCCGCCATCCGGCTTGCGTGCCAACCCTTCCTTTTGTGCAAAAACTTTCTACTTTACCTAGGCCCATTCTCTAACATGTGTTCCATGTGCTTCCCTCACCTTGAGGCAACTTGTTCAAACCACTCTTACGTGCGATACACCTACGTCACACGTTCATTCACCGTGTGGCTCCTTAGTTTTTCATGCAGTAATTTCAAAGTCCCATGGAAGAAAATTCCCATTGCGTTGCTTCACCTCATTCTTCTTCGTATTGGGACACTAATAGCTATTTCTTCTTCGCATATCCATGCTAACGTGGACCCCCAATGGTTCGCTCCATAACACCCCCTAGACATGGCGTTACCTTTCCCTTCTCTTCACTAAGGTGTAGAGGATACTGGTTATGTAAGTCCTAGGGGTGAGGAGAGAACCAGCATTGTCCGAGCTGCATGACATTAAAATTCCAAGCACCATCATCCTCAGTACATGACATTAAATAGTGACCTCACCCCATGCCTCCCATGCGGGGTGCCCCCACCTTGGACATTCTGCATGCCTAATGGTCTCCACGGGAGTGAGATCATTCCTCACATGGAATGAGATCCTCTTTATTGGAGCAGCGTCTATCCCTGGGGAATGGGAAACCATCTCGATGTAAGCCCCTAGATTTTCTTGTAGGAGGTTGCATCCCTGCTCCTCCTTTCTTCTTTGGTCCCAAGGACTAGAGAGGGTGAGATGGGTGGATGCTGGACCCCTCCTTTCTTCAGTGCCAAATCTCTCTCCCGCTAGTCTTTTTCCCCATCGGGCCTCCATCCCGGAGTAAGTCTCAACTTCTCTGAGCTTATAAACATGCATAAGCCCATGTTTCCTATTTGGACTGATAACTACGTGTATGTCCCACTTTACCTCCCACAGACACACCTTTTGCGACGTGATCATCAGGTCTTTGCTACCTCTTGTTTCTCACACCAAGCATGACTCACGTGGGCTTAGAGCAAGCACCAACCATGACATCTTCCTTGGGATGCCTAGAGTGTAAGCCCCATGCCACTATCTGAACTACGTGGTCTTTGATCCCTGCCAAGGTAGCGTATATAGGAAGCCTACCTGAGGTTCAAGCCCACCACTATCCATTGGTCTCGTCCATATTCATGTCGGTGCACCAAGCCCCCATAACCTGAACTACATGGTCTTTGATCCTTTCTAAGGCAGGGTACGTAGGAAGCCTCCATTAGGTTCAATCCCACTATCCTTTGGTCACTCCGACCACATTCACGTTGGTTCACCAACACCTTGGGCCACCTCAGAGTGTAACCCCCAAATGCCCCCTATAACCCAAACTATGAGATCTTTGATCCTTGCCAAGGCAGGGTACGTAGGAATCCTCCCTAAGGTTGAAGACCAACATCTGGTCATTCTGACCCCCTTCACATAAGTTCTCCCCCGTCCTGCATGACGTTAATCTGTGAACCCCAATCAGCGGTAAGCCATTGTTTCTCCAGTCAACAGTAAGCCGTTGTACACCAAGCCCCATCCAAACTACACGAACTTTGATCTTTTCCAAGGAAAGGTACATAAGAAGACTCCATGAGGTTCAAGCCCACTATCCACCTGGACCTCAAGTCCTTATTCACATCGGTTCACCGACTCCTGCCCCACAAAACATGAACTACGTGGCCTTTGATTCCCTGCCACTGGGATATGTAGGAAGCCTCTATGAGGTTCAAGCCCAACAACCATTGGTCCCAACCATACTTCATGTTGGTTCCCACACCCTGAACTATATGGTCTTTGATCCTTTCCAAGGTAGGGTATGTAGGAAGCCTCCCTGAGGTTCAAGCCCACCATCCATAGGTCGTCCCAACCATCTTCACGACAGTTCGCCCCCATCCAGCTATAAGCCGTTGCGACCCCATCCAGAGGAAAGACATTGGGACCGCAATCAGCGGTAAGCCATTGTGATCCTATTCAGTGGTAAGATGTTGAAATTATTCTCCAGCGGTAAGCCATTACGACCCTATCCAATAACAAGTCGTTGAAAACCGTAATCGGTGGTAAGATGTCATCAGATGAATTACATAGACTTTGATTCCCTACCACAAGGATACGTAGGAAGCCTCTTCGAGGATCAAGCCCAAATCCATCGCCATACTCATGGTGGTTCCATCCCATTCACCATCCACTTCATTCAACTGCTCCATCATCTATCCCGATTCTTACCTGGGCCACCACATCCCGGTGAAATCATGCCATCTCATTACCCATTCCCCTCAATAGTAACCAGGAGGTCAACCACGTGTTGGCCCAAACATCAGTGTTCCCTCCGGGGGTTGTACTCATCTGATCCAATCTAATCAGTGTTTTGATCAGTCCGATCCATCTTTCCTGGATTTTAAACTTACGACATACCCTGTGATAAACATGGGGAGCTGAGGAAAACCTCAGATACATTCCCATGGCATATGATTCCCCACGTTCGATGTGCTATGCCTCGGGCTTCCGTGACCTTGAGAAGCCCAATAATAAGGGGAAAAAACCCGGACACACCAGTGTCCCAGCATCCAGACACACCAGTGATGCCCAAAGTGACTACTCCCCTGATTGAAGGTTTCTACCCTTACTGGACCCCTTAGAATGTCTCGATAGAAGTAGTGTAATTAACTGGTGTCCATGAAGATATGGTGCTAGTAAGAGTTTCAGGAACAACGTATTAAATCTATAAGGGAGACCCAGACTAGGTGAAGAGTTCTGAGGAGGAATCAATGGAATGAAGAACCGACATCCCATCATCCCGTTTCGATCACAGAGCAAACGTTCTTGAAAAAGTAATAGATGCCACCCGCCATTGGAAAGCAGGAATGTGGGGAAATAGCTACGCACCCTCCATAGATGAATGCCCATGCCCCATCGAAAGCATCTGAAACAATGTCATCCTAGATGGAAAATTATATTTAAAGATCACTTTGAACATTTCTTGAAGAAAATAACTTTTCCATTTTGAAATCAATTCATAAAAATATAAAAATTTCTAAAATATTATGTAAAAAATTTGCTTCAAAAAAACCATGGAAACATTAAAAATATATTTATATTATTGAGAAGTCATAATGGAATGAAATTCTATTCATGCCTATAAGTTAAAATAAAATATTAATTTCATATTTTTATCGAAAGTACCTCATTTGGAAAATGACAAGAAGATTCCTTATAATTTTTTTAAAAAGTAAACCAAGGGTAAAAATGTATTTAAAAAATCATAGGATAATGTTAATATAATTTAAGAAAACATTTTTATAAAATATGGATATGGAATAAGAATGATTTTAAACAGAACAGGAAAATAAAGTCGATTTTCCTTAAAAATAATTTTTGGTCTCTTGAATACTTAAGTTAAGGAAAATGAAATAAATACATGTATACTTAATAAATAACCATAGTAGAAGAATATTCATGTGTTCCTTGAGAGGTATATCATATTTTTTAATCATTATAAAACTAATAATAAATAATCCCAATGAAAAATGAGTTTGTAAAATGAAACCCTTACCACTTGGGTAACTTTTGAACCATAATCCTCATAAATGAGGGTGCCCTTTTATAATTTTGGGGAGGGGGCACTTTTGTAATTTCATAAAATATGAAATAAATATAAATTAATTTTGATATCTAAATGGCTCTAAATTGACAATATTTTAATCTTGGATAAGTATTAGTCAAAATAATCTCATAAAATAAAATTTGGACATGTTTGGATCACATTTTTACCCTTATCGTTTTGTTTTAACCCTTCATAGACTCTTTCAACAATTACCGTAATATTAAAGTTTCCTTCACAGTAAGTGTTAATAATATTACTATAAAATGAAAAAACCCATAAATAGACCATAAATGATATTTAAATCCATATCACATTAATTTTTTTAATAAAATATATTTATGAATTTTATATATTTTAATGAAATATTAATTATTGTAAAATATCATTAATTCCATTTTAACTATATTCAATTAATTTGACTTTAAATACATCTTGAAAATGTGGGAATTTAGATATAATGATTTAAAACCTCACTAATATGTAATATATATCTATAAAATTCATGGTACACATGAAATAATTCAAATTATATCACTTTTAATATTTTTATAATCATTTATTTTATTTTTCTATTAATTAAATAAATACAATAATAGAATCACACTATCATTTAAGGCAATTTTATAATTTATGAAAATTATAAATAAATTTATATAATGACAATAATTTAATTAATCTCAAAATATACATTTTTATTCATTCATAACTTACTTTTTCCCACTAATGTAGAAATATATGTGATATTTAAAATTATGAGAGTGACATTTTGTAACTTTCTTTGCTTTAAATATTAAATATGAAATTTTCATAAAAAAATGTTCATTAAACAAATTTATTTCGATAATAATATGATAAGAGATAAATTTAATTCATTCATTAATAATTAGAATTAAAAATTATTGCCTTATCACATAGTTTTAACCTAGATTAACCTGATTTACCCTTTACCACAGTGATAAATTTTACCATAGTTACCATTCATAATACCTAAAAATAAAAGGGAACTATTTACAAAATTTGAACATCCTAATTCTAAATATGGAATCCAATTTATCCAATAAAATAACTATAAGTTACAAAAATTTATTTTACAATAAGCACACAAGATACGATGTAACAATTTTTTAGAAAAAAAAAACAGTTTTTTGAAAAATATCTTTTTATGTATAAAAATGTTTTTATACTAAATTAAATAATAAAATTTAATCCAATGAAACTAATTGTATGTTAATAATATAATATAAATAATTTTATTTTTGAACAATTTTAAAATAAAATGTATCTTTTCAAATTCTTGAAACAAAAATACATTTTTGATAAAAATCAGCATTTTTCACTATTCAATCGAAAATCAAACTTTTTTAGAAAAATAAAAAAATTCACCCTAGGATAAATTTGAAATTATTATTTAAAAAATTATATTTTTAAATAAAATGTAAAAATTTTATAGCAATTCATTGTAATAATTTATCATAAAAAGTAATAAATATCATTTTGGAAGAAAACACATTTCTAAAGCCTAAAATAACTTTATTGAAAATTAAGTAATTATTTTCTAAGAATTAATAAATTAATTTTCATTGAAATTGTAATTTATATATATTTCATAATTTAGTAAAAAATATTTATACCCACTAATTTAAATGCTAGGTTATAACATCCATAGTTAAATAATAATATTTTGGGGTTTGTTTAAGAACTGTGTTGCATGTCTTATATGATATCGAACGTTATGTTTTTTTTAAATATCAGGGTGTTACAGATCATACATATTTTCAATATTATTATAATTTTTATTATAGCACTATAACCCCATAACCTCATTTTACACTTTCTAAAATAATGATGATATAATTTTATTTCTTTTATTTCTATATATCTCATAATCCTCTTATCAATAAATGTAATCAAACCATACATAGAAATTTTTTTATATCACACATTGAAAACATCACTCACTAAAAGTACTTGAGATATAATTTTTTTATCATTTTATTCTACTACCCATGAAATTTATTTCCATAAAATATAGGAACACCTCTACTATTAATAGAATTCAGGTTCTCCGTAAAGGACTAAAAAAGAGTAGAATCTATGGGGAACCTATTTTGAAACTACTTGTTGAGAATTGATCACTTAATATAATATTTAGGGGGGGGGTGAATAGGTAGTAAATTTTTTCGTTTAAAAATTATTCCTTTAGAATCAAATTCTTATGATTAGTTAAAGTCATGATTTTACTCTTAAGAAACTCTTCTAAACCCATATAAAATCAATATGAAAGACTAGATGCACATAATCTTTTTAAAAGGATTAACCTCAATGCAAGATATTACTATTAACTATGTTCAACTATTTCTGAGTACACAGATTTTTTTATCACTATAAAATTGTAGTGATTATAAACACCTAAAATTAGCACATAAGTTTCGAGCAGTAATTATCTACTTCTCTTTATAGAAAATATTGGATTTTTTTAGATAGTAACCAGTTCTTCTTAAAAGATTTTCCATTAACACTCCCTTGAATCATATTTTCACTAATATTTAGGATTATTATAAATTATATTAATATATTCTTCTAGAAGGTCCATGACCATTAGAATAGTAATATTGGAACAACAATAGATTCTCTTTCCTCTCACCAATTCTAAAATTGAATTCCATGCATGAGAGCATGGATGCACAAACTGGAATTCTTCCTCCTTAGAAAGAATAGTAAAGATAAAAAATAGTTTGAAGATATTTCCATTACTTTATAAAAAAATTGGTGCATAGGTTGATCTTACTCAACTCTTCTTTCTTTGATAAAACAACGTATTGAAAACACTCACATGAAAAATATCATCCACCACCAAAAGCATTTATTCATAACGATATTCAAAAGCACCATGATATTCAACAATATTAATTCGTCCTTATTGAATTCAATAAAACTAATTTGAAATATTATTCAAATATTTATAAAAATCTTTTTATATCTTGCTCTACTCAGGCTCTATTCTATATTTCCTATGATATATGAATATCTACAAACTAACCTTATTAAAATTCTTGAAAGTCTTGGATCTTATTTATTACTATGATTTTTAAATATTTGAAATATATCACAAGCATAATGTGATTTATTTTTCTCCTCATAATATTTTAATTCTAGAAACCTATGAAGTTTCAGTTTGTATGTGGAAAACAATATCATATATTAATGAATCCCATTCCTGGATTGAATTTCCCTACTTGGTTCACTTTAGCTAAGTCCTAACAATTGGATACATTTTTAACAATATATAAATCGTATAAATTGACTATGTGGTTTAGATCTGGTACATGGTTCAAATTGGATATGTGGTTTGAATATGTATAACATTAAGATATGAAAAAGTACAAATTTTACTACACAACATAAATCTACTACATGAATTTTCCTATGTTGTTGAAATAAGCTATGTGGATATAGAAAAATCAATAATTTACTAAAAATAACTTAGAACCTATTTAGTTAACTTCCAATCCTTATCATAAATCTCAACACTTCTCTTATATGTAATATATAGTTCTCTTTCATACATCCATACTTTCCTTTTAATTTTTTTGAATACCATCTTATAAATCATCACACTTAATCCAAGGTTGAGAAAAAAAGACAACACATTAAATAATTACAAGGGAGTTTTAGAATGAAACTGAGAAAATTACCATTATGGTTGGCCTAGATCCATTCATATTTCTTCAAATTTTTATTCTAATAAATCTTTTTCAATGCAATCATGGGTTCCAAAATCTCTTCTGTCTAATATTTGTAGACCCAAATTTGGGTACCAAAATTTTTAGTCTCTTATTTATTTTTAAAGAAAATTTTTTCGAGGGAAACTCTCAAGGAGCTAAATGATGCACTTATATATGGTTTTCAATGAATATGTGTGGTACTACATGAGTTCAACCACTTTGAGGAGCTTGATGACTAGAATGTCACCTTTGGTGGAAAATTTAGGTGTATGATCATCAGTATAGGTACCAATTTATTTTCAGACTCCTATATTATTAAATGTGTTTTATATGTTAAATGTTTTAAGTATAATATTCTTATAATTATAAAATTATGTTATGGTGGTTTTAAGGTTTCATTTCAAAATGATTATTGCATATTTTTTAATTTACACGAAAATATTTTATTTTCTTCTTTAAGATTTCAAAATGTTTATTTTTTTGATTTGAATTACCTTGAAATAAAAAATTCTAAATGTTTAAGTACACAAGATAATGAGTCATGGCTATGGGATAGATTCCTTGGTCATTGTAGCACACACTTACTAGTAAAACTTAGTAGTAAACATATATTATGAGATTTATTGAAATTTCATTTTCAAAATGACATTGTATGTGAACCATGACAACTTGGTAAAAAGCAAGTCACCCTTTAAGTATAATAAGGAAGTTTCAACCTCAAAGGTCCTCAATCATTATAGATATATGTTTTTTGACCAACCAAATTTGTTATTATAAGAGATAAATCTTATACATTTTTTAATTGTTCATGATTATTCAATATTTATTTGAGTTTATTTCTTAGAATATAAAAATGGGGCTTGTAAAGTATTCAATAAATATACCAATATGGTAAAAATGAAAAAGGGTATAATATCACTTCCCTTTGGAGTGATAATGGGGGAGAGTTTAAAAATATGGAATTTGGTGAATTTTCCCTTCCACAAGGTTATCACCATTCTTTCTCCACTCATAAAACACCTCAAAAAATGGAGTTTTTAAAAGAAGAAATCAAACTTTTCATAAAATTTATTGAACTAATCTTAAATTATTCAAGATCCATAAATATTTATGGGTTTATGTAGTTAATACCTCATGATATAACATTAACCATGTACTTTTAAGACCCATTCTTAAAAAGACCCGTTATGAGATTTGAAAAGGTAAATTCCCTAAAGTTGGAAATTTTAAGGTGTTGGGTTGTAAATGTTTTATTTTTAACACCAAATTTAATCTAGGAAATTTGAACCCCAAATTATATTAATGTATCATTCTTGGTTATTCCTACTTAATTAATGCTTAAAAAATTTCCAATAAAAGGATCAAGACCATTAAAAAATCAATTCACATCAAATTTAATTAGAATTTTCCCATACATCAAACTCAAATTGTTGAGGTTGAGGTAGACCTAGATAATTTAACCTTAAATGAACCTCAAAATCCTAAAGAAATTAAAGTTGAAAAATAATATATCCCTTTACTCAAGGCATGTGCTAAATCTAAAGACGATCCTCTTGAAAATGTTATCAATGATTTACAAGATGGTACTCATAATATTAGGTCTATTTTAAATTAAGTAGAACATAAAAATTTTGTATCACACATATATCCCAAAAATCTTGATGATTACATTAATTATGAAAATGAGGTTCTTTCTATACAAGAGTAATTAAATTGATTTACCCAAAATAATGTTTGGACTCTTGTGGAAAGGCCCAATGATCATCCGGCTATTAGAACCAAATGGGAATATATAAATAAATTGCATGAGAAAGGTAATATCACTCATAACAATGCCAAACTTATAGCTACATGCTATAATAAAGTGCAAGTAATTGATTATGGAAAGATATTTACCTTAATTGTTATTATAGAATCCATTATAGTATTATTAGAATTCGTCACTGATTTAAATTTTAACCTTTTCAAATGGATGTTAAAAGTACATTTTTAAATGGTTTTATTTATGAAAAATTTTCAACAGAACAACTAATCGGTTTTGAGGATCTTCAATTTATAGATAATTTTCTAATTTAAACAAAGAAAATTATAGATTGAAACAATCCCCTTGGGCTTGGTATGTGAGGTTAACCAAATTTCCTTTAGAGAAAAATTTTAAGATGGGTAAATATGATTCTAACTTTTTTTAAATCATATTTCAAATGATATTTTTGTTTTTTCAAAATTATTTTGATTATTTAACTTTTTTTTCAACAAAATAATATATTTATAATGAATTTTCTGATTTAATTATTTAGGAATTTGAAATTAGGTTTATGGAAGAACTCACAATTTTCCCTGATTTTCAAATTTCTAAAAATTTGGAAACACATTTATTTTCAAAATAAAATACACTAATGATATAATAATGTAATTTTTAATGGATCGGGTTAAGGATATTAATACACCAATGAATAATTTTTTTAATATTACTTTGGATTAATCCATTAAACCATTGGAAAGTAATTATTTAAAGAGATATAATTGGGAGTCTTCTCTATATTACCACATCCTGACTGAACATCATGTTTAGTGTATGACTTTATTCATATTTTCTAATCCAATATAACATAATACCATTTAAAAGATCTCAAAATAATGTTTAAATATATAAAATGAAAAAAAAATCTTTATTTTTTTTGAAAAGACACATTTTTGAAATTAATTTTTTTTTCCAATGTGGATTTTAGAGGGTCCCAAATAGATTGGGAAAATACAAGTGGAACTTGAAACTTGGAAAATACCTTAGTCATGGAGTAGTAAGAAGAATTTTTTTGTTTATCTTTATATAAACAAAGAAAAATATATTTCCATGGGAAGTTGTTACTCCAAAATAATTTGGATGGAACACACTCTCCTTGATTATAGATTAGATTATGACCATGTTCCTAATATGTTTTACAACAGAATCATAAATTCTATTTCTAAAAATATAATTCAAAACTCTAGAATGAAGCACATTGACTATATTCACCATTTTATTAAAGAAAAATCCCAAAAAGGTGATACCATGTTAAATTTTTTTCACTAATCTTCAATTAGTTGATATCTTCACTAAACACCTTATGGTTGACTATTTTTATTTTATTAATAGGGAGTTATAAATGGATCACTTATAATTATTTCATTTGACATTTTAAAGAATAAGTATTTCCATTTATTTTTAACCTTGAGCTTTATTAAATCATATGTTTTACTTTAAATATTAAAATTTATTGATCAATTTAATTCTTTTTGAGGGAAATGATTCATTTCTCTAATTTATTTAAATGTTTAATTGATTGAAATATTTATTTTACTCTATTATGTGTTTTTTAATTTTTCTTATCTAATTATTTATTAAAATGTTTTTTGGTACCTCATAATTTTAAAATTATGCATCATTTTAGGGGCATAAAACGATTTTTTAAATCTAAAATCTTCAAAGAGAGACATTTTTTTAAAGTTAGTTTTGATATTTTTATGTTTACTTTAGTATCTCTAAGAAAAAGAACATGTGGTGTGCTATTATTTATTTTCAAAAGTCTATTTTGAAATGTTAAAATCATTTTAGCTTTCAATTGTATTTTCCAAATAAGATTTTATGGAAATTTTGGCTTTATATTTATAATGAAATGAATATTTTTTCTCTCTAAAAAGATCATCAATGATGGTCTTAATAGAACTCAAAATATATTTTTTTCTCATATATGAATTACATATCATGGATTTATTACCCTTATTTCTCTAAACATTGTCCATTATCTTGTTGATAATATAAAATGAGGAGAATACTTTGATGATATTAAAGTTATGTTTATAAAAAATATGTTGATTCAAATATATATTTACTTTGTCAGAGGATTCGATTTTTTTTTTCTGAACTCAAAGTGTTTTAATCTCTTATTGATTTTTGATAATCAGAAAAGGGGAGAAGATCATGGTAACAACATTAAAGGTACCTTTATTATAATTTCCCAACCTTAAACATTACTTAATCTTGAGTTAAGTTAAGAATTCACATTAAGGATATTTTTAGGTATAGAGTTTTAGAGAATTAGGCCTTAACTATTAAATTTCATATCAAATATTACAAAGTATACAATTCTACTCAATATCATTTTTTTTTCATAAAATTAAAACTCTTAAAAGAAAATAAGAATTCTTTTCTTGACATAAACCTTCTTGAATTCTTCCTTTCTCTTTCCCTACCTTAAATCCCATGAAAAACATTTCAAAAACTTGGGATAAGAATAAAAAGATCAGTAAGGGTTATAAAACAAGGAACAAAAACATTAGTCCACTAATAAATACAAGTCAATTAAATTATACTTTTCAATATTTAACATACCACACAAGATCATAAGATTTATGAATAATTTATGGAAATCATAAATCATAAAGATAACTTGTGGCATCCATAACATACTTACATAGTAGCTTTCAAAGCTATTTAGGAAGTTAAATTTGTAATACCCATCACGGTATATTACCTAAATCTATTAAGAGAAACATTAACATATACTTCCATCATGTTACTCAATGCATTGGAGTGCTATATCTGGCTCACCCACCCTAGGTTTATCACAGAATCACTCGTATACGTAAACAATGCCCAAGTTCCATAATGTAAACATAACACATAAAATAAGCATAAAGGAAAGATAAAGTTTTCACATTGCAATAACAAGATATCAGTTTATGATATTTTCAAAATCAATTCATTAAAAAAACACATTTAAAATATTTAAAAATAATATTTTGAATCAAAGTGTCCCAAACAACTTTGAAACTTTTATAAGAATTAGCATTTTAAAACATTAATATCCATATAAATAAATTATTAAAAACATTTTGAAAACATGGAAATTAATGAGAAATATTTAGAAAAATTATATCTTTAAAACATTTAAAATAATTTTCCAGTTAAACAGTCCGTTACCACTTGATAAAATACTTGAATAAAAGTAATTAAAGAATAAACTTAAACAAAACTTATAATATCATGATAATAAGGATATTCAAGATATAATATGTCAAAGATCAGTATATAAACCTTATAGGATAATAAAGGTTATCATATCAAGATATTCCTTAATGAAATGAGATTGAGATGTATTCCCTTATGAAAATTTGGAAACCTAATGGTGTCACATTAAAATTAAAAAAATGGGTTGATGAGAGAAAAAAGGGTCTCTCATCACATGGAAATACAATTTACTGCAATAAGGATATATAAGAACATGTCCTAACATAATAAATTGCAATTAAAAGACATAACATAAAATATGTCTTTTACTAAAAGAGGATGTTGAAAGGTTCCCTTACAAAGATCGTATCAATAAATTAAGGAAAAACCAATGAAATAATTATGTGTGAAAAATATAAATACACAAAATATAAGTATATATTAAGTATAAAACAATCATAGTTCATTAAAAAATATTCATAGAACAACATAATCAATAAGTATAAGATTAACCCAAATAATTGAAATTAGGTTAAGAAGTTCCCTTACAGAAATTCGACAGCCTAACGACGTTGCTTTAAAATTCCGAAAATGAGTTGATGAGAGAGAAAAGTGTCTCTCATCACATGGAAATAAAATTTAAAATAATAAGGATATATAATAAAATATCCCAACATAATAAAATGGAAATTTAAAAGACATAACACAAAAGAAGTCTTTGATTTGAAGAGGAGAGTGAAAGGTTCCCTTACTAATTTGGTAACTTACGAAAAATACACCACACAAAAGAAGGATCATAAAATGAAAATTTAAATACCCAAAAATTAAATTATATTACACAATTAATACAATAATGGGTAGTATATACACCACACAAAAATAAATAGTGGCAAATGAAGCATGAATCGCACGTGAATAAAAAGTGAGATGAAAACCCCTTACCTCGTGTCCAAATTGACTCGTTTGTTCCTTGTTATTTCTGAATAATAAACTTAAGTCATTATATACTTTCTTAAGAAATTTTTTAATGTTTATTATTCCTTTTATATCACTTATTACCATGATATAATAATTATTAATTATTTGAGTTCATATCATACATTTTGTTGATGTTCTGAACTTGAGTAAAAAAATGAACATGTTATAATTACCAATTGTCCATGTGTTAAAAAGTAAAGTATCTCCAAAATGATATTCATTATTTAGATATCATATATATAATATATATCTAGTATATATGTATCTTGAATATTCCATAACATTTGGAAATAAGAAATGAAATGCACAGTTCATGGAAACGGTAAGCCGTGCGTACGCGTGAACACTACTTTCCTTTCTATTTCGTATTTAATGGTATGAAAACATAATGATACATAAGTATATTATAATTACAGTATAATATCATATATAATTTCACTAACACCATTCTTTATATGTTACATTTATGGAATGAATGAGTCATATCACTTTGATGGGGCTGTATTCTGCACTTCCTCAAATGAATTTATCGTAATTACCCATTATGGAAACCATAAAGATATGCTATAAATGAAAAATACAGAAGCATAGAGACAATATAAATATAATATATATCACATATAAATACATTTCCATAATAATGGACAACACGATAGGTGGTAGGAGATAATTTAACAATCATCGTTTCGTGAGGCAGTAGTTCACAGTCCACAGAAATAGTATGTTCGTATCGATTAGATGGAGGTGCGTGGATATGTAGTTTGAATAATAGTCATAAAAAAATCCTACTAAATTTAATATATGGGTGTTTTTATAAAATAATTAAATAAATATATTTTATGGGGTTCGACAAGGAAAATAAAAGAAATGAACTTTAGAGAAGACATTACCTTTAAATCAGGTAACTTCTTCTAATTTGAGGCAAATATCTCTCTTGAATTGCCTTATTCCTAGGGGAAGGATTCTATGAGGAATAGAGGGATGTTGTGAGATTATTGTATCAGAGTTTTGATGATCCAAGGGGCTTGATATGTGTGTGTAATGGGTTAGAGGTGGTGGCCTTTTATAAGAGGGAGGGGGGAGGGGCTCTTTAGGAAAGTGTGAAAGTATTATTTTATTATAAAATTCTTTTAGGTTTAAAATGGTCCAAAACTTATTTAATTAAAATATAAGGTGAATATAAGTAGAAATAAAATCATTCAATAAAAATTGGATAGGTTTTGGATATTTTTTAATCCTTATCTTTTTTATTTAACCCTTTGTTAACTTATTTAACTTTTACTATATCCTCTTATATATTCATACTATATGGTTAATATATTTACTATAAAATGCCATGAAATCCAAAATGGATCATTAATAACATTTTTAACATAATATATGTCATTTTTAAGGGTCTTATATTTTTAGGACTATTTATCATTTAATAAAATATTAATTGTTTTAAAAACACATTTATGTCAATTTATAAACTATTCATATCAAGACTTTTAAAAAATATATAACAACTTTATTGTTTAGAAAACAATTATTTAATTCAAATATATCAAGTAATTATTATCCAAAAAATTATTTTATGGCATAAAAGTTTCAAAATAAATTTATTTTAATATTTATAATATCATTTATTTGAATCCTTTATTAATGAAGCAATTACTGCATCACCATTGTTTCATAATTAAGTTTATTTATGTAATTTTTAAAAATTATAAATAAAATACTATGATGTAAGAAATATTTTTATATTTAGAATGAATATTTATATTTTAAGAGATGATCTATATAAATCTATATAAAAATTGTTTTACTAAAAGATATATGTTTATGTTACTTTTGTCTTTACTTTAAATTAATTAATATAATGTGTCATTATCACTCCCAAGTAGCTCCATGGGGTCACAAAATCGACCCAAGGATTCCCTTGGTTGCAAATATCTCATCCAATAGGGTTAGGAGAAGTGTAAGGGTAATTTAATATTATTATAATTTTATTTTCACCCTTATTTACTGGATTTACTCTTTAATCAAGGTAAATAAAATATTTACTGAAGTAAATATTCATAATGTATCAAAATAAAAGTTCTCTATTTACACAATTTGGACCTCCTGATTCCAAATATGGAATCCATTTTTCAAAATTCAAAACACAGAAGTGGAAGAAATTAATTTAAAATTAATTCTTGTTGTCAAAACCAAAAAGCGTGTTTTCAAGAAATAATACCTATCAAAAGATTGACCTTTGTTTATGTCCAATTTAAGAGTAAAATTAATTCCAATGACCAAAATTGGATTAAATGGTAAAAATATAATCCAATTTCACTTTAAAACCTATTAAAATAACAATATAACAATATAAATATATTATATAGAAAGGTAGTTTTGAATTAAAATGCGGTATTTTTCACTATTCATTAAAAAATTAACTTTATCTGAAAAAAACCAAAAAATTACACAAAGTAAATTTTGATGTCCCAATTCAAAAGAAGAATTTTATTTTGTAAAATAGAACATATTAAAGTGACAAAAACTATATTTAAAAAGGGTTCTCCATCAAAAGGTGGTAAATCGACCTTTTAAGGAATATTAGAGTATTTATTCTTAAAGTTCGATTAATTCACATTTTAAGCCTCTAAATTTTATTGGATAAATGTAAAAAAATTTAAAAAAAAATGTATAAAAATATTTCAGTTAATTCTATTCATTCCTACCAATATAATGACAAGACATTAAATACTATTTAAAATAATATTATACTATTATTTATCAGTATGACTCATCGTTATGCACAACATGATATTTTTGGAGAAACCCATTGTTGAGTGTCATGTACGCCATCAAACATAGCATCATATTTAAAGTAAAGTTAATATTTAATTCAAAAATATTAATAAATATAAAAATTTAATATTATTTATTTACCTTGGATGTTACATTTATTTTGTTTTAATGGAAAATGTGGAAGAATGTTTTTGAATTTGGAAAATATTATTTGGTTTGTAAAAAAAATTAGGGAATTTGGGAAAAAAGTTTTCAAGTTTGGAAAATATTTTAAAATTGTTTTGTAATTAAATAATTTTACTCTTAAATAATGAAAATGTATTAAATATTTGATGAATTTAAGTATGAAATATAAAAATTCAACTTAGTTATATTCATCAAAATGAATCACTCATATATTTTTATTTATAATTATTTAATAAATTTTTATCATTAAAAACGTGATAATGTTGTACCTAACTCCCATAGGTGATTTTAATGATCAAAACACCTAATTGTGTTTCTAATATTTTAATTTTTATTGATTTTAGCGTCTACATTTTAGAAATTTTACTGTGGAGTTTTCAGACCAATCTTAGGGATTGAGAGGCTCATAGAGGACATTTTTGGAGTAATCTATCTATATATACTAGCAGTTACCTAGTGGGCCCCACCTAATGGCCAGTGAAACCCACCAAATATATGGTTGTGTCTAGACATGGAAAAAATATATCTGTTTTTGGTGGACCTAGATGCATTGATTAACCTCCCAATGGATCTCTATGACCATGAGAGGTTCCAAAATAATTTTAATGTATTTGGGGGCTGTAAATAAACCTAATGGTCCTTGGATGGTATGGATACCTTGAAGATTCATTATGGATCTGAACTGTGACACATTTATCTTATTTTATCTCTCTTTCAATTGTCTCTCTTCCTCCCATATCTTCTTTTTATATTTTTCATAGAGGATTTAGAGTGTGATTCAAAGGGATTGCATATAGAAAGTTTATTATTTTTTTACTTTTCTTTGACGCTAACTACCATTTAGTGAGTGGGGGATGGTTCACACTATCATTAAAAGTGAGGTAGATTGGGTTTCTAGCCACAACCATGAAAAGGATAATGGGTTTGTTTCCAGAACTGCTAAAAATAAAGGGAGATTGATTTTCTTTGTACAACCACTAAAAACTAAGGGTTTTACTTTTGAAAATGGGTTTATCGATAAAATCCATTAAAACCAAGGGAGATCACGTTTCTACCCAAAAAAACTAAAATACTAGAGGGTTTTCAGCTAAAATTGACAAAAAGAAAGGATTTAACTTCTTGTTACAAATTTCTTTGATATTGCTAAAACCAAGTGTTTAACTCTATAGGATATTTAGGGGAGGATACATAGGGATCCATTTGTGGATTTTTATTTAACTACTATATCAAACTCTTACGGTTTTCCTTTTAAATTTATATTTCCTATGCACTAAAATATTTTAATTTTAGTTAATCACTCTAATTATTTTAATTCATATATTCTATGTTTTAATTTATAAAAAATTATAAAAGGAAATTCACCCCCATTTTCCATATTTACTCAAACCAACATCCCTAACATGGATATGAGTAAGCATTTGTAAAGGATAGAGATCCCTATTAGAGGTGGTGGTTTATATACCAAGCTAAGTTAATCTAACCAAGGAGGTACATAGGAAAATGGAAAAATGTTGCAACTCGAGCCATGTGTAGGCTCAAAGAGTATCTCCCCTAGGGTCATGGTTGGTTTAGTTCCACCTGATAAACCAATTAGAAGATAACATCTCATTATCATATCACATATTTATATTATTTTATATATGCATGGTTATTTTATTTATTTATTTGATGCATGGTTTATTTGGATTATTAAACATGATCATATAAGATAAATAAATTAATAAGCTTGCTAACATAAAAATAAAATGAAATTATTATGCATAGATTATTTTTTCATGCATGATTAATTAATTATGAAATATTCACATAATATTAACAAGCATGTGGGGAATAAAATAAATAATATTTACACATAAATTAAACAAAATCCTTCAATAAAAATATTAAATCAAAAAATGGATTCCATTACTTGAGTTATAATTCAATCATAGTTTAAAGTACTTGTTTGTCACTCATTAGGGTGATTTAAATTATCAGGGAATTCTAATGAAAGTATTGGGCTAATTTAATCAAGTTAGTATCACGTGTTTATTTCCTTAGAAATACTTAGTGAAACTCTGATGCAAGAGTTGAGGAAAATATAGTTAAGGATTTAAGGATTGGGGAGTCCACTCAATAGATCATGGAGTTGTGAGTTATTATATTTGGAAATAAAATCCCACTTAAATAACTTTAAATACATTTATAAGGCCTATGTATTGGTTATTTAAAGTTAAATATGGATCATTACCACTAGAATATCTGAGCAACTAGATATTATAAATCCAATTATTAGGGATGTTTAAATTTAATAAAATATAATGAGACTAATTTATTTATTACATTATAATTGGTAATAAAGATAAATTACTAAAATTTTCATTATTTTTTATGGAAAAATTGAAAGAAACTCAACTTCAACACTTTCCATATGACCCATCTTGTAGAAAGATAATCTACTTATTGGTGTGAACTTGTAGGAGTGGTATAGATGCCTATGTGTTGTACTATACCAAGAGAGGAAGTTTTAAATATTGGAATCCCCTAAACCTACTCAGCCTTATAGGGAGGCATGTGAGGTGGAGAAATATGTCTTTTGGATACACGTGGATGATGCATTGGATATTAAATTCCTCATGTTATCATCCACAAATAGAGATCCCTAGAAGATTTATGAAGACACTGATGCATATTCCATGTTGTCTCATCTTCATGATCTCTATTAGGAGAAAGAAAGGAAAGAGAGGTATAAAATCTCTGAGGAACACTTAATGTGAATGTTAGGAGAATGAGTTCTTTCCAGAGCTCATTGAGTTAAGATGATTGGATAAATCAATCATTTGTAAGTTACATGATTCAAGCTATCCATGTAATTATGCACATACCTCATTCTCTCCTAACTAATTCAAGCTTATCAAGTTTTATTATGAATTTTAACATGAATAATATAGAGAATACCCTCCCAAATATCTTGATTTTGATTCTACATGGGGATAATGAAGCAATAAAAGGATTAAACTATAGAAAAAATGTGTATTTGTGATGGGATATTTGTGATAGGCCCGACACCCATCGTAAATTGTATATATGATAAGACTATTTGTGACACGATTCATTTACCATCACAAATAACCCTAAATAAATAATTATTTTCCATAGGAATGATATCCCATTGAAAATAACTTTGGTGTACAGGCAAGCCAAATGGCGTAAACAGTTATTTACAACTGTTATTTTCTTTCGTCGTAAATACTATTCATTATAATAGTTATTTGTGATTGTAATTTCTTACCCGTCACAAATAATGTGTCGGAAAAATATTATTTACAAAACGTTCCATCACAAATGAATTTTTTATTGTCAACTCTCTTATTTATGTTGAGTCAAAAGTCCTCTTTTGACTTCTATATCATGTTTTGGAAATCACAAATGTATTCTATCATATTTTGTAAATCACAATTGTCTTTTATCATGTTTATCGTATCGTACAATGATGATCGTACTGGCCATATCGTACCGTACAATAATGATCAAACTGATCGTACTGACCATGCTGATCGTACTGATCATGCTGATCATACTAATCATGCTGTTCGTACTGACTATGCTGATCGTACTGATCATGCTAATTATACTGACCATATCCTATCGTACAATATTGATCGTACTTAACATGCCAATCATACAATCCTGATCATACTGAATATGTAAATTGTATTGACTCTATTACTCATAATTTTTATTACATGCTTGTTTCAATACTTAGTAAAAAACACTTATTACATTTGAATCGTACCCATGTTTTTCATTTCTATATATCTTATGTCCTAAAAAAAATGATGTCGTTGAGTTAGTTACAAACTAATCAAAACGATGTCGTACTTTCTATTTCAATATGACCGTTGGAGGCAATATGACCGTTGGAACCCGAGGCCTATAAATAGAAGGTCATTTGAAGTTGACGGTGTGAAGAAATGAATGTAGAGACTTCGTGAACTACCAAGATTCTAGAGAGAGACACTGTGACTTCTCTCATCTTCCTTGTGCGTCCGATCATCGTATCGAGGGATTTCAAGTGATTGAAAGACAGAGGTGCCGATTACCTATAAAATCGAGGGCTTCCGGGGATAGGCAGACAGACGTGCCGATCATCATATCGAGGGCTGCCGGGGATAGGCATACAGACGTGCCGATCATCGTATCGAGGGCTCACCAAGGTGTTTGTGAGACAGAACTTGTATCCTAGGTGAAAGGATAACCCTTCTCTTTGGGTTAAAAGAATTTTAATACTTTTACATTTCCGCTGTTACTTGTATTAGAAAGGAATTTGTATTGTTTCCTTTCTTCTTTACATATTCAATTGTAATTGTTTCAATTACAATCATTCTATTACATTTTGTATTGATTGATTCTATACGCTTTAAGGTAGAATCATTAATCTTTGTATTACTCTGATTAATGTGTTCATCTTGAATACAATTGTTTTAGATTACATTAGTATTAAAATACATCATTCTTTTTTATATTCAATACAATTGTGGGTGTTTGTATTTGTATTAGTTTAATATCATTTAAACTAATCTCTTAGTTACTAAAACTCAAAGGTTTTTAAACCTACAATTCACCCCCCTCTTGTATTGTTCCATATAATAGAAATACATATCTATATATTCGATCCAACAATTGGTATCAGAGGAGGTTTTCCACTGATTTGTATTACTAGCTTTATTTATTTCATTTTACCATCTTAAATACTTACTACACTAACGTGTGGAGTGGAAAAGTTTTTGTTGTATTAGATGGCAGGAATGAATATTGGGTCAATAGACAATATGAATCCTTCTAGACCACCAATCTTTGATGGGAATGACTATGAGTATTGGAGAGATCGTATGAAGACTTTTTTTATTAATACCGGTGTAGACAATTTTATAATGCTTACTGGAGGTTACTAAATTCCTGATAAAGAAGTCAGTACTTTCACCAACCAAGAGAAGCAAGAATATCAACTGAATTACAAGGTACTCAATACTTTATTATGCTCTATGACCAGGAATATATATAGTTAGATATCTTCATGTGAAGTAGCCAACTGTATCTAGAAGAAATTAGAAGTCACTCATTTTGGTACATCCAAGGTTATAGAAACAAGGAGAGCAATGCTTCGAGCAGAGTATCATGGATTTGTTTTTCCTTATGGAGAGCCAGTATGTAAAGTGCAACAAAGGTTTATGAAAATTGTCAACAGCTTACAATCTATGGGAGAAAAAGGCTTTGATGATGAAGCTCTTGTTGATAAGATTATAGATATAATGCCGAATGAATGGGAGTCAAAAAGGACAGCTATTGACGAGAATAGAAAAGTTTCCCAGATTACTCTTGATGAACTTTTTGGAACTCTTTTACAACACGAAACAAGAATGAAAAGAGATGCTTATTTCAACAAAAAGAAGAATGGGAATGGAAGTGTAGCCTTTACATCTAAAGCTAAAACACCTGAAAGGCTTACTAGATCCAATGCCAAGAAAGATGTTATATCTGAATCAAGTGATAGTAATAACTCAGATAATGAGTTGGCCAATCTTGCCCGAAGGATGAACAAAATTGTGGGATAGAAAGACTTCCAATACAGATTCAAAAAGAAAGATAGAAAGGATAAGAAAGATTCAGAGGTAACATGTTATAAATGAAAGAAAATAGGACATATAAGGCCTGATTGTCCTTTGCTGAAGAGAAAAGATAGAAAAGAGAAACACTCTGAAAGAAACAAGAAAAAGTATTACAAGTCAAAGACAAAGAAAGTTTTAAAGGCAAATGATACTTGGAGTGCAAGTGGTAGTGATTCGTCAGATGATTCTTCAGAATATGAGTCCTCAGGACAGAGGAATATCGGACTCTTAGCCAGATTACCAATTGAAGAACATTGTCTCATGGCTAAGGTACATAATGCTGAAGCTATTACAAATGTCTCTTTGAATGCAAATTATACTGATAATAGATATTATGAATCTTCAAATGAAAAATCTTCATCATCAGAAGATGATACATTACCTACTTTTGAATAAGTATCTAGATTTTCTAAATTACTTGAAAATGAAAATTCAAAGCTGAAAAAGAAACTCGAGAAAGCAAATTCTATAATTTCAATCTTGACTAAAGAAATATCAGATCTTTCTAAAGATCTTGATGTGAAAACTTCTTATTTGAAAGTATTTTAAAAACCCTTGAGAAAGTTAAATCTGATAAGGATAAACTTTCTAAGGATCTTGAAACTGTAATTTCAAAGAAAAATATTTTAGAGCCTAACTCTAGTTTAAATTAAAATGTTTTGGGAAATAAGAATTTGGTTTTAAAACTAAAGTCAGATATTTTATCTTTGAAGAAATGTTTGTCAAACTTTACTCATGGAAAAGAAAACTTTGACAGGATGCATTCTCAAATTAGACCTTTAAGAAATCGTTCTGGTCTTGGTTATACTTATTCCAAACCTATTTTTAGAAATAACTATTTTGTTCCTCAAAAAACCACTTTCTGTTCTAAGTGTCAATGTGGTGGACACTGCAGAAGAGATTGTTCTCTTAACAAAACTCAATCTTTAGGATTTCATAAATCTCATTTCGCAAAACAAATGTGGATTCCTAAAATTATTTTATCTAACACTTCTGGATCCAAACAAGTTTGGATTCCGAAAATCTAATTGTTTCTTTTTCAGGAAAATGAGAAATGTACCAATAAGAACATTTGGTACATGGATAGTGGTTGTTCTCGACACATGACTGGAAACAAAGATCTCTTTGAAAAAGTTATCAAAACAAAAGGTGGAAAAGTTACCTTTAGAGATAATGCTCAAGGAAAGATTGTTGGTATAGGTAATATTGTTTTTATTGGAAAAGTTCTTATCTCAAATGTTTTGTTTGTTAAAGGTCTTAGGCACAATCTCATCAGCATAAGTCAATTATGTGATGAAGGTTACCTTGTGAATTTTAGAAATGATAAGTGTCTAGTACACAATTCCAAGAATGAGTTCATTATATCTGCCCATAGGCAAGAGAATGTTTACACTATTAACATAGAAGACCTTAGGAGCCAAAACTTACCCTGCTTAAGTGAAATAGAAGACCAATCATGGCTATGGCATAGGAGACTAGGACACTGTAATCTGAGAAACCTTAGTAAACTCTCAAAGAAAAGACTTGTAAAGGGGCTACTGGACCTTAGATATGATTCTTCAAAAGTCTGTGATCCTTGTCAATTTGGAAAGCAACATAAGACTAGCTTTAAATCAATTAATGAAGTTTCAACTTCTAATGCATTACAGCTACTGCATATGGATCTTTTTGGTCCCACACAAACTGGAATCATTGGAGGCAAATACTATGTATTTTTTATAGTTTATGACTTTACTAGATTTACATGGGTCTACTTTCTCACAAAGAAATCTGAATCCTTTTCCTATTTCAAAACTTTTAGAT
Source organism: Viscum album (assembly GCA_963277665.1). Taxonomy (NCBI): domain Eukaryota; kingdom Viridiplantae; phylum Streptophyta; class Magnoliopsida; order Santalales; family Viscaceae; genus Viscum; species Viscum album. Next base: position 990,688,423 of record OY728152.1, on the reverse strand, counting down.
CCAAGTTAAAAATGAGAAAAACCTACCATTGATAACTATTCATAGTGATCATGGTGGTGAATTTCAAAATTCAGATTTTGAAACTTTTTGTAGTAAGAAAGGTATTACTCACAATTTCTCAGCTCCAAGAGCTCCTCAACAAAATGGTGTTGTTGAAAGAAGAAATCATATTCTTCAAGAAATGACTCGAACCATGTTGAGTGAATACTCAATTGCTAAGCACTTATGGGCTGAAGCTGTTAGTACTGCCTGTTATACTATAAATCATGTTTTAACTAGACCATTTCTTAATAAAACCCCTTATGAGTTATGGACTGGTAGAAAACCTAAAGTTTCATACTTCAAAGTTTTTGGATGCAAAGTATTCATTCTGAATACAAAAGATAATCTACACAAATTTCTACCTAAATCTGATGAAGGAATATTTCTAGGTTACTCCATAACTTCTAAGGCTTATAGAGTTTTTAATAAAAATACTTGTATTGTTGAGGAAACAATACATGTAAAATTCGATGAAACTGATCCTTTTTTTTCAACCAACCCAATCCTACATCCTCAGATGTGTTTTCTAAAAATGTTTATCAACCATTATTAGGAGATCACTCTGATAAAGAAAATGTTTAAGAAAGTATTCCTGAAACATTTACCACAGAATATTTTCAACAATATGTTGATGAACAGGTTTTACAAAACCCAAATCAATTGTTTCTGAGGAATCATCCCAGTGATAATATCATTGGTGATGTAAATCAACCAGTAAGGACCAGAAATTCCTTAAGAAATGAAGTAGAACATCTTGCTTTTCTTTCCCAATTTGAACCCAAAAGCCCAAGTGAGGCCTTAGGTGATGATGATTGGATCAAAGCAATGCAAGATGAACTAAATGAATTTGAAAGGAATCAAGTCTGGACTTTAGTTGATAGACCTAAAGAAACAACTGTAATTGGTGTAAAATGGGTTTTCAGAAACAAATGTGATGAAAATGGAATCATTGTAAGAAATAAAGCAAGACTTGTTGATAAAGTCTATAATCAACAAGAGGGAATAGACTATGAAGAAACATATGCTCCTGTATCTAGACTTGAATCTATTCGTATTCTATTAGCCTTTGCCGCATATTTCAATTTCAAACTATTTCAAATGGATGTCAAATGTGCTTTTCTAAATGGTTTTGTTCAAGAAGAAGTTTTTGTCGAACAACCTCCTGGTTTTCAAGACCGAAAACATCCTGAACTTGTTTTTAAACTTACCAAGGCTCTATATGGTTTTAAACAAGCCCCTAGAGCATGGTATGATAGACTTACATGATTTATTTTACAAAACAATTATACAAAAGGTATAGCAGATCCAAACCTTTTTATAAAAATGGAAAACAAAAATGTTTTGATTGTTCAAATCTATATTGATGACTTCATATTTGGATCAACTCAGAAATCTTTAACTAATTCGTTTGCAAATTTAATGAAATCTGAGTTTGAAATGAGTATGATGGGTGAGTTAACATTCTTTTTAGGTTTTCAAATTTCTCAAAAACCAGAAGGAACTTATATATCCCAACATAAGTATATTAAGGATTTACTCAAAAAGTATGGTTATGACAAAACTAAAAGTATCAGCACTCCTATTGGAACCTCAAATACACTTGATCTTGATGAAACTGGGAAACCAGTAGATCAAACAATCTTTAGAGGTATGATAGGAAGTTTGCTATACTTGACAGATAGTCGACCAGACTCAATGTTTTCTATATTCTTATGTGCAAGATATCAATCTAATCCAAAAGAGTCTCATTTAAAAGATATAAATAGAATCTTTCGGTATTTAAAAGGCACTATAGATTTAGGTCTTTTTTACACTTCTGGGAATGATTTTGTTTTAATTTTTTTTTCAGATGCTGAATTTGGTGGTTGTATAATGGATAGAAAAAGTACATCTGGAACATGTCATTTCTTAGGAGATTCTCTGGTTTCTTGGTCCTACAAGAAACAACACTCAGTAGCACTATCCACTGCTGAAGCTGAATATGTAGCAGCTGGAAGTTGCTATGCTAAAGTTTTTTGGATGCAACACACACTCACTGACTATGGATTGAGTTTTTCCAAAACTCAAATTCTTTGTGATAATACAAGTTCCATAGATCTTAGTAAAAACCCAGCACACCACTCTCGTGCAAAACACATAGATGTTAGGAATCACTTTATTAGGGATCACACACAAAAAGGAGATATTATTTTACAACTTATCAGAACGCAAGAACAACTTGCTGAAATTTTTACAAAACCATTACCTTCCGATAGATTTGAGTTTATAAAACAGAAGCTAGGAATGATTACATTAAAATAATCATTCATATCTACTTCATGTTTTACAATTATCCTAACATTAAAAAACTCCCTTTGAAAGGGGGAGGACATTTCTTTCTCTGTCTTTATTTTTTTTCCATGTTCTTTAACTATTTACTCTATGGATATGTGTATTCATTTTTCTATTTATCATATTGACAATTTTATCGTATCATTCATTTTTCTGTTTATCGTATTGACAGTTTTATCGTATCGACCGATGATGGTAATGAATTTCTTTTCCATCGTATCGACCTATGATGGTAATGAATTTCTTTTCCATCGTATCGACCGATGATGGTAATGAATTTCTTTTCCATTGTATCGACCTATGATGGTAATGAATTTCTTTTCCATTGTATCGACCTATGATGGTAATGAATTTCTTTTCCATCATATCGACCTATGATGGTAATGAATTTCTTTCCCATCGTACAGTCCGATGATGGTAATGATATTGTTTTCCATCGGCTTGTCAGTTCATGGTAACAAGATTGTTTTCCATCGGCTTGTCAGTTCATAGTAATGAGATTGTTTTCCATCGGCATGTCGACTGATAGTTTTATTTTATTTCGTATGATTGTGTTTTTTTAACTACTAAAACCAACAATCACCTTACGATCTCCGGCATGTATTTTTTTTTCTTTTCTTTTCGCTTTAAATCCTAACCGTTGATCTTATTTCCTATAATCTTGACTGTAGAAGATCAAAGGTCACCCCATTATCACCTATAAATACCCCCCTCCCCTCCCCAAACCCACATTGTTTTTTCAAGATTTGAGGCGAAGCTCTGCTCTACTATTTTAAATCATCGTACGATCTTCTCATCGGCAACACCTATATGTCTCAATCCTCTGCTAACAGTCCCGCCGAAATGTATTCAAAGACTTTTACAGAGAAAGACTTTAACAGAGAAAGGTTAGTTTCTCAAGACTTTTTTGATTCGTATGATTACACAATCAGAAGAATCATTTTGTTTCAAGGATGGAAACATTTGTGTGTTGAAAGACCTGTTTCTCAAGATCCGGTTCTCTTTGATGAAGTTTTTCAATTTTATAAAACCGTATCTTTCGACAAAGACATGACTATCAATTTTTCCGTGTACGATTGAAAGTTGTCTATGTCTGTGAAACAAGTGGATCATTTTCGGAATGTCCCAAAAGAATGGGATTCTTTCTGTCCATCTCATAAAATACCAGAAGAAGTTGGTACATTTAATAGAGAAAGTGCTGAAAAGTATTTTTTTGTTATTAATGAAGAAAAGAGAAAAGTGTCTCATCTTTCTCCGGACAATCGGTTTGTCACTTTATGGATGCAAGGTTTTCTTATTCCAAGGAAAGGGGATAGAGAAACTCTGAAAGTTTCTAATATATTTATGCTTGACTATCTTGTAAACATGAGAAAAGTAAATCTCATGGGGTATGTTTTTGAAACTATAAAGAATGTCAAGACAGGAGGGATTAAGTCCCAAATTATTATGTATCCATCCATCCTTATGAAGTTCATTCTTGAAAGTATGAAGTTTTGTAACATTCGTTTGAAAGGAAACCCCATAGATTTGAATCCCTATTGTATTAACAAAAGTACTTTTAAAAAGTTGAATGTTTGTTTTGATCAAAATTCAAAACTTTTTGTCAGAGATAAAGAAGCTGAATTGGCTCAGAATCAATCGGCACCTATGCCAGCCAAAGACATTCAATCTACTGGTGTTACTCAAAAGTCTGATCCGCAAACCAGTTCAAAGCCTAAGAAGAATCCAAGGTACAATAAGGAGGTTGTAGCTAAATGGAGAAAGGATAAGGAACAGAGAAAGGAAGGTGATCCAAAGTTCAGTCTTGACCCGACTGAGGCTTTTGCAGAAAGAATAAGGGTAGAAGAAATTCTTCAGGCTGAAAAGAAGAAGAAGGTTCTTTTGAAAATAAAGGCTCAGGACTTTAATGTCTCTAAAGTCTTGAAAGCGGTAGAGGAAGCTAGTGCTCAACTGACGGAAGAAGTGCATCAAGAACCCATTGTACAGAGCCTTCCTGATAAAGAAAAAGGAAAACAAATGATGGAAAACATAGAAGAAGTGGAAGAAGAGGAAGGATATTTTCGTTTAGAATTCCTTCATAATTCAAAGAAGAGTAAGGAGGAATCGGTTCAAAAGAAAAGTGAAGGTGTTCAACAAATCCCTCATGCCGATCAAGCACCTTTTGAAACTTTTGAAACTCTGGATAGAATTTCGTCTCAAAAAAAGCAAGGAGATAAATCCTCTCACTATGATAAAGTTGTTGTTATTAGTGATAAAGAGGAAGAATAAAGAAAGCAGAAAGAAAAAGAAAAAGGAAAACAGCCAGTTGTAGATTCAAGCAAATCAATTGAACTGGCTTCGTACGATGAAGATACTGATTCAGAGCATACAATCTCTCCCAAGAAGAGTGATTACATTGTCCATGTTTTGAGAAGGGTTGAGAAGACTATTCCTTATTTCCCGAGGTTGGAAGGGAAGATTGATTTTATTATTGATAATCAAAAGAAGAAGTTTGTCTCTGTAAAAGAATTAAGAAAGAAAGTTTTGTCCGTTGAAGCTGATTTGAAAGTTCTTTCGGAAAGTTCGGTTGCTCATAAGAAGGCCTGTAACAAGATAACCAAGTGGTCGTACAAAACAGAAAGCTCAATAAATTACCATGAAATAACAATTGAAGATATAAGGAGGTTGTCAAATGAGCTTGCAATTGCTTTCAATAAGCTTTACAGAGAAACGGTTGAAAGGTTGAATCTTTTTTCTTCTCAAAGAGCCGATGTTCCTTCAGTGAAAGATTTTCAAGAGAGAATGAATGCTTTACAATCTGAATTCTCGAAGGTTTCATCTTTCAAGGATGAAATGCTTTTGTTGAAGAAACAAAATTCAGTGTTATCGAAAGACAACAAGAATTTTCAAAACAGAATTGATACCCTTGAAGAAGTAATCAGAGTCCAGGAGGAGACTATCAGAAACCAAGATCAGATTTTTGCGGAACAACAAGAGCTTCTCAGAACTCAGGGTGAATCAATTTCTGAAGACAAGGAGATAAAAAAGATGAAGGTGGTTCTTCATGAGTTAATAAAAAAGGAGAAAGAAAGAGAAAAAAAGTGATCTATATTTGTTTGCAAGACAAGAAATGTTTGTTATTGTAATAATTGTTATCTTTTTCTATTGTCTTGTATTGTTTTACTAACTTCTTCATCCAATCAAAGATTACCCCTCTTTTTGTAAATCAAAAAGGGGGAGAATGTGTCACAAATGGGGAGAATTTTTAAAAAGGATATTGTTTCGTCAAGGGGGAGAATGCTTTACAACATTCTTAAGAAAAATCTACGAATAAAATCATTAGGAAAATCCATACCTAAGGGGGAGTTAGTTGTATTCAATTTCTTATTCAGAAGAGTTTCCAATAACTCAGGGGGAGATAAGTATTTCTTGTTACATTTACTTTGTGTGTTGTGCTTTCCAGAAAGGGGGATATTGTTGAGTCAAAAGTCCTCTTTTGACTTCTATATCATGTTTTGGAAATCACAAATGTATTCTATCATATTTTGGAAATTACAATTTCCTTCTATCATGTTTATCGTATCGTACAATGATGATCGTACTGGCCATATCGTACCGTACAATACTGATCGAACTGATCGTACTGACCATGCTGATCGTACTGATCATGATGATCGTACTAATCATGCTGTTCGTACTGACCATGCTGATCGTACTGATCATGCTGATCATACTGACCATATCGTATCGTACAATATTGATCGTACTTACCATGCCAATCTTACAATGATGATCATACTGAATATGTAAATTGTATTGACTCTGTTACTCATAGCTTTTATTACATGCTAGTTTCAATACTTAGTCAAAAACACTCATTACATTTGAATCGTACCCATGTTTTTCATTTCTATATATCTTATGTCCTAACAAAAACGATGTCGTTGAGTTAGTTACAAACTAATCAAAATGATGTCGTACTTTCTGTTTCAATATGACCGTTGGAGGCAATATGACCATTGGAACCCGAGGCCTATAAATAGGAGGTCATTTGAAGCTGAGGGTATGAAGAAATGAATGAAGAGACTTCGTGAACTACCAAGATTCTAGAGAGACACACCGTGACTTCTCTTATCTGCCTTGTGCGTCCGATCATCGTATCGAGGGCTTTCAAGTGATTGAAAGACAGAGGTGCCGATTACCTATAAAATCGAGGGCTGCCGGGGATAGGCAGACAGACGTGCCGATCATCGTATCGAGGGCTGTCGGGGATAGGCTGACAGACGTGCCGATCATCGTATCGAGGGATCACCAAGGTGTTGGTGAGATAGACCTTTTATCCTAGGTGAAAGGATAACCCTTCTCTTTGGGTTAAAAGAATTTTAATACTTTTACATTTCCGCTGTTACTTGTATTAGAAAGGAATTTGTATTGTTTCCTTTCTTCTTTACATATTCAATTGTAATTGTTTCAATTACAATCATTCTATTACATTTTGTATTGATTGATTCTATACTCTTTAAGGTAGAATCATTCATCTTTGTATTACTCTGATTAATGTGTTCATCTTGAATACAATTGTTTTACATTACATTAGTATTACAATACATCATTCTTTTTTATATTCAATACAATTGTGGGTGTTTGTATTTGTATTAGTTTAAGATCATTTAAACTAATCTCTTAGTTGCTAAAACTCAAAGGTTTTTAAACCTACAATTCACCCCCCTCTTGTATTGTTCCATCTAATAGACATACATATCTATATATTCGATCCAACAATTTATGGTGGGTGCTATTTGTGATGGTAATCCCATAACAAATAGTCCCATCACTACTAATCTAACATATATATTTTCCCCCACCCGATTTCCCCCTCCCATTCCTCTTCTGAGATCACCTCAGCTCTACTCTCTTTTTCTCTCCTCTCCTCCATTTAATTTCTTCCTTCAAAGGTTTTAATTTTAATAGGGAAGAAAACATTTATATTTTTATATAATAAAAGATTCAATTTTGAGTTATTTGTTAAATGTTTTTAATTTTTAATTATTTTATTTTATTTTATATTATAAATGAGTATTATTAATTAGTAGTAATTAGTTTTAATTAAAATTAATTAGTTTTAATTTTCAGTAATTTGTTTAAGTTGAAGTATTTTTTTATTAGATGTATCTAGTTTTAATTATTAGTAATTATTTTTAAGAGAAGAAATTAGTTTTAATTAACTATAATTATTAGAAATTAGCAGTATTTATTAAAAATGAATAACAATTAGGTAAAAATAATAGTAATTAGTATAAATGAGTGGTAATGAGTGGGAATTAGTAAAAATTAGCAGAAATGAGTAGGAATTAGTAAAAATTAGCAGAAATGAGCGATAATTAGAAAAATTACTGGAAACGTGTGACAATTAGCTATAATGAGCATTAATTAGTTAAAATTAGATGAAATGTGAATTAATTAGTTAAAATTAAAATAAATGAGTTTTAATTAGTTAAAATTAGTAAAATTGAGTGGTAATTAGTAAAATTTAGCAATAATGAGTGGTTGTTGGTAAAAAAATCCAGAAATGTGTGGTTGTTAGTAAAGATTAGTAGAAATGAGTGGTAATGACTAAAAATTAGTAGTAATTAGTAAAATTTTTCAGAAATGAGTGGGAATTAGTATAAATTATCCATAATGAGTGAGAATTAGTAAAAGTTATCGAGAATGAGTAGTAATTAGTAAAAAATAACAATAATGAGTAGTAGTTAGCAAAAATTACCAATAATAATTAGTAATTTGTAAAAATTACCATTAAAGAGTGTTAATCAGTAAAAGTTAGCTATAATAATCAGTAATTAGTAAAAATTACTAGGAATGAGTGATAATTAGTAAAAATTACCAATAATGAGTAGTAAATTGTATAAATTACTAATAATGAGCGGTAATTTGTAAAAAGTATTGGTAATGAATAACAATTATTAAAAATTACAACTAATGAGAGATAATTAGTAAAAAATATTGATAATGAGAATTAATTAGTAAAAATTAATAGTGTTGATTTATAATTAGTAAAAATGACCATTAATGAGAGGTAATTAGTAAAAACTACAGATAATGATAAGTAATTAGTAAAAATTACTGGAAATGAGTGGTAATTAATAAAAATAAATGTTAATGAGAAGCAACTAGTAAGGAATACTGATAAGGAATGTTAATTAGTATAGATTAGTGTTAATGGGTGGTAATTAGTAAAAATTACCAGTGATGAGTGGTAATTAGTAAAAATTACTGGTAATGAGTGGTAATTCGTAAATATTACCAGTAATGAGTAGTAAAATGTAAAAATTATTAGTAATGAGATATAATTAGTAAAAATTACTCATAATGAGTGGTAATTAGTAAAAATTACTAATAATGAGCGGTAATTAGTAAAAATTACTGGTAATGAAAAGGAATTAGTAAAAATTTGTGGTAATGAATAGTAATTAGTCAAAATCAGCAGTAATAAATGACAATTTGTAAAAATTACCATTAATGAGTGGAAAATCAGTAAAATTTACTGATAGTGAGTGGTGATTACATTAATTAATCATAATTAACCACAATTAACAAAAATTAACTAGAATTAACCAGAATTAACCAAAATTAACCAAAATTAACCACAATTAAGTACAATTAACCCAAATTAACCCAAATTAACCACAATTAATAACAATTAACCAAAATTAACCAAAATTAACCAAAATTAAACAAAATTAACCCTAATTAGTAATATAATTCCAACCAAAGGGAACTAGGGAAGCATGGAGTGGAGGGGATAAAGGTGATGATGGAGAGAAAGAATTATGGTGCCCTTGGTGGAGAGAAAATGATGAGTAAACCTATGAGTGTTAGAAGATGAAATAGATTTGAGAGATATTAATGACAAGCTAAGTGAGTTTTTTCCTATATATAGTTCAATATATTTTCATGAGAGAATAATGTTTTACTGATGATTGTAATATAAATGCATGATTATTAGTAAAACATTATTTTCTCATAATGATATATTTAATTAAAAAATATAAATAATCCACCAAGAGTGTCATTGTTATCTCTCGCATCAGCTTCATCTTCCATTACTCATAGATTTACCCATACATGTCTCTTATCCAATTGGTTTGAACACATAGTATAAAATTTATTTCCCTTTATAGTTTCCTCCATCCACTCTGCTCCCTACTTCCATTAAGGGAAACATAGAGTGTAATGGATGAAGGTGGTGATGGAGTGAAATAATTATAGTAACCCTATGTTCAGACTGTTTGAGGCAGAGGTAGTCATGGGTAAACTCTTTTCACTCCATTGTCACCTTTATCCCCTCCACTCCATGATTCCCTCATTCCCCTATGGTGTCTTTATATTTCTCTTAATGGTAATTAATGATAATTATAAGAAAACTAGTAATAATCATAAAAAATTTGTGGTAATTTTCAAAATTAGAATTATTTTTCAGTAATTATATAGAATTGATAATATTTATGAGTAATTTGTAATTTTTTGGTCTTATAATCTTTTGGATATTCTCTTCCTTATATCAGATTAATTATAGGAAATATTTTAATGAATGTTTTCTAGAAAAATACATAACATGGAAATAGAAAGAAATCATTATTATAATATCATGATTGGATAAACCATCATAGGAATCTAAACGGTTCTGGTATAAATCATGTATATATTATGGGTGTTGGAGATTATTTATCATTTACATCATTTAAACTTGATTTTTTTCATGAGGTAAAATTAAGTTTCAATATAATAAATGATATATGAGGAGTTTTGAAACATTTGACAATGTTGGGGGGTCATCTACTATATTTTGGTTTTTGGAAAGATTAGGTTTTTTGGAATCAACATGGTGAACACAATTCTAGAGAAGATACTAATAATTTGGTTCCAGATCCATCATGGTTTTAAACTTTAGTACATGTAGTTTCTGGTCCATCTTTTCAATAAATAGAAACATTGAATGGTATTGATTTAACTCTTGAGTTAAAACCATCTTGATTCTATGAGTTTCTAAAGTCTATTGAAAATTCCTTATGTTTTGGTTACCATATAAGAAAATTTGAAGCAGGTATAAAATTTAAGGATGTTAAATCAGATAATAGAATGTAAAATAAATATTTTGATTTGATATTTTCTTTGGTTAAATCAATGTTACCTGAATGAAATGTGTTTCCTACTAATTTATATGAGAGTAAGAGGCTGGTTTATAATTTGGGTCTTGGTTATTAAAGATTCATGCATGTTCAAATGATTTCATCTTATATAATGGTGGAAATGAGTTGTTATTTATTTTTCCTAAATATGGAAAATTGAGTTACTATGAGGCTCAATAAGAGAAGTCTGGATTGGTTCCCATTAAACAATTATGGTATTTCTAGATTTCACATAGATTTCAACATTAATTTATGTCTCAGAACACAATTTCCTTGATTCGATGGAACATATATTATATTTCAACCTGTAAAAGCTTAAATCATCCTTGTGATGGTGATTCATAGAAATAATTTGACCATGTAAATCCTTATTTTGTTTTAAAACCCCAAAACATGTGATTGTGTCATTCTACTAATAGTTTTTTTTTTCTATTTGGTTCATGTGGTAGTAAATATTTTAGTTGGACCATATTTATAACTCTATACATCTTACCTACTTGGATGTTGATGAATGAACCATATGTCTTTTTAACATTAATAATTCTAGGTCATTCGGAAAAGAATATTGATTTTATTTGAAACCATTAATTGATGAGTTAAATTTAATATGGAGTAATAGTATCAGTACATATGATGTTGTTTTGAAATATAATTTCACAATGAAAGATCCATTAATGTAAAAAAATAGTGAATTTATAGCATATGGAATATTATCTTGATGAATTAAACATGGTCCAAAATAATATCCATACTGTATGAGTGACAACAAAGCATTTATGATTTTTAATGGGAGAAAACATTATTTTTTTGACCATCATCAAAAATTTCTTCCTATTAATCATCCTTTAAAAAGTAATAGAAATAATTTAAGAAAATGTAATATTTAAAGAGATGGACCTCCAGTAATGATATCCGGTATTGATTTAAAATATTTTTTCTTTTTATTACCTCCCATTACCATTGGACCGACTATAAAGAAAAAAAATTCTGCTTTGGGAAAGATTGTAATTGGATTAAATGATGTATTTATGGGATCTCCTATATTGGTCTAATTTATTGGTCTGTCACATGTTGGTTGTCATTCATATTGAGAAGAACTATTTTTATAATATAATTTATATATTTTTGGACATACCTGGTAAGAAAAAAGATAATTTAAAGGTATTATTAGATCTTACCCAAATTTGTAGTTGACTAGAACTTGAGTTGTTCTAATATGATAGATCACAAAATTTAATGAATCCAAAATTATATTATACACTTTCCAAATATATTTTTTATATTATTTTATCAGTGGATTATGGATTTGAGGCTACCATATGGTTATTTTTCCAATTTGGCTAGATGTTTCAGAAATTTTTATATTACCGAATTAAAAAGTTATGATTTTTGGGTTATATTGGAAATAATTATTTTGATTGGATTTCGGGGTTTATTGAATTCTTCAGTTTGGGATGAATTAACAGAAATATTACATTTTTACAATATATTTTTTTGGTGACAACATACTATAATTCACTTAGTAGACTGAAGGATGATGTTTTCTTAATTTTATGTAAACTGTATTTTTTTTCCTTCAGTTTTCTTTGATTCAATTGAACATTTATATTATATATACCATATGATGTAAAATGTGGTGGGTAGGTATATTTCCAATGGTTGTACCCATTTTAGAGATATATGTAGTAATATAATAAAAATGTATGTAACAAATCATCAATTTAAGGGTTAATTATAAAAGTTTTTTATATGAGGAAATATATTTTTTATGCTCCCATTATTTCCATCCTAAATATCCTTCAAAAAATAACTGAATGGATCGTAATGAGGTAAATGTTGATGATGTATTGGAAATTCATTTATTAGTTTTTAATCAGCCTGAACTTAGATTTGGTGGAGTTCATGAAGGATTACATTCATATGATGGACATCATAGGTATTATACATATGTTCTTCTCAACTATGAATAAATGAAACATTTTTTATAGTGAGGTATACTATCACCTATTCCTTAATTTTTTTTAAAATTTAATTGATATTTTTTTATTTATAGATTATATTTTAATCATATCAAGAAATAATTTCCAAAAATTATACTAGATTCCCTTGTAGAATGTTGGAAATATAATTTTTATTACTGGTTTTAAAGAATGTAAACTAAATTGTTTATTATTTTAAATATATAATTAGTTTATTATTTGTTATATTTATAATTTTTTTTCAATTTTCTAGATATCACAACATACTTATAAAATTTATAATAGATTGTGTGTATTGTGAAACACACCTTCCAAAATGGTTAAATATTATAATGCATATGTGGTGAATTATTTTTTATTTCATACACAATCATATGGTGAATAAAAAAACAATTAATAATGGTGTTTTCTTGACAGGATATCTTCATAGAGAAAGCAAAGTTGAAGTTTATGGAATGCTGGACGAAATAATTTTACTATGTTATCTGAGAAAGAATTGTGCAATGATTTTTAAATTCCATTAGTATGATACTGATAGAGGATTTATTATTTTTTCACACTATGAAATTATTGAAATTAAATATAAAACCCTTGTTGCTGTAAATGAACCATTTTTATTAGTGTATCAAGTACATAAAATTTAATATTCAAATTATTGTTTTCCTTCAAGGGAGATAATTTATTGGTGGAGCATTATAAAAATGAAATCCCATGAAAACTAGTTTATGCAAAGTGAATATGGTTCTATTGAAGTGTAAAGAATTTGAAAATTTTAAGAGATAACTCTAAATACATATTTTCAATGAATAAAAATTAATATGGATGAAGACCTCCCAAAATTATGGGTTGATGGTAAATATTATTTTGATTGTGTAACAAATGAATTTTAATTATAAAGAGATGATAAAGAAGAAACTTCTATAGACATTGATGATACTGAGGAGGAATATGATGATATTGACACTGTCATATATAAAGATGAGGTTGAAGATGAAGAATGATAAAATAACATGTTGGTTATATTCATAATAAATATAAATATAATATTCATGTTCAATTATTTTTTGTAAATATTATTTTCATGTTTTAAATGGATGAAAAGACTTTTGATGATATGTTCAATATCCTTAAGGACGATATACTTTCTGGTGATGATCCTGATGCTTCGTCATCTAGACCTAAGGTTGTAGGCAATTATTCGACTCGTAAGGGTCATGGTCTTGTGATATTGACGATTATAGAAACTATTAATATTGATTTCAATACTTGAAAGCAGAGGTATATTCCTTTGTGTAATTTTTTTACTTTTCATTATCATTAATTATCATTAATTTATTTATATACAAAATGTTTTATTTTTTATTCTATTTTACCACCGTTCTTTACATATAGCTGTTGGATAGGGGAGGGCTATTCTGGGGAATTATTTTTCAAGATCATGGGTGACATGAGATCATATTATCATTGATATTCGATATCACATGTTTGATCATTGGTGGATACATAAATATATAATAGTTATTTTTAAATTTATTTGATTATTAAATTTCTATTATTAATTATTTGTATAGTTTACAATATCCCATTGATGATATTAGGATGAACACTATCTGGGAGGCCTATGAGGACTACATGTGTGAGCATTTTTGTTAATTTTCTCACAATATGAGGAAGAGAGCCATGAAGAAAGTTAAAGTAACTTTTTTGACCAGTCTTGTTTTATCCATCAACCCGATTAAATATCCTTTTAGGTTTTTGATTAATTATGATCATAATGGATGTCATATAGTTTTTATAGGAGATCATGATATTGTTGGAAGAATCTGGGAAGGCAGGAGATCGCATATAGAGCTGGTAATCATACGTTCAGTACTCATCAACAACATTTGGTAAGTAATTTTATTTAATAATTTATATAATTATAAATATAAAATATTTATTTTATTATTCATATAGGAATTTGAGTGGCCTAGTATTCATGGAGTTTGATGTTTATAAGATAATGTACATTGATCTGGTTACTAGAGATATTACTGGTGACCAACAACATTATATTGTGGTCAATAGATTATGTTTGAGTTTTAAAATCAACTAAAAATAATATTTTAACTATTATAATTTTCAATTTCATTTGAAAGAGTCATATAGGGCCATGAATTCTCACAGAAATGATGAGAGTTAGGTTTAGGCTGAGGGTTAGGACACTAATGCAGCAAGATTTGATGAGACAACATGGATACATGCAACTCAATATGCTTTTGATAAAGGATGAGTTGGTGGTATCAGTTCTCGATTGATGTCAAAAAACAATTTTGGTACTACTATGCTATCATTGTCCAGCATGAGGGGAGATTATGGGGAGTTTTAATCATCAACTGTAGTGTATGAGGAGAAGATACGAGCTCAAGAAGAGGTTATAGAGAAACTGTGTGTAGTGTAGGAATAGTTTTTTGAAAACCTAAGTAGCAATAGGAAGAGAAATTTCAAGTGCATGAGAAATAACAATATAAGATGATAGAGTACATGTGATACTTGATGCATGGTATAGGGATTGAGTTCCCTCCATCACCTCCTACAAATGATCCTCCCACTCCTTAGTGATTTATATATCTTTGAAATATTCATTATGATAAAAATTTGAATGAGAATATTTTTTATAATATTGTTTTTAATTCATATATTTACAGTTTTTTATATTTTTTTATATTATTTTGATTTTTTTTAATTTTTTTTAAATTTTAATTTTTTAATTTTCTTATATTATTGTGATTTTTTTGTTTTTTTTTGTTTATATTATTTATGATGGGAAACTAATCGCATCACAAATAATTTTTTTCTGTGATGAGTGACCAATAACATTATAAATGATGAAATTTATATAACTAGTAAAATATTTTTATGATGGGTGGGTCCCCCATCAAAAATAATTTTTTGAAAAAAACCATGACAAAAAAATATTTTTTATCACACAATTTTTACCTATGGGTCATTTGCGATGAGACACCATTAAAAATGACTATTTTTGATGGGAACCCATAAAAAATGACTAAAAAAAATATTTCACATTCCTGTTGTGTTATCTCCCTAGTATGAAAAAAAGAAAATGCAAGAAGGAAAGGTTTAAGAAATGTTTTAAGACTATGAAAATTTTACCTACCCTTATAAGAAGAGAAATATCCAAAGAGAGGTATAAGTATAGGATGATATATATTTTTCTTATGGAAGTAAGGGATACTGGAAGAAGAATCCCACCTTAAATAAAAATCAAGGGAATATATAGGTATATTTTTTTTATCAAGTGTAATATTTTTATTTCTAAAAATTAGGTATTAGATATAGCTTTTAGTTCTCACATTTGTATCAAAATATAAAAACCAAGTAGATTCCAGAAGATTACTAGAGTTAAGGTGGATCTTCAAGATGTTAATGAAGAGATACTAGCTATATTTGATATAAGAGAATTATATCTCACATTTTTAAGTGGAATTATTTTAGTTTTAAATAATTATTATTATATGCCTAGGGTAACAAAGAACAAAATTTTTATGCCATTTAGACATGGGTGGTATTATTTTTATGTTCAGAAATAAATAATGATAATTTTATAAAGATAAGCTATGTTATAGTATAAAATATATTAATAATGGTATTTTCATAATATAATATGAAAAGTAATGTCTTGGAAATAGTGAATTGGATGGATGGATTATGGCCCTACATTCTCTTAAGTTCTTCTATCTCTCTTGATTAAATCTTTAAATGTATTGGGTTTCTCATTGAAATACTAATTATTAGTGATTATGTCATTCAAGAGTTATTTAAAATTTCTATTATATAATATTTTACATGTTCTCCATTATTTTCTCTATATCATTTCCTCAATTTTTCATTCATAGTGGTCTCCTGATACCCCCTTCATACTGTTTGTTTCCTAATTATATCATTTTACTTATTGTATATGGGTTTTGGTTTCATTTGGATTTTGGTTTTAGTCACTCCCCTTTGTAATTTTAGGTTTTCATGTTTATGGAATTTTCAAGGGATTCATTGACATTCCGTTACTCCCTATCAACATAAACCATTGAACTTGACCCAATCCATGATTAGGTGTGATGATATTTGTAGTTGATTTAGGATAGTGATGGTGGATGAATATGGAAGTGAAGACCCACATTGGAGTTCCCTCATTATTATGTCACCCTATCCACATGACTTATTTCTATTCAATTTATTTTATGAACAACCATGTAGGATCCCACTTTAGTCAGGCACATTGGTGGTATAGGAGTATTGGGATAGTGCTGATGGATGTGCATAGCAGAAGATCCCATGTTGGTGTATTCCCCTTCTTCTTATTCAGTGTTTTCAGCTATTATCCTAGTGGTTATGGAATTTCAATTATTTCAAGTAAAACTATATTTATTTTTCTATTTTTCTTGATTTTTCTATTATAGTTGAAGATGAATTAAGAGATGGAATCTTGTTTGTTATCAGTTTGCTGCAACTATAGTTCAATGTCGGTTGGTGGTGTCTCATGGATATGATGTTTTTAATAAATTATGTTTACTAATTATTTTTTTCAATATTGGGTAGTTTCATTATTTTTAAGGTTAGTGGCTATTGTAAGTGGTGACTGTCTTGATATGATCATTAGGGGTGATCGGTTTATATTGAGATGAGCTCATAGTGTCTCAATGTTTTCATTTGATTTTCTTAGTGTTCCATCCTTGATGATGAAAACATAATAGTATGTTTATTCCTTTTGATAATGGTGATTTAAAAGGTGTATAATTTTTCGAAGATATGCGACGTTTAAATGAAATACTTCAGATAATTACACCTTGTTTCTTGTGTTGATCTTTTGATTGAGGCATAAAATTTCAGCCTTAGGCTCTCCACATGGCTATTTAAATTTTAATATTTAAATTTTGAATTTTTTTTTTGTATTATGATGGTTGATTTATTGTTTTTATATGTAAGGTGTTCCAACTCAACCAAGAAAAGTGTTTTTTTATTAAAAAAATTGATTAGATAATTACTTGAAATAGATAATGAATCAAGTTCACATTAATCATTTCATACCCAATTGTGGAATCACTAACCTAGTCATGAAAATTTGAAACATATAAGAAAATTATATCAAGAATGGTATTTCTATTCTCTAAGATGAATCCCTCTGATATATTTCATACCTTTTTATAAGGGAAAATGACCAATTATCTATTTAAAGGAAATATTAATATAACTATAGAGGTTATAAAATTAGCTCGTATAGATGTATGTAAACCTTATCCTGTAAAATATACATGTGGATACTCTTACTTCATTACTTTTTAGAGTGGTTTTAGTATATAGGGATATATCTAATTGATGAGGTAAATGTATGATTCTTTTGAGATGTATAAGGAATATAAGAATAAAGTATAGAATTGTCTTAGTAGGAAGATAAAAAAACTTTTCTCAGATTGAGGTAGGGAATCCACTATAAAGAATTCATTGATTATCTAAAAGAGTTTAGGATATTATCCCAAACCACAATTCTTTATACACCACAGTGGAATGGTGTAAGTGAAAGGGTGAACCACACATTGTTAGACATTGAGTTCTATGATAAGCCATGTATATCTTCAATTATCCTTTTAGGGTTATACATTATAATCAACAACATAAAAGATGAACCAAGTTCTGACTAAAGTTACAAATAAAATACCATATGAGTTATGAAATATGTAGAATATTTATGGGACCATATACATTAATGGGGATGTGAATAATTTGTTACGAATAATTCTAGAAAAAAACTCACATCTCAAGGCACAAAGTGTATCTTTATAAGATATCCCAAAGAAAGAATATGATATTAGCTATTCGATCACTTAGATAAAAAAGTAACAATAGGGAGACAATACATATTTATATAAAGGTATTACATCTCTAAAAAATATAGTGTGAACTGTAACACACAAAAAATTTAGTATAAGATAATAATAAGCTCAATAACAATCCTAACACGAAACAGTAGGCTTTAAGTGAATTGAGATATATTATAAAAAAGTTATTATTTAAACATGAATTTTAGAAAATAACCATTAAATTATAGGATATGAATATGGGTAATGAAAATTTAAAATATATTTATAATTTTCCTACTCAATTAAAATATATTGATAAATTATTAGGAAATACGAACTCATTTTTTATTGAACTCATTTTTATCTCAAAAATGCCTTTTTTTTCAAAAATGATTTTATTGTATTTTGTGTGTGGAAGTTATAATTAATTTATTGTACTTTTAGAAATTTTATTTTAGGAAATAAAAATAAAAATTTATATCATTATATCAAAATTAACTTAGGGCTAAATTTTGGTATTTTTCTGAAATGATTGATTTTTCAGGGAATAGTGAATAATAATAATTTTTTAAATACCCTCATTTATTTTCATTAAATAAAGTATTTTAAAAGTAATATTAAAATTTTGGATTTAGTATTAAAGTGAAATATGATCCATTTTATTTTTAATAATCTAATTAAATGGTTTCATATCATAAATATTCATGATTTAGATATAAGTTTATTTTTATTCATAAAAACACATTTTGCAAACAACCATTTTTCTTTGCATTTTACACATTTATATTATAATTGATTTATGATAATTATAGAGATTTAATTTTGGAAAATTTACACCATATTTGGAATCAGGGGGTTCAAATTTAGAAAATATTTCCCTGTTAGTTTTGGTCACTATGAATAGTAACCACGATAAATATTTGTCACCTCTGTATGTGTAAAATGGGTAAAATATGGTTAAAATTATGATATAATGTTTCAAAATCTACGCAAGACTTTACCTTATTTTATTGTTTGAGATTAATGTGACCATATAATTCTAAAATTTTAATATATGGCATTTTGGTGACATTTTTCCTTAATAATGAGATTTATATTATTTTAGGTGAAGAAAAATACAAAATGTCATTCTGTTGCTTTTAAATTTGTTTCATATGTTCACATAGGGATACAAATATGTTTTTAATGAATATTAATATTTATTTTGATCATAATAAAATTATTTTTATGATGTCAATTTATTTTTAATTTTTAGTGATTATATAATTATCTTAAATGCTTATAAAATGATGACATATTGCTTGCACAAGCAGTAGAAAAATCAAAGTAAATAATTTTAAAAACATCAAAAGTAATATTTTTTCAATGATTTGTGTTGTGACATGAATTTTTTGGTTAATAATAATTTATTATTTATACTTAAATACTTTATATTTAAATTATTTTTTATCTAGATGTCATTAAAGTCATATTCAATGAATAGTGCCAGAAATTACATTATAAATATTTAGTTAAAGAAATATCTTATTAAATTATTGAAAAATCATAAAAATCATAAAATAGTTCAAGTATGATGATATATTCTCTAAAATGTTATTCCATGTCCATTTATGAGGTAATTTTTACCTTATAAGTAAAATTATAACTCTATAATATTGAAAAAGTCATTACCACAGTTAAGGTTAAAATTAGTCAACCAAGGAGATAAACCAAAATATAAGTTTTAAAATGATATATAAACCTACATATATTTGGTTGGATGATTATATTAGGTCCATACACTCCTTATCTTTGAATCCATGCTATTTTGGAACCATTTTACACATGTTAGATTCTAAATACCATACCAGAAATGTTACAAATTCTAATGAATTTTACTAGAATTAAATTTCTTACATTCCCAAAGATCTTTTAAGTCTATATTTTTAGTGATTTAGTCCATAAATATTACATAAAAACCCTATATTACAATGTGGTCACTTATATTTAGTATCTATTTTTTCCATAATTTCTTTTTAAAAAGAAACATGTTTTCTTTTCATGAAACATCTTCACAGTTTTCAACTCAGACTCAACCTTTCACCTACTATTTTTTTTAAAACATAGAATGAGAATAAAAATAAAATTAATGGAAATAAAAATAAATAAAAAAACCATTATTCCATGAATACTTATAAATCTTTCCCTTTTCAAAATAAACTTTGGTCTCAAAATAAACATTTTCTTACCTAAGAAGCCACCTTCTCTACCCAAATATTTTCATAAAAAAATTCATAAGAACTAATAAAAGTAAAATAAAACTCATAATTTTTCTTTTAAATTATGAAAAACTCATAATAACTATTTTTTCACAAAGTTATACTTTTCACCCCTAGAAAGTAGCATATACTTTCCTTTAAACATAAAATCATTATCTTACCTTAAAAAATCATATGATTATCATGAAAAACCATAGAATTAATAAATAAATTATTTGGATAACTTGGGGAATCATTTTTCATATCACTCTTGAAAATGGGATAACCTTAATGGTTACACATATAATAACTATTTTAGTTACACATAAAATAACCATTATAGTTATAATTTGAACATCCATCACTGTATATTACCATAATTTCTTTGGATAAAACTAATAAGTTAAGTCCATACCTTTACCTAATTAATTATAGATCTATAACTGGATCACCCACCATTAGTTTATAATTTAACCACCCATCCTCATAAATAATTACCATGAACCATATCATAATACATAAAATATTCCATTATAAAATTTTTTTTTTCACCCATAAGAAAATATTTTCAAATATTGATATATCCATACCATTTTTAAAACCCTTTTTTAAGATAGAAATAAAACAATAGAGAAGATGTTTTATTGAAGAAAATATGGAATGTTTTAAAGATATCCAAAAATAAAATAATAGTTACGGTGGTGGGGAAGGTCGTTTTCACTGTATACATTAAAATATAACATTCCTTCTGTCTTTTTTAAAGAACATTAAATTTTTTTCATAAAATGATTCCTTTTTAAAACCTTTCAATTAAATTAAAAATAGACATAAAATTTACTACGTAAGTATTTTATGTCTATATTAGAACATGCATAATTTTTTTTAAAAATATATGCATGGATGAAAAAGAGTTTTAAAGAAAACTTTAAAAGATTATTTTTAAAAGAAAGAGCCTTACCTTGAGTCCAAATTGTCATGTACATTCTTTATCTTCTTAAATAATAATTTTTTTAATTATTTAATTTATTTAGAAATTTTTACTTTATATTCTTTTTTAATCTCTCTTATTACCATGTTATAATAAATACTTAATCATTTAAGTTCACATTGAATGTTTTGACGATATTTTGTTTATAAGTCTATAATGACATTGGTAGGTTTACTATGGTCAAAGAGGTCAGTATTCCATAATATAAAAAATAATAATCATTAAATAATAATCATTTTTATACATCAATTATAATTTTAAATCCAACTATTAAATTTGTTTAGGAAAAATGAATGTATGCTAAAATCACAGAAGAAACACGGCTTACAAACACATGAGTAATGTTTCCATTTTCCAACGATATTTATAGAAAAAATGTAAGTTTTATTTTATATTTAAATAATGATCATAATATCCTAAATATTAATTTAATTATTTAAATATACTTATATATATCTTCTATGCGTTATGGTGATTAAAATCTAATCACATCACTTCATATAGGTGGTAATTCACATTTATGCACAAATAACGTTATCATTTCTCAGCCAACAGAAAGGTAATAAGGTAAATAATATATGATATTTTAATAATGATACATATTTCATTAATATTATATATAAAAACTAATTTCATAATTATAATCTATCCATTAGATATATTTATGGAAAATGAATTACATCAGTCCATGAGGTAGTAGTCCTCTGTACAAAAGAATGATGGTTTCATTTCAAATTTGATAGAAAAAGAGATATGTAGCACCCATGGTTTCAATTAATTAACACTTTGTTTATTATTTTTAAGTATTTAAAGTGTTTTGGTGAAGTTTTTGAGGGTTTTTAATACTTTTGGAATGTTTTTGGATCTTTTATAAAGGTTCACAGTTGGTACACGGTTAGTGAAAATCATGTAACTCCTACTAGAAACCATGCACTATGAGATAAGGGATGAAGGGAAGGTGCACGATTTGTCCAAACCATGCATCCAAAAATTAGAAATATATGAATAGTGGGACAATGATCTTTTTTACAATTGTCAAATAGTTTTTCTAACTGTGTGGGCTAACCATGTGAGGTCCTCATTGAGGTAGAGGTTAACACACAGTCAGTTTACAATTTACCTAACTATGCGACTAACCTTGCACAATTTAAAAGTGAGATCCTATAATTGTGGATCTTGCTAATTTTAACCTTTAATTACCTCTTTTTTTGTTCTCTAAATCAGCTCTAACTCGATATTTCTCCCTCCCAAAGGCTAAAGAAGCATTTCCTATCAAATTGGAAGTGATTCAGAGGCATTTCTTGGTGCGTTGAAGACCGATTCCCTTGGAAAGTCAACGTTTGTGGTAGTTTTTCTTTGATCTAATTACCATCCCTCCCTCTAAATGATATATCAATTCTTCTATAGATATATCTACTATTTGTTATTCTAATCATGGTTAGATTTGTATTTTTTTGGATAGGGGAAGAGATCTGAGGCATCTTTTTAGAGATTCAACCCATTTTCCTTGGAATTTTCGTGCCTTTATTCATTTGCATAATAATTACTAAGGTATGTGGTTTCATTATTGAATCCTATATTTAGAAATTCAAGTCTTAGTTTTTAATTTGTTTTATTGAAAATGGTTTCAAAAATTTTGTGAATTTCTTGATGGAAACCCACTTTGGTGACAATTTATAGAATTGTGGGAATTGGATTTTTTTATGGAAAGTTAAAAAGGTAACATGATTTTAAAATAACTATTTTAAAATTATTATCTAGTTTTGATGAATGGAAAAGTGTTTTCAATAAAATTTTGGTTTTATTGAAATATTTTGTTTGAATGGTTTTCAAGAAAAGAACTGTTTTATAGAAATAGTTGTTTCGACATTGGTTTTTGTTATAATGGTTGTCTGTGTTCATGTGAATTCATGAAAAAAGGGTTTAAAGTCACCCCCATCATTTGTGGGATGGATAAGGGTTAAGACTTTTACCCCTAAAAATGGTTCATTAAGTGTCATCTTAGTGAAATGATGAATCTCCAATCAAGAGTATAAGGAGGTCCAGGTTGCATGCATTAGTTGGATGTGTGGATATGTGGAATGGAATTAGTTATTTCAACATGGAACTTGTAAAATGGATATAAAATATTGTCTGGTTTCTTTCCTTAGAAAATGGATTTTTTTGGAAAAATATTGTATATTTCAATTTTTTATATTCTTATATAAACTATTTTTAACTGTTTTATATAAATTATTTTATAAAAATGCAATAACATGTTCTATCCTAGTGGAGTGAGTAAGGAATTCATTTGGAGAAAATATACAAAGATTCATTACTCACCCATAATTTGGAACATTGGTGATTTTTCATACATTTTTGATCAGGACACAGGAAAAGGTAAAGTATGACACTTATTTAGTGGTACATCGTGATACTTGGGATTTTTTTAGAGTTGGATCACCGATCATGTTGGGAGATTTGGAGTTCTTATTTGGTGTCTTTGAGTTCTGTTGGTTTTTTCATCCAATTTTTACTTTGATATTTATAGTCTTATACTATAGAACTTTGTTATGGTATGATTTTTATATGAGTGGTGGTACTTTGAGTAAGTTTTCATTTTTTTCATGCATCATGTAGTGGTTTTGGTTATGTATTGTTTGGTTTTAGTTATTTCTTTTCTCAAAGGGAAATTTTTTCCCCAATATTATTGAAGCTATTATAATTTATTAACAAACTTTGGCATATTGGGGATGTCACTTAAGGCCAAGTAGTAATTCTGCCTTGACATAAGCCAATGAGGAGGGATAGGATGTTACAAGTGGTATCAGTCTTAGTCCTTCCAAATATTTTTGTGGAATAACTGGTCTCATCTTGTTTTGTCCTTAACTAACTAGGGTCATCAGTTTGTTCAGTCTTGAAGTTGACATTCATTATGGTTTATTCCTGGATTTGGGTTGTTAGAAAGCAGTTGGATTTTCAGGACTTGAAATTTTTAGCATAAAAATACATACCTAAATTTTTTATGCTGAACTTCAAGTTTCTAGGAAGTTAGGTACATAAGTGTTTTAGACACACTTTTAGGAGTTAAAATCTCATTATCATGGGTTTATCCCATGAGACGATCATGTCATGAATTGTAGAAATGACATCCCACTAGGAGTTCATATTTCATTTTTAGTAATTATTTATGAGTTGGAAAAAAAGTATTTAAAGTTGTTTTCAAATGTGAGATTTTGAAAAGGAATGAAATGGTTATTTTGAAAATGGTTTGATTTTAAAAAGTTTTTTGAAATTTTCAAAAATAATTGTATGAGAAATATTTTGAATTTTGTAAATCCTTATTGTGATAGTTATGATGTGGTAAAATTTGAAATTGTTAAGACATAAATTTTTAAATAGTACGAATTATGACATTAATTATGTTTCTGTAAATGGAACCTATTAGGAATCGAAAAATACAACTAGAATTAGATGTTGAGAACGTGGTTGCACCTAAGCCACAGGTGGAAGAAAAAATAGTTTATAGAATTGTCCAAGACTTTTAGGCTATAGATAGAGGGAACTGAAAGGATGAACTAATGTAATTGAATCATTTCATTCAGTTCTAGAAACTAAATCCACCAATATTTTTGGGTGATTTGGAACTCGAGAAGGAATAAGTATACCTTAGTAGGATAAATAAAATATCAAATTTCATAGGCACACCAGGGGAGAATAAATTCAAGATGGAGACATATATTTGGAGGATCTTGCTTGCCAGTGGTAGGATTTAGCTGTTCAAGCTAAATTAGACCAAGGAATTGGTTGATAGGATTTTGAAGTACTGTTAAACAAAAAATTCTATCCTCATAAGTTCAAAATTGAAAGAACAATAGAATTTTTCATCTTGAAATAGGGGATCCTAACTGTGATAGAGTATGAAGATAAATTCATGAATTTAGTCTGCTTTTCACCTGAAATTGTTAGTAGTGTGTCCTTTAAGGCACACATCTTTGAATCATGGATGAGGCAAGAGAATTTCTAAAATATTTTTGTGCACTATATAAAAGATTATAAAGATATATTAAATATAGTGATAGTGGAATAAATTTATATCTTAGGATCTATGTATAGAAGAATAATATTGATACCTATAGGAAATAGTCAGAACTCTAATGCTGGGAGTAAGAAGAAGAGGGAAACCTACTTACAAGGTGGGAGTATGGATCAGAATCAAATAATTGTATTGATGAATCTTACTCAAAAACCAAAGTTCCATCTTGGATACTTTTAATGTGGTTCATTCGACCACATTAATTGATAGTGTACAACACCACCTAAGGAATTCCATAATTTCTACCATATGGGAAATCCTTAGTGCTATTGTCACAGTGATATGAGGTTGGGTGTTTGGGACACTTCTCATGTGCTGTAGATGTCGTATTCTTTGATGGGATGAGGTAAATAGAGTCCATATCATCAGTAGAAATAGAGCTATACATGGTGATTCTATGAATACCCTGACTCCTCAACAAGGGAAATCTCAATGAAGAAACAATGAACTAAGTGATGCATGTAAGTAATTATATAGAGCTTAGAAAGTTATTTTGGATGATCATTTAGGACCATCGACAGTGTGAGGTATGATTCTTTTGAATTCTACCACTATGAAATCTTTTTTTGATATGGGTGCATCCCATTCCTTTATTGCTTCTTTTTCTGTTGATTTACTAGGTTTAAATGTTGACATGATGCCTTATATGTTAAAACTTCAAACTCCTCTCGGTCAAATAGAATGTTGATCCTTTGTACGTAGAGAATTTTCTACAATTTTTGATGGTGTTGGGATGATATTGGATTTCTATATTATTAATATGGATGCATATGATATAATCCTAGGAATTTATTGGTTGACAGTGTTAAAGGATCATATCGAATATTATACCATAAGGGTCAGTTTTATGACTGATGATGGAGACCAAAATCTATTTAGAGGTGACCAAATGTAAAAGTAGGTGTAAAGTTATTTTTGTCACAAAAAGTTAAAATTATATCATACTAATTGGAAGTATTGATTTTGGATTCGATGGAAGATATCAAGAATATTAGTTTTCTAGTGGCAGTTGACTAGTTTAAGGATGTCTTCTCTGAAACCTTCTTTAGGGTTTCCACCCATAATAGAATTGGAGTTTACGATTGATCTCCTTACTAAGACCAGTCCTATTTCCCATCCATATTATTGTATGTAACAAATATAATTAAGAGAACTAAAAGTACATTCAGAGGAGTTATAAAGAAAAGGTTTCATTCTACTGATCATGTATCCATGGGAAACACTAGTCTTTTTTGTGAAAAAGGTTGATAGAAATCTTAGGCTATGTGTGGATTATCCCAAGATTAAACAAGTTATGATAAAGAATCATTATAAACTTTCCCAAATTGATGATATTTTTGATCAATTGAGGATATATCAATGGTTCTCTATGATTGAATTATGCTCTGGATATCACCAATTATGAGTTCAAAATGAGGATATTCCAAATACATATTTTATAACCAGATATATACATTATGAATATGTGTTTATTCCTTTCAGTATTATGAATAATATAGTAGTGTTTATGGAATTGATGAATCATATATTTAATAGGTATGTAGATTAATTTTTGTGGTGTTTGTGGATGGAATATTGGTGTATTCAAGGACAAGGGATGAGTATGAGAAACACTTGGCCACAATGTTGGGAATCTTGAGGGATCATTGGTTATATGAAAAACTATCCAAGTGTGATTTTTGGATACACGAGGTATGTTTCCTTGGAAATTTAATCTCTGGAAAAGGTGTTTTTGTGGTTCTATAAAAGATAGAAACTATTATCTATTGTCAATCTCCAACAAATGTATTCAAGATATGTAATTTCCTTATTCAATAAGGTTCTTAGAGATGCGTTGTTCCTGATTTTTCATGACTAGAATCACCTAGGAAAACTTTAAAAAGGAATAATGTTCCATTTTAAAGGAATAAAGAATGTCGGAATTCTTTTCAAGAGCTTAAAGTTTAGCTTACATCTACACCGATCTAGATACTGCCTAAATCAGGACAAGGGTATGTGGTGTATTATGATGCTTTAGGATCAGGGTTGGGATATGTTATTAAGCAAGGAGATCATGTTGTTTCTCATGGATAAATGGTATTACATTTTCATGATAATAACTACCGGACTGATTATTTAGAGTTATCTGATATAGTCCATGGTTTGAATATAAGGAACCATTATCCCTTCTCTATGAAATTTACTATTCTTTTGGATCATAAGAGCTTGGAGAATATTTTACCACAAAGTTATTTGAACCCGAGACAAAGAATATGGATGGAGTATATCTAAATGTTTGACTTTGAATTAATGTATACACTGGTTAAAGGAAATTTGGTGGCGGATGAATTAGTAAAAAATTCATATGATCAGATGGAAAAAGAGGATTCAGATAGGTGGCAGTTAATGTCGGTCCTAGTTGGAATGCACTTATAATGTGAAGACTGAGGTAAAGTTGTGGTTTTATTTCTATTTTTGTCTATTCATGATTTTATGGAGTTGGTTAAAGTGGAATATATATTTGATTCAAAATGTTTGGAAATTTGGTCAAAACTCAATGGTGGGTAGACCATTAAGGGATATAAGCTGGATTGGATTTCAGTTTTGTATTTTAGAAATTGGATGGTCATACCTATGGCTTGTCAGGGAAAATTTTTTATGCTTAAAACCAGTTAAGATGGGATGTTAATCATGTAATGTAAAATATGTATAAGGTTTTGAAATCAGAATTTTGGTGGGTTGGTATGAAAAGGAAGGTGGCTAAGTTTGTTTCTATATAGTTAACTTGTCAGCAGTTTGAGGCAGAACATTAGTGGCCATTAGGTATATTGTAGTCTTTACCTATTCCTATAAAGAAATGGGAGTAGATAGCCATGGATTTTATATGAGGTCTCCCAATAATGGTTTAAAAATACGATTCCATACGGGTGATAGTGGATTGACTCACAAATTCAGTTCATTTCATCCCTATTCATGAATCTCATACGATGGAGGACTTTTCAAAAATATAAACATGAGAATTGGTAAATAGAAATGGAATATCAGTTTCAATTGTGTTAGACATAGATCCATTATTTGCATCTCGTTTTTGAAAATCCTTTCAGAAAGCCCTTGGAACTCAGTTAACCATGAGTAGAATGTATCATCCGCTTATGGATGGGAAATCTGAAAGGCAGATATAACCATTAGAAGACATACTGTGGGATTGTGTAATGGATTTTGGTGGATCATGGGAGGATCACATTCCATTATTAGAGTTCTCATAAAACAACATTTATTATGCCTCAATACATATGGATCCTTTTGAAGAATTGAAAGGGCATCCTTTTTTTCCTCCAATCTGTTGGGTAGAGAAAAGAGAGACTTCACTAATTAGGATGATCCTTGTCTATGAAACAATGTATAAGACTTAGTTGATCAATAAATTGTTGGAGATAGAATAGTGTCACCAGAAATCTTATGTGGATCATCGTCGATGGCCACTGTCATTCACGATGAGTGATCATGTGTAATTGAGGATCTCTAAAAGGCTAGGACATCATTTTTTTGGGAAGTAGCGAAGGTTATCTACTTGATACATAATCCCTTTTGAGATACTTGAATTGGTTGGTGAGGTGGTATATCAGTTGAAATTTCCACCATAGTTTAGTGTTGTGAATAATGTGTTTTAGGTATCTTAGTTGAAAAAGTATCAGCCTAATCCTGATCTTGTGATTCAATGGGATCATGTTAACCTAGAGATGGATGATTCATTGGTGAACGTGCCAATGTGGGATGTGGATATGAAAGAGAAATTATTGCATGAAAAAATAATCGGTCTAATGTGGGTTTTGTGTAAACATGGTTATAATTAGGAGGAGACATGGGATCAGGAGAAAGAAATGATTAATCAATGGACTGAAATCTTGTATGAAAATAATGGTTTTCTACTTTTTAGTTATGAATAGGCCATGTGTGGGGAGAATTTAGCACCCCCAATTTCAAGTAAGTAACCATTTATTTATGTTTCTTAATCATGTAAAGTGTTTCAGTGATGTGTGAGAGGGTCTGGAATATTTTTGGAGATTTTTTAAAAGGCTCATGGTTGGTGAATAGTTATTGGAAACCATGAAACTCCTACAGGAAACCATGTATAGTGAGACACAAGATAGAGGGATAGAGAACGGGTAGGCGCACAGTTTTTACAATCTATGCAGATAAAAAGGAGAAACCGTGAAAAGTGGGATAATGAGATTTTTCACAGTTGATGCAAAGTTTTTATAATTATATGGGCCAACTATGAGAGGCCCTCCTTGAGGTAGAGGCTGGAACATGATCAGTGTATTGTTTTCCTAATTGTGTGACTAACAATGCATGGTTTAAAAGTGAGATCCTAAAACTATTGATTTCACTTGTTTTCACCTTTCAATACCCCATTTTTTATCTATATAGGATCTTACTCAATATTTCTCCCTCTTAAAGGCTATATAATCATTTCTCCTTGATTTAGAAGTGATATGGAGGTGTTTCATGGTGCATTGAAGGTTGATTCCCATCATAATTCATTGTTTATTGTATTTTTTGGTGGGTTTTCATAGATCTAATCTCTTTCCCTCTCTTAAAATTCTATATCTATTCCACTGTGGATAGATATACTATTTTTATTATAATAATGGTTAGATTTTTATTTTTTTGATAGGGGAAGATATCTAATTTAGGTTTTTTGAGATTCAACCTATCTTAATTGGCATTTTCATTCCATTCTACATTTTCATCATAAATCTCAAGGTAGTTATCTTGAATATCGACTCCAATATTTAAAAATCGAAGGCTTTGTTTCAAATTGATTGTTTTTAATGAAAAAAGTTTGTGAAATTATTGGGAATTTGTTTTTAGAAATCCTCTTTGGTGAAAATTTAAATAATTGTTAGAATTGGTTGTTTTTGTGGAAAGTTAAATTGGTAACATGATTATAAAATTATGATTTTAAAATGATTATTTGGTTTTGAGGCATCAAAAGTGTTTTTAATAAAAGGTTGGTTTTATTGAAATGGTTTGTTTGAATGGTTTTCAATAAAAGAATGATTTTATTGAAATGGTTGAAATGGTTGTTTTGGCATTTGTTTTTATCGTAATGGTTATGTGTGTTCATGTGAATTCTAGACAAATAAGGGTATGAAGCCTCCCCCATCATTAGTGGTATAGATAAGGATCATGATGTTCCCCCATAAAAATGGTTCATTAAGTGATGTCTTAGTGAAAGGATGACTCACTACCCATGAGTATAGAGAGGTATAGGTTTCATGCATGGTTGGATGTGTGAATATGTATAATTGAATTAGTTATTCCAAAATGGAACTTGTGAAGTGGTTTTAAAGCTGTGTATGGTTTCTTTCCTTAAAAAATGGATTTTTGGAACACTGTTTGATATAGAAATTGATTTATATTCTTATATAAACTATTTTGAACTATTTTATATAAATTATTTTATATATAATGTGACAAAATGTTCTATACTAGTTGTGTGAGTAAGGAATTATTTTGGGGAAGACCTACCATGTTTCATTACTCACCCTTACTTTGGAACTTTCGTGATTTTGTAGATATTGTTCATTAGGACACATGAAAAGGTAAAGTATCAAACTTATTTAGTGGTGAATCATGATACTTGGGATGTTTTTTTGAGTTTGAGAATGGATCATGTTGGGAGATTTGGAGTTATTATTTTGAGTGTTTGGGTTTTGTTGATTTTTTCATCTACTGTATACTTTGATATTTTCTGTCTTCCACTATGGTATTTTTTATGGTTTTATTTTGATATCAATGGTGGTACATTGAGTTATTTTACATTGTTATCATGAACCATGTAGTGGTTTTGGTTATATATTGTTTGGTTTTAGATTTTTAACTTTTCAAAGTGTAAATCATCCCCCAATAGTAGTAAATCCCTTGTCATTTATTTACAGCCTTTGGCATATTGAGTATGTCCCTTAAGGTCAAGTAGAAATCCTTCCTGGACTCAAGCCAATGGGGTGGGGTGGGCAGTTACAAGTTGCATATAAGTTATTCCATTAAAATAATAACGTATCAGTATATGGAGTATACCAGTGTTATTATTTTATGATGGTTGAAGAAGATTTGACGGAGGTGGAAAAAGAAATAAAACTAAAATATGTAGTTAAAACTATATCTCTTATTTGGAAAATCTTCTTTCATTAACACATTAAGACCTATAATATTGGTATTATATCCAAACTAAGGCCTATAAAACATGGGGATGGATGTTAGGAAGATATTTGGTAGATATTTTCTAATTTTTTTTTAATTCTAAAGAAAAGATAATAATTAGTTCCCTTTTATAAGAGAGGGGAGAGGCACTCTTAAGATTTATTAAAATATTAAATTAATATAAATTAATTTTGATATCCAAATTAATCAAAAATTTATAATATTAAAATATAATATGATTATTATTCAAAATAATCTTATCCAATTAAATTTTGGGAAGTTTTTTTCACATTATTACCCTTATTTTTTTTAACCATTCGTTAACCCTTTTGACAATTACCATAATATTAATGTTTTCTAAAATTTAATGGTCAATAATGTTAATATTAAATAAAAAAGACCCATAAATGTTCCATGGTTTATTTCATTAACCATATAAATTTTTTTGGTTTAATCTAATATTTTTATGAATTTTAAGTCATTTAATAAAACATTTTTCATTATAAAATTTCATCAATGCCATTTTTAGAACTATTCATTTACTTTGACTTTAATAACATCTTTAAAACAAATTAATTTTACTAATATGCATGAAAACCTCCATAATATGTCATATTTATCTGGGAAATTTGTGGTTGACAATAATTCTTTCAAATTATACCACTTTTAATATTTTTAATATCATTTATTTTATTTTTCCACTAAATGAATAATTACTACATCAATGATATGTAAGAATTTAAGGTAATTATCTCTTCACTAAAAAATATAAATAATTTACCATTTTAAATATAAATAATTTATATTTCAAAATACTATTTATAACCAAACACTTATTCTGGTTATCCCTATGTAAATAATATTTTAGTTATTAAAAACAAGAGTCCATTATTTTTTATTTTTCATTAAATAAAACATTATAAAGGTTATAATCACATAAAAATTGAAATAAAACGAAATATATTCAAAATTTTGATTCCTATTAATGAAATATAATCATCCAATAAAAATTAGGCAATTTTTATGGTCCTTTTATTATCCTTGTCATTTTATTTTTAACAGTAATTACCCGATTTACCCTTAACTGTGGTAACAAAAATTTATAAGGTTACTATTTATGTTGAAAAAAATAAAATCGAAATATTTACCAAATTTATACCCACTAATTGAAAATATGGAATCCACTTTTATAATTCAAAAAAGATAATTCACATAATTAAACTAGAAAAACATGATGAAAATTAGGTTTTTTTTAGAAAAATACCTATTTTAAGTATAAAATGTTTTTATACTAAAATAAAATATAAATTTAATTTTAAAAAACATAATTGGATTATTTTAAATTAAAAATAATCAAAAATTTAGTTTTACTTTGAAAATAATCGAAGATAAAATAATTTTTTTTAATAAAATTAGAATTTTCCATATTCATTGGTTTTTTTAAATTCTAAAAAGGTTATACTAAGATAATTTTGACATGATGAATTAAAAAATGAATTTAGTTTTTTTCAAAAACATTTTATATATTTTTTGGAAATTAAATATAATATTTACTCACAAAAAATCAATAAAATAATTTATAATGAAAACATATTTTCGAAGCATAAAAACACTTTTCTAAAAATTATGTATTTATTTATAAAGAACTAATCAATAAATTTTAATTGATTAGGAACTTTAAATACATTTCATAAATTATTTAATACTATTGATACTATATAATTAAATTACTAGGTTATAATGGTTATATTTAAATAATAATAATTAACAGTTCATTTACACTTGATGTCGCATATTTTTTACTCTGTCAAACATAGTCATTATTTTGAAATATTAGGATGTTAAATTATTACCCATTTAATGAATTCAATGTTTAAAATTTGAACTCAGGATTTATAATCAAAGGATTAACATTTGAAAATATATTTTTTGATATTCTACAACATAATTTTTTTTAATAAAACTTCCTCTTAAAAGAGGAAAAGAGAAAATAAAAAGGTCTTTTGAAATAGCACATACTAGGATTCCAAATAGGAGAACATTATTTAGATGTGAAGATATGTTCATATAAGAAAAATTTAATGTCCAAACAATTATGGATAGGGAAAAAGATCATTGAACTTAATAAAGTGAATGATCATGATAAAGTAAACAACTATAAAACCATAAACCAAATATGTGTGAAAAAGACTATTGATTAATCTGAAATGAAGGTTATAAGATAATATTTTTTTGTTAAATATCCTTTTACTAGTTTTGAGTAATTATTTTATGATATCGACTAAGAAAATAAATAAATAAACTTACTTTACAATTATAATTTCATCCTCTAATTATTTTCAACCACAATCTCATCTCTTTCTCAAAATAATTAATATTTAAGATGAAATTTTCATGCCTGAAGTAATAGAATAAAATTAAATTGGATAATATACTTACAAAAAAGGATAATAAGATATTTATACTATCTTTAGACATTAACCAAAGTAAAAATTGTTATTACAAGGTAAGAAAATTTCCAAAATGAATAAACTTTGATCTAAATAAATAATACATTAATCTCTAAAATTCAACATCAATACCCAAAGTTCAAAATAAATAATTTCACATCTGACTATACTTAAAAATATTCAAAATATTACTTAATAACAATAAAAACCAAAAATTTGTTACATATTTTTCCAAGATAAATTTAGTATTTATTTCCGAATAAAATCTGTCACTCTTAAAGTCACATTCAAAAAATATATATTCCCTAATAATATTATCTCGATGATATGGTAATAATTTACATAAATAACCTTACTCACTATAAATCCATCATATATTCATAAAAAAATACAATTCAATCTTTAAACCTCAACGGAAAACCCATAATATTCTATTTACCTTAATTTAATAACATTCCCTAAATAGTAAACTTCTTCTAAAATAACATTAATAAGATAATCACTACATAAACTTTCAATACCATGGTTATATATAAAATAAAAAATATATTCCCAAAAATCAATATAATAATTATCTATCAAACCATTCAAGTAAAAAAATATTTCATACTCACTAGGACATTGCATAATCCAATGGTAGGCCCTATAACCTTTTTTCCTTTTGGTTTTGGGTTCAAGACTTGTAGCCTTGCCTGATGTGATGAGTTATCACCATGTCTATTTTTTGTCCTTTTACTAAAACTATATCAATATAATTAAAATAATTTTCCCAAAAATATTATTAACAAAAAAATAAATAACCTTAATAATCAAAGATCATATTAACCCTAAAGGTTATTAATACCTTTAAACTTATGTACAAAAAATGAAAATATTATTTATCCTTAAATAAAAATTTCACATGTTACATATACCAAAAAGATGTACCAAAACTCAATAAATTTCTACCAATGTATTCCTATCACATAAAACCTAAAAATTGGATGTCTATGCTTTTGGATTTATGATCAACCTTAAGTATAATACTATATCATAAATTTTTAATCCGTATATGTATACACCTTAATCATTGAACATTATTTATAGTCCATTAAATAGGATTTTCTATATTATTACTTAATACAACCCTCTTATAAAAAAGTATTAATCATGTCTTAAGATTCAAAAATATTAAAACATAATACAAGATATAATCCATACCTTTCATATGTTATTTATAATTTCCCCATATTCAATAATAATGGAATTAGGAACTTCTAAAAATTCATCAATATGGTCTTTCTGATATCATTCTTGAAATTTTACCCTAGTACATTTTTATAATGACTATAATCCCCACATTTAAAACATTCAATTGATACCATTGTAAGAACACTATTACTCTTCATAGTGTTAACTTTATTCTTCCTTTTTCCTTGGTAGATTATTAATTTAATCTCTCCTTTACCATATACAAAACATATTCTATTTCCATTAAGAAATTACCTAGGGTGGTTCTTCCAGATTTTTAAAACATAAGTCCTTGAATATTTTTTCCATTATGTTCTTTACCACACAAAATTCCATGAATATTTATTTCTCTTATTTGATGAGTTGAAAAACTCACATAGGTTCACATTTTTAATCCAAAATTATAATATCTAGTTAAGAATAAACATAATATGTTTCACTTTAGCTACATTATGTTTGGTTTCCCATTCTTTAAACCACTACATTTTCTTCACATACATCATTAATTTGGTTCCTACTAGATCTAGCCATTTACTAAAATAATAAATAGTTAGTGTGAGTATATAAATCATAATAAAATATTTTATAAATGGGATATGTACTAATATATACTTAACCATATCATTTTCTATTCAAATACCACAATTTATCCAAAATAACCATAACTCTTCTTAACATGAAAAATTTTTTGGTTATAAAAGACCTTTAACTTATTATCAAATAGCATCCTAACCTCTAAAGTCATCTAAACCCTACTCTAATACCAAATATAAGGACCCAACCTTAAAAATTACATATTCTATTGAATTTAACTAAAATTCACTTTATTACATTCCCAAATATATTTTATATTTATATTTTTAGAGAGTTATGTCATAAATATTACATAAAAAACCCATATATTTCAAAGTGGACACTTGTATTCATTATCCTTTTTCCTATAAAACGTAACTTTTAAAAAGAAACATGTTTTATTTTCATGGAATATCTTCAACATTTTTAAATTGAACTCATATTTTTCACTAATAATCCTATGAAAATAATTTTAAAATGTGGGATGAGTACACAAATCTTATTAAGGAACTTTAAAATAAATAAAGAAACTGTCATTCCATGAATACTTATAAAAATATAACGTTTTCAAAATAAAATTTCTACTAAAAATAAATATTTTTATACCCAAGAAAAAAACCTTCTCTACTAAAATATTTTCATAAAACATTTCAAAATAACTCTTAAAATAAAAATAAAACTCAAAAGGCTTATTTGAAATCTTGAAAAACATATAATAATTGTTTTTTAGAAAGATATACTTTTCACCCTTAAAAAGTAGAATATACTTTAATTTAAACATAAGATCATTAACTTATCTTGAGAAATCATGAGATTCGTATAAAAACCCATAGAAATCATAGATAAATAATTCAGTTAACTTTGGGAAAAAATCATATCACTCTTAAAAATGGGATAACCTTAATGGTTACAAATAGAATAACCCTTGTCATTACACATGAACTAACCATTACAATTACAATTGGAATAAAAAATATATTATATTCCCATAAAATCTTAGGAGAAACCTAATAGGTTAACTCCATATCTTTTCTCAATGAATTGAAGATATTTTTAACACTCCTCTTTTTCATAAGTGATGAATTTTTTTAATGAAAAATAATTAAAGAATTATAGTGGTAAAGATCCCGAAGAAGGATCAAGGGAACTCTCTAAACTTAGATTGTATGAACTCATCCTACATGGATGAAGGATCACACATGCCCCCCTGTGTGGATCAAAGGATGATCCACCCCAGTCTAAGGTACCTATGTGGTGTAACTACATCGGGTACCTATGTGGGTGACCTCTTTTGACCTAGGTCCCATGTTTTGATATAAATTGGACCATGGGACTCCTCATTTGATAGAGTTGAAAATAGAAGAAAACTCACATCTCTAATCATGTATCCAATTCACCCAGGCCCTCAAAAATACTCTAAGTACCTCTCAAAGACCTAATATAAGTGGTAATTAATATAGATAATGGTATTAAAGTCCCTCAAAGGTCTGAAACACAAGACACCTGTGCAAGGGCCCCCTTTCCCCTTGTTAGAAAGCACTAATGCGATGGTCCCACCCCAAACTTGGGAACTGTGAGAGATCATTCTAGGGAAACCTGATGAAACTCTTGGTTCCTAGATAAAGGCTTAAACCATGTTTTGTTGGCCTGTTTTTTAATCACCCAAGGCATATCCATCTAGTTTAGTAACCTTGAGCAAATCACTTCCAGTTATTCCCAGGTCACACTATGTGAAGCACAATCTTCTCACCAGGTCTTGACCTATGTGAGACAACTTATTAGACCTATTTTAAGATACCAATGGTAGGAATACTTTTTTAGATCCCTTATCTATGGGGGGCCAAATTGAATCCTTCATTGAGCCCTTAAGAATTTCATGACAATGGAAAGAGACACACAGTGTGTCTCCCATTCGGTTATGCATTCTATTGGTTAGAGGTGTCCCACACTTGTCTCGTCAAATGGGTAGTGTCCTCAGGGTGTGTTCAGTTATGGATCCCATCATTCATGAGGACCTTGAACTTAGGGTAAGTGTTAGGTACCTATCTTTCTTGGATATGAGTTCTGGGACCAAGTCCTTCCCTAACCATATCTAAAGACCAAGGTCCCCCAGTTCCAGGTAGGGAGAGAGAGGATCACACTTACTTTTCCCTTTAAGGGTTAGTGGATTATCTTACTCTATTCTCTAGACCTATAAGAAGGGAATACCTCCTGGAGTAAGACCCTAGCCTTTTCTTATGGGTGGTATCCAGGTATTTAGTTTTATGTGACTATCCTAGGTACTGAAACTGAAGAGGATATGGGCACACCAAAGCCTTTCTTCTTCTACCATATCCCCGACCTCTTCTACCAGTAGAATAAGGATTGTTTGGTTTTCCAGGTCCACAATTTATTTTTTAATCACATATAGACATGAATCACATGGTATTCAAAGTTACATATGATCATGACATCTTCACGATCAGATACATGTCTCAGTAGAGAATATTATCCAATCTTCCTCTTACCTTCCCATAGGTCCTCTATAGGCATGTGTCCTCAAATAAATGTGTCCAAATGAAGGGAAATACTCCAATTCAGTATAATACCTAAAAAGAAAAACTCTCAAAGTACCATAGTCCCTATGATACAATCC
Organism: Viscum album; assembly: GCA_963277665.1. Lineage (NCBI taxonomy): Eukaryota > Viridiplantae > Streptophyta > Magnoliopsida > Santalales > Viscaceae > Viscum > Viscum album. The sequence continues at coordinate 990,649,677 of OY728152.1, read as the reverse complement.
TTCAAAATACCTCTTTAGGAATGGTTCCTCAACCATTTCTGAACTATGAGGGATTTGATTCCTATCCAAATAGGATATATAGGAACCCTCCATGAAGTTCAAACCAAACACCACAAAATAACCCTAATTCTATATATAACACATTCCAAGTAGGTTCATGTCTAACCTAGGATCCAACATCCATTCTGGGTTCCTTGGGATGCTTCAACATAAGCCCAACAACAAACTTTGACTAGGAACCTTTCACCAAGATGTCTTGATCGCACAACGTTAAACTACATAGTTTGGTCCCCATCACATGAACTTAAAAGTTATTATGTGCCCTTTTAAGTGGAACCAAACTTCATGGGTTATGATTAATTTCATGTAGATAAATAGGAAACCCATTTTTATGGGTCTGATCCCAACATCATAAACACTTCAATTTCCCTGGATGATGATAACATCCAGATCACCTAACTTCAAGGATTAAAACCAGAATCATAATAATAAACTTCCAATGAATCTATAATATATATTAATAGGGTAATGTAAATGGATAACCATAGATACATACATATGTCTCCATTGATGAATATCCTTAGATACATATGGATTATTCTAAAGTTCATACATGCTAATAATTAATTTTTAATTTAATGGAGAACCATTTCATACTTGGGGATTAATGAAGGATTCAGAAATATGTATTAAATCTGTAATAGAGTTATAGAATTAGTAATAATTTACCACAAAGGGTGTGATGAGCCTGACCCCCATCCTCTTGACCAATGTGAGTCCCTAATCATTGCTATTCCATCTCTCAACAACTTCCTACCTTTGGAAATTATGTTCATGAAAAATCTCAAATAAGGGAACCGTTGGGTGTTTTTGGCTACATAAACAGAATCCATTTTAAGCCATTAGAAAATTATGAATTCGATGTTAATGATTGTGAAACTATTCAAAACCCCCAAAAATCAATCTATTGATCATAAAAAAGGTAGAATACACATTTTTTTCGAAAACAAAAATGGTGAACCAATGTGAATCCTTAACCAAGATGACGATGTCACCCACACATCATACCCCTTTCACTCTCAAAATGAAAGATGAAAAAACAAGAAAATAAATTATACATGTGATAATTTATATAGATGATAATTTGAAAAGGTTTTATTATTGGTATCTATCACCTATATTTTAGGAAACTTCAATAAGAACTCCCTTTGATCCAAATGGATTCATACCAGTTCTCATAGATGTGCGCATCAACCACTACAAAAGATAGGTCCTTAACTAAGAAGAGGAAAATGTTTCCCTCACAGTGTATTCAATGATGGGTCTAAAATGTGTTGGTCTTGGAGTACCACCAAAATAGTACCATCCTGACTCAAGAGGGTGCTTGACAGGCCATCCAGCTCATAAATTAGCACTAGTTTTCCACTCAGAAATGACTGGTAGTATAGAAGTAGGCCATACCAATCACCATTTTGAACTATCTCAAGTATTGTCCTTTGAAAGTTGCAATATTATCCTCCCTTAACTTAGAGAGGATGATCAAGAGGCCATAAATGACATCACCTAAAATAAACATGGGTACCTTTAAATGGATCCTTCAAGTAGACACCACTTCTAGTGCCACGTAGTAGTAAAACCTTAACATGATGAGGGTACCATCCTTGGAAGTCCAAACTAAATCATCAAGACAGAGGTATGCAAGAAATACCAATGAGGGAAGTTACCAGTCAATAGGGAATAGGGATACACCTCTTCACCCTCTGAATAATACTGACAAAAAATACGATGGCAAATAGTGAGCATTCAAAAACACCTGCCCACACCGAGAAAGCCAACCAGTCAAATTCAGCTATAATCCATGAGTAGGAAAAAACACCTTCCTACACCAACTAATCATACTAGTATCCTCATTTTATAGTGTCTAAATAATCCTTTTGGTTAAATTCAACAGAAAACCATGAGTAGGCATACAAAACATCCCACATCAATCATGTCCACCAGTAAAATTAGACTTCAAACCATGAGAAGACTCACACACCTTCCCAAATACATCAAGCCTTCCATAAGCCTCATCTAACTACACCCATAGAAATCAGCCAAAAAGTCTTAAAAACATGAAATGGGTAGACCTATTCTTTAACCCCCACACTCGAGTACTATTAGTATCCACTAGTAGGAAATGGATGACAGATACATACACTCACCCATGATCCTACCATGGAATGGTTATATATCCCCATTCCATCTACTGAAGTTAATAAACACATCTTGAAAATGATGAATGGATAAACATAAAATCCTTCCCACATAATAGAAACCTGTATGAATATAACTAGAATAATTATAGTGGTAGTGGTGTAGACACATAAGTCCATCCCCACAATTGGGGTGACTCATCAACATGTCACTACGGAGAAAACACACACCTCTTCTCCCATCCAGGAGAGTCAAGGTCTAAATTTACACTTGATATATGGAAAATTAGATTGGTTCCATACTAACATTCTGATTGTAGGTAATCATCCTATTATGATGGCCACTATGAGGCAATCACAAACCCCTTCCAAAATTCTAGAGACCTACTAGAAAGTTACAGTAGAATCACGTGAGCTATCCAAACAAGATTCCATATATGAAAACCACTTTCCCAAGAAAGCAACCACAATTTCTTGTAAGAAGGCATCCAAAAACAATCCCCAATAGAGATTCCTAGAAATTGAAGAGATGACCCATGATCTCAATCTACTTAATGTTATAGTTCTTAATACCCTCATATTTTTATCTATGGAAGCTCAGAAACCTATTCTTCCATTAAAAAATTATTGGCATAATATTAGTAGTTCTAGAGGTCCTCCTCAGATGTCTCACCATAAAGGTGTGAATCATGTCAAGAATATGATTGATCTTAAGAGACTATATTCTAATGAGATCCAAAAGATCCATCAATGTGCCTAGAAGATTAAATAGAAATAAGGTATTCCCCTTACTATTATCTACCATAAAGGTACTCCCATGGGTATATTCTGTAGGAACTCTCCTTGTATTTAGACATCAATCAATGATGAAATTCCTCCCCATAACATAATTTCACTTCATCTAGATGGCCCCCTTGGAATTTTAATGATAATAAATACCTCCTACCATGATGCACTTGGGAAAATGAGGCTAGTCATGTTTGATACCTTCTTATTGAAAAGTGAAATCCTTTCTCATCCAGAGGATAGCCCAATTTTATGGTCATTATCTCAACCAACCTTGGATTTCTTACCTTATAATATGACAGAGGAAGTCCCCACTAATCTCACTATTTATAATAATTCAAAAAGTAAGCATCCAATTCAGTCAGACTAGGTTGAGGAACCTCTGGAGAAAGGTGAAGAATAAATGTTGAACATGAGAAAATAGTTCACTAAATATGACATTCTAGTCATGTTCCAAACTATATTTACTCCTCAATTCAACACTCTAGAATGGTTTTTGGAATATTGTGTGTATGGCATCCACCGCTATATATGGAACACTTTTCTTTATTTAAATGAAATGTTATTACCTTATGATGAATATCTAGGCCATGAAAATGTAATATAAGGGAAAAAATTACAAATTTACTTGGTGTATCTCTTGGATGTATGACATCCAAAATTGTGAAAACTACAAGGAGACCATCAACATTAATTTATTGGTGCATTAAAATAATTAAATCAGATGGTCATAGATGTCTCATCTGGTGTTCATATTAAAGTATGGGGTGAAAACATGTCATTACATTTCACCATGACTCCAATAAAAAAATCACTATAAAGGTGACGGCGTGTAATGTCATAGCTTCTAGATGACTTAAAAAAACTTACTTTTTTCATAACAGATGATATTCTAATAAAAAACTGCCCCTGACCAACTCCCATAGACATTAGGCCAAAAGAGTGTAATCCATCAAAATAATTTTTCATTGGGAATATAAAAATAGAAATCATTCTCCCCACTTAAGGGATGAAAATCACCAAATAACACAAATGTCTCAAATGGTGAAATTGTTTTTGGAAGTAAGTGGTTCTAGTGAAAAATGTATAATGCACCCAACCCATGTTCAAACACCACTCCATTAAATCAAGAAGTTAGCTGTGATTATAGTATCCCTGAAAATACTTGAGCATCCCTATCACATAGGGATGGGGTATTTTTCACCACCACCTTCAAGATCGACCAAAAAGACTAAAAAACAGAGCGATAACAACCCCAACCCTCAAGGCTAGGGGAATTTTCACGTCAAAAGTATCCTACTCAATGGAAGTTGGTATTCTCCCAAATTGGGGGATCACCATAGAACAAATCCTCCCAATTTTTTCTATCCCATAACCTAATGTCCTCTCAAGGAACATGTATGAAACATTATATAGATATTCCCCTCAGATTACTAATTATTAAAATGTTCTCATAGAACTAGTGGAGGAGATGAAAAGGCCTCATAGAGGGAACGAAAAAGTTTGTATCACAAAGATACTAATGAAACACCTACAATGCGTTACACATAAATGAATATCATTAACACCACCCCTAGAAAAACTATAGAACATGAGTCCAATATGGAGGAGTAGTGGGAGGAAGTATCAATTCATAATATGGTCCACACAGAAATGATTGAAGGATGTGTGCACACCCAGAACTAGAGGCTTGCTTTAAACTTGGTAATTACTTCAACCACTCCATTATTATATCCTCAGAGATCATCCAACCAAGAAGAGGTTAATGTTAAAGTTTCACTTCACTCACATCCCATATATGTTTAACCCCCTCACACTCAAGGAAATATTTTCTAAATAAGAGGGAGAAATGAAAGTGTTGAGGAGACATAACATAGAACTAATCCAGTGAAACATTGTTAGGAGATAAGATCAAAAAAAGCCTCAAATCACACTACCAACTGGTGTACCTCAACAATGTGGGATCACCCCAATGGTTGACATGGAACCAGAACATTCATTAATTGTGTGGGACTGAAAAAAAGTACATTAATACCCTATGAAAGCAAGATATTATGATTTCCCTCCCTTGGGTACAAAACTAGGGTTGGTTTAGTCACACCCTCATGAACTAGTTCCTACCATATACCCACCATGGGTACGAGTCAACCCACCAAAAATGGATTTACCTATCACTACTTCTACTCAAGATCTTGTTCAAATAGATATCCCTATAGTTATACTTAATACTATTGAGTCACTAATAGTTCGATTGGAAGTTATGGAAGAATGGAATGTACCAGTTCAACCGTAAAAGAGGCCTTACCCTAAATGGGTGGATCTGACCCCTACCCCACCAAATTTCAAGAACCCCACATTTCTAATTTTTAATGGTTTGGGGGATCTGGAGAATAATTTGATACATTTAATGTCTCATTGTGATCCCATTATAGGGAACCCTGTACAAAAATAAGCAGTGAAACTTAGATTGTTTGTAAAAACACTACATGGGACCAAATTTATATTGAACAATTATTTTAAAGCTCCATCAATCATAGGATAGGAATATCTCCATCAACAATTTCTATTTCAATTTAGCTTAAATCTATAAAAGATGACAGTCCTCGACCTCTTAATCTAAAAGATGTGGGATATGGAGAGGGTATCATATTTCATTTTTTGATGTAAAGGGTTGAAATACTCCTTGAACTATCAACTTCCCCAAGAATATTTATTGTATATCTATATAGAGAATCTCTATGATGACTTGCGTACACCACCCATACCTATAAAATACATTTAAGGGTTTCAAGATCTTTACATAGTGGCTCAAAAAGTGTAAGATTCCATATTTTACACTAAGGAAAAGATATGAGTAATTATTGAACCTCAAGGGATGATAACAGATAAAAAATAACCTTCCACTATTAAAATTAAACCATCCCCTTCCACAGATGCAACTCTAAAACCCACACCATATTCTAAAGACCTTCATCCTAAGAATCAAAAACAATTCCCAACTCATTAATATGAGTGAATAGATTAGAGGAAAAAAGTTTTAGGAGATAAATAATATGGTTTATTCATTTTGAGATGACCAAGTCCCTGGATACTTGATCTTAGCATTGGAGAACAACTTGATCAAGTTTTTCAAGACCAAGAGGAATGATCAGTATGGTCTTGAAGAACTTCCAAAATATTTCCCCTTCCACCAAACATTGGGGAACACTATTCAGTAATGATTTAATTTATAATAAATTCTTCAAAAAAATTTGGACTCTAGATAGTTAAAGTTGGGAAATACACCCACACTAGTATCATGTGTATCTAATTACCTTCTAGAGGAAGATAGAAAATGTAAGGAAGTTACTAAAAAAGGTATGAAAACTTTTGGTGATTAGATGGTTATAAAGGAAAACAATTGGACTTAGGCTATGATCTAACCATAGTTGAAATATCCAACAATGCCCCTATCCACTTCCGTTATGTCACAACCTACTACATTAGCACCATAGTCCTCTAAAATCCATCCTTCAATGAAATTAAATGGCTAGAAAAGTTAGTAGAATACATAAGAAGATGAACCTGTACCAAGTAAAAATTGGTATATGAATATACCACACATCATCACTTCAGTCAAAAAAGCATGAGCATCACCCCACAAAATGGAACAAAAAGAGTTGACCCCTGACGGAGTCCTCATCAGATAAGGAGTAAATATTCAATTCCATTAATGTTATTAACTCAATGGAACCCTTATCAGATGATGAGTGTGGATATGAACTTGAATTATCTACATGAAATTGATGAATTAGGGGAAGTGTCCATAAGGGTTGAGGATATAGGAGAATATGGGGTCATGACAAAAATCAATACTCCAGCCATAACCACACTTAGATCATTTACATAGACGAAAATCATGAGAGAGACCTCTAGCGAGCCCAAAATGAGCAATAGAGATACCCCAAAAATTCTAAGGTTCACCCTAAATAGATCATTCTATAAGACTAAATAAAGGATACGCCATCTAGAAATCAGCCTTAGCACATAGGTAGACCTAGTCGACCTCACCAAGGAAAAAAGCACATCCAACTCTGGTTCTAAGGTTTGATCAACATAAATCAAGTACTTAAATTCCTAAAGTACATGAAAAATATTGTTCAAACAATTTAAATCATATAACTTTAGACCAAATGTTTTAAATTTTAAAGAGATTGTCCCTAGAGCTAGATACAATATCAATCCTGGATGCGTTGCATCTATCAAAATACCTCCGAGAAGCACTCATAAAGACTTTTATAATACCTTAGGAATTTAATGTGGAAGTTATTGACACTAAATTATATTATTTAGAGATAGATCCTGCATAATTCCACACAATTATCTCTTTCATAGAACATGATAATGATGCCATTATACAAGGACACATCAAACCTTTGTTTGTATCTAGAAGGGAAAATGATGTTGATATTTGATGATATTTCATTGAAAATGCCTCAAGTTTCAACCTCATTATGGTGTGAAAAATTCATTGATTGGATTACATAAATTACTACATTTCCACTTCCACTTTGATGTTATTGGGTTATGATAAGAGAGAGAAAAAGACACCAGGAAGAATCATGATCAAGGCCCTATTTGGGGAACTTGTATATGACTTAAAATTTATATTTGTTCAGAAAGACATAACTTTAAACATTCTATTGGGAAGAACTGGGTTGCATTAGTATATATAAATCCCATCATTATACCCCTAATTCATCAAATACTTCATTAATAGCCAAATTGGAAAATTTTATGGTGGTAAATCCCCATTAGAATCCTGAAAAACTCATTACATTAATGCAGGGTTCTTCTAGAGGGATGGAAAGAAACCCATGACTAATGGGGTTTCCCGAGTCAAGGCCCCGAATGGTCTAGAATAACCCCAACCAATCCCTTCAATTAGATCAATAAAGAATATGTGCTATATATGCATCAAATTGGAGGTATGGGCCCAAAATAAAGTGCATTTTCAACAACCTTCATGACATAAATCAGGATAAGTGAACCAGGTAGCACTAGAGAAGTCATCAAATCTCTAGAAAGTTGTATAATCTTGGATAGAAATACCCTCAAATTATCCATGAAGTCCCAATATATCCATGCCTCATCAGATGAGCCAAACAGTAAGAAGATTCTCATTCTATGTCTCTTAATTTATCCCTTCCAATGATTCTAAAAGACCCCATATCACCAGTGGGGTCGGAGGGAGTCATTTAATCTTCTTAGTGCTAAAATGAAGACTCCCCTAATAACTCTGTAGAGATTCCTTATTTTCCTACTTCACCCCAGAGTGATTCCGAAGAGGAAGATAAATCAGAAGAGGAAGAAGAGTAGAACCTTAGGTATTCCCTCTAGTATTCGAGGAAGGTGTTTCTACCCAAATTGATGAACTCATATAAATAAATCTTGGTATGTAATAAGATTCATGAACCACCCTGATTAGTATGGAGACTTGTTACAAAGAAAATGAGGTATAAACATCATTTCTAAAGTAGAATTAGGGTATGTTTGCATGAAATTACAAAAAGATTCCAGGACCAGATCTTGAGGTGGCCACTCACCACCCATGCTTTCCATAAAACCACATGGGATTCAAATAAGAATCAAGAAGGAAATCCCCCGAATCATTCTTCCAAAATTGAGGTTTAATTTGATAATATTATCAATTCCAATTTAATTTTAGAAGTCCAGTATCTAACATGTCTAGCCAATATAGTCTTGGTAAATAATAAGAATGGGAAAATTAGGGTCTGTATCAATTTCAAATATCTCAACTAGAACTACTCAAAAGATGATTTCAAAATCCCAATCACAGGACTACTAATTGATGAAATAGAAATATTTCAATACCTATTCTTCATTGATGGATATTCAAAGATATAATAAAATCAGAATGTCCCAAGAAGATGATGAAAATACCACCTTCATGGCCCCTCATAAATTATTTTTCAGTCATGTAATTATCTTTGGATTGATGAATGTTGGTGACACATACCAACATTCCATGCATCAAATTTTCAAACCCTTCATCAAGAATTTTGTTGAATACTATGTAAATGACCTGATGGTCAGGTATTGGTATAATTCTAATCACTTGGATGATACTGATATCATCTTCAACTAACCATGATAGTATAGACTGAATATGAACCCCTTGAAATTTTATTTGAAGGTCACCTTAGAGAAATTTATATGCTTCATCATACACCATCAGGGAATTAAATTCAGCCTTGATAAGACAAAGTCTATCCTCAATATTTCACCATCTCATAACCTCAATGATTTAAGGGGTTTACAGGGAGACATTTCCCACATTTGGTTATTTATATACAACCTTACATGAAAGTGTTTTCCCTTCACTAAGTTGATAAAGAAGGGGATCACATAACAGTGGAATAATGAATGTCAAGAATCATTTGATATCCTCAATAAGCACCTCTTGGGTCCACCCGTGTCAGTGAAACTTATTGTGAGGAAACCAATCATTTTATATGTAACATCCCTAGAGTGATCACTATGAACTTTTCTGGCACCAAAGAATGACTTTGGGAATAAAAATAACCTTTATTATATTTGTAAAACCATGCTAATAACTAAGACCTATTATTAATATACGGAGAAGTGTTTTTTTCATTAATATTTATAGTTAAAAAACCGAGGAAATACCTATAGCACCCTGAGGTACAACTAGTATCTCACAATAACCTACTCAAAAACACCCTCATCCATCCTCTATTGACTGAAAATTTGTCACAGTGTGTAGTTATCCTATAGTAGTTTGACATATTGTTCATGCCTCAGAAAGTGGTGAAAGTACATGGTTTGGAATATTTCTGTAGAGAACACCCATACACAGAAAGAAATTCATTGAATACTTAATTTCAATATGAAGATATCTTTTCTTTTCAATATGGCCCTAGGACATGTGAAATGTTTTTCAAAGATGCATCTATAATCCCAACAGGAATGATAATGGAAGACACTAAGCTAAAAAAAGTAGTGTTGGGAGTCGTGCTCATCTCTTCCACAAAGAAAGTTTTTCCTTACTCTTTACTATTATTATAAGGCTATAAAAACAATGAGGTAGAATATTAGTCCCTCATTAAATTCCTATAAATATCACTTCAAATACTAGCAGGATACCGAGAGGTGAAATACGATTCAGATTTTGTAATTAAACAGATCAATGAATATTATTCCACCAGACAAGAATAAAAAATACCCTTAATTGACAGACTAATGGAAGAGTTCCCCTTAGAGAGAAAATTGAATGACATCCCATGATTAAATAATTCCCAGGACGATTCATTGAAAAATGCAATCAAAACCCTAGTAGATCCATATCTGGATGAAATAGTCATCAATATTGCACATCGTCGAATGATCTCAGATTTTTATTATGTCATCATGGAAGAGATTAATGAGGTCATTATCATCCCCAAACCATATGGTCCTATGATTGAATGGATGAAACCCATTGCGGAATATCATAAAAATGGAGTGCTCTCATAAAAAAGATCCAAAAAAGAGAAAATCTAATGATGAGTGACCAACTTTACTCTTATAACATCCCAAATCCCCCATAAAGTCCTCTATAAATAAGGATTTGATGGAGTCCTTCTCTAATGTGTTGACAGAGAAGATACCTTTACTATCATGAGATAAGTGTATAAAAGAGCTTATGGTTCCCACCAGTCATGATTTAGTCTTTCCTATTAATTCATAAGGCTTGTTAGCCTTGAATAATGCAGGATTACAAAAAATTCACTAAGAAATATCATTTCTACCAAGTTCATGACAAATTCATCCATTAACCCCTATAGTTGATATATAAATCAAAATACTCCATTGTATTTTAATTATGGGGAATTGATTTTTTTTGGGTCATATCCTCCATCTATGACCATGAAATTAAAATATGTTCTAACTTCAACTGAATTCTTCTCCAATTGGGGTGATAAAATACCCCTCAAAGCATTCAAGGCCAAAATCATCATCATCTTCAAGAAAGCTGACATCATTACTTGATTTTATGTCCCTCATACAATAATGATGGAAAACAACAATAATTTATATTCATCTATGTTGGAAAATCTATATAAGTAGTATAATATCAAATCCAACCACTCATCCCAATATCACACAACAACTAATGGATAAATATAGGACTTTGATAAGACCTATTAAAATCTACCTTAGAAGATGGTCGATAATGATAAAAAGTTTTGGTCTAAAAATATCTTTCATTCATTGTGGTATTATCAAAACACAAACCATACTACCACATGAGAAACCCCGTATTAACTTGTTTATCGAAAATAAATAGTCCTTCCCATTAATGTCCAATTTACCTCATTTCATATTTTCATATGTGATAAGATATATGTGGATGATAAATATAGAAACAGTTGGATGAATTGGAGTGACTCTATGAAAAATATTACATACCTTTCATCACTTGGAGGTCTATAAAAATCAGATAGCACATGATTTTAACAAGAGGGTATACCTCCATTAATTCCTACATGGAGAACTAGTCTATTCCTTAGGAATCTGATGATAATTGGGAAGAATCCTCCAAATCCAAATCTAAAGTGAGATGGACCTTATTACATACACATGGTAGAATGTAATGGAGATTAGTCCCTGATCTTAGGGGAAGGAGAGCTCATTACGACCCCTACCAAAGTAATATTTATCAATATATACTATGTGTGATAAGAACACCATCATCTTAGCTTCATGATGTTAAACTGTACATTCTGTCTTTTTTGAATGACCTTTAAAAGTGTGACATTTAATATACATCGTAATATGATAAACTACATGAAACAAACATCCTTTTTATATGAAATTATACTTCATAATGTCACTTTCTTGTATGCACAACCTTAAAAGGTAAACCATATGGTCATAGTCATATGAACCATAAATAAAAGAAATAATTGTTTGATATATAAGACTTTAAACTACATATCCAAATGTCCTTGTCATAATATGTTGAATTTTATGACAACATACTTTCTGTATAAAGAAAAACTACATGGTTATGTCCTTTTTTCATGATGTAAAACTATATAACATTTCATTTCAAACTTGAGTAGATCATAATATTTGGTGATGATATCTAAAAACAACTTTCTTTAGGAACTTCAGGTGTCATGATTCCTATCATCACAAGATATGTAGTGACACCCTGATCTTAAATCCTAGATCTATCCACGTAAAAAATACCCTCTCCCTATGTACAAGCCATACTTGTATAGAGATAATTTCCAGAACTACGTGTGTCTTGATTATAATTTCAATGAGATATGTAGTGATATATAAAACTCATTTCCTAGGACCAACCATATGGTAAAAAAATTACCCCTCTCTTATAGACAAAAAAATATTTACATAAGATACCTTCACTCAGGTTCCCTCATCTAGGAGCCCATCATGGAAACAAGAAGACTCCTCTTCCACATGTAAACAAAAAAAATATATACAGGTTACTTCACAATCCATGCCTATTATTGGTTAAAGTGTTTTGTTTATTCTCAGATATATTCCTTCTACACATTATAATCCTTATCTTGGGAAATTTTGAATCTCCATGAGCTTTCCCTAGAAATTGGTAATAGGTAGTCATATATCAAATGAAACCTTATTTGACTATGAAGTAATATGCCCCTAATATCTCTGCATAAATCTCCCACTAAAAGATATTTTTAGCTAGTGGATACCACTATTAGAAAATGTAGTAATACACCCAAGTTGGATTTACATATGTTTCCCACTAAAATGGATTGTCAACTAGAGATAAATTTCTCCTTAGGAGAGAAATCCTCTATATTCATAATCCTCATCAACACTATGATGGGACCCCATTTTTTTCAAACATTTGTTTAATTTTGTTCCTTTAATTTTTTCCCAAACCACTTTTCCTCATCCAAGAACCCCCAAGATTATGGTATATTATTTTCTTGAACATGTATGAAGTATATCGGATCATCATTGACCCACTAAAATCTACATCATTCATCTTTTATATGATAGATGGCCCTATCTGTATGAACTAAAACTGAAAGACACTAGATTTCCTTACTATATGACATTAAACTATGTGGTTGATGTAAATCCAAGAACTACATGTGGCTTGATTCCTTCCATCACATGATACATAGAAACACCCCATTATAAGTGTTATATTACGATTATGATGAAGACAAGAATATAGGAATAAATGATTAGAAACAAAGTCATTTTCATTCATGTTTTAAAATCTAGAGTAACTTCTACATGTTAGAGTATATATTCCAAATTTTATAGGTGTTCCTCGATATACTCCTTGAGATTTTTAACTATGGCTCAATAATTCTCCATAGATTTCCAGAACCCAACTAGTTGTGTCAAAATGATCTCTTTAGTGTGTTAAAGCTTCTCTTTCTTCATAGCCATAGAATCCTCACCTTGTACTGAGACCCTCTTCAAGGAATAAGGGATTTAGACCATATATTCCTTTATGGAATTTAGTACTTCATGAAGATGTACCATTTGGATATATTTCTCATCTAGATGAAACAAATTATGATTTACCTCCTTGGAATTATTATGCTTCACCTTAGACACAACAACCCTGAGATCTTCAAACTGGCATGCTAAATATGCCTCAACCTACTGATACCTTCGACCCTATTCCCATTTCTGCATGATTGACTTCACAATATAGTGGGTCATATGGTAATCAAACCAATTATACATTAAAATGGAAAACATGGTTGGAATTTGGCAATGTCATGATGGAATGTATCGAACAGGTACCCTTGAGATTATATTCTGGATGTATTACCAAATGATATGGCATGTTGTGTGAAGAGCATCGTGTATCTCCAAGTATGACTTAGAGCCACTTTTAGAGGGAGATATATATATTCCTGGATCAACATACTCAATGAGGTAACAAAATCTACTCCCTCTAAAACATCATCATCTTCACCTACTAGGGATAAATGAATTGGACCAGAACCCCCAACTCATGGTCGACCACCGAAGATGATGAAAATGAATAGTAGGTGGAACCACCATTAATATAAATAAGTTAATAGATAGAAAATGCAGTAAAATAACTAGATAAGTTAACCAACACTCACCCCTTTGTGGATCAATAGATGGAATCGAAGCCTCTATGATATCCTTGGTCTCAATGCTTTAGGTAGAGACCACATGTCAAGGAGAATACTCCTGAATTTTACCGGTGACTAGGATAGAGGGCCCTCAAGGATATCCCAATTTGGGTTTCTCAGGTGTTTCTCCTACAACAATGGGAGTTAAATGGAATTATAGGCCTTAGTTGTGAATTTCATTAGCAATGTTATATATACACAAGGCTTTACAAGTCGATCTCAGGTGTAAGAAATTAAATGAAAAAAGTTCACCTGTATTTGAAAATGAAAGAAAGTGAAAGATCATTCCTATAAAACTCCCTATTAAAGTCCCAGAACTCATCCAGATATGCAGTAAGATTAATATGTCTTAACCTATAATCAAGTTATAAAATTTCATTATGTATTTCTTCAAGTATCAAAGCATCCTCACCAGTAGGGATATCCAAGATGCATGGATCAATAACCAAATTGGCTCCGGCACCAATTATCTCTTTAAATATCAGAGTAAACACAACATGTTCAAACATCACATGATTATGATTAGTTACAACACCATAATCAGACTATATAGGATCCTTGTTAAACTTTTATGGAGTAGAGACAAGGATGATGGTTTTTTTCATGCTCCTATAATGTATGTGTTGGATCAAAAATATCATTAGGAAGAAATTCACTGACTAATATAAGATACCCTATAATATAAATCTAAAATTACCACATCCCTCTCCCATCTCTATAGTAAAAAATGAAATACAAAACTATTTCTCTAGTAGCATAATCTATAAAAGGGATGGATTCATTAGCACGAGTCTATGCCTCCTCCAAGATTTCCCCCTCAATCCTCAAAGTATCTAGGCCTAACCCCATAGGGGAGGAACGTGAAGTAGATATTGAAAAATGAAATCATGGTAATATAGGTATGTCATGAAATTTATGAGATTAAATGATAGTGAAAATAATTATTGTGGTGTATACAATAGACTAAATTATCCACCCACTATTGTTTATTTTCTAGATATGAAAAGGGATCCATGTTGGTCATCTTAGTAATAGGAAATTTAGGTTTTAGTTGATGAGACCCTCCCACCATTTCTTCCACTATCATCCTTTAACCTAGGGCTAGTTCTAGGAATTCAAGAGACTCAGCCACTACTCCGATATGGGTGAAAGTGGTCCCATATTTTGACTATTAGAGCACCTTTAATTCTATTTCTTCTTCTTCTACTCCAAACTATGAGATAAATTCCCTAAAAATTATTTATAGTGCATGAAAGAGAAAACATATAAGGTAAAATAGAGATATTTCTCAGTAGGTTTGACAAAGTTATCCCATAACTCTCTAGATTGACCATATATCCTCTTAATAGAAGATCAATCCCACATTTCAGATACTCACATTGTGGTTGGGATATGATCATCAATGGAATATATCAAAATTTACATATCTCAAACATATTTTACCACATTAGTCAAATTTATATAAGGGTAAATATTGGAAGGTTCTCAGATATCCACCAACTCCAGGATGCATATGCCAACCTATAAAAATATCCACATGGCTTTGATATCACGAGGTACATCCTAACAAGCTTTTATTTCCATGGGTTGCACGTAATATAATGAAAATGTGGTTGGATGGAACATTTTTTACTTTGAAGTCCTTTTAGGACTCGCTTATCTCAAATTCGATTAAGTGAATGGAGCTCAGATATCATCTTGACAGTGATGACTAGACCACCTTATCTTGAAGGATATTGTTTTCTCAACCCTGTAATTCTATGTGGACCTCAATCAAGGTTGGTTTGAAGGATTTAGAGCTTTAGAATCATCGCCTTCAAATTGAACCTTCCTTCTATAATTTCCATAAACAAAATTTTTCATAACCGTAACTGTAGGAATACTTATCATTAATTCCCCTTTAGGGTATGAAGAAAACTTAGTGCTGGCATACCTGGATTTTGGCTCGATCGATGCAACTGATGGAGGAAGCTTAATTGACATTTTGGATACCTCAAAGGCCATCTATATCCATAATTACCTATCCAGAATTGGGTGTTTCTAAAGATGAGTGTGTATGGGGGGAGAGACACTTGATTTTTTTAGACACTTGAATTGGTGGGAAAATTGATATGGATAAAATGACTCACATATAATCTCACTATCAATAAGGGCTTCTAGTATACTATATTTAAATGCAATAATTAATGAACTCATAACGTCATCATATTTTCCATTATTAATGATCACCCTGGTAGGTGGATCACTATCCTAGAAGAAGTTAAACTCTAAAAATATGTTCAGAATCTTTAGGACTTCTTTATACTTTAGGGATAAAGGATGAATACTAGAAATATACTGAACAATTGGGAAAAATTAGTATGTAAGTACATAAACTCCACTTATCACAACATAAGAGATGAAATGTGTTGATATCCACACCCACAACACTTTAAATGGAATTAAAATTATAAGTGGGGCCTTCTCGGTATACACATGTTTTAAAAATTGGTAGATATTTTCTAGAATAGTTTCAACTAACTCTATGTGTCTCCATTATTCTAGCTTGGCTGCTATAAAAATATTCATGGTCTCACAACACTATTGGACTCTTGCACCTGTAGAAGGTAGATACATAGGGACATCATGAGGAAGAAAACCAAATGATTCCTTGAAAAAAAATCCAAACATGACCCTATATCCATAATGGGTATATTTTCCTTGGTCCAATGTAGGAAAAAACTTTCCTAGAGTGATTTTATTTTCTAGTGTGGCATCCTGCAGGGAACTGAAAAACGAGACCTTCTCCTTCTGGCTTAAAGAAGGCCTTCATCCATGATTTAGTATGAATATATCCTATAGTGTGAGGGTATCCATTCTTAATCTTTTGAAAAAACTTCAACAATTCATGGGATGATTCTAGAGTCCTTTTTGTATCATCCCACATTTTCTTTAGTGGGATAAACTATCATACATTTCCCTAAGGATAGTGGCTCCAGAGATATTGTAGATGTTCTACTGTCTAACATTGAAATTTCCCTGCATCTGATGAAAGGAATTTTTATAGGGGGTCCATAAGCTCAATAGTCCATGGATGATTTCTTTTTTCTTATAAATATATGTTTTCCTGACCCAAACATCCCCATAAATTCTGACATCTTGCAGCTGAGTCATTTATTCTATAAATTTTTCATACACCCAGTACACCCATATCCATTTAGTCCTAAATACCCCTCTGGAGAGAAAGTCCCAATCCAACTTCCATCCCTAGGTTTGATCTGTCTTGGAAGTGTGGAAGGTTGACTTGTATCAATGAGGTTTCAACTCTTGTGCATGAGGCTTCAGGTCCATGGTATAGTGGCTGTGGTTCATGAAAAAATCTCTAGGAAATGTTCATTCCTTGAAGAATATGCCATTAGAGGAGAAATTAGTGGTGGGAAAATTGGTATGTTCCATGAACCAAGACATCATAAAGTAACTCTAAGAATTCACGATGAAAGAATCTATCAGAAGTCCATGATCGTATAGAGGTAGATAATCACTTCATGGATACTCACACTGATACTTCATCAAATGCTTTGCTAGGTTTTGGAAAGTGGTGTCACACATATCAAAAAAATATGTGCCAACATCTTTAAGAATCTATGAGACATGTGAAACATCTTGTTTTTGGTAAGTCATCAACGTATCCATAGGATATCTGTAAGGAAACATCAATATTTTTATTAAAGTAGAAATATTGGATTCAAAAAATATAGAAATTTTGGAAAAGGAGATGACCTCATGCAAACCACTTAAGCAAGAGACTCGCACAAGTGACCTCAAATTGGTCCCTCATCAAGGTGAAATCATGTAAGTACCTTTCCAAATGGACTATGATGTGTAGAAAAGGTCATACCAAGTGCTTTCATGAAAGATATTGTTCAGAAGACTTGCATAAATGACAAGTGCTGAAAGACTGCATGGAAGTCCTACACGTCAATAGAAGAAGAACTCAAAGGTGGAAGGAAGAATTTTCTAGATATTAAATGATATTTTTATATTTATATAACCTAAATTCCAGACATTCACTCTATAATTACACTTTAGTCATGTGCTCCAGACCTGCATGAATGACCGATATGGACTACCTACATGACCTTGATAGTAATTTCCTCCCTTTACATCTGGACTAGATCCTCTTCTTCTGATCAGATCTAATCCCAAGGGAGAAATTTTTTAACACTAGATTTTGTCATAAGGGATGAATATATTTAATAAAAAATATTTCAATTAATATATAGGTAAAGATCCCTAAGAAGGATAAAGGAACTCACCTAACCTAGCTTACACACACGCATCCTAAATACCCAAAGGCTCATGTTGATCCCCTATATAGATGACATGATCATCCACCCCTATGTGAGGTACCTATATAGTGTAAATATGTGGGGTACATGAATGATAATACTAATTAAACTAGTATTCCATGTTTTCCTAATAATAGGACCCTGGAGATACTTATTTGATAGACAAGAAAAATAGAATAAGCCTCAATGCTATGGTCGCACAACCCCTTTAGAAAAGCCCTAAGAATCATTTAGGTATCTCTAAGAAACCCAAGAGAATCGGGAATTAAGGGGGGATAGTGGGATAAATATCCCTCTAAGTTCTAAAACACAAGAAACTTGTTTGATCACTCCCCTCCCCTATATAGAAAGAACTAAAAGGATGCCACCTCCCCAAACTTGGTACTTATGCAAGAACCTTCTAGGGACACCTAAGGAAACCCTTGGTGCCTAAATAAATACATTTTCTAAGTGTTTTTACTTAATTTTTCCATCATACAAGGTATATCCAGTCCATATAGGCACCAAGAACTAAGTACTTCAAGTTCATCCCAAGTCACCCTACAAGAAGCACCTTCTTCTCACCAAGCCTTGACCTACATGAGAATTCTTCTAAGACCTCTTTGAATCCCCCAATTCCAGAGCGCCCTTTCCTTTGGATCAATCATTTGATTGGGACCAAATTGAAACAACCACTAAAACCTTTAGACTTAAAAAACTATGGTTAGAGACACACTAGCATGTCTCCCATTTAGTTTATGCATTCCATTGGTCAAAGGTGTCTCAAGCTTGTCCAACCTAATGGTTAGGGTCCTCAAGGTGCATGCAATAATGCATCTTATCGATCACAAGGACCCCAAACCTAAGGGAAGTGAAAGGGATATACCAATATTAGAAATTATGTATAGTACCATGTACTTACCTTATCATCTCTAAAGACTAGAGACCTCTGGTTCTAGGTAAATAGGGAGAGGATAATGCTTTCTTTTACCTTAAAGGGTTACTGGATTATCCTCCCCTATTATCTGAAACTAGGAGTAGGAAATCCATCTAACAATAATAACTTGGAATTTTATTATGGGAAGTATCTAGGAATGTTGTCATATGTGACTATCCAGGGTACCAATATGGGAGAGGAGATGGGCACACCAAATCCCTTTTTTCTTCTCCAGTAGCTCTGACCTCAACCACTTATGGAATAAGGATCATGTAATTTTCTAGATCCTTCACATCCCCTTGTTTCTCATATCTAAGAACAAATCCCATGGTCTTAGAGTTTATCTATGATCATGACACCCACACATTAGGATTCATATCTCAATATAGAATCTTTTTTGGATCTTCCTCTTATCTTCACAGAGGGCCTCTATTGGCATGGGTCCTCAAATACATGTGTCCAACTCAAGGGAATCCTCTTATTTTTTATATTACCAGACACAATACTATCAAAGGGAAACATTACATGTGATATATACATCTATAGAACCTCCATAGGTGTGGATCCTCAACCCTTTCCAAACTAAGTGGGATTTGATTTTCATCCGAATGGGATGTGTAAGAAGCCTTCCTAAAGTCTAATCCCAACAAACCAAAATAAAACCTATTTCCATTTGGTATGCATTACTAGTAGGGCCATGTATAAAATGGGATCCCACATACCTTATAGGTTATTTGGTATTCTTTGGCGTAAGTCCCACACTAATCTTTGACTGGGAACTTTTTTCCGATAAATCCCAACCACACCACACCAAACTGTACGGTTTGGTCCTAGTCACATGACCTTAAAAGGTATGATGTTTCCCAATAAATGGAACCAAATGAAATGTGCACCCATTCCTTTAATGTGGATAGAAAGAAAAACCATTTTATAGGTCTGATACCAAAATCAATACTACTTATATCTCCTTAGATGATGATATACACTAGAGCACCCCACTACATGGATTAAAATGATTATCCTAATAATAAATGACCAAAGAATCTATAATCTATAAGAAATAGGGTAATTAAAATTGAGAAACTAATATAAATAGATATTTATCTAGTAATGAAGAACCTCATATACATACACATGATTATAAAGTTCATACATGCTAATAATTGGTTGTTAATTCAAGGGATACCCATATATTATAAGGAAATCAATAAATGATTCATGAATATATCCGAAATCTCTAAGAGTGTCCCAGAGTAGAAAATAATTCCAACTAAAATGGTGTGATGAGCCTTACCTACCATCCTCTAGACCAATGTAAGTACCTAAGCACTATTTGACCATCTCTCAATAACCACCTACCTTTGGAAGGCGAGTTTGTAAAACATCTCGAATAAGGAACATTTTGGGTGTTTCTGAATCCACGAACAAAACCCACTGGAAGATGTTCAAAAATATGAATTTTATGTGAATGATTGTGAAACTATTAAAACCCCCCACAATCAAGCTATAGAACATGAAGCAAAAAATGAGAAGAAAAATTTTAATTGGAAATAGAGCTATAATGGTCTCACCACCCCTCAGTTTATAACAAAACCACTATTTCTCATAAAAAATTCCCAAGAACTATAACATAACATATAAAATATTGCATTATAAAAATATTCTCTTCACCCATAAAGAAACTTTTTTGGATATTTATATATCCATTCCATTTTAAAACCCTTTTTGAAAAAACCATAAAATAGGGTAAGAGGGTATTTCTTATAATAAAATACAGAATCTCCTAAAGGAATAAAAACATTAAATAATGGTCATAGTGGTGAAATTTTTCGTTTTTATCATATATGTTAAAATAGAACATTCCTTTGATATTTTTGTAAAGAATATTAAAACATCATGTAAAAATATTCCTTTTTAAAACCTTTAAAATAACGTAAAAATGGATATAAAATTTCCTTTAATTGTATTTTATGTCAATATTTAAATGTTGCTAAAATAATTTTAAAAATATGGACAACGCATAATTTTTTGAAAGGAAAATTTAAAATAGTATTTTTAAAATAAATCCCCTTACCTTGAGATTGAATCATCACATATATTATTTATATTATTGAATAATAAATTTATGTTAATTATTTAATTTCTCAATAACCTTTTCAAGTTTATTATTCCTTTTATATCACTTATTACAATGTTATAACAGTTACTTAATCATTGAAGTTCACATGGAATGTTTTGATGATATTATGTTCATAAGTCCAAAATAACTTTGATATGTTGTAAAATTGACCATTATTTCATCATATATAGAATAATAATCATGAAATAATGTTTATTATTTTTTAAAAAATTGTACTTTAAATACAACTTCTAAATATGGTTACGAAAAATGAACTATGTTATAATCATGGAGGTGGCGTGCCATACATACACATGAGCAACATTTCCATTTTTCAATGATAGTTATAGAAAGAAGATAAGTATTATTTTACATTTAAATAATTATAATAATATAATAAATATAATATTAATTATTTAAACATACTATTATATATTTTCCACATGATGTGGTGATGAGAAAAAAACCCATCTTTTCATGGGGGTGGTTGCCCACACGTATGCATGAACAATGTTATTACTTTTCAATGAATGAAAATATAAGAAGGTAAATAATATATTATATTTTAATAATGATAAATATGTAATTAATATCATATATAAACATCAATTTAATCATCATTATTCATAAATGATAGATAGTGATGTAAAACAAATTACATCAATCCGTGAGGTGGGAATCTACCGTATACATGAACAATGGTTTTGTTTCCTATTTGATGGAAGAAGAGATGGATATATATTATTCAATTAATATAATAACATATAAGTAATTTTAGTATACAAATAGTATTATTTTATCATTGTTTAATAATATTTTAAGGATTTTGAAGAAAAGATAATACAAAAAATATGTGGTTAAAACTATACATCTTCTTTGGAAATCATCTTTTTTAACACCTTAGGACCTCTAAGATTGGTATTATGCCCAAAATTATTCCTATAGAATTTTTTTAGGGATATTATGAAGGTATTTTGGTAGATCAAGGCTGAACAAAATGGTTTTTTAAGTGTGAATAAATGATAATAAGTGGTTCCCTTTTACAAGAGAGGGGAGGGATGCTCTTGGGATTTCTTAAAATATTAAATTAAAATAAAATAATTTTGATTAAAAAATGGATAAAAATTAATAATATTAGAATATAAGATGATTATGAGTTTAAATACTCGTATACAATAAACGTTGGATTATTATGGATCATATTGTTATCCATATCCTTTGGTTTTAATCATTCATTAACCCTTTTGACAATTATAATATTATTAATGTTTTTTACAACTTAAGGTTTAATAATGTTACTATAAAATTAAAATGACCAATAAATGGAAAAAGTTTAATTTAATTTACAATATTTCATTAATTGTTATGATTTTAATATTTTTATGAATTCTAAATCATTTAATAAATCATTATTTATTATAAAATACCATTAATATGAATTTTAGAACTATTCATTTAATTTAACTTTAATAACATAAATAAAACAAAGGAATTAGAATATATTTAATCAAAACCGCTATAATATGTAATTTTTATATAGAAAATTCACTTTTCAAATTAATTATTATATATTATACTACTTTTAATATTTTTAATATCATTTATTTTATTTTTCCATTAATTGAATAATTACTACGTCAGTGTTGTGTAAGAATTTAACGTAATTATTTATTCCATAAAAATTTAAAATAAATTAACATATTGAATATAAATAATTTATATTTAAAAATACTATTTATTACTAAACATATCCTTTGGTTATCTGTAAGTTAAAAATATTTTTGTTATTAAAAACATGAGTGTGCCATTTTTAACTTTTCTTTAAATAAAATATTATAAAGTTTATAATAACATTGAAAAAAAGAACATATATTTTAAATTTGTATTATACTAATTGAAATTTAATCATTCAATGAAATATAGGAAAGTTTTAGGGTCATTTTATAGTTCTTTTAATTTTTTTAACTTTAATTACCTAATTTACCCATAACTGTAGTAACAAAAATTACTAATGTTCTTGTTTATATTGAGAAAAAATAAATGGGACCTATATATAAAATTTTGACCCACTCATTATAAATATTGAATATAGGTTTCAAAATTCACAATAAACAATTGGTTGAAATAAACAAGAAAAAAGGGAGGAAAAATATTTTTTTAGAAAAGATTCTATTTTAAGAATAAAATGATTTTATTATAAGTTAAATTTTAAATTTAATTTTTTAAAAAATATAATTTTATTATTTTAAATCCAAACTAATCCAAATATAATTTTATATTTCAAATAATGAAAAATTAAATAAAATTTAAAATAAAATCTATATTTTTCAATATTTATTTATTTTTATTTAAATTCTCAAAAATTTATCCAAATATAACTTTGATATGATGAATTCAAAAATGAATTTAATTTTATCAAAAAAATTTTATAAATTTTCAAGATATTAATTTTAATATTTATTCACAAAAAATAAATAAAAATAGTTTATGAATAAAAATTATTTTTGAACTACAAAATGAATTTTATAAAATTTTATTTATTATTTATAAAGTATTAATCAACACATTTTCATTGAATAATAAATTTTAATATATTTAATAATTTAGTTAATCCTTTTCATACTGCCTAATTTAAAAGCTATGTTATAATAATAATATTTAAATAATAATATTTTTTGGTTTGTTTATTATATGTGTCACATATTTTTATGCCATCTAATATCATATTTCTTTTAAAATCTTATGATATTACATATTCACATATTATGTTATAATATTTCACAAATTTCCAAAAGTTCCCCTCTCCTCACTTAAAAAAGCAGACCCATAATTTACCTTATTTACACAAAATTGATCCATATATCTTGACTAAGTCCTACCCAATTATCTTATCAACTTCTTAGAATTGAATTATTGGTGACTTTATTCTTAAAATTACATTACAAGGGTCCTTAAGAAGGGATCTAATGGAATTTTGCTGAAGAAGAGATAATTGTCTTTACCGACTCTTTGAAGTTTATTTCTTCTTTAACATACTCTAAATATTTTATACCCATACTAAAATAATAAATACAATATAATAAATATACTGATATGTTATTATAATTATGGGGAAACCATTTTACACCTATTTTCCATCCCATGGAAAGAGAAAGCATCGATTATGCATATATACGGCTTACCATCTCTATGTGTTGGTGTAACTCAATTTCATCACCATTTTAGTTTGATGGTTATAAAGATGAAATTAATTAGTATATATTATATTTATGAAATAATTAATGTTCTTTAAATATAGGATATCATTTACCCTCTTTTATTTCCATCCATTGGAAATTGATAACGTCACTAATATGTATATATAGACTACCACCTCCATGAAGTGATGTGATTCATTTTTCATTTTTTATTTACATATATTGTGATAAGGATATATTTATTGAGAATATATGATATAATAATGATTCTATAAAGGTGAATTATTATTTACCTTTCTCTCCTTCCATCCTTAAAAATGTAAAAACAACATTCATGCATACGTATGACCTACCATCTTCATGTATGGTGTAATTCATTTTTCTATCTATACCTTTCAAAAATGATATCAATAATAAATATAAGTAATAAATATGATATTTAAAACATTAATATATTTCTTTATATGATG
The DNA here is from genome assembly GCA_963277665.1 of Viscum album. Taxonomy (NCBI): domain Eukaryota; kingdom Viridiplantae; phylum Streptophyta; class Magnoliopsida; order Santalales; family Viscaceae; genus Viscum; species Viscum album. The sequence continues at coordinate 990,624,474 of OY728152.1, read as the reverse complement.
AAACTGTATCCTATGAAAAATAAATATAACATCTGCAATGGAATATATATGAGAAAACAAAGTAGTTAGCACCAAAAACATTGAAAATAATGAAGTATTATTAAAAAATGAGTGACAAGATGTTATAAGTGGATAATATATAGTAGTATAAATATTAATATGGTTCTATTATAAATTAATAAAATTTTAAAAAAACTATAACCAATGTTAAATTATGTTCAACAAAGTTGAATCATGTGGTATGGGGTTTCTTAACTCTATTTCCATTTGTTGGGTTATTATTCTAAATCATTGACAATGTTATTACATGATTGTTTATAAAATGAATTCTGATTATATTATATTTAATATTCACTTGATTATTTGTATTTTCATTTGTTACACAAAATCAATTCATAGATTAATTCTTACTTCAATGATATGATCTTTATAAGGGATTTCATCTCAATTTCCACTCTATTGAGACATATTTGATATTATCCACATATTTTATTTTAAGTGTTGTATATAATTCCCATTTTATGTATAAAAAATGAATATATATTTATTCAGGTTTATTAAAGTTTCAATTCATTTTTATTATTTCAATGCTTTATAATTTAAAAGTTACATAAGTGATAAGAATTTATTTTATAGTGTCATTTTTGTAGGATTGCTCATATTTTTCATCAAAAGATTATTATAATAGATCATTCAAAATTTTATTATATTTTCTTATACTATGGATATTTAAGGAGTCCCCATGTTTTCTTATATCTTTTCCTCTCTCTTTCACCTGAATCAAGAAAATGAATGTTTAAAAGAAAAGATGATCTTATTTTTATTTTTTTATTGGGTATATTTTTCTTCCATGTCTGTATTTTTTAAAATTTATTTTACAAAACTACTTTTTATTTACTCAAATGACTTTTTTTTTGGATATTTTAATTTATACATAATTTTTTAAAATTTTTGAAATCAATATTTATAATTTTTTCTGAAAGGTTCATTTTCAATTTTCTTAATAAAAAGTTGAATGGAATGTTTCTTTTTAATAGATACAACCTTAATATACTTTCCCAGCACCATAACCATTTTATGATATTTTTATTCTTCTATAAGTTTTCAATGTTTTAAAGAAAATAATTAACTAAAACTTATTTTAATGTTTCTATTCTATTCTATATTATTCTATAAAGTATTTAATTTATTATAAAAAGTATATTTATAATAAATTGATTGTAATATTTTATCTCTTATTAATTTTATGGTCATTATCATTATATTGAAACATTCATGTTATTATGATTATATTTAATTAGAAATTACATTTCTCTTAAATATCCATATTATTTTAATCATGTATATTCTTATTGTATAATTTATATACTACTTCTATATATGATGTTTTACTATGAAAGTTATTTGATTTATTGAGGAAAATATTTATATTTCATATCCATGAATTTAAATAGATATTTATTAATAAGGTATATTTCTTATGAATCAAATTGATCATTCAATATATGAGGAATTCATTGGACTTAATAAGTGGTAGGCGGGTCCTGTTATAGCCACTCAATGCATCAGGAGTTATCATGAGACAAACTAGTTTGTGTATTTGGCTAATGCCTTACCCATTTATGTAATATTTCTTAGTATGAGGCCTTGATGGTAAGTTAATGATGTCCAAAATCATTAATTTCATCATTATGAAATCATTTATTAATATCCAAGTAATTATTTGTTTAGTTATGATATTTATGGATAGGTTTCAATCTCATGAGATTATTTATTTGGAATTATTTGACCATCATTTTGTTCCTACCATATTATTCTTCATGATTATTTTTTGATTAAATGGAATATGTTTTAGGTTATTTACCTTTCCATATTTATTATGACTTATTTAATCTAGATATATTCCATTATATGTAACCATTAGTGAGAATCCAAGATCACCCCTTTATTATGTTTCTTTTCCCCATGATTCCAGGAAGTGTATTAGGTGTAGTATCCCATCACTAAAGCCACTAAGCGATTCCCCCAGATGGCTAGAAACATGCCCTCAAGTATACCTCCATATACGTTAGAGGCTTCCAACTAGTAGTGAGGGATAAGGGTGAGTCCATGAGGAGACTATTATTTCATGAGTTAGAGTATAACACAATAATAAATAATTAATGGGAAACAAAAAAAGAAATAATAGAAAATCCATAGTAGAATAATAAATAAGAATACAATAAATAAATAGGCCTAATCTAAATAATAAGGAGATAAAAATTATGATGATATTATCTTATATCTAGACAAAAATTAGGTACATGTGATATAAGGGAACATGCATATACCACATGCTGTAGAAAAATAGAAAAAAGACCAAAATCTACCTCTACTAGCATTAAGAGTATAGGTTTAGTACTCTTCTCCCGTACTCCATCCAAGTACTAAAAATCAAGCATCATAATATAGATTCTTCCCTTTTTCTATAACCACAACCATGATTTCTACTCAGGTACTAAGGGCGTCCTGATTAGGGTGTGATATATATTCATTAGGAAACCACAAAAAATGTTTTTAAAAATCTAGTTTGTGCATATAAAATGAGTAGTGTGACAATAATAACAAAATTTCAAAAATAAATAAATAATATATATCAGACTGGATTATTTGTGGATACCCTAAATATACTAACATATTAGATTGAGTTACTTGTGGATACTCTACTAACACTACATACTTCATCCTAAGACAGATGTTTATAAACCAAAGTGAACCTATACATGTATGATATGGGTTATCATGAAATAATTAGCAAGGATTGACTAAGACCAAGCATGTGATTTGTCTTGGAATATGAATCCCTTAATTTAATGGGTTATAAAAACTGGAATCTGATATAAGGCATCACTAGAGCTTAATCAATTGACATCTTGTTCCTCTCAATGGATAACAATATAAAGGAACCCGAGTATCACACCCAGAGATCTAAAATATACCCAAAACAATAATATTATATCCAAGGTGATCTATAAAGGCATCCCAAGTATTAATCATAGTGTGGTAAATCATGAACCTTTAAGCCTATCCTAGGAATCTCATATAGGGGACCGAGTATCACTCATGGCATCGTATAACCTTGTTTCCACCAAGACCATCCACTATAACTCCACTAGGGAACTAGTAATTCTAATTGGCGGGTTATTAATAAACTTAGTGAGACATTCCAAGTAATCCCATAAGGATATAAGTATCACTTATGATAAATTTACAATCTATAATAAGTTATAATTATAAAGAAGAATGAGCCCGTCCAAGGCATACTTAAATCGGGAACCTTGTATTTCCCTCAACATAGAATAATGGTACATTTTTTATACCAAGTTAATATACCATTACAGCAAGAAATTATAGTCATAATACATTAATCATGTTAGAAAATTTATTTAATTTTAGTAATTCAGACTATGTCATAAGAATAGGGGCTTAACTTATGGAAAAACATCTTCCATTAGATCAATTCACATTTCAAAATTATTATTTATAGGGAATATCATACACATACAAAGATGGTTTAATAATTTAATGTAAAGGAAAATTTATGACTTTAAGGAATGGAACACCGATAGGGGTGGATCATGTCAAGGAGATCAACCAACAGTGTTGATTCACTATTAGTTAGTACTACATTAAGCATAGAAGGAACCTTAATTAAATTAACTAGTTCTTGTGGAGGTGACACTAGAGGATTCTAGCGTGAATCAAAATGGATCACAATATAAAAGAAATGAGACTTAAGAAAAAGAGATATAATACTTAGATTAGTCTTGTAGTAATCTCCCCATCTAGTGTCGACCCTTGAATTGGGCTAGAATAAGAGAAATTAGAAGAATAGAAAAAAAACTAAAAAAGGGCATAAGATCTCATTCCAAAATAGCTTAGGATATAGAAATATGAATGAATAATGGATGAAATACTATTATAGAGCTTATTTCTAAAGATCTAATGCACATGATGGAGAAGAAAATGATGTTCAGATGGGAGAATGGCTTCAAAAGCCTAACCTTGGAAGAGAGGATTCTTCTCTTGGAATACGGTCCACTAGAAACAAGAGGGAGGAGGAAGTGTTAAGGTTTAAAACAATTTCAAGGGAAAAGGGTATTTACCCCTTTATTTATTGGTCACAAAGTTTGGTTGCACATTTAGCCAAACCATGCACCAACCATGTGCCCAACAGTACCCAAATAATCCCCTCGCACATGCTAGGAACATGGTTTGAATAATCCTACACCACCCCTGAAAATTTCTTTGATAAAAACATGTGACACCTACATAGGTGTGTAGCCTAGGTAACATGGTTAGGGAAAAATATGAGGTCCCATTCTATGCACTGAGTTCCACACACAGTTGACTCTCCTGATTATTTCCAACCATCCTCTAACATTACAAGTCAATTTTACTCTCCTTTTATAGTGATCCAGGCTCCAAATGAGTCATGAAATATCCCAAACCACTTATTATCCTTTTAATAAAATAATTAACATTAAACAAGAGGTTTTTAATAGTATAATAAGTGTTTATACCTCTCTAAAAATCTAAGATATTACAACCTCCCCTTCTTAAAAAAACTTGTTCCCAAGCTTCCCATCCGAGGGTGGTAAAGCATCTTTAGAGAATATTTTCATCCACTGAGTATGTATATTGGATTCTTTATTATAGTTCTCTTTCTGTATATGGCTGTGATACCATAACACCCATAATAGAGGAACTAACCTACCTCAGAGATCCTTTGTACACTGATCCATGATACATATCAAATTCTCCTCAAAGGACACATTTTCTTCCACCTCTATATCCTTAGGATCAAAAAAATGAGATGGTTTATAATGATATTGGTGAAGCTATGATATGTGGAAGACATGACACATGGATCGGTACCTCTAAGGTAAATCCAATTGATAGGTTACTATCCCGAATATCTCCATGATCTCAAAAATTTTGATATAACAAGGTGATAACTTGCCCTGTCTTTGAATCTGTTTATGAACCAGTCTCGGAAAAACTCATAGATAAAAACAATGTAACACCTCAAACTCTAGAGTTCTATGACAATGATCGATATAAATCTTCTTCCTGGACTAAGCTGTAGCCATACATTTCTGAATAATTTTTTACTTTCTCTGTAATCTCCTGAATGAGACAAGGACCCACTAGTGTTACCTCACCCACCTATAACTAGTACAAAGGTGAATAAAATGAACTAAAATAAATGGTATTATATAGAACCATCTAAATTGTTTCTTGAAAACTGTTATAGTAGAAAATCTAAACTAGAGGCATATGATTCTCCTAGGAACCTTTGAAATCAAGGAAACATTCTTGAATCATGTCCTCTAACACATAGATCATATGTTTGAAATGGCCATCGACCTAAGGGTGATACACTGTACTGAAGGGAACCTATAAACCTAGTGCCTTCTATAACCCCTTCCATAACTATGATTTAAACTAGGAATATTGATTTGACATGATAAAATGGGGAGCACTGTGAAGGGATTTTTTTATCAAATATAAAGTATCCCAATCCCATAAACCAAGAATATATATTGGATAGGCAGGAAGTGTGTGATCTTCTTAAAACTGTTTAATATCAGCCAACTGAATTACTTCATCAAGGGGAACTTATAAATCCCACCACAAAATCCATGATGAAATTGTCCCATTTCCACTTAGGAATGGACATAGGATGTAAAAATATAGCAGGTCCATAGTGCTCATCCTTCACCTACTATCAGGTGGAGCCCTGAGTGATGAAACCTAAAATTTTCTTCTTTATACTCATCCATAATACTGATGAAATGTTTCTCAGTAAATCTTGGTAAGACTAGGGTGAAAATGACAAATAGAGGCATGATATTCCCTCATCAACTCTTCTTATATTTTAGAGGGAACCTAGATATGTTCATGGAAGTGTATAAACTCATCCTCATCAATAACCCAACTAGAAGGGGTGTCCTTTCTTGAGACACCCTCCCTTAGGACTAAACCCTTGGGATTAGAAATATTTCTCATCCTTACCCATTCTATAAGGGAGGATGTCACTACTAAAGATGCTAAAATAGTTTTCCCATAAAAAACCATAACCTTTGGGTGCATCTCAAAAGATAGAACCATCAACTACCACTCACTACTGGCCTCATAGATGGAATGTTTATGAGTCTTCCATTTTAGGTTATCAGCTATAGAATTTCCATTTTCGAGTGTAAACATAGGCTCAAAGTCAAATAAATGCATGTATTCTACCCACCTATGATACCTAAGATTCAAGTCATGCTGTGTGGAAATATATTTGAGACTTATAAGGTATTTTTAAACAAAGAAACATTATCCCAACAAATAGTGTCACCAAAAACATAAATCATAAACCAAAACTACTAGCCCAACATTATGTGTAGGGTAATTCCACTCGTGAGGTCTTAGGTGGTGGGACCTGTATTCTAAAAATCTATATCGATACATAAAAACTGCTCCAATACCAATTTATAAAGAATCATAATAAACTATATAGCCTATGCTTGGATCTGGAAGAATCATGATCATTGATGAATTCTATCTCCTCTTCAAATCTTGAAAACATTTCTCAAAAGCTTCAGACTAGAATAATTTTACACCCTTTTTAGTCAATATTATATGAGGAAATGCTAGGAATTAGAAGTCTTGAATGAAACACATCTAATATCCAATCGACCCCATGAAATTGTGCACTTTAAAGAAATTCTTGGGCTGTTACTAGGAAAACATGATGCTCACCTTCTCTGGGTTAACATATACTCTTTCTTATGAGATGATATAACCTAGGGAGTTAACCTTATCTTTAAAAAAATGGAATTTTATGAGCTTAACATATAGCTCATTCTCCATCAATGTATTTAGAACAATATAATTTTTTTGGAATAGTTTTTTCTAGTATGAAAATACACCAATAGGTCATATAAAAATACTACAATAAATAAATCCGTTCATGGGTGGAAAAAACTGATTCCTCAAATCCATGAAAATGGAAGGCACATTCATAAGGCCAAATGATATAACTTGGTACTCGTAAAAGTGGTATCTACATTGAAAAGTTGTATATGGTAAATCTAATTGTCTAACATGAACATGATGGTATCCTTAACTCTAATCAATCTTAAAGAAAACCATCACTCTATAGAGATAGTTGAAGAGGTCATATATACGAGGAAGTGGATACTTATTCTTTTCTGTAAACTGGTTCAACCATTAGTAATCCACACAAAACCAGAGGTTACCATCTGATTTTTTTGTGAAAAGGATTGGTGAACCCATAGAAATGTACTGGGTCATATAAAACCCTTTTAATCCAAGTTTTCTAACTTCTCATTGAGTTCTTAGAGCTCAATAGGTGACATATTATAGGGAGGAATGGACACTAGTGTCACAACTGTAACTATCAAGGTGATGAACTCAACATCTATCATAGGAGGTAATACATAAAAATATTTAGGGAACATGTCCCTAAAATGATCCACAATTGGAGATAATTATCTAAGATACATCCATTTATTATTTATAAAGGGAATATCTAACTGGGCTATCACCCTACACATCCCATGATTATATAGACTATATTTACTTTCCTAGATATCCCATTATCCCTAATGAATATAATAACTTCCCTTAGGTGACATAAAATACACCCACCGATGATAGAAATCTATATGGACATGTAAATGCGCTAGACGATCCACTTTGAGTATGAAATCAAAGATCATCATCTAGAGGAAAAAGAAATTCCATAAGAATCAATACCCACCTATCTCATGGGGCACTCCTTACACAAGTTCACACTCACCAAATGATTCTCTAATGTCAAGTGTCATGAAACCATAGAAGTGCTCTATCTCTAGACCCAATTTCCATAGATAAAAAGGAGTATAGAGAAACTATATCATATATGGTAGAAAATAAAGTTATGGATATTAGAATTGTATCCCATACTATAGAAGGACCAAGACTCTCTTCCTCGGGTATAGGAAGCAATGCATAAATATGGAATGATCCACAATGTTGAGATGAAACCTGAATAACATGGGTAGGTCCACTCTACTAGTGTTGAACCACTATGTTCTGGATACCATGGCCATGACTAACTCCTAAGTCTGATTGGCCAGTAGTAAACAAGCTTCTAGCCTGATGTGGGACCAAAAATCCTCTACCTAAATGTAATGTCAGTACATATCCCTTCTCACTAGGTACTGGAGAGAAATTTTAGCCAAAACACTGAAAGTGACCAATCATGCTGTAAGATTGGAACTCAATTGGGTTCCTCATACATTGGGGATTCTTATTAACTTCCCTACCACCCTGGTGATGTACCATATTTCTATATATACACCTCACTTGGCTAGAACTTCCGCCACTAGAAAACTTAAAGTGACACTTCCTATTTCTAGATAAACTTTCTCATTGTCTCAAAGTTCAACATCCCTATGTTATATTTCTCTCTTCTCTTATGTTACACTATATGGAGAGGGTATAGTTCACTATCTATTAAATGATAGTATACTAAAATATGTTCAACTATGATCATATGGAATACACATGCGCATCCACCCTACAGTTTTCAAATCACCACTGGTCAAAGTCAATGAAAAATGCCAGTGATCGATGAAATGAGATTAGTACTCCATCATAGACATAGAGATATGTTTAATTTGTATAAATTTTATTTTGGGATATTATATCAAGGTCTATAGAAAGAATTAGTCAAAGAAGGCTATCAAGAAGACTACCTAGACCATAACCTTACAACAATCAGCCTTAGAGATAAAATCCCACAAACGTTTTGTAGAGTCATGAAGCATGTAGGTGGAGATATTTTACCTATGATCTGGAGGAATATCCATAATCTTGAAGATTGATATCATGAACTCTATCCAAGACTCTGTATCCTGAGGTCTTCCATCACCTGAGAAGGTGGGAGGATGTTCCTTCTGGAATTCATGCATCAACTCTACCATAATAAGGGTTGGTTGTAGAGCTCCCTATATAGATTTAATGAATCATAAAAATATATCTAAAAAATGATCATCGAAACCCAATATAGGATCAATATAAGGTGCCTTAGGTGGAAATTTATGAGGTAATACTGGTGGATAAGGGCCAACCACCTTCAGAGTATGGTTGTTAACACCCTACTAGAAGACAACTTGAGGACACCATAGTGGAATAACTATAAATTCTAAAATGAAAGCCACAAATATGTTTTAACAGTAGATAAAAATTAATATAACTAGAAAGTCAAGGTTAACATCTTTCTTATAAATGTGTTACACCCTTATTCCTGCTTCTAATTATAGGTCTAAATGATAAGAAATATCACAATGGACCATTGGAGGAACTTCCTACTAGTCCATTACTAAGTCCAATTCGTTGTTAAGGTTCCAACATAGAAAATGTTTCATTATATAGTGTATGAATTTTAAGGTATAGATGATAAAAAAATTTACTTTAAAATTTTAATCACCATTTCTTGGAAACAAATTTTCATTTTAAAATTTATATTTTTAAGTTCATGCTTATTTATAAGAGTATAGATATTTTAGTCTAATTAGATGCATTACCATTCCCAATTTATAAAGGTCTATACCCATTATAAATTTCAATTGGTACATCAAGTAACTGCAATATGAACTTTACATCTGGTATCAAGAAGTAACATTCCATTTATAATGATTTGATTGAATGAACTATCATTCACAATTTATATAACTACATGCTTCATAAATTACAATTTTCATTCAAAAATCATATCATCCAAATTTTCAGTCCATAGAACCAGTGGTTCATGGATCAAACATGAAATAATTAGTTAATTATATTTTCATTATCAATATATATAGAAAAAAAATTAAATTGATTTAATAAGATTAATTAATCCAATTATGTTATCCCTGCAATAAGTGTCAACATATTTCCATATATAATAATAATGCACTACTTATGTGCAACAGGAAATTTTCAAAAAAAATGTGGAATGGGTAAATGAATGAAATATAATTCCTAAATTTCTTATTATGATGCATGAAATGATATATTCTTTATATAGAATTATAGGGGAAATAAATCCATAATAATAATAATACCAGTAATGAAAACATCAAAAAACATGTGCATCAACCAACAATGAAATGAGTGAAACTATAACAAGAAAAAACCCAAACAGAAATAACCCATCCTAGGTAATTTGGGTTTCTCTTATATATGGGTTAGCTACTCCCATTAACAATATCATTATCAAATTCCAATACATCCTATTATTATATATAATTCACAAATATTAAGACAAAAGGAAAAGGGATCTGATACCACTTTGTAGCACCCCACCCCAAAATCTACTAAGTGGTTCCTCAATATGGTTGGCCACATGAACTCAGGAATGCATACCCATACACTAGAGGATATTGAATAGAAACAAGGGTCTAGAGTGTGCCTTTGGGGGGGGGGGTGGACTATGACCTAATGAGTTAGATTGTAGCATATTTGTAAATAATAAATGGGAAACAACAGAAGCAGTAATAGAAAAGCAACAACAGAATAATAAATAAACATCCAATAAATAAACAGGAATAATATTAATAATAAATTGATAAAACAAGATGATGATCATTCGATGTAGCTATAAACAAATGAGGTACATGTGATATAGAGGAACATGAATATACAATATGATATTCACATATAAAAAAATACCAAAAGTTTCCTCTACTAGAATCACGAGCATATGCTCGGTTCCCTTCTCCCATACTCTATCCTAATACTGAAAATCAAGCATAAGAATCTAGATTATTATTTTTTTTCTACACCTATGGTCATGAATTCTAATAGGGTACCAAGGGAGGTCCCAGTAGGGTGTGAGATATACTTATTAGGCCACCACCAAATGTGTTTAGAAAAATTTAGTATATGAATATAAAATATAAAATGTGATAATAATAATAAAAGTGTAGTGATAAATTAATAATACATATTTGACTAAGTTCCATAGGGATACCAAAATGACACTAACATATCAGATCAGGTTCTTTTTGGAAACTCGACTGACACTACTTTCTTCGGCTTAATCCTGATTCCCCTAAACCAATGTGTACTGATACATTTATGATATGGTTTATCATGAAATATGTAAGAAGAATGGACTGATCCAAAGAATTTGATTTGGCTTGGAAGACATGTCCTTTAATTTAATAGGATGTAAAAATTGGAATCTTATATAAGGCATCACTGGAATATAATTAAGTGGTATCTTGGGCTCATCCAAGGAGAACCGTATAAGGGCACCCAAGTATCGCACCAGGAGAACTATAATATATAAAACACTATAAGATTCCATCCAAGATGATCCAAAAAGGTGTCCTAATTATCACTATTTGGGTGGTAAACCCTGACCATCTAATCCCATCCCAGACATCTCACATAGGGGACCACGTATCACTTGTGGCATGATATAACCATTTTCCACTGATCCCATCCATGGTAACTCCCCTATGGAACCCGTATCACTCATGGTTAGGTTAGTAATCATCCCGGTGTTACCATAAAAGGAATATAATAAGGATCCAAGTTTCTATCCCATCAAATTTACAATCCATAACATGTAATAATTATAAACCATGATGATCCCATCCATGGAATCCTTAAATCGAGACCCTTGTATCGACCTCACAATGCCAGAAATGTATGGTTTATATATCAAGTACACATACCATTTTATCAATGAAATATATTCATAATCAATTAATTAAATTGTAAAATCCATTTAATTAAAGTAATTATAACTATTGAATAATAATAGGAACCTAAATCATGGCCAAACATCTTCCATTATCTCAATTCACATTTCAAAATTTTTATTTATAGGGCATATCATACACCTCAAAATGTGTTTTAACAATTTATTGAAAAAGATAATTTAGGACTTTAAGGAATGGCACACCCATAGGGGTGTCTCACATCAATGCGATCAACCAACGATATTGATTCATCATTACCTATGACCACATTAAGCATGAAAATACATTTAATTAAATTAATAAGACCTTATAGAGATGAAACTGAAAATGTTTGATGTGAAGAACAACAGGGAAATACATAAAAAACACTTAGGGGAAAGAGCTAGATGACCTAACTGAGGCCCTTAGTACATTCCTCCTCCAATTAAGGCCCTTAAATCAAGATAGAAAGAAAGAAATCATAATAATGTATGAAAAACATAAAAATAGGGCACACGATCTCACACTAAAATAACATAGGATATAGAAAAATGAATGGAAATCATAATTAAGAGGATTAGATATCTTACCATTATGGATCCAACACACCCAACAATGAAGCAAAAAAAAAGTCTAAATGAGAGAATGGATTCAAATCCTAGCCATGGAAGTGAGGATGCTTCTTCTAGAATGAGGTATGTTAGAAATAAGAGGGATGAGGAATATTTTAAGGTTTAAAAATATTTCATGTGAAAAAGGGTAATTTACCCCTTTATTTAGGGGTTTTGCAGTTTGGCCACATTGTTGGCCAAACCGTGCATCAACTGTATGATCAACACTACCCAAAGAACCCCCTCTTATGGGATTGGTGCATAGTTTGACTAACTTTGTGCATCCCATGCAAAATGGATCTATTAAAAAGCCTATAAAAATTGTATGGGCATGCAGAATAGGTCTTAAAGTTAGGGAAAACCATGAAACCCCTGCTATGCAATGAGTTCCCTACACAATTGATTCTCATAGTTGGTACTAATAATGAACTAACCATGTTACTCAATATGAATATCCAATTTCAATATCTCCTAGCTTTGAACGATCCCCAAACTCTCATCAACCACTCCTTATCCTTTTTGAGAACATAATTAACATAAAATGAGAGGTTTCAAGAAGTATAATATGTTATTGGACCTCTCCAAAAATCTAGAATGTTACATTATGATTAATATAAAATATATTATAGGGATATTAAGGATGTTCCAAATGAAAATACTTTGTTACATTTTTTTAATGTGATATTCATGAATGTATCTAGTTTACCAAGATTGCTAAACTAATCGGTCCTTTAGGTTGAAATAACTTATAACAAGTGATAATGATATAAAGTAACTAATGACTCTTGGTTCAATACTTCAAAATATGCCTTTAACAATGCTAAAAATGGCATTTATTAGTGTTAGAGAAGTGCTAACTACTAGAGAAAGATTAAAATCCGGAGTCTTTTATTTATTTTTATAAAAGTGATAATAAAGGGGAATAATGCAATGTGATGTTACAAAACACTGTAACACCAATGCAGTCTATTGTAACAACACACTACCACAAAAAAAAAACATCACAAAGTCATAAAAAATAAGTACTAATAAAGAATTTAAATGAATAGAAATTTTTTTGCTTGTTTTCTAAATTTTGGATTTGGGATGCGCGTTTTATACTAAAATGATACTTATAAATATAAAAAATGAACTAGGGGTCATACCAATCAAACCATGTGTCATATTAATGTGTGAGTAATTCTTACATGTCTCAAATGAATTATAGATCACTTTCCTAAAGTATTAAAACAATATGAATATGTTTTCTTGTTTCTGAGTACGTTGCTTGTATTTTTTTACTAAAATGTCATTTTAAATGGGAAACATGAAATTTGACTCACATTTATCACATCATGTGTCCATTTGACATGATAATTATTCCCCACCAATACAAATGACACATGCATCATTTTCTTAAATTATAATGACAATTTGAGTGTTCTTACTTAGTTTTCAATAATTGAAAGTTTTTGAACTAAAATGTTGATTTTAAATTGATAACCGACATGTTGAGTCATAATAGACACATAATGTATCATATTAAGGTTAAAATAATTCCTACTTGTCAAAAATTACATATGTATCAATTTATTAAAGTATCAAAACAAATTCAAATGAATTTTCTTGGTTTTGTGTAGGTGAGTTGTCTTATTTACAAAAATTGATGTCAATTTTAAATAAAAAGATACACTTGGAGTAAAATAGGTCATAAAATGTGCCTGATTTAGGTTAAGATAATTATTAAACATCTAAAATAACTTATGGAACACTTTCATATGGTATTAAAATAATTTTAATGCATTTACTCAGTTTTTAGTAAGTCACTTGTCTTTTTTACTAAAATGTCATTTTAAACTGGAAACACTCACTTTTGCTCATACAAATCACATTGTGTATCAATTTATAATGAGAAAAATTCCTACATTTTAAAAATTACTTATAAATCAATTTCTTAAATTATAAAGAAAATACAAGTGCGTTTTCTCTATTTCTAGGGAGTGACATTTTTGGAACTAAACTGTTGTTTTTAAATTGATACCTGACACATTGAGTCATACCGAGCACATAATGTATCAAATTGAGCCTTGGATGATTATTAAATGTTTAAAAATACTTATGGATCATTTATATAGAGTATTAAAACAATTGGATTGCATTTTCTTGTTTTTGAGTAGGTTAGTTTTCTTTTTTTATTAAAATTGATATCTTTTTTGAATGAAAAGATGCATTTGGAGGAATACTAGTCACACCATGTGTCATATTGAGGTAAAAATGGTTCCTACATATCTCAAATTACTTATGGATCCTTTTCCTAATGTATAAAAATAATATAAATGCATTTTCTCAGTTTTGAGTAGGTCAATTTTTCTTTTAATTAATATTGTTATCATTTTTAAATAAAAAGATGTACTTGGAGTTATACCAGTAAAAAACTGTATCTGATTGAGGTAATATTGATTCCTACACTTCTAAAATTACGTTTGTATAATTTTCCTAAATTTTGAATACAATATGAATGTATTTTCTCATTTTTGAGTACATCACTTATTTCTTTACTAAAATGACATTTTAAACTGGAAACATGAACTTTGAAGTTTTATAATCACATTGTATATTGGTTTTTTGTGAGACGAATTAATACATGTCAAAAATAAAATATTAATTAATGTCCTAAATTTTCAAGAAAATACAAGCACATTTTATTGGTTTTTAGTGAGTGAATTTTTTTGAACTAAACTGTCGATTTTAAACTCATAACAGACACATAGAGTCATAATCGTCACACCATGCATTAAATTGAGGTGTATATGATTTATAAACATATAAAATGACTTATTAATCATTTACATAATGTATAAATACAATAAGAATATTTTTTATTTGTTTTGAGTATGTCAATTTTCATTTTTACTTAAAATAATGTCATTTTTAAATAAAAAGAAGCACGTGGAGTCATATCGGTCACACTATGTGTCATATTGTGGTGTGGATTATTCCTACACATCAAAAAATGACTTGTAGATCATTTAAACAAATTATAAAAAAATATTAATGAATTTTATTAGTTTTGAATATTCTCGTTGTCCTTTATATTAAAATTGATGTCATTTTTAAATATAAAGATGTACTTAGAGTCATACCGGTCACACCGTGCATCAGATTGAAGTAATAATGATTAAAAAAATTAGAAAATTACTTATGGATCATTTTCCTAAAGTATCAAAATAGTATAAATACGTTTTCTCTTTTTTGAGTCGGTTAGTTTTCCTTTTTATTAAAATTGATATCATTTAAAAAAAGACGCACTTGGAGTCATACAGGTCACACCATGTGTCAGATTGAGTTACAACTAATTCTTACACATCTCAAATGACTTATATATAATTTTAATAAAGTATTAAAATAATACAAATTATTTTTATTTGTTTTGATTACGTCAAATATTTTTTTACTAAAATGTCATTTTAAAATGAAAACACACACTTTGAACAATACTGATCACATCATGTATTGTTTTCACATGAGACCAGTTCATACATGTCAAAATAACTTATGAATTTATTTCCTAAATTATAAAGAAAATATGACCATGTTTTCTTTGTTTTTAGTGAGTTATTTTTTTAAACTAAACTATCAATTTTAAACTGATAATAGACAAATTGAGTAGTAGAGGTCACACTTTGTGTTAAATTAATGTGAGGATGATTCCTACATGTATCAAATGACTTATGAGTATTTTCAATAAGGTATCAAAAAACTAAGAATACATTTTATTTATTTTTAATATGTTAGTTTTACCTTTTTTTAAAGTAATATCAAATTTCAATAAAAAGAAGCACTTGGATTTATTCATGTCACACTTTGTGTTAGATTGAGGTGTGACTGATTTCTACATGTTCCAAAGTCTCAAAAAAACCATAACTACCACTGTTACAACATTTCCATTGTATTTATATTTAAAACTAGCAACACTTCATATTTACTTGGTGTTATTAGATAAAAAATCTTTCTCTCCATTGAAAGTTAGAAGAGTAGGGGTTTTTAACAACGAGAAAGTTTTTTATGATAATAACATCGAATCAATATGTAGTGTTGGTAGGTTGAAAAATTAAGGAAATGAAAATGGAAAACATGGTAACATTGGAAAATAAGAATCATTTTATCTTTTTTTTGTGGCCTGTTGCAGATAGTTGAAAGAAAATTTTGACTTCCCAAAAGATATTTGAAAATAAAACTAAATATGTATTAGATAAAAATGATAAGGAAATTAACTTACAAATAGTATATAAAATTTTGAAAAAATTAGTTAAATAATTAGTAGTAATTAACCTTTTCATGATGGTTGTATGCATTCTTTATTCATTTCCTTGTTCTCATTATCTCAGTTGTAGTATTGAAGTATAATTCCTTATGAGAATGAGCTACTTAAAACAAATAACCCCAACTTGAATAAAAGAATCTAATTGTACAAGAAAACTATTATTATATGAGTAATACTGAAAATAAATAAATTAATAATAAATATGAAATAGTACATTAATCTTATAGATAATTATTTTAATATGAATTTTTTTTACCACAGGGATATGGATATGGTAAATAAAAAATAATGATAAAAAAAAGAAAATAGATCTTTCCAAATAATTAATCAATGTATGAGGAGGATGGTGAGAAAATAAGATACATTGGACTAAAGCATTGAATCATCTGAGAAAAAGTAAAGATATCCTATTAGGTTTATAAAATAACCATTTTGAACAATAAATAAATAAATACACATAAGAAATTCATTATCAAAGGTGAATTCCTCCCATTTGTGAGAATCACATGTTTGGTAATCAAATACTGCCAAGGGTGGAACCAAAAGTCAAGGATAAATAATGATCTATTTTTAGATGGATTCAATTAAAACATACATAGTGTTTTTTAGATGTGTGATAAAATAAATTAAGTGATTTTTAAGGAGTACTAATGAGTGGGTTATCATTTCAAATATGGATATATTTTAGTCAACATTAAGAAATACAAGTAATCAATTGATAAAATTTCATTGGTGATCAGAAAGTTTTGGTGGAAACTCAAAAGAGTACGAATCTACAAAAAAACCACATTTTTCCCAATTAGAGCCTAAATCATTTGGATAGGATGAAATGGATGATAATTATTGATATGAATACAAACAATGTAACATAAAAAGATTAATCCGAATAATAACAATGAAGGATTCTATTGAATCAAGTTATTACATATATTCTTCCAAAAGAGGTGGATTGGTTAAAAATACAGATGTTTTTTAGTTAAGTTTTTTCCTAATTCTATAAAAATATTAACCAAAAAGGTCATGGTAATGTATAATTAATATTTTTTATGTCATGTAATTGAGATGGTAAGATATGTGGTTCATCATATTACCACTAGAAGGACATACAAAATGAATTTATGTTTATGTTATTAACCTATAAAATTTAATATAATTAAGAATCCACTGCTAGAATAACATGTTATTAAATTATTAAATACAAAATAAGAAAGTTGTCTTGAAGTGGGATTATAAAAGTGTAATTATTTTATCCCTAAAAAAATACTTTTATTACAAAAAAATTGATTTTATTAAAACTTTTTTATTAAATTTACATTAATCAATATTAATAATCCATGGTTATCATTGCATGTTATTAAATTATTAAATCCAAAGAAATAAAGTTGAATTCATGTGGGATTCCAAAATAGTATGATCATAGTTAAATCTAGTGGTATATGATTTATTCTTGAATGATTTATAATATTCTTTAAAATGTATATAATAGAAAAAATTTCCTATTAAATAATTTACTTTTAAATGAAAATATCAAATTTAGATATTTTTTGATCAATCCTAAATGATTGAGAATAATAAATTCTATTAACAATGTACTCTTCTTATACACGACATAATGAAATAATATTAGGGTTCTTAAAACCCCATGTTATTGAGGTTTTTCTTAGAAAATGAATCATTCCAATTGTTTATTTTTTGAATATATTTAAACAACTAGAATAGAAATATAAATTAAATTTATCTCAAAATCATATTTTCCTATATAATGTAGTCCAAGGATTATAGAACCTTAAACCTCTTTGATTGTTCTTTTTATAGAATTAAATCCATATTATTTAAATTCAAATTGAAATATTTCAAAAAAAAAAACTGAAAACATTATATTTTTTCAAGAAGTAGTTAAAGAAATAAGACAACAATTCAAACATATATAATGTTTTTTGGCATATATTCGAGCTTGGATTTGATAACAAGGAGTGCTAGAAGCATGTTGCTTCCATGGAGAGCTTCGGATATCACAAACCAATTCACGATGGTTAGTGTTCTTAAAATAAATCTTGAAACTTTTATTATCACTTAAAAAAAGCACTGATAAACATACCTTTTATGAGGGATAAGTTAATAAGTTCAGATAAAATGAATCTCTATCAGTGCTAAAAATAGCTGATAAATACTTATAATACTTATTTTTTTTAAAAGTATAACTATTATATATAATTATAATATTTATAATAATACTTTTTATAAAATTAAAATTTTATAATTATTTGAATATAAAATTATTTATTTATAATTATATAAATATTTTTTTAAAAAATAATATTTATATTATTATATATTTTTATATAATTCTACATATAAACATAGTTAATATATCCATTATTTAAATAAATTTATTATAATTTTATACTTATTTATTTATAATTATATAAATACTTTTTAATCAAAATAATATTTATTTATTTATAATTATAAATGTATAAAAATAGTAAATATGCATTTATAAATATATTTATTTATAAATAATTTTGTACAAATGTATTTTTAACATTATGAATAAATACTTAATCTTAAGTTCAAGCATATTAAAATTGAGTAAAACTGATTAATAAAAAATGACTACAATATATTGAAAATTTGGATAAATTTGATTAATCTAAATCATTAAAAAATGGATATATATTGAAATAAAGATGTATACATATTCAAAATATTAAAAAAAAGTAAATAAATAAATATAAAATAAATAATGTAAATTGATTAAATTCCAAAAATATATTTGTGTGTGTGCATATGTATATAAAAGTGCATCAAATACATGTATAAGAAATCAATATAATACTATTAATATATTTTATAAATTGAAAACTCAAACAACATTCAATTATGTCTATTACTCGATGCAATTAGCAAGTTTTTTTTAATTCATATTAATTTTTAATTATAAAAAATTAATCACTGAATACATTAATATTTAATATAAATCATAAATAACATTTTGAATAATATAAATCATATTTATATACATTAATATATATCTATGTATTTAATATAAAATATTTTTTTAACATTATCAATAATCATCTAATTAATAAAATGTTTAATTTTTTACTCAATTTATTTATTTTTATTTTTAATTTATTTAATTTTTATTTTGAATATATATATATATATTTAATAAATATTATTTATTAGTATTTATAATTTATATGTAATATAATCTATTTATTCATTTTACTAATAATTATTTAATTAATAAAATTTGTAATATTTTTTTTAATAAACTCATTTTTTATTTAATTATTTCATTTTATTTTTTTGGACATTTATCAGTGCTAAAAACAATGAACTCATAAAGGGTACCCTTTATCAATGCTAAAAATAAAGCATTGATAAAGGTTTCCCTTTATTAGTGTAAAAAATAAAGCACTGATAAAGGGTAACCTTTATCAGCGCTAAAAATAAAGTAATGATAAAGGTGCACTCTATCAGCATTAAAAAAGGGCTGACAAAGGGTTAAATGTATCAGTGATTTTTTAGCACAAATAAATATTCCACTTATTAGCACTTTTTTCTAGTGTTGATAAATATCAACACTGTTAAACACTTATTTTGTAGCATTGGTTACCAGAGTTGGGGTTGTTACAATTGGTATTAGAGAAAGTTTTGTAGAAATTTGAGAACTAAATTTAGGAAAACATAGATTAGGGAATATATGCCATGAAATACTTTTAGGATAAGTGTAAGAATAGAATAAAATTTAAAAGTTTTTTTAAGATATAAGTTATGTGGTTTTCCTAGAAATACATCCCTGTATAGATACTACAAGTTGACGTTGTTTTGGTTAAGATTTGTTTTGGGATAATAACCTTGAAAAGTGTTGGTTGAATACAACTAATCCATAATTTTAGTGCATGGTTAATGACCCCTTACTACACACATGTTTTGACACTCTTGAGGTATATGGTTGAGTTAATTCACATTTTCTTTATGAATAATTATGATAAATGAGAGAGAGTAAAACCTATAGAAACCTATAATATTTCATAGTAATATGAGATAAAACTAATTTGTCATGGGTTGTATGACTAAGGTTTATCATAAGTTTAATGTAAAATATACCCCTGTAGAGGTTTTATGTGATGGGAGTTTAACATGATTAAGAATATTTTGGGTTATATTTATGGGAATGAAACCCTTTGTTTAGTATATGTTTTAGTTAAAAGATTATTTGATGAATAATTCCTTAATATTTCATGGATATATTTCTAAAGTTATTTTTAAACTTTAGGGTTCGTATGATAATTGATGTTGAGGTAATTTTGGTTGATTGAGATAAAATAGAAAGTATATTTTTGGAATATATCGTATAGATAACCATTGGATTGAAAAGTGATTTGATGACTAAGTGATTAATGTTAAGTAGAATATATTTTGATTACTAAATGATTATGTTGAAAATAATTTTAGGAACAATGGTTGAGTTAATTAAAGGGAGAATATATGATTTATTCATGTTTTTATAGTGATTCACTATATTTATTGGAACAATTATCATATTTTATGGATTATATTATCATGTTATATATATATATATTTAGTATATAATGTTATGAGAGATTAATATTATTTATAAATAATATTTAGGTTGATATTAAAGAAATATTTGATCAAAACTTTCATATTTTTGGGTTTTGAATTTGGTCAGATATTGTTTTTGGAGGAGTCATAAGGTTAACTATTTATGGAATGGATTAAGTAAAACATTGGGTGTTATTATTGATGTTTTAGAGATTAATATATTATTTTGGATAACATGTAATTTTTTTTGGTTTTGTTAAATACTTAGAGAAAAAAGAAATTAATTATTAATCATATGATCCATTAAAATTTAATTTTAGTGGTTCAGTAATGAAAAATTCATCTTGAATATTTATTTCAAGGAGTAAGATATAAATTTAGAATTTAATAAAGTAAAACTAAAGGACAAAATTAATCTTATGAATTGGAAATAAACCAAGTAATTATATTTTCCCATGTTATCTATCTTTATAGTAAAATAATCCCACAACTTTAGGATAAGGGTCTTGAATTAAAAATGTTATAATTTTACCGCCATTTTTTATGAATCAGTGTTCGTTTCACCCCTAGAAAATTTATGGTTTTGTGGTAATTGAATTTATTATAACCATGTTTCCTTTCACTCTTTATTAGTCTATAGACATTAATTTTATCCTCCATGTCTATATTTTAATTTCCCACAAATTATCTCCTAATATGGGAACCTAATTATGAGTTATTTTAAGCAACCTTTATCCATCCCACTTCCCTTATTTAAGAGAAGTTTTATTAACCCCTGTATAATGTGGGTTTTCAATAATAGTGTTGAAAATTTGATGAATGAGATAAACTTTCAAGGGAAAAATTTATTTAATGTGGGGTAGTAACATCCTGAAAATTTATTTTATAAGAACAATAATCTTGATATGTTTCTTAACATGCAACACCGCACTTTAAGTAAATTGGTATATATTATAAAAATAATATTATTTAAATGTGACCATTATAATTAAGCTATTGAATTGCTGGGTATGAATATGAGTAACTAAATTTTAAAATATATGTATAATAACTCTATTCACTATTTTTTTGATAAATTATTAGTAAATAAGAACTCAATTTTCAGTGAGGTCATTTTATCCCTCAAAAATGCATTTTCTTCAAAAATGATTTTATTACATTTTGTGCAGGGAAATTATAATTAATCCTTTTAAATTTTAAAAATTTTATTTTATAAAATTAAAATAATTATATAAATTATCACCTCAAAATTAACATATGGAGAAATTTTGGTATTTTTTTGAAATGTTTGATTTTTTAATGAATAGTGAAAATATTGATTTTTCAAATACTATCATTTCTTTCATTAAATAAATAAATTAAAAATCCCCATTATATTTTACATTTTTTCACAAAATTAAATTTGATCGATTTTATTTTTAATTATCTATTTTTTCTACTCAGACCAGTAATATTCATGATTTTGATATAAGTTAAATTTTATACTTAAAAAAATATTTTTATAAAAATAATTTTTCGTTGCATTTTACACATTTATATTAAAATTTATTTTTTCCACTTTTATATATTGAATAATTAAAAATGGATACCATATTTTTAATCAATAGGATCAAATTTGGTAAATATTCATCTTTTATTTTTGGTCATTATGAATAGTAATTCTGGTAAATATTTTTCTTCTCGATAAGGTTAAAATGGGTAAAATAGGCCTAAAACTATGAGACAAGGTCTCTAAATAAACCATAAAATCTCATTTTTTTTCTTTTATGATTTTATTTAGACCATATAATTCCCAAATGTGAATATATTTATTTTTGGTTCCATTTTACTTTGATAATGAATTTTATATTATTTTAAGTAATGAAGAATACAAAATGTCATTCTCCTGCTTTTAAATTTCTTTTATATTTTAAAGTAAGGATAAAAATAATTTTTCAGTGAATTTTAATTTTAATTTTGGTAATAATAGAATTATTTTCATGATGGTTATTTACATATAATTTTTAGTGATTATATAATTACCTTAAATGATTATACAATACTGACATAATGCTTCAGTAAGAGTAGAAAAGTCATAGAAAATGATTTTAAAATCATTAAAATTAATTTTTTTATTAATTATGTTGTAAGAAAATATTTATGGTTAATAATAACATAAAATTCACGATTATAGATTTTATATTATAATTATTTTGTTATATTTATGTATTTTAAGTCAAATTAAATGAATAGTATCAAAAATGGAAAACTGATATTTTATAATAAAATAATATTTTATAAAAAAATAATACTTTATTTAATTATTTAAAAATTATAAAATTAATTAAATATAAAATTATGATGATTTATGTCCTAAAATTTCGTATTTTATCCATTTATGATATAATTTTAAAATTATAAGTGAGATTATCACCCTTTAATATTGAAAAAGTCATTACTGCTGTTAAGGTTATCAATTGGTAAACAATAGGTTAAATCAAAATATATGGTTGAAAATGATATTTAAACCTATATAAATTTGATTTTATGGTTATATTAAGACCATTTTATCCATATATTGGAATAAATTTCCTTTTCGAACCATTTTACATGAGTTAGAAACATATTATATTATAATATTTCATAAATTTCCAAAAAAGTTCCCTCGCCTCACTTATAGAAGGAAACCCCTCCTTTCTCTTATTTACACCAACTTGAACCATATATATCAAGAAAAACATAAAAAATTATCTTCTAAACTTCCCTATATATGATTTATAGATACTTTTATTCCTAAAATACCATTCCAAGGGTTATTAAAAAGGGATTTAAAGGAAGTCTACTGAAGAAGAGGTAATCATATTTACTATCTCTTTCAAGTTTATTTCTTCTTCTACTTCCTATAAATATGATGTAAGCATCCTAAAAAAATAAATATATTATCTTAAATATATTGATATCTTATTATGACTATATTTGAGCCATTTCCCACCTCTTTCCCATCACATAAAATTCGAAAACATTACTCATGAGTAAGTATGACTTACTATCTCCATGTAGCAATGCAATTCATTTTTCATCACCATTTTACTTGGATTGTTATAAATATGGTGCTAATGAGCATACATAAATTTTATTAAATAATTATGGTTCTATAAATATAATATATCATTTACCTTCTTAAACTTATATATGTTATAATATGACAATGTTGATATTGCAGACGTGGGACCTCCACCACTACAAAGAAACATGATTCGTTTTTTGTCTCTGATTTACTTGGATGGTAATAGGGATATATTTAATGGATAAATATAACTTAAATGAAAAAATAATTATTATTCAATTTTAAATTATTATTTATATTTATTTTATTCTATCCATTGAAAATTGAAAACATCATTTATGCATACATACAGCTTGTCATCTCCTTGAAGGGCCTAATTCATTTTTCTATATCGACCTTTAAAGAATTATTATAAAAATATAAATAATGAATAAATATCATTTTTATAACATTAATATCATTCTTTATTTAATGAATCTATAATCTATGCATAAGAACTGGAATATCCATGATGAACTATACATGATAAAACTAAGTTGTTAACACTACAAACAATGATAATAATGAAATATTGTTGATGAACTAGTGATAATATTTTATAATTGGTTCATATATTATATTATAAATTTGAATATAGTTATGTTAAAAATGAATACAATTTTTAAAACCATTACACAGAAGGTTAGATTATGTTCAACAAAGAAGAATCGTGAGGTAAAATGTCCCTTAACTGAATTTCCATTCATTGGGGGTATACTTCAACTAAACTGACTATGTTATTCCATTATTATGTGTTTAATTTACAGTAATTGTATTATTTTTTATTTAATTTTTTTTGGATTTAATTTTTTCACACATATTGACTTCATTGATTAATTCTCACTTCAATGATATAATCTTTATAAGGGATTTCATCTAAATTTATACTCTATTTAGGCATATTTGGTATTATGAACCTATTTACTTTTATACAGCCTATATAATATAACATTTATTTATTTTAAATGAATATATATTTATTCAAGATGACAAATATTTCAATTCATATTTAATATTTTAAGTTATTTTAAAATAAATTTTACTAAATAGGTAAGAATTTATTTTATAGTCTTATTATTTTTATATTGCTTTTATTTTTCTTTGAAGGAATATTAAAATATATCATTCATAATATTTATCTATTTTCTTATCCTCTATATATTTAATTAGTTTACATGTTTTATTCCAACATTTACTCTCTTTAGTACTTGAATTAGATGAATAAATTTTTAAAATAAAATCCAATCTTATTTCTCATTTTGATCAGGTATATTTTTCTTCCATGTCAATATTTTTAAATATTTGTTTTACACAGGTCATTTTTATTTACTCATATGATTTATTAAATAAATTTTAAATTATTTTATACATTTTAAAAGGGTTTAAATGAATATTTATAATGTTTTACTAACATTTAATTATCAATTTTTTAATAAGTCAAAAGTAATGTTTTTTAACATATACAACATTATCTAACTTTCCCGCTGCCATAACCATTTTTTGATATTTAGTTTCTTCTATAAATTTTCAATGTCATAAAAATAAATCTATTGAATGAAAACCTATTTTAATGTTTCTATTAATTTTTTTCCTTAAAAAAGAAGAATTTATTATAATTCATATATTTTTGATGAATTAATAATCATATTTGATCTCTTATTAATTTTGTGGTCACTAAATTTCTATTGATACATCCACTTTGATATGATTATATTTCACTAGACATTACATTTCTATTCTATATCCATATTCTTTGAATCATGGATATTCTTATATCCTAAATCATATACCATCTTAATATATGGTGTTTTACTAAGAAGGTTATTTGGTAGGATGAGGGAAATTTTAATATTTCTTATCATTTACTAAATACAAATATTTATTAATAAGGAATATTTCTTATGAACTAATTTGATCATTCAATATATGAGGAATGCATTAGAATTAATTTGTGATGGGTGGGGCCCATTATAGGACCTTATTTCTTTGACATGTCTTATGAGACAAACTATTTTGGTATTTGGCCAAGGTCTCACCCATTTATATAAGATGTATATTCATGATGCCTTAATGATAAGTTTATGATATCTAAAATTATGCAGTCCCTAATTAGGAAATCAATTATTGATGTTTATGTAATTAATTGATTTGTTATGACATACATTGATAAGTTTCAAGATCACATGATTATTTATATTGAATGATTTAATCACCATTTATTTTTACCATGTTATTATTCATGCTGAAGTTGTTGATTATGTGGTATGAATTTTAGTTATTTAACATTCTATATTTGTTATTCCTTATTTACTAAAGCTAGATTCTGCTATATATAACCCTTAATGAGTATCTAGTATCTACCATTTCTTATGTCTATTTTTCTTAGAATTATAGTATGTGTATTATGATTAATATTCTTGATGGAATAGTGGTGTTTTATAAGAAAATGATTTGTTTTATTTCATGTAATATGATATTCAAGAATATCTCAAGCTTACTAAAACTAATAAACTATTTGTTCCTTTATGATGTAATTTCTTATATTTAGATATAATGTAATAGAGTAACCACAAACTCTGGGTTACTAATGTTTTGGTTGTTATAGGAATAAGTTATACCTTGATAAATTTGATGATTAGGATACACAAGATTTAGAACAATAAAAAATTAACAAGACCTTATAAAAAAGGTTGTTCCATAGATAAAAGTATATCATATGAGTACTTGGGAGGTTAGTTTACTAGAGAGATATAGTTTTATTTTCACTAATAAAGGTAACCCACTATTAGTTTAAAATAATAAACATACTTTAAGGAAGTAGTAAATAGATTAGATGTTTTTAATTTGAAATAATCAGTTTCTTTTGAAATAGATTCCATGTACCAAAACCATGTTTTGGTTTTATAGACTATTCAGTTGATGTAAAGCCTACTGGGTGAAAATGGATATTCACGAAGAAACTGCACATGGATGTAAAATTTATTACCTATAAAGAATTTAAATTTTCCAAAGGGTTTAATGAACATTAAAGCATAAAATATGATGAAACCTTTTCATTATTCACTATACTAAAATCCAATAGAATTATACTTTCTATAACAGGTTACCATGACCATGATATTCTTTAAATCAATAGTAATAGCACCTAAATTAATGGAAAACTTGTGTAAGATTTCAATATAACATGACTAAAAGTGTTCATGACATGAAAGGATTCCAATAACTTGTGAAATTTATAGAGATCCATTTTTTGGATTGAAGAAAACATAAAGATCATAAAACATTCATTTTAGTGAATCTATAAGAGAATTTGATTTAAAAAATAATGTATGTGATCCCTATGTCTATAAGAGGTTTAATGGGAGTGAAATATTTTTAGTAGTATATGTTTATGATATATTAATGATGGGGAATGAGATTCCAATCTTATATTAAGTTAAAACATGGTTAAATTAATGCTTCTCTATGAAAGAATTAGATGAAACAAGCTATATTATTGTAATCATGATCCATCAAGGTATATATAAGAGGCTTCTTAGACTATGTTAAGGTACACATAGTGAAAAATTATTAAGACGATAAAATATTGAACAATATAATAGGGTATTGTTTCTTATGGCACATGGTATACTTCTCTCCAAGAAAAAGTGTCCTCAAATACAAGAAGAGATTGGAATAATGAGAATAATACCTTACACATCCATGATTGGGTTTATCTTGTATTCTTAGATATATAACATGATTGATATTTCCCACACTATGATCATGGTAAGAATATATCGAGAATACCTAGGAAATCTGTATTGATCAATTATAAAGACTATCCTAAAGTACCCAAGGCACACAAATAATATCTTCTTAGTTTATAATGGATATGAGGAACTAGTTTTTAGGGGATAAACACATGATAATTTTTAAATAGTTCATAATGATATGAAATTTCAATAAGGATATGCGTTTTTCTTTAAAATAGGATCTATGAGATGTAAGAGTTTTAAGAACCTGATAGCCACTAACTTTATAGTAATTCCTAGTATATTTTTTATTTTAATACAACTAAAGAAGAAATATAGATATAATTTTTTTTTCTAGAATCTTGTTGTTACACCTAATAGTAATGATTAATTCACTTTTTACTTTGATAATACTAAAAATGTGGTTCTAGAAAAGGATATCTGGTCATTTAAACATATGAATAATAAAATTTGAAAATATTATATCTTGTTGTATTTATTTTAAAATAGGGTAATTTACCAAAATCAGAGTATCTATAGAATAAAATGTGGAAGACCTATTGTTTATGTTGGAAAATAAAATGTGTGATCATACTATGATGTTTAAATTTGTATAATATATACTTTACAAAGGCATATGGTCACTAAGAGTTTACCAACACCTCAGAATTGAAATTTATTTAGAGGAAGAGTGGATAGGATCATATTCACATTTTGAGAGGAATTATTGTATAATATGGGTCCCTATTATAGATTTAATCTTTGTATTTGCATCCTTCCTAATTCATAGGGTGGGATTGGTTACCACCATGCCAATGATTTTATAAATTAATGCATCAATGTGAACACCTATAAATATCAAAGGCTCTCTATATTTATCTTGTTAATTAATGATGATTTAGTTTAAATCCTTATATCTTGAAACTATATATTTTTATTACATATAAGGATGAGATATGTGTTATGGAGTTGGAATTAGGCCCCTGAAAGGGGATTACTATGTATCCTTATGAAGGGAATAAAAACCCATATATTCAAGTGACACATAATGAGACACATCGTTCCTTTTTAGGTCATGTGACAAATGAAATTATTTTATTTTTAAGATCATGCAACCATGAACAAGTGAAGTTCTATTTAAGATCATGCGTCCATGACATATGGGCTACTGGTTGAAAGGTTCCCATTAACAATTTATGTGTGAATAATGTTTAGTGGATCTTTCTTATTCATTCAATAAGGAATATGGATCTTTGGGAGAAATTAGATCACTTATAATATAGCCTTTTGAGTGGATGTCTTGGCTCATAAGGAATATGGTCCTGTGAAGGGGGACGTAGATGACCTCATGAGGAATATAGCCCCATGATGATGGGTCCAATTGGAATATAAACCTTATAAATAATGTAATGAGACAAAAAAGGTATATACCTCAACTAGTATAATTATGAAAATTGAAAGGAATGTGTTCTAATGAGAGGAACCTCCAGGTTCTTGGGAAATATGGAAGGGTTAATGTTGCTTCATGAGGGATATGGACTAATGATTATTGGTATTTAAGGTTAATGATATTGGGTGTTGGTTTTTAACCTTATATAGACATCCTATGTATCATGGTTAATAGGAATCAATGCCTGTGTAATTCAAATTGTACAATATATGCTCATGTGATATGACAATACCATTCATTTTAATATCATGCAGTAAGGATGTGTGCTATCCTATTTATATTCATAAATCACATAATACTATATATCCCTTATTTTTAACCATACGGTGTCTCAATTATGCAAAAAAAAAATGATCAACTAAAACATATAATACCTTGTGAATAATGATTAGTGTGAGAAGTGAGAGATAATAAATGATTAATTGAATTGTATGAGAGTATAAAATGGAGGATTGATTTATTTTTATGCATTGGGATATCCTTGATAGGTTCATCAAGAATATATCCTTTTAAATGCATGTATCACAAGTAATATATCCTTTTATAGATATGTTTGTTCTTACACCTATATTGGAATCCCTGAGGAGTTACTACCTTCTTCCAACTGATGATCATATAGAAGTATTGATGGATGCATTGTGGGTATGTACCCATGTAAAAGGGATTGAAAAATATATATGGGATACCCTGATATAGATGTTCCCAGATCATTTATTCCTCATAGTGATGATATCATCAACTAAAACATGGATATATATCACTCCATTTAATGAACCCTATGAACATACAACTCATTGATTGGAATTAGGATTTGGGATGAGAATCTTAAAGTAGAAGAGATTTCTCTAGAATATTATCAAAAGAGTCCCTCATTATTAAGGGGATACATTATTGTGACCACCATAAGGATTCAATATACTAGGGAAAATAATTCAAGAGTACCCTATATCAAGGTAATAAATAATTAGAGGGATGCACGATGGTGTGCATGCCTTCATCATGTGAATCCAACATTTTTTGAGGAGGCCTTGATAATTGGGTATCTAGGAAGGAGACTTGGGTGAAGGGGTTCCCTACCATTGATGTTAGGGTATTCATGATACCCTTGTGTGTGAAAATAGGAATTTAATTTACTCATTTGATTCTAGGAAAATCAAATCACCTAGCTACAGAGCCTAGGTGAGGCGTTGGACTAATAGGGTACAAGGTGAATGAATTCTCTTGAGTGAGGGATAAGGGGAGTGTTTTTCTCTTTTAGGGTCTGTATAAAGTGGTTCTCCCTAGTATAGGGTATGTTGAAATTTTCACTCTTATATTGGGTATGGTGAATTGGTCACCCTTATTTAAAATTAGGGAAAAGTGTTTCACCCTAATATGAAGATACCTTAAGGGACTTGGGAATGTGTCAACCTAGTGTAAGGCTCCTTAGTGGGGTTGTATGTATGGTGATCCAATATTAGAGATCATGTGGGTCCTTCACTATATTCTATAAGAACCTAGGGTAAAGTGGTATTTCATGAAGATTTTATATGTAAATGATTTAATTACCCCTCTATTTAGTTAACTACCTTTGGTTTTAGGAATGAAAATTCTACTATAGGGGTGAAGGAAGGACATGGGAGAAGGGAGATTATGGTGTCTCTTCATCTTCCAAAAAGGTGAAAATGATGGGGTTAAGGGGTATATTTATAGGAAATATAATTGAAAACTGGGTACACTTGATTTGGGTACATAAGTCCATTCACATAGATCAACTAGGTAATGGGTGGCATACATGCTAGATCCTTTAAAAATTCATAAATATAGGTGAATCAACCTGGGAATGAAGACTTGGTTACTAAATATATGGTCAATATATATATATAGATTTCTCAATTACAAGAAGGGGGTGGGTGAATTGTAGGTTTAAAAACTTTAATTTTTATCCTTAAGAAAATCTTTGTTTAATAAAGTTAAACAATATGGATTCACAAACCCACTTTAGTTCTTAACCAAGAAAATATCTTTCTTAGGATCTAATAATATGTATCCAATAAAGAAGCATAATAAAAGATTACTTATGTAAAGATTCTACCTTAAAGAATATATAATCTTATTTATATCAGAGTATACAAGTTTCAAAAAGTGTAAGAAAGTTACACTTCCTAAATATAACAATATAAAGAGGAAATAAAACTTGTAACAACAACAAGTAAACAAGTATAAGAAATATTTTAATCTAATGAGATGGGTATACAACAACCTTGGATAAAGTAACCTTGATTTATACTTTTAAGAAAGTATGTCTTACCCACACTAGGGTAATCCCTCGATACAAATATCGGTATCTATCTTGATATCACCACAATCCCTCAATTAATATATTAATCAACATATCTGTATTACTATACCTAGAACCCATCTATTGATAACAACAACAGCCAGATTCACACTAGGTAGGTTGGACAAGATGTTCTTAGCTTGAACATGTGGTTCAAAATATTCACACAAGGCAGATCGAGCAGGGATCTCACATGGTATCACTTCATTCCTGATTTCAACTCGAACATTGTGTCATGAACATTGAAATGAATAGGTATTTATAGGAATGAATTAAAAAATATTACTTATCCTACAATGGTCATAGTTTTACTTTAATTTTAGAGGGACCTATACATGTGGAACTCAAGAAATGGTTACATTAAAACAGGTTAGATGATATCATTTTAGATAAATAACTATGATAAACAATACTTTGCTTAAGAAACAATATTACATTTAGGATCTGATAAAATGAAATGTTATGTTAAGGAAATATGATAACTATAAGAAAAGTAATTAATCAAATTCTATTGATAGTGAAAAAATGGAGTCTAGAAATATCAACCATCACATTCTAAAATAATAGAGAATCAAATTCTGATTTCTAAATACAAAAGAGTATGATTTCCTAAGAAATCAAAGTTTTATTTTAGGAGATATAAGAGTCTTATTTTAGTAGAAATCAGAGTATGATTTCTAGAGAAATCGGAGTCTGATTTCAGGAGAAATCATAGTATGATTTTATGAGAAATCATAGTTTGATTTTATGAGAAATAATAGTCTGATTTCAGGAGAAATTGAGGACTGATTTTAAGAGAAATCAGAGTCTGATTTCCAGATAAATCCGAGTCTGATTTCAGAAGAAATATGAGCTAGATTTCAAAATAAATCAGAGTCTGATTTTAGGAGAAATCAGAGTCACAATTCAAGGGAAATTCGATTCATAATAACTGTAAGGTTCTGAGTTATATATGGATAAGATTTTTTGACATAAGAAAAACATGGTTAGGTTTAGTTATTAAAACATTATACAAGGCATTGAAAACCATTATTATAGTCAAGAACATCTTTTAAGAAAGAAAATTTCGTTAAGAAAAAATTTCTAAGAGATAGATAATTTTACTTATAAAAATTGTGTCTGTGATTTTCAGAACAAAAAGGAATAAAAAAGTCACATGGAGACTTATTAACGCAACACTAAACACATGGGTGCCAAACCTAGGCAAGAAAATATGTGAGAACGAATATGGGAACAAATTATATGAAAAAAAATTCCAACTTAAAATAACCATAAATTTTGACCTGTAAGTCCACATTATCTCTAAAAATAGTCAAATTGAAGACCAAAAATTGATTTATTTTTTTAACTAAGGGGTTTAACTCATAGTATGAGTTTTATAAGGCTTAAAAGAACCCAAAGTTCCCTTAAAACTGGGTTTTATGGTCACTATTCCCTTATTATTAATAATGGATGAAATCCACGACCTACTCACAAAGGGATACTCTCACCACTATGTTACAAGGATAGGTGGTGTTTTTTAGGAAACTCGGACCCTTAGTATATAACTAGTCCAAAAATATGGGGATATCCAATTTTCTTCTTATATGGGAATGTGGATACTATCATACTCTAATTTTAATTTTTTTATCTTAGTGAGGATCACATCATGTAATTCATGGAAAAGTGAAACTCACAAATTTTCTAATAGAAAAACTCATTGAATAAGGCATTATATTACTAGAATCATTAATATAATTTTACTGATAGTAGATTAAAAATAATTAGTAGTTGGATAAGATATGGATAAATAATTCCGTAATAAAACATAATCATCGATATTCTACTAGTTGAATAACCACATGAACTATCAATACTATTTTCCTAACGAAGGAATGCATAACGCAGGGTATCATAACCATGCCATCATGGCCTCATTCCAAGATGATAAGTATCCATTTTATCAAGGCCTCATGGAAAGACCATAGTTTGTCTCCTGAGACTTACCAATGCACCACATGGCTATAGTGGGCCCCACCTGACACTTACTAAGTCCAATGAATTCTTCATATGAACGTGGATGAACATAAAAAACATATATATTCTTATTAAAACTAATATATAAAATGTAAATTACTTTCCGCAAACAATAATCATAAACACTAACCATTCAGAGTAAATTGGTGAATGTTTTTAGGATATCACATCCCCTTTAAAACTAAAAATGGACCATTAAATTAAATATGGAATATTATATCATAAAATATTAATCCCAATAATACATAATAATAAACATGAGTGTTTAAATAGATGAAGATACTCTTATAAAATCATCAAGTAATTCTTAAGATAAATACTCTTTTATTTTTGTAAAGAAGAGTTGTTTTGGAAAATTATTTTTTAAAACTAGAAGTGAAGTAAGATAGTATTTTTTTAATAAAATGAGATATTTTAGAAATAAAATTGTTTCTAAAAACATATTATAGAGTTCTATTGAAAATAGTTATGAATTTTAGAAATTCCCTTGAACCAGACTTGTATTTTAGGAAGAATTTTTTAACGATCCCTTTAAAACCTATAACTCCCCATAAATGAAAGTAGGATTATGGTTGGTACATATATATTAAAAATTATAAAATAATATATTAGATGTAAATATGAATAATTAATAATTTAATTGAGGTAAGTAGAGAATAAGATTAACCCAAATGAAAATGGTGCTTCAGGTAGAAAACTCTTACTGTATGTCTAAAGGTGTTCCTCACTTGATCTTAATGACCTGAATAATCAAATTTAGGTTAATAAATTATGAATTATAGAACCTAATATACATTTAATTGATTTTTTATAACCTTATTAGGTTTATTCATTGAATTTTTATCGGTTAATAGATTCGATTTCATAGTTTGGGAGTGTTTTTGTTCTTGGCTTTCATGGCCGGTTTACTTATATTCATGTATGGATAAACATGTATAATGAGAATGGTTTTCAATAATTGAAGTTTTTTGTTATTAGTGAACAACTAGAAGATTAAATGGTCCTAAAATTCGTTTGGTTATTAGGAGTGATGACGAATCATTATGTAAAACATTAATGACAATTGTTTGGGTTAATTGGCGGTTCTTGATCACAACGAACTCATTTTGATTTATAAATTAATATCATGAATAAAAAAGGATTAAAGAAACTTAAATAAGTTATAATATATATATTATATTATTATTCAATAATCAAATTAGTTTCATGACTAGAATTGTATGTGGTAATAGAAATTGAAAATTCATCGTCCTTGAATGTAATAAATTAACACATCTCAGATGGTGTTTTTATTTCTAGTATACAAGAAGGGTAAATGAGTGACGATGAAGAGTTATTAATTTATCAGAACAAAATTAAAATAAATTTAAGGTACTAGAGTTATCACTACATTTGGTT
The DNA here is from genome assembly GCA_963277665.1 of Viscum album. NCBI lineage: Eukaryota > Viridiplantae > Streptophyta > Magnoliopsida > Santalales > Viscaceae > Viscum > Viscum album. The sequence continues at coordinate 990,589,208 of OY728152.1, read as the reverse complement.
TAAAGGAGGTGAGTAAGGAAGAAGAAAATAAAGGAACTTGAAATAAAAGAAATGAAAAGAGGAATTTAAATCTTGAAGTAATCTTCCTTGAGAGCCTCTTTAGGGGAGAGGTTTTGGTCTTTTCCTGAGACCAAGGGTTAAGGGACGTGGGGCCGAAAATTGGGATGATATTTGTTCCAAATTTAGACAATTAAAATGGCTTTATAATAGTGAATAGAAGAGGGAGTGAGTTGGGTTTTATAGTGGAGGTGAGGGGTGATTTGTGAATATCTTATCCATTATTTTATTATTTCCCTCATGAAAACCAATTGTATTGATTATTATGACAAATAATAGTAATATATAAATGTTATTTCTAACCAAGTGTAATTAATTCATCCATGATTCTAGGAATAGTGAATTTAACTAATAATGTATATATACGGTAAATTACCATATTTTACTATTCATAAAAATTTGAGTATTTTAAAAAAATCCCAAAAATTCACCCTAACAATTTTTCAACATGTAGAATTCCAAAATGGAATCCATTTTATGAAATTAATATTCAAAATAATATTAATTTAATTTTTAAATAAAATCATAATTTATAAAAAAACAACAATTTTAAAATTATAAATTGTTTTATATCACCTTAAAAAATTAATATAGATATCATTATATTATAACCTTAAGAAAATAAAATAATAATATGATTTACTATTCATAAGGGTAATATTACTATTCATATTACTATTCAAAATGGTATGTTACTATTCACTAAAATTAAGTTTGTCTTATCGGACTCTTAATATCTTACTGAATGCAACTGTGTATGTCTATTTTTCAAAATTCAAATCATAGAGGTTTAAAAATTATGTTTACTGGATAGGTTATAAAAAAGTGAAGTTTTGTAGAGACTCAGTGTTTCATGCATTCAATGTTAAATTTATTTTTAAAATCTTGGGGTGATACATTATCCTTTTCTTATAAAAATTTAATCCTCAAAATTACCAGAATGTTACCTCACAAAAATATTTGGGTAGTTTTTAATCATAAGATCCTTAGGTTCCCATGTTTCCTCTTTGATTTTATGATTTTTCCAAACTATGTTTACCAGTAATGTCATCCTATTCCTCAAAACTTGTTCTTTAGTGTCCAGAATCTGGATAGGCTCTTCATAGTAAGATAGGTCAGGTTCTAATTCTATACCTTCAGAAGTGAGGACATGCGTTGGGTTTGGCATGTTCTTTCTCATCAATGAGTCACAGAACACATTTTATACTTTAGACAGGCTAGGCGGCATAGACAAATGATAATACCAAACTCTAATTCTCTCCAAAATTTCAAATGGGCCTATATACCTAGAGATCAGTTTCTGTTTCATACCAAATCTTATAACACCCTGAAATGGTGATAATTTTTAGAAAAAATGATCTCTCACTTGAAATTCCAAATCCTTCCTTTAATTATCATCATAGTTTTTTTGTCTACTTTGGGATGATTTGATATGGCCTTCAATAGTCTTTACCTTTGCTATTGTTTCCTCCATAAGCTCTAGGACCACTAGCTTCCTTTCATCAACATCATCCCAACATGTTGGTATATGAATTCTCTTTTTGTACAATGCTTCATATGGTGCCGTTTGAATAATGGAGTGAAAAATATTATTTTAAAAAAAATATACCAAGGGTAAATAATGATCCCACATACCTTGAAAATCAAGAGAGAATGATCTCAACTTGTCTTCTATTGTATGGATCATCCTTTTAGATTTCCCATCAGTTTGAGGATGATAAGAAATACTTAAATGAAGCTCAGTATCCAAAGTTTCCTAAAGATATTTTCTATAATTTTAATGTAAACCCAAGATCATGATTAGACACTATTGAAAGAGGTTCTCCCTAAAGTCTTCCAACTTCATTGATATAGAGTCATGCAAGCCGATCCAGCGGAAAATCCTCCTTATAGCAAGGAAATGTGCATATTTTTTATGTCGGTCTACAATTACCCATATTGCATCATTATTTCTCAAAGTTTTAGGTAAACCAGTGACAAAATACATGGAGATGTCATACCATTTCCATGTAGGAATAGGTATAGGTTTCATGAATCTTGTAGGATTTTTTCGTTTAACCTTTACTTATAGAAAAACTAAATAACTTGATACATAATCAAGAATTTCCCTCTTCATGTTGTCCCACTAGAAAATTTCCTTCAATTCTATATACATCTCCGAGATACCATGATGTATAGAGAAATTTGTGCTATGAAAATAATCCAATAACTCCCTTTTCAGCTCGGGTAGAGAGGGAACACATAGCCTCTTCCAAAATTTTATAATTCCATCCTTACACATGAAGTTAGCCAACATCCCATCTTTCAAAACATTAATTTTCTTTTGAATATTCTCATCATTAGACTGTGAAGTTTTAATTCTTTCCAATAAAGATGGTTGGGCAACCATTTGAAAAATTAGTGATGCTTCAACTTCTTGGATAATTCCCATATCCATCCTCACTAGATTCATGTGCAAAGGATCCTTATCAATCTTTATTTTGTTGAGAAATGCATGATCCTTCCTGCTCAATGCATCAACTACCTTCTTTTTCTTTCCTTAGTGGTATTGTATGGAACAATCACAATCCTTGAGTTTTTCAAGCCATCACCATTTCATCATGTTGAGTTCTTTCTATGAGAATATATACTTTATATTCTTGTAATCTGTATATATCTTACATCTTTCATAATAGAGATAGTTTCTCCATATCATTAGAAAAAATATTACAGCTGCTAACTCAAGATCATAAGTAGTATAGTTTTTTTCATGAATTTTTAGATTCATTAAAGCATAGTCAATAACTCTATCATTCTTCATATAGAAACAACCGTGTCCTTTCTATGATGCATAATTATAGATCACAGACCCATCATTCCTAGATAGTAGAGTCAGGATCGGATCATTCGCTAATCTCTTCTTCAATTCCTCAAAACATTCCTCACATTCTTTTTTCCATACGAACTTAACCCCTTTACATGTAAGCTTGGTCATTGGGTTGGATAAATGGGAAAATTTCTACACGAAACACCAATAATAACCTACTAAACCAATAAAACTACTTACCTCAGTTACGTTCGTTGGAGTATGACATTATTTCAATATATTTTTATTCACAAGATCAACAGATATTACATCCTTAGGGAAATTGTTTCCAAGAAATTAAGTTGATTGAATCCAAAATTCATGCATGATAAACATCCGATATAATTCATTACTTCTATGAGTCTTTAGAATATCATGAAAGTGATTTTCATGATCTTCGTAGATTTGGGAGTATACTAAGATATCATCAATAAATATCATCATAAAGTCATAAATATATTCCTTGAAGACTGTATTCATTAGATCCATGAAAACAGAGGGTTTATTTGTTAGTCCAAAAGGTATTACTGTAAACTTGTAATGCCCATACCTGGTTCAAAATAATGTTTTTGGAATGTCTTCCTTCCTCACAAGCAACTGATGATATCCATATCGAAGACCAATCTTCAAAAAATATTGATATCTATGAAGTTAATCAAATAAATAATAAATACGAGGTTGGGGATACATGGTCTTTATTGTTATATAATTCGTCTCCCTGTAGTCAATGCACAACCTCATAGATCCATCTTTTTCTTGATGAAAAGAATAGGGGCACCCCTTGGGGAAACACTAGGGAGAATAAATCCTTTATCACTCAATTCCTCTATTTGTTTCTTTAGTTCCACTAATTCCACAGTATCTATTCTATAATGAGTCTTTGACATATGCCTTGAATTATGAATTAAATCAACGGAGAACTTAACTTCCCATTCTGGATAACGTCTAGGTAAATCCTTTGGAAACACATCATCATATTCTTGCCCAATAGGTACTTCCTCTATTTGAAAATTACTTTCCACACCCATAGATTTTTCGTTCCTTTCCTCTATAATAATTGAATTTAGTAGAGCTCTTGGGGGTGGATCTAGATGAGAATTAGGTGGTGATGTTTCTGTACTAAAGATAAGGGATTCCACATTGTCCTAAAAAATTGATTCTATTTCTTATTACAATAATTTTCTCATCATGATTCAAAAGACAATACATAACGAGTATTATATCAAAGTCAATCATGGGTATGATAATAAAATCAGAAGATTAAGCATGTTTATATGCCATTATGGGGACTTCTAGACACAATATTGTTGTAATGATACTTCCCTTAATAGTTTTAACTCACAACAACATTTTTAAATCAAATTTAAAATATCTAACTTTCATGGAAAACTGGGAAGATATGAATGAATTCAATGATCCAGAATCAAAGAAAGCATTGGATAAGTTCAAGGAAATGATTAAATTATCAGCCAACACATCATTAGAAACTTCAAACTCAGAATTTCTGACTACATAAGCTTGGCCATTCTCCGTTGACCTTATTCGGGAAATGTTTCCCTAATGCTTAGCAAATTCATGTGCATAATTCCCCATATCCCTATAATTGTATCATTGAACATTGGTATCTTATTTCTTTAGCTTACAATCTTGAGATATGTGGCCTTTTTCTCCACATTTATAATATAATCCCATTCCCTTTTGGAAAGTGGCATGGTGTTTCTTCCAAAAATTATTACAGGATGGAAGGTGAACTCTTCCCTTATTCTCCATTTCCTTATTTCCTTTTCTATAGTTTTTAGAATCCCACTTCTTCTCTTGCTTTCCTTTAATTTCATAAGACTTAGAAAATTACTTTTCTATCCTGATAGCACTTGAGACTATATCTTCATATAATGAGATACTTTGGAAGATTAGATCCATTTGGAGTAATGGTTTTAAACCATCAAATAATTGATGAATCTTGATCGTTGGATTACATATGTAGTCCATGACATGTCTTTCCAAAATTTTAATGTTGGATTCATACTTGACAACATTTCCATCCTCCTTCTACCTCATATTCACGGATTACCTTTCCATATTCACTCATTGTTTGTGGGGGAAAATATTATTATAGGAATATTTACTTAAAATACCTCTATTACATCTATTCTATTTATTTATCCTCCTTTTTGTTTTGGATTAATTACTACCACTAATTCACATCTTCCTATAGGAAATAAACTAGCATGAAAACCTTTTCTCTTTCATTACATCCCAAAGAAATAAATATCTTCTATAGGGAACTTATCAACTACATAGCCACAAATGGGTTTATAGTTTAATTAAATTATGGAGGTTATTGTCCCATAAAGAGATCCAACATATCTCCTCTATATTGTGGATCAAGAGGATCTATATAGGTAAGGTTATTATTCATAACCTGAGATTGTTGTCCTAGTGTAGTTATAAGTTTCTCAGCAACAGTTGTAGCTCCAGAGCCAACATCATTATCTTACATTATAGGGAAATACCTACATGGGATACATATGTTCATGAAGATTCCATTTCTTTCACTAGGTTCCATTTATATATAATGGAATACACTAGATTATATTATGAATCATAACATATAATATCAACATAGAAAAAATAATTAGCATAAATTGATATCCTATGTATGGATTATCACATAATCAAAAACAAGGTTTCTTTGAGAAAAAATTTACATTTAAATCCCCAAATGGCTTGTAAAAAAATATGATTCATCCTATGAATACCCCCTAGGAGTGTCGAACCAGGTGCATAGTAAGGCTTGTTGTTGTGTACTAGGATAACCTGGGTCAAGCCTGGAACTTCTTGTCGGAGTTTTCACTCCTAGGTACATCTATGCCAGAACCATGTCCACTTGTAGTATCTATACAGGGATGAATTTTCCAGAAATATTCACATTATCTATTTCTTACCAAAAATTACAGGTTGTTCTTTTATGTTTATCTTCATAGACTATCTTAAGGGTTTGTTCTCTAATCTACGTTTTCTAAATATAGTTTCCAAGTTTTTTTTACTAAACTTCCTTTGATACCAACTGTAAGGACCCGACCCTAGTTACCTAGAGCCGATGCCTTATTTTATTACATTATCATATAAACATGAAATATGTATCCCAAAGGACCGAGTTTTATAGTATATTAAGAAACACGATACATACATAAGATCAACATTACAACATGAAATGAAAAATAACCTATATGGTTTATTGGAAACATCCACAATTATAATTTTATCCTTACAGGTCAATCATAATAAACTTATTCATGTTATGAGAAAATGAAATATAAGAAAGGGGTGATCTCAAATCCTTAGTAAGGGTAAGAAATATGTAAGATGATATTATAATCATAAACATTAGGCATGGTGAATAAATAAAAACACATTCCTTTAATGATAAACTTGAACACATTATGGCAGGAATAATAATTACAAAAATAATGCCATAATAAAACATAATCATGGGTATTCTACTAATAGAATAACCACATGAACTATCAATACTATTTTCATAACTATGGAATTTATAAAGCATTAAATCATAACTATACCTTCAAGGCCTTGTGCCAAGACCATAAATATCCATTTTGTTAAGGCCTCATTCCAAGACCATAGTTTGTCTCACAAGACCTACCGATGCACCGAAGGGCTATAGCTGAACACAGACAACACTTACTAAGTCCAATTAATTCATTATATGATTGTAGATAAGCATAAAAAAATATACATTCATATTGAATCTAAAATATAAAATGTAAATATCTTTCCCTGAACAATAATCATAAACACTAACCATTCAAAGTAAATTGGTGAATAGTTTTAAGATAGTACATACATAATGAAACTAATAATAAAAAACTAAATTAAATATTTTAGATGATATCATAAAATATTAGTCCCAATAATACATAATAATCAATAGTAATATTGAAACAGATGAAGATACTCTTATAAAATCATTAAGTAATTGTTGAGATAAATACTCTTAAAAAAAGAATATTTCATTGGAAAAGTATTTGTATAAAATGAGAAATTAAGTAATATAATATTTTTACGAGAAAATTAATTATTTTATAAAGAAAATGGTTTCTAAAAACAATTTATATACTATCCTTGAAAATAGGTAAGTATTTGAGAAATTCCATTGAATCGGGCTTTTATTTCGGGAAGAATTTTTGAAAGATCACTTTAAAACATATAACTACCCATAAATGAAATTAGGATTATAGTTGGTACATATATAGAGAACATTATAACATAATATATGAGAAGTATATATGAATAAATAATAATTTATTTGATGTAAGTAGATAATAAGTTTAACCCGAATGAAAATTGGGGTTCGGGTTGAAAACCCTCACCTTAAGCCCAAAGGTGTTCCTCACTTGATCTTAATGACCTGAATAATAAAATTTCAATGATTCAAGAACCTTATATACATGTAATTGATTTATTATAACCTTATTAGGTTCATTCTTTGACTTTTGATGGGTTAATAGATTCAATTTCATTGTTTGGGAGTGTTTTTGTCCTTGGTTTTCATGATGAGTTTACTTATATTCAAATACAGATAAACATGTAGAATGAGAATGGTTATATATAATATAATTTGTATGTTATTAGTGAAAAATAAAAATATTACATGGTCATTAAATTTTTTTGTTTATTGGGAGTGATGATGAATCATTATTTAAAACATTAATGACAATTGTTTGGGTTAATTGGCGTTTCTTGATCAAAACGAACTCATTTTCATTTATAAATTAATATCATGTGTAAAAAAGGATTCCAAAACCTTAAATAATATATTATACATATATTATAGTCTTTTACAATAGTAAAAGTGGTTTCATGACTAGAATTAAATATGGTAAAAAAATTAAAAACCCATTGTCCTTGAATATGATAAATTTACACATCTTGGATGTTGTTTTCATTTCCAGTTTAAAAGAAGGGGAAAGAAGAGATGATGAAGAGTTATTAATTAATCATAAAAAATTTACAGTACATTTAAGGAACTAGATTAATCACAACATTTGTATGGAAGGTGGTGAGGAAGGAAAAAGAAAAGAAAAGAACTTGAAATAAAATAAATGAAAAGGGGAATTTACCTCTTGAAGTAATCTTCATTGAGAGCCTCCTTAGGGGAGAGGTTTTGGACTTTTTATGAGAACAACGACTGATGGAAATGGGGGAAGAGATTGGGGGGATATTTGAGTAGAATTTAGACAAGTCACAAGGCTTTAGAGGAGTAAAAAGAAGAGGGAGTGAGGGGGGTTTTATAGTGGAGGAGAGGGGTAATTTGTGAATATCTTTTTCATTATTTTATTATTTATCTCAAGAAAAATGATAGTATTGATTCTTGTTACCAAGAATAGTATTATGTCAATCTAAGTTCAAACCAAGTGTTCTTACATCATAAATGATTCTAATAATAGTGAATTTACATGATAATGTATATATATAGTAAATTGTGGTATTTTACTATTCATAAAATTTTTTGAGTATTTCAAAAAAATCCAATAAAATCACGCTATCCATTTTTCAACATGTATAATTTAAAAATGAACTATATTTTTCGAAAATAATTTTCTAAATATTATTAATTTAATTATTAAATAAAATCATAATTTATTCGAAAAAATTAAATTTTAAAACTATAATTCATTTTTTATCACCTTGAAAAATTAGTGAAGATCCTATTATCTTATAATCATAAGGAAATAAAATAACAATATGATTTAATATTCATAAGAGTCATATTACTATTCATTTTACTATTCATAAGGGTATGTTACTATTCACCAAAAATTATGTTTTTCTTATCAGACTCTAAATATATTACTAAATGCAACTGTGTATGTTAGTTCTTCGAAATTAAAAAAATAGAGGTGGAAAAATTTTGTTTACTATCTAGGTTATAACAAATTGGGGTTTTGTAGAGAATCAGTGTTTCGTGCATTAAATATTAAATTGATTTTCAAAATTTTGGGGTGTTACACTTCTTTTTAAAAGTTAAATTATAAAATTTTCAATTTTAATTTGAAAAAATTAACTTCATTATTAAATTTATAATAATAGTATTATCATTGGATAAATTTTTGGGAGTTATCATAAAAGGTTGATTTTTAGTTGAATAGTGAAAAATATATATTTTACAAATACTATGGCTTTTATGAAATTATTAGTATATAATTATGAATTGGAAATTTATGAAACCCTTTTATAGGGAAATTATTTATTTTATAATTTATGTTTAAAATTTAAAAATATTGATTTTAGTTTTGAAACCTATGTTTTATATTTTAGAACTTATGTTATAAAATTCTCTAAAACTACTTTTAATATGCTATACATTTATTTTTTTTAAAATTTTCATTATAAAATTTTGTAAGTGAATCTAATAAAATGGGTTTAAAATTTTTAATTATAATTTACATATTATTTAATAACTACCAACTTATTTTTGGGCATAAAAAATGAATTACTTAGGTAAAAACTAGTTACCACAATAAAAACTAAAAGGGTAAATTGGGTTAACCCAAGGGGTAAAGAGACAAACATGGTAAGAAATTTTTATAATTGAATTTTTGAGGTTCTTGTTTACCAAAAATTATATTCACTCCATTATTTTCTATTATGGAGTCTTTTTCACATGGTAAACATGCACCCTATTTATATTTAGATGAAATAATTAAAAAAATTCCATTTTCACAACTTCTAAAAGAGGCTTTCCACCACCCATTCCTGACCAATATAAATTTAGATTTCCTCGATAAAAAATAACAGTTTTCCTTCTACTATAATATTTTTCCACTTCCTTTAGATTTTGGTTTTAATAAGTTAGGATAAACCCTCAATTTCCAAGGTGTCCGCCAGGGGAAAACTCATGTTCTCAATGTTAGTATTAACCTTTCCCTATTTATTTTATTTTCTAGATTAATTTTCCAGATATTGTTTTTGAATTTATATATAATTAAATAATTATTATTTGTAAAATTAATTTTATTATGATAATTTAACAATCTTTAACCACCTTACCCATTTTTCCATTAAGGAACAAAATTACATTCATGGGTATGTGCAGAATACTGGTTCCATGAAGCGTCATGCTTAATTTTAATTCACCAAATTACACATATATTCCTAATATGGAATTTAATAAATAATTATTATATTTTAAACTTGTTTTATATTCTTAAATAATAATCAATATTATTCTTTTCTCCCATTTTATGGAAAATGAAATCATTATCCATGTGTGTGTACTGACTACCGCCTCCATGGAACAATATATTACATTCTTAATGAACTTCATTCATGAATGGTCATGAGAATGGGTTAAGGGATAATAGGATTTTATGAAATTATTTATATTTTGGTAATAAGAATTTCACAACCTATTAATAATATGATCAATAAATGATTGTTGTAAAATAAACCATCTAAAATGAACATACTAAGAGGAAACAAAATTGATTCATACTATGAAATAGTTTTATATCCATTATATGATGTTCTAATTCTATTCAATTAAGATTTATTACTTTAATAAAATCTAAAAAATATAATTATTCGTCTCTAATAATGACATTACCACTAAATCACTTCATAAAGATCCATTAATTATGGTATGTTTAAGTTTGGTTCGGTCTAACCACATACTTTAAAAATGATTTAAAATAATATAATAGTAGGATACAAGCACTTAATTACTAATAATATGTGATATAAATATGTAAATAGTGATTTTATTTTGGTTTTGGAATAATAAAATTAATATCAAAATCATTAATTAAGGAACCAACATCTGTTCGTTTAAAATCATAGAAGCAAGCTCATTGTTGATTTCATATTTAAAGATCACAACCAAAAATCCCATAAAATAAAATAGTAAAATCATAAATAATTATAAATAATAAATCCTAGTACCTTTTAATATCTTTTAATGATTAAAGTTTAGAAAATAATTAAGAACAAAACTTATATTACGAAACCGGTTCAAAATGATCAAGATTACTCACACCTGATATTGAAAATATAGAATAACTAACTAATATAAATGTAGAGAATAATTATAAATTATGTTTATAAGAGGTTATAGATATGAATATGTTTATAAATTAGGTGATTAAGATAGCTAATTTTTGATACAGGATATTAAATAACTCTAGTGGACGTCATGAATTAACGCAAGGGGATCATTCTCTAAAATTTATTTTCAGGAGACAAATTTCTTATTATGAACCATGATATCTTTAAAATGGTTTGATTACTATCCAATGAATGTATGGTATCATATTAATTTAATTAATGGGGGTTTAAGAGTCACATAATGTAACATCACAAGGTTTTTAAAATAAATATTAAATGCATGAAACCCTAAGTCCCTACAAAACAACTCATTATTTTAAACTAGCCATTAAACATAATTTCACCTCTATTATATTTTTAATTTAGAAAAACAGTCATCTAGAGTTACAATCAGTAAGTTATTTGGAGTATGATAGAACCAAATTGATTTTAGGGTGAATAAAAACATACCCTTATGAATAGTAATATGAATAGTAATATGACCCTTATGAATAGTAAATCATATTATTATTTTATTTTCTTAAGGATATAAGATAATGACATCTCGAATAAATTTTCAAGGTGATATAAAATGAGTTATAGTTTTAAAATTATTAATTTTCAAATAAAGTATGTTTTTAATTAAAAACAAAATTAATCATATTTAGGAAATTATTTTCAAAAAATAGAGTTCATTTTTAAATTCTAATCATTAAAAAACAAATATGGTGAATTTTTGGGATTTTTCTAAAATTCTTGAATTTTTGATGAATAGTGAAATACGGTAAAATAACATATATACAAATTATCAATTAAATACACTATTTATGACATCTTGACTAGTGTAAGAACACTTGGTACAAAATCACATGCTCTGTTTTCTATTTTTATCACTAGAACTAAGACTATTCATAGTCTTGGGCAAAAATATTATAATAATGATTAAAATAATGTAAAACCCCTCCTCTCCTCCACTATAAATACCACCCTCATTCCCCTCTTCTATTCACTTTTCTAAGCCATGAATCACCTAAAAGTTCTTCCCAAATAACATTACATAGTCACTCCCCATGTACAAAAGCTCTTTTTCTTGCCAAAAGACCTAAATATCTTCCCTTAAGGAGGTTCTTAAGGAGGTTTTTCAAGATATAAAGATATTTATTTTTCATTTTGTTTCATTTCAATTTATCTTATTTTCTTATTCTCTCTAAAAATACTCAATACAATTGATCCGTATAACTCTAGTATCATCTATATAATAGAAATATACCATGTTAATTTAATAACCATTATCAATATTTTTACTCTCTCTCTTTTATAAATGAAATCATCATCTATGAGGTTCCAATTTACAACCTTCATGGACGAAGGATTTTAGTTCTTTAATTACTCCTTTATTATAGGTAATGAAACCATTTTTATAGTTTAACTAGACTATAATACATGTATTATAACCTACATAATATTAAGGAACTAGTATATTTATATAGTATTAATTTATATGAAAAAACTTGTTCATAACAATCCAAATACTGCCAAATAATCTAAATGATTGTCATCAATATTTCATCAAATTATTCATCCTCATACCATGTAAAAAAATTTATATATAATAATTAACACTTATATATGTTCATAAATAATATATAATTATAATTCTGGGTAATTAAATCCTTACCACACGAACATCCATACTCGTATACAAATATACCGACCATGAAAACGAAGGAAACAAACACTTTGGAATGACAAAATTACATATTATAACTTATCAATAAGGAAATAAATGAACATTATAAAAATATTATAAAATAAATACTTGTATAATAGGTTCTTAATAAATTTATTGATGAAAATAATTTCATATTCGAGGACCTTAAGTTCAAGAGCATAACACATTCAGACATAAGGTAAGGGTTTTCCACCCGAACCTCCATTTTCATTCAGGTTACTTTTATAGTCTACTTTCCTCAAAAAAATTAATATGTATTATTATTTACACCTAATAAATTATGTGTGAGTGTTCTATATATTTTTACCAACCAGAATCCTTCTTTATTTTACGGGGAGTCACACATTTTAAAAGGAACATTGAAAATTATTTCCAAAATACATGCCCATTTCAAGGGAATTTCTAAAATTCTTACCTATTTTCAAGGGCACTCTACAATATATTTTTAAAAACAATTATATTTATAAAATAACTCATTTTATTATTAAAATAATATCCCACTTCACTTATAGTTATACAAATCCTTTTCCAAAATAAATCTTTTTTTTAAAATAAAAGAGTATTTATCTCAAGATTTACTCGATCATTTTATAATAGTATCTCCATCTATTTCAAAAATCTTGTTGATTATTATATATTATTGGGATTATTTGTTCATGAAATCATATAACAAATTTAATTTAATGGTTTAGGTTTATTTTTAATGTGGATGTGATATTCTAAAACCATTCACTAATTTTCTCTAAATGGTTAGTATTTATGCTTAATGTTTGGGAAAAGTTATTTACATTTCATAGGTTAGTTTAAATATGAATGTATATGTGGTTTATGTTTACCCCCATTCATATGGGGAATGCATTGGACTTAATAAGTGTTGGGTGGGGCTCTTTATATCCCCTTGGTGCATTGGTAGGTCTCATGAGACAAACTACAGTCTTGGCACAACACCTTGACAAAATGATTATTTATGGTCTTGGAATGAGGCCTTGACAGTATGGTTATGATATAATTAATTATGAATTAACTAATTATGAAACTAGTAATTTAATGTTCATGGGGATATTTAATTAGTAGAATACCGATGATTATGTTTCTTATGGCATTATTTATTTTGCTCTTATTCGTACCATAATGTGTTCAAGTTCATTTTTAAAGGCATTTGTTTTTAGTTAGTCAGTATGCATAAAGTTTATATTTATGATATATTTCCCTATATTTCTTACCCTTACTGAGAATTTGAGATCACCACTTTCTTTTGTTTCATTTTCCCAAGACATTAATAGGTTTATTATGAATGACATGCTAAAATAACCTAGGATTTATGGATGTTGTCAAAGGAGTTTCTACGTTGTTTTACATTTCATGTTGTAATGTTGTACTTATATATGTATCTTGTTTCCAAATATAATAAACTACTCAGTCCTTCTTGATGCATATTTCTTGTTTATATGCCAATGTAATAAAATAAGGCACTGACTCTAGGAAACTAGTGTTGGGTCTGTAGAATTGGTATCAAAGGAAATTTAGTAGTAAACTTGGACACTGGATTTAGAAAACATAGAATAGGGAAGAAAACCTAAGATAGGCTTTGGGGATAAAAATATAAGAACATTCAATAATTTCTTTAAGGAATAGATTATGTGGATATTTCTAGAAAATACATCCCTATCTGGATACTACAAGTGGAGGTGGTTCTGGAACAGATGTACCTAGGAGTGAAAACTCTGACAAGGAGTTCCGAGCTTGATTTGGGGTATCTTGGTACACGAAAATGAGACTTACTATACACCTATTTTGATACTCATAGGGAATATGCTTAGGATAATTCCCATTTTCCATAGAATCCATTATAAAGGATTTAAATGTAAAAGTTTCCTTAAAGAAACCATGTTTATGGTTAAGAGATTAGCTATGGATATGATTTATGCTTATGCTAAGTATTATTCGAAGTTGAGATTATACATTATGATTCATAACCTAATATAGTGTATGGAATTATTTTTAAATGGTTCCTTTTAGAAGGAATGGAATCCACATTAATGCATGTATCCAATATAGGGATTTCTCTCTTATAAAAGATAATGATGTTGGATCTGGAGCTACGAATGGTGAAGATCAACTTATAAATATAATGGGAAAACATACTCAGGTTATGAACAATAACCTTACTGTAATGGAGAATCTAGATATATAATGTGGTGGAGCTATATTAGATTTATTTAGGCAACAACATCCTCCATCATTTAATGGGACTAAAAACCCATTTGTATCTGAGTAGTGGATATGTTCCCTAGAGAATTTATTTCTCACTTTGAGATGTAGTGAAAGGGAGAAAGTTGTCATGGTAGTTTTTATTCTATTGGGAGATGCATATCATTGGTGGTCCTTAATCTAAAACACAAAGGATGATGAATAAATAGAAGAGATATAATGGATGGATTTTAATTAAATTTTCCAAGAAAAATTCTTACCTCATGAACAACGAGAAGATATAGAAAGGCCGTTTCTAAATATGAGGAAAAAAGAGGATGATATTGTTTCAAAGTATGAATATAACTTTAATAGGTTACCAAAACATGTCATGGACTACATTTGTAATCCAAGGAGCAAGATTGATCGATTATTTTATTGTTTAAAACCATTCATCTAAAGGGATCTAGTCTCCCAAATTTTCTCATCATATGAAGATATAGTCTCAAGTGATATTAAGATGGAAAATGAATTTTATAAGTATTATGAATTTAAAGGAAATCAAGAGAAGAAGAGGTATGTTGAAAACTTTGGAAAAATAAATTCGAAAATGGGGAAGAAGGGAAGAGTTAACCATCCACCCTGTAATAATTGTGGGAAGAAATAACATGAAATTTTCCTAAAGGGAATGATAGTCTGTTACAAGTGTAGAGAAAAGTCCACCAATCTTGGGATTGTAAGGGGAATAAAAAAGCTACCAATGTTCAATGATACAATTTCAGGGAGATGGGACATTATGCACATGAATTTTCTAAGCATCTGAGAAATATTTTATAAAGAATTCCAAGGGAGAAAGACCAATCCTATACGGTTACAACTCTAAAGGTTGAAGTTCCTAACGGTGTGGCGGTAGGTAACATAATAATTTCCTAGAACTTAGACAATGCATCATTTGATTCTAGATCACTGAATTCTTTAATATCTTCCCAGTTTGATAAGAAAATTAGATATTTACAATTTGATTTAATAAGAGAGTAGTAAGTCAAAACTCCTAAGGAAAGTATCATTACAACAAAGTTGTGTTAGGAAGTCCTTATTATGACATATAAACATGCTTTATCTGCAAATTTTATTATCATAACCATGATTGAATTTGATATAATCCTCAGTATGGATTGGATTTCGAACCATGATGAAAAAATTTATTTCAAGAAGAATGAGTTTAAATTTTTTGAGGACGATGTGGAATCCCTTATCTTTAGGGAAGAAACATCGCCATTTGATTCTCATATAGATCCACCCCTAGTAGATATAATGAATTCAATTATTGTGGAGGAAGGGAACACAATATATATGGTTGCGGAAAGGAATTTTTAAATAGAGTATGTACCTATTGATAAAGAGTATGTTGTTGTGTTTCCCGAGGATTTACCAATACATCCTCGAGAGTGGGAAGTTGAGTTCTCTATTGATGTAATTCCCAATTCAAGGCCTATATAAAAGACTCTTTATAGAATGGACACAATGGAATCAGTATAACTAAATAAATAACTAGAGGAATTGAGTGATAAAATATTTATTTGGCCTTGTGTTTCCCCATAGAGATCCCATGTTCTTTTTGTTAAGAATAAATATGGATCTATGAGGTTGTGCATTTACTATAGTGAGATCAATGCTATAACAATGAAGAAAAAGTACCCCAAACATCACATTGATGATTTATTTGATCAACTTCATGGAGGAAAATATTTTTCATTGATTGGCCGTCGAACTGGATATCATCAATTTCCAATAAGGAAGGAATACATTCCAAAGACAGCATTTCAAACTAGGTATGTGGATTACGAGTTTTCAATAATCACTTTTGGACTGACTAATGAACCCTATGTTTTCATGGATCTAATGAATATAGTTTTCAATGAATATCATGATGACTTTATGGTGTTATTTATTGATGATATCTTGGTATACTCCAATAGATTCAAAGATCATGAAAGTCACTTGCGCACTATTATGAAGACTCTAAGAAGAAATGAATTGTATGAGAAGTTTAGCAAGTGTGACTTTTGGATTCAATCAGTTACCTTTTCTGGCCACATTGACTCTAAGGACGTAATATCTATTGATCCTATGAAGACAATGAATATGAAAGAATGGTTTACTCTATTGAACATAACTGAGGTATGTTGTTTTATTGGTTTAGTAGGTTATTATCAACGTTTTGTTCAGAACTTCGCACGTTTACCCAACCCAATGAACAATCTTATACATTAAGGTTCAATGTTCATATGGAAAAAATAATGTGAGGAATGTTTTCAGTAATTAAATAATAGATTCATGAATTCTCTGATCCAAACTCTACAATATGGGAATTATGGGTTTTTGATCTATAGTGATTCATCAAAGAAAGGACTTGGTTATATCCTTATGTAGAATGATAGAGTTATTTCCTATGCATCATGAAAGTTAAAAATTAATGAACAAAACTATCATACTCATGATCTTGAGTTAGCAACTATAATATTTTTTTTCTGAAGATATAGCGACATTATCTCTATGGAGAAATATGTGAGATATATATGGATCATAAGAGCATAAAATATATATTCTCCAAGAAGGAACTCAACATGAGGCAAAGGTAATTTCTTAAAAAACTCAAAGATTATGATTATTCCATACACTACCACCAAGGAAAGGCAAATAAGGCAGCTGATGCTTTGAACAAGAAGGATCATGGAGTCCTAAAAAAATAAAGATTGAAAGGGATCCTGTATTCATGGATCTAATAAGGATGGACATGAGAATTATCAAATAAGGTGAAAAATCATTAATTTTTCAATTGGTTGCCTAACCATAATTATTAGGAAGGACTAAAATCTCTCTACCTGATGATGAGAACCTTCAAAAGAAAATTAATGCTGTGAAAGATTGGAAGTTGGATGAATTTGTGTGTAAAGTTGGACTTTGGAAATTTTTGGAGAGGCTTTGTGTTCCAGCTATGCCCTAGATGAAAAGGGAGTTATTGGATGATGACCAAATCTCGAATTTCTCTATACACCCTAGTAGTAATAAAATGTATATATATTTGAATGAACATTTCTGGTGGGACAACATGGAACAGGAAATTGCTGATTATGTATCAAGATGTCTAGTTTTTCAGCAAGTAAATGCCGAAAGACAACATCCAAGAGAAGAAATACAACCTCCACCTATTCCTACATGGAAATGGGATGCCATTACTATGGATTTTGTCATTGTATTACCCAAAAATATAAGGAACAATGAAGCGATATGGGTAATTAATGATCGACTTACGAAATTTTCACATTTCCTCACTATAAGGGAGGATTTTACACTGGAGTGGATTGTATGAATCTATATAAATAAAGTTTTAATAATTCATTGATTACCTATTTCAATAGTTCCTAATTGTGATATTTGATTTAAATCAAAATTCTGGAAATTATTCAAAAAGTTTTGGATATCGAACTTCGATAGAGTATTGGTTATCACCCTCAAACAGATGGGCAATCAGAGAAGATGATCCAAACCTTAGAAGATATGTTGAGATCATGTTAACTTGAATTTCAAGGTATGTGGGATAAATATTTACTTTTAGTGGAGTTTTCCTACAATAATAGTTTCCTTTAAAGTATTCAAGTGGCACCATATGAATCCTTGTATGGGAAGATATGTCGTGCACCAACATGTTGGGATGAAGTTGGTGAAAGGAAGCTTGTGGTCCTAGATCTTGTGGAAGAAACAACTATATAGGTAAATACTATTCATACCCATTTAAATGTCCCAACCTTAATAAGGTACGTACCATTTTTTACTTTATTGCAGTCTAATTAATTAAGCAACCTAGGGCGCGCGCCTGCGCACCTCACTGTGGGTCCCGTGCAGCTTTTTATTTAATTTAAATAATTGTAGATGTTTCATGAAAAATGTCACGTCGTGCTTTGGCATGGTGTTCAGGTTCTAAATAATTAATTGTGGATTAAAAAATAGTAATAATAGATTGAAAAAAGATTTAAAATAAATTAATAAAGGATAAAAATAAATTCTGAAATAAAATAAAGAGGTGGTTATAAGAAAATGAAAATAATTAAAATGGGGGATTTCTTTTTCAATTATTTTTATTATTTTCCTTTCCATTCTTTTGTTTTATTTTATCTTTTTATTTTATTTCCTTTTTTCATTATCTTTTATTTATCCATTATTTTTCTTTTCATTTCCTTTTCTTTCTTTTATTTATTTTCTTTTTCCCCTCCTCTCTCCCACTCCAACTCATGACATCACAACCCTCAATCCCATCATAAAAAATAGCAGCCACTTCGGAAGGCCGCTTCTCCTCCGTCTGACGTCTGATTCCTTTTCCATTAGGTGCGCAGTAAACTTTAGAGAAAGGATAACATTGCGCAAGTGGAATATTTTGATTCCATTTAGTATTCTGCACGCAGTTCGTCACGGAATAATCTTAACCTATTTTGGGGTTTTTCTAAAATCCTTTGTTTTCATCCGTTTTAAGTAAAATTAAAGGCTATCGCAGATCTTAGAGTCATCTATGACTAGAATATAGGGTTCATTATTGCTTTACCTCAGTTTTATTGTAATTTATAAAAAATTCACCATTGTGCCGTTAGTCGATGCCTACCGGCTTTGTGCAATTTTACCCATTTTAATTACTTTAGTGGTTTTGTTTAATTTTTTTAGATTTAATCATCATAAATTAATTTTTTTGAATATTTGAAACATGTTCGAACACCCCTTTGGGTGTGCCGACATAGTCAATGTATTTTTCCATTTGTTGGGTTATTAATTTCATTAGCTGCAGTTATTTTGCAAACCCCTTTTATTGTTTTAAAATTAAATGAACAGTTGATTGAATTATTAAAATAATGTTGGACATCCATTTGGGTGTGCCGACATGATCATTGTATTTTTCCATTAGCTTAGTTTATTTTTTGATTAATTTGATGTGCTGCGAAACAAATTTTTATTGTAATTAAATAAAATAAATAGTTTCTTGAACATGAAATTCAATTGTTGGATCATTGGAAATTGTTTTGATGGACTATTTATTATTTAAATATGCATTATTAACTAAGTTTAATATGATATTTATATTGGCTTGCAAGTTGTTGTGTTGTACTGTTAAATTTATGCCTTGTGATGCACATGTGTATCTTGTTAGTTTTGAAGCTGCGACGTTATATACTGATTATGTTATATCTGTTTCTGTGAAAAATTTAATTAAATTATAGGTAGGAAAAGTAGGAGGGTCCCATATTAAGGTACACACTTAGATCCTCCATTCAGGGCGGGTTACCACTATGTGCTGGGGGGCGGTGTCATTGGCTTTGCCAGACCGTGACTCCCCATGGATTTCTAATACTTTTCAGTGATACCGGTTCCAAAAGGGGCCATCGGGACGAATCTGTTGGGAATGTGGCTAAGCCAACCTCGAATGACACTCGACCCCTTTTTGCGAGACCGAGATAGACTCAGTTTAAAGCAATGCCTTACGCAATACTTGGCCTTTCGAAAGACTGCCTTGGACATCCTTGGTGGCATTGGATAAATTGACGGATGTTCTACAGCGATACCTTCTGGATGAGCTTGGACTCCAAATCTCAACTTGAACCTTAAATAATGATGCACTTAAGGTTTATATTAACACTAATTGAGTCTATTGAGAAGTGAGATATTTCCCCTGATATGTGGAAGCGTGCCTGGTTGACACTGGAATTGAACCCCAAGTTAATGCACAAGATTGGGGTATACTTTTTTCGGGTTTTACCTTGATTTCTGGGTTATATATATATATATATGTTTGTTCGTGCATTTCTGCTAACAGGTTCCCTTTTAGACTACCAGCTTAGGCTGAAGCAGGTGACCAGGCACGAGTGTCGTTTGGGACCCGGGCTGACTTATTTATTTCATTGAACTAAAATTAATTTATTTTAATTGGTTATATAATGGAACACTGCATTTTTGTTTTTTCACGAAATGGAAAGGTTTAGACACCGTGGGTGTGAACTATTGGGATTTTATCATACACCCTGCTCGGGCGTCGTCGACACCCGAGTAGATTACATGCTCACAGGTATTGACAAGGGGAATAATTCTTCTTCTGATGCTTGATTATTCATTACTACTTTGGATAGAGACTGGGGTAGAAGACCAGGCCTTTCTCGCAATGTCGTTAACACTTGTGTCTTTTCTTTTAGATGACTGTGTGTTTGAGTTCTGTTTTCCATACTTTCAATTTAGACTCATATCATTGCATGACACACTTTTTTGAGTTTGTGCACTTGGTTTTTTTATTCATTTGGATTATTTACATTACTTCTACTACAGTTTATTGATTCACATGCTTCTAATACTTATTATTTGTTGTTGTTTACTTTTTCTGTGATATGATCTGCTACCTATGAGGGAATAGTCTCCTCCACATACACCAAAAGGGAACTCACTGCTAGTTGGAAGAATTTGGAATTTAGGGAGATGTGGTTGAGGTTGTGTGATGCACCAGTCCGGCCACCGTCTTATAGGTGAGCTGGGTCGAGACGTTACAAAGTGGTATTAGAGGTGATTTTTCCTTTTCTCTTACTATTTGGGTTAGACAAGAGACTAGGATATATGGATTTGGTATATAATCTCTGATTAGACATAGCTAACCCAAGTATAGGGGAAAACTCAAATTCTTGGGTTGGGATTGCAGTTATTGATTATGCCAGTTACTGTTGATATGATTTCACCTTGGGTGGCTCACTTGTATTGCATTGTTATTGTGATGGTATTATTGAAATAATAGGTTTACCATTGCAGCCCGATGAGACGAGGGAAAAACGTCCCATGAATCATGATAGGCACTATAGGATTTAAATGCCATGCAAATTTCCAGGCCATATCTACTTTAAACGTGCATTTCCCTTTTTCATGTGAGTGATGTTATAAATAGTGGTAGAATTTTGAATTATTGGTTTATTAATTATAAGGTTGTGTTAGTCTGTTATATGTTAGCCTGACTCAACCTAAGAGTGGTCTACAGAACTGTTTAGTAATCCTTTTTAGTTGTCTCCTCTATATCAAAACCTAGTTCTTGAGCTGGGTTGTCTATTTTTTAGTGCTCAGAGGCATGATATGTACCTAACCTCCTATTCACCCTACTTGTTTTCTCACATTCTTTACTCATTGTATAAGGGTGTGTTTGGCTGTTGTAGACAAATTCCATCGTGACATCTTTGTGTAGTGTCTCAAGAGAGTGGCAATGAGCACATTCTAGAGATGGTGAGTCCTGAACCGCAAGTGGTTCCTCTAGTAGAGCCTCCTGTGGCACTACCTCTTGTCGATATTCCAAGGGAACTTCATGCTCAGTTCAGGGATAGTCTCCTTAGGTTTATATATTTAGTTCAGAATATCCCTAGACCCACCCCATCTATGGAAGACCTTACACATGAATCTCTACAGCAGCACCCTCCCACCTTCTCAGGGAGTGGCGGCCCTCATGCTGTAGAATCATGGATAGAAGCTGTACGGTCTATCTTCGACCACCTTGAGACACCTCTAGAGTGAAGGGTCAAGATTGCAGTCTAAATGCTTCTTGACACTGCCAAACACTGGTGGGACTTTGTTTCTCAGGTTGAGCAGGCTAGTGACAAGGATTGAACCAATTTTCAAGTAGCCTTCTATAATCACTTTTTTCCGAAGACTCTAAGAGATGATCGTGCACAGAATTTCCTTCATCTTCATCAGGGCTCTATGACTGTGTTAGAGTATTCTACTCATTTCATAGAAGTTCATCATTTTTCACCATCTCTGACTGGCGACGTGCAGACTATTGCAAGGTGTTTTGAGGATGGACTTAAGTAAACTATATGCTCACAGGTGAACGTCTTCCGTTTGACAACTGTTATAGAGATCGTGAATCAGGCTCTAATCTCAGAGCAAAATGTCAGGGAATCTAAACCAGTGATCCATGGCGATTCAGTTCTGAGATAGGGTGATGGATCTTCTGGAAGTAGGAAATTTAGTTTTAAAGTGAACATGGAGGAAATCTAATCCAAACATCTTGTCTTTATAGCTATATCAAATTTTAATAGTGCAGTAGGGATGGTCACAAGAAGCCACAATGCACAAGAGATCCGAAAGAGTGCTGAGATTGCGGTAGAATGGGTCTCCTTCAGCGTTTTTGTCATTCCTTCTCTTCCGCATTCAATGGTAGAGGATACAAACCTACACATCCACCAGGTATGGGATCTATGAATCCATAGTAGGATGAAAGTTCTTTTTCCATCGGTCGATCAAGACGAGGAAATGGTGGAGGTCATGGTCGATAAAATCAAGTTCCAGACTATCAGCGCCAGCCGAGTGGACCTTCTCAGGCCAACCAGGCAGTGTATCAGGGTCGTGGATCATGTCTAATGTATGCAGTGCAATCAGCACCAGAGGAGTAGAGGGCATAACCATCTATAGTTAGAGGTACTATTCTAGTAGACTCTACTTTAGTTTCTGCTCTTTTTTATGCCGACACATCGCACTCCTTTATATCTGATGCTATTATTGAAAGACTTGGTGTTCCAATTGAGTACCTTTGTGGCATCTTGTCTCTCAACACCCAGCTTGGGGTCAGAACAGATGGCATACGCTAGTGCCAAGAGTTCCCCCTCGAGATAGGTGGGTACCACTTTTTTTGGAATTTATATATCCTCGATATATCTTGCGTTGAAGTAATTCTTGGTATGAACTAGCCTTCTCCTTACCACGCCCAAGTGGATTTCTATCATCGTCGGGTGTCCTTCACATCCCTTGAGGGTGACACATATCTTCACAAAGGAGAATAGGACCTGCAGACAGACCAAGCTAAGCCTAAATATGCAGTGTTGGGAAAAGTAACCGCTCAGTTGGCATGTCTCTTCATGAGCGATCAGGGAACACAACTAGTTGAATTCCCTCCAGTGGTGGATCATTTCAGGGATGTCTTCCCTGAATATTTCTCTGGCTTACTGCCTATGAGAGATGTGGAGTTCACTATTGAGCTCATGCTAGGTGCGGCACCAATGTCTTTTCCTCCTTATAGGATGGCACCAATAGAGCTACAGGAACTCAAAAAGTAGTATGAAGACCTTGAGGCTAAGGGTTTCATTAGACCTAGCACATTTTCATGGGGTTCACCTATCCTTTTTCCAAGAAGGAAGACAGTACCCTAAGGTTATGCGTGGATTATCATCGACTCAACCAACACACGGTAGAGAATCATTATCCATTACCTCATATAGATGATCTATTTGATCAGATCCAGGGAGTAACTGTTTTCTCCAAGATTTATCTAAGGTCAGGATATCACCAGGTGCATGTGCGACCATCTGACATACCACATACAATATTTCGAAGCAGGTATAGCTTGTACGAGTATCTAGTTATTCCATTCAGCCTCACAAATGTGACGGCCGTCTTCATGGCCCTGATGAACTGGGGTTTTCATCCATATCTTGATTCCTTTATGGTAGTCTTCGTGGATGATATCTTAGTGTATTCACGTTCTAGACACGACCATGCAACCCATTTTGAGATCATGCTGAGTACACTAAGAGAGCACCAGCTATATGATAAGATCAGTAAATTCCACTTTAGGATTGATAAAGTGCACTTCTTGGGTCATATTTTATCTGATGTAGGGGTATCAGTTGACCTATAAAAGTTGAGGGTCGTGGTTTCATGGGAGCAGCCCATGAGTGTCTTTAACATCTGCAGTTTCTTAGGGATTTCTAGCTATTACAGGTGATTCATCCAGGATTTCTCCCGCTTTGCAGCACCTATCACGACCTTGATAAAGAAAGGTGTACAATTCATCTGGTCAAAAGATTGTGAAAAGTCTTTTTAGAAGTTGAAAGGAAGACTGACCTCAGCCCCAATCCTGATTCTGCCTGAACCTGGTAAGATCTATACAGTTTATTGTGATGCTTTAGGAATTGAACTGGGTGTAGTTTTGATGCAGGGTGATCAAGTCGTGGCTTTTGGATCCCGCCAGCTAAGACCTCATGAGTGGAACTATCCTACACATGAACTTAAGTTGGTATCTTTGGTTCATGATCTTTGTTGTAGGAGACACTATTTGTTGGGTGAGATATTCGTTGTTTACATGGATCATAAAAGCCTGAAATATATCTCCACTCAATGATAATTGAACTTAAGGAAACACAGGTTGGTTGAATACTTGATGTCATTCGAATTTGAGCTTGCTTATACCCCTAGTGAGGGTAATGCTATGCTGGACGCTTTATGCTGTAAGACACAGACTCAGGCCATACAGGTAACTAACAATGAGTGGTAGATGATGGATTTGTTTTTAGAGATGCATCTAGAGGTTCAAGTTTAGAGTGGAAAACGGTTCTAAATGCTCTTACAGTGATGTCCACTCTTTTGGAGGAAGTTCATAGGAAACAGTTGACTAATCCTGAGAGGCTCATTTTCAGGGAAAGTGTTGCAGGAGGGAACCCACCTCCTACTTGGGTTGTTGATGGCAATGAAACCCTCCTTTACCATGGCCGTGTATGGGTACCTTCAAGTATACAAGAAGATCTAATGATGGAATCTCATACCTCTGTTTGGGCAGTTCATCTTAGGATGACCAAGATGTATAGAGACATGTGTCGACAGTATTGGTGGCCTGGTATGAAAAAGAAGATAACAGGTTTCATCACTTGGTGCTCCAGCTTCCAACAGTTGAAGGCAGAGCACCGTTGACCTACTGGAATCCTACAACCTCAATCCATTCCTAAATGTAAATGGAATGAAATCACCATGGATTTCATTATAGGCTTGCAATGTTCTACTCGAGGCATTGATGCAGTACGACTAGTTGTTGATAGTTTGACCAAGGTTACGCACTTCTTGCCTATCCAAGAGACCTTTATTATTGATGAGTTGGGAAGTCTATATATACGGGAAATTGTGAAACTTCATGGTGTACCTCGTTCTATTGTCTTGAAAAGGGATTCTCATTTCACTTCACGGTTCTAGCAAGGGTTGCCAAAGGAACTGGGCTCACAGGTACTTCTGAGTACTGCATATCACCCCTAGACCTCTAGGAAATCCAAGAGAGCTATACGAGTGTTAGAGGATATGTTATGAGCTTGTATACTTGATTTTGGAGGTTCCTCAGAGAATCATTTACCTCTTGTCAAGTTTACCTATAATAATAGCTTTCAGGTGAGAATCCTAATGGCTCCTTACGAGGCTCTCTATGGTAGACCATGCTGTTCGCCTTTATGCTGGCTCGAAGTAGGCGAGGAAGATCTGTTGGGTCCTCATCCCGTTTAGGAGACTTTTGAGCATGTTCAACTGATTAAGAAGCATATGACTACAACTCCGTCTAGGAAAAAGTCTTATACTAATCGTCACCGCAGACCTCTGGAGTTCGAGTGGGGACATCGAGTCTTTCTACGTGTTTCTCCGAGGTTGGGTTATAGGCAGATCAAGAGATAAGGGAAGTTATCACCGAGATACGTCGGGCCGTTCGAGATAGTTGAGAGAGTTGGGCTTGTAGCCTATCTATTTTTGCTACCTTAGAGGTATTATTCCATGCATGACGTTTTCCATGTATCTGAACTTCGACAATATCATCCAGATCTATCTCATTCTTTTGATCCTGATGACATTGATCTTGATGCTGATGCATCCTTTGCGGAGCATCTGACCCATATCATTGATGGTAGAATAAAAGTCCTCTGAGGCAAGTCAGTCCCACTAGTCCTAGTATTTTGGTAACATGGACGCGTTCAGGATGAGACATGGGAATGAGAGATGGATGTACTTGTATAGTGTCCAGAACTCTTCATTGGTGATATTCCGCTACCCTCATAAGGGAAACTCAGGGATGAGTTGTCTTAAGAAGGGGAGGTTGTACGTCCTGGCCTTAATCAGGTATGAACTGTTTTTATGTTATTACAGTCTAATTAATTAAGAGACCTAGGGTGCGTGCCTACGCACCTCGCTGCGGGTCCTAGGAAGCTTTTTATTTAATTTAAATAATTATAGACATTTCATAAAAAATGTCAAGTCACGCTTTGGCAAAGTGTTCGTGTTTTAAATAATTAATTAAGGATTGTAAAAGAGTAATAAGAGATTTAAATAAGACTTAAAATAAAGAAATAAAGGATAAATAGAAATTCTAAAATAAAATAAAGAGGGGGTTACAAGAAAAATGAAAATAATTGAAATGGGGGATTTCCATTTTTAATTATTTTTATTATTTTACTTTCAATTATTTTGTTTTATTTTATCTTTTTATTTTATTTCCTTTTTTCCATATCTTTTATTTTTCTTTTAATTTTAATTTTATTTTTATTTCCTTTCTCTATTTTATTTTTTCCTCTCCTCTCACCCTCTCCCACTCATCACGTCACACCCCTCAATCCCATCACATCAACCAGCATCCCCTTTGGAAGGCTGCTGCTCTTCCGTCTGAAATCGGATTCCTTCTCCATAAGGTGCGCAGTAAATGATAGGGAAAGGTTAAAATTGCGCAAGTAGAATCGTTCGATTCTGTTGAGTATTCTGCGCTCAATTTGTTGCAGAAGCTTCTTACCCTATTTTGGGGGTTTTATAAAATCCTTCATTTTCATCCGGTTTAGGTCAAATCAAAGCCTACCTTGGATCATAGAGTCATCTACGACTACAAGGTAGTGTGCCTACTTTCTTTCCCTCCGTTTTGTTGAGATTTATAAAAAATGAATCGTTGTGCCGTTAGTTGATGCCTAAAGGATTTGTGCAATTTTACCCATTTTAATTACTTTAATGGTTCTGTTTAATTGTTTCAGCCTTAATCATCTTAAATTAACTTCTTTGAATGATTACTTCAAAATTGGACACCCCTTTGGGTGTACCGACATAGTTTATGTATTTTTCCGTTAGCCGGGTTATTAATTTAATTAGCTGCGGGTATTGCAACACCCCTTTTAATTGTTTTTAAATTAAATGAATAGTTGTTTGAATTATTGCAACAAAGTTGGACACCAATTTGGGTGTGCCAACTTGATCGGTGTATTCTTCCATTAGATGAGTTTATTGTTTGATTAATTTCATGTGTTGTGAAGAAACTTTTTATTGTAATTAAATTAAATAAATAGTTTCTTGAACATGAACTACAATTGTTGGATCATTGACACTTTTTTGGCTGAACTGTACAATATTTAAATATGCATTATCCACTGAGGTTGATATGATATGTATATTTATATGAAAATTTTTGTGTTGTACTATTAAATTTATGCCTTGTGATGTATGGGTGTATCTGGTTAGTTTTCAAGATGCGACTTTATATACTGGTTATGTCATATCTGCTGCTGTAAAAACAATAATTAAATTCAGGGCGGGGAAACAAGGAAGGTCCTGTATTAAGGGACATTCTTATATCCTCCATTACTGTTGGGTTACCTCTATGAGTTGGGGGGGGGGGGTTGTCGTTGGCTTTGCCGGACTGAGACTTCCCCGGACATTCTAGTACTTTTGAGTGATACTAGTTTCAAAAGGGCTCATTGGGATGGATCCATTTGAAATGTGGCTAAGCCAGCCTCAGATGACACTCGACCCCTTTTTGAGAGATCAGGATGGACTTAGGGTAATGAAATGCCTCGGGCGATACTTGGTCTTTTGAAAGATTTCTTTGGTCAGTCTCAGTGGCATTGGATAAATTGACGGATGTTCCGTAGTGATACCTTCAGGATGGGTTCAGACTCCAACTCTCAACTTGAAATTTAAATAATGATGAACTTAAGTTTTATGTTATTGCTAATTGAGTCTATTGAGAATTGAAATATTTCCCCTGATATGTGGAAGTGTTCCTTGTTGACACTGGACTTGAACCCCAAGTTAAAGAAAATGCTTGAGGTATACTTTTTTTTTGGTTTTACCTTTCTTTCTGGGTTATATATAAATAAATAAATAAATAAATATATATATATATATATATATATGCGTGTTCATGCATTTCTACTAATATGTACCCTTTCAGACTACCAGCTTAGACTGAAGCCGGTGACCAGGAACGTTTGCCGTTTGGGACTTGGGCTAACTTATTTATTTCATTTCACTACAATTAATTTATTTGAAACGATTATGTAATGGAACACTGCATTTTTATTTTTTGCATGAAATGGAAAGGTTTAGAGACCGTGGGTTCCGACCTACTGATATTTTATCTCACACCCTTCTCGGGCGTTGTCAATACCCATGTAGATTACATTCTCGTAGGTATTAAAAAAGGGAAGTGTGCTGCTTCTGATGATTGATTTTTCATTAATACTTAGGATGGAGACTAGGGTATAGGACCAGGCCATGCTCGCGATGCAGTTGCTACTTGTGTCTTTTCTTTTAGTTGAATGTGTGTTTGAGTTCGGTTTTCCGTACTTTGAGTTTAGACTCATATCATGGCATGATACTATTTTTTGAGTTTCCGTACCTGGTTTTTATTATTCAGTTGGATTATTTACATTTCTTCTGCAGCAGTTTATTGATTCACATGCGTCCCCTACTTATTAGTTTTTTTACTTTTGCTGTGATATTATCTGTTACCTATGAGGGAATAGTCTCCCCCACTGACACAAAAAGGGCCCTCTCTACTTTTCGGTAGCCTCTGGCATTCGGGGAGATGCGGTTGAGATTTTGTGATGCACCGGTCTGGCCACCATCTTAAAGGTAATCTAGGTCGGGTGTCACGCCCATATCAAAACAACTAAAAGGAGGAAAAAGAGCTATAATGATAATCGAAGGAAGGATTTGGAATTTCAAGTGGGAGATCATGTTTTCTAAAAAGTATCTCCAGGGAAGGGCATCATAAGATTAGGGTAGAAAGGGAAACTGAGTCATAGGTACATAGGCCCTTTTGAAATTATTGATAGAATTGGAGCTATTGCATATCGTTTGGATATGCCACCTAGCCTGTCTAAAGTAAACAATGTGTTCCATGTCTCATTTCTGAGAAAGTACATTACAGACCTAGTGCATGTCCTAACTTCTGAAGGCATAGAATTGGAACCTAACCTATCTTACTATGAAGAGCCTATCTAAATTCTAGATACTAAAGAACAAGTGTTGAGAAATCAAATGACTCAATGGGTAACGTTATTTGAAAAAATCATAAAATCAAAGAGGAAACATGGGAGCCTAAAGAGCTTATGATGAAGACCTACCGAAATATTGTTTTGAGGTAACATTCTGTGAATTTTGAGGACAAAATTTTTGTAAGAAGGGGAGAATGCAACACCCCAAAAATATATATTGAATGTATGAAAAATTAAGTCCCTACAAAATAACACTTTGTTTTAAACTATATGTTAATCATAATTTCACCTCCACTATGTTTTGAATTTCGAAAAAACAGCCATCTAGAGTTGCAATCATTATGTTATTTGGAGTTTGATAGAAACAACTTGATTTTTTTGGTAAATAGTAACATACCCTTAGGAATAGTAATACGAAGTTTGTGAATAGTAAATCATATTATTGTTTTATTTTTTAAGGCTATAATATAATGATATCTTGATTAATTTTTCCCGGTGATATAAAATTTGTTAAAGTTTTAAAATTGTTAATTTTTGAATAAAGTATGGTTTTATTTATAAGTTAAATTAATTATATTTCAAAAATTATTTTCAAAAAATGGAGATCATTTTTGAATTATATATATTGAGATATGCTTAGGTTTAATTTTTGGGGTTTTTTTGAAATTCTTGAATTTTTGATGAATGGTGAAATACAGTAAAATACCATATATACAAATTATCTGTTAAATACACTATTTATGAAATCAGGACTGATGTAAGAACACTTGGTTTGAACTCAAATGATCTCTTTACTATTTTTATCACAATAAACAAGACTATTTATAGTTTTTACGAAAAATATTAAAAAAATGATTAAAAAAATGTAAACCCCCTCCTCTTATCCACTAAAAATACCACCCACATTACCCTCTTCTCTTAACTCCTATAAGCCTTGAAGTTCCTAAAATATTTGCCTAAATACCCTTCCATTGTCACTCCACACATCCAGGAGAACTTGGTCTTTCCAAAAGACCAAAACCCCTTCCCTTAAGGAGGTTCTCATGGAGGTTATTTCAATAGGTAAAGCATTTTACTTTTTCATTTAGTTTAATTTCAATTTATCTTGTTTTCTTATTCTATAATAACCTCATATGTCCAATTTATCCTTATAACTCCATTGTCATCTATATACTATAATTATACCCTGTTAATGTAATAACTATTATCAATATTCTTACTCTCTCTCTCTTTTATAAATGAAATCGTTGTCAGTGAGCTTCCAATTTACAACCTTCATGGATGAAGAAGTTTCACTCTTCAATTTCACCATCATTACTGGTCCTGACACCATTTTTATGGTTAAAAAAATACTATAATATATGTATTATAACCTAATTAATATTTAGGAACCGGTATATGTACATATTATTGATTTATATGACAAAACAAGTTCATAACAATCCAAATACCGCCAAATAATCTAAGTGAGTGTCAATAATATTTCATCCAATGATTCGTCCTTATAAATTGTAAAAAAATTCTATATATAACCATTAAAAATTATTTATCTTCATAGATAATATATAATATCAATTATGGAGAATTACATCCTTACCACAAGAACATCCATACTCATATACAAATATACTAATCCTGAAAACCAAGGAAACGAACACTCCAGAATGATGGAATTCAAAACGTATAACTTATCGATAAGGAAAGAAATGAACTTCATAAAATTATTATAAACTAAATAAATTTATAATAATTTATTAATTATGTAATTAATAAGTGTAACATCATATTCCATGACCTTAATTTCAAGAGCAGAACACATTTATACTTAAGGTAAGGGTTTTCCACCCGAACCTCCATTTTCATTTGAGTTACTTTTATTGTCTACTTACCTTAATGATATTCTTATGTATTATTATTTACACCCCATAAATTATGTATTATAATTCTCTATATGTTTAAAAACCTTAATCCTTATTTATTTAATGTGTATTCACACGTTTTAAAAAGAACTTTCAAAATTCTGTTCGAAATACAAGCCTGTTTCAAGAGAATTTCTAAAATTCTTAACTATTTTCATGGGAACTCTATAATATGTTTCTAGAATTAATTATCTTTATAAAACCAATAATTTTATTATTAATATACCATATGAAATAACTTTTGGTTACACACATCCTTTTCCAAAATAACTCTTCTTTTCAAAATAAAAGATTATTTACCTCCATATTTACTCGATGATTTTATAAGAGCATATATATTTATTTTAACACTCTTGTTAATTATTATGTTTTATTAGGATAAATAATTCATGATATAAACTAAAGTATTTAATATAATTGTTCATAATTAGTTTTACTATGGATGTCCTATCTTAAAACCATTCACCAATTTGCTCTGAATAGTTAGTGTTTATGCTTAATATTTGGGGAAAGTTATTTACATTTCATATGTTTGTTTAAATATCAATGTGTATGTTGTTTAGGTTTATAACAATTAATATGAGAATTTAATTTAAATTAGTATGTTTTGGGTTGATCCCCCTATAGGCTGTCGTTGAATTAGTAGGTCTCATGATACAAACTACAATCTTGGCACAAGGCCTTGACAAAATGATTATTTATGGTTTTGGAACGAGGCCTTGATGGTATGGTTATGATGTAACACATTATGCATTCCATAATTTTGAAACTACTAATTTAAAATTCAGGAGGTTATTTGACTAGTAGAATACCCATGATTATTTTATTATGGCATTATTTTTTCATCTCTTATTCCTGCCATAATGTGTTCATGTTCATTTTTAAAGGCATGTGTTTTTAGTTGTTCACCATGACTAATGTTTGTGTTTAGGATATATTTCACAGTATTGCTTACCCTTACTGAAAATTTGAGCTCACACCTTTCTTATGTTTCATTTTACAAGGACATTAAGAGGTTTATTATGAATGACACGCTGAAATAACCTAGGAGTTTTGGATGTTGTCAAAGGAGTTTCTATGTTGTTTTTCATTTCAAGTTGTAATGTTGTACTAATGTATGTATCTTGTTTCCAATGATACTAAAATAATTTGTCCTTAAGGATATATATTACTTTTTTATATTCCAATATAATAAAATAAGGCACTGGCTCTCGAAAATTGGGGTCAGGTCCTTACATACGATATATGTATTTCAATTCAAAATATACCAAAGTTGTAAGGATTTTTGTTATCCAAACTCCTTAAATTGAGTAATAATCCATCTTCATTAACTTTATTCTTAAAAAATTGGTTTCATACCCCATAAGATTTTATTTCATTGAAATTTATCTTCTTATTTAGTGGAAAATGACCTTTTAATTCAAATAATTTACCTTGATAAAATTTCTCCCTCCCAAAGATTATTATAGTTTCCTATCAACTTTAATGACTATTTACCCTACTTGTCCATATTTTCCTTCCTAGAAATGTTATATTTTATATTTGGAGACCAAATTATGTGTCATTTCACATTACTTTCACATTTATATTTTTCACTTTTCAAAATGAATCTTTATGATCCCTTTTTAATGATGTGGGTTTTAATAAAGATATTCTAAATTGTTTTCCTTACAAGGGAGAATGTTTTATTTTCCAATACACATATAATAGAAATAAACTTCATGTATTTTCATGGCATCATTATTGAGGATTATTTTTAAAGTTAAATGTTTTCAAAAAATTTCACACCACATTTTCAAATTTTTTTATTTAATATGACCCATAACTTCTTCTTTTCTGAAAATGTTAGATACATTTCCTAAAAAATATTTTTTTTTTCACTTCCTTTTTCCTCTTCATGTCAAAAGTATTTATATCCATGGAGATTTACTTTCATGAATTTCCCTCAACATTCCCTTATACTATTTTGGGGGATTAAAATCTTGAAAATCTATAAAAACCTTTGTATTTCATAATCATTGAATGTATATAATTTTTTTCTAATTTATTTCCTTTGGTAAAACTCTATATTTCCTTAAATTTATTGAAGAATTTTGACCTTGATACCATACATTGATTGATAGGGGAAATTATAGGCCAAACCATATTCCCTTTATCTATATAGTTTAAATTTTATCTTCTCTATTATCATGATGGAAGGGTATTTACCTAAAAAAACATTAAACATATTTGGATACCCATTTATTATCCACATGTGTATCATGTTATAATTATTGATATAATTAAGTAAATTTTCCTTTTGCAATTCTATTTTAAAAGAATAAAAATTCCATTTTTACCATGGGTTCTTTGTGATATGATGAATGAATAGCCATAAGTGGCAATCATATGTTTTAATAATGATGGGTTGGAACCTATATTTCCCTCCAATGAATTTCTTATGATTATTATCTCCTGAGATAATAAGTCACTAACATAATGAGTTTGTTCCAATGGGAAATGACATAATGACTTTTCTCACATTTTAATGTATGGACATAATGAGTTTTTATTTCAAAAAGGAATGATCATATTTATTTTTCTCACAATTTTTATTGTGATTATTATTTTTCCAACTATATAAAATTAATTTTTTCTAGGATATGTTACATTCCATATTTATGCATATTTTTAATGATATTTTTCACATTTATATTATTCCCCTAGGATTTGGGATTTTTGTTTTATGCTCATAGGATTAGTTATTATTATTGTTCCTATTTGATATATGAGAAATCTGGGATATGTTCTTATGTTACGCCATGTTTTATTCCATGATTTATGATCTTTGATTTATTGGGTATGAATCTATTATATATACTTATTATACACATACACCTATTTTATGATCAATAATGATCAATGTTTGTTATCACTTATGATTACCCTTATTGATAATTCGAGATCACCATATTTTTATGTTTACATTTCTGTAGGTTATGAAGAAAATTAATACATGTTAAGTTTCTAGAATAATATCATGTGTAGAGAATTTATGGGAGATATTTAAGACTTGTTATAGACTAAATAGTTTCCTATATAGTGAGAAAAATGTATATTGGATAAAAAATACATGGGTTTTTTTAGTTAATGTTTTTTTATAATAATATAAAATTATAAAACTAAAAGAAAATAGGAAGGTATTATAATGAAATATTTGGTTTAATTCAGGTAAATATGAGACAGACACATATGAGGCATCATAGTTGGTATTGGAGTATGATTTAGATAACATTTAAGATTAGGATATTATTAGTTGAGGATATGAATGTCATAAAGGGATGATAAGTTATGTTTAATCATAATTTCAAAAGTATAGATAAAACTTTAGGTTAGTTGAGGCAATATTTAATATTTTAGAGATTTGGATTAATGAACTTTAGAAAAAACCCAATTGATAAGTCCAGGAGAAAATTTTAAGTATATGATAACATCCTAATGTTTTGGTAAACTAGAGATTATGCGGTTCTATTAGAAATTACATCCCTATATTGATACTTGAAAGTTAATGCAGTTGTGGAAAAAATTATCATAGTGGTAATATCCATAAAAATGTTGTTTGTGTATTAACTAAATCTTCACTCTGGAATATGATGAGTTGGCCTAATAATGAACCCCTCAATAAACACTACCAAGGGATATAAATCATTAAATAAAATTATCTTTACAAGTTATTCTGGATGATTTATTTTGTTAAGGAATTAGACTTATAAATATATGTGAAACACACCTAAAAAAACTATATTTAATTGATACTGATTCAGGTTGAAATGAGAGATAATTCAATAATTTTCAAGAGTAAGGAATTTTTAGGAATAATTTTTCAAATAATTATCTTATAATAATTCTATTTTGTTATTAATTATTCATAACTCATGATTAAATCCTTTAAGTCTTAGTAGTGATTTAAGACTAAAGGTTCCAAGTTAATGATGGATGCTATGGAAAATATAGTGATATTACTAATGTTAAACCTAATTGGTTATGATTTAGAGTGAAAAATATTGTGATTATTTCAATTCATATATGAAAAAAATATGATCAACAACAAGAACTTAGTTGAGTTTCCAAAAAAACTGAAGAATAGAAGGATGATTCCTCATGGAAGTTCTGGTGATGAAGATGATGAAGGAAATGATATTCAATTTTCTTCATGCTAATATGTAGAGAGAAGAACCCAAGAAAATTTTTCAAAGGAAATGGAAGATATTTTAGGTATTAAAAAGAAGGGAATATAGAATCAATTTACTAAAGAAAAATGAAAAGTTCAGTTGATATAGTGAAATGAAAAAAGAGTTCATCCTAAAGTACCACTAATAGTTCACTATATTAAATGTGGGAAACATGGGTATTATCCAAGTCAATGACCAAATCCAAGGGATAATAATGATTATATACCCAAAAAAATTACAATAAAATGAAAATCATATGCAACCACAATTATGAAATTGGGTTTTAAAATGATGTGGATTAAGGAACATTGATGACCCACCCAAGAACTGTGAGTGTTTTATTCATATCATATTCAACCTACTCCTTAGAAACTATAATTTTAACTGAAAACAAAAAATCACCACATCAATGGATAAATGATTAATTATTAATAAAAACTTTTAGTGGTACGATTATTATATCCTAATTATATATATCCTCTCTAATAGATTTTTATAAGAATTTGATTCCTATAAAATCCTATTATCCTTCCTTTACTCAAATTTGAT
Source organism: Viscum album (assembly GCA_963277665.1). Lineage (NCBI taxonomy): Eukaryota > Viridiplantae > Streptophyta > Magnoliopsida > Santalales > Viscaceae > Viscum > Viscum album. The sequence goes on along the minus strand of OY728152.1, from coordinate 990,552,534 downwards.
TTTATATTTTTATTGTACTGGATCACTAGAAAAAAAGTACCTGATAATTAACAAGATAAGAAAATCATATCTAAAAACTAAATTATGATCACTTATAAAGGATAACTATAAACTCCCTATAAAAAATCACACCCATAATATTGGGGTATTAAGAAAAAAAGATTAAAGAAAAATTAAATATTTTTTAAATTTCTATTACAAGAGAAAATATATGTTCACTAGTCACACCATGGATAGTGGGGATGAAACCTCAATTTAAACTAAGTCCATAGTCATCTATATCTTATGGACACCATAAAATATTTCATTAGTTATGAATAATTAAAATTTCTATGATGAAATTTATTTAAGGGGGGAGAATGTAATGACCCAAAATTTCACTATGTATTTTCCTTAAATAATTATTTGGTTAATAAATTGTTACACATAAAAAAATATAAAATAAAACCATTATATTTTAAAATAAAATTTTACCATTATAATATATCCAGTACAAAATAAGTAACTATATTATGAAATATATTAAGAAAAAGGAAAGAAATGCTACTAGATAGTGGAAATCTCTTTTATGAAGCTCATTTATCCCAATTTTAAAAGGTTGTAACTTCACTACCTAGGAAAATACCAAGTTGAAATCAAAAAATTATGATATGATCCAAAAAGAATGTGATATACTTTTATTCTGATTGAAATTTATACAAGATCCATTATAGTATAATTTCTACCCTCGACTGTCTCATGAGCTTATCTTATGCTTAGATCTTACATAGATATCATTAGGGGTTATTTAAATATAATTTTTTGGGATATAAAAATTTAATTAAAAGGGTAATATTTTATTTATAAAATTCATATATACATTTCGCAATTTTACTTTTAAATAAAAAAACTTCTATTTACTGATGCATTGATAAAATTTACATAACCATTTTATTCTAAAAAATGAAATTTTCTTTTCTAAGTTTGGATTTTTATGCACTTAATTTTAAGAAACTAAATATATAAAAGAAAATATATATTAAGTATATTACATATTTATCATCACTAATATAACAAGTAATTTATATGGAATAATATTAAGAGGAGTTAAAATTTTTAAAAATTTATTTTCCTAGGAAATTATTTTCATTACATTTATGTGTAAAATTTAAATTCTTATATTATAGAATTTAAATTTTAAAAAATCTACTTCATTTTTATGATTTATAATAACCTTATTATCTTATGATAAAATTAAGTGATATTTTTGAACAAATTGATTTTTAGGTGAATAATGAAATATACTATTTTTACTAATACCATTAATTTTAAGATATTATTAGTATATAAAAGAGTAAAAATTGAAATTTTATGAAACCATTTTCTTGGATTTTTTTTAATAGATATTTTAAATTAAAAAATATTTATCTTAGTTTACCTACTTATGTTTGATATTTTAGAACTTAAGTTACACTATTATCTTAAACTGTTTTTAATACATTATACATTTATTATTTTAAAATTATTTTTTTATCTTTTAGAAAGTGAGTATAATAAAATATATTTAAAATTTTTAACAATATGTTCCTTATTTTTTAATTAGGACCATCTAAATTTACTGCATTAAAAATGAATTACATTGGAAAAAACTAGTTGTTGTTGTAAAATTCTAATGGATGAAATTTTTAAACCAAAGGTGTAAAGGCCTAAAATGTTAAAAATATGTTTATAATTGAGTAGTTGAGGCATGTATTGAATTTTAATTATCTAAAATCCAAAATTTTCCATTTTTGAGTCTTATTTACATGTGAAATATCTATAATTTTTATATTAAGATTAAATAATTATGAAAATTACATTCTAACAACTTATAAATGGGAATTTTTACCACCCCTTCAAGACCACTCTAAGTTTAGGCTTCCTATTGAAAATATTATATGTTTCATTCACTATAAACCTGTTACACTTAATTTATCTTCTTCTCATAATAAGGTTTCTAAGACCTCCGTTTCCAAGGAGGCCTCTAAGGGAAAACTCAAGTTCTCAATGCGAGTAATAATCTTTCCATATATCTTTTATTTTATAGATTAATTTTCTAAGTATAATTTTACCATTCTTATAAAATTATATTATCATTGTTTTTGTACTTAATGTTACTATTATAAGGTAAAAATCACTATCCATACTGTCATAGGTTTTAAAGACACTTCTTTTCTTGATTTATAACATACTTTTACAACAATATAAGCCATGAATCTATAGGTCTAGTGTCTTTAGAATATTAGACATAAAAATAAATATTATTAAATAAATAAAATTATATTTATTTAAAAATACACATATTTCTCTTAAATCCACAAGATCTTCTAAAAATGTATATGATATCATGGGGAAAATAGATAAAGAAAAAAGTGATCTAGAAATCCTAGTAAGGGAATAAACATGGAAATATGCATAACATGATATCTTAAAGAAAATGATAATAATAATGAAAACATGGAATAATGAAATTAAATAATTATATCATGTAATAATAATCATTTGGAAGTAACATAAGACCTGTCATCATACACATCATTCAAGGGTCACTCCAAAAATCATCATTATAAAGTGGACAAATGACCTTAGTGGTCTGGGTTCACTCCCCATTCCCATAAACCAGCTTGAAATAGTTCCATGGTAAATTAGGTTCAATCCCAAATTAATTAAGTAACATATCAAGAGATATAAACTTTTACCTAATGAATCAATAGGCTATATAATTCATGGAGCAACTGACACATAAGATAAAAATCTTATCAATATTACCCGTGCACCATGGATGGTATATCATAAGACATTACCAAATTAATTTGCGGTCTATATAATTATAGTACCACCCATAAAATATTTAAAATCATAAATATGTTTTCCACATGAGTAAAATAAACTATACATAAATCACAAGCAAGATCAAACTCATGAGAGGGAAGTGGGTTTCATTATTATGATTCAAGGAATAAATGGCTTATAAAACATAAGGAATACTAAGAGAAGAAGGAAATAAATACTTGGAAATTTAAAAATTGAAAATTTTACATAGTTATTGAACATTTATATACAATGTATAAAATTAATTATAAGAACCCTAGAGAATAATGAATGAAAATTAACAACATGGGTGGTGATTTAGAAAAAAATAAAGGGTATTTTTAACGAAAGAAATACATTTTTTTATAAAATCATAACTGAACCAATATGGTATTATATAAAATAATAAATATTTTTATAAGATTTTCATGGTTTAAAATAATTTTATAGGGGTGATGCTCGATATGAGTCAATAAATAGGAAATTTACCTCAATCTTGGTTTAATTTAAAGTTGGAATTTCAAAGGGAAATAAAAGAATGTCAAAATATTTCAATGAAAAGAATATTTTACTAGGTATATATTTAAGACACATATAAAAAAGTAGTTTTTTGAGAATAAAATTTCATAAAATAGAGAAAAATAAAGATAACTTGAAATTGAAAAGTCTTGAAGGAGGTATGGAAGGTCCATTACTATGTTTCAAAACACCATTGTTTAAAATAAAACATCATAGAAATAATAATAAAACACTATTTTAAATATATTAGACGGTAAATATGAATTTATTATGAGGTAAGACATAATTAGGGTTCCATTTAAAAAGGATAATATTGTTGGGAAGGGAAATTATGGACACAAGGGGAAATTGTCATTTAAATGAATGTTAATTATTCTTAATATAGTTTCATTATCAAAATGGATTAGAACTAAAAAATAAATAATTTTTTAATAAAAAGTAATACTAAATATAGAAATAGAGTATATATATGAAATGGAAGAAAAAACTCAAGGATAAACACTATAACTCAAGAAATTAGATATCGTTATGAAATACCCATATATTTTAAGGTATACATGAATCATATCCCACCGAATAGAATAGAATAAATTTAAGTTAATTTGCATATTAAAAAATAATTTATATAATTAAAAATCAATGAGGAATTTTTTACCTCATACAAAATAAATATTGGTGCATAATATCAAAGCATGTCTCAATGAAGGGTGACTGAGATGGAAACACATAAAACTTAAGAAATATTAAAATAAAACCCATTTAAAGAGATAAAGCTTGAAATTGAAGTTAAAATTCCTTGAGTAAAGAAAATTAATGATATTATCTATCCAATTGTAAGTATACACACCATTTACTTGAAATTAGGTGAAAAGGAATACGTTTCTAAAAGAAGTTTATTTCAAGATGAAACCTTTATGACTTTAGTATTCTTTGAATAAAAAGTCATTGAATGATTTAAAATCATATGTTTCTATAAATACCAACTATTAAATCATTAATTGTAAAAAAAGTAATTATTTTAATTATATATACTACATAAATAATAAATTGGTGCATGACATTAAAACATATCTCAAAGAAGAGGAATTTAGATGAAACACATACCACTTGTTTGAAAGTGCTCCACAATTGAACTTGAAAAAAAAATAACTAAATTATTTTCATTAGATATACACCCAAGAACATAATTCATATATATTTCATACTACAGGGTCCTTTTACTATCATATGTTATTTATTTGTAATATATTTTTCTTTCTTATGTCGGTTACCTAAGGTTCTTCGATCAATTTCTTCGTAACATCATATTTATGTTGACCATCGTTGAAAGTGTCATAAAAATAGTTTGATAATATATATTATTAATAAATTTATAGAAATAATTTTTATACATTAAATATATTTTAATTCCAACCATGATGGGTGCTAATGAAATATGAAACTCATTTCTCTTCGAGGCGATAATTTTCATATACACACAGTTATTGTTTCAATTTCTTGATGAATGAGGGAAAAATAAAGTATACGATAATTTTAAATTTAATAATCACATTCATGTCACATATTTAATAATTATTCATAAATTACATCCTTTTTATCATCCATTAATGACAGTGATGAAAAATGAAAGACACCGTTTTGGGGAGGCGGTAGTTCAGGCAACACAATAATGACATTTTTGTTTCTCTTAGTGGACATGGAGTAATAGATAATGATTATTCCAATAATATAATAAAATATAAGTATAATAATTACACTATTTAATTATTTTTACATGTATATAAGATATTTTTAATAGTAATATCAAGAAGATAAAATTAATAAAGAGATAATACTTATATTGGAGACTTGATCTTTCTTGGAAAACACCTTGGAATTAAAGTTATAAGGATAAATAAACATGAAAAGAGGAATAATAAAGTCTTATGGAGTTATTAGAGATGATATTTGGGTACAGATAAGTTTTTTTATAATGGGATGTTCTTGTTTGAAAGGGTGTAACTAAACCCCTTTTATAAGCGAGGAAAATGTCACTTTTGGAAACACTCTTTATATTTTAATAATTATATAACATTATTTCAAGGTCATTAGACCAAAATTATCCAACTAATAGATTGTGTGGTTCATTTGGGTTGATAAATAGTTAATTTTTGTTTCAAAATATGTTTTAAACAAGTCATAATGTTTTTACCATTAATTTGATTTTACATTTTACTCTTCTACTTTTAAACTAGGTAACAAGTTTTTAACTAAGTGATTTTATATTTTATTAAAAAAATAACATAACCTATATAACCAAATTTGGGTTTTATGGAACTAAATTTAGATAATATTTAATCCAATTCACACTCTAAACATTATAAAATTAACTTTTAAATATAAAAAGTTCATTTTCATAGAAAATATGTGAATAGAAAAATGAAATTTTGACTATTAGGGATTCTCAATATTATTTTGTATTGATTAAAAAATACATGAGTATTAATATATTTATTTATGTGTTTATAAATAATTTTTTTTAATTAATTAAAGGATTTTATTTTTATTTATTTAATATAAATTTCATGATATTAGAAGAAAATAATTTTAAAATAATCGTTTCACCATTATCGTGGTAATTAAATTTAATTCTAATAATCTAAATTTTATACTTAAAACATAAATTTGACATATTAAATAATATGGAAATTATTATGTTAATTATACAAATTATTTTATCAAATTAACTTTCTATGTGAAGGAAATTAATCATAACCTTAGTGTTTGTAACACGTAAACACACAATTTTAAGAAAATTTTATTTTAATAATAAAGATTATATATAGAAACAATTATAATTTTTTTTAATTATAATGATATTTAAAATATTATAATTTATCAATGATGTGTTATATTAAAGTTAAATATATCCATAAAACAATTTTAGCCATGTTCAAACTTAATTAAAGATGTAGACACACAAATGTTTTCATAAAATATTACGAAAATTTTAAAACTATTATCTATTGATTTTAAAAATACAAAATAGTATTTTCAAATTAATAATTTCAATTTATAATATATATTTTATGTTAAAAAGGTTTCAGAAAAACATCAAGTCAAAATATCATAAAATTGACCGTATTAGAAAAAATCCACATGTTTCACTATTTTGCAAGAAATCATTTATTTTTTTAAATGAAAAATATATAATAAGATAATTTTGATATTTTAAATTAAAAATGAATTTTGTTTTTATTTTTTATTTTAAAGTTTATATAAAATCATAAAATAAAATGATAAACTATTTTTATAGCAAAATAACTTTAAAAAAATTACTAGTTATTCTAATCAATAATTTCTGTAAATCACTAATGAAGCTATAATAAATAAATAAATATTATATTTCATTGAAATATTTATTTTATAATAATATATGTAGTTTTATTTAATAAAAATTATAATGTATAAAAATATATATTTCTAAACACAACAAAAAATTATGTAAATTTGTTTTAAATAACCTTTATAAATAAATAAATTAATATATTTCAAAATCCTATTACTCCTATTCATTCCTAATAATTCAAAGTCTTGGTTTTAATGATCTTAAAATATCATGGTCTTTTTTTGGTTTGGTTCTATGTGGGGAGAAAACTATCAAATGTATTTTAATTAATTAGAGTAAAATATATCTTAAAATCATATGTAATTACATTATCCCCACTTAATTAAATTACAAATTTTTTTAATTATCACTTACATACAATGTTATCTATGAGTATTTATAAGATATATATGACTAACGGTAAAATTTGTAGGTATTTATCTACCTTATAAACTTGGAAACATATCTTTCTTTACAAAATAAGAACCTAATATTGATTTTTTCTCTAACCATTTTAGTGAAGAGTGTATAATTATTCATTATTAATACCCACCTTATATAATTTTTTTGGATTTTTTTATTACTATTCTAAAATAGACTATCATATGATGATATGAAATGTGATATTATTATTAAAAATAATTCTTCCTCTTCATAGGGAGAACAAATCAATTTCTAAAATTTCATTAAACTTATTTAAAGGAATAATAATAAGATTTTCCGGGAGCACATTTAAAAAAAAAATTGAAATAGGATACAATATTCATATAACTAGATGTTTTATTTAATAGTATAATAATTATGGGGATGATTTTATGTTCTTATGAAACTTATCATGCTTAATATCTTTGGTAGAATAGATTCTAATACCAAAAAATTTCAATTAGAGGGTGAGTTTACCTTTTACCCACTTCTATCGTGACCTACTATCAATATTAAGGTTTTTCTTGTGCTTGAGGTGGTCATTGATACCTATTACCCTTGGTAGTCTAGAGGTCAGGGAATCAATTTTCATAATTCCCAAACTCCTTGCATTTGAAAAATTGAAGATTTATCATAACATTAACATACCATTCCTCTTTTATTTTAGTCCGTTCTCTATCAGGGAGATTTATGGGTAAATATAACACAATTAAAAAAATTTCCTATCTATATTAGGAAATTTTCTTGGCATTTATTCCCTTATTTTTGACATATTGGTTGTTGAATATTCTTTCTTTCATCACCTTCATTTCTTAAATTTACATCATTCACTATCCTTATCTTATTTTTTGGGATTTGTATTTTGACTACAATCACATAATTAATCAAATTTCATGACATCTAGATTCGTTTACTCATAGGGTTTCTCATTCCATCTCCCATTACAGTAGGTTGTTCATTGAGGCAATCTTCGCATTGTCCATCGTACCCATGGTTTACTCAGTTCATTCTTGTTACAACCACCACTAAAACTAAAATCAATTAATGCGAGTGATAAAAAATTAAATTTACAAAATAAATAACCTTTAAAACCCAAGATAAATTTTACCTGGAGACTTATCAGCTTATAATACCATCATCTAATCCTATAATTCTTTTATTTCAAGCTATATAAATCTTTTTTTAACCTATATCATTAAAAATTTATCCTATATCTCTCTTATAAAAACTTATATCATCTTTGGTTTAATCTATATTATTGAATATTAATACTAGTTTACCTTTTGTTGGGTTATCTTATTCTTCTCAACCAAGTTCCTCAAAGTAACTAAGAAATCAATCCATTGTATCAGTTCAAAAAGAGAATATTATTAACCAAATAATATCTACCCGATTTTTCAAACTTGTTTTGTAGTTAGGCCTCCTTTTCATGAACTATGTTATGACTGATTTAATATCCAAAAAACATGCTTCTAGGTTATTAAACCTAGGTACATCTATGATAGTTATTTTATTTACTATTAATACCTAGATATGGATGTATTACTAGGAAAACACCCACTCCATACATTACCATAATTACACGATGTTATCATATTCTTAGACATATCTATTAAACTTATCCCTATAGATTTCACTAAGGTTATGTTATCCTAATCTCCAAAAATAACTGCACCTCACTCTGATACTGACTACAATGATCCAATACTTAAACACACTTTATTTTATGATTTTTAATAGACTTTCCTAACAAAAAAAGTAAAATATATAGAGGTTTTGTGACTTTTGAAGATTAGAAATAAAAATAAATCATATTAAATATAAAAACACTCTCTTTATATAAAAATATAAATTGTTATCCTATCTCCGAAAGATATTTTAAAAATACATAGGAAATCATGGGGAAAATACATAAGGAAAAGGGTGTAATTGAAAGATTAATAAGGGAACAAGCATGAAAATAAACCATAACATAACAGTCAAGAGAAATAACATGATATCATAAATATAATGATCATAATAATGAAAAAATGGCATAACGAACTGAATGCATAAGATAATGGAATCATAATCCCATGGAAATAACATAAGACATAGAATCGTAAACATAAGTCAATAGTCACTCCCAAGACCATAATAATAAAGTGGAAACAAATTCCTATGGTGGATTGATTTCACACCCCATTACCATAATGCAAGAGTAAAATTCCCCATAGTGGATTATTTTTACTCCTTAATACCTGAAATAAAATTTGAGAAGATAAAAAAATTACCCAATGTGTTATAGGGATATATAATTTCAGACCACCCATCAAATAGCATAGTGTGATTTTGATAATTTCCTGAGAACCATACATGGTATCTCATGAGATGAAAAAAATTACCCAATTTGTTAAAGGGATATATAATTCTGGTCTCACCCCTCACATAATGAAAATCATACATATATTAACAACATTGGAAAAATAATCCACACATAAATCATGAGCATGATCAAACCCATGATAAGGAAATGGGTTTCACAATTTTGATTCAAGGAATAACCAAAGGATAAATAATAATGATTCCCAAAACAAGAAATAAATAAATCAATATAAATTTCATGAATTAAAAAGTAATATAGGTATTGGACATGGTGATATAACGTAAAAAATTAATGAGAAGGATCTCAGAAGAAAAAGAATAAAAATAAACAACATGGGAGGTTCTTTATGAAATTTGTAAAAGGTATTTTTGAATAAGAAAAGACCTTTTTGTTTTTCATAAAGCCAAAATTGAACCAATAGGGTTATAAATAAAATAATAAGTGTTTTTAGAATCTATTAATGGTTTAAAATAATATTATCAGGGTGATTATGAACAAGAGTCAATAAATTGGAAAGTTTCTTTTAAATTGTGTTTGCTTAAAAGTGGTAATTTGGAATGGAAATAAAAAATTTAATAACCCTAGTGATGAAAATTAAATTTTACATGGTATATATGTAATGGAAATATATATATATATATATATATAAAGTGGTTTATAAGAATAAAATTTCATAAAATACATAAAAATAAAGATAATATAAAAATTATAAGTCATGAATGAGGTACGGATGGCCCGTTATTAAGTTTTAAAACACCCTTGTTGAAAATAAAACATCAAAAATAATAATTAATCTTTATTTTTATTATAGGATAATTTAAATATAATATTATCCTGTGAAAAAATTTAATTATGTTTCCAATTATAAATGATAACATTGATGGGAAAGGAAATTATGGAAAAAAGGGGAAACCATCATCTAAATGGATGAGAATTATTTTTAAAATAGTTAAATATTAAAAAGGAAGAAAAATCAATAGAAAATAATATTTGAAACAAAATTTATCTCCTAATAAATAAATAGGGAATATGAAACTTCTCGACTAGGGTTCCATATACTGGTGCCCCGAGCTGGTTCCCCAGATGACCTCTAGTGTGCCTCCTTATACATTAGTGGTTGTCAACTATAAACAGAGTCTAATATGTAATGTGGGGATACTATAACCCTGTTGTTAGAGTGGAATAACTATGAAAGTAAATAAAAAATGTCCAAATGATAATACATAACAAATAAGATAATAACATAATTAATAGTCATCCAACATCACATGAGGAATCCAAAACATGGAAAAATGACCATAAAACAAATCTATAGATATGTCATGATAAATATGTATCATATGTCTAATTAAAACCCAAAAATATATACATAATGAAAACTCAAAATAATGTCCTGAAATCATGCCTAATTCCCTAATCCATGCTCTATCCCTAATCCCAACCATGCTATCAAAGATAGGGCGCTTTCCCTTATCTCGTCCTGTATACATAAAGTCTATTTGGGTACTGATCCGGAAGCCCGAGTAGGGCTTGAGTACAAGATAGAAGTCCAGCACCATTGGTGTCTAAAAAAATACCCAGTCTATAATAGTGTAGGTAGTTGTATAAATAATAAATAATAAATGATAAAAATAAACAAGCTTCACATTTAATTATTCTTTAATCAGCCATATAATCTCTCAATTTTATGGTGAATACCGAGCTAATCATACCATATTTGAACAAAAATGAATTTAGAACCATACAACATAGGAATATCAAATTTCATTCATTTATGGGTTTTATTATTCATTTAATTTACAGTTTCACATTTCTACGTTGGGGTCCAAGAGCGGTAGTATATCACCTCATGGATATTTGGATCAATAGTCCTTTTCCCACAACTTAGTGATTAGATGCAAACAAATATATATATCATGGGCCTAGAGCAGCGGTCTAGAATACCATGGGTATTTGGAGTACTATTCCTCGACTTACAACTCATTGATCAATCCGTCATACATATCACATATCATGGTTCCACATTCATAACAAATTTATCATCCATTTGGAATATTTATTTCACAAATCATTAACCCATAAAGATTAATCCAATCAACCATTTAAATCTCTTTATCAAACCTTTATAATGAATTTAATTCAATTCCACAAACCCATTATTCCCCTTTTCACATTTTTTGATTCATAAATCATTATTTGAATTATATTGAGACACCCAATGGGTTTCCATCAATTACTGTCTTAAATTCTCTAATGGTCCATCAGGATCCGTGGAGGGTTCATAATCATAAGGGAATCAATTAAATAATTATTATTTTTAAATTACCAATTTGGAGATTTCAATTTCAAAATTACATACACACAATTATGATGAAGACTATGAGGATTGGAAATTATACCACCTATATAAATATTGTTGACTAATTATCACCAAATCATAATTCTCAAATTGATGCAAAATGATCCAATTAGCAAAGAAGGAGGAGATCTAGGATCCAAATCCTAGGAACATGATCCAAAAAAATAGATCCTTAAAAACCATGATCTAATCCATCAATAACATAGGAAAAAAACATTCCTATCTAATGTGAAAGAGGAATGAGAGAGAGAGAGGAATCCAAATGAAGAAGAGATTACATACTGTAAAGGATTCAATCCTTCAACTGACTATTATATTTCCCAATAAAGGAGTTTTAGGTGACTTGGAATCTAATAAAGATCCTCCAAAAGTGTAGAAATTCTTGTTAGGTCAGTCTAGGGTGATTATAAGTAGCAACTGGAGAGTTTGGGAATTTTATAAAAAAATCAGGGTTTTAAATTTCATGCGCATAGTTCCCAGGGCAGGGATGCAAGGTTGTCCTAACCATGCACCCTAACCATGTGATCCTAATATTTGAGGCACATAGTTTCCTTTAAGTAGTTTATAGTTTGACAAATTATGTTACAATCATCAAATTCCCCTCTGTATGGGATGCACAATATGTTGGGGTAGGCAAAAAATTTGGGAAAACCATGCACCAAACATACACTACCTAAAACTCCTCAAAAGTTTTCCAAAAAATAACCCAAACTCACCCAAGGAAAGTACCAAAATTTTATCAAAAAAGGATAAAAAGTACCTAATAACAATTACCAAATATCTCTTGAAAGTTCACGATCTTACAATCTCCCCACATTATAACAACTCATCCCCAAGTTGTACTTCGAAGTATCTCTAAGCATCTAAAGTAAAATGGGCAAGAATTGAGCCCACATTTATGCTTTCCTCTCCCATGTTTCCTCCTGAACATGTCCATTATATCCTAACACTCAGACTATTAACATGTTTTTTCCCCACAACACACTCTCACCGTGATCCAAAAAACAAATCAGATGCTCCTCAAAGGACACATCAGCCTTAAGCTCAACATAATCAACGTTGATCACTTAATAAGAGTTTGGGTGATACTTCAAAATCTTTGAAACACTGAATACATCATGAATAAAAATATATCCCTATGGAATATTCAATCAGTATTCCACTAGTATGATCCTCTCTATAATCTCAAAAGATCAAACAAACCTGGGCCCTAACGTAGACTACCTCTGAATCCTATGGTGACCCAATATCAATGACACCCAAAGGAATACATGGTCTCTCAATATAAACAAAAATATTTCTATGAAGTTGTTAATAAAAATACTTCTAAAAACTCATATCCATATACATTAATTTCTAAATCAGTTTAACTTGCTCTGAAGTCTCCTACACGAGACTCGGTCCCAACAACTTAGACTCACCTACCTCCAACCAACATTTAGGTGATCTGAATGACCTATCATAAATCACCTCTTGTAGTGCCTTCTAAATAGTCACATCATAACTATTATTATAGGTGAAATAAATGAGTTCTAAGTGGTTATCCCACGTTACACCAAAATCAATAATGCATTCTCTTAGCATGACCTCCCACACCTATATAGTACGTTCTAACTTCATATTTGTCTACTGGTGGAAAGTCATACTCAGAAGTTCCTAGGTACCCAATTCCATTTGTAATCCTTTCCATAAGATAGAATTAAAACAATATTAATGATACATAACTATAATTCCTCATACCCAATAAAAATATACTATCAACCTAACATACATATATCCCAACTGAAAAACCATGAAACTCCCCCAGATTGGAACGAAATGGGCTATTTCCGTCAACTGATTCACACATACCAATATTGAATCATTCTTCTATGGGGTCATTGGAAGTACGACAGAAATTTACATAATATCATAGGCCCATTTCCATTTCATTATGGTAAATGGATGTAATACACCCCCAAATTGTTTATGATCGGCCTTCCCCTTCTGACATGTGTAACATCATTTAACAAAACCCACAATATCCTTTTTCATGCCCAAACTCCAATATTGTGTCCAAAGATCGTGGTGTATTTTAGTTAAACTCATATGAAATACACTCTTCATGGAATTAAACTCATGAATAATCTCCCCAAGCTAATACATAGGAACAACCACATGCTCCCAAACATATATGATCTCATCCTAATCTATAGTCCCATCGGAAGGCGAATCACTACCTTCAAGGATCTCTCTCAAGGATAAAAACATGGGATCCTAAAAATATATCTCCACATACTAGATCAGAAGTGTGTACTCAACTAATAAGGATTTTAGGGTTATCCACTCTAAGCCCTCTTGTTCCTAAATATGCATCTCAGCCAGCAATGTCATTATCTTCCACTCAGAATTGGACTCCTAAACAATTTGAATCTGTGTCTTCCAGATCAAAGCTTCAGCAACAAAATTTATATTCCCAGTTTTATATCCTAACTCAAATTATAAACTCTATGTATAATCATCCCATATTCACTGCAATATATTTAAATCTCACTATGAAACGATGTAATTTAATATTTAGTGGTCAGTATACACAGTGAAATATTTTCCCAATAGGTAATATTGCCAACGCATTAAATCATAAACCAACACAAACATGGTATACCCCTCACCTGAATCAGGTAGGATAAAAATAGGTGTAATATTAAACTATTTATTTAACCCCTAGAAAAAATTATCACATTATCTAGACCACAAAAATTTGATACACTTCTTGTCCAAGCCCAATAATGTTGCTTCTTAATGTAATTTTTTTTTGATAAACCTTTGATAATAACCCACCAACCCTAAAGAGACTCGGATATCAAAAAAAAATTACTTGGCTATTCCCAAGAAACCACTACCTTAAAATTATCTAGGTACACTAACACACCTTCCTCCATGATGATGTAACCTATGAAATGTACCCTATAAATCTATAATTGACACATAGTTAAGATACTAGGCATGATCATCCGGAGTCTTGAATTACCCCGAGATGTCATCCACAAAACATCCACAAAATTGATGTAGGTATGGGTGAAATATCTAGTTCATCAAATCCATGAACATAGGATGAGAGTTCGTTAGCCCGAATGGCATCACAATGAACTTATATAGGCTATAACTGATTTTGAATGTAGTCCATGGTATATCAGATGGTCTCGATGTCAACTTATGATACACTAATCTCAAATAAATATTGGAGAACACACAATATCCTCTCAATGTGTTAAAGAGGTAATTAATACAGGGAATAAGATACCGGTTCTTCACTATCATCTTATTCAACTTATGGTATTTATTACATAAATGCAACATCCCATCATTCTTGTTAGAAAAAAACTAGAAAACCCCAAGGAGACCTACTTGAATGTAAAAATCCCTTATCCATAAACTCTTCTAGATATGTATTAAGTTCTCAAATATATATTGGTTCTATCTTGTATGGTGGAAAAGAAATTAGTTCAGCTCTAAGAATGAGATCAATTGTGAACACAACATCTCTCTCAGGTGGTATCCCTGAGAAGTCCATAGGAAACAGATTTTGAAACCAGTCCTCTATGGGTGGAAGGAAATTTAAATTTACACATCCTTCATATAAAAAAACTAGAAACCTTGGAAGTGACCACCCCCAGTTCCTATTGAAATGGACCTACACGACATGCCTAGATATCCCACTATCCACAATGAATAAAACTATTACCCTCAAGAGATGTAAATGCTACTCTCCTATAGTAATAATTGATGTGGGCTTAGTACAATACCAATCCATCCATACCCAAAATAATGTAAAAACCATACATTTGAATTATATACACACACAAATAGAAATAGTACCCCCTATTATTAGAGAACATCCCTTGCATAAAGAGATTCTCCTTGACCGCACTCCCAATAGTGTTTCCATTTTCATAACCTCACTCACAAACTCCACCATCATACTCAAACCAGTCACTGGTTGATCAGATATAAAATAATTAAGGGATCCTGTATCAAATAAAATGAAAGTAAAAATTGAATATACAAGAATAGTACCTATGACTATCTGCTGTCCAACCTCACTTTCCTAAAGAACTGATTGAAATGCATGTAATTATCTTGTCCCTCAAACATGTGCTATAATCTGAGTCCTCTAGGAAGTACTAATTTTCTAATAGTGACACACTTTCCATAATATACCATGTTTTCAACCTTAACCTCGATGACCATAAGAACTCCAACTTGTAGAATTATAGTGTGTATAAGACACACTTCTTGTACTCTAATTACAGATAGCTCCTCCTTCATCACCCATCTATCATTGGTTCCAGTAGAACAAATGTAAGTGACCCATCCTGACACAGGCTCGACACTCCACTAGTAGTCATGGACACTGGATATAAATATGACATGACTTAACACACTGGTGGTAGTATACTTAGTTACTTCTCTTAGTAAATGATCCTTATCCCTAGATAATATATTTTCCATTTCCCTAGTTGGAATCCTCACTGTTATTCATCATACTTTTTGAATATGTACCTCCTAGTCATCCAATGGAAGTTTCTTTCAATCTACTAAAAGAATCCTTTAGGTTACCCTCATTAATGAGAGCTTGATTCACCACCTTAGATAACTTCTTCAATTGAAAGAAACTCACCTAGGAATTATTCTTAAATTTAACTCCATATAGAAAATTTTTTGTGGTAGTTGCCTCACCTCCTACCAACTACAGAGAAAACTACTACAAGTTGAAAAAATTACCACTATAGTATATCATAAACAAACTCTCTTGGGTCAATCATATAAACTCTATTATCCTTTATTGCCTTAGTGTATCTAGGTAAAAGTGTTCTTGGAGATTCTCCTAAATTACATTCCAAATCATGTTCTACAACTTCTCATCCAAAGTCTGAATATCCCACCAACGCTTTTCTTGAACACATAACATATAAGAACCTGACTTTAATATTTTCTTAGGAGGAGTCTCCAAATGGTAAATGATCATATGGAAAGACTCAATATAGAACTCACCAACCTCAAGTCCAACATATCCAATGATGGTTGGAGGGTGATCAAATTGGAAATTAAGTGTTAGATCAGACATATTCTGCATAGATTTACCTAGGTTAATTTCCATGAACTACATAAAGTGACAAAATTCCTCACACAACATCTCTACTAGTTCTCCACATGGAACTATCGGGACCTCTTATCCCACTGATGGAGGATCATCTCAAGCATTATCCTACTATTTTACTATCAACAAATTTAATCATAAACACATGTATCTATAATGGAAAACACACCTCTTAGGAAACATAACGTATAATTTACACATTTAAATAAGAGAGTTTCATATAAATATATAAAAATTCATCCCTCATACACTATAACATGGTCTAAACAGAAGCACCATCACTACCCTCAAAGATCCCTCATCATGGTCATGGGTAACATATGGTAAACCACTTTTATATTTCAATTTTTATCATTATAACACATTTTTGGAATTCACAATAAAACATTTATAAACACTTTAACCATTTAAATTCACCATCATGCACAATTTCTTTTTAATTTAAATAAATAAATAAAAACATTTAAATTTCCCAAAACCCACTCATTACATGATTTTCTCTGTTCCTAAAAAGTGATGCATGTGATAATACATCATTTATGCTGAGAATGATTCATGTATAAAAACTCTCATGAAATACATTCCCATGATAAAGATATCATAAAATAATAAAATCACACAATTAGTTAGTCGCTCAAGGTGAAATAACCCTCAACTATAATAAAAAACATCAATAAAAAATATCCCACCCATGGTACTTGGGTTTTACCACACACATGGGTTAGCTACTCCCATGCATGGGCTCATGACGAAGGCCCAACTCATCCTTGTCTCCTGTATACCTTTTCCAAATAACATGACTATAAAATGGATTAGAAAACTATAACTTTGATTCCACTTGGTAACGTCCTAACCCTAGAGCACATGCCTGTGTCCAAAGAAGATTCTCCACATGACCTCAAGAACACCTCCCCATATTCTGGAGGCTTTTAACTAGAAGTAAGGGTCTAATATATAATGTGGGGATACTATACCCCATTTATCAGAGTATAAAAATAACTAAAATCAATAAATAATGGCCAAATTATAATAAAAAAACCTATATAATAACATAATAAATAATTATCCAACATCACATGATGAATCCAAAATAGGGAAAAATTAGTATAAATCAAAGCTATATATATGTCATAATAAATAAGTGTCTAGTGTAAAATGAAAACCAGAAAATAGAGGCCCACTAAAAACTCCCAATAAGGTCACAATATCATGTTTGGATCCTTAACCCATGCTCCATCCCAAATCCCATCTTAGCTGTCAAACACAGGGATCCAAACCTTATCCTATCCTGTATACATAATGTCTATTCAGGTACCAATCAGAAAGATCAAGTAGGGAATTAGTACAAATTAGTAGGCCACCACCAATGGTGTCTGTGGAAATATCCAGTCTATAATAGAGTATTTAGTTGTATGAAGAATAAATAATAAATGATAAAAATAAATAGGTTTTACATTTAGTTATTATTTAATCAACCAAATAATCTCCTAGGGTCATGGTGACCGCCAAACCAATCATACTTACTTTAGACCATGTCATAATTTGAACCATACACCAATGGAATATCAAATTTTATTCTTTCTTGTGATTCCATTATTCATTTAATTACCATTTTCCTATTCATGCATTGGGGGCCTAGTGTGTATGTCTAGAACCTCATGGGTATTTCAAGAAGCAGTCTATGTCCCACAACTAAGTGTTTATATGTATATAGATATGTATTCATTGGAGGCATAAATCAATATTCTGGAACACCATAGGTATTTTTAGTAGCTATAAAAGACCTAAAACTCATTGATCAAATCATCATAAATATCACATATCATGGTTCCATATTTATAAATCATTTGTCCACCATTTTTATCATTACTTAAAAACTTATTTACCCTTAAACGTTGAGATAATCATTCATTTAAATCATGTTATCAAAAATGAATCAAGAATTTAATTCAATTACATACACCAATTATTATCATTTTACACATTTCATATTTCAAAAATCATCATCTCAATTATATTAGTGCACCCCATGGGTTTCCATGATGTCTGATCATAAAATATCTAATAGTCCATCATGATCCATGAAGGGTTCAAAATCACAAGGGAATAAATAAATTAATTCTATTCCAAAATATAATTTTCCAATGTGGAAATATCAATTTCAAAATTTCAAGCACACAATTATAATAAATGCTCTAGTAATTGGAAATTTGACCACCTATCTCAATATTTTTTAGGAACACTTGCCAAATATTTATCCCCAATTTGATGCAAAATAGTCCAATTCACAACAACAGAAGAGATATAGGATTCAAACCTTGGACCAAGATACAAAGAAACTAGATCTATCAAAATCTAGATCTAAACCACCAATAATGGTAAAAAATAATCCCTCTTTAATGGGAAATAGGAACAAGAGTATAATGCCCTGACCTTAAACATTACTTAATCTTGAGTTATTACAAGATTACACATTGAGTATCTTTTCAGGTTTAAAGTTATAGAGAATTAGATCATAAATCATGCATTACATTCCACATTTAAACAAAGTGTTTACATAAATGATAGTATTCATTTTTTCCCATCAACAGAAACATATTTATAACAAAACATGGATTCTTTCATGACACTTCCTTGACCCTATCATCACATCATGTACCTTTCACTTTACCTGTGAAAAACATTTCAAAAACTTGGGATAAGCATAAAAATCTTAGTAAGGGATATAAAATTATGAACTGAGAAGATTAGTCCATGTATGAAATCCTAATTTACTCATAAAACATAAGAATTTTAACATACCTCATCAAATAATTAATAAATCATAGAAATCATAAGACATAACGGTAACTTGAGGCATTCATAACATTCTTACGTAGGGAGTAACGCTCATGGTTATGTTTGGAATAACCATCATAGTATATTACCTAAATCTCTTCATATAAACCTTAAAGTTTAACCCCTTTACCTTACCCAATGCATTGGAGAGCTATATCGGGCTCACCCACCCTTAGTTTATCACAGAACCACCCATCTTCATAAACAATTCCCAAGAACCATAACATAATCGTATCACATAAAACATGCACAAAGGAAACATAACATTTCAACATTTCAATCACAAGATATCAATACAACACATTGATATAATAAAAACATTTTGAAAACCATTTTCAATACCAAAATAAAAGAAAAGTAAAGCATATTATTTATTTTTCATTTTTAAAAAAGGTTATTGCTTGTAGAGGAAGCCGAAACTCAAATAATGGTCATGGCGGCAGAGAAGCCGTTGTTGCCTCATACGTACGAAAAAAACATTCCCTTTTTTTTGTTTAGTAAAACACTTCGTATAAAAAAGATTACTTTCAAATAAAATTAAAAGTCAAATGGTTTTATACACCGTATAAAAGAAATTTGTGTATAAAACAAAATATTCATGAATGAAAGGAGATTGAGACGAAGTCCCATACCTCAGGTCCGACTTGACTCGATCATTCTTTAATGTCCTGAATAATAAACTTGAGTTAATTTATACTTTCTTAAGAACCTTTTTCAAATTCATTATTCCTTTTATATCACTTATTACCATGTCATGAACACTATGTAATTATTTAAGTTAATAACGGTCATTTTAACGATCATTGGTACTTGAGTCAAAAATAAACTATTTATAATTACAAGTTGTTCATGTATCCATTATATCCAGAGTTATATTCATGATGTAGATATCATATATATCATATATATCCAGTATATACATGCATTTATAATATTACATAACATTTAGAGGTAAGAAATGAAATGCACCGTTCATGGAGACGGTAAGCCGTACGTACGCATGAACGCTACTTTCATTTCTATTTCATATTTTTTGGAAGGGAATAATAACGATATAAAAGTATATTATAATTACAGTACAATATCATATATAATATCATTAACTCCATCCTTTATACATCCCACATATGGCATTAACAAATCAAATCACTTTGAGGGGGCGATAGTCCGCACTTCCTAAAATGAAGATATCGCGTTTACCCATAATGGAAACCATAAAGGTATGCCAAAAATGAAAAATAAAGAATCTAAACGAAAACATAAACATATTATATATCATATATAATTATAGTGTCATCATAATGGCCACCTTTGAAGGTGTTATAAGAATATTGAACAATCATCATTTCGTGAGGCAGAAATTCGCCATCCACGGAAACAGTATTCTCTTTAACCATTAGATGAATGTGTGTGTAAGTGTAGCTCGAATACCTATTATAAAACCATACTAGTATATTTAAGATACTGGTGTTGTTACAAAATAAATGAATAAAAAGAGTTTAGGGGGTTGGAGAAGCAAAATAAAACAAAAGAACATTAGAGAAGACTTTACCTTTAAATCGGGTAACTCTTCTTGGTTTGAACCAAAATGGTTTCTTGAAGTGCTTTCTGCCTAAGGTAATGCTTCTAGGATTAATATATGGATGTATAGAGATAAAGTTACCTGGTCTTGGCCGATCCAAAGGCTTTATAAGTGTTGGTAAGGAGGTAGAGGTGAGGGCCTTTTATAAGAGGAGAGGAGGACACTCTTGGAAAGTTACAAAATGTTACTTTATATTGAAATGTGCTTCGGATTTAAAAGGTCCCAAATTGATGTATTTAAAGGATAAGGTGATAAGGGTTAGAAAAATACTCATCCAATAGTTCTTTGACAATTGTAAGTCTTATATTTTACATTATCTCTTTATTTTATTTAAATCGTTCATTAATGAGGTAATCACTGTATCATCATGATGTCATAAATAATTTAATTTATTTAATGTCTAAAAATTATAAAAAAACTACTATGATGTAGGAAATATTTCTACCTTTCAAATGAATATTTATATTCCAATATATAATTTATTTAGTCAAAATTAAAAATGTTATAATCAGGTGATACATTTTTTGATATATTTAACTTTTTTAAAAATAAAAAGATAAAATATCATTATGACACAAAAGTAATTCCAGGGGGTCCCCAAGTTTGGTACAAGGCATCCCAAGGTAGTTCATGAAACAAACAGTAGTATTAGGACACATTTTGGTGTCATTTTTTATTATTATGATATTATTTTATTATTCTTAACTACCCGATTACTAATTAATCAAGATAATTAACGATAATTACCATCGTTACTATTCAAAAAGTCAAAAAAAAAGAGTATTGATTACATAATTTGGACCTTATGATTACAAATATGTAATCCATTTTACCAAAATCCAAACATAGACATTGAAATAATTAATTTAAAAATAATTCCCGTTGTCAAAACAAATAGCGGGTTTTTTTGAAATAATATCTATGAAAAGCTTGGCATTAGTTTATGCCCAATTCCAAAGTGAAATTAATTATAATGACCATTATTGTATTAAATATTAAAATTATATTATAATTACACTTTAATACCAATTAGAAAGATAATCTAACCATATAATTAAATTAGATGAAAAAGCAGTTTTGATGTAAAATACAGTATTTTTTACTATTCATTAAAATAATGAACATTGTCTGAAAAATACCAAAAATTTATACAAAGTAAATTTCAATGTCCCAATCATAAAGAATAAGTTTATTTTGACAAATAAAGCTTATAAAATTGTCAAAAAATATATTTAAAAATGGTTTACCATCAAAAGTCTGTAAAATAATATTTTAAAAATATTAGAGAATTCTATACTTATGATTGGATTTATTCTCATTTTAAGCCTCTTAAAGCACTATCTAATTCATAAATAGACATAGATAAGAATATATATTATTCATTACTTACTTGGGATGTTACATCCTTCCCCCCTTTAGAAAATTGTGTCCCTGCAATTTATTTACTTATTGAATAAGTGGGGGAATTTATCCCTCATTGCATTTTCAGATTCCCATGTTGCCTCTTCAATCATGTGGTTTTTCCACAAAACCTTTACTTGATGAATCACCTTACTTCGCAACACTTTCTCCCTGTGGTCAAGAATCTGGATAGGTTTTTCCTCATAAGATAGGTTCTCTTCCAACTGAACTACCTCTGGACTCAAAACATGAGATGGAACTGGCATGTACTTCCTTAACATTAAAACATGAAAAAAATTGTGTACCTGAGATAAAATCGGAGGTAAAGCCACTCAGTATGCAACTGATACAACTCTCTACATAATTTCATATGGTCCAATGAACCTTGGACTCAACTTTCCTTTCTTACCAAATCACATCACACTTTTCCATGGTGATACTTTGAGGAAGACATGATCACCTACCTCAAAAGAGAGATCCTTCCTCCTGTTGTCTGCATAACTCTTCTGCCTGCTCTGAGCTATTCTCATGTGTCTCTGTATCAGCTGAACTTTTTCTTCCAACTCTTCTACCAGTTCTGGTCCCATCAACTTCCTTTCACCCACTTCATCCCAGAAAGCTGGAGTTCAACACCGCTTCCCATATAATTCCACAAATGGTGCCATATGTATACTGGAATGAAAATTGTTATTATAAGAAAACTCAACCAAATAAAGATGTTGGTCCCAACTTACCTGATAATCCATCTAACAAGCACGTATCATATCCTCCAAATTCTGAATCATTCATTCTAACTTCCCATCTGATTGAGGATGAAAAGCTGTACTGAAATTTAATTCAGTACCCAACAACTTTTGAGGGCCTTTCCAAAAGTTATAAGTGAACCTGGGATCAAAGTCAGATAAAATGGAGAGAGGAACTCCATGTTATCTGACTATCTCTTTAAGATACAAATGGGAAATTCGATCTAGTGAAAATGTATATTGTATAGCAAGGAAATGAGTAGATTTAGTCAAGCGATCAACAATAACCCAGATTGCATAATTACCTCGAGGTGTCTTTGACAATCCCACAACGAAGTCTATGGATATATCCTACCATTTCCACTCTGGCACTGGTAAATGTTGAAGCATCCCTTTCGGTAACTTCCGCTCTTCTTTTACATGTTGACAAGTCAAACACTTCACAGTAAAATAAGCAATATCCCTTTTCATTCCATCCCACCAGTAATACTTCTGAAGATCTCTATACATCTTAGTACTACCTGGATGAACTAAAAAAAGAGAACTATGAGCTTCATATAACAACTCTCTCTTCAACTGTGAATCCCAAGGCACACATAATCTCTTCCCAAATCTCAAAACACGATCATTATCAATGTTGAATTCAGGAAACTTACCCTTCTAAACCCTCTCTACCTTTTTCTGCAACTCCTTGTCTTGCTTCTGTGCTTTCTTAATTTTGTCTGATAGAGAAGATTTCACTGATACCTGAAAAAAAACAGAAGGACATCCTGCACCAACAACATCTATGCCAATGTTCATAAAATCCTTAACCAAAGGATCACGTTCCAAATGCAACATTGTTAATGAAGCATTAATTTTCTACTCAAAGCATCAGCCACTTTATTTTCTTTTCCCGGATGGTAATGAATTGTACAATCATAATACTTGATTAATTTTAGCTATCCCCTCTGTCTCATGTTTAATTCTTTCTGAGTGAATATATACTTTAAACTTTTTTGATCGATATATTTTTCACACTTTACTCCATACAAATGATGCCTCCAAAATTTTAAAGCGAAAACAACATCAGCTAATTCCGAATCATGTGAAGGGTAATTTACCTCATGAGTTTTCAACTAACGTGAAGAATAAGAAATTACCTGATCATTCTGCATTAGGACGCAACCATGTCCTTTCAAAGAAGCATCACTGTAGATAACAAACTCACCATTCATGGAAGGCAGTGCCAAAACTGGAGCATTCACCAATCTTCTTTTCAGTTCCTGAAAACAATCATCACATTCTTTTGTCCAGATAAACTTAACACCCTTCCAAGTTAGCTTAGTCATTGGACTATATAATCATGAAAAATTTATAACAAACCTTCGGTAATAGCCTTCCAAACCAAGAAAACTACGAATCTCAGTTACATTTTTGGGTCGTGGCCATTCTTCAACAACCTTTGTTTTTGCAGGATCAATAGTTATCCCATCTTTTGAAACAATGTGACCAAGGAAAGAAATTTGTTGCAATCAAAACTCATGCTTGCTGAATTTCTTATACAATTTCTTTTCTTTTAATGTTTGAAAAATAACCCTTAAATGTATTTCATGCTCCTCTTTACCTTTAGAAAACACCAAAATATTATCAATGAAAACAACCACAAAGTTATCTAAGAACTGATGGAAAATTCTATTCACAAGGTCCATGAATACAAAAGGTGCATTTGTTAGACCAAAAGGCATTACTAAAAATTCATAATGGCCATATCTTGTACAAAACATGGTCTTCGGAATATCTTCTTCCTTTACCTTCAACTGATGGTACCCCGATCTTAGGTCAATCTTTGAAAAAACTGAGCTCCCTGGAGCTGATCAAACAAATCATCGATATGAGGAAAAGGATATTTGTTCTTAATAGTGATGTTATTAAAGGATCTATAATCAATGCAAAGTCTCATTGAACCATCTTTCTTTTTAACAAATAAAATAGAAGCACCCCATGGTGATGTTCCAGGTCGAATGAAACCTTTCTCTAATAAATCATGAAATTGATCCTTCAACTCTAAAAGTTCAATTTGAGCCATTTGATAAGGGGGTTTTGAAATTGGATTAGCATAAGGAACTAAGTCAATGGTAAATTCAACTTCCTGATCTAGTATTATTTCAGGAAACTCATCAGGGAAAACATCAGGATACTCATTTACCACTGGCACATCATTAATCTGAACAGTTCCCTTGTTTTCAACAATATGTGAAAGGTAACATTCATTTCCATCTTTTACAAGTTTCTCAGCCTCTTGATATGTTATCAAAAGTAAGGGTTCATTCTTGTACACAAACTGAAAGTATTTTTGAAAAGAAACTTCTTTAGCTCTACTGTCAATCTTAGCATGGTAAATAGAGAGTCAATGCATACCCAGAATAACATCAAACTCTACTAGAGGTAAAAAAATAAGGTTTTCAAGTAGGTTATTTCCAAGGATAAGGATATAAAGATTCTTATAAATTCTTTTTTCCTCATCATTTCCCCCAGGTGTTTTTACCACAAGTTCAGGAGTCATTTCTTGAGATGGTATTCCCATTTTACAAGAAACGTTTTCAGAGATGAAAGAATGTGTAGACCCCGAATCAAACAACACATTGGCATAATCTAAAAAACAAACAAAGTTCCTGATACAACTTCATTTGATGGCCCGAAATCTACTAAAGTAGTTGCAAAGGATTTCACCACCCCTTTCTTCTTGTTGTCTAACTGCTTCCCATCACTCGAGCTCTTTATCGAACACTCGTTTGCATAGTGTCCCATATCATTGCACTTAAAACATTTCACTAATTGTAAATCAAATTTGGTCTTACCATCACCCAGATATTTTTCAGTGCAATCACGAGCCTTATGTCCCATTTTACTGCATCAGTAGCACTTTCCAGAATTCAGAAGACATTCCCCAACATTCCTTTACCACATTTATCCAAAACTGGAAACTTAGTTTTCTTACCATCAGACCATTTTGAAGAATTCTTCCCTTTCTCTTGCCACCTAGGTCTCTTCTTCTGCTGGTTTTTATAGAACACTTGATCTTCGGCAAACTCCATTTCCACCTTCTCAGCACATCGAAAAAGCTTTCCATAACTCTTGAACTCGTGAGAAGCTAAAGCCCTTCGATATTTTGGCTTTAATCCTAAGTAAAAATGATTGATTCTACTATCAAGGTCTTAGATAAAATTTGGAGCATACCTTGCCAATCGAGTGAAACTTTCTTCATAGGCAGCCACTGAGTCTTCCTCTTTCCTCAATTCCAAGAATTGTTTTTCCATCCTAAGTCGAAAAAACTTAGGAAAATACTTCTCAAGAAACATACCTTGAAATTCATCCCACTCGAGAGCATCACTCTCATCAGCGTCCCTGATATTTTTTATCATCGACCACCACTGAGTTGCTTCACCCTCCAAATGGTAAATAGCATGACTAAGATTTTGATTGTCTGAACACCCCATGCCATCAAAAATCTTCTCCAGTGATTTAATCCACCCTTCAGCTAGCACAGGTTCATATGATCCTCTGAATGATGGGGGATGTTTCCTCATGAAATGTTCCACCACTGACATGTTCCTCTGTGGTTGATCTGGCTGATCTCATGCATGGATACCACCACCATTTATCGCTTGAGACAACTGTGCCATGACTGCAACAAACTATTCAGTTCCAATTCTGACCATCTCAGGATGCTGATTCAGAAGGTTATTTCCTTTTGTATGCCTTCCTAGCACTACTTCCCTATTTCCTCTGTAGAAAACCATTCTGAACAAACATGTCTTAGATGAAGCAACATGGTAATCTTCAAATGGTATATCATTTCAATTTTACCATAAAAAAGTATTTTTGGATAATCATTCAATATAATTATAATTCTTAAAGTTATCTAAACCTCCCTATGATACCAAATATGAGGCCCCGGACTTAAACATTAGTTAATCTTGAGTTATTACAAGATTACACATTGGGGATCTTTTCAGGTTTAGAGTTTTATAGAATTAGATCATAAATCATGCATTAAATTGCACATTTATACAATGTGGTTATATAAAAGATAGTATTCATTTTTTTCCCATCAACAGAAACATATTTAAAACAAAACATGGATTATTTCATGACACATCCTTGACCCTATCATCACATCATGTACCTTTCCCTTGACCTGTGAAAAACATTTCAAAAACATGGGATGAGCATAAAAAGCTCAGTAAGGTATATAAAATTACGAAATGAAAACATTAGTCCATGTATGAAATCATACTTTACTCATAAAACATAATAATTTTAACATACCTCATCAAATCATTAATAAATCATAGAAATCATAAGACATAAAGGTAACTTGAGGAATTCATAACATTCTTATGTAGGGAGTAACCCTCATGGTTACATTTGGAATACCCATCACAGTATATTCCCTAAATCTCTTCAGAGAAACCTTAACATTTAACCCCTTCGCGTTACCCAAGGAATTGGAGAGATATATCGGGCTCACCTATCCTTAGTTTATCACGGAACCACCCGTCTTCATAAAAAATTCCCAATAACCATAACATAATCATATCACATAAAACATGCATAAAGGAAACATAAAATTTTAAAATTTCAATCACAAGATATCAATAAAACACATTGATATAATAAAAACATTATGAAAACCATTTTCAAAACCAAAATAAAAGAAAAGTAAATAATGATATTTATTTTTCATTTTAAAAAAGGTTATGGCTTGTAGAGGAAGCCGGAACTCAAATAATGGCCACGAAGACATAGAAGTCATTGTCGCCGCATACGTATGACAAAAAAATTCCCTTTTGTTGTTTAGTAAAATGCTTCTTATAAAAAGGATTCCTTTTAAATAAAATTAAAAGTCAAATGGGTTTATACACCGTATAAAAGAATGTTTTGTATAAAACAAAATATTCCTGAATGAAAGGAGATTGAGATGAAGTCCCATACCTCGGGTCCGACTTGACTCGATCATTCTTTAATGTCCTGAATAATAAACTTGAGTTAATTTATAATTTCTTAAGAACCTTTTTCATGTTCATTATTCATTTTATATCACTTATTACCATGTCATGAACACTATGTAATTATTTAAGTTAATAACGGTCGTTTTAACGATCATTGGTCCTTGAGTCAAAAATAAACTCTTTATAATTACAAGTTGTTCATGTATCCAGTATATCCAGAGTTATATTCATGATTTATATATCATATATATCATATATATACAGTATATACATGCATTTATAATATTACATAACATTTAGAGGTATGAAATGAAATGCACCGTTCATGGAGATGGTAAGCCGTACGTACGCATGAACGCTACTTTCATTTCTATTTCATATTTTATGGGAGGGAATAATAATGATATAAAGGTATATTATAATTACAGTATAATATCATATATAATATAATTAACTCCATCCTTTATACGTCCCACATATGACATTAACCAATCAAATCACTTTGAGGGGGCGGTAGTCCGCACTTCCTAAAATGAAGATATCGCGTTTACCCATAATGGAAACCATAAAGGTATGCCAAAAATGAAAAATAAAGAATCTAAAAGAAAAAATAAACATATTATATATCATATATAATTATAGTGTCATCATAATGACCACCTTTGAAGGTGTTAGAAGAATATTGATCAATCATCGTTTCATGAGGCATAAATTCGCCATCCACGGAAACAGTATTCTCTTTAACCATTAGATGAAGGTGTGTGTAAGTGTAACTATAATAATTATTATAACAACATCCTAGTATATTGTAGATACTAGTGTTGTTACAAAAGAAATTAATAAAAAGATTTTAAGGGGTTGGAGAAGAAAAATAAAACAAAAGAACATTAGAGAAGACTTTACCTTTAAATCGGGTAACTCTTCTTGGTTTGAACCAAAATGGTTTCTTCAAGAACTTTCTGCCTAAGGTAAGGCTTATAAGATTAAGAGAGGGATGTAGAGAGATAAAATGACCAGGCCTTGTCCTATCCAAAGGCTTGAGAATTGTGGGTAAGGAGGTAGAGGTGGGGGCCTTTTATAAGAGGAGAGGAGGGCACTCTTGGAATGTTACAAAATGTTACTTTATATTGAAATGTGTTTCCGATTTAAAAGGCCCCACATTGATGTATTTAGAGGATAAGGTGATAAGTGTTCGAAAAATACTCATCCAATAGGTCTTTGACAATTTTATGTCTTAAAATTTACATTATCTTTTCATTTTATTTAAATCATTCATTAATGAGGTAATCACTGTATCATCATGATGTCATAAATAATTTAATTTATTTAATGTCTAAAAATTATAAAAAAAGTACTATGATGTAGGAAATATTTTTATATTTCCAATAACTATTTATATTCCAATATATCATTTATTTAGACAAAATTAAAAATGTTTTACTCAAGTGATACATTCTTTGTTTTATTTAACTTTCTTTAAAAATAAAAAGATAAAAAGTCATTATCACACAAAAGTTATTCCATGGGGTCCCCAAGTTTGGAGCAAGGCATACCATGGTCAGTAATGACACAACCATTAGTATTAAGACATATTTTAGTGTCATTGTTTATTATTATAATATTATTTTATTATCCTTAACTACCCATTTACTAATTAATCAAGATAATTAACGATAATTACCATCGTTACTATTCACAAAGTCCAAAAACAAAAGAGTCTTGATTACATAATTTGGAAATTCTTATTCTGAATATTTAATCCATATTACCAAAATCCAGACATAGAAATTTCAATAATTAATTTAAAAATAATTCCCGTTGTCAAAACAAATAGCGGGTTTTTTTGAAACAATATCTATAAAAAGTTTGGGATTAGTTTATGCCCAATTACAAAGTGAAATTAATTATAATGACCAATATTGGATTAAATGGTAAAAATATATTATAATTACACTTTAAGACAAATTATAAAGATAATCTAACCATATAATTAAATTAGATGAAAAAACAGTTTTGATGTAAAATGCAGTATTTTTCACTATTCATTAAAAAATGAACATTGTTAGAAAAATACAAAAAATTTATCCAAAGTAAATTTAAATATCCCAATAATAAATAATAAGTTTATTTTTTCAAATAGGGCTTATAAAATTGTCAAAAAATATATTTAAAAATGGTTCTCCATCAAAAGGCAGTAAAACATTCTTTTAAAAATATTACAGAATTCTATACTTAAGATTGGATTTATTCTCTTTTTATGCCTCTTAAAAAACTATCTAATTCATAAATAGACATATATAAGAATATATATTATTCATTACTTATTTGGGATGTTACAAAGATATAGAGGAATCCAAATGATGTAGAGATTACATACCATAGAGGAGTCAATCCTTTAACCACATCTTTGGTTTCCAAGAAAAGAGTTCTTGGAGACTTGGAATCCTCCTAGGAGACTCAAAAAGTGATTTAATTAATGTTAGGTCAAGCCAATGTAATTAAAGGGAATAACCGGGGGGTTTGAAAATTTTATAAAAAAATTTGGGGGTTTAAATTCAACCTACACAGTTTCCTAGGCGGGGCTGCACGATTTTCCAAATTGGGGTCCCTAACCGTGCACCCCTACTATCTAGGATGTATAGTTTCTCCTAAGTGGTGCATGGTTTTAAAAATAAATAACCAACCATGAAAATACTCTTTGTTTGGGATTCACAGATTTCTGGGTGTAGGTGTTTAATTGGGGAAAACCATGCTCCATTTGTGCACATCCCAAAACCCCTCTAAAAGTTTCCAAAAATCACCAAACATCACTAGAGAAAAGCTCCAACCAAAATATGATAAAAATAATACAAAATTACCTGAAACAATTATAATTAATCTCCATAAAAAACATTATCTTACTTTATACTCTATGGAATCAGAGACTAAACTTACGGAGAAACATTATTAATCAAGAAACTAGATTGATTTATTAAATATCCATATATTTTAAGGAAGACATCGATCATAGCCAGAAAAAGAACACAAATGGAAATGAATTTTAAAATTTAAAAAAAAAATTATATTAAAAATCAATGAGGTATTAGTCACACCTTACAAATGGATATTGCTTTATAATGTCAAATCACACCTCAATAAAGGGTGACTGAGATGAAAAATCTTATAACTTAAGAAACATTTATATAAAATACTTTGAAAGGGAGAAACATGGAAATTGAAATTAAAATAAAATTAATAAATATAATTCATTATATTATATATCCAATTGGTAGTATATACAACATGTAAATGAAATTAGGTGTAGAAGAACACATGTCTCAAAAAAAGGATTCTTTGAGAATACAACTTTATGGATTTAGTAATTTTTGAGCCAAAAGTCATTAGAAGATTTAAAATATAATGGTTTTATAAATAAAATTAATCAAATCATGAATTATTACAAAATACATTGTTCTCTAGTATATGCACTATAAAAATAATAAATTGACACATACCATTAAAACATTTCTCATTGAAGAGGAATTGAGAAAGAACCCTTACCTCTCGCCTGAAAGCACTTTTTAAATACAATTAATATAATAAATAATTAAATTATGTTCATTAGATATATACCCAAGAACATTATTAATATATATTTCATATTTATAATTCCTTTAACAATCATATGTTTTTATTTATAATATAGTTTTCTTATTAATATTGGTTACTTGGGGTTGTTCAGTTAACTTGTTCGCAACTTCTTATATATGTTGACCATGGTATAAAAAGTTATAAAATAGTTTCATAATATCAAAAATATAATTAATTCCATGGATATAATTTTTATATATTAAATATATTTCATTTCCATCATTTATGGGGGGTGATGATAAATTAATCTAATTTCTCATGGATGCGATAAGTTTAATATACGCATGATTAACATTTTCATTTCTCGATGAATGATGAGGAAATAAATTAAGTGATAATTTGATAATTTAGAATCATATTTATATTATATTTATCATATTTATTTATCAATTAAATCGTTTTTAACATCCATTAATATTAGTGGTGAAAAATGGAAGATGCTGTTTTGTGGAGGCGATAGTTTGTGCAATGCACTTACAATGCTTTTGTTTTTCTTAGCGGATAGAGAGGAATAAATAATCATTATTAGTTCAGTATAATAATAATAATAATGAAGTATAATAATTATATTTATTTCATTATATTTTCTTGGATATAATATATTTTTAAGATTAGGATTAAGGAGAAATACTTAAGAAGGAGATAGTACTTATGTTGGAGACTTGATCGTTCCTTGGAAAAACAACTTGGAATTGAAGGGATTAGGATAACATAGTGTGACCATGATCATAAGAATCTATGAGGTAATTTTAGGATAGTATATTTTGGTATATTTTCAAGGAAATTTTTAATTTTATGTTCCTATTTGAAAGGGTGTAAGTGAAACCATTTTATAAGTGAGGAAAATGTATATTTTGGAAACACCCTTTGTACTTTTATATCCCTATGACATTATTCCAAGTTCAATAGATCCAAATTTCCAAAATATTGGATATTGGTATGAATTTAGATATATAAAAACTGAACTGAGTATTTAAATGTATATTTTACAAATGTTATATGGTTTTTACCATTAAGTTATTACATTATACTCTTTTATATTTAAACTGAGAAACTATTTTTCATCTAAGTGATTTTATGTTTTATAAAAAAAATAAAAATACCCATATGATTTTTTGTTTTATAAAACAATATTTAAACTCTATATATTCAATTTCTAAATATTATTAAATTTAATTTCAAATTTAAATAGGCATTGTGTGGTCACCCAATTTTAATAGAAAAATGAAATTTAAACCATCATGGATTCTTAATCTTATTTATTATCAGTTAACAATTAGATGAGTGTTAATATAATTATTTATGTGTTTATAAATAATATATGATTTATTTTTTAAATGTTTTTTTTAATTTATTTGATATAAACTCCATGATATTAACTAAATAATAATTTAAAAATAATTGTTTCACCATTATATTGTTAATTAGCATTAATTATAATAATCTAAATTTCAAACCTAAAAAATAAAATTTTCTATATTAAATAATTTGAAAATTATTATATATACTATAATAATTATTTTAATCAATTAAATTTCAATGTGTAGTATAATCATCTCTATGTGACCATAATTTATGTGTAAAAACCCGTTTTTATGAAAAGTGTATTTTTAAGAATAAACATTATATATAATAAAAAATTATCAATTTTATTGATGGTAATGATATTTAAATTATTATTATTGATCAAATAAGAGTTATTTTATATTGAAATAAATAAGTAATATATTTTCCCCTTTTTAAAACTTAATTAAAGAAATAGATAAAAAATATTTTTAATAAAATATTACTAAATTTTAAAAAATGTTATATATTGATTTTATGAATCTAACATTGTATTTTAAAACTATTCATTTCACTTTATTATATATATATTTTCTAGTAATAAGGTTTCAAAAATAATCAAGGAATAATGTCATATAATTGATAGTTTTATCAAAAAATCAATATGTTTCACTGTTTACCTTGAAAACATCTATTTTACAAAAAAACAAAAAAAATCATAATAACAAAATTTTGATATTCTAAATTAAAAATTGAAGATTATTATTTAAAATTAAATCAATATAATTTTTTTGTTTTAATTTTTATATAAAATAATTTAATATAATGATAATTGATTTTTTATATAGAAGAACTTCTTTAAAAGTACTAGTTGTTCTTATTCATAACTTATATAAAATATTAATAAAGCTACCATTAATCAATAAATATTATATTTTAGTAAAATAATCATTTAATAGTGATATACATAGTTTTATTTAGTAAAAATTTCAGCATATAAAATGATAGATTCTTAAACACAATAAATAATTAAGTACATTTTTATAAAATAACCTTTATAAATATTTAAATTATTATATTTGATAATCTGGTTACTCCTATTCATACCTACAAATTTAATGGGCCATTTTTAATGATCTAAATATAGAATGGTTTCAATTTGGTTCAGTGTTTCATGTGGATAATGTTATCCAACCTTTTTAATCAATTATAGGAAAACATATATTAAAATCTGGGGTTATTACATTAACCACATTTCCCCTTTTCCCATAAATAATATAAAAACAAAATTCACGAGTTTGTGAGGATTACCTTTTCCATGAAGCATCGCGATTCATTTTACTTTACCACCTTACATGGATGGTCCTAATGTTAAATTTAATAAATAAGTGATATATTTATAAGATGTACTAAATTATTTAATAATAAACCTTATTAAATATTTCTCAGATTCTATGTAAAAAGAAACGGTCATTTATTTGTACATGCAAACTAGAACCTCCATGGAAAAATGTATTATGTTTTTCATCACTACCTTTCATGGATGGTTATGATAACAAGTTTAATGAAAAAATATTTTTTTTATTAAAATTTTAATATTTTAATAAGAGAAATTGTACAAATAATTAATAATATGAGCAACAAACGTTTATTGTAAATTCAACCATCTAAAATGTGAATAATAGGAGGAAAAATATTTTCATAATATGTAATAGTTTCATATCCAATACCTATTATTGTAGTTTTCTAAAATTATAATTTATCACCTTAATATAAACTAAAAAATATCATTATTCCCTTGTAATAATGATATTATAACTAAATAACTTCATAATCATCCATTAATTATGGTAAGATCATGTTTGGGTTTTTCTAACCACCTACTTGAAAAATGATAGAAAATAATACCATGGATAATTATGAGAAATTAATAAATAATAATACATGATATAAATAATTAAATAACTATTTTATTTTTGTTCTGGAATGTTAATACTAATATTAATCTCATTAATTAATATAACAACATTTGTTTTGTTAAAAATCACTGAAACATGTCAGCAGTAATTTTATATTTATGGATCATAACATAAAATTCCATAAAATGAATTAAGAAATTATAAATAATTATAAATAATTAACTCCAATACCTTATATTATTTAGTAATGATTAACATTGTGAGAGGAATAAAGAATAATAATACTACTATGATACAAGTTCAAAACGATCAAGATTATTCAAATATGATATTTAAAATAAATAATAAATAACTAATATACATAAAGAGAATAATTATAAATGAATTCTATAAATTTTTATAGATTTTAATAATTATTATAAATAGGTTATTATGATATTTATTTTTGTTATATAGAAGATTTAAGCACTTTTCCAGAACTTTGAAATTATTGTAATATGTTCTTTATCTTTAATTTAATTTCATGAAACATATTTATTATTTTGCATTATGATATATTTAATATGGTCTGATTAATCCAAAAGGAATTAATTTAACCCTAATCATTTAATTTATTTGGTTAGAATGACCATATCATGTTCTCTCTTTAAATATCTTTCAATTATAAAGATACTAAAGTTGTAAGGATTTTGGTTAAATCAGTACACTTCATTAAGCTATAATACTTATTTATAAATTTTTTTATTCCAATATTGGTTTCATACATCCTAATATTTTTTTTCATGATACTTTCTATTCCTATATAGTTGAAAATTACCTTTTAATTGAAATATTTTACCTTGATAAAATTTCTTTCTAAAAAAGTATATCATTGTTAAGAATATTTCCAATCCAC
The DNA here is from genome assembly GCA_963277665.1 of Viscum album. NCBI lineage: Eukaryota > Viridiplantae > Streptophyta > Magnoliopsida > Santalales > Viscaceae > Viscum > Viscum album. The sequence goes on along the minus strand of OY728152.1, from coordinate 990,516,246 downwards.
TATAATGATGGTTTCCCCTCCTTGTCCATATTTTTCTTCTATCCAATGTTATTATTTATATTTGGAAACCAAATAATGTGTTTTTTTATATGAACATCACATTTCTATTTTCCTTTTTTAAAAGGATGATTTATTATATCTTTTTATAATACGGGTTTAAAAAAATATATTTTAAATGCTTTTCCTTCCATGATTGTTTGTTTTAATTTCCACACCAAATTTAGATAAAATAACAGTTATGTGTTTTAAAGGCTCTATTTCTGAGGATTATATTGAAGGTGATTTTTCTCAAAATATTATAATGCATCTTTTTAAAAAAACTTTTGAAAATGACCCATGATTTCTTGTTTTATGAAAATTTTAGTTTTTTCTATAAAAACTCTTTTATTTTTTAACTAAAATTTTCATATTTATCTCAAAAATATTTATTTCCTTGGTAATTTCATTTGATTAATTACCCTATAAATTCTATTTTTGTATTTTATTGGATATAACTCATGGAAATCTATTACTACCTTGGACTTTACTTTTCATTGAATGTTTATGATTCTTATTTTAATGACTTTCCTCTATAAAAACTCTATCTTTATTTCTATATATTAAATGGTGTTCACCTAGATTCCACACATATATTGATTTGATAAATTTTTTATTTCACCATATACACTGTATCTATATATAGTAAATAATATATGATATATTATCTTGATTTAATGGTATTAACCATGAATGTTATTGAATATATTTGAACACCAATTTATTTTCCATAGGTATATAATTTTTTTATTATTGATATAATTGTGAATGGTTTCGATAAATTATTCTATTTTAGAGGATATGAAAACCATTTTCTTTCCTTGAGTTCTTGGTGATATGATGAATGGTTTATTGAGAGTGGCATATATATATATAAGTTATGAATTGTGGGGTATTATATTTCCCTCCAATTTATTGGTTAGGTTTTATATCTCATGAGACATTAGGGAATGTAAATAATGAGTTTTTTCAAAAATGCATGTTCATAATGATTTTGATCACATTTTACTGCATGGGGATAATGTTTTTGTTCACAAAGGCATGTGTATAATGATTTTTCTCATAAGTTTTTCTATTCTTATTACTGTGAAAGCTCTCTAAGTTTCTATTACTTTTAGGCTTTATTTTATTCCATGATTACTCAAATTTTAAAATATATTTCACGATTTTATGTTATTCTCTAATTATTTAGGATTACTGTTTTACACATCTAATTTATTTTATTATTATTTTTCCACTTTGATAAATGAAAATTCTATTATACATTTTTATGATATATCATGCCTTATGACGTGATTTATGATATTTTATTTATTGGGAATGACTCTATTATGTATCGTTATTATACTCATATTACAATATTATTCTTACTTAAGATATTTGATTGTTATCACGTATGATTACTCTTATTAATCATATTATATCATCTCATTCTTATGTTTCCATTTTTAGAGGTTATGAGTAAAATTAATACATTGTTGGAGTTGGTGACCTAGAACTAACATTTGGGTACTTTATAGTTAATTGAATTTATAGTTTTGAATTAATATAATACTTATCACATCATTATTGTACTTCTTTGAAACACATTATGTGATAATGTCCAAAATGTTGTTTTCTCACTGAAAGTTCATAACAGTTCTCCACAATGATGAGAACCCATAAATTCCATGAAAGTATCCTAAAATATATGTTCTATAGAAAGATGAAGTAATTTTTGGGGAAAAAATATATAGGATATATGGGGTGTGTACTCATAAAACAATGAGGAAACTTCTCATGGTGTACTCCCTTGGTAATTTATAGTGTAGGATATTATGAGAAAGATACCCACCGGTTAGAAATCCACATTTATATGTGTCATTTGATGTTCCTATCTATGGATGTGTGTATTGATCCTTAGACTATAATATTAATATTCATGGTTATATGAGTCACTTACATTGATGTATTGATGTAAATTGTGATCATATATGTTTATGGTGAATTTAGATTCATTGAGTGTGTTTTGTGTAATATTTTATTAAGAAATAAGTTAAGAAAGGATTCATCCCTTCCAATACTTAATAGAATTTGATATCTCAGGATATTTAATAGAAATTATACAACCCAAATAAATTAATATCCATTGTTTTCTATGGGAATGTTCAATTTTTTAAATGCCAAGGAAAGAGAAATAATGCAGATAGGTAGATGGTACCAACATTCAACCTACTAGATTAGAGATATCAGGATAAATGGATTATATTATATAATAAGTGTCTGTATGATGTTTTATATCATTGAAACATTGAATTATTTTTCTATGGGTTCATGAGCATGTTTTTAGATGATAAAATTTGAATATGGACTTCTTCACTAAATTCCACTAAGCAATAGGCCTATAGGTTTACAAAGAAAGTGTATCTAGAACCTCAGTTAAATAATAACATTTTTTATTATTTAAAATGTTGAATAAATATTATTAACACATGTTTTTTAATAATTATTCATGTTTTGTTGATCACAAATATTACATCACTAGTTATTTGAAAGAATATATTGTGGGTAGATTATTTATTAAATATTTATTTGTTATTTAGTGAATATAATATTTATTTATTTATTAGTGAATAATGAAATTATATTTATTTATTAAAACCATTATCATTAGTTAAGGCCAAATAAATATTTTGGAAGAGTGGAGGATGAATTTTAATGGTTTGGTGAAAAATAATATATATTAAATATTATTAGAATAAATAATATTTAATTAATTTTCTAGTTTTTCACATTTCAAGAAATAATAATAATATTATTATTATAGACATGGGGTTCCATAGATATTAATGAAATAATAAGGGCACATGTGTAATTATTACTGTTCAACCATATCACTATTTAAACCAAATTATATAATTTCTAAATGTGTGTTACCTTTGTTTTAGTTATGCATGAAAACATTTGAAAAATTATCTCAAATCCCTAGTGAGATCCCTCTCCATGTACACTCTCAAGAATAGAGAGAGATTCACTCCACCACCACTATCAGTTCTATAAAGATCAAAGATCATTCTTCTTGAAATGATTATCATGGTGATCAAAGACAAAAGAACTTGTTTTTGGATCCACCATGCTAAAATATTGAAATTCATACAGTGACGTTCAGAGGTTCATGGAGCATATGTGGATAAGAATAAAGACCCCAAACCCAGTTTCTCAGAGTTGTTAGTCACTTTATTACTTTATCATAATATAAAAAGAAGTACATCCCAAACTATAGAATAGTTTATTATTCTTTGTAAATAGATACATACTTGAATCTAAATTTAAAAAAGAAAACATTAATTACAATAAATTATTTTATTTGAGATCATCTTTTTTTCCTATAACATGAACCTCCATATCAACAATAATACTCATCTTAGCATCCTGGGGAAATAAACATAAGAAAGGGGTGAGGTCAAATTCTTAGCAAGGGTATGAGTATTGAGGAATCTATGTAAAAATATATTATAATCAATTTGAGAAGGAAAATAAATAAAACACATAAAAATTGAACAATAACATGAGCATAATAAGACAAGAATAAAAGATGATCAAATAGATCCATTTTATTAATAATATGATCTTTAAACTCATCTAAGGACATTCTAACTTATCTAATAATCACATGTAACATCAATAACTAATCTCATAATGATGGAATGCATAATTCTGAATAATATAACCATACTATTGAGTCATCCAGACAAGGCATATTACATAAATGTGTATGAACTAGGACAGAAACCCAAGCTATTTTATCTCATGAGACCTACCATTTCATTAAGGGGTTTTAGTTGGCCCCTACCCATCACTTACTATATCCAATACATTTCTCATATGAGAGTGGTGAAACTTAACCAATATAAACATTTGTATTAGAAAAATAGCATAAAAAATTTAAATACTTTACCCAATCAATAAACATAATCCTAAACCTTTTAGAGTTATATAGTGAATGATATAAAAATTGTAACACCCCAAGATTTTATAGTATGATACTTTTTAAATTTAACTTCCTTGATAGCACACAATCTTAAAAAAATATTTAAATATTTTGATTTAATTATTACATTTCTCTATTATATGTTGGGAATGGAGGGAATGAATGAGATTAATTAAATTATGAGAATATAGTTGTAAGAACCTGGGTTTTTTGGAACGGGTCAAAATACAGACCTTGTTTGAATTTTTGACTTGTCACTGGGAAAACTAGAGAAAATGGGCAGTTTTTGGAAATTTCCAGACTACACGCCATGTACTATAGAGTACATTCCATGTATGGGTTGGGAGAAAACCCACCATGTGCTGCTGAGTACATGCCGTGTGATGACTGTGTTGTAATTTCTTACTACAAGGCATGTAGTTATTTTCACGCCGTGTACCCATGACCATGTGGAGGCTATACATGTCGTGTTTGCCTATTGGCCTTGTAGAATCGTTTAACATAGTGCACATCATGTCCTCCTTGGACACACCATGTAGTCTAGATGTGTATGAGGGATATACATTGCATGTGAGTAAGTCGGTGAAGAAAAGAAGAAAAACAAAGTACAGGCCGTGTACCACTAGGTACACACCATGTACGCATGTCAGCAGGTTTTGGAAACTAAGTTGGGAGAATTTCAACTGTCATATGAATAGTAAAATAATACATGGCGTTTAGTCCTAAAGTACACGCCATGTAGTTTGTTTTTTTCTTTTCTAAAACGGACAGTAGCCTCATATTGAGGCAGAATCTCAAACTCTCGACAGCTTGAATAGGGAGAGCCGACAAGGAATTCAAATCCTTATCATTCCTTCATCTGAGAACTGATTCGAACATCGGTTGGTCTGTTGGAACCCCCTCAGTAAGGCCATGATTCCTCTTGAGCAATTTTTATTGATTTTTGTTCTAGATCGAGATATTGGGGTTTGAGTTGTTTTGATTATTTTATACATTTACTGTATTTTAGATTTAATTTGAGGCCGTTATGGGAGGAGTAGAATCATACGAGTTTCTGGTAGGTGTTGCATACATCCTTTTGTGTTTTTGTGGTCATTTGGGTAAATTAGCCTTCAGTGTGTTTTTGGGTATTTTGAGCAGGACCCATTTTTATCTGGTATTGAGAATTAACTTGTTCATTAACCTATGGAATAACTTTGGGCATGCCCTGTTACCTATGTTTCTTGAGCGGGGCCGGGTGAGTGGTTGTTGCTCATCAGGGTATTTTGTCTAGGGGAGACAAAATGGTATTAATTTAATTGTATTGTTCTAAACTATTGATTTTAGTTTATTAAGCCTGATATGAATTGTTAGAGGCTATCAAGACCTCAGTGCTGGTATGGGACAAAACCTTTCTAGTGCAATTCAACAATTTAGATTATTTTTCCTATTATTGTGTTTTGATTAAATGTGTATATATGTAATTGCTGAATTTCATATGCTGGAACCCTTTTGGTTGTGTTGGTCATGAACCGGATGTTGTTGAGTGATGTTGATCACAGGTTGGGCTTGGCCTGGGTTACGTTGGGTGGTTCAAACCATGAGATTGGGTGTCATGGGCATCAGTTTCAGGTAGGATGACTGTCTGGTTGGGCATGACCCAGGTTACTTGGATGGAAAGGCCATCAGACTTGAGCATCATGGTTGCAGGGACACGAGGTGTCAGAGGTGTTGTGTCTTGGGTACTATTTTGGTTATTACCACTCATTTGAAAACTTTGAGTAGTGTGTTCATAGAGAGACTCTGTGATGAGGTGGTTTTCACTACACATGTGGGTAGAGGCCCCCGTTAGTTGTGGTATAGGTACTATTGGTTTGGGGGTGCTTGCCGTTGGAAGCCATGTGGAAGGTGAGGAGCCTTCATGGTATATCATTGAGGATATCTAGTTGGGGGCAGAGGCTCACCGTTATTTTGAGGGTAGACATCGCTATCCCTCTGGTTACTTATTGAGGATAGGCATCTCTGTTCCTCTAGGTTACTATTTCTCGGGCATGCCTTTGGGACATCGGTAATTGAGAAACGTGGTGTCAGGGGGCACATGGTGCCATGTTACATGAAAGAGATTCTAACATTGGCCGAAGCAGTTGACACTCCATGGTGGCTGCTCAGCACTAGTAGAGTTTGTGTTTATTTGTGCATCGTACTATTTACTGCTTTTCTTATAAATGCATGACTTCTTAAACACTTATATTAGGTACGCACCATTGGGTGGTATACAAATGATATTCATCTCACACCCTACATGGGCCCTTCGGGACATGTGCTGACTTCATGGATTTACGTGTATGAAAGAGGCCAGCTTTAGGAGTTGGGCTGTATTAGCTGTTGCATGGAGATGGTATGGAACTTGAGGTCTTTCCTAGCTAGAGTTTTCTATGTTTTTCGTACTTTCCTATATCCACATTATTGTTTGTAGATACAGTTGGTTAGCCATTGGCAACCTTAATAATTATATATTTATGACCTACTTTGGATGGATGTTTTGTTTCTCAGTAGTAGTTACAAGTGATCAGCATGCTGTTGTGTTTATTTCCCTTATTATTGTTTATATTTATTGCTTCCACTATTCATTGATATTGAATGTGCTTCTGCTCTGCGAGTCTGGTTCGAGTCTGCTGAGTCATTTATTCCGCTGTATATTTATTATTATACATAGACTAGTACAATTATTATTATCCTCCGAGAGGGTATAGCCTCCCCACTATACCTATAAGACCCTCACTGCTTGTCGGAAGCCTTTGGCATTCATGGAGGTGTGCCTAAGGTAGTAGCACCAAACCCATTTAGTATTGTTCAGGTGGCTGTTCGAGTCCGGGACGTTACAAAGTGGTATCAGAGGAGTTCTTGATAAGGATTTAGTAGCAGCGTTTTACTGGATACTAATGAGACTGAGGATTCTATTTTATTTTTGCTGGTTTTACTATTTGAGATATGGTATATTGGAGATAGGTTGTTACTGGAACTAGGTTTCTAGCTTGTGCTTGGGTTCCTGCTGCCCCAGGTACGAAGGATGGACCAAGTTTCCATTGGTGGGAATTACTGTTTGTTTTTTCTCAGATTGTAGTTTATATGATTTCCACCTCGGTGGCTCAATTGGCATGTGATGTTATTGATTGTGATATGTGACCCTTGACCCAGTGTGATAAAGGAGAATTGGACCTCGTCCTGGCATGGAAAGGCTTGTTTGCTTGGCTTTTGATAGGCATATTTTTAGGGTATTTCAATTTCATAACTGCACGTATTCTTTGTGAAGTGGTAATTCCATGTGAGAAATATCAAATTTCCATTCTTTGTTTTCTTTGAAATGTGAATAGGTGAAATTCCTGATAGAATTTCTTGTGTTTGGAATGTTTATTCCATGCTTTATATTTTTTGTAGAATAGCATGTGATAGGGTATTAGGGTTTGGATATTGTGTGAGAAGTCATGTACTATTAGATGAGGTGATTTTGATCACTAGGATTGGAAGACTCGGTCATCAGTTTAAGGAAACGTTGGTTGTTGGGACAAGAATGGACCGATGAACTTTTGATACTTGGCTCTGTTGAAGGGTGAGTAAAGAGGCCATGAGGCCGAGATTCCATGGGGCATGGTTGCGGTGGGGGATAGTAAGGGTAGTAGTTTAGCACTTCCTTTTACTGCTTTCCTTATCAGCATTGTATATGTATACATTTTTATGTGCGTGGGATGTATGAACATTTTTGTTATTCAGTAGTTTCCTTTTTGGGAGACTCAAATTGAGCATCAGGCGGGTGATGACACAGTTCCGCAGGTGCAGGATCAAGTTTAGGATCCAGTACAGGAAGAGCAGGAGCTGTAGGTATAGGCTTTGGGACAAGATCAGGTCCATGATCTAGTGCAAGTAGAACATTAGCCGGGTTTGGCAGTGTTTGGACCATGGCTCGACGAGCAGCTCTGAGCTAACCTGGTGCATGTCTTGTAGGGGATCAATAGAGGGGATCATGGTACAGATCCATCCATGGAATATCTGACGCGGGAGTTCCAGTCGCAGCACCCTCCACCTTTCTAGGGTGAGGGTGGTCCGCAGGCAGCTGAGAACTGGATGGAGAGCATGCAGATGATCTTCGAGCAGCTTGAGAAGCCTCCAGGGCGGAGGGTCAAGCTGGCGATATACATGCTGGGAGGACCAGAAAAGCGTTGGTGGGATGTGTAGGTTCAATCTCATAGGCACGAGGGACTAGCATGTAAGGACATTGATGATAGGTTCTTTGAGCACTTTTACCAAGAGAAACTGAGAGTAGAGAGAGATCCGGAGTTCTTGAGTCTTCAACAGAGAGACATGTCTTTCATGGATTATGCAGCTACTTTCACTGAGATGTCTCTATTTTCCCCTGGTATGATAAGTGATGACGCGGATAATATGAGGTGCTTTAAGGATGGCTTACGACACTCCATTCGAATCCAGGTGAATATATTCAGGCTGAGTTCTTTTTCAGAGGCAGTGAATCAGGCGCTCATAGCGGAGGTCAACCAGAGGGATCTACCCCCGGTTGGACAGATGATGACTTTAGGTGATGGTTCAGATAGCAGGAAGCAAGGACAGGATGAGTTTCAGTAGGTTAGTCAGGCAAAGAACTCAGCTAGGAAACCTCATAATAGTTCTTTAGTGGTTTTCTTTCAGTGTGTATATCCAGGGCATGTTCAGACTTAGTGCGATAGGCCTCCAAAGGAGTGTTGGGCATGTGGACAGATCGATCACCTTTAGAGGTTTTGCAGCTAGCCTTCTCAGACAGCTGGCATATAGGGACCTGGACAGATGGTGGCATTGGGAGTTGGTTCAGGTTCGATACCATGTGAGGGTAGCCGAGGTTTAGCTGCACGTGGAGGATGTGATAGAGGCAACATGATCCAGCTGAGGGGTCAGTTGCCGGTGGTTGGATCAGCATCACAGGGAGGTCAGGCATCATGTAGCTGTACTTCAGGCCAGGTGCCTACTGTGGAGCTGTCAGAGGCTGAGCAGGCTGGTGAGATGATGAGAGTTAGAGGTACAACATAGGTGGGGCCATGATTTCTATGTTTCCTTTTTGGCATGACCTATAGAGGCATGTATGTTTTGAGTGCATGTGATGCACATGAACTATGTGGACTGACTAGATTCTAGTTAGTGGGATTAGAACCATATCAAGTGCGTGATATATTTATATATATGTATGAGATGCGTAGAATCAGGGGGATCGAGGATGAAAGTTACTTGAGGTGCCTTGGGCATCAGGGCATCAAGGATGCGGGTTACTTGCAGTGCTACGGGCATAAGGGAATCGAGGATGCATGTTACATGAGGTGCTACACACTTTGTTAATTTTAGATCATCCATGGGATGAAGGACCTCAAGGAGACATACACAGATGCGATGAGTGATAATTTGGGTGTCAGGAATGACACATGAGCACCAATGAGGAGCATGGGTGATGATGCATTATAGAAGGACTATGCATTTGAAAAACAGGTTAGTGAACCTTTGTTTGTTTTGAGTATTTTTGTGTTGAGACTGAGTTAGGTGATTCCTAAGGTGGGGAGCCCCTTGACGAATTTATCCAAAACCTTTGACACTGGGGAAATCCGGGTTACTTTCATTGGGGTGGTATGTTCGGTGAAATCTCTGGGTTTTGTTTGATAGGTATGTGATGAGCTATATTAAGGTGGGGAGATTTTAAGAACATGGGCTTTTAGAAAGGGTCAAAATCTTGACCCAGTTTGAATTTTTGACTTCTCCCTGAGAAAACAAGAGAAATTGGGAAATTTCTAGAAATTTCCAGAGTACACGCCATGTATTATAGAGTACACCTGGTGTATGGGTTGGGTGACCACCGACCTTGTGCTGCCGAGTACATGCCGTGTCATGACCATGTAGGAATTTATTACTACACGGCGTGTGGTTATCGACACGCCAGGTACTCGTGACCGTCTGGAGGCCATTCATGGCATGTAGACCTGTTGGATGGATAGAATCGTTTAACCAAGTACACCCCGTGTCCTCCATCGACACGCTATGTAGTCTAGCCATGTATGAGGGATATCAATGCCATGTGGGTAAGTCGGCGAGGAAAAGAATAAAAACTAAGTACACGCCGTGTACCCCTAGGTACACGTCATGTACGCATGTCAGCAGGTTCTGGAAAGTAAGTAGGCAGAATTTCAGCCGTCATATGAACAATAAAATGATACATTACATGTAGTCCTAAAGTACACGCCGCGTAGTTTCTTTTTTTCTCTCACAAAAACAGGAAATATCCTCGTATTGAGGAAGAATCTCAAACTCTCAACGGTTTGAATGGGAGAGTCATCCGAGACTTTAAATCCCTCCCATTCCTTTATCTGAGACCCAATTAGAACACCAGTTGATCCGTTGGAACCCCCTTGGTAAGGCCTTGATTCCACTTGATCTGTTTTTCTTGATTTCTGTTCTAGAATGAGTTATTGGGGTTTTAGTGGTTTTGATTATTTTGTAGATCTACTATGTTTTAGACATGATTGGAGGCTGTTATTGGAGGAATATCATCGTATGAGTCTCAGGTAGGTGGTGCATACCTCTTTTTGTGTTTTCGTGGTCATTTGGGTGACGCGGCCTTCGACGCGTTTTTAGGTATTTTGAGCAGGACCCATTTTTATCTGTTATTTCATATTAACTTGTTCATTGACCTTTTTTATACCTTTGGGTATGCCCTGTTACCTGTGTTGCTTGAGCGGGGCCGGGTTAGTGGATGTTACTCATCACAATATTTTGGCTGGGGGTGCCAAAATAGTATTAATTGAATTTTATTATTCTAAACTGTTGAGTTCAGTTTATTAACCCTTATATGAATTATTATAGGTTCTCAAGACCTTAGTGCTAGTATGAGACAACACATTTCTAGTTCAATTCAATTGTTTAGATTGTTTTCCTATTATTGTGTTTTCTTAAAATGTGTATATATGTAACTATTGAATTTCATATGCTGGAACCCTTTTGGTTGTGTTGGGCATGGGTTGAATGTTGTTGAGTGATGTTGATCATAGGTTGGGCTTGGCCCGGGTTACATTGGGTGGTTCTGACCATAGGATTGGGCATAATGGGCATCAATTTAAGGTAGGATGACTATCAGGTTGGGCATGGCCCAGGTTACTAGGATGGCAAGGTCATCAGACTTGAGCGACATGGTCAAAGGGACACAAGTAGTCAGAGGTGTTGTGTCTTGGGTACTATTTTGATGATTACCGCTTACCCGAAAACTTTGAGTAGTGTGCTCATAGAGAGACTCCATGATGAGGTGGTTTTGACAACTCGTGTGAGTAGAGGCCCCTTTTAGTTGTGGTTTAGGTACTATTGGTTTTGGGGCACTTACCATAGGAAGCCACATGGAAGGTGAAGAGCCTTTAGGGGATAACATTGAGGCTATCGGGTTGGGGGAAGAGGCTTGCCGTTATTTTGAGGGCAGACATCACTGTCCCTCCGGTTACTTATTAAGGACATGTATCGCTGTTCCTTTGGGTTACTGTTTCTCGTGAGTGCCTTCGGAATGTCGATACTTGAGACACACTGTGTTAGGGAGAACATGGTGCTGGGTTACATGACATAGATTCTAGTGTTGGCCAAAGCAGGTGACACTCCATTATGGCTACTGAACACCAGTGGAGTTTGTGTTAATTTGTACGTCATACTATTTACTGCTTTCCTTATAAATTCATGCAAGCTTAAACACATATATTAGGGATGCACCATTTGGTGGTATCCTACTAAGATTTGTCTCACACCCTGAATGGGCCCTTTGGTATGTGTGCAGACTTTATTGATTTACGTGTAGGAAAGAGGCCAGCTTCAGGAGCTGGGCTGCAATAGCTATTGCATGGAGATGGTATGGACCTTGAGGTCTTTCTTAGCTGGATTTTACTATGTTTTGCATACTTTCCTGTATCAGCATGTTTGTTTATAGCTATAGTTGGTTAGCCATTGGCGAACTTTATATTTAGACATGTATGACCTTCTTTGGATGCATGTTTTGTTGCTCAGTAGTAGTTATAGGAGATCAACATGCTGTTTTGTTTATTTCTACTGCTCTTGTTTATATTTATTGCTTCCGCTGTTTATTGTTATTAAATGGGCTTCCACTCTGTGGGTCTGGTTCATGTCTGCTGAGTCACTTATTCTGATGAATCTTTATTATTATACATGTACCAGTACCATTATTATTATCCTCCAAGAGGGTATGACCACCCCACTATACCTATAATACCCTCGCTTCTAGTCAGCAACCTTTGGCATTCGGGGAGGTGCGCCTAATGTAGTAGCACCTGACCCGTTAAGCACTATTCGGGTGGCTTTTTGGGTCTGGGTCATTACAATAGTTTATGCATGTTTAAAACATTAATTAATTTGTTACTGATTAATTATAAATGAAAACCAATTTCCATAAGGAGGATCTCAAGGAGAAGAAGATCAAGAGGTCAAATCGTATTCTGTTTTCTTTTAATTTCTTTTCTAGTTCTTTTATTTTCTTATCTTCTCCTAACCTAACTATCTGATAGTGACATGATAACTACAATATCTTCTATAAAATATAATGTTATTGTGTTTTTGGAATAATCCATCGTCAATTATCTTCTCCCCTTCTATTTATTCTAAAGATGAAAATATCGTCCATGAGGTTCCAATTTACCATCTTCGTGGATGGCGTGTTTTCATTTTCAAAATTATCCAACAAGGTTATTAATAAAAATATTTTTATGGTTAAAACAAATTATAATATATTTTTTAAAGAATATTTAATTTTTTGGAAAAAGTATATATACTGAATATTAATTAATGAGACAAAACTAGTTTGTGATGATTAAAAAACCACCAAAATAATAAAAATGATTATCATTAACACCTTATCTAATGATTCATACTCACCCCAAATAACCAAATGATTTATATAACCATTTAACCTTCATTAAGTACATTAATAAAATATAATTTCAATTATTGATAAATATTCCCATTTTATATGCGCTTTCGTATATATATACTAGTGAAGCAATCATGAAAACCATGGAATCAAAAATTCCTGAATGTCGAAATTGAATCTTATAACTCAATAAAATTCCATAAATGAACTTAATATATTTATAATAATTTAAATAAATGTTGAAAATGTTTTGAAATAAATTATTATTTATTCTACTTTCATTATCTAGGAAATTATGTGCACGTGTAGAACAAATTTAGACATAAGGCAACGGGTTTCTCATCTCACCTTTATTTCTATGATATATGCACTATTCACCACTATTTCTAGTCTTTGGTGTATATATAATGACATTTTATGTATAATATCATTAATATATTTATCTTTATGTTATTTAATGTTTCATTTGTTATCATTAATTTTACGGGGCATATGGTTTGACTGTTTACAATGTGGCAAGATATTCTCCTCAAATCTCCATTTTTCATTTAGGTTATAATTTCTCTCTATTTACCCCAATGAAATTCTTATTTTTTATATAATTATTATAAATTATGTATATATATTAAAAAATTAGTTATCCATATCATTTCATTTTTATTTTAAGGGTAAATACATTTTTTATAAGTTTCCTTTATCAATTCCTTTTGATAAGCTAGCCCGATGTAAAGGAACTTCCTAATTTCTTACTGATTTCCAGTATCACCCATAATCTATTTTAAGATACCAATATTTTTATAAAATCACACATTTCATCATGAAAAAAATCTCTTTTTAATTTCTTGTTTTATACAAACAATTATGCATTTTTATGTTTTAAATTTTATTTAATATTTTTCTTAAACAACATTAAAAAGGATCATTTATAAATCTTATTAAAAAATCTTTCTTATAAGTTATCACATTATTTGGATATAATTTATGCCTAAAACCTAATTTAATTGTCATTATACTTTCTTTTTGGGGATATTCATGTTTACAATATGATTTTATGACACAGAAAAATGATTTTCCAATGTAGTCTTCTTTCCAATGTAAAATGGAATTTCACTCAAAAATTTATAAATTATTTTATTAGAGTATTTTAATCTATGATCATGATTTAAATATTTAAAAGTGTTATGGGATAGTTTGATTTAAATATATATTTTAAAATTGATTATTTGATAGATGAAGAATTCATTGGACTTAGTAAGTGACGGGATGATCCCGCTATAGCCCCTCAATACATTAGTAGGTCTCGTACGACAAACTAGAATTGGTTTTGGATAAGTATTTATAGTTTTATGTAGAATTAGTGGATGATTACATGATGGTATTTTTATGATTCCCAAAAGAATTCATTCACTCATTATGATATTAGTAATTGATAAATCATGTGATTATTTGACTAATATAATATCCATGGTTATGTTTCTTGTGATTATTTATATGGCATTATTTATTCATCTTTTATTCCTACTATATTATTCTAAAGATTTTGTTTTATTAGAATGTGTTTCAGTTATTCAAATTTCCTTAATATCAATGTTTGGAATACATTGTGCTATATTATTTACCCTTATAGAGAATATGATCTCACCCCTTTCTTATGTTTTATTTTTCCCCATGTTGTAAAGATATATATTTTTAATGAATTTAAAGGATAATATAGGAGTTATAAATGTTTTAAAAGGAGTTTCAATGTTGTTTTTCATTTAAATTTTTAATGTAAAACTTATGAATGTATCTAGTTTTTGAAAATTAATAAACTATTAATTCCTTTGGGATGGAGATTATTGTTCATAATACCAATGTAATTAAGTAAGGCACCTTCTCCGGGATACCGGGGTCAGGGTTTTTACAGTTGGTATTAGATCAAGTTTAGTATAAACCATGAGAAATATATTTAAAAAAAATAATTTAGGGAGAATTAAAATAATATAGGCTTTGAGGATAATCATAGAATATCAGCCTATAATTTTGGTAAGGTAGATATTATGAGGGTATTATTAGAAATACATCCCTATTTGGATAATACATGTGGACATGGTTTTGACATAGATATGCCTTTGGGTAATAACTCTAAAAAGGTGCATCGACCCTGACTCGATGTTACTTGGTAAACAACAACATTCCTTAATATACAATTTGTTTGACACTCCTAGGGGATATTTTTAAGATAATTCAATTTTTTTTATAAACCATCATGAAGGATTTAAAAGTAAATATTTCCCTAAAGAAACCATGATTATGATTATGAGATTATCTATACATAAATTGTTTAATTTAGGTTAAATATTTCACTAGTCTTGGGATTATACATTACGTTTCAAAATGGTATAATCTATTCTAGTGTATTCCACTATTTAGAAATGGAACATAGAAGAATGAAGTGGAATAACATTAATTCACATAATACAAAGAGTAAGAATTATATTTTCTTCAATGGGTTTAGGAATGTTTTTTTAAGGGAAGTAGCCCCCCAAATATTCTCATCATATGGGAAAATATTATCATTTTATAAAACTAAAATGAAATAATTATCCACATCTTATGGATTAAAAGGGAATAAAGATAAGGAAAAAAACATGGGAAACGATAGATAAAGGGAATAAGGTAAAAAAGTATTTTCCCAAATGTGATAATTATGTAAATAAACACCCTGCTACTTTCATAAGAGGAATGAGAGTTTGATACAAGTTTAGAGAGAATGGACACCATTCTTGTGATTTCAAGGGTAAGAAAAAGTTTACTAATTTACAATGCTTCAACTACCAGGATATGAGGCACTACCAAAATCATTATCTCAAGAGTCAATATAATATAAACCAATAGAGGATAATGGATCATGGTAAAGATTATGCTACAACCATAGATGAAGGGTAATAATTAATGTATTTTCATTTTTGGATTCAATAATTATGTTATGAGATTCTGGTTATAAGAATAATGATATATATAAGGATTGTACTATAGTACTTCTTATTTACAGATTTAGAAGAATGTGTGTTTTTATTAAGGTTTTATAGTGTCAAGGTATTCATATATTTGGTATGTGGGATTAAGAGATACATTATTTAGAGAATCTTATGTCAAGTTGATTCGGGAAATTTATTGACCTTCCTTCTAAATTTTTGTTTATTGAATATGTGAAAAAATATTTTTGATGAGACATACGATTAACTACTTGAAAAATTGATCATGTTAAAAATTTAAAATTATTTTATCATTGATGACATGTGCTAACCAAATTGGTTTTAGTAAACTTTTAAAGGATGAAGGAATGACTTATGGATCCTATGGTTTATAAAAGTTCTTCATATGTGAAAAATTAATTTAGAACCTTCATTCCCAAGTGTAAAGGATGAAGTGAAAATATATGAAATAACAAACAAACTATTATATTATTCTAATGAAATGTAAAGTAAAAAAGTATGTTTATCTGAATATTAACAGAATATCAAAACTATATGAAATTGATTTTGGAATAAAAATTTCAACTGTTCACTTTTCTTTCTGAGAAATCAATGGACTTTTAACCAGTCAGAAGATTTAAAGTTTTGTGATGGTTAACTTTATAATGACCTTCTTCTATATCACTCTCTATCAAAACATGATATTTATATTTCTATTCTATTTCCATTTTATTGCGTTTCCATAAATGATTTCCTACCTGAAATCCATGTTTTGTGTTGACATTCACATTTCTCTTTCCCTTTTATTAATAGGATACATTATTAACCCTATTTATTATGTGGGTTTACCAAAAAAGAATTTTAAAGTATCAACCAATGATTATTTAGAATAATTTCACATTGTGAGGGAAACATTTTTGGATGGGGGGTGAATGTAACACCTAGATATTTTACAGTATCTCTCTTTTTAAATTTAAATTTTTTGATAGATTACTACCTTAACAAATGATATAAATATTCCTATTTAGTTATTATAGTTATCTCATATATATTGGGAATGATGATAATGAATTATATTAATAAAATTATGAAAATATAGATTACACTTGTTTAGAAAATTAATTAACTTGTTACTAATTAATTAGAAATTAAAACCAATTTCCCTAAGGAGGATCTCAAGGAAAAGAAGTTCAATATGTAAAAACCTGTTTTGTTTTCTTTTAATTTCTTTTGAATTTATTTTATTTTCTTATCTTCACATTAACTCCCTACACTAATGTGACACGATAACCCAATAGTATTTTATATACTATAATTTTATTTTGTTTAGTGAATAATCTATCATCGATTCTCTTATCCTCTTCATTTTATTCTAAATATGAAGCCATCATCCGTGAGGTGCCAATTTACAGCCTTCATGGATGGCGTGTCATCATTTTTCAATTCTATATTCAATGATATTCATTAAATAATTATTATGGTTAAAAAATTATAATATATTTATTATATCTTATTTAATTTTCTATAACCTGTATATATACTTAATATTAATTAATCAAACAAAACTAGTTTGTAATGATAAAAAACGGCCAAAATAATATAAATTATTATCACTCACATCTTATCTAATGATTATTATTCAACCCAAATAACAAAATGAATTCTATAAAAATTTAATCTTAAAGAAGTTCATTTATAACATATAATTTTAATTCCGGATAACAATTCCCATTTCACATTCTCTTTTGTACATGTATACTGGTGAACCAATATTGAAAATGAAGGAAACAAACACCCCCAAATAATGAAATTGAAACTTATAAATCATAAAAATTACATAAATGAACTTAATAAAATTATAAAAAATCAAATAAATGTTGAATAGGTTATGAAATAAATTATTAATGAATATAATTTCATTATTCAGGATGTTAATTGAAACTATAGATCACTTTCAAACATAAGGTAAGGGTTTTCTCATCTCACCTTTATTTCAAGGAGATTTGCCTTATCCACCAATTTTTCTTGATTTTGGTGTATGTATAATTTCATTTGATGTATAATATCATTAATATATTTATCTTCACATTATTCATTGTTTAATTTGATGATAATTAAATTTTTTAGGCATATGGTTTGACTGTTTTCAAAGTGGTAAAAGATTCTCCCTGAACCTCCAATTTTCTTATGGGTTATGATTTCCACTTATTTATTCTAATGTAATTATTCTTTATTTTTATATACTTATTATAAATTCTATTAGTATGTTCTGAACTCATGTATCTATATAATTTCATCTTACTTTGATGGGGAAATACATTTTTTATAAGTTTCTCTTTTCAAATCCTCTCGATAAGCAAGCCCAATTTATGGGAACTTCCCAATTTCTTATCCATTTTCATATTCCACCCATAATATGACTTAGGATAATAATATTTTAATATAATCACAAATTTTATAAAAAAAACTATCTTTTTTCATTTTTGGTTTTATATAAAAAATTATTCATTTTTCCGTTTTAAATACTCTTTAATATTTTCCTTAAACCTCATTAAAGAGGATCAATTCTAAAGCTTTATAAAAACTATTTTTTACAAGTTTTTACTTTAGTTGGACATAATTTATTCCTCATAAATAATTTCATTTTACTTATATTTTATTTTTTTGGATATTCTTGTTTACAGTATGATTTTATGAAAAATACAACTGATTTTCCAATAGAACTCTTTCCAAATTAAAAGGGTATTTGACTCTAGGATTTATAAATTATTTTATTAAACTATTTTAATCTTTGGTAATTCTTAAAATATTTAAATGTGGTATCATGAATTTTTACTTAAATATATCTTTTAAAATTGATTATTTGACACATGAGGAACGTATGAGACATAATACGTAATAGGTGGGGACTACTATATCCCCTAGATGCATGGTGGGTCTCATAAGGAAAACTAGAATTAGTTTTGACCAATTCATTATCCATTTATGTAGAATTATTGGCCATGCTCTTGATGGTATGTTTATTATGTACATCATTATTCATTCCCACATTATGATATTATTAGATGATAAATCATGTGATTGTTCAACTGGTAGAATATCCATGGTTAGGTTTAATGTGATTATTTATATGACATTATTTATAATAATTTTTTCCTACTATATTATGACCAAGATTATGTTTTATTTTCATGTGTTTTAGTTATTCACCTTTCTTTAATGTTTATGTAGCTTTTGCAATATTGTTTACCCTTACCAAGCATCAGATCTCACTTATTTCTTACGTTTCCCCCCAAATATGTGAATATGAATATTATGAATGACTTGCTGGGATAGTAATGGAGTTATGAATGTTTTAAATAGAGTTTCTTGGTTATTCTTCCTTTCTTGTTGAAATTTAAAACTCATGATTATTTTTGGTTTTCTAAAAATACCAAACTATTTAGTTCCTTGGGATGCAAACACTTGTTCATTATACCAATATAATTGAGTAAGGAACCAGATCTAGGATATAGTGGTTGGGGCCATTATAAAAATAGTATATCCTAGTCAAATGATCATAAAATATCTAGAAAAATTATAAGGATGGTATCATTAAAAAATATTCCAAATGTATTACATGGTAAAATAAGGGTTGTTGTCATTGATGATTAGAAATACCATAAAAATGACATTATAAAAATTCTTGAGGATTATTTTGAAAAAAACCTTTTAAAAATAAATGTTCAAAAAATATTTTATAAATATTTTTATTTGAAAATATAATTATATCCTTGTAAATATATTCCTTAAAACATTGATTTGTCAGGATGGTGGGAAATTATATATGTTCCATATAAGTTAAAAAAGCGACCTTTTATATTTTTGTTAAAATAAGAATTATCCTTATTTGAAAAATAAATTATATATTCCAGTAACTTTTTTAAAAAGTTAAAAATGGGTAATTTTTTAATAAATCAATTTGAGAATGATAAATTTTTTTTTAGAAAACATGGATTTAGATGAAAAATGATTTCCAATCGAAGGGAGAAATAACGCTGGATTTTATTAAAAGCATTTTATCAATAATTTTATGTACCAAAGAGAGGTAAAATAGTACTATTACTTGAAAATGTTCATGAATAATTAGAGGATAAGAATATATATTGGGTTTAATAAATATAAAATAATTCCCCCAAGGGAGACTTAAACATAATCAATCCTAAATAATGATGATATTGTGAAATTGACCCTTGGCATTTGGGTAATGCTTGAATCATAATCCCCATGAACCTAATAAATTCAAATGAAACTTAAAATACAAGGAATATAAATAGATTTATGATATAACATATCAAAAGAGGCATTATATACACCACACAAAGTTATATGTGGTGAATATTACATATACCTCATGAAAGTAAAAGTGAGATGAGAAACCCTTACAATGATCATAATATTGAAGTTAGGATTAATCGATGAATTGATTACTTGTTCCAAATGTAAATACACATAAAAAAGTAAAAATAATATTTAATATATTAAAAAATCATTAAACACATAATCTTAGAATATGAAAGGCCCAGAAAATAAATCGAGTCATGAAATTCCATACCACTTGGTAACTTACAAGTAAAATCCCCTTGGATGAAATAATTCAAATTGAAACAAAAATTTCCCCGAATTATGAAGGATTCATGATATTATTTGTAAAAGTGAATTTATATACAACATATAAAAGATGTTAGGTGCATAAATATAAAGACCTGCCTCAATTGAGGGAAGTTGAGATGAAGACCCTTATGTTAGGTATGAATTGATTCATACATGTTTAAACTACCAATATAATTAATATAGGTTTGTTATAAAACCATTAAAGAAACAAAATATTATAATTTACACCATATAATATTTAATAATAATCTTTTATCATCCATTTATTAACAATTCTTTGTTAAAATCGCTGGGAATGTATTGTCACAATAATACCCTATAATCGATGATGATTTTGATGATCACAAATATCCTTGTTTGTTTTTAATGAAGTTCTTATGAGTAAGTTTTTTAGGAATTTTTTTATACCAATGGAAATATAACATTATGATATTTACTCTAGAAACACTATTTCCATCCCTACATTACACTGTAGTGAACAATGCACATATAGATCGTCATCATTATGCTATGATAAGAAGATCGTGTACAGATCAACATCCCTATGTTACATCCCTATGTTACGCAGATAAATGTATGGAAGATGAATGCTATGTGAAATCCCCACGTTATGCTGATGAACATATGGAAGATGAATGCTATGTGACATCCCTACGTTATGCAGATGAACGTATGGAAGATTAATGCTACGTGACATCCCAACCTTATGCAGATAATCATATGGAAGATGAATGCTACGTGACATCCTTTTGTTACACAGATAAACATATGAAAGATGAATGGTACGTGACATCCCTATGCTACACAACTTAACCCTATGCTCTGTTCTCAACGGTAGTGATTTGAAGCCACATTTCTTATTCAAATCAGCTTGAATGATTTAATCAGAGTTAATGACTGATTCAAAGAACATTATGATCTATTTCAAAGAACTATTTTTCTTGGAGAAATACTTCGATTCTTAAGGGATGTTTTTTTAAGATTTGAATTCCCCTGATTAATTAGTCAAGAATTTCAGATCTGGAAATATAAACGGAAATCACTTGCTCTATTTATTCTTTATAGAAGTAAGAAAAAAAATATGAATGTATGTATATGTGAATAGTTGTTTTTAATAATAATATTTTAAAAGTGATGCTGTTATAGTTGATTGGATCTTGATCATCAGCAAAAGTGGAGAAGTTTTCAATGTAATGATGATTCTCAACCACTTTTTGTTACAATTTTATTGAAGATCATTTTTAAACAAGGATATCATCAAACTATTCTTTCTCGGAGAAATTCCTTTATGAAGAAGAAGATCCATCAATTTTTAGTTGCTCACTATTGTAACTGTGAAGATCAATTTTACTATTTTACAAATCAATTCTTATTGATTGGATTTTCGACTACTCGTAATTAGTTATGGTAGAGTATCAGCTTCTCGGTCTAAGATGTGGATAGTGGATCCTTGTTATAGAACCAGAAGAATTTTTCTTCTAGTATTATTTGTAAAGGTGTCAACTTCCTACACTAAATTTTGAATTGATGGTCCTGGGATAAGAGGACCTGTTCTAGTGAAATCACTATGTTCATAGAGAGAGAGAGTAATTGGTGGAGTGGGATATGGGATCTTTATACCCCGAACCACTATAAAAATATGTGTTCTTTACTTCTATATACTCGTTTCAATTCTTCATATAGAATAAAAATACTGTGATTCTACGTAATTTCCAGTGGGATTCATAAAAGCATAATTGTTGAAGGTAATTTAAAAAAACAAATTTCAAACCCCTCTTGTGTTACTTTGTACATTCTGACCTAACAATTGGAATAAAGGGAGGCCTTTTTTTTATAAAGCTATAGCACGATAAAAAGTATAAGATATATACCAAGAATATGGAAATGAGTGATCCTAGAGAAGGAATGTAAATGGTGTGTGATCCATATTTTATTGGTTAAAACTATGGTTGCTGGAAATCAAGGATGATTATATATCTAAAGAATCTTGGATATAATGTCTATTTAAAAAATTTTATCCCCTTACCAGATTCCTAAGAAACCAGAGACTTGGGATGAAACTTTTAAAGAAGGTTATGAGATGAATTCAAAATCAATAAATGCTATTGTTTATGGTCTTGGACCAGATGAATTTAGCCATATATTGCAATGCCCAATAGCCTATGAAATTAGGAAAATGATTATAGTATCCTATGAAGGTACTAACAATGTTAGAAAAATGAGATATGGAACAACGAAATTAAAATTCGATAATTTCAGAATGTATAATGGAGAAAGAATTACACAGATGAATAAAAGGCTGACCGAAATTGTTAATAATTTTACATCCTTGAGTGAGCCTATCAGTCAACTTGATCAAGCCTTGAAGGTACTAAGAGTACTACCATCAAGATGGAATGGAATATTAGCTGCAATTAGAAAATCATCTCTTATCAAAAACATGAAAATGAAATAATTAATTGGGTCTCTAATGATTTATGAAGAAGAAATGAAATAAGAATATGAAGATCATAAACTTATTGTGAAAATAGAAAACAATTCATTGAAAGTGACATCGTAGAACAAAAGTAGAAAGTCAAAACAAGAAAAAATGATGGAAAGTTCAGACTCCTCAGATTTTGAAATTGAACTAGCATAATTAGCCATAAATTTTTTCAAGTTCTACAAAAAGAAAATAGGATTCAGAAAACCTTACTAGAAGGATGAGAGAAAATCAAGAGAAGTTCGATGGTATGAATGAAAAATATTTATACCCATTAGACTTGATTGTCCTCAATTGAAATAAGAATGAAAAAGACCAGAAAATAAATATCATAAAAATAACTATAGAATCTAAAATCCATTATGTGCTTTATGTAAAAAGAAGAAGAAAAGGTAAAATCCTATTAGTACACTAATTTTAATTCTGGTAGTTTTTTAAATGAAAATTTAGCTACCTATTTCTCAATGATAGAGTAAAAATATGATTTCTTACTAAATAATCTCAAATCATTAAAGAATATTCATAAAATAGTATTAGGAGAAAGAGACACTTTACTCAAAAAATATCAGGAGCTGAATGAAAAATTCAATTCATCTACTACAACCAATGTTGATCATGAAATATGGATCAAAGCTTTATAAGATTATGTAAAAACCTACAAAAGTACTGCAATCTTTTTTACTAAAGTAGAAAATATTTTTAATGAAATTATTAGTAAGAATCTAATAAAAAAGAAAAATATGGTATTGGAAGTAAGGGTTAAAAATCCAAGCTTTATAAGAATTATTTTGTTCCTAAAAGTATAACTTGTAATTATTGTGGAACAAAAGGTCATATATCAAAAAACTTTCACTTAAGAAATCCTTAGATAAGTAGAATTAAAAGGGATTTTATTTCAAATGATTATATGTAATAAATGATATGAGTTATTGAAATACTAAGTAGATCTAGGTTCCTCAAACTCTGCTAGCTAACACTACTGGATCCGAGATGATATGGGTACCAAAACAAACTATTATCAAATTGACTTTATAGGAAACATGTCATAGTATAAGAAAAACGTTATGCTACATGAATACGGGGTGCTCATGGAACATGAGTTGAAACTCAAAAAACATTAGTACACTAACTCAAATAGATGGAGGTCTAGTTATCTTTGGTAATAAGGACTAAGGAATGATAATTGGACTTGGAACTGTTGGTGATCCAAAATATTTCTCAATCAACAAGGTTCTATATATACAAGGGGTAAAGAAAAACCTGATAAGTATTTATCAACTTTGTGATGGTGGATATTATGTTTATTTCTCCAACAATTCTTGTTCTATATTTAAACATTAGATGATTAAATTTAAATCACCAAGAACTAATATTGTTTTTACTTTGGATTTAAATTCCTTATGTCAACAGAAAGTGAACTGTTTAACTGCTAAGGTAAATGAGTCATGGAATTGGAATAGAAGACTTGGTCATTGTAATATATATTATTTACATAAATTATCTAAGAAGAAATTAATTTATGGTTTTCCTAGTCATAAATCTGATAGTGATAGATTCTATGATGCATGTCAAATTAGAAAACAACACAAGTCTTCCTTCAAATCAATTAACAAAATTGCTACATCTTAACCTTTAGAACTAATTCATATGGATTTTTTTGGACCATACAGAATAACTAGTTTGGCTGGTAAATTATATTTATATGTTTTAGTTGATGATTATTCAATATTTACATGGGTTTATTTTATAAATCTCAAAAGTGAAGTGTTCACTGTTTATGCAAGTTTTTTCAAAATTATTCAAAATTATTCAAAATGAGAAGTGTCTTAAAATAATTTCATTAAGAAGTGATCATGGTGGAGAATTTTTTAATCAGGAATTCAATTCCTTTTTCTCAAATCTAGGTATTAAAAACACTTACTCTATACCATAAACACCTTAATAAAATGGGTTTTTTGAAAGAATAAATAGAACTATTCAAGAAATTTCTAGGACTATGCTAAATGAATACAGTCTTCCTACCTACTCATGGGAAGAATCTGTAAATACAGACTACTATATAATGAATAGAGTATTAATTAGACCAATTTTCAAAAAGACACCCTATGAACTTTGGAATAATAGAATTATTAAAGTAATGTACATTAATGTTTTTGGATGCAATGTGTATATCCTGAACACCAAGGATAATCTTGGTATGTTTGATCCAAAATCTGAAGAAGGAATATTTTTATTATATTCTATTACCTCTAAACTGTATAGAGTATTCAATTAAATGTCAAGGATTGTTGAAGAGTTAGTTCATGTGATGTTTGATGAAAGTGACCCTTTCAATAAAGAGAAAGATCAAACTGATGAAATTAATCACCCTAATGATAACATGAGATTAGAAAACTTGAAAAATTATTTTGAAAATAAAAAAACTAAATCCAGTTCCTAAAAACATGAAACTATTAAACCAATTAATGTTTTACCTAGATAGAGTAGAACTCAAAATAATCATCCCTTAGAAACTGCAATAGGAGGCCAAGACATAGGAATAAGAACTAGAAAAAGTGTAGGAAACATAGCAGAATTCTCTGCCTTCCTATCTCAATTAGAACCTAAGTCTATAGAATAAGCCTTAGAATATGAAAGTTGGACTTTAGCAATGCAGGAAGAGCTAAAAAAGTTCAAGAGGAATGAAGTTAGGAAGTTAGTTGAAAGACCTTTGAATTATCTAGTTATGGGAACAAAATGGGTCTTTAGAAACAAATTGTATGGCCAAGGAATAATAAATAGAATCAAAGATATATTAGTAA
Organism: Viscum album; assembly: GCA_963277665.1. Classification (NCBI taxonomy): domain Eukaryota; kingdom Viridiplantae; phylum Streptophyta; class Magnoliopsida; order Santalales; family Viscaceae; genus Viscum; species Viscum album. The sequence continues at coordinate 990,490,424 of OY728152.1, read as the reverse complement.
CTAAAGGATAAAATCAGGAGTAAGGTATAGATTATGATGAAACCTTTGCTCCTGTAGGTAGATTAGAATCCATTATAATTATTTTATCCTATGCATCTCATATGAATTTTAAATTTTATCAGATGGATTTAAAATATTCCTTTTTTAAATGGTTATTTAATGGAGGAAGTCTATGTTGAACAACCTCATGGTTTTGAAAATTATCAAAATCCATATTCTTTTTTTAAACTCACTAAAGCTCTCTATGACCTCAAACAAGCAACTAGAGCTTGGTATAAAAGATTATGTTCTTTTCTTTTGAAAAATGATTTTATTGTTAGTCTGGCAGACCCAATACTTTTTAAGAAAATATTTTTGTAACATCTCAGATCCGGGTAACACACAATGGGTGCCCTGAACCCGGTTGGTCACATGACCTCAAGCACATTTTCCCAAATTCCACAGGCTACCGACTAGCATCGAGGGCCTTGGAATGATAGTGGGGAAACTATGCCCTCATTTGTCAATGTGTAGCGCAACAGAAAAATATAAACATACAAATGTGGAAGAAGTATACAATATAGAATGGAAATAGAAAATGGAACTGAAGTAAAATATAACCAACAGTCATATATATGATGATGAAACATGTCTCTAATTCAAAGAAAGCATCAAAAATAGGATACACTACAATAAAATAGAATACAACAAAAGGTACAATGTATAACAAAACAAAACCAAAGCAGTGAAATAGGAACGAAGTATAATCGCAAGCCTAAGCTCAATACCATGATCTCCTACTCCTATAAAACAATCATGTACCTGTGTAGGGGCTCTTACCCTTATCGACACCTGCAACAATATAATCTATTTGGTCCCAAGACATGACCCAAACAGGGTGTGAGAAATAAATCTCAGTAGACAACCAGCAAAGGCCCGTGCCCAACTGTCAGTGAAAATGTTCAAGATAATAATTACACCAAGACTATGCTTTAACTTGGTAGGTACAACTTAATAAATCACCACAATGAATTTTCAATGTAAACATTGTCGTCAGACATGGAATTCCTTACCCTTAGGAAAGAAAAAACAAAACCCTCAGGTGTCTACCCTCAGGGATAATGAATATTTCCATTATATATTCGAGATATCACCCTCAAGCATGGAAGCTACTGCCCATAGGCATAGTAAAGTTGCCCTCAGGTTAAACGAAACACTTCCCTCGGGCTAAAAAAACACTGCCCTGAGGCCAAACAAAACACTTCACTCAGGCTAAACAAAACACTACCCTCAGGCTGAAAAAAAATTTCCCTCAGGAATTCCATATGAAAAGAAAGTATCTGGTCCAAGCCCAATGCATAAGTAAGAAATTTATATATGTTTCCTCTCAAGAAAATCCAAAACATGCTACAATCATGACATACCCACGGGTATCCTTTCCAAATGGCGAAATAAGGGGAATACACCCTCAGGGTGGCCCTAGATCAAAGTAACGATCTCAAACAGCAGTTTAAACTTATTCATTAGATTACCTATGGAATTATAGGTATCTAAATAGTCATAGTCTCTGAAATATGACACCCAGAGCATGGGAGTGTGGAACAACGATACACAAAATCAACTCGATAGTTGGAATTAAACACACGACCACCTACCTCGATCTCATCTGATCGATATACGTGAAAGGAGCCTCTAGAAATGACCAAGAATGATTTAGATATGAGATGAAAGATTACCCATTGAAACCTAAATAACTTCCCTTAGGGAAAGAATTGGAAGGAAAGACTCAAGGAGAGGGAAGACCTTACCCGCGCGGTTTAAACGAGATCGACGGTGGAAGAATCAGAGTCTCAGTGAGTGATTGGGAGCTCCTACAAGTCCCGAAATCCTCTCTCATAGCTCCTGGTGAGTTCCCTACCTCCTTTGCCGAATGAGGAGGCTAATACATATTTTTAATGAAAAAACATGACTACACGGCATGTATTATTCTTTTTAACTGTGTTTCTGGCGGCTACTTTCCACCGCCTCAATGTTCATCTGCCAACTTGATTACATGATGTGTATTACTTAGTACATGGCGTGTACTATTGTTCCTCTGGTGGCTACTTCCATTGCCTTACTGTGGACCTACCGACTGATTACACGACATGTATTACTAAGTACACGACATGTAGTTAGTTTTTACACCCTTAATAATCAACAATCATAGATTCCCTGTATTCTCATCCCACATGGCCAAAGTATACGTCATGTACCCATAAATTTGATATTTTCCCACATTTCCCTTGTTTTCTCAAAAACACTTATGGAAAAAGGAAAAGAAGAAACCCATACCTCATGAATAAGAACATGATTTATACAAACTTCCCCCCTTAATGAAATTCATCCCCGAATTTCCTTTTTAAGGATGGTGAAGATAAAGCTGAGAACAACTCTGTCCACTGAGCATGTACATTAGTCTCCCACTCCCAGGTATCGTCTTACACTCGGCCATGCTACAATAGCACCCATACGAGAGGAACTGACCAGCCTCAGAGAACCTTCACGCTCCTATCAATAATACGAATCAGATGCTCCTCAAAGGATGCATCAACATGAATTTCACCTCATTGGGATGAAAAATGTGAGATGATTCTAAGGTATAACAACATAGCTAAGATACGTGGAAGACATCATGTATATCCCAGTACCTCTATGGTAAGTGCAACCAATAGGCTTCCTGCCTGACTCTCTCCATAATCTCAAATGGACCTACATACCTCGGTAAAAGATTACCCTATATCCTGATATGCCTGTGTCCCAACCGCGGTGAAACATGCAAGAAAACCTGATCCCCATCCACAAACTCCAAGGGTCGCTGATCAACATAATATTTTTGATGAGACTGTGTAGTATCCATCCACTTTTGAATCAACTGGAGATGCTCTGAAGTTTCCTGCATGGGACGTGGTCCTAGTAAAGCTGCCTCACCTACCTCCAACCAGCAAAAGGGTGATCGACATGGCCTACCATATAAAGCCTCATAAGGTTCCATCTAAATAGTTTCCTTAAAAATAATATTGTAGGAAAACTCTACTAGGGGTATGTACTTCTCCCAAGAGCCCCCATAGTCAAGGAAACATGAAAACAACATGTCCTCTTGCACCAATATTGTACGCATTGACTGGCCATCAGTCTGAGGGTGGTAAGCTGTCCTCAGAAGGACTTATTTACACATTTCCCTACGAAAACACTGCCAGAAACAAGATGTAAAACGAGCATCCCTATCTGAAGCAATAGAACGCAGGACCCCATAAAGACATACTACCTCTTGAATATACAACTTCCCGAGCTTGTCAACACCAATGGTCTCCTTGATCGGAGAAAAGTGAGATACCTTCATAAGTCTTTCCACAACAACCCATACGATATCATTGCCTTGAGATGACCTTGAAAACCCGACCACAAAGTCCATCATGACATCATCCCATTTCCACTCTGGAATGGGAAACTGTTGTAATAGTCTGACTGGCCTCTGATGCTCCGTCTTCACTTGTAGAAAAGTGGAACATCTCGTAACAATACCAGTTACCTCTATTTTCATACCAGGCCACCAATACCAACGTCTCAAGTCACAATACATTTTGGTAACTCCAGGATGCACTGCCCCAGATGAATAAAGAAACTCCGGCATCAAATCTTCACGTATATCCCCTGGAACCCACAATCGTCCATGGATAGGAAGTACCTCATCACCGCCTATCGTCCAACCAGGAGGAGTGTCTTCACTTTCCACCAACTCCTATAGAACTAGGCCTTTTGAATCCGATAGCTCTCTCATCCTCAGTCTATCCAGGAGGGTAGAAGTCATAGATAAGGATGAAAGATAGGCTCTCCCATGACTATCGTGCACCTCCAAATGCATCTTAGAGAACAAGTCTATAAGCTGCCAATCACCACTGGCTTCTTGCATGCCGGTATTTGAGTCCTCCTAATCAGTGCATCAGCTACTGTGTTACACTTAACATGTGTATAGGAAAGCTCAAAGTCGAAGTACTAAAGGTATTCAACCCTCCTTCGCTGTCACAAATTCAAGTCACACTGGGTAAAGATGTATTTAAGACTTTTTTGGTTCGTAAAAACCACAAAATGTTCTCCAAAGAGATAATGTCTCCAACAACAAAACGCTTGAACAACTGCAGCCAACTCGAGATCATGCGTCGAGTAATTACTCTCATGTGGCCTCAACTACCGAGACCCGTATGCAACTATCCGATCACCCTAATTCAACACTTCTCCCAGCCCAATATCTGATGCATCATAGTAAACTATATAGCTCTTCCCTTGACCTTCAAGTATTAGGACTGGTGCCGATGTCAACCTTCCCTTAAGCTCATGAAAGGATGCCTCGCAAGCATCTAACCGAAAAAACTTTATACCCTTCTTAGTAAAACCCGTCAATGGCACTGCTAAGCTGTAGAAGTCCTGTATAAACTTTCTGTAGTAACCTGCCAACCCCAAGAAACTCCATATTTAAATCAGTTTCCTAGGATTCTCCTAATAAACTATGACTCTCACTTTCTCTAGGTCTACCGCAACTCCTTCCTCTAAGATAATATGACCCAGGAAGTGAATCTGGTCCATCCAAAAGTTTCACTTTGAGATCTTATCATATAACTGATGCTCACTCAGTGTACTCAGAACAATCTCAAGAAGGGTGGCATGGTCGTGTCGAGTGTGAGAGTACACAAAGATATCATCCACAAAGACTACCACAAAAGAATCTAGATATGGGTGGAACACACGATTCATCATAGCGATGAAATCTACTGGCACGTTTGTGAGTCCGAACGGCTTGACCAAGTACTTGTATTGACCATATCTACTCCTAAATTCTATAAGAAGTATGTACAATGGTATAATGCACAACTTATGATATAAAAATCTCAATTAAATCCTTGAGAACACTCGTGCTCCTCGAAGTTGATCAAAAAGATTATAAATCCTTAGTAAGGGATATTGGTTTTTGACCGTTAACTCATTCATCTTCTGATAATACACACAGAGCCTGAGGGTACCATCCTCCTTCTTAGCGAAAACGACAGGTGAACCCCAAGAATAAGTATTGGGTTAGATAAAACCCTTCTCCTGAAACTCCTCCAACTACTTCATAAGCTCCTCAAATTCTAGTGTAGCCATTATATAAGGAGGAATTGACACTGGTGCCGCTCCTGGAACAAGCTTAATAGAAAAATCCACCTCTCACTGCGGAGGTAGACATGCAAATTCATCTGGGAAGACATCCCTGAAATGATTAACCACTGGAAGGAAACTCTTCTGAAAATTTTCATGATCATCTAGATATAAACTCTCAATCTGGGCTATCACTCCACCTTACCCAGGATGCTCGGGTCCATCTCAGATCTCCTGGACATCCCATTCATGTTTTTATAGAAACTCTCTACCCTCTGGTGACGTGAAACTCACCCTGCAAGTATATCAATCCACAAAGTCTCGAAATGGTACCAACAAGTCCATCCTGAGAATGACATCATAGACTATCATCTCTAAGACATAGAGGTCCCATAGAAAGTGACACCCACCAACCACTAGGGGGAACTCCTTGCACTGATGTACACCTAATGTTCTAGTTCCCATTAGAGAATCTAGCGTCATGATATCAAAAGAAGAATAATCACAGAGCTCAAAGATCTCCACAATGGGAATAGATAAAAATATATGCGTAACAATAGTATCAAAAAGTACAGAAGATAAAACAGAAGCAACTAGAATAAAACCTCTAATAGTGGAAGGTATGGGATCCTACTCCTGTTGGGTCTGTTGCACTGTTTATGCCTTCCCTGTGCCAAAAACCTATAACACAACCTGGATACCCTGAGCTGACCCGCCCTGCTGTCTCTGAGATCCTGGTGTCTGGATACCACGGCCATGACCACCACCTCGGCCTGAACCTCCTGACGTATTCCAATTCCATGACTCGTAAGAAGCTGGTGGCCCTGCTCCTGCATATGGAGTCTGCACAGAACCCCTCTCACTAGTCACTGGTGGAAACACCCTACAAAAACACTGAAGATGGCCCATCATGCCACAAGATCAGCACTCCACTGGGTCATGGGGACACTGAGGTCTCTTGTGCCCCAATTTTTCACACTGGTAGCACATTACCGGGCCACTTGAAGAAAGTTTCTGGCTAGTACTACCACCATGAGAGAAACCCATCTGCCTCTTCCTCTTGCTGGTAGAAATAGTACCAGAGACTAGTGCCGAACCACCCTGGTCCGCACAACTAGCTTCCAACAGGTTCTGCTCAGTAATCAACACCTAGTTCACAATAACATGCACTGTTGGAAACTTGAAAATATTCACTAGAACATGGATGTCATATCAAAGACCATCCTTGAATCATCTATCCCTCAATGTCTCATCACCCACTAGAACATGTGAAAAATGCTGTAGCTCAGTAAAGCAGGTAGAATAGTCCATCCATGACATGGTGCCCTACTACAGACTCATGAACTCTCGAGCTCAATCTTTCATTAGCGTCTCTGAAACGAAAAGGTCATAGAAGACTAACTGAAAATATTCCCACACCATGTCTTGGTGATGCTCATTCTGGGTGGTAACATCCCACCATCTCTTGGGCGAATCACACAACATGTAAGTAGCAAGCTTGACCATCCTCCCAGGAGGCATCTCCTGATTCTCGAAGATCGTCTACATAGAATCCATCCATGACTCCCCAGCCTTTGGTCCACTAACCCCTAAAAACATAGGCAGATGCTACTGCAGGAATATACATGTCAGCTCTGCCATAGATGTGGAAACCGACGGTGCTCCTTGGATGGTCTGAATGAACCACATGAAGCCTTCACGAAATTGCACATCCATGTCTGCATCCATTATAATGGCTTGCACTACATCTGGAACTACTGGAGGATCCATCAGTATCCCATGGCCTACTATCTATGGAGTATAATCGTCGCCGCTATCTTGGAGAACAACTCATGGTCATCTTGGTGGCACGACTCTACAAGGTCAAACACACACCTTAGATTAAGATCATCAAGGAATAAGAACTAGAAATGTAAGAAGGGAATATGAGAAAGAAAACATTCAAGTTTTACAAAACAAGACTACACGACATGTTCCCTTATGTATTTCACATGGGCATGTACTTCTGCTAGAACTGGTCATGTAACACCCCAAACACACGACATGTTGTCCTTACACATGTCGTGTACTTGAATTTTCTTCCCCTTCCTGGGTCCTTCTACATGGCTAAGCCACATAATTCTCATTAGAATGAGGCTACACGACGTGTTTGTTCCAGACATGACATGTACTAAATGAGCTTTGGTGACCCGTTTTTTTCGTGACATGGACAGATACATGGCTCACACTACACGGTGTGTTCCAGAAGGACACAACGTGTACTTGAAAATATAACACCGACCCATGTTGTCAGCTACACAACCGAATCCCAATATTATACTACACAATGTGTTTAGCATTGAAACAGAGTGTATAAGATAATATTTCTCCATCCGTGTTGTTAGTCACACAGGCAGACATAGGGTCATGACGACACTTCATGTAAACCTGGTACATGTCATGTTCCCACAAGAGTTTCCCTATCCCATGTTTCTGCACTAGGTACATGGCGTGTTCCCGGTAAAATATGGAAGACCCGTGTTCCCTCCCACATGGTGGGTTACATGGAATTATACTATATGGTGTGTACATATTTTTACATGACGTGTACTTAGAAATTTTTTATTTCTTCCCAAACAGAAGAGTACACAATGTGTGTTCAAAACTACATGGCGTGTATTCTGGGTTTTTCCGGATAGTAAGACACATAAATTACTCTGGATTCCCTTTTATTTCTTTAATTTCAAGCATCAATATGACAAATTACAATCCATGGGTGCCCATACTCCCTGCGAACAAAAGTTTAGCACCTGAAATTTCACATTATAGTACAAATCACAACAAATGGCGGGGTCATGATCTTCCAAATTCTTGTCCAAGAGAGCCCATACTTCTTAGGAATAAAATTTTAGCATCCATAAACCCAACCATAACATGTACCAATACCCTATCAATATTAGGAATATCTATCAAGGTACCTATCACAACAACATGAATTTTCTAGCACAACATCTATCACAACAACATGCAATTTCTAATGCACCTACATGGAATGGAAACTATGAAAGACATGTGATTCTAACATGTTCCTAAATGATGCATGGGATGTAATGCCCTAATATCATCGGGTTGCAACTAAATAGAACCCAAGTATACAAATATAAACATCACACCACAAGTGCGTCACCCAATGGTGAAAATCAAATCAATTGTAATAATCATAAACAAAAAATCATAATTTAATTCGAGGTAATCTGGCCTTTACCTATACACGGGGTAGCTACTCTCGGGCACCGTTTATTAGAGAATCCCTTAATAACATATCTCTTTCTATTGTCACCAAATAATAAAATAACTTAGAGAAAAGAGAAGCCTCTAATACCACTTTTTAGCATCCTAGATCCGGGTTCGGGGCACCCGTTTTGTGGAACCCGGATCATGGATGTTACAATTTTGTTCTAATATTTTATTAAATCAAATATATGTTGATTATTTAATTTTTGGTTCAACTAATTAAAATCTTTTTAATGATTTCTCAAATCTAATGCAAAAAGAATTTGAAAAGGGTATGATGGGATAATTGAATTTCTTTTTAGGAAATCAAATTTATCAAAAGGATTTTGGAAATGTTTTAAATTAAATTAAATAAATTATTGATTTAATAAAAAAATATGGACATGAAAACCATAATACTTATAAAAGTCTTATGTGTACTAATGTAAAACTTGATTTGGATGAAGCTGGGAAACCAGTGTACAACAAGTTATATAGATGTATGATTGGTAGTTTATTGTATCTTACTACTAGCAGGCCAGACATTACGTATTCAGAATGTCTTTGTGCTAGATTTCTATAAAATTCTAAAGAATACCATATTATTAATGTTAAAAGAATTTTCAGATACCTAAAAGGTACTATTTCTCAATGTCTTCTTTACCCCAAAACATGTAATTTTAATTTAATTTCAAATTCAGATGATGATTTTGGTGACTATAGATTAGATAGAAAAATCACATTAGGAACCTTTAACTTTTAAGGAAATCTTTAGTTTCTTGGTCATGTAAGAAACAACACTCAGTTGCTCTATCAATAGCCAAGGCAGAATATGTATCAGTAGGAAGTTGCTGTGCACATGTGTTTTGGATGAAAAACAATCTATTCGACTTTGGACTAAGGTTTAATAGTAAAACTGTTTTATTTGATAATATTAGTGCTATAAATATTTCAAAGAATCTTATAAGTAACTCAAGGACTAAGAACATTTGTATATGGCATCATTTTCTAAGTGATCATGTCCTCAAAAAGGATATATATTTGGAATTTGTTAATACCGACTATCAATTAGATGATATTTTCACTAAACCACTTTCTAGTACAAGTTTTGATGTTATTAAGGGGGAGTTTAGATTATTTAATTTTAAGTAAATATTTACTTTCAGTTACTCTGTTTTTAAGTGATTGTTTAGTTTTTTCTTTAATAGACTTTAAAATTGTCAAGATATTTATTTTTTTTTAATTTATTTTGGAATATGCACCGTTAATTTTATTTTTCAAAAAGGTAATTAAATAAAAATTACTTGAAAGCAATGAGTATCATCTCAATCGACATGAGAAAACGGTTTGCATTCTCCCACCCTCATTATTCTCTCTCACACATATTTTCAGTTAATCGAGAACACCCTCTCTTTAAATCCTCTCAAAAATACTTCAAACCTGAAATCTGTGAACTTTCAAAGCAGAAACCTTCAGAAAATGGATTTCCCAAAGAGATCAAATGATGTGGAGTCGGAGGTCTCTCTCTATCTACAGAAGAAATCCAAAATAATTATAACAGGAAAGGTAATTGATTTTTCCTATCTGGAATCGATAAATATGTCTCTCAATAAATCAATATGGTTTAAAGGGATAGATTTTATCTTTAGAGAAGATAATACACTGGTTTTTTATAATCTACATGTTATGCAATTCTGTAAAAATACTTCTTTCAGTTTTGTTTTTAGGAAGATACATTGATTCCTAAAATTCCTGACAAAGAATTAACTTACACTTTAGTTGAGATAGTAGAAGAACTGTGTTTTCCCCATGAGGGGGAGTACCATTTTGATTTAAAAACTATTGGTGATGGTAAGTATCCCCCATAAGATATAATGTTTTAGTTATTCAGAACACGAACCATCAAGAAGATCAAGTCCAAGGAACTGATTCCAGATAGGAGAGTTATAATGAATTTAATACATTCAACTATACTATCCAGGATGGTAGAGCTAAAGAATGTTTTATATCCGGATATGTATGTGAAGTTTTTATTTTTGAATAACATCAAGTTCAATTTTTTTCAGTTTATACTGAGGTATTTAAGACATTGCTATCATCCTAAAGTAAAGATGGGATATTATCCCTATGGCAGAATTCTCTCTCTTCTTTTAAGGAAAAAAGGAAATCTAGCTAGTATGTTTTCTACACAGAGGATCCACTATTAAAATAATATTATTGCTGGGGTGGTCATGAAGCTGGGATTTGTATGGAACAATTTGTGCAATAGCTCATTACCTATTGGGGCTGAGGAACAAAAAAATCTGTTGGAAGCTACTCATGGGGAGAAAATAATGATTCCATTGGTAGGATCTTTGAGACAGATGCCAGATGAGGCCACTGGATCCAATAAACAAGAATCATTAGTTCATTTCAAGCGAAGAAGGACATCAGTTGTTGTACTAGCTACAATGGATGAAGTTTCAAAAGTACCAGAACCTCAGGCTCAACAAGGTGAGAAAGATGAAGAGGTTGAGAAAGAGGATCAAATCCATGAAAATCCAATAGAAATTATCCCAAACCATACTGATATTTCCATAATTATTCAGGATTAAATAGCCATGGGTGAATCTTTTTAGAGAAAAAGTCCTGAAGAGAATCGAGATCTGTGCCTGGTTGTGGTTGGTTTTGAATAAGTAGGAGAATAGTATGAATCATATGACTCAGAAACCAATTCTTAGGTAATCTAAATTCAACTATTGGATACTCAAATTTTTTTCTAAGGGAACAATTAGAAGCATAAATGAAAGAGTTTGAGGAATAAAAACTTACCTCAATGCCTAGAGCAGAATTTGAAGTTTAGAAGCTTCACTTTGCATATTTCAAATAATATCTCATTTCAGTGGGAGATATTAAGAAATTCATAATGATGATATCTGGAGAGATATAATCTATGAAAGGTGAAGTTGTGAAGAAATATGTGTTTGAATATTTCTAGAAAATTGTGGTGAGGGAATTTAAATCTCTTGAGGGCAGTGAAAGTGCCTCCTCATCAGCTAAAAAAACCTCTCTAGATATTATTAAAATATTTGAATCCATTACATCAGAATTTTTTGATTTTAATGATAGAATACACACTCTCCAGTGTGATAGTACACCTTTGAATGTGCTGCTTGAAAATCAAAGACATCTGTTTTGCTGACTCACTTCAAACTATTCATGGATAGGCTTGGTGGTGACTCAACTTAAGGACAAGTTCAATTCCTTCATTCAGTCAGAGGAGACAATGAATGACTTCATGAAGATCAATCTTGTTGAAAACAAAATGGTTGGCCTAGACTCAAAGAATATTCTTCAGTAATGGACATATGCACTCAACAACCACTTCCAGAGTCTTCTAATGATGATTGTAGAGCTTACCAGTGTAGAAGAACCCATTTCTCATCCACCTTATGAACCCACAGTGTTTGGTAAACCTGATTAATGAAAATAATTTTAACCCTCTCTTTTTTGATCATGGAAGATACATAAACTAAAAATTTTCAATACTGTTATAATTTTTTTTATTTGAAGATGTGATGATTTTATTAACTTCCAAGTCTTAACTTCCAATCCTACATTTATTTCTCTTAATTGTTTTAGTAACTATTCCTTTATAGTACATTACTACATTAAATTGGTACATATCATTTTTTATATCGAATATTCTTTTTTGATATCACAAATAGGGGAGATGGAGATGAAACAGGTAGATATTTGGACATGTGAGATCTAAATTATTTTGTGGGTTTTGTGATCATGAAAAAGGAGGAGATTTTTGGGAATGTATTGTCACAATAATAATTTATAATCAATGATTATTTTGATGTTCACAAATACCCTTGTTTGTTTTCTAATGATGTTTTTATGAGAAAATTTTTCTGGAATTTTGTTCATATCACATGAATACTAACTTTACGTGATTTACTCTGGAAACACTATTTCCATCCCTATATTATGCCACAATGAACAATGAGTGTATGGATCATCATCCCTATTCTATGCGAAGAAGATTGTGTATAGATCAACAACCCTACATGACATCCCTATATTACGTAGATGAACATATGGAAGATGAATGCTATGTCATCCCTACGTTATTCATATGAACATATGGGAGATGAATGCTACATGACATCCCTACGTTACGAAGATGAACAAATGGATGATGAATGCTACATGGCATCCCTATGTTATGGAGATGAAAGTATGGAAGATGAATGGTACATGACATCACAACACTACACAGCTTTACACTACACTATGTTCTCAATGATAGTGATCTGTGAAGCCATGTTGCTTATTCCAATCAGCTTGAATGATTTAATCAGAGTTAATAACTAATTCAAAGATCATTATGATCTGCTTTGAAGAACCCTTTTTCTCAAAGAACCTCTTCGATTATTAATGAATGTACCATTTAGGATTTGAATTTCTAGGATTAATTAGGCAAGAATTTCATATATGGAAATATGAATGGAAATCACTTGCTATATTTATTCTTTACAGAGCCTAGAAAAAAAAGATGAATGTATGTATATGCTAATAGTTGTTGATACTGATAATATTTTAAAAGTGCTACTACTATAGTTGATCAGATCTTGATCATCTTAAAAAGGGGAGAATTTTCCAAGGTAATGATCATTTTTAACCTCGTTTTGTTGAAATTTTATTGAAGACCATTGAGCAACAAGGATCTATTCAGACTATTCTTTCTCGGAGAAATTCCTTTCTAAAGAAGAAGATACATCAATTGTCAGTTTCTTAGTGTTTCAAATGTGAAGATCAAATTTAATATTTTACGAATCAATTCCTATTGATTGGAGTTTTGGCTACATGTACTCTATTGTGGTGGAGTATCAGCTTCTCGATCTAAGCTATGGATAATGGTAATTTGTTATAGAACCAAAAGACATTTTGTTTTAGTCTTATTTGTAAAGGTGTCAACTGCCTGCACTTATTTGGGGATTGAATGTCTTAGGATAAGAGGACTTGTTCTAGTGAAATCACCATGCTCATAGAGAGATGGATTGCTGCAGTGGACTAGGGGATCTTTATGCCCTGAACCTTTATAAAAATCTGTGTTCATTACTTCTCTATATTCTTAGCACTTCTTCATAGAGAAGAACAAAACTGTGAATGTTCTTAATTTTTAGAGGGATTCAAAAAATATGAATTGTCGAAGGTAATTTAAAAAAACAAAATTCAGCCCCTCTTGGGTTATTTTGTACATTCCAACCTGACCAAAATAACTATTTTATTTGATAATTTCTTGTGTTTTCATGTATGTTTTGGTTCTGTAGTTTTATTCATTTTAATTTGATCGTGGTTATATCATATACAATGTTTAAATTATGATATAAATATAATATATATTCATTATATATATTTTTAAAGTATTATCTAATATTTAGAGATAAGAAATGAGTTACACCATTCCTGGAGATAATAGGCTGTACGTACGCATGAATAATGATTCAATTTTCTCAATAGATAGATTGAAATAAAAATAATATCAATTAATCCTTAAAGAATCATTATTAAATTATATATAACTTTTATATTTTTAAATTCATCCTTATTATAATCCATACAAAAATAAAATGAAAACCATTTCATATCGCAACGTGGAGGAGGTAGTCTAAACATACGCTAGGGTGACATTATTGTTTACTGAATTGATTGGAAAGAAAGAAGGTAGATGAGATATTATATTTCCATAATTATGTTTATTTTATAAATATAAAATATATTAATTAAAATTTTCATTACAACCTTCTGTGTAAAGCGTATGTTAAAATAAAATCAAATCACTTCATGGGGCGATTAACCGTCGTACACATGAGCAACGTTATCATATCCTCCATGAAATGGGAAGTAAGAATTTATATGTGAAATAATAAATTTATAATTATAATAATTTCATAAATTTAATAAAAATAAGTTAAACAAATCTTCATATCCAGCCTTAAAATGATGTTATTGAAAACAAATATATCGGTTCGTGAGGTGGTAGTCAAATGTACAAATGATCGACCGTTTCATTTCCCATATCATGGAACCATAGATAGATTTGGGTTATTCCGTTAAAATAATAATATATATATATATACAGGGTATATTTTTTTTTATATTATAATATTTTAAGATGATTTTAGGGATGTGGAAGAATAAATAAAATAAATATTCGTGTTTAAGAATTTTACCTCTTCTTTAGAGAGCCTCTTTAGGTTTAAACCTAAATCCTTCTTAGGAGGGATTCATAATGAAAATAAGGTATTTAGGATTGTGTGTATGGAATTAAGTAATATATTTGGGTGGTTATTGGATTACCCAAATGATTATGGATGTGTGAAGATAGGAGGAGAGTGGGTGTCCTTTTATAAGTGGGGGAGGAGACATAGATGGAATTTCTTAAAAGATAATGTGGAATCCAGGTTGTTCTAATTTCAAATGGCTCCAAAATTGGAAATTATTGACCCATAAAAGTTCCAATGTTGAAATATGTCGATAAAAGGGGTGTTGGGAGTGTATTAGGTCATTTTTAACCCTTATCTTCTTAGTTTAACCCCCTATTAAACACAATTTTACATTAACCGCAATGATTTTTTTATATTTTTTAATATTAATTATCATGAAAAATTAATTATACCATATTAGGAAATATTAATTACTTAATTCAAAAAGTTTAATTCATTTTTACAATTTCAATTAACAGAATTGGTATAATTCACTTTAAAATTATACCTGTAGAAGCGTAAAAAAGGGCTTTTCAATGGAAAAAAACTTTGAAAAATTTATATATTTTTATACCATATTTAAAAATAAAATTGATTAAAATTAAAAAAATTAGTTAAATTATAATATAATTGTACTTATTTTACTTTAAAATTTAATTAAAATATAATTTTACTATGTACATAATCTAAAAAAATATGAAGTTTTCAATAAAAATTATTTTTTCACTATTCCAAAAAAATCAATATTTTCTAAAAATTTTAAAAAATTCAACCAAATATAATTCTGAAATTTATATTTTATAAGTTAAGTTTATTTTTTAAATTAAATTATGTAAAATTGGAAAAAAATTAATTTTATGTTTTGTGTAAAAAGAACGACTAAATAACCTTATAGAAAAATATGGTTTTTAGAAAACATTTTTTTCTCATTTCAAATTGTTTATATTTTGTTTCGAATTAATAGATAACTATTGAATTTATTTTATACATGTGTAAAACATATAATTTTTATAATTTATTTATCCATTTTCATACCACGAAATTTAATGTTTAGGTTAAAATGATCATGTTTGAATAATAATATTGTAACAGAGTATCATGTTTAGTTTAAACTAGATGTTTCAGGCATCGTAAGCTATCAAATTTATTAAAAAAATTATCATAATGTGTATGGGTGTTATATTATCTTCAAATATTGTTATTTTGTGTCATAAATTCTATCAAATATGAAGTTCCTTGTTTAAAATGTCATTTTATTTAAACCACCATTGGAGGGAATATACACTTCGTTCTTACAATTCAATAAAAGTACCACAAAGAGATTTCTTAGATTCATAAATGAAGAAAAAATTAATTTAAAGGTAATTATTTAATTTTGAAAATTATTTAAAAATCATTATGTGTTAATTTAGAGTTTTGGTTCCAGTGATATCTCATTAATTAATATTTGATTCAATTTTGTTGGTCACAATGATTGTCATCGATGTACATCTCATATTAATAATAAAATATTAGAGAAATCCATGTTAGGAATACCCCATCTGAAACTTCTACTTTTATTGAAACCTTCTTGTGGTATTATATTGGTATCATAATTAATCAAAATTATTTAAAGATCATTGATTAATTTATATAGTTTTTCTTAGTTTGCAATTCTAGTTTTATTATTCTTTAATATAAATTGTGATATCGGCTCTTACTCGCCTTTATTCACACTAATATTATCAACATACATTAATTTAATGAATTATTAACTTTTTAATAACTCATATAGAGGTGTTGAGGATTCTGGTTGGATAAAACAAGGGTACACACTGTGTGGACCATTGGTACACATCATGTGCCTCTATTTAATAAAACGAGATAATTCAAGAATTATTTCAGAATTAATTTAACATGTGTTCATTTATTACATGTAGTGTGTATTTAAATACACATATTGTTAATTGGGCTAGCATGAAACACCATTACCTAGCCTACATGATGTGTAACATTCATACACAATGCGTAGTCCATTAGTCAAAATCAGGATGTGTATTTTCTTTCATGACCTACATTACCGATGGCCATGAAATTCAAAGACCACATGAAATGTGTCCCATGTACATACCATGTACTCCATTAATTTCCATGGAATGGTTACATTCCAAGTCCAAAGGATTTTTCCATAGATAGACAGTGATAACTATAAATGATATGTAGTTGGATTGTACACATAACGTATATTAACACTTTATTTAGAAATAAATATTAATTTGTTATACTTCTTGAACCTTCTTACCACATGTTCTATATGTAAATTATTTGACTATATACATGCCATCTTAAGGGTTTTATATATACTAAATTTCTAATTAATTTCTATTAAATGTTTGAAGCTATATATTATGTATAAGTTATAATATTTTTATAATTCTACATGAATTCAAACAAATAAACATAAATAAATAATATGTGTTCCATGTTTAATTTATTTTACTATGTGAACTCCATTAAATTACATTATAATTTTTTTATTCCACATTCTGCATGAGTAAAAAAATAAGTGAATATAATACACACTAGGTATTTCAGATGAGAACTCCACGGGTTGCCTCCAAGATACACGTTTTGTACAAAGTTAATTTTTATTAAATTTTTTTGGTTTTTTTAAAATAATTATGGATGAGAATCTTGAGAAAATTTGGATGAGAACTAAGATAAAAAATTGTTTAATTAAAGTATAAGATTAATTTATTTTAGAATTATTTATAATGAATTAAAATGATTGGAATTGAATGATTTTTATTAAATGTGTAATTCCTTGTATATATGGGTATGATCATATTCATTTAATAGATCATTGTATTCGATTGGTTTCCTTTTAAATTATTATTTAATTAAACGGATGGATTTTCCACCATCCCTCCTCTAATTATTAACGGGAATACATTCCCACAATTCCCTTTTATGTAAACCCATTTACTAATCCTTTAGTTCCCCTCACTTGCATGTGAGAAAAATGAAATATAATGGATTTATATCCTATTATAATAAAGGTGATTCATGTTTGGATGTGAGGTGAAACAAATAAAATAGGTACATTTTTGGACTGGTGGAAAGCTGCAACACAAATGAAGTCATATTTCAATGTGCATTCCCCTTGGACGATGATTAGTTTATCATCCACTAAATAGATGAACCATTGGTAAAATATCATGGCCTATCCAATTTATTATTTTATTTCTATCAATTTACATGGTTAAATTCATTTTTTATTTCATTTCATGATCAAAAAAATCAATGAATTAACAAGCATGCAATATAAAATTAAAATAAATTAAATTATGTGTAAAATTTATATAAGAAATGGTTAATATCTTAAATAAATCCACTTAACATTACAAAACATGTAATTAATATAAAATGGGTAATTTTCACTTTAATATAAAAATACCTCAATTATATATATATATATATATAAACTTTGAAAATCCTTCCACTACTTATGTTAAAATCAACCAATATTTGAAAGCACTTGGTTAGCCCGTGTTGAGGTGCTTTCAATTATCAGGGAAATCTAACTTGATGTTTTGGGATGAATTAACTTTTTTCAAATCAAAGGTTGACTACCCAAGAATTCATTTATGTGATAATGTGGAAAATGTTTTGGAAATACAATTTAAGTATTTTTGGATTAGTGATTCTCCTTAATAGATCCATGGACTATGAGTTAATGCAGTTGGAAGTTTTAAATCCTACCTCAAAAAAGTGAAATAAATTTTTAAGCCCATGTATGGGTTATAAAAAATGGAATATGGTTCCTATAAACAAGAATGGTGAAGAAAAAATATGTAATGAATCCAATGGTTAGAGCTAATGGGTTTCAATAAAATAATGTGATATTAATAAATATTATATTATATTTATTTTATTTTATCATTTATGGTTCTAAAATTATGATCTTTTTATACATAATAATGACATTAAATATACCTTAAAAAATATCATTATGATCTATACTTTAGAATTATAACCATCTCACTGACACTAATTTCCTTGAATTACAAAGGCACTAACACCTTATCCTACACCATGAATTGAAATTATATATTTGAGAAAACATATTATCGAAGTTTTTTTGAAAAAATATGATTAAGTAATAGTTGTCTCTCTATGGGGAACATTTAGATAATTCCACATATATCCAATATTTCTTGATATCATCCATCACCAATGATATATTAATGAAAGATGAGGAAATCGATGCATATAACATTATGTCTCACATTTGTGATATATATTAAAAGAAGACAAGACAAGAAATATAAAGGTTCTATAATGCTCTATTTACATGCAACATTGGATATTAGAATCATTTGGACCCCATGTAGTTGATTTTATTAGAAACATTGAATTCTTGTACATCTTGGGTATTAAATTCCTGCATGATTTTTGCATAGATCTCATCATTTCATAGCTTCCCAAATCATTATAATGTTTTGTTATTGGTTATAATATGCGAAATGAAGAGAAGAGTCTTTCAAAACTTATTATTATCATTCTAGAAGTTGATAAGGACATGGGGTTTGAAAAACCTATGATGCTTTTGGTGAATACAAAAATTAATAAAAAGGAAAAGGGGACCAAGACTCATAATAATTATAAATCTCTTGAGCAAAATCATTCTAAGAAGAGGAATATTTAATGGAAGGAAAAGTAAAAGGAAGTAGTATATATTGAATGTTGAAAAAGGACACTAGAAGAGGAAATACACCCAGAAACAATGGAAATATAATGGTACATTCATTATAATTTTGAATCCTTCTATATCTACAGATTGGGCATTAGATAAATCATGTGGTGTTCACATATGTATCAAAATTTAGGAACCAATTATATTTAAAAATATATCCCTAGTATAGGTGGATTTGTATGCTGCTTGTGGCATGGGCCTGACTACTCTATCCTTTGGAGACTACCACCTCCCATTTACAACATGAATTATCTTGGTTTTTAATGTTTTTTATTATGTATTGAATAGTACCAAAAACATAATTTTAATATCCTTCCTAGATAAAAATGGTTTTGTTTTCATGTTTTAAAATAAAATATATTTATTTAAAAAAGAAAACATATGTTATGGTATATAACATTTAAATAATGGTACTTATGTATTAAATTATGAAAAATAAGTATTTGAAATTTATATTGAATCATATTCAAATAGATCATATAAAAATTGACTATGGTATCACCATCATGATCATGTAAATAAGAAGCACTAGATAAAGCCCTATCAATATGGCTATTTAGAATTGTTTGAGCTAAAAACACTTAAAATAATTAATTATTGTTTAAAAGGAAGAATGAATAAAACCCCAATTGGTTGATAGGGTTAAAGGGACACATAACTTCTAGGATTGGTACAAAAAAATCTGTGTGGACCATTTCCAATAGAATAGAGAGGTGGGTACTCTTGCCTCATAAGTTTAACTGATGACTTGAGTGGATATAGACTTTACTACTTGAAGTCGTATAAGTTTTAGTACTTTCAAAAATTAAAATAATTTAAGAAAAAATTAAGGAATCAACTTGGAAAGAATATAAAGAATACTACATTTAATCAAGGTGGTTAATATCTTAACCAAGAGTTTATCAATTTTATATGAGATTTTTAGATTATTTCACAACTCACTCCACCTTTCAAAACATAGTGGAGTGATGTTAATGAAAGTATGAACCATACATTTTTATAAATGGAAAGGGAGATAATGATCCCTGTAGATATCACATAATTATTTTTGGGATATACATTACAAATTACAACATACACACTGAACTATGTACCAACTAAAGAATAAAATGGAATTCCCTTAGAGTTATTGTATGTAAAAAACTTTTTTGTCACATACAAGTGTATATGGTTGGGAGGAATTTTTAAGGACATCTAAATCAATAAACTATCATCCCATGGCATAAAGTGTATAATTTTAGTGCATCATAAGGAAAAAAGGTGATACTACATGTAAAAATGTTCTGAAAATACTATCAACATATAATTTTTATTTGTTGAGAGGGATCACATCCTCAATAAATATAGTGGGAGAATGTTTTACTTCAATAAAGTTGATTCTCAAGAAATAGAATATTTGGTATAATAAAAAATTAAATAAGTCTCCTTGAATGGGTTGTTCCCAAAACACAAGTACTATGTAGGACCACCAAAGAGGTAAGAGAACTAGAGAGATATAGTTTTATCATCACTAAAGTTGGTGAAAACTTATTGGTAGACCATAATGAACCACTATCTTACATAGAGGTACTAGAGAGCACAATATGTACAAGATAGAAAGAATCCCTGATTTCGGAATTGCATTCCATTTATTAGAATTATGTTTGGGTCCTCATCAATCCTAAATTTGTTGTAAATCAAGTTATGTGCATATGGTTAATCAAGATAAAACTTGACCTGAGATTTAAAGTTTTTACATATAAAGAAAGGACAATGGTTAAAGGGTTTTAACATCATTATGGAATTTCTACGCTGAAAACTTTTCTCTAGTTTACCTTTTTAAAGAAATTATAATTATACTAGTTATAAAATATTACCATGACTATGAAAGATGGTAGATGGATATCAAAATATCTTTCTATAATGGGAAACATTATGAACATATCAATATAAAAGAACCATAAGGGTTTGTAACTCTAGGTGATGCTAAAAGGATATAAGAGTTATAGATACCCATTTACAGATTGAAATTTTTATCTAGGTGATAGAACATTTGATTTTATGGAGCTATTAAAGAATTTAGTTTCATTAAAAAAATTCATTCCATGTGTTTATAAGAAGTTTAGTGGGAATATAGTCTTTATCCTAGTATTATATGTCGATGAATTATTACTTATTAGAAAGGAAATATTAGTCTTACATACGAATGATTTTCTGGAAGAGTATCATGTGTGGAGATTTTATAAGAGATATTGAAGACCAATTATATATTTATAGTTTCTTATAGTACAAAAAAAATACATTAACTGAAAAATATATGAGTTTTATTAGTTATTTTTTCTCTAATTATGTAAAATTATAAACCTATATGGTCATGAGAATGTATTGTAATGAAATATTTTGTTTAATTCATGTAATTATATGAGATTAATGCTTGGGGTCTATCATACAATTGTCTAGAAAAGATTTGTATAATGGGAAACAAATGGTGATTGAGTATCTAGTACTATGGGATCATAAAACTTTAAGACTTATTCTCATGAAATTTTTACTTAATGGTATTCAAGAAAGAGAGGTCATGAGAACTAACCCACCAATATGAATTACATATTATTTATGTGTAATTGTATATTATTATCTAAAAATATTGGTATTGGTCCTTAGACATGATATTATTATTAATTCATTTGATGAATCATATGATCTGATGTATAGAAAAAAACATGACAACACACAATTATGGGGGGGTAAAATACATCTACTTCACCATAAGTTATATGGAATTAATTAAAATTGTTAAGAAATGATTTGTCACTTTTTAGATATTTAAAGAATATATCTTTGGACCTTTGATTGAAATGATTTTTTCTGAATAAATCCTTGGCCAATGTATTTTATTGATGAGTTCAAATCGGAAAGTAAAATAAAGATATATCAAGAATATAGTATGATGATATCATTAGGCATCTTTATTAATAGGATATTAGTAGAGAAAGGTATCACATTACACAATAATTTTTGTAGGGTTTTTTTATTGTGGAATTAAATTATTTATCCTTGAGTGCATTGATATACTGATAGAAACTGATCTTATACTTTAACTAAGTTAACATGATGTCATTAAGAAATATTCCTTGAGGGTCACACACTAAGTGTATCGAGAATATAATTAAATTTAGTGAATTTAATATTAAGAATATATATTATTCTTAGGTTTTGGAATAATAATAATTATGTTAAATTTTATTTTATAAATTTATTCATGAGATATTTGAGTTTAGAATACATGATTTGAATTACATCTTCTATTTATTGTCAAGGTAAAAAATAAATAAATATTTATTCACCATTTTAGTGAATACGTTAATATGAATATTTATTTAGTTAATTGAATCTTAAAAATAAATATTTTTTCCTGTGTTTAGTGGATGAAATACTTATTTAATTGAATAAATAATATATTTATTTGGATATATATTTTTTTATTCAATTTTAAATAAATTACATGGATGATAGATCACTCGAGCTTCCAACCCGATGAAAATGGTATATTTTAATTAATATCATTTAAATACATATTAATTAATTTATTTAATAAATTATATTTAAATAATTACAGTCCATGAGATATAATAATAATTATAATATTTGACAAGAGGTAATACTTGCTTAAATGTTTTGATAAGGGCATGTGTGTAGTTATATATTTTTAACCCTAATCATATAATGAAAAATATATCACATTTCTTGGGTGACACTTATTGTGCACAATGGAAAGATCCCTAGAATTATATTAATCCTAGAGGGAATAATAATCCTATCCTCTCTCTCAAGAACGTAGATTGAAAATTGAAAATCCTTATTATGATAAATAATAAATGATGCGAAGCACCTGTTTTTACCCTAATAGCACTCAGAGATTCAAGAGCATCTCCTGGAGACTCATGAAGCATGCATGGATACCCATAGAGGAATAATCACATGGATGTTCCACCTCAATGAATAACTCATGAAGAGTGTCTTTAAAAATTGGCTTGATGGATAATCACATTCATGGTAATTTTAGTTTTAAATAAATTACAAATTAAATGTGAAAGATCCTCTCTAAGAGATTATATGGCTTCATTCACAAAGTTATTTAGAGTTTATAAATTAAAATTAATTAGAAAACCAATATTGGAAACCCCCATAGTGCTTTTGATACACCCTATACCCTTCATCTCACACCCAAACAACCTAGGTAACTCTTGTTTAGACCATATCCATGTTATCTTGATATGAACATGATATTTACCTTGAGGCCTATCATCCAATATCATTTCTACAAAATAATCAGTTCTAGATTATTAGAGTTGGTTCCCTAGAACATACTACTTTAAACATTATATTGTCTATATGTTCAAATCCATGCATACTAATTAAATATTATCACTTATTGAATTTCTCTATCTATATAATTAATGATATAATGTCCTAGAGAGTCTATCTAATTGAAAAATGCATAGTAGTTCTCTAATATGATGAGATCCTTAAAGTTCTCTGACAATATTCTTAAAAATATGTCCTATAGTCAGGTTAACATTATATGATTAGATATATAGTATGTTTTAATATTAAATTCTGGACTCTTGTAAGTGGATAATGTTGGTCAGAGTTTAATCAAAAGAGGGGGGTGGGTGGTGAATTGAGTTCCTACTTAAAATTTCTATTAAAAACTTTATATTAAAGATCCCCCAAATTTTTAAATGGCCTAGTAAATTAGGGCAGTAGAGATATAGATGTCTAATTGGTCCCAAAGTTTCTCAATGGTAGATTAGTCCTTAGTTGAATTAGTGTGAAACACATCTTCATCTTTTGAAACAAGTTTACCGAATTAAATATATACATGCACTAACCAAAACTAACTATCAAAGTGAATGAATAACTATTTAATGTTTTACCAATTATAAGAAGTGAAAAATAGATAAAACAGAGTATAAAAAAATAGTGCACAAAAAAGTTAAACAAGAGGTTCAATATCAAGCTGAGACTTAATCCTTTCCCCTTGGTGATCGCCAACCACCAGGAAATTTATATTAACAAAAATCTTGATACATAGTCTGTATCATACTTCACAATTGTTTTCACAAACTGTACAGGGTTCAAACACTCTACCACATTTCTTCGTGAAAAAAAAACAATACAGACCACACATGGTCTCTTCCATAGTTATACGTGGGAAACAAGGTGTAATATAAGTTTGATGTGAGTATTTTTTTATCCTCCAGTTTAAGCACGAGAGACAGTGTGTATGAAACAAACACACACTTCTCTGGAATGTAAAATAAAATAACACAGTAGAAAAAATATTATGATATTGTGTTTAGAAGGCTCTATGTGATTTCATTGCATCTCTTGGCTCTTTAAAGTTAAGAATTTGAAGTTTAAGTTTTTCTCTGAAATTTGTCTCCAAAATAGAGTGTCACAACTCTAGGTTCCTTCTTTCAAGAACTGAGAGTTCTGCTTCTTGTGTTGATCGAATGTTGATGAAGCATAGAAGGAGGAAGTGATTTTGTCCCCAAAATTATCTTCTTGATACTTGTGGTTTCACAGTGTAAGTGATGGATGGTTCCTTTTTGATCTAGTGAGTTTGTTCCTTCATATTCACATACGCGCTTCTCATTAGCAAGTGCTCACTTTTTTTATATTTGAGGTCTGACTAGAGGTATAAGTACATCATGAACGATTTTTCTCATACCTCATATTGTCACCAAATACGGTCTCTTGATATTCCTACAATCAGTATTAATTAATGACATAATCATTAAAGTTAGAAAATATGACCATTAGAATAATCTTATGAATTTGAAAAAGTACGGAGTAGAAGTGTATGGTAGACTAGTAATGGTAGAATTCAAAAGGGTAGGCTTCAACAGTAAGTTCACATCAGCATCATTCATCGGTAACCTTCCTAATGATAACCTTCAATCGATAACTCTCCATCGATAGCCTTTCATTGGTAACTCTCCATCAGTAACCTTCTATTGGTAACTCTCCATCGATAACCTTTCCAATATTTGCCTTGCATCGGTGACCTTGCAATAATGATCTTTCCATCGGTGACCTTTTCAATGGTGACCTTTTATCAGTGACCTTTACATTGGTGACCTTTGCATTAGTGACCTTTCCATCGGTGACCTTTGCTTCGATGACCATGCATTAGTGACCTTATCATCGGCGACCATTGCATCAGTGACCTTTGCAACAGTGACAATGCATCAGTGACCTTTGCATTGGTGACCTTTGCACCAGTGACCATGCATCAGTGACCCTTGCATTAGAGACCATTGCATCAGTGACCTTTTTTTCAGTAACTATTTCATCAGTGACCTTTTCATTGGTGACCTTTGCATTGATGAACTTTGCATCAGTGACCTTTTTTACTTTGGAGAAATTTTTCATTGAGAGCTTTAAACAAGAGAGCAGTGAGATTAAACGTACATAGTTATCACTTTGATATAAACATGATTTTCACAAAAATGATTTTCTTTCAAGAGAAGCATAATTATCAAATAAATAAAACATGATTTGGGATTATCAAAACATGATTTGGGATTATAAAAATAGGTGAGTCCAACAATCTCCCCCTTTTTGATAATAAAAAATTATGTCAGTATTTTCTGAATTAGGGTTACACACATTTGATAATATCTTTATAGGCGTGAATCTGAACATTTGAACGATGTTTATTATGAAAAAATATAGATATTATATATATGAATAAAGTTTCATCAACTTAAAAAAATATCTCCCCTCTATGTTTAGGCAGATAAATTTTTTTTAGGCAACTTAAATCTTAAACCTGACTTTTTTGACCCCCTTTTGGTAACTTTGAGATTAAATCTTAAATATTTATCCCCCTTTGTGATTAACAAAAAGACAAGAGGTTAAAAATAAACAAAAGTGTATTTTCCAATAAAGAAGCAAAATTACAATATAAAAAAAATGGTACAAAGACCCCTATCAACAAAGAAATCCCACATTAAATCCAAATCAGAGATGTCCAAAGGAGATTTGTCTTTGTAAGTATAGGAAGCAGGTTCTGAAGATGGAGGGATATTCCTAGGGATGGCAGTCATCAAGGTAGGAGGAGGTTAAAAAGAAGCATCAATAGACCTGTTGTGATTAGATCTATGAGGAATAGTGGGGTTCAAGCTTCTAATGGACTGTTCATGAGTCATCAATGGAGTATCACTGGTAGGTCTTGAGGCACCTGATGTAGAATGCAAGGCTGGAGGAACAATGATGGGCGTGCAGTCCACATGGAGGGAGGGTAAAATAATATTTTTGAAGTCCATAATAATACTTCCTCCTCTTTCCATAGCTAAAATTAAATAATTGTAATTCTCTATAAAATTCTCCAAGGCAAGAGTCATCTCTCTATGTCTACTAACCTAATCATTAAAGGATTGAGTGAAAAGTGGAATCCTCAAGTTCTCCAACAACAACTTGAAGTGTCCATCTGTCTAATTCTTAGTGTATACCCTTTTGTAGTAGAAGTCAACTTGTTCCTTGATGGCCTTAGGATCTTGAGAAGCTTCCCTTAGATAATTTCCCATAAGGTTATGAATTTATCTGGTATTGGAAATAATTTGAGTCAGAGACAGAGGATCTGAGGAACTGGTACTAGAGAACTTTTCAAGTTATTCTCTAACAACCGACCTGAAGGCTTCAAGATCAATAGTAGGAGAGGATGAAGATGAAGCAGATTCACATAGAGGTTCCATAGTGAAATCCACTATCTCCTTAAAAATATTTAGTCAGTCCACTAATAAGTCTCTTTACATCATTATCATGGCCACTCACATGTGTCTCCATGGACTTCTTAAAGTCCTTAAAAACAATGACCAATTGAAAAACCACACTTTTAACATATCGAGGATATTTTTCCACCTGAACCCTTGAAATAATATAGGATTCTAATCTAGAAATAGACTGCTTCATAGATTCCATAGAGTCTACCAAGGTTTTGATCTGATTCTGACAGTCCTTTACCTTTTCATGTAGGATGGAGTGAGAGGAATAAACTATCTTTTCCACTACAGAAGTGACAACTTTGTGATTGTGAGTCATAGCCCTCTCTAATCCAACAAATATCTCATCAAAGCGGCTCTTCAGATCTGATTTCATTGATTCCAAATCATCCTTCTTTACATAGTCACATGGAAAAATAGCCACTGGATGCACAATAGTGGTTTTTGTAATAGTAGGAGTGGGAGGACTTCTGATTGGGTAGTCATCATCAGAGTCTCCATAATCTAAGCCAAGACCACAAATCTAGGGTCTTCTAACCAATCATCTCTTCCAAGAGCTACAACAATTGATCCTAAAGAAAAATGTTCCTCCCCCTTACTTGGATCATTCTCCAAATCAACCATATCCATCTCTGCCATACCTCATTGAGAAACTTCATCAACATGAGGGTCCAATGCCACTTCTTCTACTGAATGTTCAACTATATACAAAGAAATTCCACCTTCAACCGAACTAACAACCTCTTCATCTATCCTTTATATCATTTATATATTTCCTATCAGAGGACTATGACTTATACATTTTTCTTTACATTTATCCCCAGCAGTTTCAAAACCATCATGACTAGATTCAGTGTCCTCATCCTCATCTGAGGTCCCTCTAATGTCTCTTATGACATTTTCTTCCCCTTCTTCCTCACTAGTCTCTTCGTCATCACGATACCTTAGAAAATTCTACCTTCTAGGAAATATCTTTGGTAGGATAGGCTCACCAAAGGATATAATATTAGCACAAGGATTGGAGGGATGATTTGGATCACTCCTATCATCTATAAGAGAATCCTATCTTTCTGGCACAACATCAGCTTCTCCTTCTTCATCTGAATAAGCAGGATCTACTTCATCAGGCTTTAGACCAAGATATCTCTTATCCATAGGCCTAGTAGGATGAGTGATATGGTTGAATTCCTTATATATCTTAGCCTCATAATGTATCCATTTTCTTTTCCAGGGGTTCCAATTTATCATTATCAACTAGTAAATTATTTTGTAATGAATAAATTGTCCCTTACTACATCTGCTTCTTCCTTTTCTTTAGAAACTCCTTTCACCTTAAACATCAATTATATCAATCTAACATGAAATAAGGCATTGGATTTGGAACTGGGTTTTTTCATATCCTCTAATTGAATAATCAATAGCCTACACATGTTTATCTTAGTTCCATGATTCAATAGATAAAAAAGAAATACATCATGGAATTTCAATGTAGCAAAGTCCCCTCTCCTGGGACTCTTTACATGATGGATGGACTTAAATAGAAGCTTGTATTTTCCATCCATCTTAGCAGAAATGTCTTTCTTAGGGATCCTAATCCCTGTCAGTTCGGCTAAGGATTCTTCATAACTGAAGAACTCATTAGTGGGAGGCACCACTCCTGAGTAGTAATCAAAAATCCATTCATGTGTTACTCTCAGACACTCAGACCATTCAATAGTGGAAAAATTCATACGTATTCCATTCTCTGTTGAAGACATTCTATTCTCATAATTAGTATGTTCAAATTTCACAAACTCATAAAAATCCTTCACTAACGTTAGGTAATAGGGTCCATTGTTTTTTGAAAAAGCATTCAACCCACCCTTGAGCTTCAAGTGCCTTCAGCACTAAATATCTTCTCATTAGAAACCATTCAAAACTAAGAACCTTTTCAACTACGATTTCCCTCTTCAACAGATGTGGGTTGATCGGTTTTGACACTACCTTGCTTTTCCTACTTGACTCATCTTGAGGTCTCTTTGTATTTGGTGAATCCCCTTCATCACTGACCAATGGTATATTCACTCTTTCCGTGCGATCTAAAGTGGTTCAAGGGTTTCAGAAGGGGGTTAGGATCTAAGGTTAGGGAGAAAACGATTCATGAGAGAGTTTTATGTGGATATAAATGTGGTATGTACTTCAATTTTATCACTTAAGGATCAAGAAACAAATAAAATAAAATCAGTAATGCAGAAAAAATTTAAGATCCCAATAGAGAAAAACATTACTATGTCCCGAACACATCAACTATTATTAAGGTAACAACAGTGAGTTTCCTAACTGTGAGGTCCAACGGTGAGTTTTCTAACAGTGAGGTTTTTAATGGTGAGGTCCAATAGTGAGGTCTGTAATGGTGTGGTCTAACAGTGAAGTTTCTAATGGTGAGGTACAAAAGTGAGGTTTCTAACAGTGAGGTTCCAATGGTGAGGTCCAATGATGAGGTCTCTTATAATGAGGTACAACAGTGAGGTTTCTAATGGTGAGGTGCAATGTTGAGGTCCCAATAGTAAGGTCCTATCAGTGAGGCTCCTAACGGTGAGGTCCAACAGTGAGGTTTCAAACAGTGAGGTCCATCGGCGAGGTTTATAATGGTGAGGTCCAATGGTGAGATCCCAATGGTGAGGTCCTATCGGTGAGGTTCCTAACGGTGAGGTTCCTATCTACAATGTTCAACAGTGAGGTTCCTATAGGTATGGTTTCTAATGGAAAGGTTTCTAAACATTAACAGTTTCTCATACCTAACTCATGTTTGATGTAATTTAACCTCTCAGAATTCAAAGGATTTGTGAATATATCATCCAATTGGTGTTCAGTACCAATGAATTCATGACTGATATCACCTCTTCGATAATGATCTCTCAACAAATGATATCTCACATCAATGTGCTTTGTCCTAGAATGAGATAATAGATTTTTAGAGATGTTAATAGAACTAGAATTATCACACTTTATAAATACATGTTTGAATTGATATCCATAATCTAGTAAAGTGTTTTTCATCTATATAATTTGAGAACAAAAACTACCAACACCTATATATTCAGTTTCGATAGTAGATAATGAAACAGAATTATGTTTCTTACTGCACCATGATACCAGTGAATTGCCTTAAATGTGATCAGTTCCAGAGGTTCTCTTTCTATCTAACTTGAAACCAGCAAAATAAGCATCTGAATAACTTATTAAATCAAATAATTGTCCTCTCGAGTAAAAAAATCCTAAGTTTGTAGTATACTTGAGATATTTAAAAACCCTTTTAGCAGTAGATAGACGAGACTCTTTAGGATTGGATTGAAAGCGAGCACAAATGCATACACCAAACATAATATCAGGTCTACTAGTAGTAAGATAGAAGAGACTTTCTACCATACCTCTATAATTGGTTTGATCCATTGGTTTACTAGTTTCATTCGCATCCGACTTACATGTGGTATTCATAGGTGTATCACTACCTTTATTGAAGTCCAAACCAAAAAGTTTCAAAAGATCCTTGGTATATGTACTCTAATTTAAAACAATACCATTTTTATTTTGAAAAATTTGAAATCCAATAAAAAATTTAAGTTCCCCCCATTAAACTAATTTCAAACCCATCTTGCATTATTTTTAAAAAATTAGTACATAAATAATATTTAGGGGATCCAAAAATTATGTCATCTACATAAATTTGAACTATTAAAACATCTTTGGAAATCTTTTAAAAAAAAGAGTAGGATTCACTATTCTTTAGTAAAACTTTTTGAAACAAGGAAAGAACTAAGTCTATCATACCAAGCACTTGGAGATTTTTTTAGACCATATAGGGCTTTTAAAAGTTTAAATACATGATTTAAAAAATTGGGACTTGTAAAAATAGGGGGTTTTCAACAAATACTTCCTCAACTATGTACCAATTTAAAAATTAACTTTTGAAATCCATTTGATAAATTTTAAAATTCAGATGAGCTACATAAGCACTTAGTATCCTAATGGCTTCTAGTCTAGCTACAAGTAAAAATTTTCCTCATAGTCTATTCCTTCTTCTTGACTATATCCTTGTAAAACTAGTCTAGCCTTGTTTCTAATTATGGTTCAAAATTCATCAAATTTATTGCTAAACACCCATTTAGTTCCTATGATCAATGTGTCTTTAGGTATTTATACTAATTCCAAAACATTGTTTCTTTCTAACTGATTTAATTATTCTTTCATAGCTATCTCCCATAATTCATCATTTATTTCATCAATACTATTTTTAGGGTCAAACTGTGAAAGAAAGGCATGATGTTAAACATGGTTTCTCGGAGAAGCTCTAGTTTGTGTTCCTCTAATTAAATCACCTACTAAAGTATATAAATTATGATTCTTGAGAGTTCTAATACCTCTAGAAAGAGTTTAACTAGACTCATCTTGAATTTCTATTGGTCTATACTCTTCATACACAGATTCTAGAAAATTTCCAGAACTGGTTGTTTTCACAAAGGGCTCACTGTCTTTATCATTAAGGTCCCGAATTGACATATCTTCTTCAAGGTGATCAACAATTGTTTTGGGTTCATGTGGATCAATATCATCAAATTTTACATGAACTGATTCTTCCACACATTTGGTTCTATTATTAAATATTATATAAGCTTTACTTACCATTGAGTAAACTAGAGAAATTACTTCATCACTTTTGGAAGAAAACTTTTCAAGATTGTCTTTAGTGTTAAGGATGAAGACTTTGCAACCAAAAACTCTAAAGTAATTAACCATAGGTTTCATATTATTCCATAGCTCATAAGGGGTCTTTTAAGAACAGGTCTAATTAAGACTCTATTGAGAATGTAACCAGCTGTATTAATAGCTTCAAACCAAAAAATAGATAGGTAGATTATACTCATTTAGAATAGTCCATGAAATATTTTGAAGTATCCTATTTCTGCTTTCTACAACTCAATTTTGTTAGGGTGTTCTAGGAGTATAGAAATTGTGAGTATAGACATTATGTGAGAAAAATTATTCAAATTCTTGTTTTTCAAACTCATGGCCATGATCACTTCTCAATTTCTTAATTCTAAGTACACTAAGATTTTATACAGACATGGAATATTTAAATAAGTAAGAACATGATTCAATTTTGTGAGATAGGAAGTATAATCAAGTATATTTAGAAAAATCATCTATAAGAACATAAACATAGTGCTTCCCATTTAAAATTGAAACTCTAGATGGTCCAAACAAATCCATGTGAACCAACTCAAGTGGTTGAGAAGTGGAGACTTATTTATTTTGTTTGAAAGAAACATTTTGTTTTTTTCCATTTTGAAAAGGATTAAAAACTTTTTAAGTGGGAATTATAATTTTGGTAAGTATCTAACTAAACCTTTCCTAGTTATTTTCCAAAGTGAGTGCACATTTCAGTGTCCTAATCTTCTATGCCATAACTAGGATTATTTATTAAAAGAATTTAAACATGAAACATTTTCCTAGATAAAGAATTTAAATCAATAGTATATACATTTTTATTTCTAAGATAAGTGAATATTAAATCATTTTTAGAATTAAAAACATTACAGGAATCATTTTCAAATTTAAAATTAAAACCATCATCACATAACTGAGAGATACATAATAAAGTTTACTTTAACCCAAAAAAAGTACTTTTTAAATTAATACAATATTAGGCTCTTGAAGCATGTGTAGTCTCTTTAATTAGGCTCTTGAAGCATGAGTAGTCTTCAAGTACCATAGATTTTTAGAGGAGCTCTTTAATTATTTTTCCTACAAAACAGATTAAGTGTAGGATAACTTTGGTACCCAAATTTTCTTGGGTCTAGATAGGTTAGCAAGTAAAGCTTTGGGAACCCATAATTGTCTCACATGTTTCCTATAATAAAAATAAATGTTTTGAGACATAAACACTTTGTTTGGTCCTTTAGAGATTCTTTTTTCAAAATATGGTCCAAAACATGAACTAGTAGTGAACTTTTCAGATTTCAACAAATTTAGGTTCAATAATCCTTCTCTGCCCTGGTTGATATCTTACACCAGTTTTGTATTTTGGAGCAATTTGATTTCCTAGAAAATGAGTCAAAGTACCTCTACCTGTAGTAAACTTCTAACGATATATTTTTAATTGATAATTGGACAATTTATGTTCAATATTTTATTTTAATAGCTGAGAACTTTTTTATTCCTTAATATCTAGACCAGACTTGTAATTTTCATTTAAAGCATGGTGTCTTTTTAAAAATTTATATTTATCCTTGAGTTAATTAAAGGTGTCCTCAGGCATTCCATAGTATTCCAATAGTTCATCCTTAGTCATATTTTCATCATTGTTTGATTCACTTTCATTTTAAGAATAGTAACCATTATGTACAGGAGAATTGTGTGTTACCTCGGATGTTTCTATTAGGAAACATAGGTTTGCATGATTGATATTTTTAATATTTTAAGTGTTATATCCACTTGATCTATCTTAGAAGGAACTCCAAGTATCTTTCATAGAATTTTTATATCCCTTTCCCATTTCTTCATATTTCTTCTTAAATTTCATCTTGGAGAAATTAGCTTTCGAATGACATTTTTTTTACACTGATAACATACTATCTCATTTACGTTATATTTCCATTTTTTTGTCCTTTTTCCACTATCCTTTATTATTATACCATCATTTATAGTTATAATTTATAAATAACTTTTTCTTGTGATAGAACTTATTGAATCTCCTAGAAAGATGAGCCATCTCATGATCACTGTTAGAATCTGAGTCTTCACTGGTGGAAGCATCTATAAGAGCTTGATCTTTTTGTTTATTTTTTTTCATTGAGGTAATAGTCTTGAATTCTATAGATTTATTTCTTGGTTCTTCATCTGCTTCATTATTTACCTTAATAATTTCTTCTTACATGATTAGCTTTCTAATTAGTTCCTTCACTGGTAACTCACCTATGTCACAAGATTCTCGGATAGAAACAGATGTTCATCTCTATCTATCTGGTAGGAATCGAATCAATATGATAATCTGATCCATGTTGTCTACTGGTTTCCCAAGAAGTCTCCTGGTATTCACTATTTCATTAAACCTGCGATACATTTCAGAGACAGGTTCATGAGGATTCATTTTAAAATTATCATATTTAATAGTATAATAATTTAATCTCATTTCTTTAACATTGGTTGTTCTCTCATGAGAAACAACTAATGTATCCCAAATTTTATAAGAAGTTTTACAAACATATATTCTATTGAAATCTTCATCACCTAGAGAATATTCCAAAACATTCATCACTTTAAAATTATTATTATATGTATCTCTAGTCAACTGAGACCATGTGTCCCTAGAATTAGTAGGAAATACATGTTGTTCTTCAATTGTGTCCCATATTTCAGGTCCCATGCTCTCTAGATACATTTTCATTTTTAATTTCAACTGAGCATAGTTATTACCATTAAAGAAAGGTGGTATGTTAGTAGAAACACCCTCAACTCTATTATCTATTGTTAGTTAGAATTGTAAAGAACTGAAAAATTAATAATGAATGAAATTTAATGATCATTAAGATACAACTAAAATCACAGTTAAAGAATTTGACAAGTTTCACAATAGGTCGAGTAGTAATAATAAAAAATAATCTAATCCCTCTGATACCAAATTTTCGTTGGAGTGGAATCTCAAGAGGGGTGTGAATTGAGTTCCTACTTAAAATTTCTATTAAAAACTTTATATTAAATATCCCCCAAATTTTAAAATGGCCTAGTTAATTAAGGTAATATAGATATAGATGTCTAATTGGTCAATAAGTTTCTCAAAGGGTGATTAGTCCTCAGTTGAATTAGTGTGAAATAATTCTTCAACCTTTGAAACAAGTTTACTCAATCAAACATATACACACACTAACCCAAACTAACTATCAAAGTGAATGAAAAATAGTTAAATGTTTTAGAAATTATAAGCAGAGAAAAATAGATAATATAGTGTATAACAAAAAAAGTGCATAGAAAAGTTAAACAAGAGGTTCAGTCTCAAGCTGAGACTAAGTCCTCACAACTTGATGATCACCTACCACCAATTAGTTTATATTAACAATAAACTTGATACACAACCTATATTATGATTTACAATAGTTTTCACAAACTTTCCAGGGTTTACACCCTCTACCATAGTTCCTCGTGGGAAAAAAACAATACAGACCACACATAGTATCTTCCATAGTTATACATGGGAAAACAAGGTTTAAGAGAAGTTTGATGTGATGATTTTAGTATCCTTCAGTTCAAGTACATTAGAGAGTGTGTATGACAGAAACATGCACTTCTAAAAAATGTAAAATAAAAGAACAAAATAGAGAAAATATGATGATATTGAGTTTAGAAGGATCTATGTGTTTTCAGTTCAGCTTTTGGATCTTTGAAGTGAAGAATTTGATGTTCGAGTCTTTCTCATAATGTTGTCTCCAAAAAATAGAGTCACAACTCTAGGTACTTGCTTTCTAGAACTAATATTTCTACTTCATGTGTTGATCGAAATTTTATGAAGCACACAAAGAAGATGTGAGTTTGTCCAAAAAAAGATCTTCATGATGCTTGTGGGTTCGTAGTGTATGTACTGAATGGTTCGTATTTGATATAGAAAGTAAGTTTCTTCATATGCTCAGACGCCCTTCTCATCAGCAAGTCATCACTTTTTTTTTATATTTGTGGTCCGACAATAGGTATAAGTACATCACATGCAATTTTTCTCATACCTAATACTATCCCCAGGTATAGTCTCTTGATATTCCTACAATCAAAATTAATTAATGTCATAAGAATTATTGTTAGAAAATATGATCGTTAGAATAATCATAAGAATTTGAAAAAGTATGGAGTAGAAGAGTATGGTAGACTGGTAATGGTAGCCTTCCCAACGGTTGGATTCAACAGTAAGTGCACATCAGCAGCCTTCATTGGTAACCTTCCCAATGATAACCTTCCATTGAAAACTCTTCAACGATAGCCTTCCATTAGTAACTCTCCATCAGTAAGCTTCCCAATAGTAACTTGCATCGGTGAAATTACAATGACGACCTTTGCATCAGTGAACTTTGCAACGGTGACCATGCATCGGTGACATTTGCATCGATGACCTTTGTATCAGTGACCATGCATCGGTGAACTTTGCATTAGTGACCTTTGCATTAGTGACCTTTGCAACGGTGACCATGTATTAGTGACCTTTGCATTAGTGACCTTTGCATTGGTGACCTTGCATCAGTGACCTTTGAATCAGTGAACATGCATCAGTGACCATGCATCAGTGACCTTTGCATCAGTGACCTTTGCATTAGTGACCATGCATCAGTGACCTTTACATCGGTGACCATTGCATCTGTGACCTTTGAATTAGTAACCTTTGCATCAATGAACTTTGCATCAATGACCTTTACATCAGTGACCTTTGAATCGGTGAATTTTATACTTTTGTGGAGAAATTTTTCACTGAGAGTTTTAAACAAAAGAGTAGTGAGATTAAATGTACATTGTCATCACTTTAATATAACCATGATTTTCACATAAATGATTATCTTATAAGAGATTCATAATAATCACATAAATCAAACTTGATTTGGTATTATCAAAACATGATTTTGGATTATCAAAATAGGTGATTCCAACTCATATGACTTCCTCTCATGAAGCTTACACTTAGTAATATCTAATGTGGGATATTATGAGGATAAACCCATTGGTGTGAATTTCACTTGTTAATGCACCATTGTAATTCCTATATGATTACATGGGTAATGATATTTAGATATGATATTATTTTGAATGAATATCATGAGTCACATACATTGATGCATTACAAAAAACCATTAAGACCTATACTTGTGGATAAGTAGGATACATTAGGTGTTCAGTGAGTGGTATGCCATTAATGAATAATTCAATAATTTATTTATACTTTCCATGACCTAAAAATGATATCTCACACCTTTGATTGAAATGTAATTTCTAGAGTAAAATCCCATGGCTATGGTGATAGATGAGTTCATTTCGAGAAGTTAAAGAAATATATATTAGAAACAAATGTTAATGAGATGAGTGTGAAACCTACTTGATTAGATATATCAAGACAAATAGATTGTATTAAAAAGTGAGAATTCATATGTGGTTATTGGCATTGCAATAATAAACTTTTACTCTACGAATTCCTTAACATGTTGCATGATATTGATCTTAAACATTAGGAATGCCTGCCTAATGCCATTGAAGAAGAGGCTTAGAGGGTCACACAGTTGGTATATCCATTTCTCCTAGTTGAATACTTTTTTTATTTAATAAATGAAATAAATATTATTCTCATTAGTGAGAAATAATATATATTTAGGATCTACATTTCACAATTATTTAGTCACTAAAATGGATTTAATAATTAAATAAATATTTTTCAAAATATCATTAAATAGAATATTTATTTATCTATTGTTTTATTCAAACAGTAATAAGTAATATTTATTATTATATAAATAATCAATTAGTTTTTTTAATATTAAAATAAAATATTCAATCGAAAGACTATGAAATATATATATATATATATATTTCTAAAATGAATAATATTTATTATTTGAGGTTCAATAAATGTCAGGGAATATGGTTGGGTCATGTAAAGTTCCCATTAATGGAAATTATAGAATCTTAAATATCATTTAAACAAATGAGGAATTATTTATTTTTTAAAATGACATTTATTTGTGTAAGTTGGTGTGTGCCGTTATATAATTATAATATTATTTATTTTAATGGGTAATATGCTAGGTTTAATATTTGATTAAATCCCACTATGAAATATTCAATATTAAAACCCTATATAAATA
This sequence comes from Viscum album, assembly GCA_963277665.1. Taxonomy (NCBI): domain Eukaryota; kingdom Viridiplantae; phylum Streptophyta; class Magnoliopsida; order Santalales; family Viscaceae; genus Viscum; species Viscum album. The sequence continues at coordinate 990,452,389 of OY728152.1, read as the reverse complement.
TATCCCCATGTTATATATTTGGGAATGCATGCTAGAATATTTTTTTGTGCAAAATATTCTCTCCATAAAAAATAACTTTAAGAATAATATCCCTAGGGCTGTTTTTAAGAATTAGATAATTGAACAACCTACTCTCTCTCACACAATAATTAGATAAAATATATAAAATCATCAGGCCTGAAGGACTGTATTATGATCATGGTGAATAATATAGGATGATTAGTACATTTATGCTAACACTCAGTGTTTCATTGAAATCATTCAAGGTTCTAGGACCATGAGTGGATCACCTATAAAGTATTTTTTTGGATACTATTTGGGAAATAATACAACAACTCAAATAAGGGGCTCAAATGGTTATCATCTTAATTGAAGAAAGAATCTCAAGACTAAGGTATTTCATGTTAATAAATTAATTATAAATTAAATTTGAAATAAACTTTTGTGTTGGTTTTAGGATTCTTTATATAGTATATTCATGTAATTTTGTTTGACATGATTATTCATCATAATTTCATTGTATATTATTCATTAAATCTAAAAAATTAATGTTAGACATTGTCCCAACCACTACTTCTATAGTGCTTGAAACCTTCAAGTGATATCAAACTAGTTATGTTCAAATTTATAATTATTAATTTTAATGAATAATATCATGATTATTTTTTAGGTTTTTCATTTATATTTTGTACTTAATCAATTAGACCGATATAACGATTTCATTTACTATAATATGACTAGGAACTGGAAAAGAATAGGTGAAGAACACATGGATATTTCATACAAAGGTGCCATAGATTCTATCCGAACAACCAGATTTACATAGTGTGTAACTTAATTAAACATCATATGGTTTCATTCAACTAGAAAAATAGTTGGTTATACTGATCATGTATATTCATGTAACGGTTCGTTATGCAACTTGTAATTACACAACGTATTCATCACTAGGGAGGAACACAATTCTTTGGATTAGAAAACATGTAACATATGTATAAACCATGTAATTCCACATGATGCAGTGGTCATGTATTCATTTTACACAATTTTTAATTAATTTCATCATTTTTAAATTTATTACATACCAAGTATTGAATCTAGATGAGAAACATGGTGCATCCATAATTACATTTTTGTGTAGCTGGAATACACATAGTGAAACATGGTATTATCCTACATGAATTATATACGAAATACCTAGGTTTATAATTGAGATGGTCAGATTATAATTATATTAATTTTAGTCAATGTATATTACTTTCAATTTATACTATTTTAAGCCCAATAAATTCCAAGACAACTTATGAACAATGTAAATAAATTCTTTGATAAAAATTAAATGAAACATTACACTGAAATACACATCATATTGATTGTGGAAACACAATGTGATAGGGATTTTTAAATTTTATGGGACTAAGTAATTATCATTTACATTTTTGAACTACACACCATGTGTTCATCATACATGACATGCACATTATATAAAAATTTAAAACATTATAATACATGTATGTTAAATGCTTTATGTGTTTCAATACTCAATTTTGTGACTACTTATGTTGGCTTGTAGAACTGCACACCATGTACCTATGAGACACATCATGTATGTTGCATACTGTTTTTCAAAATATAACATTAAAAGGAAAATAAAATATATTATGTGGTTTTGTGGGTTCATGCTGTCTTGAATCCATGTAAAATCTATGTACATAAATAACATTAAATAAAATTAATTAATTTATTTTATTTGAAATTATATAATATGAGGATATTATGTATCTCCCAGACTGGTAGCGTTAATAACTCTTATAAATAATTAATGACTTAATAAGATCATTATTTATTAATTAAATATAAATTTATCTTAATTAATATAATGATTTGAAATTAATTCTAGCATGTATTAATGCAATTTCTGTACATGTATGTGACATATTAAGAACTTGATCGATCGATGTATGCATTGTAATAATACTTAATTTAATATTATTTCATTGGTTTTACATTTGGTAAAGGTTTTATTAAATTGAATATGATGTATTACATATCATCCCTCCCACTTTAATTGTGTATGACCTACATATACATTGTAATTTTATGTATTCCATACCCAGGGTTCCCCTCACCTATGTCTGAGTACAAAAAAACTAATGGTTTGATATTTGAGGAGAATAGGTGGTTCAGAACCCAATACTAGGTGAAACCAACCAAGAAGATACTAACATTGATGGTGGAACCAATGTAATGGATTAAGGACCTGTAAGATAGTAGTTGGAGGTAATTCCCACCCAAATACCTTCTTATGATTTCTATGGCTTGATTATTGGGTTATGATAAGGGAAATATTGATCCTTTCCACTAGAATTTCCATAATAGAAGAAATTTCTAGACCAATGGTGAGGGAGATTATAACATAATGAAATAATAGGATACTAATAAGAGTCTCACATATTTTGGTAATCAAAATAGAGTAAAAATATTTTATATTTTTTTTTTTTGAAAAAAGGGAATGTTTATATACCTTAATATCCCAACGATCAATATTAAATAATGATAATTACTTTACTATATATAACTTTCAATAGAAGTAAAAGAACTTGTGGATTGTAATATGATAAGAATATAAGATTTATGTGAAAGAATCCCCAAAATATGACCCGTTTTCTAAGGAGGTGAGTGAAGAAGTGTTTTCTATAAACTTAATACACTTGGATGATATGCTAGATGTTTAGTGTTTTATGATTTCAATATATGTCTAATAAACTCCAAAATTATAAAGATAAAATGGATACATATAGAATTCTAAATAATATATATATTATTTATCTATAAAGAGATATACTAGAGTGGTTTGACATCTCAAGAAAACTACAGGTTTATAATATTGGAAAGGGTGTGATAGCTAGAACATATGTGGTGAAAATGATTAGATAAATTTAGAATCTTGAGATTTTTTGTTTTAATTTTCTTGATAATTTGTGCACTAATCCCATAATTTCTTCAATCTCTCATAGATTCTCTATATTTATTGAACATTTGTAATATGAAAAAAATTAGGGAGTATATATCATATATCCTTACTATTATTTGACAAGTAGATATCAAAATAATGCATGAAAATCCTTCTGTATTTATGATAGAGAAGATGAAGATCAATGTTAAAGGCCCCAATAATAATAGTACATATATGTATTGTTCTTAGTTCTGGACTAAGAGATGAAGCATAAAGGGGAATGAAAGGAAACACGATGCTATCTATTTTTATATGTCATGAAGGGTCATTGGAAGAAGGACTTCACCAAAAAAATGAAGTAAGGGGAAGATTTAGGTGTGTTCATTATCAAGCGCAATATTTTTGATTCAAAAAATTAGGTATTAAATATTGTCTGCGATGTTGGAATTTTATTCAAATATAGAAACCAAGTATATTTAAAAGTGTTTACTAAGGTGTGATGGATCTATGAGAAACCAATGTAGAAAGGGTCACTAGAGAGGATATTGTAGACTACCTTCTTAGACCACCAACATGATTGATCTTGGTTTTAAAGAGCTGTTATATGTACCAAGAATTAACAAAAACATTTTTTCCATGCCTTTTCATGATATATATAGTTTTATTTTCAATTTTTAATTAAAATTTATTGTATTACAAATATATAATATGTTGTGGTATGAAAAACTTTAATAATGGTCTTTATATGTTTGAGTATAAAAAATGTGTCAGAAATTGATAAAGAATCATGTTCTCATTACTCATATCACACTCAACTATGGAATCACTATCAAGGTTAGGAAAAAATATAACTTGAAAAAATTATACCAAGAAGGTTATTTGGATTTCTTGAACTACAACCACTTGGTATATTCCACACATTTTTACAATGTAAATTAACCAAATATCCATTTATTGGAAAGGGTGATATATATATATATATTGTTTAATTAGTTCATATAGATGTTTATAGAAAATTTTATATAAAATCAAGGGGTGGATTCTCATAGATCATAAATTTTATTGACAAAATTAGTAGATATGGATATGATTACATAATGAGTTAAAACATGGATTTCTTAGAGAAATTTAAGGAATAAAAGAATGTTCTTAAAAAATATCTCTTTATGAAGATAAATAAACCATTCTTAGATTGTAGAGGAGAATATTTTAACCACGAATTCATTGATTATCAATTGGATTTTGAGTTATTATCCCAAATAACTCCTATTTATACACTGAAATTTAATTGATCATGTGAAAGGATGAACCAAAAATTATTATACATATAGATATTAATAATGAGTCATGAAACTCTTCCATTATCCTTTTGGGGATATGCATTACAGATAACAGACCGAATACTAAAACTGGTACCAATTAAAATAGAAAAATACATTTCATACAAGATGTGGTATAGAAATTAACCCATGTTGTCTAATATATGAGTGTTGGGTTACAAAGAGTATCATAAGGTTATCCCTGGAAACAAACTTTTACCCTAAGGAACTTATATTTCCTTTATAGGATATCTTAATGATATTTAAGGGTATTACCTATACAGACCCCCAAGCAAAAGGATTTTGATTAATTGATGCACCACTCTTATTGAGAGGGATAACATATATAAAAGACATAGTGGGTAAAATATATACTTCATTGAAGTTTGGGCTCAATATACACATGAGTTACCATAATAATAGATTCTATAGAGCCCCATGGAAGAGAAAATTATTGAAGAAAAAGTACTATATGGTACTAATAGAGAGGATAATGAACTAAAGTGACATTTTTCCAATCATTTGGGATAGTGATATAGTGAACCAAACCATGAAGCAATCTACTTGGAACATGAGTAAGCTTTCCACAAATCCTAAATGGTGTTTTTGATCCCCATGGGATGAAAACTAGGGTCTGATAATCATCGAAATACCATTGGGAATGATTTCACCAAAAATTAGATTTCAAAGATAGTGGAACATCAACTGAGATCCCAACATGGATTGAACTTATATTGTACATCTATAAATGATAAAACAAATAAGTATACAAAATAAATAAACATACCTAATTCTTTACAACCAAAAATACAAATCTAACCCATTTTTATAAATATAAAACATCAATCCATAATTAGAAGGATTCAAAATGGAAAAAAAGAAGCATTAAAATATAAAATTTAATGATACAATAAAGAAGTCAATCCTAACCAATACAAAGAAAAATAAAAAAATAGATCTAAGACGAGAACTATGCCTATTCAACCTCCAGTTACTAACTACCAATCAACTCACGAGATGTCTTTCTTAAGGAAAAAATCCTGAATCCAGATGAAAACACATTACCTAAAATATAAAGGCATGAGATAATAATCTAAGTATCCTCCAAAACCCATTGATGCTATGATTTTTTTCATAAGGTAATTCATAAAAGACAGATTTAAAGTATAACTATAAAGTAGTATTCAAACATAAACATGTGAAAAAAACTCACAAGTTCCTAAATATATTTTATAACCTTCCAATTTGTTTTATTACACTAAAAAATCATGATTTTATGAATTTTGACAAATATATTCTATTTCAAACCAAAAAACCATTATTATTATTCAAAATAAACCTTTTTTATTTAAATAAATAAATAAATTTACAAACATTTATCTGTCTGAAACCTCCTTCAAATCAAAGTACCCAATTCAGAATCCACTTAAAAACCCACATAATAGTAATTAAATTAAAAAAAGGTTTTACAAACATCATTCAAATCAATATTTTAATGAAATAAACCAACACACATGGGTAAATCATAAAAACATAGGCACTAGATGTCACAATACACATAAATAAATATTAGAAGTATATGAGTGCCACAATAATATAAGATAGGGAGAAGACACAATCATGAACTAAATAAAAACCCATCATGTCAATATCTAGTCATGAAATCTAATGTTTCATCATATATACCTTGGTATCCAAATGTTATATTCCCCTAATCTTTTACTATTTCACACTCACAGACCTACTGTCAACATATACTAAAATCCATACCACATGTCATCCTATAAGCCCACACTTGAATCATTGAGATCGATCCCATCGAATCTATAGTTTCTTGCATGAATAAAGGGCCACTAGTAGTGTGTGTACTAACTATGATAATATAAATATAGTTCTACCAATTATTTACAAAGTTCCCATGAACAATAAATATTTAATATGAAAGAACATTAAATCTAGGATTAATATGGAAGGCATAGAAAATGGCTATCCATCACCTCAACAACCTCACACTGAGTATCCCCATATATCACATTTATCCACTATATAAACAAGAATATTTCTACTATAGGTAATAAAAAATCACAAAGTAATAAATAAACCACATAAGTTGTAAATAAATCGAGGGGTAATTATGTGGGGTTATACACACATAAAATCTTCAAGACAAAGTTACAAATGCGACATTATCAAAAAACATAGCATATATTGATAATCAATTTCATTTTCATAAAAATACACTCAAAAAAATATTTGGAAATTGATATAAATCTAACACACATTTTTATAAATTTCAAATATACCCGTTAAAACATTGGCCTTCTCCTTTGAAATTTAAAATAAGGAAAAATTCCATCACATTCTGTCAAAAAAATTTAAATGACATATTATGAATTTTACACTATAGGTAAACAACACACTAATTTAAAATAAATCTTTGAATTTTATTAAAGAAGTCCTTTCCAAAACACTTTGAGGTTAATACCTCAGTTTAAAAAAATGTACACTTTGAAATAAAATTTTCACTCATTGAAAACCAAAACTAGATCAGAATCAAACAGACACCATCAAAATGATTGTAGTAATCCTCATTGGCATTTTACATATGCATAGAACATAAAAACATTTCATTTCAAACATTATAACATGGAATTTAAGAGAGGTACCCATTTTTACAAGATCAAAAAAATTTAAATAGTTTCAAATCATACCATGTATAACCTATATATTAATACATTCAATGAAAAATAATTTAGAGGCTATAAGAATCACTTGAATTATAAAATTAAAAAATTTCATTGAAAAACCCACTTGGAAGAATAGTAGACCAAGTATAAATATGTCACTTTCAATAGTGGCCACTAGAATAGGCAAGAAGACCTCTTTTATAAGATATATGAGACCAAAGAACATGGTTAGAACCATCCTGAAAAAATACCTAACTTATATAGTGAACTAGGGTTTCTGTAGGAATATGATAACTTGAAAATAAAGAATTAAGATGAATTATTAGGAAATGATTTGAAATTTATCTTGGAATCACATGAAAAACACAACAAGAGAGCCAAGAATTAGGTTGGGAAGATGATGGAGCTATTCCTTAGGATCCCAAGTATTGGTAGATATATAATGGTGGAAGAATGGGGTGAAAAAACATTAAATTTTACGAGGTTACAAAAATAAAATCACATTCTATGTGATTCTAGGTAGAACTATTTGGCCATAGAGTTTTCCAAAGTATGCGTTAACCATATGCAGGTTACTACCTTGAAAAATAACAAAAGAAAAACTTATTTGGTGATGTTAACAGATTTCCACACCATATGGAATCCCTGAAAAATGGATCTACCACCATGATATCTGCCTTCAAAATGGGAACCACATGGTAACTCATAACCGTGTTAGTAAACCTTATAAAACATAGAAAGATTAAAAAAGTACAAAATTATATCTAAAAAACAAGAAGAATTTGGAATAATGGAATATATGATAAAATGGTGAAAATTAAGCTCTATGGTGGAATGATCATTTTAAAATTATCCCCACCAAACTAATTTTTACCTCCCATAAATTCCCTATTTGAAAAGAGATTGGAAGATCCTTAGAGGACATAAAGAATAGACTCACTCTATATGCTCCAACCTTAAATAAAATAATTTAGAACCTCAAAAATGATGAACAAAATCATCCACAATATTTAAAAAGATATCTATGTTCATCTTAAATTTGAACCTTATACAAGAATTCCTGTGAACAAAGAGAGCCTTAGCATGCTATCCCACCATTTATAATTCCTCTAACATAGTGTCACACAAAAAAGCTACCAAGAGATGCATGATCAAATAAACTGATCTATCATGATAGAAAATTACTCTCAATATTAAAGCACTTATGAAGAAAAAAAGGATGAAAACTCACTATAAGCCTCAAAAGAATGGTAGAAGGTCTCTCCTTAAGCCACAACACACCCAAATAATCTTGGATCCTAAACTAGATGAATCTTACATTAAAGATACTAAATTCCACAATCAAAATACCATATAGAACATTAGATCAAGTGATGTTATACTCACCATATTTATATAATCATACACCATTGGTCTTTCTAATTTCTAAATAACAAGATAAACAGATGCTATAAACAAACAACTAGTGAAACCAGAACTCTCAATTACAGTTCAACCAAATAATGAACAAACTCATAAAAAAGTGTGAGGAAAAAAGGAACCATAATATCTGAATCCATAAACAAAGGATATCCCCCAAAATAATAATTAATTATAGAAAAAAAATGTTCAAATCCATTCACAAGAAACAACTCATAAAAGAACCATCCATAGTATTCTAACAACAACATATTTTCCTCCAAAAACCTAACCCAAAATAAAAACATCAACTAAAAGGTCTCACAACAACCCATCTAAAAAATGATTAAACTGAATAAATCTTTTGAGAAAACATCTTTCAAAATTTCCAAAGATGAACTAAGAGGTCACATAAGAATAAAAATTTTGGGGCATTAAAATACGAGGTCTTAGAATTACCTATATCCCCTTACTAGAAGAAAAAAAATACTTTTTCCCAGGATAATGAACCTTTCCTTTGAGCTCTATCTTATACTGCTTATACTCTAGACCCAGAAAGGTACCCTCATTCCCATCAGATGAAAATAAGGAACCATCCACATTTTTTTGGATTTAATGATTCTCTTCCATATGAATATCCTCATTAACATCCTAATAAAAAACTTTCAATCCATATTAAGGTATAATAGAACCTAAATATAGGAAAATACCACCTATAAATAAATTATATTTATCATAATCATTTACCACTGTATTTGGAGAGAGGATTTAAATCTCTAAGAAGTGATCGAATTTCTCCTACACCAATCTTTCACCTTGATGGAGTGTCAAAAACTCAAGCACTCTATCCACTATTAAAAACACAGGAATGATCAAATAGATGAAAACCATCATAAAAAAATCCCAATGAATACACTTTCATAGTAGATAAGACACTATGGAATCCCAACATATTTAAATAAGACTGATAAGGAAGATCCGAACAACTCTTACCCAGGAAGATTTAGTTGTCATGAGATATTTATGATATACTAAATCATCTAAAACAAAATTACCTATTTCTTAAAACTATTATCAACACAAAAATATGGTGGATTCTGATTCATGAAGTCTGAAATCGGGTTCAAGAACAACAAAGGTTCCATGTCCACCACTCCCCTAGAAGTCTTTATATGATCTAGAACTGAAGAGACTCTTCAGACAGTTCTAATCATCATAAAACAATAATATGAGACAAAAAAAATTAATTCATGTATAAAATCTTAAACCTAATTATCCCATCATAATCTTGGATCAAAACAAAAAAATAAATCACTAAACCAAGACAGAACACATTTACTCATAGAAAATAATATTTTCTCTTGAAATTACATGCTTTTACCATGAAATTATAGAAACAAATTCCACCCTGGAATTCAATTAAAATCCAGTATCAATCCTCTATTTAAAAATTAATCAAACATAGTGGAAAACAATATCCAAACAACTAATGTTGAAAAATTCCCTTAAAAAAATAAAAATTTGATTTAAAATCATATACCCTTTTAGTCCTGAATCATTTTCCAAACTACATTTTCAGATCATTCAAATTTATGAATACCCTAGTAATAAAATTTAAAACCTCCCATTCCCCCTTTAAACATTTTCTAAACACTATAATAGAAACAACCATTTCGTAAAATATTTTAGGAAAGATAATGGAATTTAATCTTCAAAAAGATTCTGAAAACTATGTTTTAAAACCAAAACATTCAAAAATTACACATTATTGTTTTCATAAAAAGTCTTTAAAATAAAAAATTTAAATAAACACATGATTTTTTTAAATAACATTATCCGAAAATGTAAAAATACTCCTCAATCGACCTCCAACAAGTTAAAATTACTTCAAGAGAAATCCAGAATCAAGAGGATTCAAAAAAACTAAACTAGGGAAGAAAAAGAGTTGTAATTTTTTTGAATACACGAGTTGGGAAACCATTCACCAACCTTCCAAAATTTTCACTAAAGGTGGAAGTCCCAAACTACTCAGGCATTACATGATTTCTTTATGCATACAAGCTATCTGTGTAGCTCAATTAATTATATATTTTCACCAAAAACTAATGATCGAATTCCAAAATCACTTACATACACCAAGGGGATCTAAAAAATATAAATTGACATCAAAATACATCATAATATACTAAAAAACTTGAATCAAAAATTAAAAACCCATTTTCAAACGGTATTTTGAGGTTTAGGATGAGAAAAAATTAGCTAGACTCTCCCCATCATTTCATCTCAGGGCCCAACGACTTTAATCTTCTTTCTACCTAGTCTTCCCTATATAAAAAAGGATAATCATGAATCTTAAGTTCTCACTGAATAACCCAAAAGATATTATATCATTTTATAGTGAACCATATGAGTAATCCATCCACTTAGAACCTGATTGAGCTTTCTATAATATTTGAAGGGCATTCCAAATCAAAACAGGTTTACAACTTGTGGTTGGGCATCCTAGGAATCCATTTGGGTATTATGTCACCCAAAATCAAAGATCAATGATAGTGAAACATCAACTAAGAGTCCAATATAGACCACTATTACATTGGGAATCTCTTCATGATCAAACAAATAAGTAGGAAAAATAAATAAACATAAAAATAAAATCATAATAAATGATATCGATCTAATCCATTTTTATATATTTAAAGCAATGAACCATAATAATAATGATACACAATTGTTTAAATAGACACAACAAAATAAAAAACTAAAATCATCTATAAAGGAGGTCATCTTGGATGATAAAATTCTAACCAAAAATAAAATAAACCAGATCCAATCCTAGAACTAACACTAAAAAACATCTGATTTATCACCACCACCCAACTCACCCCATATCTCCCTCAAGGAACACAACCTGAATCCATCTGGAAGCCTAGAATATGAAATATATTGGCTTAAGAAAAAAATCATTATAGGTAACCACAACACATTGGGACTATGGAATTTATTTCATAAGTAAATTCATAAATTCTAGTTATAAATTAAAACATAAAAGTAGGATATCAAACAAAATATTGAGAAAAAAAATCTTAAGTTCATAAGAACTTTTAAAATTGTTCCAAATTTTTGGTTTATTGAAGAAACATGATTTGAAAAAATTTACACAAACCTAATCCATTTGAAAACACACACCCATTAACATTTCTCAAAAGAAAAACAATTGTTTAATTTAAATGGAAACTGTCACTTCATAAAAATTTAACCAACTGAATACTACTTCAAATAAAAATACCCATTTCTAAATCCACATTAGAATCCACTTTATAATTCCACAATTGAGTCCTTAAATTCAAAATAGGTTTTCCAAACATCTTTGAAGTCCATTTACAATGGAAATGAACCAAAACCCATGGGTCAATCATAACAAAGAAAACACCATAAGTCATAAAGAATATAGATGATATGAGAATGATACAAGTGAATAAACAATATAATTTTTGGAGATGATACAATTTAGCAATTAATAAAAACCCATAATGTTAACAACAAATAATGAAATTTAACTTATCATGGGATCTACCTTTGGATCCCAAACATGAGGCACATCAAATATTTTAAAAGTTCCCACTCATAGACCAACTGCCAATATATATTGAAATCAAAACCATAAGTCATATATCTAAACCAAAAAAGCCTCATTATAATGAAATTTCATTACATACCTATTAACTAACATGAATAAAGGGGAACTAATAGTGTGTGAACCAACTAGTATAATATCAATATAGATCTCCAACTTAGTACCCATGTTCCCATGACAAGTAACAAACTTGGGTGAAAGTTCATGCAATCCAATATTAACACACAAGGTTTAATCAATGACTATTCCTCACACCTAACTCCCTCACAATGAATATCCCCATAAATCTCATTCATCCACTACATAAATATGTATACTACTACTCAAGGGGAGAAAAAACCATTACGTAATGATAAACGACACACAAAAGTGGTAAAAAGATCTAGGGTAAATCAAGTGGGTTAATATAAGATAAACCATTTAAATTATACAATAAGGTATTTACACTATGGTTAAACTACTCACTCATTTGAAATGAACATTTTAAATTCAACAAAGAAACCATTTCTAAAACAGTTTGAGGTTAACACCTCAACTTAAAAAAATTACACATTAAAACATCATTTTAACTCTTTGAAAAGAAAAAAATAATAAAATACAACACACACCATTAAAACCATTTGAATAAGCCTCATATTAATTCCACATATTATTAACATATAAAAAAATTCCCTTTTAAACATAAAAATAATGAATTTAAAAGTGAAACCCTTTATTCCAAGATCAAAACTGAAATTGAAATAGTTTTAAATATTCACATTTATTTCCCATTCTTTCATAACATTAATAAAAAAATTATAATGAAAAAGAACACTTTTAATTCCAATATAAAACAATTTCATTGAAATCCCTAATTAGAAGAAGAAAAAACCAAGAAGAAACATGTCTACTTCAACAAAAACCACCTGAATAGGAAAGAAGAAAAACTATAAAAGCCATAGGAGACAAAAGAACTAGGTTAGAACCATCATAAATACAATACCTATACTTCATAGATAAATATAAATTTATAAGGAAGATATAATTTATGAATTTAAGAAGGAATGTGAATAGAGGATAAAGGAGGAAAAAATTAACTTGGAGTCACTTAAAAAATACACAAGGAGATCAAAAAATTAGGGTGGATGTTTGAGATCCTCCTTAATATCCCAAGGGTCAAATAATAGATATTGGGGGAAGAAATGAGTAAAGAAATACATTTTTAAGATTTCATAAATGTAAAATCACATTTTATGTGATATGAGGTTGGTCACACGGTTTGGATGCACGATGTTCCAAACTATTTGCTAGTCATGTGAAGGATACTAACTAGGAAAAAACTAAAAAACGTTTCTATGGTTTCCAAAAGGTTTTATAAACCATGTGGTAGATATTAAAAGTGATTTTATCACAATTAAAACCCCCTCCACATGGACATTACATAGTTACTCCAAACCATACGGCTAAACCGTGCAACACCCAGTATGCCTAAAAAAATCCAAAATCCTAGCCCAAAAATTACAAGGGAATAGAATGAACTAAGATAAGATAAAATTTAGAAAAGTATTATCTAAAATAAAAATCAGGTTTCACAGGTGAATCATTATTTTTTGATAATAATAATCCAATACCTTACATGGAATAAGTAAGTGACACATAAATTTTAAAATTGAATGAATCCATGAATCCTCATATGGATTCTATGTACTAAAATCATGTCCGAATTTTGGTAGATCCTTTAGTAGATGGGAATTCCACTGGTTGTTAATTTCTATTCAAGAATAATTTAGGCAACGATGCATTGGTCAATACCTATTAGGGTCGAGTAGTTGCAAAAAGGGTTTTAATAAAATCAAGTCAATGACTATGATGAAACCTTTTAACCAATTTATATATTGGAATCCATTATAATTATACATGTAATTGTATATAACTATGATAATGATATTTGGAAAATGGAAATCAAAAAAGTGTTACTTAATATAAACCTATTGGAATATTTCAATGTGACACAACTAGAAGGGTTTGTGACTCAAAAGGATACTAATAAGGTGTAAGAGTTGTAGAGGTCAATTTATGGATAGAAGAAAGCATCTAGGTTATGGACCATTTTATTTGGTTGATCCTGAAGGTATTTTTTCAATAAATAGTAAATATTAGACTTGTTTCTAGAAGTATCTTAGTGTGAGTGTAATTTTTTACTTAATAATATATGGTGATGAGATTTTACTAATTGGAAATGAGATACTTATCTTACAATTCATTAAGACAAGGTTGCACACATACTTATACATGAAGGAATTAAGTGAAGCCACATACATTATTGTGATAAATATCTATCATGATATATCTAAAAGGCTATTTGGAATAAGTCAAGGAATATACATTGACCAGTTACTGAAACGTTTAATTATAAATCAATCCAAGTGGAGATTATTTCAAATTTCACAAGGCATATGCCTCTTTAAGAAAATATTTCATGAGTTGTATGAGGAGAAATAAAGAATTAAAATTACCCCATATGTTTCAGTGATTGAGGCAGTAGTCTATTCCATAATATATATTATGGTTGATATTACCTAGGCCATGAGCATGATTGCAAAATACCAATCCGTCTCAGGAGACCACCATTGGAGAACAATCAAGATTATCCTAAAGTACCCAAGGCATGATAAATACATGTTCCAAGATTACAGAAGAGATTAGGAGATAGTAATCAAGGGATATATAGATGATAGTTTTCAAATAGATCAGGATGATCTAAACTCCCAATTTTGAAGTGTCTTCACCCCTAATGGAGGAATTGTGAGTTGGAAGATTTCATAGCAGGGAGTGATCACCGATTCTATAGAAGTGTCTGAGTATATAATATATTTTTATGCATTTAATAAAGTGGTGTGGATACATAGATTCATCCAAGACATTTATGTGGTTTCTAAAAGTAAAGGTCATATCACACTATTCTATGATAATACTATAGTGGTGAATCTTTTCAAGTATCCAATGTATAATTAGTAATAGAATAACATACTTACAAAATATCATCTCTTAAGATATATTTCTTAGAGAAGTGAGATTATTGTAAGAAGAGTTTCCATGAAGGATAAAATGTAAATCACATTCACTAAAGTCTTCTATATGTAGAATTTTGAACATCATGTGAGTCCTAGAAAGCTTTAATTCATTAGAAGTTTTCTCTAGAGAAAGTAGGATTCTATTAGAGTTGGTTCCATTAAACCAAATATTTTTCTCTTTAGATTACCTATATATTGAAATACAATAATATTAAAAATTATATTATCATATATTTAATTCTCTTATATATAAAATTATTGTGATAATATAATAGAGTATTTGTCTCATTGAAAAGGTCATAATAGTTTAATGCTATGATGAGAACCGTGAAGTGTCATAACGTTATTCATAAACTTATATTCTATGGGTAACAAAATATTCCATTTTAGTATATATAGTATTGTTGATTTTCATGTTCTTGATTCTCAAATGTGGATGAGGATTCATCTCATAATGTTCCAAATTTGTAATCTTAAAGATGAGATATTATGAGGGAAGACCCATTAATAGAAATTTCACATGTTCACATGTGTAATGATTCTTAGACATGATATTGTTATTAATTTATATAAAAATTCACATATTTTAATGTATTACCCAATAATATTATTACCTATTCTTACAGCAAGGTAGGACACATTGGTTGTGTCATAAGAGATATGGAATTAATGAATAAGTAAATAAATGTTTTTTCCATTATAAGGAAGGAAGATGACATATCATTACTTTGTTTGAAATGTAACAACTGAACTAAAATTCCATGACCATTGTGATAAAAAATTTCATTTAAAGAATTCAAAGAAAGATATATTGAGAACATAACTTGATGACATGAGTATATAAACTATTTAATTATTGATATAAATAAAAAATTATTATATTACAAACATAGATTGATGGCATGATTATGAAAATGATTAATTAGAAATACAAATAAAAATGGATTAATTACACATTATGCCTCTATATGTGGTTTTTATCATTGTGAAAATTAATTTTTACTTTATGGGAGCCTTGATGTATTTCTAGATACTGATATTGGAAATTATACAGGACCAACAAATTCCACTAAAGAAGTGGCCTAGAGGGTCACACACTTAGTTTATCAATCAACCACAACTAAAAAATATTTTCATTTAATGGTTGGATTTAATATTATTCTCAATACTGAGAAATAATATTTATTTTGGATTTATTTTTCTCAATTAATCTGTTACTAATGTGAGTTGAATAACTAAAAAATATTTTTTTTCAATAGTATCTAATGGAATATTTTTTTATTTATTGTTTTACTCATATGGAAATAAATAATATTTATTATTTAATAAATATTTTTCAGTTATGTGAATGTTAACAATAAATTTTCTATCTCAAGACCATGAAAAATATTTATTTATTTATCGAACTATTAATATTTATTATTTTAGGTTCATTAAACACCTAAGAAGGTGGTTAGGAAGATTAGCATTCTCAATAATGGAAATGATATAATCTTAAATTTCATTAAAATAAATAAGGAATTATTTATTTTATTAAATGATATTTACTTGTTCAATTTGGATTGTTCCATTACGTATTATGTATTATTTTTATTATTATTATTCTTGTAATGATGAATATGTTAATTTTTATATTTGATGAAGGCCTTTGTGTAATTATCAATATTATAACCCAATATATATATATTCCCATATTGTATTATTTTGATACTGTGTGAGAATATTTATGTTGTGAAGAACTCATTTTCTCCCTAAAAAATTCTCCCGACAGAGAATATGTCTTAGATTTATCTCAAGAATGGGATAATTCATCTACCTCCTTTTTCCCTCTCAAGAAAAAGAGAATATGAGAGTCAATCTTCAAACCTAGTGGATTGTGTTATGATCAAGGAATACTATTAAGATGATTAGATGTTTTGTACTATCACCTGACATAATATTAGTGTTATTAAAAGTGTAAGGAGCATGTGATGATCACCACAAGAGATATTAAATTTTATATTATCATAGTGTAATGATGATAAAACCTAAACAAGTGGTTTAAATAATCAAAATATTTATTGAATAAATAATCAAAAGACTGATCCAATCCATGATATTAAATTAATTATAAATTTAATGTGAAAGATTTTATATTCTTGGTTTTTATATTCTTTGTATAGTTTCTTCAATTACATTTTTCAGAGATGATCAGGCTTAATTATTTCATTATGGGTTCCTCATTTAATATTAAAAAACCAATGTTGATAATAGTCTATAATGACACTTTTGTTATCATGGGAACTATCACATATAACCTCAAAATACCAATTTGATACCATTTTGTAAAAACCATGATAGGTAATAACTATAGATTCATACTCAAACAAGAAAATTCATAACCAAATCCTATAATGAAAACATACCCCTTAATCAGATACAAATATTCAAAATGGGACATACACACACTGACTGAACTCTCCACATTCCACCATTAATCAGATCCACATAGACACATACCATACAATGGACAATCTTGGATCAAGGAGTTCAACAATGTATTGAGGTATTTGGTCCTATTATATTTAACTATATTCTATTTGTGTGTGTGTTATGGCATGTGATTTTATAGGGGTTTAGGTTTAGGTAACTCGAATCACTACCAAGGGGTTCCCAATTACAAGTTAGAGTGGGAATTAACTCATTGAGTATATTGGTTACTCTATTATACATCCTTGATGTTGGGATCACACTGTAACTTCATTGACGATGGTATTAGGAATTAACTATGATTGGTCGACCGAAGAGGTGAATTAGATTATAATAAATTAGGTATATAAAATGATTTATTCCATTAGTATAGTTTATTGCATTGCAATTGTGATTGAGTAGCCTTTCTCAATGTGGAAAATATATTTTAATTGGGTGGGTGGAGGGTTGAGTATAGTATTTCAGTTTCAGTATCTCTATATAAATCTCCATTAAATGTGGAGTGTGGGTCTCATGTTGTGTTTTGTAATTTCTTAATATTTATGTGTATTCCTTTATTTATTTTATATTATGGTTTATAAGTAAGGTATTTATCCAAGAACATAGTGTTTTGAGTAATTTGAATATAGACCTGGGATCTTATCACCACTATGGAGGTGTTTAGGATGTGTAATAGTGTGGTATGGGTTTGAGTAAGTTTCTTGAGGCTAGTTTAAAAAGGTTTTCCCGAATTAGTAAAATATGCGTGTCTATGGCGGTGGGGAGTATGAGATGACCCGCAAGGTAAAAACAAGAGTTTGTTTTTTGGAAATTGAGAGAGATCTATTCTTCTCAATGATATATAATTGATAATAGGAATAATTATCCTAATTGGTGAGAAATGTATGACATGTTGATTTTAAATATGTGGATCAGGGGGTGAGGTTTACCTTATGGATATGGTGGTTCATGTAAATAGATAAAAGGGAAATATGGTTAATAATTAGTATGTGAGGTACATGGGATGTGTGAGAAGCTAGATGAGAACCAGGACTTGGGTTATGTATACAATTAATGTATTTATTATTAAATTGAATATCATATGGAGTAATATTATCTTGGGGTGATGCTTATCTATGATGGTTGTTCAGATGTTAGTGAAAAGTGAGGGTGGACTTGAAAGTTTATCGATGCTATTATCAAGTTGATGTGTACATGGGTGACTAGAGAAGATCAATCACGCAAGGTTGGTTATCGTGATTGTGTATTTAGAAATTGTGACTAAATATGATTAGTTTTATACTTTTCAATCCTATTTATTTATTTTCCTCATTAATGTACTGATAATCCACCAACAGGATCTGTGAGAGATCATTGAGTGGGGGGGGGGTGGGTGTCGTAGACCAATGATCGATATTATTTCTATGTTTTTTGAAAAAAACCTTCTACAATTGTTAATGTGTAGTGATATAATCTGTATTCACACCGACATGAAAACTAACACAAGGGGATATAATTGATTTATAAGGTCCACCTCTCAGTGTGGTAAGGTTTTTTCTTTATGTGATATGTACATGACCATGCTACACACTAAAAACATCTTATATGTACATAATTTGGGTATAACCTTGAAGATAATATTTTTTTCTCCCAAATTATAATTAGTGCATCAACAAAAAAATTTCATTCTCAATTTACAATATTATATTGTTTAGGTAAAAACTGATATTTATTCCTCCTGTAGACATCTATTAGGTTTACTAATCTATTGACTCATTCTCTTTCTCTTCCCTTGCATAATAATTCACTTCTCCTTCCAATATGAATATAACTACATACAATAATATTCATCTATCTTATTTTATGATGAAAATAATGGATAAATCACTTGATCATTTATGATAAATATAATTACAAATTACCATTCACTAAAAACACTTTATTTTCCACCCACTAATATATATTTATATATTTATGAATAACAGTCCCCCAAGTAAGGAACATAAATTTTCTATCCACTAAAATATTTACTATGTTCTATAACTCATTTAATATGGTTAACTAAACATAGAAAAACCACAAAATATTAATAATAAATTATTAATAAAGCTATAATAAACACTGCGATGGTAAACCATTAATAGATATGACCATTATAAGGTAAATTATTAATATGAGTAAATATTTAAAAAATTATTCTTAATAAAGTCCATTTTAATTATATTATATATTTTATTTTAAAAAGATATATTTAAAAACTTTAGAATTTAAATTTTAAAAAGTAAAATTCATTTTTTATTTACTCGCAATAAAATTATCTTAGGATTTTTTTTTTCTAAAATAATACATTTTTAGGGGAATAATGAAAATATCAATCTTATTAATACCATAAATTTAATGTAATTATATTATTATAAAAATACATTAAAATATTAAGAATCTTTTTTTCATAGAAAATGTATATTAGAAATTATAATAGATCATTTGAATTTTTTTTTGAATTTTCAAACCTATTCCCAAAATTTTGAAAATTTATGTTGCGTTTTAATGAATTTTTTTTTTGTTTTTTTAATTAATTATAACATGATGAAATAATTTTTTTTATTTTTTTAATATTTCTCATTTTTTTTATTATTAAATGATAAATTACCTATGTAGAACTAGTTTCTCTTGTGAAAACATAAATTGTAAAAGTGAGTAACGTTATAGGTAAAGGGAATATATTGTTTAAAAATTGTTTCTTTTTTAATATTGGAGGTTTTTATTGATATAATATTATATAAAATCCATTATTTATTAATTTTATAAGAACTTTGATTGAGAGTGACATTCCATTATTGAATAGTTTTGCATATTTACAAAAAATCCACTCTTTTTCACTTATAAATGGGGGACACCTATCATCACTTCTCTTCACACCAAAACAATAATGTTTTTAAAAAAATATATCCAAACCTCTCATAAACACTATTTTTTCCTTAATGATTTTATTATTATCAAAAGACCACCCCTTAAAGGATTATTCATCTTTTCATAGGCGATGACTCAAGAAGTAAGGTATTGGTTCCTAATCATGTCTTTCTTTTTATAATTATTTATATATTTTATTATTACTAAAAATTAATTTAACCATATATAAATTAAAAAATAAGTATCACAATAATAATGTTATGTTATTATAATTATGGTATAATCATTATAAACCCTCCATTTTCCATTAAAAATTAAAGCATGAATTGTGTGTTGTTCGGACTACCGCCTCCCCAATGCAATGGTTATTTCATGTTACATAACCACCATAAATGGATGTTACTAATATGAAATTTAATATATAATTATTATATTAATTAGATATTATTATTCCAAAATTATCATCTATAGTACAACTTTTCCCCATTCTATGGAAAATGAAATCGTCAACCATGCATACCTGTGGATGACCACTTCCATTAATTGATTAATTTCAGTTTATCATTTTATCACTGATTTATATGGATGATCATGATAAAGTATTTAAGGGTTAAATATTTTTTTTATGATATAATTAAGGATTTAGTATAACAAAATAGAGAACCTCTTAAGGATATGGTTATCAAATTATTATCATAAATTCTATTGTATAAAATAAGAATGCTAACCAGAAAATCATCAATTAAAATTATGTAATACTTTCATATCCATTAATTATTATTTTTATTACTTAGTAATTATGATATATAAAAAAATTAATAATAAATTATATCATTATTCAATTTTTTAAATGATATTTCAGTTTAATCACTTCAAAATCATCAAAAATATTGGTATGTTGGTTATTGGGTTAGTTTGACTACCAACATGGACAATGACATGAAATAATATCATGGTTGATGATGAAAAAATAGTTTAAGGTATAATATTATTTTTGTATATAAATATTTTATTATTATTTAAATGATATATAAATTTATAACTTAATAATCAAGAAAACACCCTTTATAAGTTGAAAATCACTGAAAATATTTGTTGTCAATTTCACCTTTAAAGATGAATACTAAAGTACTCAGGAAAGGGAATTTTTAATTAACAAATAATAATAATCCCTACATTATAGTAAAATTAATGTAAATTATATTATTAACTCTATAATAAGAATAGATACATATTCCACTCCCAAGAAACTTGTACAAAAAAACTAAAACTATAAACACACGATGTGGGAAAATAGGTAAAAACTAATTAATTTACATATTGAAAATTATTATAAAGGGAAATTATAAATAGTTTTTTTATTAATAAAGTTAATTAATATTATATGAATATATTTTTGTTTTTATTATACAAGTTTGGAGTGTATCTGACTAAGTAGGTAAACAAGTTAAGTGTTTATGTGTCTTTAATTGTAATCCCTTGAGACATGTTTAAGCAATACACCATTTTTTCTTTTAAATTGTGAAAATATTTCCATAATGTATTTTCTATCAATATTATATTATATTTAATTATATTAAATTTTGTTTTTAAGGTTATACCTATCATTTTTTTATTGAAATGTTATAAAGGTTTTAAAGGGGTTTCATGACTCAAATATTTTCCTTGGGACATAATTAATATTAATTGACTAAAATATTTCAAGATTAACATATTATAACCTTTGAAGATGTTATATTATATTTACTCCTTATTTTATAAGGAAATAATGACCCACAACAAAATATTCTTCCATGATTAATATATTAGCTCGTTAAAGTGTATTTTTGTTAAAAATAATTCTACTTTATTTTAGTGGATTTTTCTTCCATGTCCCTATTTTTACTTCCCAAAAATATTTTCCATTACCTAGTGTAAATTAATTTTTTTAATCTTAAATGAACCTTTTATTCACCTTTATAAATTTTATAACTAATGTTTCTATATCATTATAATGATATGGATTTTTGACAAGGTTATTTCAAAAAATTTAAAAGGTTTTTCTATCCTTTAAAAATAAAAGTTTATATCTTCCAATACACATTTTATTTTGATAAAATTTATGCATTTTAAAAGTTTTCAATATTAATGAATCTTTTAAAATTAAATTTTATCAATGTATTTTAACATTTTTTTAATTTTTCCTTTATTTTTCAAGTGTCCATTATTAATGATTTTTTCTTAAAGGTAAATGTTTTAAAAGTATTTTCATTTCCACCTTTTCCATACCTTATGTCTTTTTGAGTCTACATTATTAATGATTATTTTAAAAGTAAATTTTTTTAAGTATTTTCACTTTGACTTTTGAAATTTTGTTCTGTTTAAGGGTATTTTATTTGGAACTATTTATAATAATATTTTCTAAATCTATTCTCTTTGTATTATCAAAATTTGTTTTTGAAAGTAATTTACACTTTATTTTTTATAATAATGTTTAAAAAGGTTTTGTGAGAACTTTTGTACCATCACTTAAATTTTTCCTCCATGGTTTTTCTCTAATGGTGTGTTTTTTTGATCATACTCTCTATGTTATTATTTTATAAATCTTTTTTTGAACTCATATTTTGATATCCTATAATCTCTTAAGGTCATATTATGTGATAAGATTATGAAACCCATTATTTTTCTTCTTGTTATTTATGTTATGATTATGATTGATTTTAAGTGGAATAAATATGTATGGATTTTGGTGGGTGGGGTTATTTGTATACCTACAATTCATTGGTTTATGATTACATTTTATGTGACTATTAGGAATAGATATAACATTTTTTTTCATATAGTCTTGTACATTATGAGCTTTCTCACATTTTTTTGGCTTTTATATTATGTGTTTTCTCACATAGCTGTGGGAATAATGGGGTTTCACACATACATTTTCCAATTATTATGGTTGTGAAACATTCCCAAGTTGACTCTCTAGATATTAAAATTTTAAAATATTCATTTCATTTCCATAATATTTTATGTTTTCATTATCATACCTTATTTTTGAAGTATTCCACACTTTTTATAATTCTTACATGTTTTATGATTGATGATATGTGTTTGAACCATGTCACATATTTTAGGGTTATTTAAAAATAAATTTATGATATTATGTTACTATATTAGGTTTCATGATTATCATAAATGTTCTTATGATATTTGATCAAGATATTTATCCCTTATTCACATTATTGTTTATTGTTATGATCTAATAGTTCACAATACATATTTTCCCTTACTGAGCATTTGCGTTTACTCATTTCTTATGTCTCCAATCCCTAGGTTATAGAGATGATTTTATCATGTGAAATTTGCTAAAATGTTTTATAGGAGCATGATTTTCTATAAAAGTTTTAAAGTTATTAAAGATAATATATTTACTTATATAATCTCTTTGACACTAAACCTTTCAGTTTTGGGTGATGCGATTGTTTATGAGATGTATGATTTAAATCTTTTTATTATTATTTTTTTTTTATGTTTAGCATGGGTCACTATAGATGGTATCAACTTAAGGTTTATTTTTTCTTATAGATTATTTTTTTTACCAATAGTATTATGGTTAGATAACCTTATTAAAAACCCTAGAGTTATTTATATGTATAGGATGATATCCTGAAATATTGATAAAGTATTGAGTAGATGGGTTTCCCTAGAAATTAATCACTTTATATATAATTATAATGGATAAAAGATCTGGAATACTTGTACT
Organism: Viscum album; assembly: GCA_963277665.1. Classification (NCBI taxonomy): domain Eukaryota; kingdom Viridiplantae; phylum Streptophyta; class Magnoliopsida; order Santalales; family Viscaceae; genus Viscum; species Viscum album. The sequence continues at coordinate 990,428,245 of OY728152.1, read as the reverse complement.
TAGGGGGTAATATCCCCAAAAGGGTAGATTGTATATTAACCTGATCATCACTTGGTTCATGGAAAAGAGGCCTAACTACACACGTGGTTTGAAACTCCCATCAGATATGCTTTGGTTTATCATATTATCTTTACAAAAAATTATGAAATATTTATTTCCCAGTAACTTTCAGTGATTTGGTTTAGGAGTTTCTGATGACACAATTTGAAGTAGCCCAATTAAAACTAATATTGATATAGCTTGAAATAAATGAACAATAGTCCAATGAAATAATGTCAAATGTCATGAATTTTAAAAGTTTAGTTCCTTTTATGATTATTATAATTCCCCCATATTGTTAATGAATTTTCACTAATTTCAACCATTTTTGTTTTAGTAATGGATGGAACTAGAAAGAACCCTGAGTGTGAAGAAAATGAAAAATACTACCTCAATGAATAACCCATTTAAGTGGGAGACGGAATGAGAAACCATTTGATTATTCAAAAATATCAATTCCATTATACTTCATGATGTTTTAATATTTTTATTATGATTTTATACAATATTAATCATTTTATCCATGAATTAATTGATTTATTAAAATTATGGTGATTTTAATTTTAATTTTAATTTGGTGTAAAATAGGTGGAAATTGTGAATTTTGAAGTTTTAATTTGAAAATGAAACTTTTTGGAAGTTTTTGTTTACCCTTACCCATGTCCAAGGGAATACGCAATTATAAAATGATCATTACCATTAAAAATGTGGATTTTAAGCACTATGTAATTATAAATGAAACATAGTGTAAGGTTATTAATCTAACTACATAATGGTAATAAATCTGATAGATGCACTCCATAAAGGTCACACAAGAAATGTGATAGTAGTTCAAGTTATTGCATAAAGGTACCATAGGCTTCCATCACTACATAATGGTATGATAAAGATATTTAAAGGTAATAAAGTGATACATAGAGGTAAATAATATCATATAAGTGAAAAATATCATATATGTAAGGATAACATATGGAATTCAATTCAACATATTGATACAACCCTTATGAAATGATAATTGCATAATGTTAAAGAAAAAGATATCCAGACCACCACTGGTACACCATTGACTTTACAAGGAAGTAAATTCCAAGATCACGGAACTATTCATGATATCCAATGAATATTTAAATCAACATATATTACATTATAATATTACGATATTCTTCTTTTATGTTTTACCAAGATAATGGAACCCCTGCTACCATAATGTTATACTACAATCGGGGAATGCTACCATTTCCTACCACCATTTACACAATGTTCTACCACTATTGTAACATTTTATTTTGTTTCATAATACCATTTATGTGTTACTTACACTATTTTATACTAAAAAAATGTTTAGATAAAATCACTCACCTCTATTTACATTGGATTTGGACCATCCGATGCTACTGCTGTCGTTGATGATCATACCTCCAACATGTTACCACCTGGTCATTCTACCCCTATTGTGCCATGGTCACCTTCTATTATTTCGATGGAAACCACTATATAAGTCCATAAATAAATCTTGGGAACATTATCTAAACTCAACTTAGATGAACACCATGGTGGACAAAGGTATATCAACTCTAAAATGGGGATGACCATGGTTTGTGATTTAATTTCAATCCATGTTCGAAGCCATGATAGAATCCTTGATTGACAAGAATGTTAGAATAAATGAGGATATTCATTACCCTAAAAAATGGTATGAGAATGCCTAATTAGGGTTTTCATAATGATATTTAATGATTGGTCCAATATATCCTTACTATGCATGTATATGACATGTGTTTCAAAAAAGTACCAATTCAAAAGTCACATGGAATAAATAATTTATCTTAAAGGATGGATGGATTTGAATTAAATATCAAGATATAATCAAGGATAAAGATATGGGAATATGGAAATGAAAAGTTTAATTATATCTCACTTGGATAATTGAAGGATAATTTTAAAGAGATCATCACATGGAATAAAAAGAGGAAACATTGACTAAAGAAAATTTTGTGGATTCTAATAAAGATATATGGGATAATACTTCTCTTATTAATAGAGAGAGGCTGTGATACATGTGAGATCATATCTAATTTTGAGCTCAAATGAAGGGAGGATACTTCTATATAGTTAGATTTTACTATAGTTTTTATTTTATTTATCATGTAATTCATCTGCATGATTTTTTTTATAAAAATTATTGATCTTCTATTATCTTTCCATATCTCTACATCTCACCCTTTGTTACACTATAATATATTAAAATCTCAATAATGAGTTATTTAATGTTGGTTTGTCCTTGGGTGAGGTTTTCAGTGTTCTTGAATTACTACACTCAAATAATTTATGTTTTATTCTTGACATACGGTGAGGGAATAAGATCTTCATAATATCCATGTGCAAATCACCCACCACACTTTCATAAACCTATCTAACTTATAAAACTATTATATTTTTATTCCTTACCTACATTGTACTTGAAAAAAACTTCACATGATGGATTAAAGTTTATTAAATTTATGAAACAACATAAAATATATCCAGGTCATGAATGTTTCTATATTCTTGACTAAGCATTAAAATTATCCAAGATTATTGGGTGAGGTGAATATTGTGGGGGGAATAAATATCCTTATAATGAAAAAATTTAATACTTAAGAAATTATAGAATATTAATGAATGAATTACTTATCAAATAGAATTTTAAAAACAATAATGAATATAATTACTTCTATTTTTAAACTGCATGTTTGGTTTGGTTTATAATTTAATTTTTTAACCCAAAATTTTAATTTTTTTATTAATTAATAATATTCCAAAAAATATAATAATTGAATAATAATTTTTTATTTATTAACTGTCAATATTTTCAAGTGATACAATCTTGGTTAGATACTATGTTATTCTAGAAAAAATATTATATATTCTGTACTAACCTATGATTGGGGTGTCAAAATGTTTCACCATTTCTAGGGATCCATGAAGATTTTATCTCAATATTTATATTCAAATATTGTAAATCGTTTCCTTATTTTCTATAATTTTTTTTCTCACCCCAATATATGGAGAATAATGTTATTATATATTGTAGATAGGTGATAGGAATTTGGAAATAAAATTGTGAAGATAAATTACTCCATGATTTTATAGTAGGTCTGAGGGAGGAAATGAACGAAGTAAATTTTTAATCCTTGGTATAGGTAGTGGCTGAGTTCTCTAACTACATTCCAAAGTTTTATCATGAATAAGATAAGGGAAAAAAGTGTCTCTTTAGTCTTTCAAAATTTGTCTTACTAATTTGGAGAGGTTGTGGACTTAAATAATGAATAATCATAGCCCAACCATCTCAAGATCTAGATCCAAATCTACCATAAAGATTTAGAGTGGGTTTTTGATTAATATGATTTTCCTGTATATATATGAAAGAAATATCAAAAATATTCTAATGAATTATAGAATGGATATGAAGTGAAATATAATCTTCACATCTATAACAAAGTATAGGCATCAATACTTATGTACATATTACTATCCTTGGATGAAGAAGAAACCACCAATTTGGTGGAAATTTAAGAGAATATAGAGTATCTTATTACTTACATCAATAAAATGAAACTCAACTTCAAGAAGAAATTTCCACTTAAGATGAGATTGATGCTGAACAAACTCAAGGAGTAAATATATTATAGGACTCATTATCATATATTGTTATTTAAATTGGATTGTTTTTAACGTTTTTTTTGAATTTATAGATTTCAGTAGCTCTTTTGTTTTCTTATATAAAGATGAGGAAAAAGATAATTCACCTAACAAGGGACACATGGATCCCCCAAAACATGTTCAAAACCTATTGAAGGTAGTCTATGAGGAGATCCCAATGGATTACCATGAGGAAACAAAGACACATTCTACATAAATTAAAAAGAAAAATTTATTATTTATTCTCTAATTTTTTTTCAAATAAAATTATATTATACCTTTTCCTTTTATTATTCCACTGATGAAAAATTCCTTAAGAAATCATTGGATAATGATGAATAGGTTTAACAAGTATAACCATGAAGGAGGGGGACATATACTTCATCCTACCCCTAAAATAAAACATGTATCTCATTTCCATGTGGGTGGATTTGGTGTACTATTTTTATAGATTCACCAAAATAAGGAAGGAGTGCAGGATGGAAGAAAGAAGTATTGGTGGTCAAATCAAAGAAACCCCACCCACTATTATACTTTGGATAAAACATAGTACTAGCCTCTTGATGCTGTCAAAACATAGATCCCACTTATTGGATCAAACAAAAACATATCTTTATTTTTTTTCATTACTATACTTTTTATTTATTTCATAGGAATTAGTTTCAGGAATATATTAGGTTGAATTCCAATCCCCCTAATTCTTTTGGAGATTTAACAACATGGTACTTATACTTTACTAAGTTATTTTATTTTATAGGATATTGATTATGGAATAAGAAAATCCTAAAATATTACCAAGGGGGAGGAAAATAGATTCATTTAAAATGTATTGAACTTTTAAGAATATTTTTAACTCCCTAAACTTTGGTTTTTGAAAATATTTTTGATATTTAAACTAGAATCATTATTCCCATACTTATAATTTTCTACCATACATGACTTATACAAGAGACATGAGTTTCTTTGGAAATCCATGATTCCATGATTTATATTCCAATAATAATTATATTAAATTATTAAAATGGAGAATTTAATTATTATAATGAATTATAGGTACAAATTTAATGAATTATAATTTTAATGAATTGGTAGATTCATGTAAATGAAATTTACCTATAATTTTTGAAGATTTTAATTTATGAATATCATATAGTTGAATTTTTTAGTTCTGACATGAGTGATTTTAAAGATTAATATATTTCATTCCTAATAAGAATTCTAGTCCCAAAAATTATACTTTTTATTGATCATATTTCTTGAGTGATTTTAGTACATTCCACATACTAGAACTTCCATTGGAAATGGTCAAAACTGTGATAATTCAAAGTAACATTTTATATGATTGATCCATTTTTATTAAATCATACCTTATCTTGGATACCGTGCTTTATATTAATTCTTTTTTAGACATTATAGTACATGAATCAACTTGTTAGGAATGGTCTACATTATAATCTGTTTAGACCCATTCCTGTACTACTCTATTTATATTTCATGATATTTGAATGTTTGAGTGTGGGGTGAGGGAAGTCATGGTAAAAGGGATATACTACATTATAAGGAATAAGTGTGGTGGTGATTTATTTGGTGTATTAGGAAAGGATCATGAATAATTAATTATCATTTTATTAGCTTCCATTATTGAAAAAATGAAAAAAGAAAAAATGGAAAAAAAAGAAAAATGGGCTGTGACTTTGGGGAATTAAAAATAACCATTGTTGGACTGATTATTTTTATCATATAGGTTATAGAGGTTGTTGTGAGATTTTTTATAACTATAATATTTCAAATAATAAAAAAATAATGATAAATATTTTTAAAAAAAGTAAAATAAGTAAGAGAAGTAGATGAAAATTCAAGAAGGTTTAAATCATTTATTATTCTTACATTGTTCATAACATTTACTTTGACCATGGGAAGAGGGAATATTCACTTTGAAGGGGATATTTTCTATACAATTTTCATTTTATATGATGAATTAGGATTTAGAGTTAACCTCTTATATAAGCCTTATTATTTTGAACATTAATCCCTACTAACCTTAATCCTCAGAGTCATTAGAACCATAATTGAATAGTCCACATGATTTTATGTGAATTTTATCTTTACAATGTAAAGAAGGTAGATCATTTGCAATTATATGGAAATGGAGAATGAAATTATGGTATGAATATAAATATACTTGTATCAATAAGATTAGTGATGGGAGAATATAATTTAAAGTGATATAGATAACAAAAGGGATGTTAAAAACTAATAAATTGATAGTCTTGAATGGAAGGAGAAGACCCATCATTTCCAATGGGAAAAAGTAAAATACAAGGGTTGATTATTTCTTTGAAAAATTTGAATTTGAATTGATATTTTATATGGAAAATGATATATTATATTATCATTGATAATCAATTTGTTTTATTACATTGATATTTAAATATTTATAGTATTGTTTTTCTTATAGATTTAATACTTTAGGATAATCATAGTTCCAATGTGGGGTTATTTGATGCCATTATTTATAAGGTAAGTTTATATAATTTTTATAATGAATTTTACTATTTTTAATCATTTTCCACATAAATAAATTTATTTATTTCAATCTAAATCAAATCTATTTGAATAATTAATTAAGATTAAAAGAGGTTAATGTTCTATATTTTAATGTTTTATTTTGAAAATTAAATTTTTTTGATGTTTTGGTTTACCCTTACTCACGGTATATGTTCTATGTAAAGTTAAAATCATCTCTATCTTTATGTAGGAGTATTTTTTGTATATGTAAGGGAATTTGAGATATTTAATACCTTTAGAAATTAAATTTCATAATTCTAAGTACTCTACTAGATGTGTCGTGTAAGGGTTATACAATATGTGTAAAGGTAGTTCAAGCTACAGTGTAAAGGTACCCACAGGATTACACCACTATGTTAGGGTAATAGGAATCTATGTAAAGGTAGGACCATTATGTAAATATAATACACATCACATAAGGGTAAACCCCCATCCATATGATGTTAACCTAAGGAATTCAAAGGCTATGTAAGAGTGATATTCTTACGTAACACCAATTATATAACGTTAAAGTAGATGCTCACGAGACCACCATTTTAATGATATAAACTCACCATGGAAGATACTAGTTATCTAAAGAAACTATTTATGATCTATGATGAATATAGAAACCCATATTAATACCATCACATGATCATGAGACTACTCTATAAAGTTTTACCATGAGAATGAAGCCCATGTTACCACTGTATTGTTCTACTATCGGGGTGTGCTACCACTGTTCGCTATTGTTGCCCGACCATGCTATTAATAGTGAAACATTTTCGAAATTTTTTGATGACCACTAACATGATACCACCACCATTTTATATTACCTATAAGCTAATATACTATCAATAACCTCTACTATATTTGTCTTTCAATCATACAATGCGACAACTACTATCGATGCTCGTACTGCTAGCATGCTATCAACGGGTCCTGTTACCACTAATGTCCCAGTTCCACTTTCCACCCTTGTGATTCCAGCTACTAGAAAATCCCCTCACCACAATTTGGGAGATGAATATAAAATCCACTCCAACTACCCCTCGGATGCATAAAGGGATCTCGATGACAAAATAGGGATTACCATGAGCTATGAATTCATTACATGATATATCCAAAGGTAGATGATATCTATGATCAAAATGCATGAAATAAGGATATAATAGATTCCAAAACCAAACAAATGGTATGATAAGGTTGAATTAGGGTTTTCACATGGATATTCAATTATTTGGCTGAGATATCCATACCATGCATGTGCGTGCACATGCATTTCAAGAAAGTGTAAAGCCAGAGGTCCCCAAGAATAAAAAATTAATCTTAAAGGAATGATAGAGTGAATATAAATCATTATAAAAATCCACGAATTAAGATATGGGAATATTGGAAAGACAAGATACATTATCACTCTCTTGGATAACTAGAATTTAATTTTATGGATAAATTCACTTGTAATGAAAAGGAGAAACATCAATTAAAGAAAAGTTCAGGGATTCAAATGAAGATATATATGATGATCCTATGCATATTAATAGAGGGGTATTGTACCACACTAGATATCTTCTTCGATTACAGTCTTGACTAAAGGGATTATACTACTAATTAGTTTTATTATTAAATATTTTCTATTTTATTTCTCATATATTTCATCTACATGTATGTTTTTATAAGAAGTTATTCTATTAAAATATCATTATCTCTATCTCAATCTTTCATTCAATGTGATATCTTACATTATGAATGTAACACCCCGACCCCAGTTACCCAGATTCGGTGCATTATTGCGTAACATTGGCATGATCACAAAAGATCAAGTCTCGAAAGACCGATTAGTTTAGTAGTCTAGGAAACACTAGATACAGTCATAAGTCTTAAATTACATCATAAAGTAAAAAAAAAACTGAAAAAAAAACATCCTTTCTTCATATGCCCTCATACGATCCCTGAAGGTCATTCATAATATACTTCATCACATCTTTGAAAAATTAAAACATTGAAAGGGGTGAGCTCAGATGCTCAGTAAGGATAACAATATAGCAAAAGCTTTCATAAATAAAAAAAACATTTAAGGAAATGTATAACTAAAACAAAAGCCTTTTAAACTTGAACTTAAATATAATATGGAAAAATTAAAATGAGATAATTCCATTTACTTATTCACATTGATATCTTACTGGTCGAATAATCACTTGCAATATCAATAACCACTTTTATAATGATGGAATTCATAATGCCAGACTATCATAACCACGTAGCCAAGGCCTCATGCCAAGACTTCAAATAAGATTTTGTCAAGGCCTCGTGCCAAGACACTAGTTTGTCTCATGAGACCTACCGATACATCGAGGAGCTATAGTGGGCTCCTCCTGTTACTTATTAAGTCCAATGCATTCCTCATATGAACAGGTTTAAACATATCATAAACCATAACATAATCGTATCACATAAAACATGCATAAAGGAAATATAACATTTCCATATTTCAATCACAAGATATCAATACAACACATTGATATAATAAAAAGATTATAAAAACCAATTTCAATACCAAAATAAAAGAAAATTAAAACTTGGTATTTATTTTTCATTTAAAAAAATTTATGGCTTGTAGAGGATGCCAAAACTCAAATAATGGTCACGTCGACAGAGAAGTCATTGTCGCTGCATACGTACGACAAGAAAAAAATTCCTTTTTTTTCGTTTAGTAAAACGCTTCATATAAAAATATTCCTTTTTAATAAACATAAAAATCAAAGGGGTTTATACACCGTATAAAATAAATTTGGGTATAAAACAAAATATGCCTCAATGAATGGAGATTGAGACTAAGTCTCTTAAAAATATCTTTTTTTAAATGAAATAGATATATTATGTGTATTCACTATATGTACATATAAAGAAAGTATAAATACAAGATATGACATAATAATATCATGACACAATTTTAAAGTAGGAGATTAACCCAAAGAATGTAAATTGGGTTAAGAAGTTCCCTTACCTCATGTCCGACTTGACTCGATCGTTCTTTAATCTCCTTAATAATAAACAAGAATTAATTTATACTTTCTTAAGAACGTTTTTCATGTTCATTTTTACTTTTATATCACTTATTACCATGTTATGAACATTATATAATTATTTAAGTTAATAATGGTCATTTTGTCGATCTTTGGTACTTGAGTCAAAATAAACTTCTTATAATTTCAAGTTATTAATGTGGTGAAATATATATTATATACAGAATTATATTCATGATTTAGATATAATATATATCATATATACCCAGTATATACATTCATTCATAATATTACATAACATTTAGAGGTAAGAAATGAAATGCACCATTCATGGAGACGGTAAGCCGTACGTATGCGTGAACGCTACTTTCATTTCTATTTCGTTTTTAATGGAATGAAATCATAATGATATAAAGGTATATTATAATTACATATATAATATCATTTACTCCGTCCTTTACATGTCCCACATATGGAATTAACGATTTAAATCACTTTGAGGGGGCGGTAGTCCGCACTTCCTAAAATGAAATTATCGCGTTTACCCATAATAGAAATCATAAAGGTGTTACATAAATGAAAAATACAGAAGCATAAGGAAAACATAAACATAATATATATCATATATAAAAAATAGTGTCATAATAATGGCCACCATGAGAGGTGTTAAAAGAATATTGAACAATCATCGTTTCGTGAGGTAGTAATTCGCCACCCACAGAAATAGTATGTTCTTTAACCATTAGATGAAGGTATGTGTAAGTATAAATAAAGTAATTCTCTTGAAAAAATACTAGTATATTTTAGATACTGGTTTTGTTAAAAAAGAATGGAATAAAAGGAGTTTAAAGGGTTGTAGAAGAAAAATAAAACAAAAGAACATAAGAGAAGACATTATCTTAAAATCAGGTAACTCTTTTTGATTTGAGCCAAAGGCTTCCTTGGGAAGACTTATGCCCAAAGTGAGGCTTCTAGGAGTAAGAGAAAGAAGTTGAGAGAGTTTTTGGGCAGAGTTTGTCTGAGCCAAATGGCCTTGATGGTGTGAGTAAGGTGGTATAGGTGGGGGCCTTTTATAAGAGGAGAGGAGGGGCACTCTTGGAATGTCATGAAAGGATACATTATTATGAAATCATTTTCGGATTTTAATGTTCGCACCATGATATATTTCAAGGATAATGTGATAAGGGTTAAAAATATACTCATACAATAGGATTTTGACTAGTTTATGTATTATATTTTACATTATCCTTCCATTTTATTAAAATCGTTAATTAATGAGGTAATCGCTGCATCATCATGGTGTCATAAAAATTTTAATTTATTTAATGTCTAAAAATTATATAAAAAATATCATGATGTAGGAAATATTTTTATCTTTACAATTAAAATTTATAGTCTAAACGTTAACTTATATAACCCCATGTAATAATTGTTTTAGTAAAACAACACATATTTGTGACAATTTTATTTTTACTTTAAATAAAAAGTTATTAATGTCATTGTTTTACCCATGTGGCTCCATGGGGTCCCCATGTTGACCAATGGATTATATTGGTCAGCCATGACTCATCCAATAATGGTAGAAATAGTGTAAAAGTAATTTCATATTTTTATAATATCATTTTTACCTTAAATTTCACTAATTACCTTTAATTGTGATTAATAAAACTTAAAAGTTTCTATTCACCAAAAAATTATTTTAATCCCATTGAACCACATTTTACATCCTAATGAAAACCATGTATGTCATATTTTGGAAATTCAATTAATAGAAGTGGTAAAGTTTTATTTAAATGAAAAATCAGTTTTTTAACTACCACTTAGTGGTTTCACTATTCATCAAAATTGATATTTTTCAGAAAAATGCCAAAAATTCACCCTAAGATATATTTGATATTCCTAATTCAAAAATTATGTATATTTTAAAAAATTCAAAGCATATAAGTTGAATTAATTAATTTAATAATTAATTCCCGTTGTCACAACAAATAGCATGTTTTTAAGAAACAATATATATCAAAAGACTAACTATTGTTTATGTCCAATTTCAATGTGAAATTAATTCTAATGACCACCGTTGGATAAAATGATAAAATTATTTTCTAATTATACCTTAAAACCACTCAATAGTATAATTTATCACTACTAATTATTTTGATTAATAAAGCTGTTTTTAGTAATTTTCACTATTCATCAAAATATAAAAGTTATCCGAAAAGGTCCGAAAATTTACCCTAGGCTAAATTTGATATTCCAAATCCAAATATGAAGTCCATTTTGAAAGATAAAATTTAAAAAATTTAAAAAATTAAGTATTACTATTCATAACGGCATGTTTGATTGGTTGTGGTGTGTGTTAGAACTCGAAGTTGTGTACAACACACGCTACTGTATTATTCAAAGAGAAGCGTACCATGGATGCTTGGGGTGTTAAATTCTCCCCTCCTTCAATAAATTTCTTCCTCGCAATTTGAAAATTTTCATTGAAAATAAAAGGTTGAAAGTAGAAAATACCTTTGTGGAAAACCCACATCAAAAATATGGTTAATAAAATTTAGCCTTAATAAGAGGGAATGGGAAATGAAAAAGTCACCAGCAAATTATGATCTCGAATAGGAGCAAATTGGTGGAAATTAGAGATATATAATTGGAAGAAAAATGTAAATATTTGTAGGGAGTGATTGAGGTCATCAATCACAAACAAGTATAAAATTGAGGGCCTCAAAGCCTTCAATCTATGTAGATTTAAAATATCATCAGTTCAACAAAACATAAGGTATTAGGATATCACATTTTTTGTTTTAATATCCCTTTCCTAAAGTTTAAGAATTAATTTATTCCTAGAATAAGAGGTAGTTATATATATATATATATTCTTGACAAGTAGAGTTTCAACCTTCAACTAATTTATACCACAAACTCATATTTCACTCAAAAAGATAATAGAACTCAATAATTTTATATTTATCCTAATCGTATAAGGTTAAAAATATTAACACATACCATTTAGATTAAGAAAACTATTTTGTAATTACCAGGGACTTCCTGTAGGCTAGTGGTTGGTAATAATGGCATGTCACACTATAGTTGTGGGTTCGATTCCTGTAGCTTTGTCCAACACGATGGGTTATCCCCTAACCTAAAGGTTGTCCTTTTCCTAAAACTATAGTATTATAATATTCCAAAAATAATATTCAGAAATGTTTTAACCTTAAAAAATACTATCCAAAGTTCAACTTAATCCATCCCAACCATTATAGTTATCCAAAATACCTCTGTCCAGACTTTCTCTAAAAAGGTCTCTTAATTCTAAAATCAATTTATCCGATTCCCCAAACAAAGTAAAGTTTATCTTATTGTCACATACTAAAAATATTATTACCTTCATCATATTAAAAACTTAATGAAAACAACAAGTACTGCCATAAAATCCTTATATATATCACATTATTCTTATAACCAGAATATTATACTTGAGAGTCCAAAAGCACCAATACATTGATTATTCCACTTCAACTGATGTAACAACATAATATTGTCCTTGATTCCTTGGACTTTTCTGAGGTATATTTCCATAACCCTTAGGACATTCATTTGTATAATACCCCATTTCCCTACAATTATAGCATTCAACATTGATAGCCTCTTTCTTTCCCTTTCAATCACAAGCCCGGTGAACTTTTTCTCCACATTTATAACAAACTCCCATTCCTTTTAGGCAAGTACCAGGGAGATTCTTCCCACAATTATCGCATAATGGAAAATCCTTCTTTCCCTTTTTCCCTTTATCTATCTCTTGTTCCAATGTTCTATTCTATTCTTGCTTTACTTTATTGTCATAAGATTTAGAGAATTCATTTTCTGTCTTGATAGCACACGAGACTATATCTTCATATAACGAGAAGGTTTGTGAGACTAATGCTCGACAGAGAAATGGTTTTAACCCATCAAAGAAATGATCAATCTTACTTCTTGGGTTCTGTATATAATCTGCATCATACCTCACTAACCTTGTAAAGTTGGCCTCATACTTTGCGACATTCTCATCCTCCTTTTGTCTCAGACTTAGAAATTGCATTTCCATATCTGCTCTTTGGTCATGAGGGAAGTTTTTTTCTTTGAAAATCTTTTTGAACTCCCTCTATTCCATATTACATACTTATTCAACTTCTTTCGTGTTTTGAATCAGCGACCACCATTGATCGGCATCTCTAGTGAGGTGGTAAACTACCATGACATCCTTCTCCCTTTCGCTACTCCCCAAGTCATGGAATATTTTTTTCTAAGGAGTTTATCCATTGCTCAGCTACTAATGGATTTTTAATCCCATTTAATGTTGGTGGTTGTTGCCTCATGAATATATCTAACATTGATCCTCCACGTTGCAGATCAGGGTGCTCCATACGAGTAAGGTTATTATTCATAACCTGAGTGAGTTGTCCCAGTATGGTGATAAGTTGATCAGCACTTGTTGTATCTCCAACTCCACTATAATTATATTGAGCAGGAAGGAAATACCTATAGGGAGTGCATGCAATGATACGGTTTCCATTCCTCCCACTAGGCACCATTTCTAAATAATGGCATAAACTGGATTAGTTTATGAATAAAAATAAATAATTCCATACTTGTAAAACACTTAACATAAATTGAACTATAATCATAAAAATGTTTTCTTTGAAGAAGTATATACTCATAAACCCTTCATAATGGTTTGTAAAGAAAATGAGAATTATCATAAGCATATCCCTCAGGAGTGTCGTAACCAAGAGTGCAGCAATGCCCATTATCGTGCACCAGTTCTCGTTCGAGTCAAGCTCAAAGCGGTGTTTTCGGGTATTACCCCTAGGTACATTTGTGCCAGAGCCTCCTCTACCTGCTTGTATCCAGACAGGGATGTATTGCTTGGAAAACTCACAAAAATCTCTATAATACCAAAATTCTAGGAAGTCCTTCTATACTAATCCTCAAAGTCTATCTTTGGGCTATGTACTCTAATCATATTTTATCTAAATCTAGCTTCCAAGGTTAGTACTAAACTGCCTCTGACACCAACTGTAATGCCCCGAACCTAGTTACCCAGAGTCGGTGCATTATTGCATAACATTGGAATGATCACAAAAGATCAAGTCTCGAAAGACTGATTAGTTTAGTAGTCTTGGAAACACTAGATACATTCATAAGTCTTACATTACATCATAAAGCAAAAAAAAAACTAAAAATAACTTCCTGTCTTCATATCCCCTCATACTGTCCCTGTAGTTCATTCATAATATACTTCATCACATCCTGGAAATATTAAAACATTGAAAGCGGTGATCTTAGATGCTCAGTAAAGATAACAATATAGAGGAAGCTTCCATAAATAAACAAAAACAATTAAGGAAATGTATAACTAAAACAAAAGCCTTTTAAACTTGAACTTCAACATAATATGGAAAAATTAAAATGAGATAATTCCATTTAATTATTCACATAGATATTCTACTGGTCGAATAATCACATTCAATATCAATAACCACTTTCATAATGATGGAATGTATAATGCCAGACTATCATAATCACGTAGCCAAGGCCTCGTGACAAGACTACACATAAGATTTTTTCAAGGCCCTATGTGAAACACTAGTTTGTCTCATGAGACCTACCGATACATCGAGGAGCTATAGCGGGCTCCACCCGTCACTTATTAAGTCCAATGCATTCCTCATATGAACAGGTTTAAACATATCATAAACCATAACATAATTGTATCACATAAAACATGCATAAAGGAAACATAACATTTCCAAATTTCAATCAAAAGATATCAATACAACACATTGATATAATAAAAAAATTATCAAAACCATTTTCAATACCAAAATAACAGAAAATTAAATCTTGATATTTATTTTTCAATTAAAAAAAGTTATGGCTTGTAGAGGAAGCCGAAACTCAAATAATGGTTATGGCGGCGGAGAAGTCGTTGTCACCGCATACGTATGACAAGAAAAAAATTCATTTTTTTTGTTTAGTAAAATGCTTCGTATAAAAATATTCCTTTTGAATAAATGTAAAAGTCAAAGGGGTTTATACACCGTATAAAAGAAATTTGTGTATAAAACAAAATATGCCACAATGAATGGAGATTGAGAAGAAGTACCTTACAAATATAATTTTTTAAATAAAATAGATATATTATATGTATTCACTATATTCACACATAAAGAAAGTATAAATACAAGATAGGACATAATAATATTATGACATAATTTTAAAGTAGGAGATTAACCCAAAGAATAGAAATTGGGTTAAGAAGTTCCGTTACCTCGTGTCCGACATGAATCGATCATTATTTAATCTCCTGAATAATAAAGTAGAGATAATTTATTCTTTCTTAAGAACGTTTTTTATGTTCATTATTCCTTTTATATCACTTATTACCATGTTATGAACATTATGTAATTATTTAAGTTAATAATGGTCGTTTTGTCGATCTTTGGTACTTGAGTCAAAAATAAACTTTTTATAATTACAAGTTGTTCATGTGGTGAAATATCTATTATATAAAAAATTATATTCATGATGTAGATATCATATATATCATATATATCCAGTATATAAATTCATTCATAATATTACATAACATTTAGAGGTAAGTAATGAAATGCACCGTTCATGGAGACGGTAAACCGTACGTACGCATGAACGCTACTTTCATTTCTATTTCGTTTTTAATGGAATGAAATCATAATGATATAAAGGTATATTATAATTCCATATAAAATATCATTTACTCCATCCTTTACACGACCCACATCGGGCATTAATGATTCAAATCACTTTGAGGGGGCGGTAGTCCGCACTTCCTAAAATGAAATTATCGCGTTTACCCATAATGGAAATCATAAAAGTTTTCCATAAAGGAAAAATACAGAAGAATATGGAAAAAATAAACATAATATATATCATATATAAAAAACAGTGTCATCATAATGGCCACCATGAGAGGTGTTAAAAGAATATTGAACAATCATCATTTCGTGAGGTAGTAATTCGCCACCCACAGAAACAGTATGTTCTTTATCTATTAGATAAAGGTATGTGTAAGTGTAAATAAAATCCTTCTCATGAAAAAATCCTAGTATATTTTATATATTGGGGTTGTTAAAAAATAATGGAATAAAAAGAGTTTAAAGGGTTGGAGAATCAAAATAAAACAAAAGAACATAAGAGAAGACATTACCTTAAAATCGGGTAACTCTTTTTGATTTGAGCCAAAGGCTTCCTTGGGAAGACTTATGCCCAAAGTGAGGCTTCTAGGAGTATGAGAGTGATGTTGATAGAGTATTTTGGTAGAGTTTGGCCGAGCCAAATGGCTTGGGAGGTGTGAGTAAGGTGGTAGAGATGGGGGCCTTTTATAAGAGGAGAGGAGGGGCACTCTTGGAATGTCATGAAATGTTACATTATTATGATACTCTTTTAGGATTTTAAAAGGCCCATAATGATATATTTCGAGGGTAAGGTGATAAGGGTTCAAAATATACTAATCTAATAGGTTTTTGACAAGTTTATGTATTATATTTAACATTATACTTCTATTTTATTAAAATCGTTAATTAATGAGGTAATTGCTGCATCATCATGGTGTCATAAAAAATTTAATTTATTTAATGTATAAAAATTATATAAAAACTATCATGATGTAGGAAATATTTTTATATTTACAATGAATATTTATAGTCTAAAACTTAACTTATATAACCCCATGTAATAATTGTTTTAGTAAAACAACACATGTTTGTGACAATTTTATTTTTACTTTAAATAAAAAGTTATTAATGTCATTTTCTTGCCCAAGTGGCTCTATGGGGTCCCCAAGTTGACCCATAGATTGCCTTAGTCTGCCATGACTCATCCAATAAGGGTAGTACAAGTGTAAAAGTAATTTTATATTTTTATGATATCATATTTTCCTTAAATTTCACTAATTACCTTTAATTGCGATTAATAAAACTTAAAACTTACTATTCACCAAAAAATTATTTTAATCCCATCGAACGAAATTTTACATCCTAATGAAAACCATGTATGTCGGATTTTTGAAATTCAATTCATAGAAGCGGTAAAGTTTCATTTAAACGAAAAATCAGTTTTTTAACTACCACTTAGTGGTTTCACTATTCATCAAAAATTGAAATTTTTCAGAACAATGCCAAAAATTCACCCTAAGATATATTTGATATTCCTAATTCAATAATGATTCCTATTTTAAAAAATTCAAAATATATAATTTGAATTAATTAATTTAATAATTAATTCCTGCTGTCACAACAAATAGCGTGTTTTTAAGAAACAATATATATCAAAATATTGACAATTGTTTATGTCCAATTTCAATGTGAAATTAATTCTAATGACCACCATTGGATAAAATGGTAAAATTATATTCTAATTATATCTTAAAACCACTCAATAGTATAATTTATCACTATTAATTATTTTTATTAAAAAAGTTTATTTAGTAATTTTCACTATTCATCAAAATATAAAAGTTATCTGAAAAGTTCCAAAATTTCACCCTAGGATAAATTTGATATTCCGAATCCAAAAATGAAGTCCATTTTGAAAGATAAAATTTATAAAATTTCAAAAAGTAGGTATTACTATTCATAACGACTTGTTTGATTGGTTGTGGTGTGTGTTAGAACTCGAAGTTGCGTACAACACATACTACTGTATTATTTAAAGAGAAGTGTACTGTGGAAGCTTGGGGTGTTACAATGAATGTGGATTTAATAACCTAAGGATTTTCCTTGGCGAGGTTTTTAGTTATCCTAAATTCATTCACATAAATATTTTATGTTTTATTTTCTATTTGACCCGAGGAAAGAGAAATTATTAAGACAGATGTAGAGATCTTACACTACTCTTTCACAAGCAACTAAAACTCATTTTATTATTTAATTTATATTATTTACCTTTATTATAGTGGTAAAAAATCTTTACATGTGAAATTAGAGTTTATTCAATAGACAAAATAACATACGATGAAGCTGAGTCCGGGAAGGTTCCATACTCTCGATTGAGGTGTGTCATTAACCTTGATTATAGGAGTAGGTAAATATTTACATGACAAAGAATTATAATAGAAATTAAAAACATTAATTTAAAAAAATTAAAGTATAGTAATTCATGAATGAATTATTAAACATAATTTTAACAATAATAATGAATAGTGAAGGAACATGAGTAAATAACTCTAAGACCAAGACCATTCATTCATTCATTCTATTTTTCATATTTATATTAGGTTTATTTTAGAATTTAATTTTCTTTATCAATTTTTTTTTTATTTTTTTATAAAAAAATAATTTACAAAAAATAAAATAATTTAACTATAATTATATATTTATTGAATGTGATTCTCCTAAAAAGAGATAACCCGGGTTGACTAACATTTTTAACTAAGAAAAATATAGTATCTTCTATACCACTATAATATTGTTGTTTCAAATATCTATCAAAAAATATTATAAAAAATCCAAACGTAGTTGAAGTCCAAAACTCACCAAAGAAGAGAAATATATAACCTCATGAAAGATAGTGACAAAGATATTGAAGGAAAGAATGTTAAATTTCCTATTTGAAAAAAATAAGGAATGAATCACAATGGAAATTACCTCATGGGGTATAGAAGACAATTTAATTAAGTAAATTTTGGCTATTGAGCATAAAAATATCGATAGAAAATGAAGATTTTAGTTAACATGAATAAATAAGATAGAAACCCTATTAAGGAACCCCTAATAATTCAAAGACGTGAATTATCCTCAGGACACAATTCACTACTATAGTAGCAGAAATTATTCTTCCGTTTAGGACTTCAGGCCATCTCTTTGGTCCTCGAGTCCTTCAAGGCCTTCAGGATACCCAAGGCCATTGGTCCTGTCAGGATTCTGGGCCATAAAAAGGACTTCGGGCCACCTCAAGGCCTTCGGGAAACCTAAAAATGTAGATGTACCAGACAGATTACAAGGAAAAACGCTCTAGATGGGGATTTAGAGAAAGCGCATTCACCAGAGAAGAGCTAACCATACATGGAAGAATGATAGCCTATGCCACTGCCATCAGTATCAGGCCTGTGCATCTCTGCATTAGACAACTAGAAGACCAACCATACGAAGGTGAAGTGTTGAAATCATGACATTTGATGGCGAGGGGTAGTTCAAAGTCGTCATTTGTGGGTTGATTTCCTAAGACCTATGAGTCATGTATTGTCACTTAATCCTTTAGGACTTATAAGGGTTCTTCATCATCCCATAAAAGGTGGATTATAAAAAATCAAAAAAAAATTAAGGTATTGGGCCATTATTTCCCTACTAATTCGATGACTTATATATGGAGAACTCAACCATTATCAAATTCAATATCCTAATTCAATTATTTCAGAAGATGGTAGAAACCCAAAACCTCCAAGATTTATAGACCAAGGAAGAACAAATGAAATTAATGTTAATAAATACAATAATAGAATTTAGGTTTCAATTACTATCTAACCCAAATTATTGGACATATTCTAGTTCTATCAACCCTATTGTATTTTGGGTGATTTTTAACAACCTAATGTCACAACCCTTCAATATTTTTATTTTAATTAAAACATTTAGTTTTATGACTATTATATTTTTGGAAATAAAATTTGTACAGATCATAATTTTCACCTTTAATGAAAATTCTATTTTTTTTAAATATAATGGATATCTTCACTTTGGCACCAAAAAATTTATAGAATAGGGGAATACACATTATAAATAAATTTTTACTTTTTATTAGTTCATGAATAATAAGTAATTATCTAAGAAGAAAACAAAATTCTTTACTTGGGCCTTAATAACTAGCTATGTGATATATTTTCAAAAAATGATTTTTAAAAAATAAGCATTTTCTAGTCTTCCCGTTGATATTGAGATTCATATCTCAATAAATATAATATTTTTAGGTATATAAATATTTTCACAACTTTTAACTATTCTTTCTTGTAAATGATAATAAAATTTTGAGGAAAAAATTTATTTAAGGGGGTATAATGTAATGGAAGAAGATTTTAGATCCTTTAATATATGTTATGGGATCTATAAATTTTATCATATGCTACAAAAAAAATAAAAAACTATAATATGTTAAGAATAAAGTATTAATAACTTTATAATAAACACTTTTATGGTAAACCATCAATTGTTATTACCATCAAAAGGTATATAAATAAAATGAGTTAATATCAAAAATGTCATTTTCAATAAAATCTATTATATTATATATTTTATATTAAAAATATATATTTAAAAAGTTCTAATTTAAATTTGATAATGTAAAATTCATTTCTAAATTTCTCATTGAAAATTTATCTTAGGTTTTTTTTATTTTTTTTAAAGTAATCAATTTTTAGGTGAATGGTAATAAATTGATTTTATTAATACCATCACATTTAAGAAATTATTTTATTATAAAAATAAATTAAAAGTTAAAAAAAAATTAAATATAAAATTAAATATTATTAATAATAATAGATCATTTTAAAATAATTTTTTATAATTTATAAACCCATGCTCAATATTTTGATAATTTATTCAGTGTTTTAATGAATTTTTTTCTAAATGTTTTGTATAATTAATTATAACATGATGAAATAATGGTTTTAATATATATATATATTTGTAAAATAAATACCATTTAAATGATAATGTTTTTGAAAATTAATTTAAATCAATGAAATTTATAATCATATTCTAATCATACACATTTTTTCTTAAAAATATTCTTTCTCATAAAAAGACGGTTTTAACATTAAATGAGATTATGTTAAAACTAATTTTACACACACATAGGATTTTTATTTGATAAATTTGATTTAATTTTTTTCATAAGTTTTTATAAATTATCTAATAAAGTTCATTTTATTTTTAGGCATTATTGATGAATTACCTAAGTAAAAACATGTTACCATTGTGAAAACAAAAATAGTAAATGTGTGTAACCCTAGAGGTAAAGGGAATAAAATATTTTAAAAATGTATCCCTTTGTATTATAGAGTTGTGTATAAACTTATATTATATCAAATATATTATTTATAAATTTCATAGGTACTTGGTTTGATAGTGACTTCTTGATATTGAATAGTTTTGTGTATTTACAAAAAATTACACTCTCTTTCACTTAAAAAGGTGCCCTCCTATCCCCACTTCTATTAAAAAAATTTCATCTTAAGAAAAATATATTCCAAAACCACTCACTCACACTATTATACACCTTATATTTTTTATTTCATTATCAAAATACCACCCCTCAAATGTTCAATCCCCTTCATAATGGAGATATCCAAATAAGCGAGGTATAATTTCCAAAACCTCTAATTATTTTTCTATTTATTTATATGATTTTATTCTTCCTAAAATTTCATTTTCCCATATTAATATGGAAATATAATTATAATTATTATTGTTTTATGTTATTATAATTATGGAACCATCATTAACCACCCTCCCGTTTTCTATTAAGAAAAACAAAAACATGGATCTTGTGTTGTGCATATTACTACCTACATGGCACAATTTTTTATTCATTTTTATTAAAAAAATTAAAAGAATGGAAATAATAGTGAATTTAATATAAAATTTTATTTTATATTTTTAAATTATAAATTATATTACACCATTCTCCCATTCTCTGGAAAACAAAATCATCAACCATGCATATTTGTGGACTACCATCTCTATGGGATGATTGATTTCTACTATTCATTTCACCACCAATTTAAAGGGAATATCATGAGAATGTATTTAAATTATAAATAGGATTATTATTATATCATTAATGTTTTTATGAAAAATTGGATAAAATATTAAATATACTGTAAAAAATAATGATTATAATAAATTCAATCATTAAAAAAAATACTAAGGGTAAAATAATTAGTTATAATTATGTAATATTTTCATATCAATTTACTATTATTATTATTAATTTATAATATTTATATATCCCACTAATAATAACTAAATTATATCATTATTCTAGTGGTTTAATGATATTTCTACTATATCACTTCATAATAATCAATTATCAGGGTATGTTCTTGATTCGATTGGTTTGACCACCTACAAAGTTAATGATAAGAAATTATATCATGGATGACGATGAATAAATAATTTATGGTATAATACAATATAAATATTTATAAAATATTTGTTGGATATGAAAATGATACATCAATATTTAACACATTAATTAAGAAAATACCCTTTGTAGGTTGAAAATCACTGAACAATATTCATTGTCAATTTAACCTTCTTGGATTGATACAGAAGTAATCATGTATGGAAAATTTAAATTCATATATAATTATATGTAATATATTAAATTTAAATTAACTAAATTTTAATTATTATTTTTTTTGAAGAAATAAATATTGACGCTCCTCTTATGATACTCTACAAATAGGAAAAACTATAAACACCCGATGTAGGGAAATATGCAAAAAAATAACTAATATACATATTATAAATGTAGATTATAAATATTTTTTTAGGGATCTAGTTATGGAATATTATATTATGGTAGTTATATTTTTATACCGTAGGTTAGAGTGCATATGTATTAGAAGGTAAATAATGTAATGGTTTATTCGTCTAAAATATAAATCCCTTGTGACACGATTAAGATATGCACAATGTTTTCTTTTATATGTTATAAATATTTCCCTAATATAAATTTTTATCAATATTATATTATATTTAAGGATATTAAATGTTATTTTTAAAGATATACATATTTTATGGTTTTGACTAAAATGTCAGAATATCTTTAAGGGTTTTTCATGACTCAAATATTTTCTATAGGTCATAATCATTCTTCCTTGACTATAATATTTCAATATTGATCTATTATAATTTATAAAGATGTTATATTGTATTAAAACATTACTTTATAGGTAAATAATGATTCAAACCAAATTATTCATCCTTGATGATTATATTATTATGGTAAATTTCATTTTTGTTAATAATAATTACTATTTATTTTAAAGGGGTTCCTTACATGTCCACATTTTTACTTTACACCAATGTTCTTCTTTACCTTGTAGAAAATCAAATTGTTTTTATCTACAATGATAATTTAATTCAACTTTCATCTTTTTAAAATAATGGTCTCACCATATTTTTAATGATGTGGGAATTCAGTAATGTTTTTTTAAAATATTCCGTACATTTACCATCCTTTCAAAATAAACGGTTTATCATCCAATAAAAAATTTATTTTGATAATTTTTTAAACATTTTCCAAGATTCCATTATTAACGATTAATTTTAAAAATAAATATTATTAAATTATTTTCAATTCCCATTTTAAAAAACATTCTATAATTTTTATGTTTCTATTATTAAAGACTATTTTTTAATGTAAATATTTTCAAAGTATTTTCACATCACCATTTTGAAAAAATAATTTATTTTCATGTCTCAATTATTAATTTTTTTTAAAAGTACAATATCCATTATATTTTATCTTATCCTTTTTTGAAACCATATTTATTTTTAAGGTTATTTGTTTTAACTATTTATGATAAGTTTTTCAAAAATTATTCTATTTCCATTTACATAAATTGGTTTTTTTGAAAGTAATGTAATTTTTTTATAAAAATGTTTATAAAGGTTTTATGAATGATTTTGAATTTTCAATTTAATTTTTCCTCTGAGGTTTATATCCCATTAAGTGATGTTTTGATCATGCTATATATGTTATCAGGTTTTTAATCCTTTTTGGGAATAATATTTTGATATCCAATGATTTCTTAAGTTAATGTTATGTGATAAATTTATGAAACCCATTCTTTTTCAATGGGTTATATAATTTATAATGATGATTGATTTTATAGGGAATACCTATGTATGGATAATGATGGGTGAGGTCTTATATATACCTTAAATGCATTGGTTTATGTTTATATCTTATGATATTGTCAAGTATAAACATAACAAGTGTCTTCATATAGGCTTGAGCATGAAAGTTTTGATCACATTTTTAGGTGTGGAAATAATGTTTTTGTTCACATAGGTGTGTGGGTAATGGGTTTTCTCAAGATTTTTCCATAGGGAAAGGGTTTTTATATATTGACATGTTATTTATATTGTCATTAAAATTCTACAAGATGAATTTTATTTTTCATGAAATTTCATGTTTTCATGTTCATAACTTATTTTTAAAGTATTCTACACGTTTATTACATGATCAAACATTTCTGGATTAATGATATGTGTTTGATCGATGTCAAATCCTTTATTAATCATTAATGATATTTTTAGGATCTTATTTAACTTCATCATGTTTTATGATTTTCATACAAGGAATTAGGATCTTTTACAAATATATTTATATCTTCCCTATATTATCCTTCATGCTTATAGTCTATCACTTTATAATATGCCTGTTCCCTTTCTGAGAATTTGGTCTCACCCATTTTTTTTCTGTTTTCAATACCCAGGTTATGTATATTATTATATAATTTGATATTTATTGAAATGTTTTAGTGGACCATTATTATATAAAAAATATTTCAATTAATATAAAATAATATTTTTATGTGATAATTTTCATAATGGTAAAACTTTCGGTCTTTTTTACGACTGTTTTCTAGATGTATTTTTAAAATCATGAAATCATTGCATTATTTATGATATGTTTAGTGTGATTTTCTATACCTATACTACTATTTTGTTCTTATATATCGGTATTTATAACATTTATTAGAACTATAATTTTAATTCCATGAGAACTCATGTATTTTTATTCAATGTTTATCATTTCTTTAATTTATAACCATTCTAATAACTATAGGTGATAACTATACATAATTAATACCACATAATGTTGGAATCCTTACATATTAAAATGATGAATAATTAATTTACATATTATCATAATATTCCATAAATTAATAATCATTCCATATTCATGAAATATTTCCCATAATTATAGTGTATTTAGTTTTCTCTCTCTATAACAATTCACATGAAATTACTGCACATACAAGAATACATGCAATACAATGTTGTGGATTCTCCCTCAAATAGAATCGAGCATAATATTTATCACCAATTTTGATCACAGAAACTTCATCTGAAGCATAGATAAATTGAAAATACTTCTGCTTATTTATATATTATGCTATATTTTTATCCTTCTATGAAACTATAAACCACATTAAAAACATCACAAAAACCCACTGAAAGTAAAATACATCATAGTGTCATTGGTTTTTTTGGAAAGAGACTCCTAAATAATACCATGCCATTGTATGTGACATGTTTATCCCCCTCTTAAACCTAAAAAAACACCCTTAAAATTTTCTTCTCAAAATAGCCAAGATTGATTCACCACATCACCAGGATTGTTATTTTAATTCACTTTTCATTGAATTGATTCATATCATATAATCACTAGATCAAACATGTACTATGTAGTCACGTGATCAACCATGAACCATTTTCCATATCATCTGCATCATATCGACTTTGTGAATCCCACATTCACCCAACCTATTGTGCAATGCCTATAGTTTCTCTTCCAAAAATATTAAAACTCATATCATCTCTAGTTCACATAGCATATTATTATTCTTTAATTTTCATGAATCATGATAATATTATCATCATATATAAATAATTGAAGATAGTTTTATTATTAATAATCATAATCAACATTTATGCATAGGATATTAATTTTTATGACTCTGAAGTACCTTTACATAAATCACATTTACCCTTACACAATATCAAATAACCTTTACATAGTCTCTTAACTTCTTGATTTACCTTTACACATTGTCTTAAATATAATTATATAGACAATGGTCCTTCATGATATCATTTACACATTAAGGATATTACCCTTACATATGTTATAAATTTTTGAGTTACCTTTACATGTGCCATGTGAAATCTATATTGACTCTAAGTATTTTGTTCATAAAGTAATTACCTTTATGCATACAAGTCAATTGACCCTTATATACTACCCTTAAAAACATAAAGACCATTATTTGAGTAGTTATGATTCTAGGTTGCCTTTTATCATGAATAATAAAAGTTGAATTACCATTATATAGGTGTTGAAATATATAGAGTACATCTAAAATACTTCATATATACTAACAAATATGCTAAAACCTCTTTAAATAGTTTTTATGTTTTGAGAATAATTAAAAACAACATTTAGCTTTGATTTATATGTTTTTAACAAAATAAAACATACTAAGAATATCAAATTAATCTTATCAGTATTGTTCCTTAAATATTGGGATCAAGAAAACTCCCATTGGATTTTATTAACAACCATAAAACATAAATTAATTCTAAATGAATCATAATTAATATCCAATCATCATTAATTAATTATAATCCTATGTGAGGTAACTCGATGCAGGAAACTAGAGAATTGAATAATTAAATCATGTTTTCTATATGAAAATAATAATTGAAATTTAATCCTCTTTAACATTCATTCTATTTAAAATTCTCATAGAATCTATAATATACAAGCACTTATAAAAACTATAAAAATAGTCCACACATGAATCCATGATGATTTCATATATTACCAGTTTTTAAATTATCATCCAAAAATATATTCAACCATTTAATGGGTAAAGTTCATATATATGGATACTCTGAAATTAGATTTATCCACATGAGTATTTTTTAATAAATAAATATGAAGAGATTTATGTTTTCATATTTACCCCCTTGGAAAAAATATGAAAATATAAGACAATAAAGGGCACATACCACCATACGTGAGCCCTGATATGGGTGAGGTTGAACTCCCAACATCAACCTCATATTTCAATAAGCTTCCTTATACAATGTCTTGGTGAGTACATCGGAAATTTATTAATTTTTAGAAACATACTCCAGCTTCAATGTATTTCATTCTATAAGATCCTTGATAAATTGATATTTAATATCAATTTCTTTAATCCTTTAATTTAGTTAACACCCCTCCCCCCAAATGTAAAACTTCGGGTCTAGTAATTAGATAAGAGATATAATAATGCCTGAAGCCCACCTTTAATAGGCCCTAGATTAGAAATAAGAATTGAAGGTATATCTTATAAATGAATGGGATTCATTAACTACTAAGAGAAAATTAGGAACATGATATAAGAGAAAAACAAAAAAATGTTTTCCATAATAGATAAAATATCCCGATACATTCATGTAATTTCATACAACCAGAAAAACTATAAAAAAATTCAAGTACCAAAAAATATTCCATGAGAGTGACCTCAAATCTCAAACATATACTGAACAACACCATGAGATAGTAAGGTTAATACCAATCACTAACCGTCTTTGATAGATCATAAAGAACATTTATATATAAAGGATGATCATAATTGGTATACTTAGTAGGATTCCCCTTAAAACCACTCATACTAAATATTAATAAATAATACTAAACGCTAATGAATAATCATGTGATTATAACTTGTTACAAAATCTGGTATACTATGTTCCTAGCCTCACCAGAATATCTCACCAAGTATTGAATATATGAAATAATTAAATATTTAATAAAAGTTTCCAATAAGGCACCCCAGTACCACTTCCCTACAGGTTTTACACTCTTCCCCAATGATGCAGATCCTAATACATCTCTCTATAAATATAATATTCTTCCTGAAAACAATTGAGAATCTATGAAATATCATACACCCAATGTATCACATCATCTCATCATCAAAACATATCATTCATCCCATTTATCCCATCATATCATTATTAAGGCATATCATTCATCATGTTCATCACCCCATCTTATCATAAACACTCATATCCTCCGATAGTAACTAAGTAGTTTTTGGGAGCCATCACAACCCTTACATCATGTATTATACCTCATACATCACATCCAGTACACGACATTCATATAATAATCCTTAGTATACTATATACAGAGATATATGTTTGTAAAATAACCACAAGACACTATATCCCTCTTTACCCATATATGGGGAAAGGTAACCACTATACATAGTATCACATATTACTTATAGGAGAAGAGAGTGGGGAATGGTGGGGAAGTCATCCATTTATTCATCACCATTTTGGATGTTCGAGAAAACATCCTCTAGAGTCTGTTGGTGTTGGTCACCTTAATGATATGAGTAGGGTAGTATATATAAATAACATAAAATAATAAGTATAGATATATCTAATAAAACTATCTTTGGGAAACAACCTAGACTTTAACTCAACTATAGATATCATATATTGGGAACCCAAATTCCACTATGAAATACTAGATATCCTACAAGAAGATGAGTGTTTAAAGAAACATCGATTTAATTATTCTCATTAAACATTTAATAATTTAATTAGTTGATTATTTTTCAATAAATTAATATTATTCCACAAACACATTATATTAATTAATAACTAATTCCCATGTCGTTTGTGAATAATCCATCTGATCCCATAGTTCCTCAAGTGTTATCATCATTCATTATTCTGACATTTAGTCAAGACACCAACCCTTTGGGTTAAAAAATTATTAGTCAGATTAATTATATAATTATAGGTTCTATAGGATTCATCCTAGGAAACTATAAAAGTTGCCTAACTAAGAAAAACTAGCTGTGTTAAGCTATGGGAAATGAATATTTGAAAAAATAACCCAAACTTCAAAACCATTAAAGAAGATTCGTAAAAAGGAAATAATAATAGATTTCAACACAAAAATAGTGGGGAATCCCAACATCAACCAACTCCATTAGTCATGGTTCCATCCTCAACACTATTATTCATATATGTATCTTTCCCAAAATCACATCTAACAATTTTTTCCACAAACTTTGGCACCATTTCCCTGGTCATGCTAAACCATCAGCCATTATAGGCTAAAATCATGTCTTAACATAAGGATCAAAACCATGTAATCCACACAAGGTATAGAACAAACAACCAATATGTTTTAGATCATTAAGGCCTTAGATACATGTTTTTTTAGCCATCATAAGACAATATTATCACTCAACCTCAAACATTTGTTATTATCAAAAAACTAATTCATTACCATCTGGAATTAACCGATTCATTTATCATAGGTTACTACCACATGAAACTTAATAAATCAACTATCAGTATCTATAAAATATGTAAATATTATTTCAATAATATCTTATAGTTTCTTCACTCTATAAGGAAGAAAATTTTAATTTAAACATGACTCTATCATCACTTAGATTTCCAAAACATAAATGAAAAAACATTATCAAATTAAACATTCCAATATATTATTTACTGATCAAGAATTATCAAATTTAAATTATTTATCCAATTACAAAAAAACATGATAAAGCATAGTGTATAAAAAAAAGAACACCATTTTGGAAATCAATTAGAAAACCATTATCATAGTGGATACAAATTCGATCACTCCAACCAAAAATAATCCCATTTCTTACATTAATCAATTTAAATATTCCTTAATGATAATTACACAAATATAAAAAAATAAAATGTATGAGAAATTAATGATTTTATCCCATGGACTAACCCACCAGTGAATTCCTTGCTGGTTGTAATCCAAATGGGATATCCCAAGCCCACCTACAACATGCCAGGGGTTAGCCACTAGTGTAAGGTAAGAATTTTACACAAATGGGAGGCCTGAGAATAAGGTACCTAAACAAACACACACACACATCTCAAAATACTCATACAATTATATAAGGTAAAATAAAATAGCACAAAAAATAAAGAATACATCTATATCTCACATCACAGTATGGAACAAGTATTGGAAAACATAAGGGATGAATACAAGCCCACAAAAATATTAATATGAGTCCAACATACTAAGAAGGAGGGGTCATCAATCAAATAAAACACCTGGTATAAATCATTGTCTATCTATCTAACTATTCTCTACCCACAATTGATCCACCTAAGACTCCATCAAAAGGTATATCATCTACATAAGACATAGCTTGTGTGGGATGAGCCGATGAAGGGATGAGTATATGCATACTCAGTAGGACACCCCAAAATCATCAAAAAAATCATCAAGAGAGTAGTTTTCTCATTATCATAGAAGAAATAAATTATAAAATGAGACCTAATAATAATAACCCTGATATAATTAAGATAAAAATAACGTCTCAAGGTATTTCCATAAATATATTTATATCCTAGGATTCCTGCATCAGACTTCATGGGAAAACTCATCTAGGAAGACTCACACCACTATTCTAATAACACTGATGGATTTTCTTTGGGAATTCATTCTCTTTTGAACTCTCTATGAAGTAGTACACATTAAAACATAAAATATATCGATAAAAATATTGGGTATATCATGAAGGGACTATGGGCTATTCATAACCCTAATAGGGATAACCCACATGGATGTAGATCTAATGAACTAATAGTGGGAAATGAGATTCTTAACCCAACCTAGGGAAGTAGAAAAATAATAAGGGATCACACCTTGTTCACAAGGAGGGATTCATAAAATCTATTTGAGAATAATCCCCTAGGGGGGATCATATATTATGATCCAAAGATTATGCCTCATTGTACCATCATAGGTATAGATTAAGGGGATGCACTCTAGAGATACTGGTCCACAATAAAGAGAATTATTGACTCAAACTACCCTAGAAAATGTACATGATGTGTACAGGGTTATACACAAATTTCCATGGATACCCTAGGTTTGATCATATATTCCCTCTCACTCCCATGTATTACATCCCATTCCAATGTACTTTGGCCATGGCCAGGTACCCTGACCATGTTCAAGTACATGTGCCTGGCTGTGTTTGGGTACTATGTTCATGTTCAAGTACTAAGCCATGCCCACTTACTATGGTTAAGCATGTGTACCTAGTTATTTTCATTCCAAGGTTCCCAAAGAGAACATATGAAGTCACCTATCATGGGTGTCAGGATATGTAGTGAATCACAATTGAAAAGTGATATTTTATTTTTACGAGACCCTAACTGTTGTATCTAGGGGACTACAAAACATATATTCTTTAGACTACATGAAATTTATATCAGGGTTTTCTAGAACCCATTGTTTTTTCTAGGTTGTTTCACTCACACATACTCATCCACTAATTCCACCACCAAATCCCCTAATAAACATATATTTGGTGTTGAGTGCTCATGGACATAACTAGTGTCCATATTATAGCCACTAATTTTCTTGGGAATCATCCTTCATTGTTCCGCATCGCCAAAACACATAAAATGGAAATAGGACTCCTCTAATCCATCAATGGATCATCCGTATTCAATATCACACTTTTATTGTGAAATAAATCCTAAACCCATACCTAAAAAATGTAATATTATAGAAATAATAGAATAAAAAATGATCAATATATGTGTATTTGTCAAAACACCGACCAAACATAATGACATTGATTATTGCACAACGAATGTTTGGTGAAAAATATAAAAAAACCAAATGAGAGAAT
This sequence comes from Viscum album, assembly GCA_963277665.1. Taxonomy (NCBI): domain Eukaryota; kingdom Viridiplantae; phylum Streptophyta; class Magnoliopsida; order Santalales; family Viscaceae; genus Viscum; species Viscum album. The sequence goes on along the minus strand of OY728152.1, from coordinate 990,396,424 downwards.
GATCATTTTATATTTTTTAGATAGGATTCCATTAATTGATGAGGAAACGATGAACACACAATAATAAAGAGGGATTAATGAAACATTATCAATTCCTCATTCTAGGTAGATGAAAAAATCATCTGTAATCAACCACCGATCAATGTATTAATTATTATTAGGTTAATTGATTCATGTTTGATTGTGGTTACAAATAGGATTAATCTAAATAAAAAAATTCTCTACCTTGAGTTTGGATCGATCACTGATGAAGAATGGTTCCATTTGGTGTTGATGGTGAGATATACCAACTCCTTGTAACATAATCCATATATATGATTCATTGTTATTCATCCAATAACTCTCATCCCAATGGATACCCTAAAATACCATGGGTTATGTGAATAAACCTAGAGATTTTAGATAAGTGTGATTAAATAGAGGAGATTATGTTTTCATGCCTTTAATAAATAATAAAAAAGTCAGTTTATTTATTTATTAATTAATTCACCCTTGATTACACTTAATTCAAAACCCAATTCTTGAAAATATTATATTTCACATAGGGTAAAACCCATATTATAAATTTAATGGTTGTGTTAGATTTAAAATTTGAGAATTTATTTGGGATTTATCCCATTATATATGAAATACCCTGCACAAATGAAATAATAAATGAAATATTTTAATTATAGAAATAACGATCCTTTGATCCCAATAATACCATGCTAACTCAACACCTAACATGGAAAATTTTATTTAAAATAATAAAATGTTTTAAAATGAATAAATAGTGTTGTTAAATTCTCCCTCATTTAGTTCTTTTCATCTAAAAAAACCTACTCAAGAAGGTACAGGTACTGAGCTTACTTTTGGTTCACTCGTTCCTATGTCCTCTTATGAATATTCCAATACTACCAACAGACATACACTAATGTATTCACTCAAACATGGAAGATATTCTCCTTCCAATAATAAATATTGACTAGGTAATATATGAATACATATCCTTGTAATGACTTGGATTTTCCCAATTCTATTTTTAGAATATTTCTGGGAAAATTCAGAGACCAGGTGCTAAGATGACATGTGATTTCGAGGCCCAGTGTGCCCCTAATGGTTTTTCAAAAAATGATAAGTTTTTAAATTGTGCACATGATAATTTTTAATGAAAAAGTAGAATAAATCTTAAATGGGAACCCAAATCAAGAATTTTGAGGGCACCATTGCATTCGGGATGGTAGGTTTTCCCTAGGCGCGACTTATGTTTAGTTGGTGCGAGTCTCCAGTGAGAAAACCCAAAATTGAATAAACATAAATAAAATGATTAAATAAAATGATATTATTTTTCCAATACTGTTAACTCATGAAAAGTGACTCAGATTTACAATCTGAGACCACTGATGATCTCACTAGGATATGCTTTATGTTGGAAGATCCGAACATCAGCCGGCGCGAGCCAGCTATTGAAAGTAGTTTTTGGGACATGACCATAAATAAAATAATTAAATAAAGATTATATTATATTAAAATCATTAAAACTCCTAAACGGTAACTTAGACTAGAAATCTGACATTACCGTTCAGCTCCTGAGGGTTATATTTCCTTAGGCGGGTCCTAACTTCGATTGAAGCGGGTCAAGGGTAAAAGTTAATTATTGGGAATTTTAAAGAAAAAAATAAGCATAAGAAAGTTTATTTTATTCAAAAATATTGTATTATGGAAATGAATCTTCGAGTGAGCTTTTTCAATTAATAAATGAAATAGGGTAACAAAGTTGCATCTCAAGCATATCAGAAATGCGGTTTCAAAAATGAACAACGTTACAACGCGATGTCTCACCTTCAGAGAAACACTAAAACATGTTTCCTCATTTAATGGATAATCAGAGAAATTTGATCCAAAAATCACCCAAGATATTTATCAGAGGCTTTGGAGGAATTATGTTGGTGAGTGACGAATGGTGATGAATGATGAATCACCAATAATTACAGATCTCAAATCGAGGGTCGACGAGACGACAGATAGTGACATCTCTTAATGGATTTCCAATGAAAATTTAACTCCAACAACAAGAAATCATATTTTATAGGTAGGGGTTGTTATTTTGAATTTAGTTTTCCCCCGTTCTTGGTTTATAAATGACGAATGTGGAACAAACCATGAACAGGTTGACCCGTGGATCGATCGTTCTTGCAGGAAGTTTTGACTGCATGATGATTTTGGGGGAATTGAGTATTATGTTTTGTCCCATTATCTTGATCCTTATAATGGATTAGATTGAGGGTGGAACAAAAAAATGAGTAAGGATTGATATTTAGGTTTCTCTTTTTGCTTTTCTCCCCCAAGTTCTTCACATTATTCACAGGATGATGAACGATTGATCATTACAAATCCATTTCTTGGCGCAACAATCTGACATCATGCATCCAGGATAGACCCGACGCGATGAATATGGTGGTGATAGGATCGAGGATGTGCATGAGAGATATCACATGATTGTATTTACACTAGAAAGGTATCATGGCATGGTTTTGTATAACTAAATATGAAGAGTTCAACTTGAGGACCCTATGATGTTTTCTGGATCGAAGAACAGACCACCAAAGCACGTCCGATGGACCACAGAAGGGTCTACATGTGGTAGAAGAAGCCTAATCTATGTGGCTTCTCACATAGAGGAGGTCACATATTCAAGCTACAGTAGGGTCAAATGGACCCATGGATCATGCCGTGGGAAGGATCAGTGGACAGTTGAACAGATGCGGCAGACAACCACATTCAGGTGGATAAACCGACCCGCATTCGAGTGGGCTGGGATGGATTATCTAGTATGGCCCTAGGTCGGGCCCAAATACTCAGGCTACATAGACATTGTAGTCTAGGTCAACTAGGCGGGCTGGGTCAGTGGACACTGGGTCAGGTCAGGTCGGTCCGACCAGGTCAGATCAGACCCAGACCCCAAAAACCCCATTTCATTAAAACAGCCATAACTTGCAAACCATACGTCTGATTGATGAGCCATTTGCGGAGTTGGGATCCTTGAGAAAATTAAGTCCTTTTGAAAAACATAAAATGAATTTCCAAGGATGTTGAAATATGAATAAAGGTTTGAGGAGTAGAATCTTCTAGAATCAAGTGCTCTACGAGCGAAAATCCTGTGATTGGCTGTGACGAGAAGGAAGTGTTGATCAGACCTCAGTGGCCCAGAAGACGAGTTACCATGAGGATATGAGTGGACCAATAGACAAGTATCCATGAATTATTATGTGTTTGAATAGATTATTAGATGAGAAAAACTTAGTGTCTCGGTAGATGAATATTCGTGTAGACCTGTATGGACTGACATATGAGTAGCTGAGCAGACCTCAGTGGACAGACATACAAGTGGACCTTAGTGGACAACAGATTTCAGCGACTCATCGGGTATGATTCCCTTAGTATTCGAAGATGTTCAAAATTATGACTGAAGTATTATACTTTGGGTATTACTCAGTGTGTTCTCTTTGGGTAGGCCCAAAGAAGCGGGACCACTTTGCATTGGTCTTTAATGACATGATGGATCAAGGAGCGAGTCATCCTAGGATTATAATGCCTTGAGAAGAATCATGTGATAAAGGATTGGGTGTGATATTGAGTCTAATTTTACCAATGAGACTAGATATCTTAGGGAAACATTGTTATGCATCAAGACTATATGTTCTCTTGGATACTTTTGGTAGACTTACTCTACCTGTTTACTATTGGATAACTTGAGGAGTGGGATCTCTCGAAATAGAGTGTGCTATGCACAGAACCATATGGATAGAATAAGATGATATGTTACATCTTGGAATACTTTATGAGTATAACCATATGTTCTTATTATATGTGTTGATGAAATATACATTTGTTTAGTTGACTGGACCCTCTTGGTGGTGTTTTTATTTATGTTCTATTGATTTTCTCTTTTAAAGGTCCCCTAAAGAGTATTGTATTACTCACCCCTACATGGGATTTCCCATATGTTTTGTGTCTTGTGTAGACAACTGATGCTTTGGTGGAGTTTTAGAAAGTTCCAGATCAGGAATAGGACCCGACAATGCCTTGTGAGATTAGACCATTCGAGGTGTTTCTGGCAACTTCCTACAGTAGAATTTGTCCCATTATTTTTGGGTCAAGCGTTGAATTTGTATTTCTTTTAGTGGGCCTGTATTCTGTCCTGGTGGTACTTTACTTATTTAATTTCTATCATACTCTATTGTTGGGTTGTAGTGGTATGAATGCATTTTCTTTACTTAGTGTTTTCACTCGCCATCCCTCTAGATTTCAGTTGGGTGTGTGTCTACAAGTTCTAAGGAAAATGCCTCCCATTTTTGGGATCTTCCTAATCAGAACTACTCACCAGACTATGGCCTATCGGAGGAGGGCTTGGGGTAGTCACAACACAGGCCCTGAGGAAGATTCAAGACAGAGTGGTATCAGGGGAGGTCAGTTCTACGTTAAGAATCTAGAGTCTATGTGTTTGGTTTAGGGAAAAAATGTTAAGTTTTTCGAGTTCAAATTTCTGGATAGGGAATCCAATGTTTGTGCGATTGATGATGTATCCATATTGCCAAGAACATAAATTATACTTTTCAACTTGGTACTTAAAAACTCTAATTGTAGGGAAAACAATGTTACATGCATCGTACAAAAATGTATTGAGTTTTCCTTTTCCTTCATGAGATATCTCACCATGTATACTCTATTGATCATGGAATATCATGTTTTATTTCAAGGTGATTCCATGTAGACACCTAGTTAATATTCCCTCGTGTGATAAGGAGGATGATCTGCTGGGTGTAAATATGGGTACAAGGGTTCGTACTAGAGAAAAAACCATTGGGTGGTGTACCAGATAAACCACCCCATATTTTTTAGTACAAAGTAAACGTAGTAACAGTGGATGAGATGTACTGGCTAAGAACACATCACCGGTTTCAGTGACAGATATCCCTTAGGTTCCATGGTGAGCCCAACTCACAGGCGGCTAAGGACTGGCATGAGGTGCTGATCATGTTTTTTATCTAGTCAGGGAACCATTAGATTAGATTGTGGTCCTAGAAGTGAGCCTTTTAAGTGTCTCATCAGAGTGTTGGCAAGGTTTAGATTACCCAATCATATGATGATGTAAATTTTACATGGATAGAGTTTGAGAAAATTTATCAGAGAAGGCTCTCATTCAATAAAAGCTAAAGTCTGTGTGTACCCAATAACTTCAAAATCTTTGGTAGGATTACATGTTGGTAGTGGAGTATTTATCAAGGAGTACTAAAATTTCTAGGTAATCATTGAATATTATACATCCACTAATTCAGTGATATAACCTCTAATAAATATGTTTTTAGGGACATCATAGCCAACACTATTCCACTGTGCATTACTACTTATTCTAGGATGATAGAGAGATCCTTTTTGGTTGAAAGTCCTTTGGATGAGCAGATAAAACTAGTGGATATTAGCTATGGGGATGCAAGAAGACGATGTCAGTCTTATAGACTTGGACTTCTGAGATGTTCATAGAAGGGTTCCCAAGACAAGGGATCTACTACTCTAGGATCATAGGTTTATTCTAGTTGGCCAAGAAATAGGTAGTGTTTTCCAAAATATGGTAGGGGATATCTTCCTAGTGAATTTCCATCCTGTTGTCATGAAAGTGAAATGGTGGATGAGCCATCAGGGTAGAGAAAGTGATAGGAAAAAATTTATTTGTATGGCAGAAGACATGATAGAAGATATGGGAGAGCAGATGGAGGTGGTATACATTTCAACATGTTACAACCACCACCCCAATGTGGTCCACACTAGGCTTAGGTAGGTAGATGATAGGGGAAGAGGGTAGCTACATACATCCATCCTTACCCATGTGGTAGTGGACATTTTGAGTTTTAAGTCCCAAAAAGTAGTGTTAGAGTTCATGGATGTATTTATATAAGAAATTCTCAAGATTAAATCCCCATAGGGAGATGGAATTCTACATCATTCTATACCTTGATATGGAACTTATATCAGAATCATTACATAGGATGGATTTTGTAGAGCTTCACAAGTTAAGGGTGTTGATGGGTGATTTGTATAGGAAGGGATTAGTAAGACACAATGTTCGAGGTTATGCATGGATTACCAGCCCTTTAACCAAGTGGACATAGAGAACAACTACCCACTTCCAAAGGGATGATGAATGCATCGATCAGTTGAAAGGGGCATACTTTTGTGAGGACAGAGAGGTTCCCATATTCTCTTTGGCAATTGAGACAATGTTTGACGAGCACTACAATCTTGAGTTGTTAGTGATAGTCTTCTCATTTATGATATGGTGAAACAACCTTAAGGGTGAATGAATTACTATCAACTCTAACCAAAAGAGTCCCAAGTATATATTATCTCAAAATTATATGAACATGAGACAAAAATGATGGCTAGAGTTCCCCCAAGACTATGACCTCGAAGTAGTCTATACTCATGTTACATGGAATATGGTAGAAAATCCTCTTTGTAGGAGATCTAGTTCATAGTTTCTGAAAGAGGAAATAGAGTTTTTGGGCTCGATATAGTTATCCTTCATGGATAGGGATAAAGAATCTTATCTCATGTTATTGGTTGTTACCCACCAACTCTAAAATTAATTAGGGAGGAAGATGTCGGTGAAACCGACTGTGAGTCTTTAGGTGCTCAGTTGTCCATAGGGAATACCACTAATGGACAGTTGAAGGTGGGGAGCACGTTGTTCTATTTATAGGATTTTTAGTTGTGGTGTTGACAGCTAGAGTGGTGAGATGCATCAGGGTATGTGTGTGGGTGTCAAGGAGTACACCATGGATGATGGAACAGATTGAAGATGGAATTATTTGTTGAGATAAAAAGATGAATGCTAGTATGAATTAGTTTCAGGGGTTGTTCATTCTCTTTCCGGGGGTACCGGGAAGAAAGTGGGAAGGGATATGGATGGACTTTGTGAGGGGTTTTCCCTATACATCTAGGAGAAATGATACAATCAGGACGATAATTGAATGACTCTCTAAGTCGAACCACTGCCTAACTACCAAGGACCAGAGTTTAGTATAGGGATCGGGATACCTCTAGGTGCTTGTAATTTGATTGGGGGGAGATAGATGTTGATGACAAGGTGACTTTTATAGAGTTTATGGTAGAGATTAATGATCGATAGGATAGGAACCTCAGTGGGTGATGTATTTCTCTAGTACATGATTAGTGGCTCCACAAGAATCTCTAAGAGATCACCTGGGAGCAGGAGGCTTAGGTTCATGATCATAGCCTCATATGTTTGGGAATCCCTTGGTCTGGATTTCGGGGATGTAAATTTATAATTTGGGGGTTATGTAATGGATTGGATTTTCCTAGTTATGTTTTTATAAAATTTATAAGAAAATTACAAGACTAGGTAATGAGACAACATGTGATTTTGAGTATTGGTGTGCTCGGAATGGTCCATTGAAAAATGTTAATTTTTTAAATTGAGTGCCTTAGTGTTTTTCCTTAAAAAGAGGAATAAATATTAACTGGTTACCAAAATTATATGTTTACCATTTCATATAGAAACTTTCTAGTGTTAAAAAAACCTCTAAATCTACTTTACATGCCATGTTGATGGTTGTGGTTCACCAAACACCACATGAACCACCAAAAACAGCCTCCATCATTCCCACCACTAGAGCATTTCCACTCTTGGAGAGGCCAAAATACCTCTCTATCCTTGAGATCACCTCTAAATTCACTATATACACCATGAATCCTAAATAAATAAATAGAAATGGTGGGAAGTTTTAGAAAATTATAAATTATTCACATTATTTTTAGATAAATTGATTGAAATTTTAAAATCACATATAAGAAAATTTAATTTTTCACTTTAATATTAAAACATTCTTACAACATATTCATCCTTATTAATTGAGTTATGAATGAGTTGAAACCAAATTTTCCACTACAGTACTTAAAATTATCAAAATATTCTTCTAAGTATTAAAAAACACACCTATTAGCATAGTAGAAAATCCCATAAGATGTGTATCTTCTATTAATTATGGAACCTGCCTAGTCTCTATTTGTATAAAAGAATTGATCCAAATTTATTTTTCTATCATATTTCACCCGAAAATCTATTATACCCTTAAAATATTTCCTAATAATTTTTCATGTTATAAATGTTACTCTTTACCTGTACTATGACACCTAACACAAAGAGTTCCACCATATATAAAATCTGATATTTAGGCCGAGAGATATAATAGACTTAAAATTACTTTTTTAAACTCCCATGGATCAACAACATTTATATTTTCATATTTATAAAGATATGTTTCCACTAAAATGGGCGAGGAAATGAGTTTTGATTCATTGACACTGATTTTTTTAAATTTTTATGGCATAGTTTTTCTGAGAATGTAAAACGTAATCCTTATATTGAGATATTTCTCAAACAAGAAAATACCTCATTGATCCCAATATGGACATTTAAAATAATATCATCATATCATTATCAAACCATTCCCACATTTATTCATATTTTCTATTAAATGTTTTGTCATCTACATAAAAAATAACAAGAAGGGATACTTATTTGTCATATCTGATGTAGATATCATCATTCATTATAATGAACCATAAATTGTTAAACCCATAATTATGAGTTTAATAGAAAGGATTTAATTTCCTTATACTATCATGATATTTTAAGTTTAATGTTTTATAGAATTTGGAAAAAAAATATTACATATAAAACCCTTATAAAACAAAGTGGACACTTCCACTCAAAATATGTTTTTTCTATAAAAATATATTTTTTTAATTTAAAATTTTGTTTTATTCAAAAAGGTTTTTTTAATTTTAATAATAATACCAAAACAAGAATGATATAACTTTTTATAGTTCATAATAATACTTAATACCCATGAAAAATATTTTAAAAATTGTGATGGATTCCATAATGATAAGTAAGGAAAAAAAATAAAGAAACCTAGTAGTCCATTTTGAAAATTAAGAAATCCCATAGAAAATATCCCTTTATTTAATTTATATTTATATCAAAATATTCATTTTTTACCCAATAAATAGGGTTCAATTAACAAATAATTTCATAAAATATATCATTGGAAATAATAATGGAAAACTAATAATCGAGATGGTTTCTTGTAAACATGAGTAATAAAGAAATTTTTTATTAAAAAACACAATTTTCACCCATAAATTGGAACATAATTTTTACTTTAAACAAAATATCCTTAGCTTATATAGTGGAATAAAAATATTTCTATGGAAGAAAATATATAATAATATAAAATTCATGTGTACAAACTGAGAAATCATATTCCTATCACATATATAATAACTCTTACTAATGGAATAACCAAACTTGTTAATTCCAACATTTATTCCTTAGAGATAAAAATTATTAACTAGGTGCTGGGGAGTTGTATCAGGATTACCCCTCATCATGAAATTTTCCATGGAATAAAACATACATAAAAAACATAGAATATAGTATTTCTATCATAGAATGTCATAAAATATTCTATTTAACACATATATCGAGGAACTTTCAGGATGGAATGAAATTCCACTCACTCCTTATACATTAAGAAAATTTACATTTCAAAATTTATTAGTAATTTTGAAGATGTCATGTTCATAATAATAAATAGATTAATTTTAGAACATTTATATTAAAAAAAATAAATATAAAATGAACTGAAACAATCATGGATTATTAACAAGGACATTTAAAATATGGATATGATTTAAAATGAATTTAAAGAAAAAATTAACAATTTGAAGAAATTATTTAAATGAAACCTCATTACTGGAGTCTAAATTTCTAGGTAAATACATAAAATATTTTATTTTATTTTTTGATAACAATTTTATGGTTTATTTCATTACCATAGACCATTTTATTTTATTTATTACCATTTCTTATGTTGTTACAAAATTATTTATTCTCATGTTTAATGTTTTGAGGACGTTCGGTTAAAAATCCAAAAAAAAAACATTGGTAGGTTCAACATTTTCAAATGGGTTCATTATTCCATTATGTTAATAATATTAATCATGAAATAATTATCTTGATTAAATATTAAAGGAATTTTTTGAATCTTCCTGTAATGTCAAAAATGAAAAATGAATCACATCTCTTTGTGGAGGTGGTAGTCCACATTTATACATGAGAGAAATTATCATTTTCTAAGGGTTATGTCAGTAAGACAGTATATAATTTATTATCATTCCATAATAATAATTATTTTATAATTATACTATATGTAATAAACTTCTATTTGAATTTGTGATGGAAAACAAAACACATAGGTTCCTAATTGTAGTAGTCCACATCTACACACGAGCGATGTTTTCATTTCCCATAAATTGAAAAAGTAGAATAAAAAGCTTTGTACCATTAAAATAATAACATTTTAGTATTTTTTAGATATATATGTCATTATATTAGCTTGGTTGTGATAGGTTTAAAGGAGGTAGAAGAAGAAATAAACATGAAAGAACTTGTTTAAGAGTAATACCTCTTCTATGGAAAACCAAATTTATATTAACCCTTAGGCCTTATAGGATGGTATTTTGGAGGGAAAAACCTCTAGGATGTGATATAGAGAGTTTTTAAGGAATTTGGGTAGGTATTGGACAATCAATAGGGATAAATGTGTTAGAAATCGTGGAGAAAATATGTTCCATTTTATAAGTGAGGGGAGTGGAACTCCTATAATTATACAAAGTATTAAAATAATATAAAGTCTATTTTATGGTAAAGTGGCACAAAGGAAACCAAATATCCAAAATAAGATGATATTTGGTCTAAAGTAACACAAAAAATAACATTTATACAAGTTTTATCGAAGCCTTAAACCATAATTTTACCCCTTATAACCCATTTAAACCTTTACCGAGATAACTTAACATTTTACCATGATAAATTATTTTTATTATGAAAATTTCAAATTATTTTATAATAATATTTATCTCTAATGATTAAAAATATTAAATCCATTTTTTATAATTTAATATCTATAATTTTATGCAATTACATTTAATACAAGTTCATAAAACATAACAAAAAACCGTTTTTACAATAATGTATTACTGAGTATAAAAATGATTTTACACCAAAATCATGAATAAATTTTATTTCCAAAAATTATTTTGGTTTATTATTATTAAAATTAAGTTTTTTTTTTAAATTTATAACAACAAAAAACTGAATGAAACGTTCCAAATAATCAATTAAAGGTAAAGAATCAAAATTGGTTTTTTATTTAAATAAGATATTACATAGGTTCCAAAGATTATAGAATGAGTATCAAGTGTTTAAACTAAGGGTTTTAAAACATTTTTTGTCTTATTAAAAATAATATTTTTTTTTATATTTTTTTTGAATTTTTATATCAATATTATAAAGTGATTATCTCATAAAAGTTTTGGTATTTTTAAAAATGATATTTTTCATTATTCATCAGATAATCAATATTTTCAGAAAAATAAAAAATATTCACCCTTAGATAAATTTGATATGATGAATAAAAAAATTATGTAAGTTTTATAAAATAAAATCTTTAAAAGTGGAAGAAAATATATCAAATATCCATGAAAAAAATGCGTAAAAACCATTTTTTGAAAAAATTTATTTTAAAAGTATAAAATAAATTTATTTTCATTCCTTTTCTGGTGAAAACCATTATATGATTGCTAATTTATTTTCTATAAATTTCATTAAATAATTAATAAATAGTTATTAAATTAATTTTATAAAATAAAAATTCATTTCTTACTTAATAACAGTTTTCTGGAAAATAGTTTTTAACTTTAAAATGATTTTTTCATCATTGATAAAATATTTATAATAAATGTATGAATTATTATCCATGAGAATAAGTATTGGAAAAATAATTTTTAATAAATTTAAAAATCTAAAAATAAGAATTTATCTTTTAAATTAATCATATAAAATTGAATGAAAACTCGTTTCTATAGAAAAATGAAACTATTAAACATTAACTATTCGTAGCAGTATATTATTTAATAAATATCATTAAAAATTGACTATTTATTTCATAGAAATTAAAACATATTTTTTTTAGGAAATACTTTCTATAATAATTTTGTAATTGGGTTAATCCTATTCACACCACCATTCTAATGGCTAGGCTATAACAATCATATTTAATAAATTATTCTGTAGTTCATTTAAGCTTGATGCTTTATCTGGTACAAAGGGTAAAAAATTATATTTATTTAAATTGATATAAACTAAAATAATATGGTGTTATATTATACCCCCATAAAGAAATTTTTTCCTAATAATTTTGTTTTTCATTTGATGAACACATGATTAATTATTTTTGAATTAGTTATAAGGAGTGGAAGTGGTAAGAAATAAATTTTAATCCACAAGATAATATTTCAATTTGAAAAGAAATTTAATGTCTATGCTAAGACTATGAAACTTATTATTTGGTAAATATTTATCAAACCATGCATTTTTTATTCTGATATTCATACTTATAAATGAATTTTAAAAAGAATACCATAAAAGTTAAGTATTATTTTCAACATAATACTCGATTGAATTATCATGATTTTTTATGTGGAATTATTTTACCTTGATATTGAGATTAAAAGAATGTATAAATACTATTAATTTCAATTATAGATCCAAAGTTTCAACATTTTTTCCTTTCAAGCATTATTTCATCCATACTTCATTATATTTTCTAAATGATAAATAATAGTGATGAGTTATTCATTCCCAAATTAATAAAAATGAATTTAAATAGATCCCAAGATCTATAAAAGGATGATAAGTTATTCCTCCTATCATGTAATGTCCCAGAAGTTTTGTATAATTTTTTTAATTATATGGAAGTATTTCAAGACCGTGAAATCAGACAGTGCACGATTCTGAGGCCTGGGGTGCCCATAATGATCCATCGAAGTTTTTTATTCTTTAATTAGCGTGCTTTATCAGTTTTATTAAAAAAGTGAGATAACCCTTAAATGGTTTCCCGGATCATAAATCTGCCTGTGAAAGTTACTTTTTGGCTATAAATAAAATAATTAAGTGAAAATTAATTTATTATAAAATCCATTAAATTTAAAAAATAAATGATATTGGAAATCTGAGAGTACCATAGGGCTCTTTGGGGCGTTTTTCACTTGGGCGGGGAATAACCTTGACTGGTGCGGGTCGAGGGTGACTGTTAATAATTTTACAATCATATTTTCGAGTACTTTCAGTAAACCTGCAAGCGAGTTTTTGTAGCTTTTGAACCGGTGCTCCAAATTGAAATCTGAGGACACCGTTGAATTCATAGTGCCAGTATTCTCTTAAGGATAATTTCACCTCTACAATAGTTGGTCAAGGGAGAAAGTTAGTTTTTTTGTTTTTTGTGAAATAATAAAATAAAAATAAATTTGTTTAACATTTTTATTTGTTGAAACCTCCCACTTGTTGTTAAAGAGGTGGAGACCACCTGAACTAAAACCCCCTTTTGTGAATTCATGGTGGTGGGGACCACTTGAAACCCTCTTAAATGTGGGGAGTCCCTTGGAATCCTCCTAATTATTTGTGCTGACATAAATTAATTGTCTTGACCCTTTTTAAATACTTAGTAACAATGTCCTTGGAATTTCGGAAGGTTCCTAATAAATGAACCATTATAACTTCCACAATTGTTACTTAAATCCCCCACTCCAATTTTTATGGAGCTTGATAGGAGGATTTGGGATGGATTCACCAAGCGAAAAAGTGCTGGTAAAGTGCTATGATGCCCAACACTTAGAGAAAAATTATGCCTCTCCAACGAAGAATTTTTTCAATGAAGAAGTCACTTTGGAATTGAGGAACGATGATGACATTCGAACCGACTTTGGAAGTGTGATTGTGGAAGTGACGATTGTTGGAATCCTCTTCGCCTTCACTGTTTCCATCTCAGGACCTCTGTCAACAAACCATCGAGGTAGGGGTTTTGTTCCCATGTTTTTACCTTCTATGTTTGTTTTATTGGAATGAGATTAGTGATTGACGAGGGTTGTGGGGATTGAAGTTCTTAAATGTCTTCCATACATGTTCTTGTTCTTGTTGAGCCACTTGATACCACTCTAACATGTAGAATGTGGGCCAAAAAAACATTGCCCGACCCCTATGATGTTCTTCTTGAATGGTGTATCCTTCGCGGTGGAAGAAGGGGACTTTGGTGATGGTGATCGGTGCCGGTGGTCGGAATAGGTGGAACTCGAGAACAGCCGACGAAGGCATGACGCCCTGCTTCCCCATGGCCTCCGTGCCCCGTGGTGCTCTGCTGTTCGCAGCAACAACCGCCACCATCTGATCCGCTGCCCCTATCTGAGCAGCCCCAATCGTCCGAGTTGTCGTCGCTATCCGGGCCAAGCCACCACCACCGTCTTGTCCGAGCCACCGCCTGAGCCGCCACCGCAGGGCAGAGCCACCATCCAAGCTGCCACCACTGTTTAGGCCAAGCAGCCGATTGAGCCTCCGCCAACCTTTCAGCGGAACTGCCACGGCTGAGCCACCCCATCGTCTCGTGCCATCACAGAACCCTCAGTGGCCTCTCGGCCACCTGCGGCCCTCCGCGGCCCCTCCACGGCCAGTCAGGACGGACCCAGTGGGCCGGGCCGCACAATGATCCGGGGAGAACCCAACTGGACGAGCCACTGAGTGGGCCGACCTAGATCCAGTGAGTCAGGTCGGGGTGACCCGAACCAGGTCAGCCCAGGCCGGGTCGGGCCGGGACAGTCCAACCAGGTCGATCCGGAACCAGTCCCACTACGACCCATTTACATTCTTTTGGCCATAACATTGGCACCAGACATCCGTTTGACGAACAGTCTATGGAAATGGAATACTCTAAGGAAGATAGTTCCTTTGAGTATACCCCACTAGAGTTTTGGATTATGATGGGGTACGGTTAGGTTGGATCAAGCATGAATCCAATCAGGCCACCGGGACTAAAAGGATAATAACGTATAGACCGGGCGTCCGATTGACGCACCGTCTGTTGCGTTGAGACCCCTATGTCGTGTTGAACCTTTGATATACTTCTTTGTGGGACATAATTGTAGATGGGGAATTTACCAGTGGATTGGGGAATAGACTCTCCGGGAGACGAGCAAGCCTAGTGAGGAAACCCAGTAGATGTCTATGACGAGAAGAGTGATCCTAGCTATCCTGTGTGGGTCGGATATAGCGATTCTGTGTGGGACAGCTCCAAGCGATTCTATATAGGTTAGTATCAGAGCCTCTTAATTAAGTAAGATCATTTATTAGTTACATCTAATAATATCTACTACCGTACCTAAAGATATACCTGGTGTGATCTGAGTATTTACCTTTTTGGTACTTTCCTTCATGGTAATACCTTGGTGGTATTCTTCTATTTGGCCTACCTATTTGGTACTATCATTCATGGTATTTATTTTTTTGTGGAACAGTTGATATTTGGGATTTGATTTGGACTCTATGTTTTCCTCATGATTGAGATGGGTATACTTGATAACTTAGGTATATGTATGGGCGTATACCTAAATTGGTTTGTCATTTGTTTTCATGATTTGTGGATTTTTTGAGACCTTGATGGTCTTAGGGTCCCTACTGAGTATTGTTATACTCACCCCTACACGGGCTCTGACCGAACCTCATTGTGTTTGGTGCAAACGACAGACAACGCTGACTGAGGATGGGAGTATCAGAACTGTAGGTACTTCAGAGGTTGACCATTGATGAGGTGTATTGCAGAGAAGACCGTACAAGAGATGTACCTACCATTCAAGTAGGATCCTTAGTGGGTGATTGCAGGATTTGTTTCAGTTTACTTTTACTTTCAGTTTCTTGTACATTCCAGTTAGGCTTTTATTCTGGCCCCTTTTACATACTATACATACTTTGTTTACTATTCAACTTAATTGAGTTTGTATCTTGTTGTGTGCTTGGTTACGTGTGTTTACATGTTATAAAAGAAAATTCCTTCCCAGTTTTAGGGAATACGCCTTCGGTGCTAGTTGTCATCCCCTAGCCTATTGAAGGTGAGGTTGGGGTAGTCACAGCACATGCCCTGGGGGACGGGTCACGAAAAATTGGTATTAGAGGAGTCATTTCTATTATATAACATAGGACTCTGATCTTTCTTTTTAATGGAAATAGTGTTATGTGTATTGAGTGTGGTTATCAGTTTAGGGAATCCACTGTTAGTGCGGCGACCGACATATCCATACACCAGGACCCTGACTTCTGATTTCCAACTCAGTGCACAAAATCACTGATTTCTTGTGTGTTATTAAAGTGTTTATTATGATTTACTTGAGTCATCTCCCTAGGTATAACTTAATGACCATGGAGCACCTGTTCCTTATCAGGATGCCTCCACGTAGACATCTCACTAGGATTCCGAAGAGAGTACATAATGACGGCTCACCAAGTGACGAGGCTCCAGTGCAGGGCCATCTTACTATGTTGGCACCTTCAGGTGGTGTACCGGTATCCCCACCACCTTTTGAGAAGTAGTTACCACCAGCTACACAGGCAGACGATGCATGCCAACTGAGTACTTTGTACGATTTCCAACAGTTGAGGCCTCCGAGGTTTTGAGGCGAGACATATTTCCACACAGCTGAGGGCTGGCTGGAGGCAGTTGCTGGAGTTTTCCGCCAAGTTGAGACACCAATAAATTAGATAGTGATCATAGCTACTAGACTTTTTTAGTGAGTGACTATGAGGATGGTCCGCATGGTGATGAGGCTTCGGTATGTGGGCCATTAACCAATATAGTACTTTTGGGTAGTGTCTGAGCTATATCACTGCCCGTTGGTCAGCAGATACACCCAGCAGTACCGGTAGAGGACACATATAGGCTTAGTGCTTTATGCATGATTCAACATCAGATACCCGTCAGGATCTGATGTGAGCCTGAATCCCAAGCGGTTGAGTACTGGATTGAGGAGGTGGTTTGGAGTTCTCTAGAGCTTCTATAGCTTTGGCAGGATGACATGTCAGTAGTTGAGTATTCATCAAGGCATATTGATCATTCCTGGAACTCAATGAATACGATAAAATCAGTGCTTCAGAGCTCGGACCTCTGAGCGAGGTGTCTTTAGGGACATCTGTTACTTCACTATTACTCTATGCATTCCTATTTATTTCGGGGTGCTATAGATTACTTTTGTGGTTGAATTTTCTTTGGCTAAGGAGATACAGCCAGTGAATGTTAGTGGAAGGAAAACAAGAAATTGGCCCTAGTCTTAGAGACTTGGGCATGTAAAAATGTTTCGGGAAGAACAAGAGTTAGGGATAGTTGAATATGCAGCGTAGCGGATGTGGAAACAGATCTAGGAGTGCAGAATGAGGTGGGGGTACTTTTCGACATGTTACAACCACCCCCTTTTTGTGGACCCCACCAGGCTTAGGGAGATGGAGGACATGGGAAGGGGGTATTTTCATGCGGTCAAGGAATGTGACCCAAGGGATCTAGGAATTATTCGAGGTATTGTTAGTGTCTACTACTAGCTTCCGTATAAATAGACATAGGTACCAATCATTCCTTCTTTCTATGAATCCTGTTCAAGACCCAGAGTTTCTGGTTAAGCCGTTGACTTGACCCTCACATCCGGAGATACCTTTGGGAGGAGACTCGATAATCACACTTACGCCGATGGTGATATCTGACCCTTGTGGTGAGAGTTTCAGTTGGAACCTCTTGGTGGAAGCATCGAGGCCTTACGACGTTAGTTTGGGTATGGAATGTATATCCACAGTTCATACTCAAATTGACTATATTAGGAAAAAAGGTTATGGTTTCTCTATATAATTAGAATGGGGTTTTCCTTGGTCACTGAAAAGGTATCCCAGGAAGCACAGGATGGACTCATGCATAGGAGGGTGTAGCCTGTCACTCTTGATTCATCCAGACGTACCCTTGTGGCAGCAAGAGTTTTCAGTTTTCAGTTCCAAACATGAGTGGTAGATCATGGGGAAATATTTTCAAAATATGTTTCCCGGATTACCTCCCCAAAGGGAGTGGGACGTCTGATTGGGCTAGGTACTACCAGAGATTTGTACCTGACTTCCCTAGGGTAGCAGCACCCTTTTCATCTTTGATGAAAAACGGGGATCCTTTCCTGTGGATGGAGAAGTGTCAGTAGAGATTTCAAGAGTTGAGACAGAGAATGACTAGTATAACTACACTACCCATGACTTGGAGTTAGAAGCAATGGTATTTTAAATGAAGGTGTGGTGGCATTACTTGATGGGTGAATGTTTTATAGTCCCCTCGGACAACAATATTCTCTAGTATATCATCTCTCAGTAGTTCCTAAACCTGAGACAACAACATTGGCTCGAGTTCCTCCAGGACTATGAATTTGAGGTAGTCTAAACTATTGGGAAGGGAAATGTTATAGTAGATGCACCCAGCAGGAGATATGGTATAGAGTTGATAGGTGAGGCGATGAAGTAACTAGCTGCCTTACAGATATCCTTTGTGGATATAGATGTAGAATTTTTCTTCAGTCTCTCACAGTCACTCCCCCACTTCTTCAACGAGTCAGGGAGGCGCAACATGGGGACACTGACTGCGAGGATCAACCTGTTCAGATATTATTAGGGTAGGCACCTGATGTATTTTTTGAAGGTGGGGAGCACATCGAACTCTTCAAAAGATGTGCAATGTTACCAAGACCTTCAGTGTCAGCACTGGTGGTTAAGAATGATGAAAGTTGTAGCAGAGTTTTTTTCTCGGTTCCTCACTTGTCAGTGAGTCAAGGCAGAACATCAGGTACCAGCAAGCTTGGTTCAGCCTTTAGAGGTCCCAGAGTGGTAGTTGGATGGGATAACCATAGACTTTGTGATAGGACATCCATGTACATCCAGGTGTCATGACTCGATTTGGGTGATCGTCGACCGACTCACCAAGTCGGACCACTTCCTACCGGTTATAGAACAGGGTTCAGTAGAGATATTGAGACACCTCTATGTGCAAGAGATTGTGAGGTTAAATGGAGTACCCTCAATGATTATCTTTGATCATGATGCATGTTTTACTTCCTGTCTATGGAAGGGGTTGGAGGAGGGTATCAGGACGCAGCTTCATTTGAGCATCGCCTTCCATCCTAAGATGGATGGCCAGATTGAGTGGACCATTCAGACCCTTATGGAAATGTTGCATGCTTGTGTCCTCAACTTTGGTCGTATGTAGGAGGATCACTTACCTTTAATGGAGTTTTCATATAACAACAGCTATCACTCCACCATTGGGATGGAATCTTTTGAGGTGTTGTATGGGAAACCCGGTAGATCACTTTTGTGTTGGACTGACCCAGGGGAGTCAGCACTAGTTGGACCATAGATGGTACGGGATACCACAGAGAAAGTGCAGATCATCCAAGAGTGGATGAAGACTGTATAGAGTAGGCAGAAGTCCTACAGCGATAGAAGACAGAGACCTCCAGAGTTCGATGATGGCGACCACGTCTTTGAACGGGTCTCACCCCAATGAGGTTTATTGAGATTTGGCTGAGACAACAAGTTATCTCTGAGGTTCATCAAACCTTTTCAGGTTCATAGCAAAGTTAGTCAGGTGGCTTACGTCTTAGCACTTCCCCCCAGTTACATTAGGTTCAAAACATCTTCCATGTATCCCAAATGAGGAGATACGTGCACGAACCCTCTCATATCATCGACCATGGTGAGCTGGAAATCGAAAATGGGGCGACATTTTTGGACGTTGAAATGGAGATTGCGGATCGATAGGAGCAGGTCCCTCATGGGCTTCAATACCTTTGGTGCACGTACGTTGACAACATTAGAACCTCCAAGAGAGAACATGGGAGAAGTAGGCTCAGATTCATGCTCAATACCCTCTTTTGGTTATTTTCCTTTGTGTTGGATTTTGAGGATGAAAATCTTTAATATGGAGAGATAGTAATGTCCCATAATTTCTGTATATTTTTTTAATTATATAGAATTATTTCGATATAGTGAAATCCGACGGTGCACAATTCTGAGAGCTGGAGTGCCAGGAATGATCCGTCAATGTTTTGTTACACATTAATCAGCACACGTAAGCAGTTTCCTTGAAAATGTAGGATGACACTTAAACGGTTTCCCGGATCAGAAATATGAGGGTTCTGTTGCGTTAAGAATAGTGGGATTACCCTAGGCGCAACTTATGTTTGGTTGACATGGGCCTCTTGTGAGAAAACCCAAAAATGGCATAATCATAAATAAAATAATTAAATAAATTATTTTATTTTTCAAATGTGTATAACTCACAAACGGTAGCACAAATTGAAAATCCAAGACCACTATTATACTCAAGAGGGAATGCTTTATTTAAACAGATACTAACCTTGGCCGGCGCGGGCCACCAGTGAATGTTAGTTTTTGGCTGTAAATAAAATAATTAAGTGTAAATTATTTTACAGTAAAATCCATAAATTTTAAATTGTAACTCCGATTGGAAATCTGAGAGTACCATTGGGGCATGTTTTACTTGGGAGGAGCCTAACCTAGACTGGAATGGGTCGAGGGTGACTGTTAATAATTTTCTGAACATTTTTTTGGGTACATTTAGTAAAGGTGCAAGCGTGTTTTTGTAACTTTTGAACCGGTGTTCATAATTGAAATCCGAGGACACCGTTTAACTCGCAGCACTGGTATTTTCATAAGGAACTTTTACCTCGACGGTAGTTGGTAGAGGGTGAAAGTTAGTTTTTTTTGTTTTTTGTGAAAAAAAAAATTTAAACATTTTTATTTAATCAAACCTCCCACTTGTTGTTAAAGGGGTGGGGACCACCTGAACTAAGACCCATTTTTTTTTGAATTCATGGTGGTGGGGACCACCCAAACCCCTTTTAAATATGGGGAAGTCCCTTGGAATCAACCCAATTAATTGAACCAACATAAATTAATTGGCTAGACCCTTTTTAAATACTATGTAACAATGTCGTTGGAATTTAAAAAGGTTTCCAATAAATGAACCGTTATGAATTCCAAGATCATTAATTACCTCCCCCCTCTTCTATTTATATGGATCTTGAGAGGAGGATTTGGGACAGCTTCACCAAGCAGCAATGTACTGGTAAAGTTCCATGATGCCCAACACATGGAGAAACATTACACTTCTCTGAATAAGAACTTCTTCAAAGAAAAATGCACTCTGGAATTGAGGAATGATGACGATGTTTAAACCGACTTCAGAAGCATGATTTCAGAATCGACAATTGTTGGCATCCTCTTCACCTTCACTGTTTCCATATCATGAACTTTTTCAACAAACCTTCAAGGTAGGGGTTTTGTTCCCATGTTCTCCCCTTCTATGTTTCATTTGTGGGAATGAGATTAGGGATTGATGAAGGTTGTGGGGATTGATGTTCTTAAATATATTACAGACATGTTATTGTTCTTCTTTATCCACTTGATACCGCTCTAACACTGATGGTGCATGACAAACAAACATGGCCTGACCCCTCTGCTTTTCTTCTTGAATGGTGTATCCTTCGTGATGGAAGAAGGAAACCTTGGTGATGATGACCAGTGTTGGCGGTCAGCACATGTGGAACTTGAGAAATGCTGACGAAGGCACGACGCCCTATTTCCCCACGGCCTCTGTGCCCCGTAGCTCTCTAATATCAGCAGAAACCACCCCCAATGACATCTGAGCTGGGCCTCCAC
Source organism: Viscum album (assembly GCA_963277665.1). NCBI lineage: Eukaryota > Viridiplantae > Streptophyta > Magnoliopsida > Santalales > Viscaceae > Viscum > Viscum album. The sequence goes on along the minus strand of OY728152.1, from coordinate 990,374,721 downwards.
CGCCATCTGGGCCAAACCACCGCCTGATCCACCACTGCCTAGCCCATCCACCGCCGCCTTTCAGGCTGAGCCGCCACCTGAGCCGTTGTTGCCCTTCCGGCCGAACCGCCCCGGCCAAGCCGCCCCATGGTCTCGCGCCCTCGTGGCACACTCTGTGGCCTCATAGCAACCCACGGCCCTCCGTGGACCTTCATGGCTTGTCAGGCCCCCCAATGGAGCAAGCCAGACCCAACGGGCTAGGTCGGGTCATCCCGGGTCAGTCCGACCGGGTTGAACCGGACCCAGGCCCATGTCGACCCATTTATATTCTTTCGGCCATAACATTGGCACTAGACGTCCATTTGACAAACCGTCAGTGGAGTTGGAATCGACAGAGCGTGAAAATCCCTTTGAGTATACACCACATGAGTTTTGGATTATGATGGGGTATGGTTAGGTTGGATCGAGCTGTAATCCTACTGGGCCCTCGAGACTAAAAGGCTATTAACTCACACACCGGGCGTCCGATTAATGCACCGTCTATTTCATTGAGACCTCTATGATGTGGTGAGCCTTTGAGATACTTATTATTGGGACATCATAGTAGTTGGAGAATCGACCAATGGCTTGGGGAACAAACTTTCCTGGAGACGACCAAGCCTAGTGCGGAAACCCAATAGCTAGCTGTGACGAGAAGAGTGCTTCAAACTATCCACTGTGGGTCAGCTCCAGTGATCCTGTGTGGGACAGCTCCTAGTGATTCTGTACAGGTTAGAAACAGTTCCTTTTAACATAGTAAGTTGATTGAGTAGTTAAATCTAATGATCTTTACTACTGTACCTAAAGATATTCTTGGTGTGAGATGAGTCTTTACCTGTGTGGTACATTACTTCGTGGTAATACCTTGGTGGTATTCTTCTATGTTTCTTACCTATGTTCTACTTTCCTTCATCGTATTTCTTCCTTTGTGTAATAGTTGAGATTTGGGATTTCAGTTGAAATCTTTGTTTTTCTTATGATTTATAATGGTATACTTGATAACATAGGTATATTTATGGGCATATAACTAAGTTGGGTTGTCAGTTGTTTTCATGATTTGTGGATTTTGTGATACCTTGAGGGTATCAACGTCCCTACTGAGTATCGTTATACTCACCACTACATGAGCTATGCCAACACCTCATTGTGTTTGGTGTAGAAGACCGACAACACTGACTGAGGATGAGAGTACAAGTAAAGGAGGTAGCTCAAAAGTGGACCATAAATGAGTCATACCATAGAGATGACCACACGAGTGTTGTACCTACCCATCAGGTATGATCCTGGGTGGGTGATCACAGGAGCTATTTCAGTTTACTTGTACTTTCAGTTTCTTGTACATTCCAGTTGGGCTTGTATTCTGGACCCTTCTACTTACTGTACATACTATATTTACTATTCTGTTTACTTATGTTCGTATCTTGATGTGTACATGGTTGTGTGTGCTTATAGGTTATAAAGGCAATGCCTTCCCAGTTTTAGGGCATAAACCTTCAGTGCTAGTCGCCAGCCCCTAGCCTATGGAAGGCGGGTTTGGGGAGTCATGGCACGAGCCCTGAGGGATGGGTCGTGACATATGACTAGAAATTAACCAAAAAAATGTTAAAATAAGGTAAAATAATATGAAATATAAATAAACCATTACAATGTGTATTTTCCATAGAGTGGGTGAAATCCATTGCCTAGGTGGGGAATGTGAAACATGCCCTGGGCTTGGTCTCTCCCCATTCTGAGTTATAGAAAACCCACACACATTATGATCCTAGGATTCCCCCATATTATCTTTATGGAGAGTCTCCTACTGCCCGAGTTCCATGTACCCTCTTGTAGTTCTAATCTCCTGCTCTCTATCTCATTGGTTGAGGATTATTGGTAGTTTTATTTCATAGAATCTTTAGTTAGATATGGAGTATGTTGATTTCAGAAATATTTATTAAATATTTCTCCAGTCCATATATCTTCTAGGTTCTCCTCAATGTCGTACTTCTACTCATATCACATCTTCCCTTCTTGACCTACTTTTCCTATATATGGTTTCAGATCTATATTTTCATGGTGTGGATCATTGTTTGTTCAGGATACATGGTTCATGGATCTATAGAGGAGGTGATAAGGTGATGAGTGGTGGTAGTTTGGTGTATCTCTTTGGTGAAAGAATTCTAATTTGATATATGAGCTTGGTTCTTTGGATGAAGGTGTTCGATGGTCAGATGTTGGTATAATCTTGGGCGACAGCAGGGGTTGTGTGAAATGTGATGTAGATGGTTTACTGGTGTTGATGGGGGAATTTATTAGATGGTTGAGTGTGGAACAATTTACTAGTAGTCTTTTGGAAAATAAACAAGAATAGTATTTTCATCCAGGTTGTGGAATCTGATTAACAGGGGGCTTCATGAGTGATTCACATGAATTTTATGCTGCCCTCTATTGGTCCTCGTGGTTTTTTGGGGTGTATATTTCTTTAAAAGTAATCTATTTCCTTAATTCATTTGGAAGTGGTGCTACATTTTATTGGTGATTATTAGTGGGGGCGTTGAATGTGGTATGGATATGATGAAATGATTCATTTAGGAATTAATCATCACTTTTAAGGATATATGTGTACCTTTACATTGATATTTTATCTGTGTTTTTCAGTTTGATTTTTGATTGTGTCATGTTCACGTTGATGTGAGTTAATTTCATGCTTTGTTGTATGGGAAGATAAAAATAGGTAATGGTGTGCTGAAACCTTTCATTTGGATCTCCTTCAAATTATGGTATTGGTTGGAGAGGTGCTATACCATGTTGTGCTTCAATAATTCTTAAACTTCTTGGTATATGGGGTGACACACCATTTTTTCAGATCTCACTCTTGCAATGTCTGACGAGGGGGGTAAAGAAGCCTTTTATAATTCTTTCTTGGATATTTTCTTCCTTTGTATTTCCAAGATCATTTTGACTTTTTTTATTTGGTTTATTTGAGGCATTTTCCCCTTGTTTTTAATGGGTTCCCTATTTCCTAGTTCTTAAAAAGGATCTCACTTTTTTACGATCAATAAGTGGGGCTTGACCCTCAGACTTTAGAAAAAATTATAATGTCACATAACTTAATGTATATATTATAATAATATATTTTATCACAACATACTAATCTTCCTAAAATTACATAAATAACTATAAAACCATATTAAAGTCATATATTCTTCCAAAAGTTAACTCAACCTTTATATAGTTAATTTAAATTCTATCTAACACAAAACTATTATATTTAACTTAATTATAAAATTTTCAAAAATTTAAAAACCCCTGATCCAAAGTAAGATTAATTACCTATATATAAAATATTATATTAAAAACAATTTTTTAAATAACTTTGAACTGATGTCCAAAAAATATAATATCATTCCTATTCAAATAACATTTTTTCTGAAACACATAATAAACCTAAGGGTTACATATAAATCAATCATTTTTAAAACTTAATAAATGTATCACAAAATTTAATTGATCACCTAAAATTCATTCACTAAAATCCTTAAAATGGTATATATACCTTTAATATTATATCATCCTTATTTTCATTAACCATGGTGATATCTATAACTTATAAATTATTCTCAACTGATAACATCCTAACCAGTAAAGTTATATAAACACTTTCTATGGTACTAATTCTAAGGAATTATACCCTAATCAACAATTTATTATGAGTTTAATAGCAAGGATTTAATTTTCCTAATATCAAGTATTCAATCTTCTTACATTACCATGATATTTTATGTCTAATGTTTTAGAAATTTTGGTAACAAATTACATATTAAACCCTTAAAAAAAGTTGAAACTTTCGCTAAAAATTTATTTTTTTCACAAAAATAATATTCATAAATTTAAGCTTCATTTAATTCTCAAAAAAATTAAATTATTTTAGGATGAATCTATAGAGTGAAAATATAGACCTTTATATACTTCCTAATCACCCTTAACTCTTATGAAAAACATTTGAAAATGTGGGATGATCCTATAAATCTTATTAAATTATATAAAAAGAAATAACCCCATTAATCTATCTTCAAAATAATGAAATAAAATTGAAAATTATCTTTTTATGTAATTAAATTTGAGCTCAAAAAATTTATTTACTTATATAATAAATCAAGTTCACTTATTAAAGTATCCCATAAAACATCTCAAAATAAATCATAAAGTAAAAATCATAATCATGTGGGATTCATGTAAAATATGAGTACTCATGAAACCATTTAATTAAAAATCCCATCATTAACCCATAATGTAAGGATACGAGTTTTTCACTTAAATAAATAATGTGATTTATAGTTTTTTTCCCACAATAAATTGAAAACCGAACCAATATAGATCGTCATTGTGTAGATGTTTAATTAGAAGGTTTAAATAGTTGTAACAAAATTATTATTATAAATATAAATAAAAGAATAAACAAAAATAAAAATTTCCTTAAACATTGACCATAATCAGTAAAGTAAATAAAGTAAATATTTTTTATTCATGAAATTAATTTTATAAAATTTTAAAATTTTGAAGTTTGATATATTTTTGATGTGCACAAATTTTAGAAGACTAATTAATTTACTAAAATATGATTCCCCATAAAATAATATATTTTAATATATTTAATGAATTTATTTTAAAGTTTAATTATCAATTCTAGGATTTGAAAAAAATAAACATCTTTTTTGGATTTATCATGGGAATATTAGCCTAATATGTTTTTTAATTTTCCTAATATAATTTATTTTTAGGAAAATATTGAAAATACCATTTTTGAAAATATAATGGATTTTATAAAATTAAATGGATATTATAATATCCTAAAACTTATGATAATTTTTGTCAAAATATTATAATTTTAAGTATCATTTCATATTTTATAATATCACATTTTAATTAATAACATATATTTGATATTTTAGAACATAACTAATATTTTATAAAAACATTTTTATATAAATTGTTCATTAGTATTTTAAAATATGTTTTTATAAATTGATTCAAATAAAATGTATTTAAAATTTGAAATCAGTGGTTAAAAATAATCTTACAAGGTCCACTTTATTTTTTGGTATAAATATTAAGTTACCTATGGTAAATATTAGTAACTTCATAAAAGAATTATTTTTCAAGGAATAATAATGCTCTAGATACTGTGTATTTTTTATATCAAATGAGTAAATTTTAAACTAAAACTATAATATTATGTTTAAAAATATATATAAATGAATTAAAATACAATTTATGGGTAAGAAATGATAAATAATATTAATAAGACATAACTACTTAATTGAATAAAAAAATAGTTTTTAAACAGATTATAGGATTTGATTTAAAAGTTAATTTTCTAATATTTGGATACTGAATTATATTAAATGGATACTGAATTTAAATTAATATTTTTTAAATATTGTAATAAGGTCCCCCTTATGTTGTTATAAATAAATTAATTGACATTCTTAATATTTATTTAAGAGTAATAAGTGTTTAAACGACCAATCTAATATTGCCCGAATTTTAATAAATTTACATGACCTTTAGATGTTATAGAAAATATTTTTCAGTTATTATAGTATTAAATACAATAATTACAATATTTAACATTCTTAACTCACCTTAAATTATTTCTTTTCCATTCCTACCCCTTGATATTATTTTCGATGAAAAAACCTACTTCCTCACTTTTAAAAGGGGTATTAATTCAACACTTTAAATAATACAAAATTGATTCAAAATTTAAATGAAAACCTAACCAAATATACTATAAATAAAATAATCTATATGTAATAATTCTCATATTCACCAAAACTTTTTATAACTCCCTCAAATCTAAGCCCTTCATAAAGAGGAATTTCAAGGTCTCAACATAGGTATCACATCTTTCTTAAAATTTATTTCTTATTCTTTCCCTTATAAACCAACCATAAACAAAGTATAATAAAAAAATAAGAATAATTAATGTTTTTATATGATATTATATTAATTCTACAACAATTATTTGTTTTCCTCCATTTACTAAGAAAAATAAGAATCGTTATTAGTGAATGTGAGCTGATTACTGCATTCCCAAAGCGACACATTCAAAATGTCATCACCATCTCTCATGGATGGTATTAAAGGTGGAAATTATGAATAAATATGTATTATATAATTCAGTTATAATGCTTAAATTATCATATATAATCCACCATCACCCTTATTATTCATTGAGTAATAGAATCACTAATCACCCATTGTATGGACTACCGCCTCCACGAAGAATCATTTGTTTTGTTTTCTTCTATTATTTCATTATTTATAAAAAAATGTTAAAATAAAGTTAAAAATAATAAAAAATAAAAGAAATATCATTATTATTATGTCTACAATTATATTATGTCAAATGAAACACCTGATTAACCATACTCACCAATCAAGTTAATGCATATTGATGTTTGGGTATTTTGATCACCTACTTAGAAAATGCAAAAATACCATGTCATGAATGATTATGAAAATTTATTTAATGGTATAATTATATAAATATAGGTATGTATATATATCTAAATAATGATTTATTCTTGGTTATGTAATGTATAAAACAATATTTATCTCTTTAATTAATAAAAAAACCTTGGTATGTTCAAAAAATGTAAAATGTTCGTTATCGATTCATATTTTAAGATAATGATTAAATGAATCATGGAATGAAATTTAAAAATAATGAATAATTATAAGTAAAAAATTATATTTAAATTAAATAAATTTTAATGATGAAATTTTCCAGATGAAATAACATCGATATTTCTACAACGAAACTATGACAAATGGTCAAAGCATTAAACACCCAATGTTGGAAAATTGGAAAAAACTAATTAATATACAGATATATAATGATTATAAATGAAAATTTTAAATAAAATTAGGCGTAAATTTAATTATGAAAAGTTATATTCACATATTTATATTTTTTTAAATGAGGTTAAAGTGCATTTGACTAGTCATGGAAACATGGTAAGGGTTTCTTTGTATAAAATTTGACTCCCTTGAGACAGGTTTATACATTACACATTGTTTCAATTTAGATGATGTAAATAGTAACCCATTTTCATTTTTTATCATTTTTTCATAATATTTTTTTATTTATAATTTTTTCCATGTTTATTATCTCTAGGTGTTTTGATTAAAAAGATACAAAGGCACTAAGGGTTTTTATCTCAATATATCTTTATTGAGAAATGTTTTAAGGTTTTTCCCCAATTTAATATTTATATGGTGCATATGATACCCAAATATATATTTCAATATAATAGATGATTTAATTCATGTAATTTCATATAATAATTTGACTTTCAATCTTCCAATTACTTTCGATATAAAAATTACAAAATCCATAAGGATTTTATCAAGACTCATTTCTCTTTCCCCAATCAAAATCACTTATATTTTTCCAATATATCATAAAAATTATATATTATGACCTATTATGATTTTAGAATTAATTTTCACCTTATTTATTCTTGGAAATCATTTTTTATAGCAGATAATTCTTCCATTTTTATTTTTAATGCTACACTAAAATGATTTTTTCTTAAGAAAAATTCCTATTACTTTAATGATTTTTTATTCCATGTTCATAATTTTACTTCCACTAATATCATCATTTATCAGTTGGAAACATATTTTTTTATCTAATTTGACCTTTTTATTCCCATTTATTCATTTGAAATAAATTTTCCACCATCTTACTAAGGATATTTTTTAATATGTTTATTTCAAAATATTTGAATAGTTTTTTTTCTGTTCTTTAAAAATAAAAGTTTTTATCCTCCACTCTTTATTTTATTTTGATAAAATTTATAACATTTTACAATATCAATTATTAAAAAATACTTTTAAAATTAAATTGTTTCTAATTATATTAATTTCCACTTTTCTATAACATTATTTATTTTTTATGTCTTTATTATTTTAGATTATTCAAAAAAAGATTGTAAAGTATTATAACTTCTAAATTATGAAACCATATATATTTTCAAATATGTTATATTTGTAAATATTTATAATGATTTTTTAAAATAAATCTCTTTCCATCCACAAAATGTTTTAGTCGAAATTAATTTATAGTTTATCTTTTATAACAATGAATATAATGTTTTTGTAAAAGGTTTTGTATTCGTATTCAAATTTTACTCCATGTTTTATCTCCCATGAAGTAATGATTTCATCATCCCCTATATGTAATTTTGTTTTGAATCATTTTTAAATGATACTGTGTTATCCTAGGATATATAAATTTCAAGTTATGTGATAAGTTTAATAAACTCATTCTTTTAATGGGTTATTTATGTTATGAGGATGATTAATTTTAAGTGAACATAGGTATATGGATAATGATGGGTGGGGCCCTATAACGGACTATATTTAATTTATATAATATTATATCTCATGAGATATTCACTAATGGACATAATGAATTTGTTCAAATAAGCTTGGTCAAGATGGGGTTGATCACACTTCAGGTGTGGACATAATGATTTAGTTTGCAATGGAATGTGAATAGTGAGTTTGCTTAAATGGATTTTCTTATGCTTATTCTTGTGCCACATTATAAAGTTATTCATAATATTTTTCCACATTCCCATGTTTTTTATTAATTTTTAAAATTATTTTTGTGATTCATTTCATTTCCATGAAATTCCATATTTTCGTGATCATGCCTTAATTTTAAAGTATTCTATATTTTTTTCATGATCTCATGTTTTTGGTTATTAATATTTATTTTGAGCCAAGTCACAAATTTTACAAATCCTTAGCATTATAGTTATGATCTTATGTTTCATTAATTGGTTTTATTATTATCATCCATGGTCTTATGATATGTTATTATGATTTCAATGTATTTTTAAGGAACACATTTATTTATATAAAATTACAATTTATTATATATTTTTACTTTAGTGAGAATATGTGATCACGCCTTTGATATGTAACTATTCCCTAGGCTATGAAGATGATTATATCATGTGAGATATGTAGGTAATTAGCTAGAGAATGTTGATTATGGATTTTTTTTTCAATTATAATAAATGAAGAAGTTTATGTAGTTAATATCCAAGACAGTAAACATTTAAGTATTTGGGTTGTGCGACAATTTCCTGGACTTATAATTTAAATGAATATATTAATGTATTATTTATATAATTTTATCTTGGGTCACTTTAGTTGGTATCAGATAAGGTTTTTTTTTATTTTAATAGATTATTTTGGTTATTATTATGATTATTTCAGAGAACCAGATCGAAAAACATAAAGTTGAATCTAAGTGTAAGATGATATCCGAAAATGTGGGTAAAGACTTTAGTAAATGATTTTTCTTAAAAATAAATACCCGTTTGGATACTAAAAGTGGGTATAGGCTCTAACACAAGTGTTCCTTAGGGTAACAAACTTGAAATTGGTATGTTGGGTATTAACTAAATCATCACCTAGTATAGGACAAAGATGAATAACTATATACCTAGTTTAAAAATCTCAGGTCATATGCTTTGGTAAATAATATCCTAATTAAAAATGACTATATGAGACATATTTTCTAATCAATTTGATATAATGGGATGATACATATATGAGAACCCAACAAAAGGTAAACTAGGAAGAATCTTGAAATATACTGGTTGAACAAAGGATGATATAAGTTGATATAAGAATAACATTGGTTAAACTATTAATGATATTATTTTAAAAATTGTGATATCGATTGAACTAAATTAATTTTTGGATAAAATTATAGTATTATAGAGTGAGAACTATTTAGGTTAAATTTACCATTAGTTATATTGTGTACTTTTCTTGTAATTATGACTGTTCATCACTCATATTAACCCATTTTGGTTTTTTGTGATGGATAAAACCAAAAGGGATTAAGATAAACCTTGGTGCAAGGGACAATGAAATGATTACCTCAATCAAATACCAATTTAATTGAGTTATTGAATTATAATACTTGTCATTATTCCAAACCATATTTTTTAAATATGATTTATAAGGCAAACATAGTTTAAGTCCCAAACACACCAGTGAAGAGAAATATGGAGCCTCATGAATGATCAAGTGAATAAGATAAAGAAGGAAAAATGTTAAATTTTATATATGTCACAAATGTGGAAAGAATAATAAATTTAATTAAATCAAGGCAACATTATGATTCATTCATAGTAGTAAAGGAGGCTATAGAGTTAAAAAATAGAGGTAAAATGATGATTTTAGTTTTCAAGAGGAATGAAGATAGAAATAATCCTAGGGAACCAATAACAATTCCATATTTTATCTATTGAGAACTCATACATTATTCAATATAATTATATTATCCAATTTTTTATTATAATGGTAGGAATACAAAACCTCATAGACCTAGGGATCAAGGAATAACCTATAAAATGACTATTGATGTAGAGGATAAGGGTAATTATGTTTCACTTAACAACGATCCTAAATTGGTGGATGTATTCAATTTTTATTAGTCTTATTAAATAAAGGGTGTCTTATAAGAACATAAATTCACCGCACTCAGTGAATTAAATTTTAAGAAAAACATTTAGTGTTATTATTGTTATCTTTGTGGACAACATATTTTTTCAAATTATATTATCCTCCTCTATAAAAATGGATTCTATTTTTTAAAATAGAATGTATATCTTCAGTTTAACTCTATATTTATTTATCTAATAGTAAAATAAACATTCTAAATAAACAATGACTATATATTAGTGAAATGTAATATATTAATTATCTAAGAATAAACAAGAATCCTTTACATAGTTCTTAATACATAGTTATGTGATGAATTTCCAGAAAATGCTTAGAAAAAATAAGCTTTCTATAGTCTTCCCTATGATATTGAGGATCTTATCTTGAGGTATGTAAATAAATTTTCCACTATTATCTATTAGTATAAATAAATGATACTTTAATTTCAAGGATACAATTTATTTATGATATTAGTGTTAGGCTTGCACTAGGGACATAGAGTGAGATTGATCAAAGGGGGGGGGGGGGTGAATCATGGATTGTAATGTATTTCATAATTAAAACACTTGAACCTTAAATGTATTACTTTCCAAAAATAAACGTGATCTCAAAACCTGTAACATAACTTAATTATTTTTTATAATATAATATTTACTAGGTTGATTGATTTATTATAGTGTTCATGCATAAATAAATATGGACACAAGTATTTACTTGGTTCATCCACTCTAGGCTATATCAAGGAGTATTCACCAATATTATTTCTTTCATAAAAATAAATATGAATATCACTTATTACAAAGGATAAATCTAGGTCGCTCTTATGACTATGCTTACTACCTTATAATGCTTAAGGAAAACCCACTACTTCTTACGGGACACTCCCACAGACATTCATTAACTAGATCATTACCGATAGAAAATTAAACATTCATAGTTTATGAAAATGAATGTATCATCTCTAGAATCAATAGGATGGATTTTATCTTTTCGTATGAATAGATTCTCCATTTAATTATTATCAGGAAACTTCTTTACATATTATGAAAACACCTTTATGTAAAACCTTGTTCATTCCAGTGTACTTCTAGAACTATTTCACTTTATTGTAGGAACAAAAAAACCATTTTAAACATTGGAAATATATTCAATAGTGGAAATTATTCAAGAATCCCAAAATCTCACTGGAAAAAAATCTCATTTCTATTTAAGAATCATATTTGTATGTGTGTTCTCTATATAGTTTTCTTTCTGCATAACAAGTAGTTTTATAGAGAAGTCCTATTTCTATATTAAATCTAATAGACAGTATTGAATCAAAAATTTTCTAGGATCTGGAAAAGTGTCCCATATAATTAATGGTATCATAATGTTCATTTGAATCCATGTTTTACACTTTAGAGTTAAAGAAATAAATCCTTTCTGTATCTGGTGAAACTACAAGTTGACAGAAAACAACTTAGCTGTGGTGTGGTTTGAAGCACGACAACATAACACTTACTATATTACAACACATATGAAATGGTCTAGATTATTGTGTTGTAGTACACTATTGTTGACTAGATCCAAAAAACTAATCAATAAACTCCTCTATTTCTTATATAGGAGCTCTGAAATGATCTCCTCTAACCACATCTCCCACCAAACATATTATAGTGTGGACAAATCACTGTGACATAGTCTCTTATGAGAATATAGAACCAATAATTATTTTCTTTTATTGAATTTGGACCCAACACAATGTAGGGAGGATATGTAACATAGACATATTCTCTCCCAAAGTGAATATGTGTAACCTTATTTACTATAGAATGGACACCACAAAATCTATAGTGGCCCTATAAATATTCTTAAAACCCCTATACACTGTAGCCATATTTCAAAGGAGTGGAAACCTCAAAATACCATTATGTTATCTTTGGTGAAACCTTACAAAATAAGAGTTCTAGTGGATTACCATTAAATTAGGACCATTTTACCTTTATCCATAAAGGGATTTGGATGTGTACAATTATATTGTGGGTGATGTAAAATTGAACATAGGGTTGTATGCCATGGTGTAGCTTCCTATAGCATAGGTTCAGAATTCCATATCTTTCATTATAAGATCCTTTTTATTTCATATAAAATATAATCCAATTCAATTAATCCAATCACCAATGTGATTAATAGGTTCACCTCTTGGCCTCTTCCACGCTAACTTCATATTACATAGACCACTTCCTTTATGCAAATTCCCTATAGCATATTCTACTACTTATATATGAATTTCTACTACCCATGTGCTCTCCTACATCTTAGTGACATCATTTATAGTTGGCCTTTCTAATTCACCCACATGGTTGATTTACTTATGGAACATGTAGGGTTTGGATGGCTATATGAAGTATCCAAGCTTTAACTTCATTTTCACCCTTCCATATTGTAATATGGCTTTCCAAAAAAAAACATTCAGTTTATCCTTGTTTATTAAAATGGGAAAAAACATTATATTTTTCTTCTATCATGTCATATATGACATATAATGTTTCACTAAGAAAAAGGATTACCAGTTGAAAAACCTTATTTGGAATGGATTATAATCTATAGTTTAGTAGGATGAAATCCCTTCTCAGAATGCCTACCATGAACACCAATATGGGATGGCCTTTCTTGTTTCATACAACCATAACTTTTGTGAAATAGAATCCAATAACATCAATTATAGAATTTCAATGGATATGTACACCTACCTCTCCACTTATTTTGTTTATAAGTATTTACTCTAAATTTTTCTTGGACCAGGGGGTCCAGTGATCATAGATTGGATTTTACTAGGGCTATAGAGTATTCCCTATGAGCTTTATACCTTATACGTTTGCACTGTATATTTTTTACTAAAATCTAATGGTGAAGAGTTTAGCATGTGAGGACTTGAATTTTTATCTCCATGAAGTTATCTTGAAGTTAAAATTGAGTATCTTTCAGAAACTGATAACAAAATAGAGCTTTTTGAGAGCTTTTGTCTTCTATTTCAAGTGAGCTATTTATTTTCTTGATGAGTTATTCTAATTTCTTAGTTTTTTATTATTTATATACCAAAATTTAAAATAATAATCCCTATAATAGAGTAGTGTTGATAAAAAAATAACCCTTTAATTAAAATAGATTCATATAAAAATATATGCTTGAGAAATATCAGATTATATAATGATTATCCTATCTCAAAAGGATATATGAAATTGTATTTATATAAAAAAGTAGTTATCCCACAGAAAATAAGGGATGTCTCAAGGTTCCTATTAGGGGACAATGAACCAGGTGATGATGATTTATATATAAATACCCCTATCCCAACATGAAGGGGGTTTAGAAGCAACTATCGATGGTATATCCAGAATCCTGTTGGGAATTGATTACCCTAGGGGTAGAGGTGGCAGGTAAATATTATCCTAGACTAGGGAACCATGTTCTATCTTGTATAGATAATCTGGAAGCTACAACTAAATTATGAGACTTATCATGATATTAATGCAATTTAAATTGAGTCTAGGTTCAATTAATTAACTTTCCATGATTATTATGGTTATTGATTCTTGATTTGCTGTATCTTTTCTCGATATTTATTTTCTTCTCTCATTCTCTCTCTTTCCTGAATTATCTCCTTTTAAATTATCACACTTTTTTTCATCATCACTATGGACTTATTTGAAAATCCATATAGACTTAATGGGTCCACAAAATTCTACAACTATATTTATCTTGGTCTTTACTTTTGGAACCTCAAATCTCCCAATCATCTCATTAGCACTTTGGTCATCTTCAACATGCATTTTTTGTAATTCCATTGATAAAAAATCCAACTTTCATCATTGAGATTTCCATACATATTCATAATCATGGTCATAAACTCATGATAAACATTATTTTTAATCAATAATGACCATATTATGTTAAAAAGATTGACAAACCATATTGTTTTGATATCCAAAATCAATAATTTCATATTTCTAACTACCTCACCCATTATATTATGTTGACCATAAAAAAATATTATTGACCCAACTTATTCAATTCACCCTTTAAAGTATCTTCTCTACCTGAATTTTGTCTTCTCTCTCTCAAGATATCATTGTATCCACCTTATTGTTAGAGAAATAAAAAAGTTCCTATTAAATGAAATGTGGATGTCTAAAATTCAATTTCCAAATATTGGGATATTAATTATTTTTCCCCACATTATTGAGTGAGAATCATATTAACATCATTTCATCATTAATAATGGAAAATATTATAGGAAATATTAACCCCCCTTTTGGGATATCCTATTTACCCAGGGGTATATCTTCTCAAACTATTTCAATACAACATCATTATTTGGAATCAACTAGATATTGATTTGCTAAATCCATTGAAACCAGATGTTACACAAGACAATATATTTTCATTCAACATTTTTCTAGTATATTTATTGGGATAATTTACCACCTTTCACATGATATGTCAAAAAATAATCTAAACCTACAAATCCATAACCCAATGTTAGTAATAAGAGTTTTTATAGAAAATAGTAAGGATATATGTGTTACTCATGAATAATAATAAAAACACAAAAAATATTTGGATGCTTCACATTCAACAAAAAACCAATGATATCCATCACTCCACACCAAAACATTAGTATATAATATTAAAGTACTTAGTTTTGAAAAATTTACCATATGATAATGGAATTGATAAAAATAGTACATAAATGACACAAATTTTTACAAGAGTGTTTTTAATTAAAAAAACAATATAATATAATATCCATGCCATTTAGATTATAAAAGGCTTCAAAAAGATCAAATAAGGCTTAATAGACTTTAAATTTTAACACAACTCCCCCAGATAATTTATCTCTTGACATATTTTTTGATATCAATTATTGGTGTAGAAAATGGTGACAAATTCTATTCTTTTCCATATTTGTTTTAATAATTATCCACTTGTACTCTTTAACAATAATTCATCCTTTGTTCAAGAAAAATCACCCCATGAATCATATCTCCACTTTAATTATTTAACCATTTAGAAAAAGTTTAACATAATAATATATATGGGGGAGGGGTAACATAATGTTCCTCAAGTTGAGTAATAGGTCTGTTTAAGATAAGAAAACCACCACTTTACATCTTTCCATTTCCCCTTTTCAGATTTTGGGAAAGATTGGGTATAATATTTTAAGGGTATTGATCATATATTGTATCCATAAAACTCATAATCATACCAAAGGATCTATTTTTTGTGGTTCCACTTACACACTTATCTTCATGGATTGAACATTTTCATGCTTCCTTGGTTTAATTTTTTCTATATTTGTGGAATTGATCAAACTTTAGCAAGTATCTTCTTGACTTTCATCCATAGTAGATTTCACCTCACGTTTTATTGTCTATTTCATAATCGTTTTTTCTCCTCTTATTGGTCTTTGTATGATTAATTTGTGAAACATATTTACGGAAAAAATTTCCATATTGAAATACATCTTCTATGGTGGAGTCAAATTCACATTCTCTTCCACATTAATTCCAATTGGAATAACCTCTAGTTTTTTTCTTATAGATTTTCATTCTTTTCATCTAGGATAATAGTTGTGAGTGCTCTAATTTTGGAACTTGACAAAACATTTATTCAGGATCATTAACGAAATATGATAACCCCAAAAATTATTATTCATATATTTAATTCTCTTGTTGAACAATATGAAATGTAAAAAACACCACAAAATTCCAACAAAAAGTGAACCACATTGTGTAATTACTTAGTGTGTTGAACATTGACTTATCCATAACACCAAAAAATTATCCATAAAAATAAATCCACCTTTAAAACATTAAAAAATAAAACACTAGATGCATTTTTCTCAAAACATACACCATTGATGCACCACATCCTGAGAATCACCATTTTATTTTAAATTCCTTAATTGGATTCATATCATGTGGTCAATAGATTAACCATGAACTGTACATCCACTTGATGGGCCATGCACTATAGTCATGATATTCTTCATCATTTAGACCATGTAAATTCCATATTTACTCAACTTATAATATGTTTTCTTCAGTATCTCTTCAAAAAATATGTATCTTTATATCATCATCATTTATCTCTTTATACTAATCTTATTCATTTTTTAGGAATAATGATAATTATATTGAGATATATAAATATTTGAAGACCAATTTGTTATAAATATTCAAATTCAACCTTTATGTATTGGATAACAGATTTACATATCTCTGAATCATCTTTTCACAACTCACATTTACCCTTACACAACATCAAATCACCTTTACATAGTCTCTTTAATTTATAAGTTACCCTTACGTAATGGTTGGGATACCCTTAGGAAACCAGTGTGCCTTCATGATAACCTTAACACCGAACATGTATTACCCTTATGTAGGTACTGAATTTTGTAGTTACCTTTACGTGACCCATGTGAAATATGGTTTTCCAATATGCATTGAGTTATTGAAGGACATAGCATTATGTAGACAAGTAAATTGACCATTACATAGTGCTATAAGAAACATAAAATCCTTTATGTGAGTAGTTATTATCCTAGGTTAGCTTTATACATTCATTATAAACCATGAAATACCATTTTTTAGGTACTAAAATATACATGATACTTCTATAGTAATTCAAAAATACATTCAAATATGTTCCAAAATCTTCTAAAAAATATTAAATAATGTGATTAATTTTAAAGAAAATTTAGCTATGATTTATGTGTTGTAAAAAATAAAATATATCAAGAATATCCACTCCAAATTCTCAACATTGTTCCATCAAAATTGTGAAAATCAATTACTAGTATATTATTGAATAAATCAGGGTCCTTGTTATTGGTTACCTATTGTTTTTTATTTCTCACACTCAACGCATGAACCCCATTGGATGTGATGATGTTATGTAAGATATGTAGGTCTAAGAATAGATTATATTGTGGATCTGGCATAGGGTGATGGAAGAGGTCTATAGAAGAAATCGAGGAGAGTATTAGATGTGAGTTTGGGTACTCTTGTTGTATTTTGTTCATTAATTTATTTTTTTGTATGATCTCTCAAGTAGAAAATATTTTTGTGATTCATGTTATTTAAAACATGATTATTAATTATTATAAAATTGGTATATACTATTTTTTATAGTTTTATTTTTGTTATAATCCTATATTCATACATGGATATTTTTTTTAGTTTTTTCTATTATTATTATATTATTGATTTCTTGTGAAAATAAGATTATATTATCCCCAACCTTGTTCATAGACTCCCATTGTAAATTAGTAGCCTTTGGTTTATAGGGAGGCATACTCGAGGTCTTTTAATGTCACCCACATTAGGTACAATTCAAATTATATAGGTTAGGATGTCACACACACACACACACACATAATAAACAGTAAACAAAACACATTTTTTTTAAAATTATATATATTCAAAATTAAGCCTAAGTGTACATATATTCATAATTTTACGTATGTATATAATTTTTTTGGTATGGTATTTATATATATTTTATAATAATTATATGTAATTATGTTTTGTACTATTTTAATATATAAATGTTGATATATTTATTTATATATTCAAAATAATTATATATAAAAATTATCTATATAATGTTTCTTAATATTTTACATAGACACAATTCATATTTTTATGTTTATGAATAATACATACAAAAAAACACACATATTTATAAATATTTTTTTAGTGTACATACGTATTCCTTTTATAAAAAGTATATAAATTAATTTTTGAGTGTATCTGTATGTCTCTGTAGATATGCACGTTGATATTTTTTTGAAATTATTTTATTTAAATATTTTTTATACATTTCATATATATGAATATATAATTCTATATTTTGTTTTTAAATATCTATTAGTTTGTGTTAGTGTGTGTGATACATATTCCGACACACAGACACATGATTTTTAGAGTGTTTGTTTCTATATATGTTTTATATAGTATATAAATATATATTATGTGTAATTATATACAGCTATGTCATTTAGTTATATTAATATGTTTAATGATTTATTGACTAAAATAGGTTAAAAAAGAATTATAAATGGATGAATTATAATCATATGACTAGAGAATATGAGTAATGTGATGAAGATTTTGTCAAATTTTCAATAGACTATATGAATTACCCATTTCAAATAATATGGAAATTCCTATGTTCTTAGTTTTTAAATAGAATTAGTCTAGATGAATTATACAAACATTTTATCTATTTTGGAACTGAACAATGTTTTAAATATTATATTAATCATGGAGAATAAATAATTATATCAAGAAAGTGGAATGAAAATAACTGTTTTGAATCATTAAATATTGGAACATGTTTAGATGATTTGTTAGATCATATTGTGGAAATGATAATGGTGGTTGAAAATGAACACACATATTGTCCAAAAATGTTTAAAAATTTTAATAACTATACAAAGTTTCCTTTATTATATGGATATATAAAATATACAACACAATCAATATTAATAAATAAATATAACCTAAAATAAGAAAATGGATAGAAGGATTCTAGTTTCATTGAGATTATTTCTTTCTAAAGAAGGATGTGCTTGTAGAAAATATTGTAAATATATATCAAACATATGAAACCAAATGAATGTTATCTTCATTCGGTATAAGATATAGAAAAATAAACTTTTATCAAATGAAAATGTAACATTTTTTAAACAAAAAAATATATTCAGAAATTTTCCAAGTATGATATGACACACCAAGATTTTATGGCATATATCTTCCTAAATAAATTCAATTCATTCGATATCCTAATTTTCACACATCACTAAGGTTAAATGAACATCAATATAATATTAAATAGTAACATGATCCTAGGAATAATAATATGACAATTATGAATAATAATATGGAGATTTAAATATTTTCCTCAACTATGAAAGAATAAATAAAATTTAGGCATATTATAAATGAAAATATGATATAATGATATCATATTTTATGTAAATAAATGTTTTAACAATGAAAAATTAATTGTAGGTAATTATGTTAAACATAAATGTTTCTTTACTATATAAAAATTAAGATAATGATTTTTAAATAAAATTTCTTTTCATAATAAAAATTTATGAATTAATATTTTGTTTCATGACACCATAATTAATTTTTTTAAGTGTCACAAGATCTGTTATAATTTAAATATATATATATTTTGGAATAAATGATTAATTTAATAAAAATTAAAGTTTAAATATTTAGAATATTATTTCAAAAAATGGAGTTAATTTTTTAATTATGAATGTCAAAAAATGGTTAGGGTAATCTTTTGGTATTTTTCTAAAATAGAATATTTTTTGGTTAATAGTAGAATAAGATAATTTATTGTATGTAACAGTAAATATTAATTTCAATATTTCATGAGTCATGGATTATTTGGCCACTATAGTCTTTAAATATCATTATCTCTTAAATTAATTTAGTTATATTAATCTAACTATTCATAATCTTGTTAATGAATAACAAACTAATGATTAAAATAATGAGAAAAACACTCTTCTCCTATGTTATAAATACCACCCCTCCCCACCCTTTCGCCTCACATATTAAAAGATTGAAGCTTTTATAAATTGTATTAAAATACTCTTACCAACTATATACCCCACATACATGATATTATAGTCTCAATAAAAGACCAAAACCAAGTCCCTTAAAGAGGTTCATAAGGAGAAGAATTTAAGAGTTAAAACCCTTAGTCCTTCACTTTCATTTTATTTTATTTTCATTTATTTTATTCTACTTCATTTTCTGCCTATATAAAAACATGAATGATAACTATATTATATTATATATATATTTAAATTTTATTTTTTAATGTAAAATTAGTCATGAAACCCCTTCTCCTCTCTCTTTTATTCAAAAAATGAAAATTTCATCTGTGATGTGTCGATTAATAGCTATTGGGGACGATTCATTTTCATTTTCGGTTATTGCCATCATGGATGGTCATAAGACCATTATAATGGTTAAAAAATTGTAAAATTTATATTTAAACTTATTTATTATTCTTGAACTAGTACATATACATAATATTAAATAATAAAACAAAACTATTTTGTGGTGATTGAAAATTAACCAAACTAATCTAAAGTTCATCGTTTACATTTAATATAATTAATCATCTCCATATATGAAAAAATGAAATATAAGACCATTTAATATTATTTTAGTCAATTAATAATATATATTTTCAATTTATGATAATTATTTACATTTTTCTGGATCTTCCATACATGTAAACAAGTGAACCAATTATAAAAACAAAAAAAACACTCCTAGAGGAGAAAATTGAATATTATAATCACAAAAGGCTATACAAAATCATATTAAATTTATAATAAGTAAAATAAATTTTTAAAGGATAAGAATTAAATTATTAATGAATCTAATTTTATTATCTAGGACATTAAGTGAAATTTTATAACACTTTTAGACATATGGTAAGGGGTTTCTCTTCGAAATTTTATTTTTATGAGGTATACCTTATTCACAACTATTTATTATTTTTGGTTTATGCCTAATTCCCATTTATTTATCATATCATGATTATATTCATGTTATTGTCTTTCTATGTTTCATTTAATTATCATTAATTTTTTGGGTCAGATGGTTGGATAGTTTTAAAAGTAGTAAGGGATTCTCCCTAAACATCTATTTTTTTACTTTGGGTTATGCTTTCATACTATTTACCCAAATTTAATTAATAATAATAATTATTTAATCTTAATAAAATATGTGTGTATGTTTTAATGATATTTACATATCTCAATTATTATTTATTTTACGGGAAATACAAGTTTTATAAGGTTTCCTTTTTCAATTCTTCCTGATAAGTAAGCCTGATTAAAGGGTACTTACCAATTTATTATCCATTTTTAAGTACCATCCATAGTCTATTTTAATCTACCAATATTTTCATAAAATCACACTTTTTATCATGAAAAAAAAATCTTTTATCACTTAGGGTTTTATACAAACAATTATTCATTTATTCCAATTTAAAGAATCTTGAATATTTTCCTTAAACCAAACTAAAGAGGCTTATTTATAAAATTTCTTAGACACCCATTTTACATGTTTTAAATTCAGTTGGACATAATTTATCATGATATATGCATATTTTCCCTCATAAATGTCCATGTATGATATGAATCAATTCTTTCATTGAATCCATTTTAATATTCTGTTTGGTTATTCGTTATTCCCCACTTATTCCTTGTGTGTGTGGTATGTGTACTTCCCTTTCATATGTGATCATAATTCATTTAATATTTCTTTATATATCCATATTTCTTGTATCAAAAATATTATTATTACCTTATCTATGTAATATTTTTTACATATGGTGTTTTTATTGAATGATGTTTTATTGGGGAAATATTATATGGTGGAAGGGGTGGTAGAAATAATGAATGAATGATGTTAATTTTTATTTTGTTTTAGTGTTATGTTTTTTTCACTATTACCCAATGATTTCTATTTTTACCTACATTACTCTTTTTTATAATAAATTTATGGGGTCATGGAGTTTATTAATGGTCAACACTATTCTGTTTTTGGTAAAATGTTGATGAATACATAACCTCTACTCAATATATATATTCTGAGTTGTCATATTGTTCATTAAATGAATCTATGTATGAATAATTCTTCGGAATTGTAGTGATGTGTGGGGAATAGTTATAAATATCACCTTAATTTATCAATTGGTCTCATGTGACAAAAAATTTGGCTATATACCCTTCATGTTTGTTTCCAAGAAGAATTAGATGAGTTTTTACCCACAAACATAAACTATCTTGATGGTATTATGATTTATGTTCTAGACACATGATGTCCAATGATTAAGCATTATCTTTATTCAGTATTTAGTTATTACATTCCTTGATATTTTCACTATGAAAAAATATAGATGCATTTAAATTATTATTTTATTGATGGAATCTGTTTTTTAGTTCTTTACCTTGCCATTATGATTATGACTTTTTGATTTTTATTAAATTATTATTGATTCATATAATCCTTACTCTGATTTTGAGCTCACCCCTTTCATTTTTTCCTTCCCCAGGTTATGAAGATGAAATCTTTTAATAATTTTCCTGGATGAAGATTTATTTTTGATTCTAATGTTCGATGTTTAATTACTAATTCCATCATGGAACTATTGTTTATATAGTTTTTCAAGACTAATAAACTAATATATCCTTAGTGATTTGATATATTGTATCTATGACATTATAATAAGATAACCACTAAATATGGGCTACTGGGGTTAGGTTTTTTATAGTAAATATATAATAAATTTTTATAAAAACCATCAAGACTAGATGTTATGTAATCCTGAGAAATATGATAATCCATTACAGGGAATTTTTTTCTTAATAGTCATGATCATTATGATCTAACTTATTTTGTGCCATTATTTAGTGGTCGTACCTAATGGAAGGAAGGGAATCAAGACCCGTGTTCAATGTAGGGATTTCCCTACTGAGTAAGTCATTTTAATTAGTGTTGGAGTAGAAAAGATGATTACCATATTAGGATAACTTACTCAGGTTATGAAGAATAACCATACTACACCTATTTTGGATCATTTCATGTGGAAAATACCCCATATTTTTGTGGGACTACTAATCAAGTGACAGTTTGGTTGTGTGTCATGTTCATTGAAAAGATAATTATGGAATTAAGATGAAATGGAAATGAAAATGTAGTACTCTAAGTATATTGTATCAAGGTATATTCTAATCAATGGTGTTCAATGATCCAAAATACTAATGAGGGAGATAAAAGAGACAACATTGAATGAATAAATTTTATAGAAACATTATTAAAAAAATATTTCCCTTATAAATAATGAACTAAAATGAAGAGAAAATTCCATTTCTTAATGAAAATGGAATAAAAGAGTCTTTCAGATTATGAGGATACATTCAAAAGACTATCTAGGTATGCTACATATTACATACATTATTTGGAAGATAAATTTTATTATTTATTTTATGGACATAATCCAAGTCTTCAAATGGAATTGGCTTCTCAAACATCTTCATCATATGATGAAATAGTATTATGTTCTATCATAACATAGTTGAAATTTTATACATCATATATGTTCAAGGGATATCAAGAGAAGATGAGTTCTCTTGATAACATAGTAACAGGTGAATATTGAATGAAGAAGAAGGGGAATAAAGAAATTCCCATTATGTAAGAATTGTGGAATGAATCATCCTGCTAAATTCTTGAAAGGAATGTGAGTTTTCTATTAGTGTGGACATAAGGGTCATACAAATAATGCTTTAAATGGTTAGAAAGAAACTAATGATGTTGAATAATTTAGTTGTTATGAAATGGGGAATTATTCAAATCAATGACCATAGCTATAGGGAAATCGACCACATAAGAGGCTGGTGGGAGATGGATAATTTTATATGATCACAAAAACAAAAGTAAAAGTATCAAATGATATGGTGTAAGGTACATTAATACTATATTAAAATCTATCCAAAGATTTATTTGATTCTAGATAATCACACTCTTTTATATCTACCAAGTTTTCCATCAAAAATAACTTTTCCATTTGATTTAATAAAGTATTAATAAATTAAAAATTCTAAGGGAAGTCTCATTATAATAAAAAAGGTGTTGGTCAGTCCCTTTTATGATGCACAAATGTGTTTTAGTTGTTGATCCTATCATCAAAACCAATTCTAAAATTTTATATAATCATGAGTATGGCTAGATTTCAAAATATGATGTGATGATTTATTACAAGAAGATAGAAATTATGGTATGTGAAGAAGATGCAGAAATACTTATCTTTAATATATAAACCCCATCATCCTATTCTTATCTAAATCCAACCCAAGTAGCTTTTCTAAATGAAATTATTTGGGAGGAAGAGAAAAAACATCTAGGGATGATGAATGTAATCTTAAAATTGAGTATTTTACAACTATGAAAGAATAAATTAGTGTATTTCATGATATTTACCTAGTAACCCCCATATTGTGAAGTTTAATTTACCAATAATTTAATACCTAATTTAGGAACAATATCAATGACTCCTTATAGAATGAAAACTGTGTAATTAATGTAGACAATGAACCAACTAGAAGATTTGAGTAATAAAGGATTTATTCACCCTAGTGTTTCTCCATGGGGAGCCCTTTTTGAATCTGGGAAGAAGAATTAAGGATCCTTGTGGATGTGTTCTGACTATAGATAAATCAATTATGGTTAAATAAAGAACAAGTACACTCTACCTCGCACTAATAATTTATTTTTTCTGCACTATAAAGATCAATATTTTTTAAATATTTACCTTTTTATGGATATAATTATTTTTTCATAAAGAATAAGGATATTCCAAAGAAAAAATTTCAAACTAGGTATGGAAATTATGAGTTTACAATAATTCCATTTGGACTAACCAATGCACCCTTTATTTTCATGGATATAATGATGAGAGTGTTGGAGTAATATATTGATAATTTTGTTTTGATATTTATTAATGATATCTTGGTGTCATAAAAAATCCATGAGAACCACATATATATTTTTCTGGGGACTCTTATAAGAAAACAGTTATATGGGATGTTTAGAAAGTGAGAATTTTAGCTTCAAATAGTTTCTTTTCTTGGCCATATCAAATCTAAGGATGGAATCATATTTTATCCTACAGTGGAAAAGGAAATCCAAGAACGGAATATACTAATGAACATATTCGAGTTACATAGATTTATTAGTTTAATAGGTTAATATAAGTATTTTTCCCGAATGTTTCTTGATTGGATAACTTGTTAACCAAAATCACACACAAAGGGGTAATGTTTATATTGAAAAAGAATGTACATAGGTTTTTGAAGAATTGAAGAGAATATTATTCAATGCTCTAACTTTGAGCCTAAATCATGGAATGATGCTTTTGTGATATAAAATGATGCATAAAATAATGGGTTAGGTTTTGTCCTTATGAGAAATGATAATGTTATTAAATATGCATCATGTTAGTTGGATAAACAAGAAAATTTTTTTTCAACTTCTTATCATTAGTTACTAATCATAATATTGGATATGAAGATATAAAAACACTCCCTCAATGGTGAAATATGTGAGATATATGAATATCAAAAGAGTTTTAAATACATCTTTATATAGAAAGAACTCAACATGAGGCAATTTTGAGGGCTTGAGATACTCAAAGATTAGGATTTTTAAATACACTACAACCCAGTAAAATTAAATAAGGTTCCAGATGCATTAATCATAGAGGATCATGGACATATAAAACAAAGGAATTTTAAAAAATATACTATTTTCATGGTTTTAGTAAAGTTGGATATGGAAATTGTTAAGGGAGAGAAAAAATCACCCCTTTTACAAATGATTGCAAAAAACATATTTTTTAGAGAGGACATCATTCTCTCAATCTGATAATGAGAGTTTTAGAAAAAAAATTAAAGCTATTAAGGATGAAGTATTGGAAATCTTCATGGATGAGAATAAAGTTATGAAATTTGGAATGAGGTTATGTGTCCCATAAATACCAGTGCCAAAAAGGGAAATATGAGATGATTCTCAAAGATCATATTTCTCTATACACTATGGTTGTACCAATATATATATATATATAAATATTCAAAGTAAAATTTTTGTTTGAATAATATGAAGTGGTAAATTACTGACCATGTGTCAAGGTGTCTAGTTTGTACACAACTGAAGGTTGAGAGACAAAATCATAGAGGATTCATGAAATATCTATATATTACTATGAAGTGGGATGATATTGTGATGGAATTTTACATAGGACAACCAAGGAAACCTAGAAGGAATGATAAAATTTTAGTTATTGTTGATACAATAGTGTATAAAACATTTACCATGTTAGAATTATTTAATTTAGTTATAAATAATCAACGTGCAAAGCTATAAAATTTTATTTATTATGTCAGTTATATTATAACCAATGTAAAAAATGATGATATTAGAATTTTTAGGTTGGTTAATTTATAACCGATGTGAAAATTCAACTAACCTTCTTAATCACATCAGTTATAAAATAAACGACATGATAAAGCCTATTTTTTACATTGGTTATTATATACCTGACCTAAAAAAATTCCCTTTATCACATAATTTATTTTAAACTGATGTCCAAATGTGTTTATCATGTCGGTTATTATATAACCGACATGATAAATGTGATAAAAGTAATTTTTTATCCCATCAGTTATTTAATAACTGACGTGATAAATCATTTTAATAATTTATCAAGCCTTGTATTGTGTCACTGTCAATTTTTCAATCAGGAAACTATGAATTGTCTCTCTCATGTGGAAAATCTAGAAATGATTCTTCAAACTCATTCCCTCCAACCTCATTTTTCTAGTGTTTTTCATTATCTTTATTATCACCAGATCTATTAGATCGACTCATATCACTCAAGTAAGTCTCACAAGCCTCAATTTCATTCTTTATTTTTCACAAATTCCCAAAATGTATGACTTTCAATTTTTTTTAAAAATATCACAATATATTGTATTCTTTCCAAATGTTATCATTTTTTGACATCGTTTTTATTATCCTCGATCTAAAATCATTGGGAATTAAGCTCTATGTTTCTTTGGTTAGCTGCTTACATATTTAGATATAAAATACCTATGTAGATAACATAGATATATTGGTTATATATCATAACACCCTTGTCATTTTATATAAAAAGTTAAATTCTTTGGTTATTCCGGCCTAGAAAAAAAAGAAGTTATATTTTCCCAGGTTTTTTGTGATGAATATGTACTTAGTATTCATATAGGAGTTGGGCCATTTGTTTATTTAATTATTTTCTTACATGATCAGGTTGCATGTTGTACATATTTTATTCTGACTACCAGTAAATATTATAACATAGTATGTTGATGCATTTATTTTTATTTATTTATCACTATATTCATTAACTATTTATTATTAGATATGTATCCCTAAAACAACCTGTCAAAAAAATGAAAAGGATATTTTCACAATCATCCCAAGGAAATCTTGGTTCCTCTAAAGGCCTTTAATTTAAGTCTAATATAAATCCACTTAAAAAAGTTTCTCAGGACCTAAAAATATCAACTTACCACTCAAATAAATTCCAACCATACAAAATATCATTTTCTATAAAAACTGAATAAGAATAAAAAAATCATATATGTGACCATCAAAATTACATGAAATTATAAAAATATTTTATTTCTAAAAAACCATATCTTTATTGTTTTCAAATAGGCATATATTTGTTTTATATTGTATTTAAAAATTGTGTTACTTTCAAATTATGTCATATTTTATATAAATATAAAACTATTTTTTCTAAATATATTTTATTTTTAAAATTATTTCCATGCATATCTTTTTTAAATATAAATTTAATTGATTTATATATTAAAATTCATTTACATTAAAATTATGATATATTTCATATAAATATAAAATGGGCTTATCTTGACAAGATGAATAATTTGGATATTTGTTATAGGTAATAATTAGTCAAAGTTGGATTATGACACATCGAATAAATAATGAATATGAGAAATGTGTTGATGAATTTTTTGGAATTTTATAAAAGAAATTTTCCAAGAAAATAATTTGTTTTTATCCATTCTTTAAATGTTTGAATATAAAGAAGTTGAAAAGTAGAGATATCAAAGATCATATTATTTTTCATGGTTTTAATCTGATTTACATCCCTTGGATTTGCAATGGTAAAACTAGATAGAATATAAAATCTAGTGAGAATGATTATTTTCAAGATGGTAACTCCTATGAAATTGAATAAATGATATGTGATATTCTAGTAGAACAAATTGAGATAGAACAAAAAGATGAGCATCTATATATTGATGATGAAAACATATTATATCCTGGTTGTACAGATTTTACAGTTTTATTAGCAGTGCTAATATTGATTAACCGGAAGGTGAAACATGGATAGAGTGACATGAGTTTTACAAAGCTGCTACAACAGTTGACAAAAATTCTTAAAAAGGACAAAGATCTTCCAGAATCACATTATAATTCTAAGAAAATATTATGCATGATGGGATTAAGATAAATAAAAATGAATGCCTATTCGAACGAATGTATGATATATATGATGGAATTTGAATTTCTATTAGAGTGTCCTAAATGTGGGACATCAAGGTATATGTTGAATGAAAAATCATAGACTGATATAGAGATTAGAGAGATCCAAACCAAGGTATTTTGGTATCTCCCTATAATTCCCCATTTGAAATATTTATTTTCTAATTCACATGATAAAAAAGGATAAGATAGATTGCTAATAGGAAGATACGTGATGGAAAAATAATTCATCCAGATGATTTTTTACAATGGAAAAAAATTGACGAGCAGTATCCTAAATTCAAAAATAAAATTTGATATCTCATACTTGGGTTGTGCACAGATGGAAGGAATCCATATCGAAGCATCAGTATCATACATAGTTCATGGACTATTTTATTTATAATTTAAAACCTATCTCCTAAAGTTTGTATGAAATTAAAATATGTCATGATGATTAAAATGATCTTTGGTTTAAAGAAACCTTGAAATGATATTGAGGTTTTATTATCAACATTGATTGATGATTTGAAAATTTTAGGGAAGGATTTTATTTGGGAGTATGATTCTTATAAAATGGAATATTTTCAACTGCATGAAGTGATAATGTTCACTATAAATGACTTCCTATTGTTGTAAATTTATCTGGATACACAATTAAGGAGAATAAGGCATATCCAATTTGTGAACAACAAAATTCATATTTCTAACTATATCATGGGTTGAAAATAGTATACATGGGTCATCCAAATATTTTTCATATAGACCACTCTTATAGAAGACTAAAAAAGTAATTCAAAGGCTCACAAAAATTTGATATTTCTCCATAACCTTTATCCAATTATGAGTATTTTGAGAGGGTGAAAAACCTGGTTGTGATATTGGGAATGAAACATAATCTGTTAATGATAAACATATTTAGAAGAAAATTTCAATATTTTTTGAGATACCATATTGGAGATATCATGAAGTGAAACATAATATTGTTGTCATGCATATGGAGATGAATATATGTGATGGTTTGATTGGATCATTATTAGATATTAAAGAAAATACTAAAGATGAGTTGAATTCAAGATTAGACGTAATATCAAATGGAATACATTTAGAGTTAGCTCCCACATCTAATGGAAGGAATACATTTCTTCCCACGGCTTGTCATACATTATCCATTTTAAAGAAAATTATATTTTGTTAATGTCTTCATGTTATCAATGTCATGAAAGTTTATTCCTAAAATATAAATTTTTTTGTCTCTTTGAAGGATTTGAAGTTGATAGGTATGAAATTTCATGATTTTCAGGTCATGATGCAATAAATTCTATGAGTTTCATTGTGTGTATTATTGCCTATCAATGTCAGAAATACTATCATAAAGGTTTGTTATTTTTTCAATTAAATTTGTAATAAGGTGATTTATGTGGACGATTTGAACATTTTGGAAAATGATAGAATTTCTATACTTTTTTATTAGAAATGTATTTTCCCCCATATTTTTTTTGATATAATGCTGCATTTAGTGGTTCATTTGGTTCGAGAAATAAAGCTTCATGGAACTATATATCTTTATTGGATGTATTATATTGAAAGGTATAGGACAATATTATAGGTGGATGTCAAGAATCTATATCGACCTGAATCCTCCATTATTGAAAAGTATATTTCTGAGGTGGTTGTGGAGTTTTGTACGAGCGACTTGTTTTCGATGGAGAACATTGGTTTACCTCTATCTCACCATGAATGAGTTAATAATTAGGGAAAGAGGATTCATGGATTGAAAGTAATTTTTTTTTCAACTGAACATATGAAGAAGGTACATTTATACATATTGAATAACATAGATGATTCTCAACCATATTTCAAATTTCATATTAATGAGTTGAAACAATGTCATCCAATGAAGAAAGAAATGTGGATTTTGATTGAGCATAAGAAATATTTTTTACCATGGTTCAAAAATACCCAACTTGGTAGATCAGATGCATCAAAGACATTAAGATGGTTAGTGGGTGGTCCAAGTTTAAATTTGATAACATTATATGGGTGTTACATTAATGGCTATAAATTTCTTATGAAATCTTAGGACAACAGACAAGTAGTTCATAATAGTGGGGTATTGGTGCTTGATGAAGAAATGAATTTTTCATTTTCTAAAGACAAAAACCCAATTTCTGAATCAAGTTTATATTATGGAATCATTGAATAAATATGGTAGTTTGATTATATTAAAATTAGTGTTCCCATTTTTAACTTCAAATAGTTTATGAGTAACAACAATGGAAAATATAATGAATTTGGAATGATAGTTGTTATTCTGAATGGATTGGGAGACACAGATGAATCTTTTATAATGTAAACACATGAAAAACATATTATATATGTTGTTGATCAATCATATATATAGTGGTCTATTTTTTACATGAAAAAAATAATATGTTGGTGATGATCAACTTGATAATGATGATGATTTATGCGAGATTCATACTTCCATGGAAAGATTAATAGAAAATAATGATGATCATGTTGTTTAATGGTTTTTTCTATAAAGAACGATCATGATTTTGAAATTTGGTGAAAAATCCATTTTTATATTCGTAATATTACAGGTAACATATGATTATTTCTAGTTTACATTTATTAATTTCATAAAATGTTAGATACTATAATTTTTTTCATTATTAAAATTCCTATTAAAACTAATAAGTGGAAAGGTTTTCTTATTTTAGTTTTATTTGTTTAGTTTAACATGTTTACCATTATGTAACTTATATATTTATTGATTTTTTTGAATGAATATTACTTTACCATGTTTACCATGATTACCATGTTAGCCATAGTTTATCATGTTTACTCTTACATAACTTATATATTTATTGATTTGTTGAAATAAAATTACTTTACCATGTTTACCATGATTACCATGATTACCAAGTTTACCATGTTTACAATGTTTACCATGCTTACCATGTTTACCATGTTTACCATGTTTAATATTATGTAACTTAGTTCAGTTTTTTTATTTTTTACATTAGTATTGTAATATTTGAATTTTTATATTTGTGAACTATTTTTTTCTTTTTTGATTTAAAGGGATAATGAAATATCAATTAGTTGATCAACCACATAATTCTAGAGTGGTGCATCATGATCATACATATGGGGATGAACATTAAAATTCTCTGCATAATGTGCCCCAATCTTCTTCTTGTTCTCCCACAATGAAAAATAAGAGTTCAAGAGTTAGAAAACGTGGAAACACATGTTTACCAAAATTATTCATTACCCGTATCTAGGACCAGAGGATAGTCGCAGAGTTTGATGAGAATGATATTTCTAGAGGTCCAAATGAAAAAGTTTTAATAGTTTTGTATCAAATCAAGGTAAAATAAAAGTAAGAATTTTTGTATAATGATTTGAAAAGTGTGGAAAAATAAATACTATATTTTTTGTGGGAGATAATTTTGGTAAGATATTTTTCTGTTGTTTGACTAACCTTAAATCTTTATTATATAATATGTTTTCCCCATTCTTAAGCAGATGAAATTTGATATTCTTGACATTGGAGGAGTTAGGAAGAAATTTTTATCGATTGATAATAAGATATGGAGGGATTTCAAATCAAACTTCACATATGATTTCATTTTTGGTCATAGAAAACATGACAATACATGTCATATATATCCTCTTATAGATGAAGACACAAGGAAACAATTTTTTGAATGTAGAAGAAAAGAATCATTTTTTGGTAAGTGTAATGAAATTTTTTATAATTTTTCCTATATTAATGATCTTGTTATTTATTTTTTAATGATTTATTATTTATAATTTACATAAAACAATGATATCTCATCAAGAGATCCAATCTAAAAATTTATACCCTTATAATTCATCTCAGGGAGGATATTATTTATTGGAAGAAAAAATTATGGTGGAAAAATTTAAAAAACATAGAGCTATGTCTTCAAGATCATGAGAGGTTTCCCCTTTATCCCCTCTATCTAGACATTAAAAATGGAAGAGGGCTAGAAAAAAAAGGGGAAATATCGTACAGAAGAATTGTGGATTGTAGCTGAGAATATTGTAAGATATTTATTTATTTTTTTAAGTTAATTATATTTTTTATATACTTTTAAACATTAAAGATTTTTAAAATTAATTTATATAGGAATATATTGAGGATCAGAGAACACATGAGGTTTTAATAGTTACAGGGAGGAATGATATTTTATATGGGGCATTGCGAAATCCCACACACCTTGGTCGTGTTCAAGGATACCTAACAGGTGTATCAGTAAGAAAAGTGTTTCCACATTCATTAGCTTCTTCCACTGAAGGTATTTATAAAAAAATTAGATTTTTTGGAGGCTGATGTTCATAATATTAACACAATGATAGAGGAAACAATCAGAGTGTTGGTATAGACTATGTTTGCAGACATACAAAGACAATTTTAGAACACAACTCCCATTCCTAAACCTCTGCCTGTAGACCCCATTTTTTATCCTCCACCACTGCCAGCAGATCCCACTACGCCACGTCTAGACCCCATTATTTATCCTCCAACTCACCATGAAGACCCCATTTTTATCATAATCTGACACCCCTCCTCCACAAATTCCTAGTTATTGTGAGTTTTGGGTTTATGATCTTCACCATCATATTATTTCATATGGGATAATATATTATATAAGAAATATAGTTCATAATCATCAATTAGAGGTAGAGAAATATGGGTTCACTACCCATGATATTATAAATATATCAGCTCAAGTTCGATTACCTACAGATGAGGTGACAATAGTTGGATGAAGAATCATCCACTTTTTAGTTTGGCCATCCAGACTTCTATAACCCTTTACCATAGAGGCTTGTGTATGTTATATATTTTATTTTATTTCTTTATTAATTTTTTTAACATTTTAAAAGTTAATATATTTATCTATTTAGTTATAGTAATAATTTAAAAGTAAATAAATACCGTATAGGTAGCATTAAAGACAAATGGAAATGACATCAGATACATATTCTAGCAGCCTTGAAAGATTGTCAAGATATTCAAAATTGTTGGTATCTCATTATGTTTTCCTAATGTAGGATAATGTTTATTGATGTGAAATAGATGTGGGTATTATAAAAAATGATATAATGGAGATTTTTAAATAAGATAAGTTGGGCATCAACGTGGTGTACTTTTTTTCCATGTAAGTCTGAACACAATTATTTACCTGCATTAAATTTATTAAAAATGTATACTTATGTCTATTTTGTATTAGGTATCATTATTAAATGTGTGAGAAGAATGAGAAAATAGATGTATATGCATTCATGGACCCACAATTGATTTCTCCTGAAGCACATGCATAGGATGAGGAACAAAGAACAATTTATATTGGTGAAAAATTTGAATAGAATACAATAAATCAGTGTTGTTTGATTCCTTTTTTTGAGAGGTATGAAAAATATATCTCACAAAGTGTTTATTATCTTTTAATGAAAAAACCACTATACTTAAATTTTCTTTTTTCGTAGATACCATTGGATGTTATGTGTTTTTCCATTGGAGAAAACATTTTATTAGATATGCTCTCTCCATGATGATGTGTGAGAGAATTTTAATAATATGTTATAAAAGTAGTTTTAAATATATTAATAGTTGTTTATATTAAAATTAATTTTCAATTTATCTCATTTATAATATTTTCTAATAGGGGATGGACCTACTTTCTAAAAAACACAAAGAAAAAGAGTTCCAAGATAAAATATGTAAAAGTAAAGGTAAATATCCATTTATAATTTCTACATTTTGGATGAATTACATAAAAATGATATTCTAAATTGAAAAGCTCATTTAAACCAAAATGTTATAAAAAATAAGGCATCATCAAATGTGTATGTTATATGTTAAGAATCTTGTATGAAATAATTACCACTAGAACTATTTTGAAGTTTTACAAGGATATATTTATTTATAAACTATTCCACAATATTTCATTTGATTTATTAATTATACATGTTAAATATATTCCTTTTAATTTGTATCTATTTTATGGCCCTAAACCTTATATTTCTCAAGACTTCAAATAATATCAAGTGGAATAGTGAAATTATTTTACAGTTTGATTGGATTTTAGTTTGTTTGTTGTGTAAAATTTAATATTGAATGTTGTAATTTTAATTGTGTAATTGGTAATTGTTTGGTTGGATTAACGATGTTTTAGTTGATATTGTATGTTTTTAATGTTATAATTTTAATGTTTAATTTTTATTCTGGTTATTATTGTTTCGGTCTAGTTCTACTTATTTTTCTGTTCTGGTTTTGGTTTTGTTCTGCTTATTTTAGGTCTACTTCGGTAGTCCAGAGGAATGGTTTCACAATGTTTTTAAAAATGTTTTTTTTTCAGTTGGTTAATTTGTAAATGATGTAAAAAATTCTTCGGTAATGGTTTTCCACATTGGTTATCTAAAAACTGACATGGTATAATGTTTTTTACACCGGTTATTAAATAACCGACGTTAAAAACACCACCCTGAATTGTTTTCCACATTGGTTATAAAATAACAGATGTAAAAAATATCATCCTGATGAATTTTTTATCCCATTTATGGAAACAATAATGTCAAAAATGCTTCAGTGTCAAGGTTTTTTATGTCAGTTATTTAATAACTTATGTAAAAAAACTACATATGGAACTTTTTTTTAATGTTGGTTATTTAATAATCGATGTAATAAATAATCTACCATGCCTTTTTTTAAATAACTAAGGTAAAAAAATCATGAATCAATAGAAATTTTGGCATTAGTTTTTTCATAATCTACCTAAAAAAATAATACTTATAACATCACATTTAATAAACTCAGCTAAAAGATGAGGTAAAAAATAAAAAAAATGATTTTAAAAATGATTTCTACACTAGTGATAGTCTTAAAAAAATGGCAAATTTTCTTACTATAGGATAATATTTACATATTGAGTCATAAGAAAGACTCTATATTAATGATGTTGTAAGACAGAATGGTGCACATATATCTATTATTTCTAAACGAGATCCCCATTTTTCATCAAAATTCTAGAAGAGTCTCTAGAAGGTTGTGGATACTTAGCTTCATTTGAGTACTTATTAACACCCACAAAATGATGGTAAATCTGGAAGGGCTATTCAAACATTAGATGACAAGTTTAAATTGTGATCACCTAACGTTCAATGTATGTAAGATTAGCAATTACCTTTGGTAGAATTTTACTATAATAATATTTTCCACTATAGAATTCAAATGGCACCTTATGAAACATTATATGGAAAGAGATGTTATACTCAAACTTGTTGGGATGAAGTTGGTGAGAGGAAAATTATAGAACCAAAACTTATTGTTGAGACAGTGAAAATAGTAATGACTATTCAGGATCACACCAAAGTGGCTCAATAAAGGAAAAATAGTTTTACTAACAACTAGGGAATGAATTTTGAATTTTAAGTGGGATATCATGTCATTATAAACGTTTCTCTATGGATGGGTTTCATAATGTTCAGTATGAAATGGAAACTGAGCCCTAGGTACATTGGAACATTTGAAATTATTGAAAGAAATAGAGATGTAGTGTACCAATTAGTAATTCCACCATGTCTCTCCAATGTTTATGATGTTTTAAACATATCATTGTTATATAACTATATTCCTGACCCAACACATGTAATCACCTATGATGAAATAGAACTAGAACCATATTTGGCTAACCGTGAAGCACCTATCAATAATCTTGATACAAGACTACAATTATTTTGAAATCAGATGACTCGAATACTAAAGGATCTTCAGAGAAACCATAAAATGGAAGAAGCAATGTTGGAACCTATGTATGATATGAAGAACCGCCATCATCTATTAATAAGGAAATATTCATGAAAACTTTTGAGGAAAAAATTTTCAAAAGAGGGAAGAATATAACACCATAAAATTTTATGGTATGTATCTTCTTAAATAAATTCAATTCATTCAATAGCTTATATTTCCCACAACATTGATCTTAAATTAACAATAATACTATATCAAATAGTAACTTGAATATTATAATAGTAACACGACTATTTGGAATAATAATCTGACTATTAGAACTGTAACCTCACATATGCATGTATAAATAAAATTTAAGCATATTATAAATGGAAATATGATATAATTATATCATTATTGAAGAACATAATTTTTTTTAAAATTTTTAAATTAAATGTTGGTATTTTTGGGAAACTTAAATGTTTAATTACAATTTTATAATTAATATAATGAATCAAAAAAAGTTTATTTTCATCGAATAGGTTCATGAATTAATATTTTTTGGTCTTATTATTATATGATAATTTTACGAGACCTTAATAAAAATTTAAAAGTCTCAAACGATCAGTTATAATTTTAAAATATGTATTCTTTAAATAATTAATCATTTTAATTAAAAATGAGTTTTCAAAAAAAAGTAAATATTATTTTAAATTAAAAATTTACTTTTATATTTATAAAATTATTTTCAAAAATTTATGTTCATTTTATAATTATATATATTGAAAAATGGAGAGGGTTATTTTTTTTCTAAACTAGTTGAATTTTTGGTGAATAGTGAAATATGATAATTTACAGTATATAACAGTATATAAAGAATTAACTATTTATTGAGTAATTGATGATGTAAGCACCATAATATAGATATATCCTTATTTATTTTTTATATTTACACTTGGGAATCAAAATATTCATAGTATAGAGCTGAAAATATTAATCCGGTGATTAAAATAATGAAAAAACACACCTCTCTTCTACTATAAATACCACCCTTCAGCCCCATATCCTCAAAACTTCCAAGCCTTAAAGATTGTTTAATTTCAACCCAATAATCTTACTATTTTTCTCTCCAACATCTAGGATCATTTGGTCATAATATAAGACCAAAATCACAGTTCCTTATGGAGGTTCTCATGTTCACGAATTCAAGAGGTATACCCCTTAATCCTGCCCACTAATTTTCTATTCTTTTCTTTTCTTTTATTATTATTCCCTCACCTCCTATATAAAAAAATAAATGATAACTATAGAATATTATTTATACTATAATTTAATTATGGTAATGTAAAATCAACCATAAAACACCTTCTTCAATACTATTTATTATAAAAATGAAAATATCTTCTATGATGTGTCGATTTACCAACCTCATGGACATTGAATTTTCATTTTCCATTAATTCCTTTATGGATGGTCATAAATTCATTATAATGGTTAGATAAAAGTTTAAATTTTTTATTAAAACTTATTTAGTATTTTGGAAGTAGTATATATACATAAAATTAAAAAATAAAGCAAAACTATTATGTGATAATCAAAAATTCACAAAAATAAACAAACATTCATCATTAAAATTTTATCTAATGAACCATTATAATTTCTTAATAATTATATATATTACCATTTAATCTTATTTAATTCCATTAATAAAAAATAATTTCAATTCTGTATAATTATTTTTATTTTACATGATCTTCCATACACGAATTCAAGTGAATAAATCATGAAAAACAAGGAAATGAACACTCCCAAACGACAATGTTAAATCTCATATCCCATATAAAAGGACATAAATTAATTTAATAAAATTATAGTTGATAAAATAATTGTTTAATAGGTTTTTTAAAAAATTATTAAGGAATAAAATTTCATTATCCAGTACATTAGGTGAATGTGGAGAATACTTTCAGACATAAGGTAAGGGGTTTCTCATATCACTTTTATTTTTGTGAGATATAAATTATTAACCAATATTTATTATTCATGGTTTATGAATACATTAAATTATTTTATAATATATTATTACTATTTATCTCCATGGTATTAAATGTTTTATTTTTTGATCATTAATTTAATGGGGCATATTGTTCAACTGTTTGTAAAGTGGTAAGGGATTCTCCTTGAACCACC
Source organism: Viscum album (assembly GCA_963277665.1). Lineage (NCBI taxonomy): Eukaryota > Viridiplantae > Streptophyta > Magnoliopsida > Santalales > Viscaceae > Viscum > Viscum album. The sequence goes on along the minus strand of OY728152.1, from coordinate 990,336,036 downwards.
TTTTTTTTCCTTTGAGTGACACTTTCTCTCTATTTACCATAATGTAATTATTAATTATTATTAATTAATTTTCTAAAATTATATTTTTAGGTTCAAAATATATTTACCTAGATCAATTATTTTTTTTTTTATGGGAAATACCTGTTTTATAAGGTTTTCTTTGCGATTCCTTCCAATAAGAAAGACCGTTTAAAGGGAAAATCCCAATTTCTTACCCATATTCATTTAATGTACATAATATTTTTTAATATTACAATATTTTTATATAATGACTCATTCTATCATGAAAAACAATATTTGATCATTTCGAGTTTTATACAAACAATTATGTGTTTTTCTGTTTTAAAGGCTATTAAATATTTTCCTTCAACTACACTAAAGAAGCTCATTTATAATGTTTCATAAACACTCCATTCACATTTATTATTTTTTATTGGATATATTTTATCATTAAATATGAGTATTTTACATTATTAATTTCCATTCATTATTTAAATCCACTCTTTCATGGAATGCATTATGATATTCCATTTGGTTATGATTTATTCTCCATGTATTCCTTGTGTGCAATGTATGTATACTTCCCATTAATTTTTGATATTCATTCATTGAATATTTCATCAAATATAAATATTTATTATATCATGGATATTATTATTTCCATATCCATTTACAATTTTTACATCTTTTTTTTCTTTGAATAATGTTCTAATCGGAGAAATATTGAGGAATCTCCATCCATACACAATATGGATATTTTGATAAGTAATATTATTCCTAAATTGAATCCATTCATGATGATTGTTTTGGAATATTAGTGAAAACCAGGGACCAATTATTGGTATCCCCTTAATGAATTTATTAGTCTCTTGAGATAAAATTGTTGGTGAAAAACCTGTCATCTTTGTTTCTAAGAATAATCAGAAGGTTTTTTACCCACCTAATTAAACCATATTGATGGTTTAATGGTTCATATGCATGATACACGATGAAAAATAATTAATAATTGTTTTCCATAAATAATAATTTATTGCATTCCATGATGCATTTAATACAAAAAATCTATTTTTATATTAACAATCTTAGTTTATTGATGAAATATGTTTTTCAGTTATTTACCATTCCATTATGATTTTGAATTATTTTATTTTCTTCAATTAATTTTTACTCATGTAATAACTTCTGATCATTTGAGATAACCCCTTTCATTTGTTTATATTCCCTAGTCTATGATGATGAAATAATTGAATAAGAGTCTTGGAATTAGTGTTATTTTTCAATATTATGTTCTAGGTTTAATTACTAATGAAATAAGGGAACCATATATGTGTCTAGTTCTTAATGAATACTAAAATATTCAATCCTTATTGATGTGATCTCTTGTATTTGATCCATTGTATTAAAATAACAACTTCCTCTAGGAGACTAGGGTCAAGGTTGTTACTAATGAAGCTTCCCAATACAAAAAATTAAATCTAGTTTTTCAAAATTTATGTGTTTTTTAAATCATTCATAGATTTCATAAAATGAATGGATATTTAGAGAATAAAATTTAGTTGACTTCGTACATAGAGAGAAAACTCCATGTTGAATTTTTTTACTTTTAATAAATTCTATGAAATAGAATAAAATTAATAGCATGTTTCCTAAATTTTGGAAAGGGTCCCAATACATTTTTCATGAGTTTTCTATGGATGATATTAGTCCACATGGTGTATATAGATACACTCACAACATATGGTTTATTATATTGTAAATTATAATTTACCACCATGGTTTTACTTGAATATAATGTACATTATGTTTTCATCTACTATTTTAGAACCAAATAATTTTTTTGATATGAACATTAATTTGGATCAACTAATTGAATATTTGAAATTATTTTGGGATATGAGTATTATGGTGAATGATTATTATAACAAATAAATATTTTTTTGAGAGAAATTTATTTTAGTGTGGTAAATGACTTTTCTTATTATGCGAATTTGTTAGGCTACTACATTAAAGGAATGAGAGTGTGTCATTTTTTTAATTAAGGTATAATCTCACTTAGGATAACACATATTATAACTTCTATATTCCTTGGAAATAAATGATTTTTACCTCAAGAACATAAATATTAATCACGGAGGAAAAAAATTGGTGGGAACACTAAATAGGGGTTTCCACCTTCTCCATTAATAGTAGAAGAACTAATTGATAAGATAAAGGATTTACTAAATGTAATTTTTTTTTACTTTCTAAAAACGTTTTGACGATGTATAAAAAAAATTTATCAATTTTTTTCCAAACTACCTTACAATAAGAGTTTTATAGAATAAATTTTCATTAAATCACGATTATTGTGAAAAAATGTATGTGACAGTGTAAAAAACATGTTACTAAATATAATATGGAAGGATAAATATGGAATCAAGGAATGTTTAAAAATTATTTAAAATGGAATTAAGGTATTTCTGAAGCAGTGAATTTTTAGAAATGAAATTTTCTTTCTCTAGTGGATTATATACTCTCTAGGAAAGAGTGATTTTACTTTTCATCTTTTTAAATGGTGTAATAGTTAAAGAGTTGTATTTAATAAATATCAAGAATGTTTTACTGATTAATTAACTAATGATAAAAGGACTAAAGTAAAATTATTATCATATTTTGATTCAAGATTTATGCCTGTGGAAATATGGAAAATATTATTCATAAATTATCTATATATAATATATATTCTATGTTTCTTTTAAAAATCAATACCACAAGAAATTTTGGACCATAAAAAATATTCTAGAAATAAAAAATAGATTACAAAAAATATATATGAAACATAGGAGTTCTTTCACCCTTTACTTTTTTTCATCCTAGTACTATTTATTTTTCATTTGGTAATAAAGATATAAAATTTTGGCCCCATTTATTTATACTAGATGTATTCTAGTGAACTCTACAAGAATATTCTGAAATGGTATGTCAAAAATAAAATCATACTTAATGATTTTATTGTGGAAAAAACTAATTAATTCTATACTAAATAATAATTCGACATGGAAAATATTGGACTTATGGTTCATTAATGTTGAATTAATTTTAGGAAAAAATATTTTGACAAAATGTATAAAAAATTGAGAGTAACCTCACATGTATTTTTTTCATAATATTGTAATAGTTTTACAATGATGGGATTTTTTGGAACACTACATGAACAAAAATAATATATGAATCCCATTTAAATATTGATATTTCCATATAAAATCAACATAAAATACAATGAACAATAAATAACCCTGAATACCTCAAGTCTAGTGAGAAATATCTTAATGGTGTATTCGTGAAAAATATTATAATGAAATAAAATTTAGTGCCTTCCCTCTAAAGGTAATACACCAACCCCTATTATTTATAAATTCCACACAAGGACCCATTGGTCTATAACAAAATGTGATAATAGACTCTTATTAAAGATAAATTGAGAAGAAAGAATAATATATCTTTATCTTGGATCTTTTCTTCCACCATTAGTCAAATGGGAAGGATCATGTCATTTATATAGACTCACATTAATCAACGAAGGGTATAGTGTCCCGCTGCTAATTTATGGAGCATTCATACATTACTCATAATGTATACCATTTATTATTTGTGATAATTTACTATTTAAATGACTATATAAAATTTATCAATCCTTATAAATATATATATCATTATAATTACTCCTAACACTATATTAATCTTTCTTTAATGTGTTAACACACCATAAATTATGATATAATATATATTAATCCCTATCCTGTTAATATTTTATTATATAAGAATGTTATGACTTATCCAAAAAATGGATCTAGAACCATATAGATTCCATCAATATTCATCATATTCATATCACTAGTTACTATATAATTGAATAATATAGTAAAATTCATACTATTTTAGTGTATACCATAATCTACCAGTTACCTCAGTGTCTCATAAGGATTTTGTTTTTCAAAAAACCATAACTATTTTTGAATCTATTCGAACCCCTATGAATAAGGTTTATCAAAATATATTATTTTGGAAAAACAATTTGCCTAAAATTTATCCGATATTCTAATGCCCAACTGTGTGAACTTATTAGCCTTTATAGAAATGAAGATAAATATTAATTCTAAGATTCATAAAAGTAATCAAAGATAAACCTCTAGAAAAAAATAATTATTACACATTATACAAAAGTTTATGAGGTGGTCTCAATAAAACAACTCTTACCTATATACGAACACATCTACTATATTATTTAACTTGTGAATCAATGTATATTTATAAAATCTACATGTCTTTGATATCAAGTGACCACTAGAAATAAAGCATGTGAATATAAGATAATTCAACTCATAAATCAATGATTCTTAAAAATAGTGTGACCTGTTTGATTGAATACATCACATTTCATTAATCTAAGTAGTTAATCACACCACATGCCACTAAAATAATATCTACAAGAATTTCATTTGTCTAATTAAATCATGGGGCAAAATGTCTTCTCTCAAAATAAAATTGAAAAAATACCTCATTGGATAAACTCAAATAATGACATGGAAAATAGTATACCGAAGCACCCCATGATTAGCTTAGGCTCATGTGTGGTGCAATAAAGTTATCAAATTATGAATTATTATATGATAGTTATCTTTTAAAACTCATGTAATGCGGTTTAATATGAACCAAACACCCCGATTTATATTAATAACCACATGAAAATCCATGTTTTATACTTTCACATGCATGTCTAGAAAATAAATCTTTATTTATTATCTCATTATTCAACTTTGTATCATATATGGTAATTATAATCATTCTAATCATAACATATCCGCAAAACTCACAATACCCCTAATGATATTTGACAAGGTACATCTCAAAGTAATTATTTTCATGTTTTTTATCATTATATTTTTCATGATAAATATATTTATCACGCATTAATAAATTATAAATAATCATTTCATTATTTATAAAATTTTGATATATTTTATAACCATTAAATCCAATATATCATGCATTAAATTAAATAAAATTTAATAGGGACCACATGATTTTCCATTGCAATCATTTTTAGTGGATTTAATACATTATACTTTGTATCCATCCAATAAGTCATTATATTTCCCCTATCATTAATATATTGAATGAGATATCATTTTTAAAGGACATGTTATTTTTTGTGGGAATAACTAAGTTCCTTATAAATATAAATAACCCCATTATTTTTATAAAAAATTTCAATCTCAACATAAACATTAGGAACCATATTATTTTTTGTAGTGAACTACTAATCTAAAAAAATCCTTTGTAGTTTCAAATATAGTGATATGCTTTTCTGAAAACTTCGACCCAACCATGAAGTCATGTTTGGAAATCTTCCAACTTATATCTCCACTATGGATGGAAAACATGAAACAAGATTTAGACTTCATATCATACTTTTTGATTTTGAAAATATAATCAATGTGTCGCTTTACAAAAAACTCATCATCACCATGAAAAACTGAGAACATATCCTTATATCATATTAGATAATTGATGATGTTCTTCATACAAATCTGGAGACTCTCACTAAGAATTGATTGTTATATACCTATTATGATCAAAGAAAAAGGAATATCAAGTCGAGTACGTAACATGTCACAATGAATATATCCAATCAGAGGAACATAAGGTATTATATCCTTCATTTTTAACAATTTACATATTTCTTGTGTCTTATTAAGATATATACCATAAAGCACTTGGAAAAACCCCTTATTGTTGTTATCTATATTAAGACTATTTATAACATTACCAATATATATGTTTTGACTCAATCCAAGAAACCTTTTTGATATATCTCAAGATATATTTCTACATAGTTTTTAATCATCTACGCCAATATATTTTCATCGATATACACTTCAAAAACCAAATATTTTATTAATTTCATACTAGAAAATCATCTCAAATTAGTATTATGCAATCCAAATATGAAAACATAAATACCACAACACTCCCACTAACCCATTTTCATATACACGATTTATCAATATTCATAATAAAACAAAAATCCTTGATTTCATCATCAAACCATATTTTCTGACTCCGAGAAGTATTTTTCAATTCATAAAAGATCTTTTTCAACTAAAAAACTTTTTAAATGTCATTGGAAACTTCCAAAAAACTATCCTATATCATATACACATCTTTAAAATAATTCATGTTAAGGAAATTTATTTATATATCCATTTTATATATCTCAAATCATAATGTGTTTCTATAGAATGAAATATCTAAAGAAACATTAAATTTAAATGGCTTAAATTTATTTATAATCAACACCATGAATTTTTTAATATCCTTTATCTCACAAAAGTACATTATAGGTAACAATTCTACTATCCATATTAGATTTTGTCTACAAAATCCACTTTCCCCAATGTGTATCACCATATCGGGAGTGTCTAAAAATTTATAAACATCATTAAGGAAAATGAGTTCTATATCATATATCATGTAAAATAACCATTTCTAAAATTAATAACTCTCAATTACCTATCAGTAAGTAGCAGGTTCATCATCTGAAATGATTATGTCATCATAATTTTCCTTATGAATTATATATATCTCAAGATCATAAAATATCCTAGAAGATCAATGAGATTCATGGGTAAATTGAGTTTTAGGTACTTTTAAAAACAATTATGGTATTAGAGAAACATCCATATTATGAATAAATCATTTTTATTGCTCCTAGAATTTCCCAATTTTAGATTTCATCCCATTGACTATGTTATTTCTGTGTTCTTTCTCAAGCAAAACATTATAAAAGGAAAAAATCCATTTTATAATCCTAATTATAGAAATAATATCTTTTAGTTTCATTTTATTAAAAAAGAATAATATATTTTTTTATTTAGGTCCTAATTTTTCAAAATCTATGTGTCACACTAATTATTAATATTGATAAATCCTAAAATAGAAAAACTGGTATGTTTCACAGAATGTATATCATATGGTGTCTTTATGATTTCTTTAGATGTAATGTTAATATTCTAGTTTATATACCCATAATGATATAGAAATAAAAAACCAACTCATTATTGATAGAACCATTTTCTTGAAGTTATGATTCCTCTTCTCAAACAAACCATTCTATTATAGTGTTTGGAGAAGAGAGAGTTTTAAAACAATTACACAATCTATTATAATAATAATAAATTTTTAGATCAAGTATTCACCAACCTTATTTGATTAAAGAATATTAATAATTCCACATAGTTTATTTTTTTACTTCATTATTGAAAAATTTTAACATTTCAATTATTTCAAACTTTTGTCTAATAAGAAAAGCCTAACCACACTAACTAAATTCATCAGTAAAGGTTATAAAGTACCTATACCCACCACTTTATTGGTCACTCATTGGTTATTTTACCAAAAAAATTATTTTCCACACGTATCGAATGATTCAGAATTGAATGAATCTAAAAATTCATATCTATTGAGTCTTTGGACGTGTTTCTCATTTATATTCCCACATAAACAATTCCAAAGATAAGTGGTGTTAAATTTAATATTTAAATTTTTATCTCTAATATTATATATAGGATTATCCATGTTACAAATTTATAATCCAATCCTGATATTTTTAGTTAGATAAAATATTTCATTTATATATTAAGAACAACTCTTGTTTTTAATAATGAGTCAAAATCCATTATTTTCTAAACAATATATGTCAATAGATTTAAATTAATGGAAAAAACATTGTAAACATTTTACAATTATAAAACCAATATTCAAAATATACTTATATCTTATTGAACTTCAATGTGACAAATCCTTACCCATTTCTAACACATAAATATACTTCTTGTTTCACCAATTTCCTATTCCTTATGTGTGTACATTTATCAAAAAAATTGTATAATACACATATGGAATCTAATATTCCTGAGCAAAAATTTAAGAAATTTATTTCTAAAACAATCAAATGTAAATGCCAATAATGATCCTATTTGAGGAAAACTTATCTAACTTATATACCAATCAAGTATTATATTATTGGTCATACATATAACAGTCTTAAACATGAAATTTATAATGTATGATATAATATAAAATAATACATATCTTTGACTGTGTATAATGTTTTAAGACTTTTCTTTAATTAATTTTAAAAAAAAATCCAACTAAGATGATGTCCACATAAATTATTACCTTTAGTGGGATAAGATTTATATTTCAATAAGATCCGAGTTCAATTTACTGTTCCTCTAAAATATTATCTATTAAGGAAGGCCATAATGATAATTATATCATATTTAATTCATAATTATTTGAATTTAAAACCCTTTACCCAAATCCATTGGGTTAAAAATCATAACTTTATTCCACTTATATCCTATCCTAGAGTGTTTTCAAGATAAGTATATACCAAATCACAAAGTGGGATTTGAATACCTAACTCTTTGGTGTATCCATTCCTTACATTCTTTAAACAAGATAACCCATGGGAAACCATCTTTATAATGAACCTACCTGGTTGGAGGATTGAGGCCTTGACGTATGGATACATTAGATGAAACATCACACTTAGTATTTGACGGGTTTTCTTAGTATCAATCATTAACTATGAATTATATACATATTACTCATGGATATTTCATCCCATATAATATGTTTTATCTCATTATATATAAATGATTCTAAATATTTAGTTTTAAAATCCATATTCCTTCTATCAAATTAAAATACCCAAACTATATAAATTTCCACCTCTTCAAAAAACTAACTATTTATTTTACTAACCAAATATTAGAATTCAAATATATATATACATATCCAAAAGTATCACTCATATATGGTACTTAAAACCATTTCATCCAAAGGGTTATAATCTTAAAAAACTAAAAAAACCATAAGAGTAAACATGGGCTGATATTTAGCCAACACCTGATTTCCAGACTGAGAGTAATCTCTTAGGACAATAAGTAGCTTAACCCCAAGTCCCACTATCCATGGTTCAACAAAAAAGAGAGTTCTCAATTCCATATTAATTATAATACCTAATATGTATAAACTATAATCAACCTCTAGATTCAAGTTCCTAACTCTTTAAAAAACCAAATTCAAATGTAGAAAAAAAGTATATCTTATGTCTTCATACCTATTATAGAATGAATATTATGACACTTTTATATGAATGAATATATCAAATAAATGAAATCATACATAATATTCACATTATATAAAGAATTTATAGAAAAAATATTTAAATATGAATAAAATGAATAAATGAACATTTAACCTACTCAAAAAACATTAGTTATTAATATATGAATTTAATATTTCATTTAGGCATATTAATATTTCATTTATAATTCCTAACACTTTTCTTTTATAAAAAAATTATAAACCATTATCAATTAATATATAATAATAAAATATCTCACTATTTAATATATTGTATTTTATGGCATGTACCGTATCATATACATAGATCAAATCTCTATATACAATAGGATTTATCACTAGTGTTCTATCATATATATCAAAATATTAATATCATATATTTCAGTTCTTCTTTTTAACTTTGTATTAGCCTATTATATCCCCATATATCACCATAATTATGTAACACCTTATTTTAAAAAATACCATGCTATCAATCATAGCCTAAGATAACTCTTATTCCAGCTTACAATATAGTACAAAATTTGGGTTTTGATGAATCATAATCTAGGACTCATCTATTCATGCCTTAAAAACATATCCAAACATAATAATCACACCATAAAATATCCTAATTAATATCTTAAAACACAGTGATAAAGATGTTTACATTTAGCGATTTCATGGTACAACTTATGAAATAGTAAACAATAAATTATAATATAAATATTATTTATAAAATATTGTTAAAAAAATTTATTCTTGGATGAATGTGGCTTGGATTCCACTGGTTAGGTTTTTTGAAAATCCCATGCTCTTAAATTGAATAATAAACGCATTTAATCCATATCTATCATCATATAATCAACATGTAATAAAGTAATATAAAATTATTTTTTTCAAATAAAGTATAGAGAGCTCTATCTATATGTTTTATTCTTGATAAAGATCACTATTTTTTATGGAATCTAGGATATGCTGCCGGAATACATTATTTAGAGTCATCATGGGATTAAATTCCAATGGTAGGCGGTCCCTAAGACTTTCCAATGACACCATAAAATCTTTTTTGGTTATTAGGATGGGGGGTTGTGCTCATATCACCCTATTCGGTGGAATTATTGTGTACATGGGGGTTTTATTATATATTTAATTCATATTAATTTATCCTTCACTCTGGCATCCATCATGCGAGTCTGTTATTTTTTGTATTATTTTTTATTATATAGAGTAGTTTTTCATTTTTTTATTTTTTTGAAATTAATTTCATGTTTCCAGAGGGTTTTTGGGAGAATCATTATTATGCCACATGGTTAGGAGTAACTATGTCCTTCCTCTAAGGATGATACTATCACGAAAAACAATTCATTTTGCAAAGATTCTTTATGGGTTTTCAAACTATGTCGATCTCTTCAGAAACTATACAACTTCTTTGGCCTAGGAAGTGGCCGAAACACAGTTAAAAAATGACTTAGAAAACTATGTGGCCAAACAACATGGGAACTTTGTGGTTAGGAAGTGGGATGCCTAGTGTTGGAACACAATTTGAAAAACTGTCTAGCCAAAATGTGTGATGAATCTATTTTTGTAAAATTTTGGGAATTTCATAAAATTACCATTTTTAATTAAGAGGGTATCTACCCCTATTATCCCTAATTAATTTCCAAAAAATAATTGGAAGCCCAAGTAAGAGCTCAAAACAGCTCTATATTTTATTATTGGCCACTATTTGGTGATTTCTCTGAGTTTTAGAGGAATTTCATTATTTCTTTCTCTTTTCTCCCCCCATATCTATATCTCCATTCACATGGCTTTGGGGTCCCCCATAAACCCTAGAACCTTGTGGATGATTTTAATGTTCTAGGTGGATCTAATGTTTGGGTTTTTAGTGTTTGTGCCTATGGATTCTATCTTTATCCCCATGGGTTTGTCTCTATTGAAGGAGACATGTTTCATCTTGGTTTATGCTTGTTTAATGTAGTTGTTTCTGTGAAATTGGTTTATTTTGGAATTCAATGTGTTCTTAAACTTCCTAAATTAATTTTTTATTGGAATTAAGAATATATTTGATATATTTTTCGTGATTTAAAAGTTAATCATTTTTTTATCACGGAATAAAGTGTTTATCACAAAAATTCATTGTTTCATGTTCAAAATATAATGTTTTCATATTATAATGGTTTTTGTTATTTTATGATTATTTTGAAATGATTATAAAAATAATTGGGGTTTTAATATGTTTTTGGTTTTCAGTTCGTGGAAAATATGTTTGAAAGTGTGTGTTTTATTTAAAGTGAGGGGTTTTCCTCATAATGACTTGGAAATGGGATATTTATTGAATTTTAAATGGAAATTTAGAATGTGTGTGTGGATTACCTTCGTAAAAAATGACTTGATGTATATTTTTAAATAGTTTTATGAAAAGGGTTGGACATTGGATTTATTTTAGATTTTATAGGGTTGAATGTTTTCTTTGAAATGTTTTTAAATTGTGTGTGTGATTTACATCATTTCCTTTGAAAGGTCTAAAGTTTTATTTTACGAAATTTTAATGGGATTGGAACAAAAAGACTTGTTTAATTGTAATGGCCAAATTATAAAATTGATTTTAAATGGTTTTTGTGAAATAAACACCTAAAATTTCCTACTCTGACTTGCTTACCCCTTGTGTGGGATTTTTATACTTTTTTTTTCATTATGTGGATCTTTATGAAATTATTATTAATCCTTTTATTTGATAATGAGATTGTTTAATCATTGTGTTTATGTTTTATATGGGTAAATTTATTTTTTTTGGGAATTAGGGGTCTTAGGGTGAGACCATTATTATAAATTGTGTGTTCGAATTGGATTGTTTATACTTTTTCCTAATAGCACCATTTAGTTAGTTTAAAAAGGGTACTAAGTGGGAAATCTAAGTCTTTTATTCTAGTTAGTTCACATGCTTCTTATGTCCGTCCAATGATTCTATGAATTAGAGATAAAAGGGCATATCATCTTAATGATTATAGTTTTTTTAGTTGGATGACTCATGGTTTGGACTTCATTAAAAAATAGTAATCAGTTCACAGGTTGGAATACTATTATATATTTAGATAAATTACATGTTAGGGATCCAAGGAATAACCCATAATGAGGTTGATTACTTTATTAGTTATTGAAATATGGGAATTTTATCTAGTTCTAAATTTGTATCATTTACATTACTTGTATTATAGTGGAACCATTCCATTTTTATATTCAGTTTCATGGATTCTAATATATGTTACATTCTTGTTGTGCTTGCCCCATGCATGTGTTGGGTCATTTCCTTTGGAAAGTAATTTTTCAATTATGTTTTTTAGAACCTATTTTTAATTCATAGAATCATTTTCAAGTTTTTAATGTGGATTTCAAAAGGTGTGTTTCATTTTAAATATTTCATCGAATGATTAAATGTTTATAATGTGACCACTTTCATTTAAATAAAACAAGTGATATTTTTTGGGAAATTGTAATGGGAGTTTTATTTTAAAATGTATTCGGTATGTTTGGATGTTTTTAATTAACGTTTTTTTAATTTTAGATAACACAGAAAAGTCTTTTTGAAATATGATTATAGAATTGTTTTTGTTTTTTATAAAATATATTTTAAATTCTTAATTTTTTGGTTTATTATAAAATTAAAACTAATTAATTTACATAAAAAACATATTGTGTAGTTTCGGTGGATTGTGGGGACATACTAGGATATTTATCTCATTCCTATATATTTTAATTTCCAGGTATTTAGTTGGACCCTTGTTTTTTTGTGGCTGATGTGGGTTGAGTTGGGTGGCGGTGAGAAACTAAAGGCTGCACGAATATAGTTCAGAATCATCTCAAGTATATTTGTAGTTATATTTCAATTAGTTATTATTTTATATTCTTCATTTTTGTATTTTTATGATTCTTAGAGGCAATATATGTTTATGTAAATGGGTTGCATCATTTTAGTTACTTATGAAATCTTTGGTATGTTTATTTATTTTATATCCTGTTTTTAGTTGTTCCATTATATTTATCTACAATATGGGTTAAATAATTCCAAAGGGGATACTTTTTAGGTTAAAATACTGATTTCATTCCCATGAGGATCAAGAACACCTTAGGGCCTTATGGCATGTGAGGTCAGTTTCCAGGTTCAGTGGAAGCCTGTTCTATTTTGTTACCCAATGGTATTAGATATTTTTGTTCTTTAATAAGACATTAAGACTCTTTTTTAGCCCTTTATTTTTGAGTATTTCTTGGTATAAAATGTATTAAGGTTGTCTAATCAGGATATGTAAGGGTGGGGAGAGTCCATCTTGCTCTTTTTCATCCTGATCCTTAAGTTTCCAAGGGATGTTGGGTTTCAAATTCTGAATTTTGGGTTGGTTTTCATTATTCCTACTCTTTTTATCCCATTTGAGTATGTAAGTGATGTTTGGGGTTACTCTTTGGTTATAGGATGGAAATGGAGGAGTGTTATAGCTGCACATTTAGCTCATATAGATTTGGAAACTATGTAGTTCCCGTACTGTTGAGTTTTCTTCCTTTACAGAGCATGATTCACAGTTGGCACATGGTTTCCCAAACTATGTAGCCATTTAATATACCACATTATTTCTTCCCTAAATAGCCTAGTTTTACTCATATATATTAAAAATTACCCCTAATGTGATTTTATCGTTTTGGAGGTGTATTGGGGAGTGTGTTGATTCCTTATATAGATGTGGTTAATGTAAACCATGTTTAAATGCTTGTGTAGTGATTTAGAGGTGTTTAGTTTTAAAAAATGTTTTTTGAAAATAAAGATATTTTGTAAAAAAATTATTTTAAAAACTTAGTTATATTGATTGTTTAGAAAAGATATTTTGTTTTTTAACAATATTAAAAGGAATTTGGAAAATGGAAATCTGGTTTTATGAGATAACTTTAGATTCATTATTTTAAAAAATATTTAATTTTTAAATGGGGTTTTATAGTGTTTCTTATTTTGGCGATGTTTACTACACTAAGTTTGTATTATTTTTAAATTTTTTGTTGACTTGGTTTTCAAGCATACAACTTGGTGGAGGGGGATTTATAAATAACTATGGGAAAGTTTTGTTTTAAAATAAAAGGTTTCTTTTCTGGGTGTAAATGATATGCGACTTGTTTGATGTATTGTTGTCTTCCATGATTAATAGATCAAAAACAAATCATTTAGTTTATTATTTGAGGAATGAATTACTATTGTTCATGTACCATTTTTTTTATTTTTTCCTAATGAATGGTCAAAATGGTTTCTTGTGTTCCAGTGCCTACCCAAAATCTAAGGGGAGTGGTGGACGAGGAACCGTCCGTGAGCTTGAAAATCATAAAGGAATTGTTGAATCAGTATTATTTTTCATTTATAGGTTATGAAGGGTCTATAGAGTTACTGTGTTGGTTTGATGAGATTGAGGTGATCCTCAATTCTCTTGTGACACCTGAAGCTTCACAAGTGAGGGCTGTTGGGTTTTCTCTTGTTTGTTTTATCTATTTTTGGTGGGAGTCGATGCTACTTTTTAGCTCCATGAAATCATATCAGGGATTCTCATTAAGATGATTTTTTTAGTGCTTCATCCCTAATTATCTGAAAGTAGAGAAGGACCTTAAACTTGTGCCCCTATAATTGGGCGACCTATTAGTGATGGAGTACACCAATTACTTTTTAAACTTGGTTATATTTTCTATAAAGATAGAGGTATATGATTCTATTAAATCTCATTTCATTTAATATGTTCTTCACCCATATTTTTGTTTAGGTATTCTTATGTATATTTTGAATGCTTTTTAGGATGTTGTAAATTATTACCCTCAAATGTAAGAAGACCAGTCTAGACAAACTGTGGGGGTGATGTCTTGGCTCTATCTGATGAATAGTTGATGTATGGTGGCTGTAAGGATAACATAGTGAATAAATAATTGAAGAAGGATACACTAGATCTTGGGGAAAAGAGTCTTTATCATGTGAATAAATGATCTCTCATGTTCTTACAATGAAAGGATCCAAGGAATTTTAACCCTTCCTTCCAAAAGTCTCATAGAGTTTGTCTCTGTTGTAGTTTTTTCAGTCATCTTAATAAGTTTTTTAATATGGGCCTTCAGAAGAGGTGTCGGGTTTGATCTTTTTTTTGGATGTTATGTTTTGGATAACTAGTGATGATTATAATCATTGTTTGGGATATTCATTTTTATTATTTGAATTTTATGGAGATTAATTTTTGGAATGTTTCTTATGGATGTATTTTGAGGTTGTTATTCTGGTTTTCCTCATTCATTTGTGGTTTGATGTGAGTTTCATTGTTGTGACATGCTTTTTGGGTTAATCTTTCACGAGAGTTCAGATTTGACCTATTATTTTGAATATCCCTTTATAGTGATTATTTTTTGGACATGACCAAGACCTTGGGGGGGAATTGGGTAACTAGGGTGAGTGATTTACCAGTTGAGTTTAGAATGCTAACTAGTGAGTGGCTTGGGTCCATTGGGATGTGCCATGTTAGGGTGATCTTAGTTTTGGACTTAGGTTCTCCATATGAATCATGATACCAGGATTGATATAATGTTGTTATATTGAGGTTTGTTGTTGTAGTTCTTTCTTCCTTTGGATTTGGAAGAAATTTTGGTTTGAGAGATATTTTTTATCAATGTCCCGATGTTTTTATGGGATCCATTTTCAATGGTTTCTCTTTGGTTCCAAAAGGTTAGAGAAATTCTAAATAGTTGGGATACCATGTTAGGCTTCCCATAACCTGTAAGGATTATTCTTCTTGTTCTATTTTAGTTATGTTTAGTGACCTTGGGAAATCATGTGGTTGATTCGTTTTATCATTGTTAGATATTAGTTATTGGTTTTGAGGTTGAATCATATAGTGAAATTATTTTTGTTAGTTTATTTTCATATATCTCATTTTCTCTCACATTTTCATTTGACCAGACTTTTTAGGGATATTAAAAGGAATTGTGGAGATTTTTTGACACCCCTCATGTCCCTTTGTTATTGTTTTTGTACAATTGTATATTATATTGAAGAGTTTTGAGTTTCGGTAGCATTTGAAGTGGAATTTTATATTTTTTGGATGATTTATTAGAGAATCACTATTAACCCTCATGGTTAAGAGTAACCACATGGTACCTATGTGGACAATACTATCATGTTGAACAATCCTTTTTTTTCATTATTTCACATGGTTATTAAAATAATCCAATGCTCCATTGATACCTTGTTTCCTCTTTGTCCTAGGTAGTGGCCAAAGCATGATTGGGGAATGATTTGGAAAACCGTTCTACCAAACTATGTAGGTGGTATATGGATAAGTAGTGTGTTGTGATCAGTTTGTGTATGGTTTGGAAAAACTTTTGGATAAATCATGTGGCATATATTGTTATTTTAATTTTTGGAATTCCACAAAATTAGCCTCTCTAATTAAGGGGTATTCTATCCCTATTATACCCCATTTATGTCATCAGACACATGATAGCCTAAGGGGGAGCTCTAACCTCTCCTCATATCTTTCTTTTCCATTATTTTAAAATTTCAAAGAGGTTTATTTGTATTCATTCTTCTATTTCACCCTCGCTTCCTTTTATCTCCCTCTCTTTTCTCTAGGATTTTGTTTCCCCCCTGAACACTAGAACCCTTATGGATTATTTTAGGGTTACAATTGGATACAATGATGGGGTTTTTAGTGTGTAGGTTTTATAGACTCCATCTTTATCCCTATGGATGTGCTCACCATTGAAGGTGACACGTTTTGGAATGGTTTCGGCTTATTCCATGTATGTGTTTCTATGTAATTGTTTCATTTTATAATTCAATGTGTGGTTGTTCTTTATTGATATTTATTGAAATTATGAATATATTTGAAATATTTTGGGTTATTTAAAACTATTTCGTTTTTTTTGAACTTGGCATAGAGGGTTCCCTTAAAAATTCCTTTCTATCATTTTTGAAAATGAATTTTTTAGGTGATAAGCTTTTTGAAAATTAAATGTTTTTTTGACATAGTTTTAAATATAATAGGAGGATTTTAATCTGTTATTGGTTTTTAATGAGTGGGAACGATGTTCTAAATATATTTTTGATTTAAATCAATGTGTTGACTTGAAAAACAATTTAAAAGTATCTCTTTATTAGATTTTAAATAGTTATTTGAAATGTGTATGTCATTACACATTTTGTAAAATTACATGATGAATATTTTCAAATGGTTTGATTGAAATGGATTTCCATTATCCATGTTTTTATTTTGGATGATGAAAACCCATGTTTAAGGGTTGCAGTAAAATGTTTTTAAATGGTGTGTATAATTTACATCATTTTTAAGATTGTAATAAAGTTTAATTTTATTAAATTTGAATGGGATTGTAATTATGAGTTGTTTTTTATGATAAATTACATGTTTCCAGTTTGTCTTTAAATTGGTTGATGCGAAAGACACCACATGATTTTTTTCCTTTAACTTATTTACCCCTTGTGTGGGTTGTTTGTCTATATTACTACATGTGTGTGTTTTTTCTCACTATGAGTTAATTTATACTCCCCTAGTGTAGGAATTCCCCCATTTATACCTTGGGTTCTTATTTTATATGGATAAATCCATTTTTGTGTGTGTTTGTGGTGGTGAGAGTTATTATTTTCTAATACCTTATAAGTTAGACATGGATTTTACATATTTTCACATCACTATCCATATTTTTTCACAGGAACCTAGTTACTAAGTGGTATATATCATTATTCTATTCTTGTTCGATCACACCACACTAGTTTCCCTCCATTAATGTGAGGAACAAGGGATAATAAGGGGTATAGTAGTAATGATGCTTCTGTGGGATGGTTAGATGACATGTGGTTTGGACTTCTTCCTACACAAGTAGCTAGTTGTGGGTTAGAATACTCTTACATGGTTAGATGGTTGACATAATAGATATCCAAAGTAGATCCCATGAAACAATCAATTTATTGATTTGTTATTAATATAGGTGAGTCTGATCTAGTGCTCATTTGTATCATTTCCCCTACATGTATTATTGTGGAAGCATTCATTTTTTATATTCCATTAGATGCATTGCGATATATGGAGAATGTTTGGTGTGTTTGACCATTGTGTATTTTGGGTCAATTCATTCTGAAAATGTGTTTTCAAATATGATTTAAAAATATATTTTTATTTTAATGGATCATGTGTGAGTTTTTAAAGTTTTTTTCAAAATGGTTATATTCTTTTAAAGATGACTTGGATGGTTAAATGTTCTTAACGTGAATATTTTCATTTAAATAAAACAAGTAGGTTTTTTAGAAAATCTAATAGGGTTTGGTTTATAAATGGATTAAACCAGTGTAAATATTTTCAAATAATTATTTTCAATTTTAAAACACAAGGTGAAATGTTTTCAAAAGATGATTATGGAATTGGTTTGTTTTTTATAAGATATATTTCATGATTTATTTTAAATCATGAATTTCTTTATTTACTTCTAAAATATATTTTACAATTTTAGTGGGTATTGTTGAGATACTATTTTTCAGCTCTGGATTTTATATTTCAGGTTCTAGGACTTCCGTTGGACCCATGTTTTGTTCCCGAGACTGATATGGATTGAGCTAGGTGGTGGTGAGAAACCAAAGTTTACATGAAGATGGTTATGTCTAAGATCTAGTTAGTTTATAGTTTTTTTACTTTTATTTAATTTCATATCTTCTTTTATGGTGTATATTTCAATTTCATGGATGATTTATATGTTTATAAAAATGGGTTGGATCAGATTAGTTTGTTGTGACCTGTTTGGAATGTTTATTTATTTTGGAAATTGAATATTTTTTTTAATATTTTAGATATTATATGGGTTAAATCATTCCCAAAGTAGTTATCATTATTGAAAATCACATATTTATAGCCTTTGGTTTTCAAGAAGTCTCTTCGGGGCTTGTTATTAGCTAGGATGGGTGCAAGGTTTAGTGACAGCCTAGGATGGTTTGTTAATAAATGGTATTAGATATTTTTATTCTATTGTAATATCTGAAGATTATTTTTAGTTATTTATGATGTAATTTGATCACATTTTATTATTTAAGTGATATTAGGGGTCAGTACTTGGTAATATAGTAAAAATTGAGGATAACATGAGCTACACAGATAACTCTCATGGATTAGGAAAATTTGTGGTGCCCATGTAGTTGAGTAATCCCCCTTTACATGGCATGTTGAATGGTTTGGCCATGGTTTCCCAACATGTGTCGCCAAAGTGTTCACCAAAACATTTCTTCCCTGATTAGACTATTATAACTCCTCTCAATTTTAGATTTCTATTGAAGTGAATTTTTACCTAATGTAATAAGACTGAGGAGTGTGTTTATTCTATTTGTGGTTATAGTTTTTTGTGAACCTTGTTTGAATTATTGTGTAGTACTTTGGGTGCGATTGGTTTTAAAATCTTATTTTTGGAAATTAAGGGATTTTGTAGAATGTTTATTTTCAAAACCTAGTTTTATAGATTAAAGTGAAAAAGGGTACTATTTGGAAAGAATCTTGAAAGGATTTTTGAGAGAGTAAAGTGGATTTGATGAGATTTATTTTAATTATTTAAATTTAAAAGAATGGAATTTTGAAAGTATTTTTTATGGTGTTCTATGTTTGGGTAAAGTGTACTCTATCGTGGTTGTATTAATTTTAAGGATAGTGTTGGAATGGTTTTAATTTACACAACATAGTAGAGGGTGGGTGATATAAGAATTCCATTTTGTAAATGGTGGTTTCACATGAAGTGTTTCTTTTCACAATGTGAATGATGTGTGCCTTACCTGATAGATCATTATATTTCATGATTCTAGAATTCAAAAAGAATCATTTTAATTTTTAATTGAGGCATGGATTTATGTTACTCATGCATCTTATTGTCTGTGGTATGCCTCCAAGTTTTTTCAAAATAGTTTTTCAATTCCAGTTCTTTCCCATACTCCCAGTGGAGTGGTGGATGTGGAACGTTCCTAGTACTTGGAAACCATCTTGTAATTTTGGAATCAATATTCACCTTCCTTTAGTGGTGATCAAGGGTCATTATAGGCGATGAGGTGTTTGAAGGATAATAAGGTGATCCTAAATTATCTTGGGACACCTAAAGCATCATGGGTGAGATATGTTGAGATATTTCTTGTTAGTTTTATCTCGGTTTTGTGGGATTTAATGGTACCCTCTTATATGCATAAAGTACTTCCTTTAGATCTCTTCCAGAGGTATTTTTTAGTTTTTCTTCCCCTAGGATATGAAAGTGGAGAAATATCTTGATCTTTGGGGATGACATCATGGTGATCATCTAGTGAGGTAGTATACTGATCATTATAGAGTTGTTCATATTTTATATGCTACTAGTGCTTAGTGATTTGAAGAAAGATCATTTCATTGTAGGTGGTATTAGACAATGCTTTGGACCATCTATACTTTCATCTAGTCTGAAATATTTTCATGTGGTTTTCAACAAGAATATTTCAATGGAAGCTAAGCAATCTATAAAACCTATGGTGGGTGATGTATTAGTTCCATATGATTCATAGTGGAAGTTTCATAGGTGTACAAATATCTTATCTATTAATGAGAAGAAGTTAGATGAGCCAGAGTTTAGGGTAAATTTTCTATCTCATGGGAAGAAAAGATCTCCCACATGCTTCCAATTTGGGGCTCCAAGGTATTATAATCCCCTTTATCTTATGTATATAAGATTATACCTATATTGTGGCTATTTAGGTCATGTTCATAATTTTTGTATGATGATATTTCAGAAGAGTTATTGGGTTTGATCCTGTTCTGGATTCGTTTTTTAGGACCTTAACATTGATGGTTATAATTGTTGTTTTGGAACTTCATATTTTGTTACTATAATCTTGTGGATAGTTCCTTTTTTTCTGTTTCTTATAGATATATTTTGAGTTTTTCATTATGGTTTTCCTTCTTTGTTTATGGTAACATGTGAGTGATGTTATTATGACTCACTTTTTGGGTGTACATTTATTGAGAGTTTAGGCTACACTCATTCTTTTTTTGATCCATTTGAGGTTATAATTGTTTGGACATGAAAAATATGAGGATTCATGATTGGGTAAATAGGGTGTCTGACCCACCAATTGATTTTGGTATGCTAACTAGTGAGTGGATTGGACCATTTGGGATTCACCATTTGAGGGTGTTTCGGGTTTTACCTATAGTTTATCAATCTATGTCATGACCCGAGATGAGAGATCATGTAATTATGTTGAGGATGCTTATGATTTTATTCCTTCTTGTAGATTTGGAAGAAATTTTAGTTTGATAGGGAGTTTATCTCATTGTTTCATGGTTGTTTGAGGATGGATTTTTCATCAATTTTTCTTTGGTTCCACCATATTAATGAAATTCTAAATGGTGGGGAGAACATTTTAGATAATCTATATTTTTTTGTAATTATGAATCGATTTCAATTTATTTATGCTTGGAGACATTTGAAAAAATTGGGCTTTGCTATTTCAATTATTTTTGGATGTCAATTTTTGGCTTTGAAGTTTAGTTATGTTGGTCAGTTATATGGATTAGGTCATGTAACAACCCACACCTCACCCATTGGCTTGGAAATAGAATGATGTGATACCATGCCTTTGGTGACATCCCCAGGACACTATAGGCTATGAAAAAATTCCATGGGCTTTATTAAAAATTGGTGAATGATTTTTCCATTTAAAATAAACAACAAAACCTTAAGGAAAATGCTAACATGCCACAATATGATTCATGAGAACAAATAATCAAAACTAAAATTATAACCATAGAAACCCAAAATATCAGAGTACAATGATGAAACCCAGGAAAAAAGAACTGAAATACAAAGAATAAAAAAACGCAAAAACTCCCAACTTACTCCATGGTCCAACTCCATAAGCCTTTCCCATGGTATCATAATGCATCACTAATGAACTGGGATACCTTTCCTTCACACGTGTCTCGATATAAAACATCTAAAAATTCACCAAATTTCCCAAGAAGGGGGAGAGTATTAAACTACATAGGTTTTCCCCAAATTAATTCCCCACTCATTCCACTAGGTTAGAACATGTAAAAAAATTTATATAATAAAATTTATATAAAAAAATTATAAATATTTCAATAGTTTATATCAAAACCAAAGTAGTAACAACGGGATAAACCAAAAAATTCGTTAAAACCATTTCTAAAATAGAAAATTTCTATAAATAATTCTACTGCAAATATCCACACATCCATATATGAATGAAACCATGGACCTCCCTAAACTCATGAGTAATGAGTCATCCTTTCACCAAGATGTCACTTGTTGAGCCATTTTGATAGGGGAATGTTTATACCATTATACATTCCAATTTTTATGGGAGAAACTTCATACCCTTAACTATCCCAAATGCACGTGAACACGCACAATCATTTATTCCAAAACTAAGCTAAACCAATTGCACCAATACATTTCAATAATAAAATTCTTATATTTATATCATTTTACAACTAATTTACATCCATCAAAACTATGAAACAATTTTAAAATCAATTAGAAAATTTTACATTCCACAACACAAAAAATTAATAAAATATCACAAACCATCACCAAATAGGTTTTCATCAAAAATTACACATCAATTTGACAATTAGGATCAATAAATTCTATATATTTTAAATCAAGACATCATGTACTACCTAATAGATGTCAATAGTGATTCCACCTTCCAAAACAATTAGGAAAAAAGGAAAAAGGACACTAATTATTCATCAATCATAGCTTAAAAATCTAGAACTATCATTAGATATTGTTCAATACCATAAAAACAAGGATATATCGTCATGATCAGAACCACCCAACATGGATCTATCCCCAAATAATTATATCCATGAATCCATGAGAGGGAAGATGAATAAAACTAAGGAAAAAACAAGAATGAACACTTACCAAGGAATATAATCCAACAACACACTTAGATTCACCAATGAATCACTCCTAGATAAATAGGAATGGTTATCCTTCCAATGGAAGGAATGGAAATCGTGTTATGGACTAAAAGGGGAAAAATGGATTAAGGAGCTGATTCTAATTATATGCACAAAATATTGATCTAATTTTTAACATTACTTTCATAAGGTTCAAAGTTAGGAGAATGTGGGAAAATTATATACTAGACAGTGCCTCTGAACATCCCTTGCATGGTTAGATCACACATTTAGACAAACCATGTACCAACCATGCTACACCCTTTAGTCCGTACTTTCATAGTTTCTCCTCTGTGGACACATGGATTAGAAAAACTATGCACCTAACTATGTGCCCACCCATTACATGATATTTTAGTTCCCTAGGACGTTCTTCATAGTTTATAATAAGTGTTCACTTACTATATACCTCCATAAAATCCTAAACAACATTCCAAAACTCCTCCAAAACATACCAAACCTAACTCAATAACTTTATATACATAAAATACACAAATAATGGTCCTTGTAACTAAAACCGATGGTGTTATATTCTCCTAACCATTAGTATTTCCATACCTAGAACGTTGAAAACAATCATTTTCTTGAAATATTTTGTCTCATTTTCCAACCATTACCTTATCATGTTCCCAAGTTTCTTCTTTAATATGACCATGTTACCATAAAACCCACACTAGACCGATGATTTTACCACTCAAGTCTTTCTCTTTCCCATCCACAATCTGTACCAACACATAAACTAACATATCATCTTGGTCTCAGTTAATATGATCCCATAAAATCACATGATTAAGATCATGTTCATACTTCTTAAATTGAGATACACGAAGCACACTATGCACTGAATTAAACCTTTTTGGAAAATCCAACTGATATGAAATCACAAAAACCCAATGAAGTATCTCTAAAGTCATATTTATTGAGGATATAATTTAACCATCATCCAAAAAATAAGATAAAAAATCCTTGGATTGATTATCAAGAAAAAATGAGCACTCACATCGATTAAAAAAGGACATCGTTGATAATCATCATACCATTTATAATGACTCTGAATGGGATCCATTCTATTCCTAATCACCAAAATATTTATGTTGTCTTTGGGAAAAGGATATTTCTAACTAGTGAAGTCTCACCTGATCCACTGAACCAAGTGGGGAATGACAAGGATTCCCATATAGTTGTTCAAAAGGATCCTTATATATCGGTTCATAATAATTTTTCTGATACGAGAACCAATATAATGGTATGTGATCCTCCCACGAGACGCTAAAATATATTACGCAATACCTAAGAATGTATTTTAACTTTTGTACCAACCTTTTGGATTTTCCATCCTTTTGAGGATGATACACCATGCACAATGTTAACTAAGACCCATGATCATATTGTATGTATTTACATAAACGAGATATAAACCTTAGATCTCAATTGGATACTATCAAAACTAGTATGGCATACCTACTTACCACTTTTTAGATAGATATTTTATAAAATTACACCACTTTATGAGATTCATGAATAGGGATGAAATTGAATGAATTTTTATTCCCATCCACTATCACCCATACAAAATTATATTTTTGAACCTTAATTAGGATTCCATTTACAAATTTCATAAGTATATTCTCCCATTTCAATATAGAAATAGGTAAATAATACATCATACACACTATACATTGGTCCTCTACCTTAACCTACAGATAAGTGTGGTATCTCATAACAAAATCTATATCTTTTCTTTGAATTAAATCCCACAAAAATTATCCTTTCAACACATTATACATATTTTTTATTATAGGATTAACATACCATCTCGAATAGTGGTATGCATAAAGACGTTATTCCTAAAAATCCATTTTTATGAACATTTAATCTAAAAAAACTATAATACCATCTAGCTTCCATTCCACAATGGTCTCCCCCCCATTGAGGTTTAAACTCATTAAAACACATTCAGAATCATATCAATATTCCTTTTAAACCTTCTAAACCAAACTAGGAACCAAATTAACTAGATTTGAAACCAGAACAGTTCATCGATATTTGTAATCCAAGTGCATGTCCAATATTGCTAACACCGACTACCCCTGATCTAAATCATTGTTCACCAACTAGCCATATGAATTCCTACTCAATGCATTTTCCACTGAATTTACTTTACCTAGTGTATACATTAGGTCAACAAAAAACATTTAGAGACACTTTTTCGATCTTATTTATCTTACAATCAAATCCCTTTGTGATAAAATGTGTTTCAAACTTATATGATTCCTAAGCACCATAAATTTCTCACCAAATTGGTAATGAAGAAAAGTATTCAAAGTATAGACTACTACTGCTAATTCAAAATCATGGTTTGGTTAGTTATTCTCATGTTACCATTACTTCCATGATCCATAATCCAAAACTTGACATCCAAACATGATAAAACACCCCACTCTTGATCCCGAAGAATCCCAATACACCAGATAACCCTGCCTCGGTTCTAGGAATATAAATATCATTACTGATGTAAGGTAAACATTAATCTCTTGAAAAGTCTTCTAATGGTCATGGTTCAATTAATATTACACACCTTTCCTTTTCAAAGCTGTATGTGGTGAATGTAGTTAGGAAAATGAATGACAAAATAGCAATAATATCCATTTAAGCTAAGTAATCCACATATTTCAAATAAATTATTTATTAGCTACCAAGTATCAAATCCTCAATATTTTATGGATCTAAAAAAACCACTTTCATACATTACATGGACATGGAAAAGTACCACATATATCTAAAAAATACACTTTGAATGTTTGGATAACAAAATATTATCTGGAAAGATACCCACCACTATTTCCTTGTGTTTCTCATACTTAGCATTTTTCTTTGAATACACAAATACTTCATCCGCAAAAAAAAACAAAAAAAATATTAATGCCTTAAAAATATATGATTCTTGAAATAAATAAATAAATATGGTGAATTTGTATGACCAAAAGGCCCAAAAACATAATTATAGCAACCATATTTTGTAATGAAATCCATATTCAGAATATCCTTCTTTTGAACCTAAAATTTGTGTTATCATTATCCCATGTAAATTTTAGAGAACCACTGGGATCCTCTCAATTGATTGAGGTGATCATAAATTCATGGAATTTTATACTGATTCATTATCATAACTTAGTTAAGATTACTATAATCAACACAATGCATTAGATTTCCATCCACCTTTTCCGCAAATAAAACTGGTGCTTCCCATAGATACAGACTAGGATGAATGAACCCTTTTTTGTGTAACTCTTCTAAGTGAACATTGAATTCCCATAATTCTATTGGTTCCTTATAATAATGTGGAAGTGATATAGGAATGATCCCTGGAAAGGTATAAATATTATTCTCCACCTCTCTTTTGGGTGTAAATATTGATAATTTATCATGAAAAACATCCATAAACTGATAAAAAATTTCTAGAGAACAACCACTTAGAATATTTTCCAAAAATTAAAAGGCCAAATCATAAAATAATGAGATATAATGCTAACCAATAGTTCCAGGAATCCTGCTGCACCTACCTCTACACTTTGGTATCCTCTAAAGAGATGATCGACATAATCCTTAGTCATAAAACTATACCATCAGTTATAACAATAGATGTGAGATTTTAACTTTTTCAAAAAATCCATACCTATGATTAATCCATAGAAGTCCATCTACAACATAGATAATTCCCAAATCAATTCAGAACCTTAAAAAATTATAGCACATACTTTTCACAAAAGACTCAAAATTCCATTTGGTTATGAGAAGTGTGATGTTTCAAAATAGAAGGCATCAACTCAACCTGAAATCCCATAATATAAAAAACATGAGAAGAAGTAAAATAATTAGATGAAACCTTAGAAAAAAATGCTTGCATAAGGGTAATATTAAAAATAATTATGCTTCTCACCATCAATGGTCCAGATTGATCATCCCCAATCACTTGATCAACTTTGTGAAATTTCTTATTCACTACACTTTGTTCATTTGAATCCTATTGAGAGTTCCATAATTGAGAAGTCATTATATTCAAATAATCACCATGGATTGTTTAGTTATACTGAAGAGAATTATTCTAATTCCATTTTCGCATTGAATAATATGAAATCTGTGAAACATGTGATGTGTCCCAAAGACCAGAAGCTAGTGTACTATGATAATGGAACTAAAGATGTACCACCTGGTTTTAATTGTGGCACGATCTATGTGGTTCAGTACAAATTAATTTCATGTTACCAAATGAACCACATTAAAAAAATCCAGGATTTCTCTTAGTTTTGGGAGAAAGGAACACCAATCCATTCGTTTGATTGTGATACATACAACTAACTTAGAATTATGAGTCTCTCTTCCTCTTATTCCTAGAATTATAGTTCCAAACATTTCCCATAGGTATAACAATTCTTCCTCCAATTTTTGTTCTCTAGATGTTCCTTTATACCACTTTTATTCTATTAACCATCTCTGTATAATGAATTATAAAAAGCACACCATTATTTTAAAGAATCTATGGCCTCAACCATGATTAAAAAATGTGCACCTTCAAGGATGTACTTGTAGAAAAGTTAAATGAAAAGTGGTCTAAATTCATAAATTTAGATACATACTATATCACACTTAGGTTCTCCTACTTCGAGATGAAAAAGTTCATCATTATAGAAATTATGAACATGTGTGGATAAAATTATTTGTTGAAAAAATCTTCAAAATACTCTAATGAAATTCCTTAGTCCTCTATTTTCTGAACTGCTAAACCCCATATTTTTTAGGAAATATATTATAGTATTTACATTTCTAACTTGATTTTCAGCTCAGTTGTAGTGCCTTGGAAATTGAATATTTTATTAATCTAATTCATCCACACATGTTATTTTTTATGTTTTTGAATTAGCATAAAATATAAAAGGATTATACTATTGGAATAGAATAGAATGATTCAAATTCCATGGTTCATCCCTTTTGTTTCCTCTATACTTGTTCAAAAAAGTATAGAAAACACTCCGAACTAGCTTTTGGTTCACCCGTGGCTCTTGTGAAACCACATTCTCAGCATCTTCATCCGGTTGGATTATAAAATGCAGATGAGCATCCATTTTATATTACCAAGAAAACTACATATAGTCTAACTCTTTAGAAAATGAAGTCTTTATAATTTAAAATTTCTCACCACACAACACATATCATAATTAGAACTTCGAAAATTCAACATTTTAACACTTTCAAACCATTTATGAAAATTACACCATGATTTTGAAAGTCAAATCATTTTCAAATGTTTTAAATAATTAAAAACTTTTCATCTAATTATAAATCATTTATCAAAATTAATTATGTGATCCTAGTGTGAATACATTCATCTCAATTCATGTTATGATCTTATCATAAGATAAACCCATGAAGATGAGGTTATAGCTCCTAGAAGTGTGTAACATACCCGGTGGACCTAAAGCCCAACAAACTCAGCCACACCCGAGCCCAGCCCTCTAGAAGATAGTAGACCCCTGCCCCACGAGCAGATAATAGGCCCCCACCTTAGACTATCCCAGATAACATGTGGTAGGAACTGTCCCCTGCCTGGTGAGGATTTAATACACCTCCCCCGCAACTCGAACCCGTATTAAATCCTCACCATGTAGGGGATAGTTCCTGCCACCTGTTATCTGGTCCAGTCTGAGGTGGGGGCCTATTATCTTCCCATGGGGGGGGGGGGGTCTTCTATCTTCCAGAGGGCTGGGCTGGGGCGTGGGTGAGTTTGTTGGGATTTAGGCCCACCAGGTTCATTACAAAGTGTCTCAAAACACTTATGTACTCAAAATCCCCAGTAATTATATGTTCATCATAAATAGGCTAACTATGACTTTTTATGCTCTATGTTTCATGTATTGGTGATCCTACTCCTTCTTACCCAGCCAAATCAATGAATAAACTAGAATAATTTTTTTTCTCTTTAACCAAAAAAATGATACCATTTGAAAAAAACGTCCCCTCACCCATTGTCTTGGGAATAGGAAGAAGTGCTACTAGGCCTTAGGTGACATCCCTAATACACCGAAGGGAAGAATTAAATTACAAGGGATTCATTAGAAATTGGGGGACGACTTCCCATTGAAAACAAACAACTAAACCATAAAAAATAAAAACATACCACTATATGATACATGAGAAAATAAAAATTACAAATAAATGTACAACCAAGGAAAACCAAAATATCAGAGTACAAAGAAGAAACCAAGACCAACAAAACACAAAGATGCAGAATAAAAGAAACTTATAAACACCCAACCTTATTCATGATCCAACTCCACAATACATTCCCATGGTATCATAATGAATCAAAAAATAATTGGGATATCTTTCCATTACAAGTGTGTTGATATAAAACACCTTCAAATACACCAAGGTTCCCAAGTAGGGGGAAGGTTTAAAAATTAGTAGGTTTTTCCGTAATGACTTCCCGACATAGGACACTAGGATTTAACTTGTCAGTAGTATTATATAAAAAATTTATATAAAATAATTTAAAAACATTTTAACATTTTATATAAAAACCAAATTAGTTCCAAGGGAAGAAACAAAAACATTATTTAAGAATATTTCACAAATCCAATTTTTTTCAAAACCCATTCCATTCCACATATCAAAAAATCCCCACATTCGTAAAAATATAGATTTCCCTATTCTCATGAGTGGTGGTTCATCCATTCACCAAGCTGTCACTTGGTGAAGAATTCCGATGGGGGAAATTCATTCCCTTATCTATACCTCTTTTGACAGGGGAAATTTAATATCATTATTCATCCTAATTGCACATAAAAACACACCAAATATTTATTCAAAAAGAATGAAAAAGCAATTTAGAAACAACATTTCATGTAAACAATACCTTTATTGAAAATATTTTCCAACCAATTTCTATTCATCAAAACCAAAAAATTATTTTAGAATAATTTAATAAATTTCAAATTGCACAACACTACCAATTTATTCTATTTCACAGACCATCACTAAAGAGGGTTTCCATCAACTATGGAAGATCAATTTCATAACATAAATCAAGAAATTCAATAAATGTGGAATCCAGACATCAAGTTCTAACAAATAGGATAGTAATGTGAAGCCACCAAAATAAAAAAAATTAAGTTAAAATAAATAACAACAAAAAAATTATAATTTTTTTTCTTAAATGTCCAAATATCATCATTAGATCTTGTTCCGTACCATAAAAAACCCCATATCTTCATTATTTACATAAAATACATGTATATAGATCAATTTTATTAGATCCATGTATTCCAGAGATGTAAGAAGTGTAAAAACAAGTAAACCAACCAAGAATAAGCACTTACCAATGAATTCGGGCCCACACCACACATAGATTCACCAACTGATCTATCCTAGATAAGTTTAATGCTATCTGTATAATTTTTAAGGAAAGGAAACTATGTTGTGGAATAAAAATGGGGAAATGGGGGTTTAGTTAGGTGATTAAGATTATAACCACAAAATATTGATCAAATTTTTTACATTACTAGGATAAGGGACATGGTTATGAAAACCATTTGAAAACTACGCACAAGCCACACACTCCAAACTCACCTCCCACGGTTGGATTAAATTATTATAAAAACCAAGCACTAATAGCTCTATAACCTCTATCCACACTTGAATTGTTTATCCTAGGTGGCCAAATTATTTCGCCAGACCGTGTTATTTACTATACACTTACCCAGTTCCCACTATTTTAGTTTTAGGGTTTTCTAGGATGTTATTTATAGATTCCACTAACCATGATCAAATCATGAACCTCTAGAAAACCCTAAAAACTGTCCAAAACTCCTCCTAACCTTCCAAAGCATAACCCTATAACATTAAATACATAAAATACATAAATAGAGGGAAATGTACCTGAAACCAGGGGTTCTATAGGTCCTTTTTAGATCTTTATTTTTTGTCACCTTTTTAATTGACTAGAACTTCTTATGGTAACATGTGGCATGGGGGGATTTTGTGACACACCTCATGTCACTGTGTTGTTATTTTTATATTATATTATTTTATCTAGATTCTATTTCAGTTTTGGTAGTTTTCAGGTTAGAATTTAATATTTTTGGAGGTTTTTGGAGAATCAAGTTTATCTCTCTTGGTTTGGAGTAACTGTGTGGTGAATATGTGTAGGGGATTGTCTTGGTTATAGATCCATTTATTCGCATCTTCCACATAGTTTTTCAAATAATATTGATCTCTCTATAAGCCTTGCAAACACATTACCCTAGTCAGAGGCTGATGTATGGTTGGGGAATAGATTGGAAAACCATGCATCCAAACCATGAAGGTGATCTGTGGTTAGCCAGTGTGTTGAAAATGGTTGGCACCTAGTTTGACCAATTTTGTAAGGACCAAAACATTCATTAATGAAAATTCCTCTTGATCTAATTCAATTTCTTCTTATGGTTATATAAAATTTTAACTTCATTGGTTTTATGTTTCTAGATTTTAAAATACCATTATGAATTGTTATTGTTGCTATTATAGTCATTGAAAAGTGATCACATGATTTGTATAAATATTGGGATTTATCAAATCCAATTTAATCTGAAAAAGGAAGCAATGACCTCATCCAGTAGACTTTCCCCATATGAAGACCATTTTTTATAACTTGGAAAGGAGGTGGCATCATTGGGCTTCACTATTGAACAAGCCCAAGATGGGCATGAACATGTTAAACTTGAGCCGAACCGAATACGAGAGAAGTGGAAGTTAATAAAGATTACCACCCAAGCGATGTTATCTGAGCCACCCCAAGAGCCTGTTAGCATCGCACACCTTACCCTCTGATCTTATGTGGGTGTTATAAGGGGTTATGTAACAAGACCATAGCACTATGATTATGTGCGTTATTTTTGT
Organism: Viscum album; assembly: GCA_963277665.1. Classification (NCBI taxonomy): domain Eukaryota; kingdom Viridiplantae; phylum Streptophyta; class Magnoliopsida; order Santalales; family Viscaceae; genus Viscum; species Viscum album. The sequence continues at coordinate 990,303,922 of OY728152.1, read as the reverse complement.
ATATAATATTGAATATATATTCATTTTATTATTGTTACTTTTTAAATAGTTTTTTAAGTGAAAATTGTATTTTTATTTAATATTCAACTAAGAAATCTATTTTTATGAATTAATGGATTTTTTTAATTGAATAATATTTTAATAAAATATTATTAAATTACTTTTTATTAAATATAAATGGTTGCATAATTTTTATGAATCCAAATGGAGTTTTTTAATGTTTGAAAGCTATTTTCATCAAAACCATAGATTTTTCAATAAATGTCATCTTTTTTATTTTAAAAGTAAAAATTAAAAAAATTAGAAAATTATTTAGATAAGAAGAATATTATTTTTGGGATCAGGATGATGAAATTTTCCAATGGTTACTTTTTCATTATTTTCTGAGACATTCGAATTTTTGGGTAAAAATGAAATACCATTTAAATATATAATGTGTTTTATGACACCATAATGACCCAATAGTGATGTAATAAAATACTATAAACATTATTTTCAGCCAATATATGTTTTATGATTAAAATAATGTTATTTTTGGTTTTTTTGATTTATTTTACAAAGCATTGGTGGACCCTTCAATGCTAACATAACATTTTGTCTTTTTAAATAGTTTTTCTTGAGAGTGTGACTCAGCTACACAGAAGCAACCCTATTATTTTAAAATGTTAAGCCATTTTAATTATAAAATATTGTTTTCCACACCCCTTTGGAAAAAAAATGGGAAAACCCGTGGGATGGTTTGTGGTATTGATTAGTTTAATGTGTGGTGACCCAAACCTAAATAATAAAGAATTCTCTCTCCTTTCCTATATAAACACACCAAGATCCCACTTCCTCTTCACTAAAAGCCTTTAGAGTTCATCCACCCTCTGCCCTTATTTCTCTATAATACTCCCAAGTTGCCTCAAGCTCCCATGAATCCACTCTCAAGCCCCTCCCAAGCCTTTGAGATCATACTTCTATGTAAGGGATTTCTTCCTTTCTCATTTTGTCCAATTTTATTTAAGTGGTTATGCCCTTTTTTTCAATTAAAATTGTTTGGGTATGATTTATAACCTCCCCCATAATTCCCAATTCATGTTTGTATTATGGGAGTCCCCTTTATCTCTCATTAATGCTTCCCATGTACCCCCGTTACCATGCCGAAATTTGGTGAGGGATTTCTCTCTCCTCTTTTACATCCATGTAATTATTTTGTATTATGCATATAAATTCCATTAAATTTGTTGGGACATGTATCTATATGACCCCATTACTGTCCATTTCATGTAAATATGATGAAACACAAATTTCTCTCTCATCATCAATTTTCATGAATCCTTATGTCACACCGTTATGCTGTCGAAATTGCACTGCGTTTTTTCCATTCCAAGTTCGCTGTGTAGTGAATACCATACCCATGTCTCTATTAAGGGTATTCAACCTTATGCACATATAAATATTCAATGGTGCTTTCATGTATTTATTCCTAATTACTTAATCATGGAATAACTTATGATGTTGATTGATTCCATTTTATATGATCCATGTGGCACACTTATGCATGAAATGAAATTTTTAAGAAGGGTGTGCCCTGATAGAGCTCCAATGCTCAAGGTGAGGAATAGTGTCATGATACGTCATGTTAAATGAGTTTTTACACAAGTTTATTCATGTGGATCAGGGGTTTACTTGTGCTTCATGTGCAATTATGGTTTACTCATTCTCCATGTGCAATGAGCCTTAGCTCATGCTAATTCCATGTTAAGTGTTGTTTCCACATTTCCATGTTATTATTATCATGAATTATCATGAATTTATGTTCTTGTTTCTATTGTGCTCCACTGATATTATTATTTTCTAACATGTATTGTATTCCTCATGTTATTCCTTGTTTATTACCATACTGGGCTTTATAGCTCACCATTTTTTATGTATGTCCTCAGGTTATCCCATGCAATGCTAAGTACGAGGTAATGTAGTGGTTAGGTAAAAGATGTTTTCAATAAAGAGGTTGTATTTTATACATTAAGTTGTTATGTAATGATCCTAATCCCCAAATACACTAGACCTCTTTATCTTCTATATTGTATCAAGTGAAGGTTTTTTGTAATAAATCAAGTTTTAGTATGAAATAAAGAGCATGGATGTCATAGTTGGTATCAGAGGATAGGTTTAGTTATTTTTGATATTAGGTTTATAAATCCCTAGTAAATATCTAGAGAAAAGACTATGTATAAAAACATCCCTATGTTTTTGTGAGTATTGAGTAAGTGGTTTATCAAGAAAATACATCCATGTATGGATACGAGAAGGTAGAGGCGACTCTGGAACAATTATACATAGGGGTGAAAACACCGACAAGGTGTTTTGGGCTTGACCCAGGGTATCCTGGTACATGATAATAGGCCTTGTTGTACTCTAGGTTACGACACTCCTGGGGGATTTTCATTGGTAAATTCACAATCTTAGTATGAACCATTATTAAGGGAATTTAAAAAATCCATAAGAATATATGTTGGATAACATAGATTGAAGCATACATATTCCTAAGTTAAGGAAATAAAACATATTTATAAGTCATCAGTTTTGTCATTGGATTACCCTTTAGTTGTTACCCCTAACATTACTTTTAATCCAGCCAATGGCCGGTAATAGGAGGACTCAGGCTAACAACTGATGTGAAGATCATTGTTGTGACTATGCTAATGAGATGCCCAATCTGATGGGAGCCGAGATTGTGAACTTTCTCAAAATTCTATCTCAGTTAACACAAGATTTGAATAGAAACATGGGTCAAGAGGAATGTTCAACCCCCCCCCCCCCCAAGAAAGAACATGTTGCTATCGAGAGATTCATGAGTCAAAGGTGTCTTACTTTTAATGGATCATCCAATCCATCAATCACCAAACAATGGATCAACTCCATTGAAAATATCTTCTCTATCCTTCAATTTTCTGAAAAAGAGAATGTTCGCATGGCTGCTAATCATATGGAGGGTGAGGATGATCAATGGTGGACATTGATAAAAAATAAAAAGCATGAGGAGCAGTTCGAGGTGTTGGAATAGAAGGATTTTGGAAGTTTCTTTTTTATAAACATTTTCCATGTATCATCCGGATTAAGATGGAAAGGGAATTTCTTGACCTCAAATAAAAATACGATGAATCTATCGAAGCATACGAGGAAAAAATCACATCGATTGCATGATATGACTCCAAATTTGTTGTTACCCCCAAATTCAAGGTCTACTGCTTCTTTGGTGGGCTGATAATTACCCTACGAAAAGCGCTGGTGTTCCGTGGCTTCGACATCTATGAGAAAATTGTTCGATTTCCCTCAAGGTCTAAATAGAGATAAGCGATTCTCAAGGGTATCATGGGGATAAGAAGCGTAAGGTGGAATTTAATGCTAGTTATCCAATGGATAAATATAACGTTGCTAAGAAGATCTAGAAACCCACTTGCCAAAGGTGTTGAAAGAAGCACCTCAAAAATTTCCTGAAGGGGATTAGGAAATGATTTAGGTGTGGAAGAGAAGGGAACCTAGCCATTAACTACCAACAAGAAAAACCTAAAGCTGAGATAGAAGAGAGGAATTCTCCGTTTGACTCTCAATGCATTGTTCATTGCTTCTATTACAAAGAACTATGGAATCTTGCAAATCAGTTCCCTAAGTCAAGGGTTTTCAAAGGAAACCAACAACCTTCAAGGCTGCATGGGCGAGTTTTTTCCATCACTACTGCCAAAGTGAACCCCGACAACGAAGTGGTGAAATGTACACTTGTTATTAATTCATGAATAGAAAATATAATTTTTGATTAAAGTTATAGACATTCTTTTATATCCAAAATGTTTACTAGAACAATCCCAGCACCACCACAAATCACGGATGTGAAGATGTCGGTGAGTATGAAAAATGGGGCACTCATTGCATCCCATGAATATTACTCATCCTCTATCATAGTCAGTGGATTTAACTTCCTAGGTAACCTCATCATACTCTCTATAATGGAATTTTATGAATTTCATGGCATGGATTGGCTTTCCTTATATATAGCCAACATAAATTTCTATGAGAGGGAAATCACTCTCCATGTGGAGAATCGACCCCCGATTCAATACAAGTGATGGAGGAAGATGAATATTCTTTAGCTCCATGAACTCAAGAGTGGATATTACAGCCCTATGAGAATGCATATATGTCTCATATGACTGATCTTAAAGAAGAAACCATCTTATAAGACATTCCTATTGTGAGGGAATTCACTGAAGTGTTTCCCGAGGAATTTCATAGTCTTCCTCCTAGAAGAGCTGTTGAATTATCAATTGATCTTATACCTGAGGCATTGACAATTTCCAAGACTCCATATAGATTGGTTATTATAGAGATTTAGGAGATGAGGATACCAAAACTGAAGAATCTGGACAAATGATTTATATGCTAAAGTGCTTCACCAGGGGGTGAACCAGTACTCTTCGTCAAGAAGAAGGATGGGTCAATGCACCTTTTCATCGATTATTGTGATCTTAACAAAATTGTGATAAATAACAAGTATCCTATCCCGTGAATTGATGAATTGTTCAATCATCTGTGTAGAGCACAATACTTCTCCAATGTGGATTTGCAGTTGGGATATTATCAAGTAAGGGTGATGAAGGATGATATCCCCAAGACTGCTTTTCATACAAGATATGGACACTATGAATTCATAATAGTTCCTTTAAGACTCACTAATGCTCCACCAATATTCATAAACGTGATGAATAGAGTCATTTGAGATTACCTCGACAAATTTTTGGTAGTTTCTATAGATGATATTATCATATACTCAAAAACTAAGGTGGATCATGAGGAGAATCTAATAACTCTACTAGAGACCTTATGAATGGAGAAGCTCTATGAAAAGTATAGAAAGTGTGAGTTCTGGTTGAAAGAGGTCTCATTCTTGGGGCATATCATTACAAACAATGGGATATCTATGGATCCCTCAAAGATAGCTACAATTGAGGGGTGGATGAGGCCAAGGTCGATAATGGATATTCGTAGGTTTTTGGGGTTAGTAGGATATTCTTGATGATTTGTGAGAAATTTATGATGATTTCCCAACCCTCTTACCATGTTAACTCAAAAGGGAGTAAAGATTTCCAAGAGTGATGATTGTGAAGAATACTTCAGGGAGTTGAAACAGTGGCTTATCATTATGCCCATTCTCACTTTTCCCAAAAGTGGAGAACTTTTGTGGTATTATGTGATGCTTCGAATAAGGGAATGGGTTGTTTGTTGATGAAAAATGACAATGTCATTGCATATTCTTCATAGAAATTGAAATTTCATGAGACTAATTATCCAACACATGATCTGGAGTTGGTTGTGGTGATCTTCGCCTTAAAAATTTGGCAGTATTATCTCTTTGGGGAGAAGTGTGAAATATATACGGACCAATGAATCCTCACATATATATTCACACAAAAAGAGTTGAACATAAACCAATGAAGATGGTTAGAGCTGATCAAATATATGACTGCTCAATCAATTACCACCATGGGGAAGCGAACAAGGTGGTTGATGCTCTAAGTAGAAAGGACCCAACGATTCTATCATTGATGAGAATTGAGAAAGATCCAATCTTTTTATATATGATGAAGATGGAAAAGGAAATCATAGAGAAGGGAACATCATCAATCCTTTCACAAATGATTGCTCAACCATCTCTTTTAGATAGGTTAATGGATGCTCAAAAGGATGATGTAATAATTAAGAAGAAAGTTGAAGCTATCAAAAATGGAAAATCCTCATAATTCACTGTTAATGAAGAAGTAATAGTGACATTTGGGAAAAGATTATGTGTTCTATCAAGTTCAAAGCTGAAGAAGGAAATTTTTTATGATGAACATAGTACAAATTTCTCTATTCACCCAGGACACACAAAGACATATCGAGATATTTGAGAGAATTATTTGAGGGATAATATGAAGAAGGATATCACTGAATTTATATCAAAGTGCCCAGGGTGTTAGCAAGTGAAGGATGAGAGACAGAAGTCTAAGGGGATGATGCAACCATTACCCATACCAGCATGGAAATGAGAGAAAATAACCATGTACTTTGTCATCGGACTTCTGAAGACATACAAAGGAAACATTACAATCTGGGTTGTTGTGGATTGTCTTAAAAAGTCTGCACACTTTAATACAATTTGGGAGGATTTATCATTGGATCAACTAGCACAAATATATATCTGGGAAGTGGAAAGGCTTCCTGGAGTACCACTATCTATTGTATCCAATCGAGATCCAAGATTCACCTCTATTTTTTGGATGAGTCTTCAATATGCTCTGAATAATGAGCTGAACATTAGTACAACTAATCATCCTCAAACCGTTGGCCAATCTGAGAAGACAATCCATACACTTGAGGATATGTAGAGAGAATGCTCAATGGACATTAAAAGATGATGGGATCAACATCTTCATCTGGTTGAATTCTCCTACAATAACAGTTTCAACTCAAGCATCCAAACGGAACCTTATGAAGCCCTTTATGGGAAGAGTTGTAGAATATAAGCATGTTAGTATGAAGTCAGTGAGAATAAGCTACTAGGACCATAAATGGATGAAGAAATGGTAGAGAAGGTGAAAACCATTGAACAACATATAATTGCAGCCTTGAGTCGATAGAAGAGTTATGCAGATAACCATCGATGAGACCTTGAGTTTAAATTTGGAGAAATGGTATTTCTACGCATATCTCAATGGAATAAGGTCATGCTTTTTGGAATGAAAATGAAGTCAATTCCTAAGTACATCAACCCCTTTGAGATTTTTGATTGTTTTGGGGTTGTGGCTTATCGACCAGCACTTACACCTACCATAGCCAAAGTAAATTATGTATTTCATTTATCCCTCTTAAGGAAGTACATACCTAACCCTTTGCATGTACTCTCTTCAGATGTGGTATAGTTATAGGATGATCTTTCTTATGAGGAGCATCTAGTAAAGATATTATATCTTAGAGAAAATGTTCTACAAAATAAAACAATTACTCTCATCAATGTGTTATAGTGAGACCAAAAGTTCAATGAAGAAACATGGGAATCAGAGGAAGTGATGAAGAAAAGTTTGCCACATCTGTTTTAGTATGGGAAAAGAAAATTTTGAGGGAAAAATTTCTTAAGTGGGGAAGATTGTAACGACTAAAACATTCATTAATGAAAATTCTTCTTGATCTAATGAAATGTTATATTATGGTTATATAAAATTTTTACTTCATTGGTTTTATGTTTCTAGATTTTAAAATACCATTATGAACTGTGAACGTTTCTAATATAGCCGTTGAACAGTGGTCACATGATTAGTATAAATATTAGGCTGTAATAAATCCAATTTACTCAGACAAAGGAAGTGATGACATCATTCACTAGACTTTCCCTATAATAATCCCATTTTATAGAGGTTCTAAAGGAAGTGGCGTCATTGGGATTCTCTCTTGACCAATCCCAATCCGAGATTGAACATGTTAAGCTTGAATGGGACCGAATATGGGATATGTATAAGTTAATAGAGATTAGCACACGGGCGATGTTATCTGAGCCACCCTAAGAGTATGTCACCATCGCACACCTTAACCTTCAGTCTTATGTGGGTTTTAAAAGGGTTTAGGTAAAAAGACCTTATCACTATGATTATTTGGATTATTTTTTTATATAATAATGAATATACATTTATTTTATTATTGTTACTTTGTAAATAGTTTTTAAATCGCAAATAGTATTTTTAGTAAATATTCAACTAAGAAATATATTTTTATGAATTAATGGATTTTTTAAATTAAATAATATTTAATTAAATATTATTAAATTACTTTTTATTAAATATAAATGGATGTATATTTTTTATGAATGCAATTGAAATTTTTATTATGGTTTGAAAGTAATTTTTATCAAAACCCATGATTTTTCAATAAATTTCGGTTTTTTATTTTTAAAGAAAAAATTAAAATATTTAGAATATTATTTAGATAAAATGAATATTAATTTTTGAATCAGGATGTCAAAATTATCTAATGGTAATTTTTTCTTAATTTTTTGAGACAGTCGAATTTTTGGGTAAAAATTAAATACAGTTTAAATAAATAACGTGTTTTATGAAATCATAATGACCCAATAGTGATTTAATAAAATACTATAAACATTATGTTTGGAAAATACATGTTTTAAAATTAACATAATTTGATTTTGGGTTGGTTTAATTTATTTTACAAAGCTTTTGGGGACCATTCAAGTCTTATAATACATTTTGTCATTGTAAATTTTTTTCCTTGAGAGTGTGACTCAACTCCACATAAGAAAGCCTATTATTTTAAGAAGTTTGGCCATTTTCTATATAAATTATTTTTTTCCTCTCCCCTTTGGAAAAAACATTGGAAAAAACAATGGGATGTTTTGTGTTATTGATTAGTTTAATGTGTGGTGACCCAAACCTAAATAATAAAGAATTCCCTCTCCTTTCCTATATAAACCCACTCATTCTCCCACATCCTTTTCACTCAAAGATTTTGGAGTTTGTCCACAATATGACCTACTATCTCTATAATCCTCCCAATGTGCCTCATGCTCCCAGGAGGCCTCTCTCGAGCCTCTCCCAAGCCTTTTGGTATCACATTTCCAAGTAAGGGATTTCTTCCTTCTCATTTTGTCCAATTTTCTTTATGTTGTTATGCCATTTTGTTTTCAATTATAATTGCTAAAGTATTATTTTTCACCTCCCCCATACATCCCTCTTTATGTTTGGATGATGGGAGACCCCTTTATGTCTCATTAATGCCTCCCATGTACACCCATTACCATTCCAAAATTCCGTGAGGTATTTCTCTATCCCCTTTTACATCCAAGTAATTATTTTGTATTATGAATCTAAATTATATTACTTTTGTTGGTAAATGTATGTATATGACCCCCTTACTGTCCATTTCATGTACATTTTATGAGAAACTATTTTCTCTCTCATAAAACATTTTCATTAATCCTTATGTCACGTTGTTATGCTGCCGAAATTGCACCGTGTTTTTTCCAAGACATGTTCATTATATAGTCAATAACATACCCATGTATCTATCAAGGGTATTCACCTTTTTTCTCACATACATATTTAATGATACTTTCATTTATTTATTCCACATTACTTAATCATGGAATAACTTATGATGTTGATTGATTCCATGTTATATGATCAATGAGGCACACTTATGCATGAAATGAAATGTTTAAGAAGGGTGTGCCCTGATAGCGCTCCAATGCATTGGGTAAGGTATAGTATCGTGATACATCATGTTCAATGAGTTCAGACTCATTCTAATTCACATGTAACTTTGGTTTTCTCATGCTTCATGTGCAATTAGGGATTACTCATGCTCCATGTGAAATGAGCCTTGGCTCATGCAAATTCCATGTTAAGTGTTGTTCCCACATTTCCATGTTACGATTATCATGCATTATCATGCCTTTATGTTCATGTTTCTCTTTTTCTCCCTTGATATGACTATTTTATAACATGTATTTTATTCCTCATGTTATTCCTTATTTATTCCCTTACTAGGATTTATAGCTCACCCTTTTTTTATGTGTTTCCTCATGTTATCCCATGCAATGCTAATTATGAGCGAATTTAGTTGTAATGTAAAGGATTTTTTCAATAAAGACATTGTATTTTATGTGTGAAGTTGTTATGTAATGATCACAAGCCCCAATGACACTAGAACTCTCTACAATTTATGTTTTATCAAGTGAAGGTTTTATGTAAAAAATCATGATTTAGTATGATATAAAGAGCTGGGTTGTCATACATTATGTGGCCAAATCATGTAGCCTATATAAGTTTTTCAATGTTGGATATTTTTAAAAATTCCACCTTTGAATTAATTGGGATTTCACCCCTATTATTCCCTATCCACATCAGCATACTCTTGGGATCTGAAGGAGTGGCTCCAAACTCATCATCATTTCATTCTTGGGAACTCTATGGAGATTTCCTAGAGGTTTAGTGGTATTTATCCCTCCTTTTCCCTCTTATATCCTTCAATATCTCCCTCTCTACATATATCTATCATTTCTCTTGTATTTGGTTTCCCCTATGAACCATAAAACCCTTATGGATGTTTTTTTAATTCGGGGTGGATCTAATGTTAGTTTATTTGTTTTTATTTTTTTTGGATACCATCATTATCCTCACATTAATGATTACCATTGAAGTCAACACATTTTTGGCTTAGTTTTCACTTTCTCTTTGTAGGGGTTTATATGATGTTATTTTATTTTTGAATTCATTATTGACTTTCCTTTATATTTAATTTTTATTGAAAGAATGAATATTTGTAAAATGTTTTTGGGTATTTTAAATCCTTTAATTTTGTTTGGAACTTGGCATAAAGGTGTTCTCATAGAAATTCAATGTTTTCATGTTTAAAATGGTTTGTTTTCATGTTATATGATTTTTTTGAAATTACATGTGACTTTTGAAATGGTTTTAAATCTAATTGGATTATTCTAATCTGATTTTGGTTTTCAATGAGTGAAAACTTTGTTTTAAAGATATTTTTGACTTAAAGATAGGTTTTTACCATAAAATGATACCAAAAGAGGATCTTTATTGGATTTTAAATGGTAATTTGAAATGTGTGTGTGGTTTCCCCTTGTAGAAAATGAATTTATGGATCTTTTCAAATGTTTTGATTGAAATGAATGGTAGTTAGACTTGTTTTGGAATTTAAAGAAGAAAAATCATGTTAAATGGAATATTTGAAATGATTTTAAATGGTGTTTGTGATTTATATCATTTTATAATAAAGGCCAAAAGAGGGGTTTTTTTAAATTTGAAATGGATTTGAATCCAAATTTGTATATCATGATAAAGTATGATTATCAATTCGGTTTTAAAATGGCTGATGCGAAAGACATCCCTCTATTTCCCATATTTAACTTTTTCACCCCTTTATGGGTTTTTATCCATATTACACCTTGTGTGGGTTCTTATCTCCATGGGATTAATGTTTCTCACATTTTGTGGGAATTTTATTAATTAATCCCTTGATTCACATGTTATATAGTGAAATTCATTATTTATATGGGGGGTGAGGGTTATCCTATAATTGTTTCGTGTGTGTTTGAATATAATTTTATATCCTTTTGACTGACTTCCATTTTTTATCACGGGGACCAACATACTAAGTGATAGATCTAAGTATATTCTATTTTTTGGTTCACATGCTGCTAGTAGTCCTCTAGTCGTTCTTGACATATGGTCTAGGAGGGGGTGTCATCTCAACGAGGAAGGTGCAGGCTTGTTGGAGGACTTGTGGTTTGGACTTCAGTGCACACCTATAGCAAGTTAATGTGTTAGAATAATCTTATATGGTATGATATTTCACAAGTATGTGCCATAGGGTAGATCCAATAACAAATTAGATTGATTAATTAGATATTTATATAGGATAGTTTTATCTAGTTGTTATTTATATCAATTTCATACTTGTATTATTATGGCACTATTATTTTATTATATTCTCTTAAATACCTTATGATATATGGTGACTTCTTATTATGCTTCACCCAGGTTTTTCTTGTGTCATTTCCTTTATAAAGTGTTATTTTAATGATGTTTGTAAAACATATTTGGAATTTTAAAGCTATTGTGTGAGTTTTTAATGTGTGTTTCAAAAAGGGTTTTATATTTTAAAGAAGTTGTTAGATGATCAAATATTTATAAAGTGATAATTTTCATTTAATTAAAAATTTTGCGTTATTTTTTATAAATACTAATTGGAGTTTAGTTTTTAAATTTCTCAGGCTAATGGAAATTTCTCTGATGCAGGGTATTTAATTTTATCAAACAAATGGAAATGTTTTTGAAATATGATTGTATAATTATGTAAGTTTTATATAAGTTATATTTGAAAATATAACTTTCTATATTTATTTTAATGATAACATTGATAAATTTAATTATGAAACATATTTTATAGTTTTGGGGTGTTGTGGTGACCTAATATGTTTTTTAGATCATGCCCAAAGATTTTAGGTTCCATATCATTAGTTAGACCAGTTTTTTGTTATTGAGGTCGATGTGGTGTGAGTTAGGCGGGGGTGAGAAATCAGAGGTTTCATATAGATGATTCAAGTTCATATTGAGTAGGATTTAGTTGTTTTACTTTTACAAAGTGTTGTATCTTCTACCTTGTTGTATTCATTTATTTTTAGTTTTAAGGCTACGTTTATGTTAGTGGGTTGGATCAGTTTGGTTGTTTATGACTTATTTTCAATGTTTATTTATTTTATCTCAGATATCTATTTGTTTCACTATCTTTTATCTCTGATAATTGTGAATGTTTTACCAATGGGATTTCTACGATTCACATGCAAAGGTTTTTAGAATATGGGGATTAGGAATTCCGTTCGGGACTTGTGGATTATCATGTAAGGTTCCAATATTGGTGGTGGCTCAAGCTGGTTTGTTATAGAGTTCTATCAGAGATTTTGGTTCTTTGGATAGATGACAATATTCTTGTGTTACCCTTTTTATATGGGTATATCACAGTAGAATATAGATTATGTTTATTGATTCTTGAGTGGTAAGGGTGGGGATGATCTTTCAAGATCCTTCTTATCCCAAGCCTCATATTTCTTGGAGAATTTGGGATTCAAATCAATAATTTTCAGTTTATTTTAGTTTTTTCAGGTTATTTAATCCCCCCTTGATTATGTAAGTGATATTAGGGGTCACTCTGTGGTTACGAGGTGAAAATAGAGGAGAACATGAGTTGCATGGTTATCTATCATGGATTATGAAACTATGTAGTTCTCGGGTGATTGATTCTACCACCTTTATAGAACATGTTTCTCATTTGGAACTTGGTTTCCATACCTATGAAACCAAAGTATGAACCACACTGTTTCTTCCCCAATTATCTTGTTTTGAATCCCCATAATTATATATTTCTCCCAAAGTGATTTCAGTTTTTGGAGGTGGATTATGAAGATCCTTGATTATTATACAATTATATTGTATCTTAATAGATGAATATTCTCCACAATACACAAAAAAATGCTTAAGTATCATAATGGTTTAATGGATTTGGAATCATTGAAGCATAAAACACTTTTCCTTAAGTGAGATTACTTGTCTCCCACAATTTTCATCATAAATAACACACTGATTAGACATACCATACATTATACATTTCATAATAACATGAGGATTGGAAAATTAAAATAAAGGGCGAGATTAGATTCTTAGTAATGGTAAACAAGGTTTATATCCATATATCATGAGTAGAAGGGTATGAAAATATGATAATAACCATCGAAAACCATACCCTTCATATCATTGATCATAAACTCGAGTCATGGAATTAATATCAGTAGTTCATAAGAAAAGAATCATAATGGAAACAATGAACTTAATACATGAGAACATAATATGGTAATAAGACATAGATTTGTGGTATACACATAAGAATAAATAATAATTTCTTTAGTTATGAAGGATTATTTCAAAAAATATAATAGGGGAATGGTTTCACTGCACAACCCATCATATTAGTCAAGGTTCACTCCAAATACTATCATAAAGGATAATTTCCATTACTAAAATTGGTTAACTCATCATTCTAGTACTGTTTATATAATTAGATATTAATATTTAGACAATGAATTGGATAGAGATATAGGTCCCACCTATCACATAATGAAAATCATACATACACATGCCATTAAATCAGAAAACATTTATCATATAAGAATCTATGAAAAGAATCTGGTTTCAAAAAAATTTCTTAAAATCATATACTGTTGAAAATAAATAGGATTGAAAATAATTTCATCATTTTAGTATCGCATAATCCATGAAAAAATAAGCAGGTTTCATATGCATTTTATGAATGTATTTTCCATGAAAAAAGAAGAAAATTTCATACAGAACTATTCAATAGAGACACTAAACATCTCAATAAATAATAATATTGGTATGGTTAGATCATATCCGTCTTAAATCATAAGTAACAAAAAATGATTTCATATTAGATGGAAAATTATTTTTATAGATCACTTGGAACATTTCGTAAGGAAAATAGCCTATCCACTTTGAAAAACAATATTTTAAAAAAGAATAATATATTAAAAATAATTTCTTTAAAATTAATTTGGAAACATATAAAGTTATATTTAAAGATATTTTAAATTTTTTTTAGGGGTAAAAACATATCTTTCAAAATCACCTTTACAACTTAAAAATTATAAAAAATTTGGAAATAAATATCCTAAAAAATAAATGTTGAATGTTATAAAAAGATGATTTAATAATAATTTAAAAAAATTCATGAGTAAAATATCCTATCCACATTGAAAAAAAACATAAAAATGAATTTTAAAAACCCTTATATTTGAAAATAACCCCTGAAACTTATAAAGAAATGTTTGAAACATTAAGTGTCCAGGAATGTGGGAAATTAAATACATTTTAAAACAAACACTCATTTTACATTTTTGGTAAAAGCCAAACATGATTTTTTTGAAATACATTATGAAGATTACATAAAAATCATTTGGTAAAAGTTAAAACATTTATTAAAAATTCTTTAAAAAATAATTTTATGAATGTTGAAAATATTTTGGAAAACCTATTTAAAAAACATGGTTTTGGAAGAAAAAGGAATTTTGACTAAAGAGGTAAATGAAGTTTTATTTTCTTAAAAAATTCATTTAAACTATTGAATACATAAATAGGGGAAAATGGTATGAAAAAAATTATTATCATGAAATAACCAGAGAATAATATAATTTTTTATTTCATTGAGATTTATATAATAATATTTAATCATAGATGTCATAAACATAAACAATCCTAATAAACAATGAGATTATATCATGAAACCATTACCGCTATAGATACATTGGATCATAATCCCCATGAATAAATAAAATTAAATGAAACATATAATATCATTAATATAATGATATTAGTTATATAACATGTCAAATAGGAATTATATTCCCCACATAAAATAATATATGCACATAACACAAAATATGTCTCAAAGAAAGAAAATTAAGTCAATAATCACTCACAAATGTGGTAAATTTTGAACCATAAAACCCATGAATTATAGATACACAAGTAGATAAATATGTAAAAATAATTTCCTGGATAATAATTAAAAAATACATTCATCGGAATTATATACACCACATTAAATAAATAGGTTCTCAAGATGGAATGTGTGTCACAAAAGTAAAAGGTGAGATGGAAATCACTTATCAAAAGTCTCGAATTTTTTCTTACACATTTGAACCTTATGTATTATAAATATATATTTATTATAAATATATTATATAACCATATATATATATATATCATTCCCTAAATTATTTACTTATGACCTTTTATTACACATTTATTAACAATTATTTTTTAAAATCATGTTTCAATTAATAACATCTTTATTTTTTATACATGTTTTTATTTTTTTGTTCATATTACATAGAGTATGGTTCCATAATACTAAAAAAATTTATAATGATATAAATATAATCTATATTAATTATAAATTAATTTAGAGTAATATATAAATTTTTTATAAAGAAATGAAATTCACTGTTCATAGAGATGCTAGGTCGTATGTACACATGAACACATTTTCCATTTTATTGAAAAATGCAACAAAAAAAGTTAAAAAAACATATAGATTTTTATAATCATTTTTGTTTAATATATCACATATATTAATTAATTTTACCCTTATTAACTTCCATGGAAAGAACTAGTGAAAAATGAATCGCATCGCTTCACGAGGTGGTAGTGTACCCTACAGACAAGAGACACTATTATATTCCCACATGATGGAAATTAAGAATGTATATATTATATAATAATTATTGATGTATAATAATATCATAAATATCAAATATAAATATTTAATCCATCATTATATCCATCCTTGATATGCGGTTATAGAAAAAAGAATAACTTCAATTCACGAGATAGTAGTCCGCTACACACATGAATGGTGATTTTGTAACCCATTTGATGGAAGAGGGGATGATATATGTTATTACATCAATATAATTACAAATCTGTATATGTTATATATTTGTGTTATTATATTTTAATTATTAATTCATAATTAACGGTTGTAATAGAGTAACTAAAAAGAGATAGTTTAGTGAAGATAATTACTTATTCTTAGAACAACCCCATTCAGATCTCTTATAAAGGACCATAGGGTTGGTTTTTTTGATGAAAAATAAATCTATAACTTGGGTAATAATATTTTTTAGGGATTTTGGTAGGGTTTTTTTCCATAAAATGGGATTAATATATGAGAATAAGTGGGGGGGGGGGTATGTTATAACCGTGGAGGTGTGCCATTTTTGTAAATACACAAAGTTATTCAATAATTGGAAGTCAATATCACCCATTGTGCCTAAAATATTGATAAAAAATGGTTAATGGGATTATATGGTCTAGTATAACCTCACAAAAAACACATGTTTTAGACATGCTATTTTTTACCCTTAATGTTTACATAATTTTACCACTGATGTTTTCACAGTGATAACTTCTATCTTTTAATTTACGAGGGTAATATACCCATTAAGAATAAAATTAAAATTGGAATAATTAGATAATTTGGAACCAAAAATTAGAAATATGAAATAATAATTAATAATTAAAAATCCATTTATTTTAAAAATTAATTTTTACTCAAGCACATGTAACGCACAAAACCTAGTTTTAACCTCAATCACAGTAATAAAATTTTATTGTATTATTTTTAATAATTATGACTAGAAAATAATTTAAAATATTTTATATCGTAAATTATTTTTATTTCACAATTGTAACCCATTTTTCAAAATTCCATTCATTTACATAGAAAAAATTAATTTAAAATAAAACAGATGAACGTGATGAGAAAGATGTTTTCAAAAGAGTTAATATTCAAAAGATTAACGAGTTTTTATATAAAAATTCATCATAATTTTTTAAATGAATTAAATTGTATTAATAAATATATAAATGGAATAATTTTACTATAAAACCCATTTTAAATAAAAATTTAACTTTATAAATTCTTAAAAAAGTCATTTTTCAATGAAAACTAGTATTTCTCACTATACATAAATAGAATTAACATTTTATAAAAAATACAAAAAATTAACCCTAAGATAAATTTTACAAAAAATTTAAGATATTAAATTTATTTTATCTATTTTTATGAATGAAATTTGCAAAAAATTAATTTTATTATAGTTAAAAAATGAAATAAAATATTTTTTTTTTGAGAAAATATCATTTTTGAACCATATAAAGTCTTTACCAAAATTTATGTTATTTTTTATCAGAATTATTTTTCTAAAAGACCATTATAATTAATATTTAAAATTTGTTTAATACTATTTATTCCTCTAAGTTTAATGACATGTTAATAATGATCACGTTTAAATAATAATATTAATTGTTTGTCATGGTTTTCTAAAACTAGTTGTTGATTATAAATAAGGATATCAAAGAAATAAATTAAATTTGTTAGAAAAAATATTTCATAAAATATCATGGTGTTACATTATATCCCCATTAAAATCTATTTACCCTGAACTTTTCTTCACTCTAGTACAAACATACGAAGATACTTCTATATCATCACATTTTTATATTCCTATATATCTTCCTAAAACTGCTGGTTTCATCTTAAAACATTGACTAGGTGAGTGGTCTTGTTTCGTAGAAAATTCTCTATTAAATATAGAATATATAATTGTTATTACTAATTATAAATATAATTCATGTGTGGAATGACCTATTAGTTCTATATATGTGAAGGATTTGGTATGTACTTGCTCACAAGAGATGCATAGAACACATCACAGGATTGAGAGTTGATCAATGGAAGCATCTAGAGAAAATCTATGCTACTGATATGATGAATAATATAAAATTTAATGATACACCTAGTGATTTATTTATGTTTATTTCCCAATATCATAAAATTTCTTCATGGATATATTCATTAAGAAAACTTTTCTCTAATAAAAACTTCTTGATCACATCAATGATTATCATCGTAATTTGTCTATCGACTATATGATTCCCTTATATGTTACTGAATGTCTAAAACCTTAATTACCTTTTTTTAATCTATATCTGGTCCTAGAATATATCTTTATCACACTTCATTCTAGTATTTTGGAGCATTAAATTTGTTTCTATAGTGGGATTCATGTAGATACATCTAAATTCTCAAGTGAAAGCTATTATTTTATGAAAACTCAATGAGAGGAATCTGTTGATATCAACCACATTTGAAATCCATAGAATAATATCTAATCATATCCTTTAGTTTTTTAATTATTCTCATAGACTAACTATATATTATAGTATGAGAAAAAATACCAAAAATCAACTTGGTATCAATCTCTTACTGAAGACATCTCCAGATTATTGCGGTAAATATTAGTTCCCGATCAGACACAATTGAATGTTTTATTCCATTTCTACTTAACATGTACTTAATGCATATCCTAGAAATATAATCTTTAACTAAATACTGTCTGATAGTGATGAAGTGTGATAAATTTATAAATAAATAAACTATAACCCATATTTAATTATTTCACATAGATATTTTTGGGAGCTTAAATACAAAATACATCGTGTTCTTTCCCCATTTCTATTCGGGTATGGATAATGGTGAGGGAATCCCCTCAAACATTTTACTCTCCGCCATATCTTATAGACATAAAAAATATAGATATACACACTCAAAATTATTTCTCTTCTAGTTTTACCACTGTAAATACTCTTTCTCATAGGCCAGGGGTTGGTGCTAAAACCTTTTCACACATCAGTTATGGGTTCAAACCTCATGACCTTGTCAGATGTGATAGGTTGTCACCAAATATGTAGTTTATCTTTTCAAACAAATTTATTAAAATAATACTTATAATGTAACCAAGTTAAATAATACATAATTAACTCGACATTATACATAATATAAACCCTAAAGGTTACCAATACTTTTAATGTTATATCCAAAAAATGTGAAGTCATTTATCCACAAAATAATATTTCATTAAAACATAATCAAAACTAAAGGCTTGTATTTCAATAAATTTATTCCAAAATGACATTAACATTGATAAAAACCTATTCCATAAATCCTGAAATGTGGTTTCTTAGAGTTTAAACATATGATGAACCTTAAACTCCAAAACCCATTATGGTATCCATGACACCTATTTTATATTACATACAGACATATATTCTTCCAAAAGGAAGTTCACCCAATATTCCTTAAATAAGATATTATTTTAAACAAAAAAATTTTCATTCAAACCCTAGGTTCAACCATATAATTATAGAATATCAAATCTGATTTATTTATTCTATAACCCATTCATATGGAGATAATCAAAGGTCAAAATCTAATGAAATTTTATTAAATGATGGACAATAATAATTCTATATGGCTTATTCATACAAAATAAAACACGAAATTTCAAAAAAGGGGGTGGGGGAGGTTAAGTGCACCATAATTATCATGATTCACTTCATCCATTATGAGAAAATAAGAATTTCATTCATCCCTAACCTTCAAATTGTTTTGATGTCTATCACCCAAATTATCTATTGTATTGGGGAATTAGTTTTTATAATTTGTGAAACTCCATTAACTTGAAACAATAGAGAGTAGTTTGTTCATTTTGTAGACATTTATCTCTATTTTCATTAATAGATAAATTCTTCTAATCACATTAGAATTCAACCACTCTATAGAATTAATTTCCATAATGAAAACATTTAACAGTTCCTTTTCTCCATGTTTCCTTACACACATCAATCATAAAGGTAAAATCATATCCTTTTCTCTATGTTTTTAGAGTTTCCCTTGAATTACCATTTTTTCTTATGAAAAATAGGATATTCATGGTTAACATTAATCTCAATTTCCACATTGATATCACAATTAATTATTTCTTTATATATATTGAAGTACCTTTAGTATAATTCCATTTGGAAAATTGGTTTTAATCCACTGAAGAATCGATCAATCTTTCTTTTAGGTTGGAAGATAATACCAGAAGCGTACCTCACTAGACATGTAAAATTTGTCTCATAGGTACCAATATAATCATCAACCTATTTTTTATCTCATGGAATTACTATAATGTTTTTGTGTTAAGAATATAAAGAATATACTTATGAATTTTTTTTAAACTCATCCCATTCCATTAAGTCAATTTCATCTTTCAGACACATATTCTTGATCGGAGTCCCCAATTGATCTATTTATCTTTCCAAATGATATACCACCAAAATGGATTTTTCATGATGTAATCCATAGAGAAAATAATATATTTTTTAGTGGTACTGATGCACTAATTAGTAACTAGTGTATCAACATAACCCTTTAACGAAGGGAAATGTAGCCTCATAAAGGACTTAAAAGAACATTGTTCGATCTTTTTCTTATTTGGACGTTTAGTATGATTCATAGATTAAAAATGTTATATGAGAATATCAATTAGATTTTACTCTCCATCTCATATAATGTTTGGTTACATAAGAGTAAAATTATTTCATTTTTGCTGCACTTCACATTATAATGGTTCTTTCAGGTTCTATCTGTTAAATAAAATGAAAATATATAGTGTAAGAAATAATAATCATAGTGGGAAAACATATAATCATAGAAAATTAATTATTGTGTGTCTGAATAATGACACCTTATTTTAATCTATGACACCATAGGTTTATCCTAGGTCATTCATTGTCATCATATATTTAAATATTTTATGATTGTTTTTAAATACTATGTAAATTTACAAAGAATATACCATGGGAGTGTCAAACCAGGTGTGAAAGAATAACCATTATTTTCACCAAATAAAGATTGATTCTAGATTAAAGTTTCCTTTTCATATATATTACCCGTAGTTACCTCTACTCAAAGGAAAAAACCACTTATGGTGTCCATACATTGATTAAATTTCTTAGAAATCACTCTCTCTATCCTTTACTAAAATTCTAGGTCATTTTCCTATACATTGACTCATCCTTATAAATAACCTTATAAATATATCTAGGGATCTCATTATAGATTTATCATCCTAATTTCTATAGTTTAACTAAACCAATCCTATTATTCCAACTATAAAGACCCAGGATTCTCATACATAGATAAAAAATCTTAATAGAAAAATTTTCATTAAATTACATAAGCACATGCATGAGGATCATAAAGGTTTAGTTCCTTTGGAAACATAGAAACACAAAAAATATGTCCATATGTGATCTAAATCATCTCCCTCTATTTTTTTCATAATTGTATCCATTATTATATAGATCATACATAATACCTTTCATCATAACATGGATAATGGAAACATAATAAAATAGCGAGATTAGTTTCTTAGTAAGGGTAAATAAGGGACATATCAGCATATCATGAGCATAAGGGTATGAGAAAATTATAATAACATTTGAAAACCATACCATTCATATCATATATCATAAAATTGAGTCATGGATTAAATCTTGGTATTTCAAAAGACATGAATCATAATATAATCAAACAACATGATCCCTGAGAACATAACTTTGGGATAAGATATAAATTAATGTCATAAAAATATTAATATGAAATCATTCCTTAAATAGTCAAGGATTATTTCCAAAACTAACATAGTGGAATGTATTGACTCCCAAAACTATCTTAGTATTCAATATTGACTCCCAAGACAATCATTGTAGAAAAAGACACTTACTGAACTAGGTGTAGTCTCTATTACAATCTTGTTTATCTCATAAGATATAAATATTTACCCAATGTATTAGAGGGAGATATATTCTCCATATGTCATATACAAGTGATTCATGATCATACATATATGTCATTCAAGATCAGAAAACATTCATAATATCATAACCCATGAAAAGATATGGGTTTCATAAACATTTCATGACAACGTATAATATAGAAATGAAATAGGTTTCATAATCATTTCTTAATTTCATTATAGTATAACCCATACAAAAATAATTGGGTTTCATAATAATTTTATCATGGTATTACCTGTGTAAAAAGAAGAGGGGTTAATAAAAATCTCGTCATAATAAACATAAACCATCTTCAGAAAGAATATGAATGGTATCCATGAATAATATCCCTAGTAAATCATATATAACATCAAATTATTTTATATTAAAAGGAAAATTATTTTAAAATAAAAATTGGAACATTTATTAAAGAAAATAGACTTTCCAATTTCGAAATCAATTTTCTAAAAACATAAAACAGTTTCAAAATTATTTTCATTTAAAATAAAATTAGAAACATATAAAGGAACATTTAATGAATATTGAAAATTCTTATTGATTAAAATAAGCATTATTTGAAAATCACTTATTAAAACTAAAATTTATAAATCTTTATTGAAATATTTTTCATATAAAATAAACATTGAAACTTATAATGTAATATTAAAATTCATTTAATACATTTCTTGAGGAAAATATGGTTTCCAAATTGAGTTTTTAAAAAACATAAAAAAATAAAAATCCATTTTTTTTAAAATAACCTTTTAAACTTATAAGGTATGACTTAAAACATTTAGTGGTTATGATTAAGGTAAAATTCCTTTATATTAAAATAATATTTTCATTCACATTATCTGAAAAATCTTAGGAGGTATTTTTTGAAAACTACATGAATATTCCATTGTTTTTTTTAAATTAAAATATTAGTAAAAAAATATTTAATAAATTAATTGGACAATGATAAAAAAATTTAAAACAATTTTATAAACAAGGATTTGGAAGAAAAATGGTTTTTCGATGAAAGAGAGAAATAATGATGATTTTTATTAAAATAATTCATATAAACTATTAAGTATATAAGGACTGTAAAATAAAATAAAAAAATAATTCTTTTTAATAACCATATTAGAATAAAATTAATTATTTTATTTTTATATATATCATAATATTTTATTATTATAAGTATAATCATAAACAATTATGATTAACATTGAGATTCCATTGTAAAACAATTATCACTTCAGTAAAAATGAATCATAAGGCACATGAAATAAAAAACTTAAATGAAAATGAAAATATCATTAATATTATAAGATTCATGATATATCATATCTAATGGGAAATATATAATCCCTATAAAATAATATAGGTGTATAACACAACATATATCTCAAAGAAGGAAAATTGAGATAAAAATCTGTTATCACTTTTGTAACTTAAGAACAGAAAACCTCATGAAAGATAGATCTAAAAATTGATATTTAAATACCAATATTTTATTAGAGAGTAATAATGAAATATATTCTTGTGAAGAATGTACACATAAATGAAATTTTTGTTTAATATGCATGTGTCTCATAAAAGAAAAAAGTGATACGAAAATACCTTACCATAAGTATCAACATGAATTATACATTTTTAAAAAACCTATATGATAAATATATTTTTATTATACATTTATTACATAAAAATACTTATATATATTTATTATACCATATATTATTTAATTATAAAATTTTATTGATTTTTATAATTTTTTTAAAAATCACATTTTGGGTAATAACAAATTTATTTTTCTTGTAAGTTCTGATTTGTTATTTTTGGTCCTATTAATTTTATTATGGTCACGTAATCTCTGTAATGTTAACCATGATATAAATATCATATATATTTTTTATATATGTATTTACATTAATCCATAAAATCTAGAGATTGAGAATGAAATACACAGTTATTGTAGAGGGTAGGCTCTATGTAGGCCTGAATGCTATTCCCATTTTTTCAAAGGATGAAATGAAAGAAAGATAAATAATATATTACCTTTTAAAAAATATTTTTTATGTAATATATATTGCATATTTTCATTTAATAAACCCTTATAACTTCCATGAAAGGCATTAGATAAAAATGAATCGCATCACTTCATGAGGCGGTAGTCATCCGTACACACGAATGATGTTATATTATTTCCACTGAATGGAATGTAAGATGTTAAATGTGATATAATAATTAAATAAAAATATTATTATAATAAATATCATTTTCAAACATTTAATATATCATTACATCCATTTGTGAGATGTGGTGATGGAAAAACGAATAACATTGATTGGTGAGGTGGTAGTGTGCCGTACACACAGTTGATAATTTAATAACCCTTTTGATTAAAAATAATATGAATATAGGTTATTAAATCAACATAATAAAATATAAGTGTATGTTATAATTTTTTGTTTCAGTATATTTTAGTTATTATGAAAAGAATGATAGTGGTAAGATAATTACTATAAATAAAGAGTGCATAGACAATTACCATCTCTTAAATAAAGACTCTTTAGGTATCTTCTTAAGGGAACTAATATTCGTATTTTGGGATGAAAAGTAGCTATAAAATATGGGTAAGGATTTATGGGAGTGATTTTGGTAGGGTTTGGGGGATTCAAATGGCATAAGAGGTGTGAACAAGTGATGATATGAGGTGGCCTTTTATAATGTGGGAGTAGATTCATTTTTCTAAACACTCAATACTATTCAATAATGGAAAGTCAATATCATAAATTGGGCATCCGAAATCGATAAATAATGCATTTTTGGGATGATATAGTAGATAAAAACCTCGAACCACTTTTTAAATTTTTTTCCCTTAGGCTTTAGGATTATTTAATTTTACCATTGAATTTTTATCCATAGTAACTTGTTTTTTTATTTACCAAGGTAATTTGGTCCTAAAGAATAAAATTAAAAGGAAACTTATTAGATAAATTTTAATCATTTATTATAAATATTAAATCCAATATATTAAATAAAATTATTATATGTGTGGAAAATTAATTTTAACACTAGTATATGTAATTCACAAACACAGTTTCAGCCTTATTAATGATAATTAATTTTTAATTTATATATTAATATTTATGAACGAAAATTAATTTAACAGTATTTCATATTATAAATTATTTTTACTACAAATGTGATTTTTTTCCAAATTAATTCCAGAAAAGTAGAATGTTTTAATTTGAAATTAAACCCACATACGTGATGAGAAATCATGTTTCCCAAAGAGAATAGTTCAAAAGGTTTTTTATCAATATTTAAAAATAAAATTATTAAAATCAAATAAATTGGATTATTAAAAATATAATTGAATTAATTTTACTTTAAAACACATTTTAAATAAAAAATAAACATTATAAATTCTTTAAATGAAATAGAAATGTTCAATAAAAACCAATATTTTTCATTATTCAACAAAAATAATGTTTTCTAGAATTGTCCAAATAATTTAACCTTAGATTATTATTAAAATTTTATTTAAAAAATGAATTTTATTTTATCAAATTATTTTTCTAAAATTTTATAAAACTAATTTTATAATTTTTCATGAAATGAAATAATAAATATTTTTTTGAAAATATTATTCTCGAAACAGATAAATTCTTCACTAAAAGATAAGTATTATTTTATCAATATATTTTACGTGTATAAATCCATAAAAATTAACATTTAATTTTTTTTCCTCTCCTTAATGCCTCCATGATTAATTCATAGGTAATAAATAGTCTTTTTAAATAACAATATTAATAGTTTTGCATGGTTTGTTAAAACTCAATATTGTGTGAACCAAATGATATCGAAGAAAATTACATAATTTAAAAAATATTTAATAAAAAATTCAGTTATTAACTATATTGTGGAGTGTTTGTATTCCTTTTATGGATTTGGTTCTTATAAACCTTTTTTGAATTCTTTTTTCGTTCTTAGGTGGCACTTGGTTTTCAAACCAAGATATTGAAAATGAATGTATTTCATAAAATGTTTGTTTTTAAGACAATGTTTTTTTGGAGTATTGTGAAAAAGCGATATGTTTTGAAAACATATTGAAAGGATTTTTGGAAAAGTAATGTGTGTTTTATAATAATTCTTTGGATTCCTTTTTTATAAATCAAAATGGAATTTTGAAAGGCATTTTTTGGTGTGACTTGTTTTGGTGATGTGTTCTCCATTGATATTATTTTTTTTAAAATTGGGTTAGATTGGTTTTCCAGAAAAAATTGTTGTGGAGGTTAATTTTAAAATTAATTGGTGAAAATAGAGATTTCAAGTGAAAGGTTTGTTTTTTTGGTGTGAATGATATGTGGAATGTCTGATGGTTTTTTATCTGGAATGATTCCAAGATCATGAAGGAGTATTTTGGTTTATAATTTGATGCATGAATTGATGTTGTTAAAGTATAATATTATTTTAATTATGAATAATAGAATGATTGAAATAGTGATCTTAGTTCTAGTGCCTACCCAGATTCCATGTGGAGTGGTGGATGTGGAACCTTCTTTGAGATTGGACCCGTCTTGGACTTCATGAATCAAAACCTGCACTTATTTAGTGTTTATCAAGGGTTAGTATAAGTAGTGATGTAGTTGTAGGAGACTAAAGTGATCCTCAAATCTCCTTGGACACTTGTAGCATCAAAAGTGATAGATATTTAGTGCTATCTTATCATTTTTTTCTGGGTTTTATTGTAGTTTATTGTACCCTATTTACTACATGAAGGTTTGTATTGGGAGCTCTTCAAAATTGATTTTTTATAGTTCATCCCTATGTAAGATAAATTTTAGAAATATATTTATATTGTGGGATTGCATCAGGGTGATCAATCAATGATGGAGTATGTGTACCTCTTTTCAAATTTGGTCACCTTTTCTATGATCATGGTGGTTATTATTTTTGAAAAATCTCATTTATTTGTATATGGTATTCACCCATATTTTGCTATAATTACATCTAGTCTGACATCTTTTCAAGAAGCTCTCGATAAGAAAATTAGAATAGAGGATTACATATCTACAAAACTAGTGGTGGGTGATGTATTAGTTCAATATACTAGGATGTGGAATCATGGTAGATGTAAGGATAACCCGATGATTAAAGAGTTGAATATGGAAGAGATAGATATTGGTGTAAAGAGTATTTCTCATATAAATACATAATATATTATTTTTCATCCAATGAGGGGATTTGGTACATTCGACACCCTCTTATCTTAATACTCATAGCGTATTCTTCAATAGTGGCTATTTGGGTCACTGTAAATGTCTTTATAAGATGGTATTTTAGAAGAGGTATCAGGTTTGAAACCTTTTTGTATATGTTAGTTTTGTAATTTTCCATATTTGGTTGTAATCATGGTTTGGGATCTTCAGTTTTTATTGTTTTAATACTGTGGATGAATCTTTTTTGGGGTGTTTATTGTGGATGGATTTCAGGTAACTTTTATAGTTTTAATCATTAATTTTTAGTTGGTTGTGAGTTCTCTTATTGTGGCCCATTTTTTGGGTGATCCTCTATTGAGAGTTTAGGTTGCAACCAATACTATATCGAGACCTTTGAGGTGCATATTGATTGGACACGATATGTAAAATGTGTTCAAGATTGGGTAACAAGGTTTTTTGATTTCCCAGATTAGTTTACTATAATAATTAGTGAGGGTATTATGAATTGTTTACATTCCCCATGAGTGGGTGATCCAATTTTCCAATATAGGTTATCTTCATATGTCATGACATGAGGTGGAAGGTCATGTAATTATTTTATGGCTTCTTGTGGTTGTTATTACTACATTTTTATTTAGAATAACTATTGGTTTCTATGAAATCTTCTCTTGCAGTTAATCATATGTTTGGGGATGCATTTTGTAGTGGTTTATCTATGGTTATAACTTGTTAGATAAATTATATATAACAGGGATACCATGTTATGTCTCATGTTTTGTGTTGGAAATATTGTTGAAGTTCTATTTTAGTTATGCTTCAAGATGTTTGGAAAACTTATTATTGATCAGTTTGATAATTTTGAGGATATAAGTTGTTGTATTCATGGTTGAATTATATTGGTCTATTATTTTAGTTAGTACCTCTTCAAATTTCTCAATTTTCACTATCATTTTCATCCACATGAATTATTTGTGTAATAATGTTTCATGTGGGGGAGTTTGTGACACCACGTGTGTAACTATGTTGTATTTGTTTCTTATTCTCTCAATGCATGAGTATTTCTGTGTTTTAGTAGTTTTTGAGATATAATTAAATGTTTTTGGAGTTTTTTTGGGTGAATAACGGTTAGCCTGTATAGTTAGTATTAATTTTAAAATGCCCATATATTAGATCATGTCATAGTGATAGAGTTATTTTATAAGGGTTATGGACAATTTTTCAAACCATGAGTAGATCCCTAGAAACTATGTGGCTACTTCAGACTAGGTAGAGGCTGGTGCATGGTTGACATTTGGTTTGGAAAACAGTGTGACCAACCCTTCTAGGTGATTTATTTCAGGGTAGTGGGTTGTACACAATTTAACAAACTATTTTATTAAACCATAATATCTTTCAAAGTGTTTAAAATTTTAGAATATCCAAAACCCCCTTTTTAATTTAGATGGGTTTCACCCCAATTCTACCTTATTAATGCCGACCAACTACTATGGTCCCAATCAGGATCTCTAACCTCTACCTCCATTAATTCAAGTACACTATTTGGATATATACAATATGTTTAGATGTATTTATTCCTCTCTTTACCTAAAACATCCCTCTATCTATTTTCTCTTGGATTTGGATTTACCCATGAACTCTAGAACACTTGTGGCTGATTTTAGGGTTCCCAGTGGATCTAATGTTTTGTATTTTTGGTGTTTAGCATTTTTTGATTCCATATTTATACCAGTGGGTGTGATTGACATTTATTGTGATAAGATCATCATGGTCTTCACTTCTTCCATGTTGGTGTTTCTATAAAATTGTTTCATTTTGATTTTCAAAGTGTTTTTTTCTTTTTAAATTGATTTTTATTGAATGTTGGAATATATGTGTTATCTTTGTGGTGTGTTAAATATAATTGTTTGTGTTTTGATCTTTTAATAAAGGGTTTAGATTAAAAATTCCATTTTTTCTTGTTTGAAGAAAAATTTATTGATTTTTTAAGATTTATGTGAATCTATATGTGGAATTTGAAATGGGTTTAAATTTTATTAGTGTATTTTATTCCAGTTTTGGATTTCAAAGAGTGAAAATTTTGTTTTAAAGAGAGTTTTGATTTAAATTGATGTGTTGGAATTAAAATGATATGGAAATTGGTCTTTTCTATATTTAAAATGGTGATTTGAAATGTGTGTATTATATACCCTTATAGGAAATGAATTTATGGTTCTTTTCAAATGGTTTTATGGAAATGGATGGTCATTGGCCTTGTTTTGTAGTTTTATATGGAATTTCCATTTTAAAGGGTAGATTTGAAATGTTTTCAATAGTAATGTGTGATTTCCATCATTTTCTATGAAATTCCATAACTAGAGTTTTATTAAACGTTTAATGTATTGGAATTTCATCCATGTTTTATGATAATGGTCTGATTGACACTTTGGTTTTAAAATGGATGATTTGAAAGACTCCCCTTGATTTCCCATTTGAATATTTTACCCCTTATGTTGGTTGTTAATCCATATTACTCATTGGGTGTGAATATACTTATTTATGACTTGTATGAATGTGTTATATATGGAAAATTACTTTTCTGGTGTGTGTGGGGGTGGGGTGAGGGTTATCCATCCACTATTTCTTATATGTTATACTTAGCTTGTACGTATTTTCTTATCAGAAAACATTTTCAATAGGGGAACCAGAGTACTAAGTTAGAGATCTATTTCTATTATGAAATTTTGTTTACACACCAGTTGTGGACCTCCAGTTGTTCTAGACATAATTTAAATTATGGGGGTGGAGTCACAATGCGATTTGCATGGGATTGTGGGATGACTTGTGGTTTGGAATTTAACACACACTTATAGCTGTTTCATGTGTTAGAACACACATATATAGTTATAATCATCACATTTTTGTGATATAGGGTAGATAATATGAAAAAATAAATTACTTTATTAGTTAGATATATAGATGAGTTTTCTCTAGTGTATTTTTGTATCATTCACCCTTATTGAATTGTTATAGGGCCTATATTTTTTATATGATTTTATTCATTATGATATATGGTTTGTACTTATTGTGAATGACCCATCTGTGTTAGGTCATTTCCTTTTTAAAGTTTGTTTTCATAGATTTTACAAAAACATATTTTCAAATTATAAAATCTTATAAAGGTTTTTAAAGTTGGTTTCCAAATGGATTTTTGTTTTAAAGAGGGATTGTGATGGTCAAATCTTTATAAAGTGACCATTTTCATTTAAATAAATTTAGTGTCTTATTTCAGAAAAATTTAATTGGTGTTTTGTTTTAATATGGAATAGGATAGTGGACATGTTTTCAAATAATTATTTTCAATTTGAGAGAACAAGGTGAAATATTTTTGAACGATGATAATGGATTTTTTTTGGTTTTCTATAAGATATAATTGAAATGATTAATTTCATTGTTAATTTTTAAGATAAAATTGAGGAATTAACTTATGAAACATATTTCATAGTTTGAGAATGTTTTGGAGAACTAACATGATTTTTAGAAAAGAACTATATTTTTTAGGTTCTGGGTCATCAATTAGACCTATTTTTTATTCTAGAGGTAGATATGAGGTGAGTTTGGTTATGGTGAGAAACTAGAGGTCACATGGACATAGTTTAGGATCCGATCAAGTTGGTTTATTTCTATTTTACATTATTTTATTGTGATATCTATTGACCTAGTGTGTCTTTCTACTTCTTGGATAATGTCAATGTCTATGAAAATGGGTTGGATCTATTTATTTAGTTATTACCTATTTGAAATGATTATTTATTTGGGATCCTATATCTATTTTATCAATTTTGTTTTATCTATAATATGGGTGAAATCATACCCATAGGGATTTATATGATTCTTAGGAACTAGTTTCTATACCTTGGGTATTGGAAATTCCCTTCAGGCCTTGTTGTAGGATAGTTTGGGTTCTGAGATCAATGGCATCCCGAATTGGTTCGTTACAGTCCCAAATCATAGTGTGGGATTTTGTACATCCATCACATTGTCCAATTTTAAATATACATTAATCACAAAATTTTCTTGTATCATAGGTTATCCATAAATATAACATCTGTATTAATTATATACATAATAGTGGTGGTATCAATTTTTATATATTAGAGGCTCTCCATATACCTTTCATTTGATTAATGATTTTTTATTTTAAAACTCATAGTTGTGAACTATATAATTTAAATCCATATAGGGATGAAATAGGTGTTATTGAGTTAGTCAAGTATTTTCAGATTCATATGTACCCTTATGAACAGAATCAAAACCAATGTAGTTGGGTGAAAATTCATGGGACACTTTATACCTTTTAATATTATGTGACAAGGATGATGATGGTACCTTTTTAGAATATTTATACATTAAAGAGTGATGTTCGATTTAGGACTGTATATCCCAGCCCTATCTTGAGTAGTTTAATATCTTATGGATTAAACTTTATTGTCTAATGGGTAAAAGATAACCAATAAAGGTTGGTGAGGGGATTGCACATGAGTTGACCTTTACAATTCTTTGGATAGGGAAAATATCCCTTATAGGAATAATTTTATGGATCATTACGAATTTGTCTTGATAATGAATGATATTGATCTTGAGGAAAATAGTAGAGTAAAGATATGATTCGGTAGGGAATATGGGCTAGTGGAAAGTAAGGTTTCATAAGGAGTATAACCATGTGAGGGTATGGTTTTGAATATTGGGTTTGGACATCTAAGAAGTTTTCGAACATATCTTGGAAGGTGACCCAAATGAAGGAGAGATCGTGGGACATAAACCTAGAATGTGGATCGTTATCTCTCCCTTTACCATTGAGTTATATCATGGTGAGAACTATATGATTAGATTGAATTTTTTTTTGGATTTTTTCCATCTATATTTGGAAGAAAAATCTAGAGACGGTCTCATTGGTGTCTTCATGACAGTTACACTCATTATGGGGCGCATGATTTTGAATACTCCAAGGATTTATTCTAGTGCGAGGGAAAACATAGTATATTTACTATATTATAAGAATTTATAATCTAATGATGGATATATATAATTCTTGATGGAATGATATTGTAAATAATATGGTTTTGGTGAAGGTCTTGATTTTGAAATTTCTGGTTTGTGACCATGGTGTAAGGATTACATGATTGAAATGTTAATTAACCCAACCCAACAGGGTGAACATGATAGGGGAAAGAATATTAAGGAGGTTTAATTACCATTCAAGGATACTCCATGATGATATTGAATAAAATTCTTATAATATTTTGATGAAGGCCACTAGGAAGAGGATATTGAACATTATATGGAGATTCTATATCACATAGGAAAAAGTTCTATGTTAGGAGGATGGGGTTCTTGTAAAAGGTCCGTTTTATAAGGACATCATGAAATGATCCTCATGGGACATTCATATTTAAATGATTCATTCATTAAAAAAGGACCCATCATTAAAAATTGAGGCCTTTTGAGCCTCTCATTAACAAAGGGGTACTTATAGGCATCTTTTTTTATTGTTTCTTGTCTTAATTTCCTTAGTTACATGGAGTTATATCATAAAATGGAAGATTTATATTTCCTAAATTCTTAACAATGATCTAAATGCCACTTTCATAATTTTTTCATCATTCCATATTGTTTTCATTATGAGGTGTAAATATTGTATTTATTGGATGTGATGGAAAAACACATACCAAAAGAAGGTATTTTTATTCATGTACATGGATGAATAACATAACCATAAAGAAAATGGCATGTGAAGGGAGTCTATGGTATTTAATAAGTCATGGACTTAGAGCCACATATGATACTGACATCACAAAGGACCCACACGAGAGTTGAAACATCACCACTTTGAATCTATAAATAACAAATGTTTCATGTAAGGTTGAATCAATTTTTTTTATTAAAATTCTTAACACGAAATTCATCTGATTCATGGATAATTAATATGTGAACTTTCACGAAGAACTTTGAAAAGCTTCCTAAAAATAATTACTTTTTTAGTTTACTATTGAGATTTGGGATTTTCCCTTTAATATTTTTCCTTACTATTGATATTTTCAAATATTTGAAACTTTTTTGGCCCCTTTAAATGGACCCTTGTAATTTGGTTCTATTAGTACAACGTGAATTTTATACTGAATAATTAATGGGTCCCTCATAAACTATTTGTAAAAATTAATATGGATATATAATTGGTATAAAGTGGGATAGAATCGTTATTTTTTTATAATAATCTGTAGGATACTTCATAAAGTTATTAAGACATCATTATCTTCATATAAGATATATTTTTCATGGACATCAAAAACTATCAATAAGGAACTGAAAAAATCTATACTAGTTCATATTATTATATGTGGATCACATATAACTTGAAAAATTATATTAGGTTCTATAAAAATTTAATATTTTTAAATTTTTTGAGTTTTAATATACTTTTTGAATGTTCAATAACAATATTTAAGTTTTGTAGAGAAAATAGATTCTGGACATACCAATTTTTCTACCTCCACTATTATGAAAAACAGGTGAGCTGGCATTGTAAAAAATACTAGGGACAATTATTAATATCACATCATACAATAGAATATGGTCCTAGAGAGCGTCCACACATTGAATCACTAGGATTTTCCTCTATCTAACACGATTCCTATATATGACTTCGTGTTATGAGATAACATTTCATCACCTGTGTATCATCATAATCTAATGGAAATGTGGTTTTTTTCTTCCATAAGTTATATTAATGTGGATATCTATATCTGGGTAAAATGAACCTAGTGGTCCATCAAGGGAGTACATATATCATGAATAACTTTCTACTCACTAAAGACGCCCATGATCACAATTTTACACCCCATCACACAAAATTATTTATCAATAATAACAATCTCACTGAATATTCCTAGTATATTATGGAGTTTGAAGTATGAATTATGGCATTAAAGTAGCTTCTCAAAAGAATCGGAATATAGATTTTTGGTGCATAAATGTTGTGTAGTGTCAACTATGCTGCTATAGTTAGTTGATTTTTATGAGGAGATATTGATCTATCAATTCATTGTGTATCAATATGTCAATCATGTGCCATAGATGATCACTCTCTAGGGTTTAGATATCAATAAATTTCATTTAGCACATCGTAAGGTAGATATTAGCTTATGAGATATCTATTAACATTGGGTAATCTCAATCCATGAAATGATGAATGAAAAATTTCATCTTACGGCTAATATTTAGGAAGAGGTAAAACAAACCCCACCTTTAGTGAGGAAATTATTGTATAATAATGAAATTACATTTGTAAAAGTCCTCTAGCCTCGATCAATCATAATTTCAGGTAATGAATATATATATATCTTTATCCCAATGGTCCAAATTTGGGAGTCAGGTGCTTGAGGGGCCATCATACCCAATAGAAAATAAATATAAAGGGTTCGTGCTGGGATATAATAGATGTCATCTAGTATGCTTCATGGAGTTATTTTTCTCAATAATAAATTTCCCCTTTATCTGACCAGTGTAATTCAAGAATATTCAATTGAGTGGTTGTATCTTTATAATGGATATGTCTCACATTGGGGGTAGGTTTGGGACATTAATTATGAAAACATAACTAGAAACCAAGAGGCCAATTAGCCTGGTAGTATCAGGGTTGGAAATATTTTACCATCACATTATACACATCGATATGGGAACAATCCCTTTCAAAATTATTGGGTATTTACAAGTATAATGGGGTTGTACTATTGAACATATGGAGGGATTTGAATTTTTCACTGAAAATGCATTATGAATGATCAGTTTCGACCTTAACACTACTGTGTATGTTGAGACTAGACCATCACATTTAATGAATGAGATAGAATGGTTATGAAAAACCAATATAATAAATTTATATTTTTACAATATTCATCACCTAATGGGGTTATTACAATAAATACAACTATCATCCATGAAGAAATAACATATCTAAAATAATTAAATGAATATATCTTGTTTACAAGGAATAAATTAGAGTGTATCTATGAGGATTATATTACCAATAGATTCATCCAAAAATTCTTTTTTCATATTGATGAAATACCCCTCTTCACTGTGCAACATATGGATCGAACAATATCCCATGGTTGCACGTTAGTTTTGGTTGATCCTTACATGAAGAGGAGATGAAAATTCAATTCAATTTACCAAAAACTGAGACTTCTCTAGGGATTATGGATGGGCATGGAGATATCTTTATTTTGACATAACATGATTGAAAACTGGATGATCTAGATCATTAATCAAAGGGACCATAAATAATTGTAGGAGAGGAGGAACATGAGGCACATTTTGAGGGTAATTTTTTTTGTAAGAGTCTTTCCCCAAACAATTCCCCACTTTCCCAAATACTATGTGAGGTGTGTAATCTAGATATAACTCCACCAATGATTGGGGTTCCTTAAAACCCATTTATCCCTATAGAAGTTTTATTTTCATTGTTTTAGAGGAAAAAAAAATGAAGAACCCATATGATGGTGATGACAAAGTATTGTATTTTTTTGAAATAAATTATGGTATAGTCAATAAGTAACACTAAAAGAAAAATGTGTTTTAACAGTGGTTTTTTCACAGAGTTTTTCAAAACTGCCACAAAATGTTTCAACAAAAAATAGTCAAATCGGGGCTTATAAAATTAACTAAAACAAAATGAGATTTAAATAATGTTATAATGAAATGAAAAAAATCCAATTTGAAAAGATGAAAATCAAACTCGAACTTCAAACGACCATACCTTTTATTCCTAGTGTCCGTTTGGGATCCACTACATATAAAATTCAAGCTCATGATGAGCTCTATGCTGTTTTTTGTCTAGAACTAACAATTTTAGTATTGAACCCCTTTTTATTCGTCCAGAAAGGCCCAAAATGGCTATGAAATAGAGGTTTTGGTTGGAGACCCCAATTTCATAAAATTCAAATTGTCATAACATTCAATCCAGGTTTCTGTTCGACCATTACTAGATATGATATCGATGCTCATTTGATGATCTTTGATTGGACTGGTTGTAGTGCAGAAAAAGGCTTTCGGATCAGATTTTATTGTCATTTTAGTGATTTTGGGGTTTTTTATAGATTCTTTATGTTTTTTGATTTATATAATTAATTAATTATATATATATATATTTATTCATTTATTTAATATATATTTATTTATTATTAATTATTAATTAGTTAATTATTATTTATTCTTCCATTATTTATTATTAATTATCAATTATTTATTTATCAATTTATTTCTTGATAAATTAATTAATTTAAGTATTTATTTATTTATATAATTTTAAATATGTATTTATTTACTTATTTATTATTTATTTATTATTTACACATTAATTATTATTTTATTTTTAATTAATTAATTAATTAATTATTTTTATTTTATTATTCATTTATTATTTATTCATTTAATGTTTATTTATAATTTATTCAGTATTTTTTAGTAACATAATTATTTATTTGTTAATTGTTAATTAATTATTAATTATTAATTAAATAATTAATAATTTATTTTTTATTCATTATTCATTATTTATTAAACAATAAATTTTAAATTTTAAATTTTAAATTTAATATTTTAATTATAAATTAATAATTAATAATTAATAATTATCAGTTATAAGATATTAGTTAAAATTAATTATTAATTAATTAATTAACTAATTAATTGATTATTTTTCCTTTATTATTTATTATTTATTTATTAAATATTCATTATTTAATATTTAATAATTAATAATTTATTAATAATTTATTATTTCAAATATTAATTGTTTATAAATTTTTAAATATTAAATATTAATTATGAATTACTAATTCTTAATGATAAATTATTAATTATGATTTATTATTAATTATTCAATAATAATTATTTACAATATATTAATTAATATTTACAATTTATAATTTATAATATATTATATATTATATATTATATATTAATTACTATTTAATATTTATTTATCTATTTTTTATTTATTTATTAGTAATGTGTTTTTTATTTATCATATATTAAATTAATTTGTAAATAATTTACTTTTTTATACGTTACTTATATAATATATGTTATATAATATATAATATATAATATATAATAGATAATTGATATTATATAATATATATTATGTATTCTGTATTGTATATTATATGTTATATATTATATATTATGTATTTTATATTGTATATTTTATATTATGTATTATATATTATGTATTATGTATTATATATTATTTATTTTGTAATATCTATTATATATTATCGGTTATGTACAATATATTATATATATTATGTATTATGTGTTATATATTATATATTATATATTATATTATATATATTATATATATTATATATATATATATTATATTATATATTATCTATATATATTATATATTATATATATTATGTATTATGTATTATATATTCGATAATATATAGTATATACTATTTAGTATCTAGTATTTGATTCTTTTTATTTACAAGTTACTATTTACTATTTACTATTTATTATTTACCATTTATTATTTATTGTTTACTATTTATAATTTAACATTTTTTATTTACGATTTATTTCCATATTATATATTTCTTTATTTATTATTCATTTATATTCTATTTATCAATTAGTAATTAGTAATTAATTATTATTAATTATTAATTATTAATTATTAATTAATGATTAATCACTATTTATTATTAAATATTGGTTAATAATTAGTTAGTGTGTATTTATTTGATAGGTTTTATTTGTTTTTTCAATTAATATATATTTATATATATATATATTAAATTCTATTTATTGGCCACATAAAGTGCCTACTGTAGTGGTAATGTGTTAAGAGAGTAAACCAGAGGTAAGGGGTTCAAAAATCATCTAACCCAGAATTTCTATATATGGCATGGGCATGTGCACAAACATTTACTTATGCATAGAGATGGGTATGAGCATAGTAATAACAAACAAACAAACAAATAAATAATTAAATTATGAGAATTAAAAAATAATAAATTATTTAAGAAAATAAATAAATAAATAAATATATTATGAGAATAGAAAAATTAATTAATTAATTACGAAAAATAAATAAATAAATAAATAAATAAATAAATTATTAAAATAAAATAAATCAAAAAATTAAAAATTAAAAAAATTATAATTTTTTAAAGATTATAAGCGATTTAGAGTTTGTTTAAACTACTTCTATAAACGGTCTCTAAATCGTTCTCCGATGGTTTCTAAAAATTGCCGCTAATTATTTGCCGACACGATTTAACAACATTTTTCCAAAACCACTGTAGAATGATTTAGTTATGGTTTAACCTGTCTCTAAATGAAATAAAACTACTGCTAAATACAAATTTTGGCATAGTAAGTTGATGTTGTTGTTTCATATAGGTGTTTTGGATGTAGGACCTCCTAAATTTCATACTCTAGAAGTTGGACCCATCATGTTCAGGAACACTGTAGATGTATCTTCTACTACCAGAAGTTGAAACTTAAGTAAGATCAAATAATTAAATTGAAATATGAAGGGAATATTGCACCATAATTAAGGGGAAGAGTTTGAAGTGAGTGATGTTTATAGGAGGATTTATTTATAGTGACTATTCTATCCAAAATTACCATGTACATTTATATATTGATGAAATATTACTCAAGAGAATGAATAGTATATAAGATGTTGCCAATTACAATCGACTATAGTTTCTTTGATTGTGGAGATTGAAGATCTAGTATGATGGGCAGATTGAAGAACTAAATGGAGATATCAAGCATTTGAGTTGAATATATCTAGCATGAGTTGATCAAAAGGAAGAACCACATTGATGAATTTACAAAGTCCCTGTCATTGATCTCTTATGAATGTTAGGTGAACTTCAACATATAAAGTGGTTTCCACTAAATAATCTAGAAAAATATTGATGTGTAGTGTTGTGCATGCTACAACTAACGAAGGAGAAACAACAAAAGATATTATAAAATTAATAAGATGAAATGTTTCAAAAATATAAGGATGTATAATATTTATATAATCTTGAGCTAACTTAAATGCTCAAATGTTATGTTTAGAAATGAATTCAATGTTCGTTCATATAATGAATTTCAAATTTTAAAGAGTCAACTTTGATCAAAGCCAGGTTGATTGAATTATTAAGTTGATTGAAGGATATAAGAATAAAGGATGAAGTTAAAGGATTAAAAATACGATAAAAGGAATAAAAAAGTGAAGTCACTATAATTTTTATGTAGAAGAAATGGAGGTAGAATTCATAGAATCAAAATCCTAGGTTCCCAAGAAGATTGATGTAGTGATTAAAGAATAGCCATTTGTAAAATAATTGTAATTTCAGGATATCAGTCCTATTAATGATCCTAAGTGATAATAATTTTAATTTTCAAAGGGATTAATGATTGATTGACATATCTAGGGGATGAAAATTATGATTCATAGATGTGTGGAATTTGAATACCTCAGATGTTATAGGATAATATGATTTGAAATTGATAACAAACATTTATTGAAAAATAAATTCAGAATCACGAAAAGTTGAGGAAGTTAGTGGTAATGAGAACTTTAGTAAATGATAATTCAAAATACTTGAACTAAAAATAATAGTTCGTGTTTAGAGGGAGACATGATCAAAATTCAATTTAGTCAAAAAAATAAGCTATTTTCTATAATCTAAACCTAATGTATGTGTGATGGATTCTAAACATCATAAAAACAATAATTATTCAATATTCATTCTATGTGATAGATGCTATTTAATATTTATTTGATCATTAGAAAATAAATAATTTGAATATGCGGATTGAATTTTATAGATTTAAAACAATAAGAATATTTCAGGCACATTGAGATGATGTTGAGATGAATTTGTAATGTACACAAAGTGTTAACATATGATTCTAGTTGATATTTGTATATTAATTTACATTTTAATACAAATATTGATATAATATTCTATAGAAAATTTTACCTCAATATCAACAGTGAATTTTAGATTGTGGTCTTGAAATATAAGTATTAATAATTCAATGAGTTTTAATATTTTAAGTAACTGAAATTATCAAGAATGGTTGATCCGATAAAATTATTTGATCCCATTAAATTTATTTAATGAAGTGAATATAATTTTAATAGATAATAAAGATACTTATAGTGGGAGTTAATAAACTACATTCATCAAAAGTTCTGTTGGAATGATGTTTTGAGAAGACCAAAACGTGATGTTCTGAAGATTTTAGTAAGAGGTCTAAAAATTCTGTGAACAAAAAGAAATTTTAGACAACTTTTATTGGTTATTTTGATAATGTATATAATTTAGTGAATGTTTTATCCACAAATAAATTTTTGAAGAAGATTTGATGTGAGGTGGTTCTTACATAAACAACACCACCATTATTAATAGGAGGTTAAAGGATATTTTTGGGAGATTGCTCAACAACATGTCTAATATTGTGGTTTCAATGTTTATTATTATAAATACACTCTTATATTAAGCATAATAACATTCCCCATTATAATACATATTATAATAGTGATTATCTATGGATCATGATAATAACAGAATGCAGAATGGAGTAGGGTTCTCACATTGACTCATGTGAATTTTCTTTTACATTATCTACATTACCTGAGGGATTAAGTGTCGAGGGAACAAAAAAATATCCATATAAAAAAACTAATGGCAATGGTTTTATCAACATAAATAAAGAAAAAGTTGATGTTCAACATAATCAGTAAAAATTGGTGACCCCTAATTCACCCCAACTCTTAGGTTGGCCAAATGGTCCACATGGACTAACAAGTGGAATCAAAGTTATTTTATCATTTATTAGATATACAAGTTTATTTTCAATTGAGTTTAATTGATTTATATGAGGTTAATTTTTTTAGGATACGAGGAAATAATAATTAAAAAATATATTAAGGTTACTAATATTCTATCTTTGTAATATCAAAATGTTTCATCAAAAACATTAAAAAACAAAATTAGTATAGAAGCATATAAAAAGTGAAAGTTAATCTAAAAAATTATCTGATAGAGGATCCACCATTACTAAATGTTAAACATGGTGAAATTTTTATTGAATATATTATACAAAATTAATCCTCTAGATGATGAGTGAATAAACTATGTTGAGTATGAGTCTATGAAATATTTTTAAGTTTTTTACTATGAAATCAAGGATAAAATAATGAATTCCCCTATTTTTTAATTTGGATATGTACTTTTAATTTTCAAGTGACAATAGTAAGAACTCACACATCTAGGAATAAAATATTATGGGATGGAAAATTCATTGGAAAATATATTATATATTCATGATACCTTCAAAAAACCAGTTGGGGCTTGTGATCCATTTATTTCACATTTATGTTAATGTATTTTTATTTTTGAAGAAGATTTAAGAAGATTTGTTTTAAAAAATATACATTAAAAAAACTTTTTAATGAAATTATTCACGCACAAAAAGAAACTATAATTGTTAGGAACTCTCTATTAGAGGTCATAACTGATAGAATAAATGAGATTTAAATATCTATATAAAATGAAAGGAAAATTAATGGAAAGATATTAGGAATTTAAAATGTTAATGTAAATATAATATGAAATTATTTTAAGATCAAAAGAAGAACATTTAATCAAAAGTGTATTGAGTTGAAATAATGTAGATAAACATAGAGGTTACTCTAGTTGAATCTTCACATGATGCTACAAGTTGGTATGATACTAAATTTTTTAAAGAGAGTCTTGCTTATTTGATGATTAAATCTAGAAGTATTAAAAATATGAACAGGTCATAACATACATCTTCTGATAATTTGAATGAAAATATGATCCCATGTTTCAATGAAATGTTATGTACTAATTTTGACACATTGAATAATACTACTTTTTATCCTTGATGATGATGGGTTTATAAATATATAGAGATCCCTACCACTTCCTTTTAAGTGAAAGAAAGGAAGAAATAAATATGTGATCCCCTAAAAGGTGTTTAAAATAAGGTTTTTAATACAATAAGAAAGTAGGATACTTCCAATTATAACAATTCTATTTAAAGGAATAATTGATGGTTTATTATCTAGTATAGGTGTGGTGGAATTTTTAGAAACATGGATCTTGATGGTTGGAACAATATTTCAAGGTATGGATGACATAATATCATAAAATTATGGGGGAGAAAAATTAATTGTAAGCTAAATTTACCTATATAAACCCCACCCTCATGGAAGAAGAAAAATAAACCAAATCTAAATATAATTCATTTTCTTGAAAGGTTATTTGCAAATTATAGAAAAATTGGTCACTATAATGATGATCATTTGTTTAGAACTACCATGTATGGATCAAATACATTTAGTAGATAAAGGCCACAAAAAATAAAGGAAAATGAATGGTAGGTTCACTAAAAGTCATATCAGTTTGAAAAGAAAATTAAATTACAATGAATAGACACCCAAGAAGAATGAAAAATAATATATCATGTTTAAGAAGATATTATTCATTATTGTAAATAAGGGACACATAATGGACATATGAAAGCAAGCCATGGATTTTATTGTTAATTGAATAATTCTCATGAAAATAGTGAATCCATCCATTAAAATATAATATGTGATTAGAGTTATTGAAGATATATCTAATGAAGAGGTTGAAGTTCATTGGAAGTTACCATAGATTGGTACTTTTCAAAAGGTATGAATATGTGTGAATGTTATAAATTTTTATTCCACACTTCAAATAGTTTCATGGTTTTGTTATAAGAATATTTGAGAATGGTAAATAAAAACTAGCTTCAGAAATCAAAATAGATTTCTACGACATAAATCTCATTACATTGAAAAAGGTGAATATACTCCAAAGGTTTTCCTGAAAATATAGATAGAATATTTAAAGTATTATGTGAGTTAAAAAAAAGAAAATAAATGTGTATATTACATAATATTAGATATAAAAATGAATGCTTCCCAAAAGTGAATAATATAGGAAATTATATTAAATCCATACTAACTAAGAAGATTAATTCTTAGAAAAAAATTGTAATTACATGATGAAAAATGAAGTTACTATGAAGGGATTTCTAGGTTTAGAAATATTTCTCATCCATGTTTCTCTAATTAAGTGACAGTGGAAGACCACCATATTCCCTAATATGTTCTAATTATTATAATTGAAAAGGGTATTAAAAGTGATGTAGTTCATGATGATCCTTGAAATAAATATTAATGAAGTTCACCCTTTTATGGGGTGTGAAATTGAAACTAGTTATTATGGATACCTATAAGTCAAAGTGAAAAAGTTAAAATTTAGGAAAACCAAATAACTAAGAAAATAGATCCTAAAGATATATTGAATTGATGAATTAAAGTAACAGATAGTTAATTTTTTGGATTATAATGATGATCAAGTTCCAAATAATGAAATTCCATAGAAATAAGTTGTTTCTATATTTATGTTATGTTTAACATTTTCCTATCCTTATATAAAAATTGAATTTCTATTACAAAGGGGAAGACTATTATTTTTTTATGGAAATAACAAGAGTTTTTTGCTAAAGGGGTATAAATATTATTTTTCGGTTTCAATGATATAGATATGTTTATTGACTAGTGTAAAGAAAATATTAATATTGAAAATCTATTGAAAAAACATTAGAATGAAAATTTTCACAACATGGTATAGCTTAAATATTTTATAGATTGTATTTTATAGAACATAGTTACTAATTTTTTCACACAGAGAATATCTCAAATAATATTATTGTTTTTTTAATAGTGATACATCTATATAGGAAAATTTAATCAATTATTCTCTCAGAAAATTCTAATATTACTTTTATTTTAATAGAAAATAAGTGGAT
This sequence comes from Viscum album, assembly GCA_963277665.1. Taxonomy (NCBI): domain Eukaryota; kingdom Viridiplantae; phylum Streptophyta; class Magnoliopsida; order Santalales; family Viscaceae; genus Viscum; species Viscum album. Next base: position 990,259,935 of record OY728152.1, on the reverse strand, counting down.
AAAATATAAATTATGATGTGGCCACTCACTTACTATTCTAATAGGAAACAGATAAATGTTACATTGAATTTATTATCAATAATTGGGTGAGGGGAATATAATTTAATTTAGTTTTAAATTATAATTCAAAAAATACCATTGTTGATATTGAATAACCCATCAAATGTCGATGATGAAGTATTTTCTTTATTTACTGTTGATTGTGGTATAATTAATATGTATATTGAAGGTGAGATTTTATATTTGTTTTTTTGGAAGTATGAATAAATGAAGTTCACAATATATAATATGGAACCATTAGATTTAGTAACAATGTATATGAATGTACTAATCTAGGATGTTAACCCTAAATGAAGTCCAAATAATCTGACCCGAAATTTACTGGGGCATATAGTAAAAGTAATGTCGAAGAGACCGATGTGCGTGATACTGAAGGAAGGATGACACAATCATGGTGACCATTTTTTTTTAAAGTATCAAATATATCAAATGATTGTCGAACAATTACTAAATAGAAATTCACATAGTGAAGATGTTTCAAAAAAATATCCCCAATAGTTTCTATGATTTTGTATATTAGAGAACCATAAAAGGGGGATATTGAAGACTCAAATTGCGAGATTTAAGATTGTTGTTAATGATACCTGAATTGAGTTGATTAGAAGTTACACCATGTAATTCTAGAGGATGATTGAATAGTTTTCTATAAACTATGTTTCTGATATTTATATGAAGTTTGGATTATTAAAAATATGGATCTGACTGAAGAATTGATAGACCACAAGATTTATCATTAATGAATCAATGATAACATCATAATAAAAATAGAGTTTACACCAATGAATTGAGGAAACACATAATGTTATCTATAGTCTATGATACATCTACAAAAGATAAATTATCAAAAGATATATTGAAGTATAACTAAATAACATTATAATTAAATAACAAGTATCCTATCCTGCGAATTGATGACTTGTTCAATCATCTGTGTGGAGCACAATACTTCTCCAATGTGGATTTGCAGTTGGGATATTATCAAGTAAGGGTGATGAAGGATGATATCCCCAAGACTACTTTTCGTACAAGATACGGACACTATGAATTCATAGTAGTGCCTTTCAGACTCACTAATGCTCCACCAATCTTCATAAACATGATGAATAGAGTCATTAGAGATTACCTCGACAAATTTGAGGTAGTTTCTATAGATGGTATTCTCATATACTCAAAAACCAAGGTGGATCATGAAAGGAATCTAATAACTCTACTAGAGACCTTATGAATGGAGAAGCTCTATGAAAAGTATAGAAAGTGTGAGTTCTGGTTGAAAGAGGTCTCATTCTTGGGGCATATCGCTACAAACAATGGGATATCTATGGATCCCTCAAAGATAGCTACAATTGAGGGGTGGATGAGGCCATGGTCGATAATGGATATTCGTAGCTTTCTGGGGTTAGTAGGATATTCTTGACGATTTGTGAGAAATTTCTAACGATTTTCCAACCCTCTTACCATGTTAACTCAAAAGGGAGTAAAGATTTCCTAGAGTGATGATTGTGAAGAATACATCATGGAGTTGAAACGATGGCTTATCACTATGCCAATTCTCACTTTACCCAAAAGTGGAGAACTTTTTGTGGTATTCTATGATGCTTGGAATAAGGGACTAGGCTGTTTGTTGATGAAAAATTACAATGTCATTACCTATGCTTCATGGCAATTGAAATTTCATGAGCAGAATTATCTAACATATGATCTGGAGTTGGTTGTGGTGATCTTCGCCTTAAAAATTTGGCAGTATTATCTCTTTGGTGAGAAGTGTGAAATATATACGGACCAAAAAATACTCACGTATATATTCACACAAAAAGAGTTGATCATGCACCAATGAAGATGGTTATAGCTGATCAAAGATATGACTGCTCAATCAATTACCACTATGGAGAAGCGAACAAGGTGGTTGATGCTCTAAGTAGAAAGGACCCAACGATTCTATCATTGATGAGAATTGAGAAAGATCCAATCTTTTTATATTTGATGATGATGGAAAAGGGAATCATAAAGAAGGGAACATCATCAATCCTTTCACAAATGATTTCTCAACCATATCTTTTAGATAGGTTAATGGATGCTCAAAAGGATGATGTAATAATTAAGAAGAAAGTGGAAGCTATCAAAAAAGGAAAATCCTCACAATTCACTGTTAATGAAGAAGGAATAGTGAGATTTGGGAAAAGATTATGTGTTCTATCATGTTCAAAGCTGAAGAAGGAAATTTTTTATGATGCACATAGTACAAATTTCTCTGTTCACCTAGGACACACAAAGATATATCGAGATATTTGAGATAATTATTTGAGGGATAATATGAAGAAGGATATCACTGAATTTATATCAAAGTGCCTGGGGTGTTAGAAAGTGAAGGATGAGAGACAGAAGTCTAAGGGGATGATGCAACCATTACCCATACCAGCATGGAAATGGGAGAAAATCACCATGTACTTTGTCATCGGACTTATGAAGACATACAAAGGAAACATTGCAATCTGGGTTGTTGTGGATTGTCTTAAAAATTCTTCACACTTTATTACAATTTGTGAGGATTTATCATTGTATCAACTAACACAAATATATATATGGGAATTGGCAAGGCTTCCTGGAGTACCACTATCTATTGTATCCAATCGAGATCCAAGATTCACCTCTATTTTTTGGATGAGTCTTCAAAATGCTCTGGATAATGAGATGAACTTTCGTACAACTAATCATCCTCAAACCGATGGCCAATCTGAGCGAACAATCCATAAACTTGAGGATATGTTGAGAGAATGCTCAATGGACAATAAAAGATGATGGGATCAACATCTTCATCTAGTTTAATTCTCCTACAATAACAGTTTCAACTCAAGTATCTGAATAGAACCTTATGAAGCCCTTTATGGGAAGAGTTGTAGAATATAAGCATGTTAGTATGAAGTCAGTGATCATAAGATACTAGGACCATAAATGGTAGAAGAAATGGAAGAGAAGGTGAAAACCATTTAACAACATATAATTGCAGCCTTGAGTCGATAAAAGAGTTATGCAGATAACCATCGATGAGACCTTGAGTTTAAATTTAAAGAAATGGTATTTCTATGCATATCTCAATGGAATAAGGTCATGCTTTTTAGAATGAAAATGAAGTTAATTCCTATGTACATCGACCCCTTTGAGATTTTTGATTGTGTTGGGGCTGTGGCTTATCGACCAGAACTTACACCTACCATATCCAATGTAAATGATGTATTTCATGTATCCCTCTTAAAGAAGTACATACCTAACCCTTTGCATGTACTCTCTTCAGAGGTGGTATAGTTAGAGGATGATCTTTCTTATGAGGAGAAACTAGTGAAGATATTATATCTTAGAGAAAATGTTCTACAAAATAAAACAATTCCTCTCATCAATGTGTTATGGTGAGACCACAAGTTCAATGAAGAAACATGGGAATCAGAGGAAGTGATGAAGAAAAGTTTTCCACATCAGTTTTAGTGTGGGAAAAGAAATTTCTGAGGAAAAAATTTCTTAAGTGGAGAAGATTGTAACGACTAGAACATTCATTAATGAAAATTCTTATTGATCTAATGAAATGTTATATTATGGTTATATAAAATTTGTACTTCATTGGTTTTATGTTTCTAGATTTTAAAATACCATTTTGAACTGTGAATGTTTCTAATATAGCCGTTGAACAGTGGTCACATGATTAGTATAAATATTGGGCTGTAATAAATCCAATTTACTCAGAAAAAGGAAGTGATGACCTCATTCACTAGACTTTCCCTGTAAGAAGCCGATTTTATAGAGGTTCTAAAGGAAGTGGCATCATTGGGATTCGATCTTGACCAAGCCCAATACAAGATTGAACATGTTATGCTTGAATGGGACCGAATATGGGAGATGTATAAGTTAATAGAGATTAGAACACGAGCGATGTTATCTGAGCCACCCTAAGAGTCTGTCACCATCGCACACTTTACCCTTCAGTCTTATGTGGGTTTTAAAAGGGTTTAGGTAAAGAGACCTTATCACCATGATTATTTGGATTATTTTTTTATATAATAATGAATATACATTAATTTTATTATTGTTACTTTGTAAATAGTTTTTATACCGCAAATAGTTTTTTTAGTAAATATTCAACTAAGAAATATATTTTTATGAATTAATAGATTTTTTAAATTAAATAATATTTAATTAAAATACTATTAAATTAATTTTTATTAAATATAAATGGATGTATATTTTTTATGAATGCAATTGTAATTTTTATTATGGTTTGAAAGTAATTTTTATCAAAACCGATGATTTTTCAATAAATATCGGTTTTTATTTTTAAAGAAAAAATTAAAATATTTAAAATATTATTTAGATAAAATGAATATTAATTTTTGAATCAGGATGTCAAAATTATCTAATGGTAATTTTTTCTTAATTTTTTGAGACAGTTGAATTTTTGGGTAAAAATTAAATACAGTTTAAATAAATGATGTGTTTTATGAAATCATAATGACCAAATAGTGATGTACTAAAATACTATAAACATTATGTTTGTAAAATATATGTTTTAACATTAACATAATTTGATTTTGGGTTGGTTTAATTTATTTTTCAAAGATTTTGGGGACCATTCAAGTCTTATAATACATTTTGTCAATTTAAATTTTTTTCCTTGAGAGTGTGAATCAACTCCACATAAGAAATCCTATTATTTTAAGAATTTTGGCCATTGTCCGTATAAATTATTTTTTTCCTCTCCCCTTTGTAAAAAAATTGGAAAAAACCATGGGATGGTTTGTGTTATTGATTAGTTTAATGTGTGGTGACCCAAACCTAAATAATAAAGAATTCCCTCTCCTTTCCTATATAAACCCACTCATTCTCCCACATCCTTTTCACTCAAAGAATTTGGAGTTCATCCACAATATGACCTACTATCTCTATAATCCTCCCAATGTGCCTCATTCTCCCAAGAGGCCTCTCTCAAGCCTCTCCCAAGCCTTTTGGTATCACATTTCCAAGTAAGGGATTTCTTCCTTTCTCATTTTGTCCAATTTTATTTATGTTGTTATGCCATTTTGTTTTCAATTATAATTGTTGGGGTATGATTTTTCACCTCCCCCATACATCCCTCTTTATGTTTGGATGATGGGAGACCCCTTTATGTCTCATTAATTCCTCCAATGTACACCCGTTACCATTCCAAAATTCTGTGATGTATTTCTCTATCCCCTTTTACATACAAGTAATTCTTTTGTATTATGAATCTAAATTATATTACGTTTGTTGGAAAATGTATGTATATGACTCCCTTACTTTCAGTTTCATGTACATTTGATAAGACACTATTTTCTCTCTCATAAAACATTTTCATGAATCCTTATGTCACGCTGTTATGCTGCCGAAATTGCACCGCGTTTTTTCCAAGACATGTTCATTATGTAGTGAATAACATACCCATGTATCTATCAAGGGTATTCACCTTTTTGCTCACATACATATTGAATGATACTTTCATGTATTTATTCCACATTACTTAATCATGGAATAACTTATGATGTTGAATGATTCCATGTTATATGATCAATGAGGCACACTTATGCATGAAATGAAATGTTTAAGAAGGGTGTGCCCTGCTAGCGCTCCAATGCATTGGGTAAGGTATAGTATCGTGATACATCATGTTCAATGAGTTTGGAATCATGCTAATTAACGTGTAACTTTGATTTTCTCATGCTTCATGTGAAATTAGGGATTACTCATGCTCCATGTGCAATGAGCCTTGGCTCATGAAAATTCCATGTTAAGTGTTGTTCCCACATTTCCATGTTACAATTATCATGCATTATCATGCCTTTATGTTCATGTTTCTCTTTTTCTCCCTTGATATGACTATTTTATAACATGTATTGTATTCCTCATGTTATTCGTTATTTATTCCCTTAATAAGATTTATAGCTCACCCTTTTTTTATGTGTGTCCTCATGTTGTCCCATGCAATGCTAATTATGAGCGAATGTAGTGGTAATGTAAAGGATGTTTTCAATAAATACATTTTATTTTATGTGTGAAGTTGTTATGTAATGATCCCAAGCCCCAATGACACTAGAACTCTCTACAATTTATGTTGTATCAAGTGAAGGTTTTATGTAATAAATCATGATTTAGTATGATATAAAGAACTGGGTTGTCATACAATATGTGGCCAAATCATGTAGCCTATATAAGTTTTTCAATGTTGGATATTTCTAAAAAATCCCCCTTTGAATTAATTGGGATTTCACCCCTATTCTCCCCTATCAACATCAGAAAACTATTGGGATCTGAAGGAGTGGCTCCAAACTCATCATCATTTCATTCTTGGGAACTATATGGATATTTCCTAGAGGTTTAGTGGTATTTATCCCTCCTTTTCCCTCTTATATCCTTAAATCTCTCCCTCTATCCATATATCTATCATTTATCTTGTATTTGGTTTCCCCTATGAACCATAAAACCCTTAGGTATGTTTTTTTAATTCTGGGTGGATCCAATGTTAGTTTATTTGTTTTTAGTTTTTTTGGATACCATCATTATCCTCACATTCATGATTACCATTGAAGTCAACACATTTTCTCTTAGTTTTCACTTTCTCTATGTAGGGGTTTATATGAAGTTATTTTATTTTTGAATTCATTATTGACTTTCCTTTCTATTTAATTTTTATTGAAAGACTGAATATTTGTAAAATGTTTTTGGGTATTTTAAATCCTTTAATTTTGTTTTGAACTTGGCATAAAGGTGTTATCATAGAAATTCAATGTTTTCATGTTTAAAATGGGTTGTTTTCATGTTATATGATTTTTTTGAAATTACATGAGACTTTTGAAATGGTTTTAAATCTAATTAGATTATTCTAACCTGATTTTGGTTTTCAATGAGTGAAAACTATGTTTTAAAGAGATTTTTGACTTAAAGATAGGTGTTTACCATAAAATGATACCAAAGGTGGATCTTTATTGGATTTTAAATGGTAATTTGAAATGTGTGTGTGGTTTCCCATTGTAGAAAATGAATTTATGGATCTTTTCAAATGGTTTGATCGAAATGAATGGTAGTTAGACTTGTTTTGAAATTTGAAGAAGAAAAATCATGTTAAATGGAATATTTGAAATGAATTTAAATGGTGTTTGTGATTTATATCATTTTATAATAAAGGCCTAAAGAGGTGTTTTTTTTAAATTTTAAATGTATTTGAATCCCAATTTTTATATCATGATAAAGTATGATTTTCAATTCGGGTTTAAAATGGCTGATGCAAAAGACATCCCTCTATTTCCCATATTTAACCTTTTCACCACTTTATGGGTTTTTATCCATATTACACCTTGTGTGGGTTCTTATCTCCATGAGATTAATGTTTCTCACATTGTGTGGGAATTTTATTAATTAATCCCTTTATTCACATGTTATATAGTGAAATTCATTATTTATATGGGGGGTGAGGGTTATCCTATAATTGTTTCGTGTGTGTTTGAATAGAATTGTATATCATTTTGACTGACTTCCATTTTTTATCACGGGGACCAACATACAAAGTGATAGATCTAAGTATATTCTATTTGTTGGTTCACATGCTGCTAGTAATCCTCTAGTCGTGCTTGAAATATGGTCTAGGAGGGGGTGTCATCTCAACGAGGCAGGTGCACGCTTGTTGGAGGAATTGTGGTTTGGACTTCAGTGCACACCTATAGCAAGTTAATGTGTTAGAATAATATTATATGGTATGATATTTCACAAATATGTGCTATAGGGTAGATCCAATAACAAATTAGATTGATTAATTAGATATTTATATAGGAGAGTTTTATCTAGTTATTATTTATATCATTTTCATACTTGTATTATTATGCCACTATTATTTTATAATATTCTCTCAAATACCTTATGATATATGGTGACTTTTTATTATTCTTCACCCATGTTTTTCTTGTGTCATTTCCTTTATAAAGTGTTATTTTAATGATGTTTGGAAAACATATTTGGAATTTTAAAGCTATTGTGTGAGTTTTTAAAGTGTGTTTCAAAAAGGGTTTTATATTTTAAAGAAGTCGTTGGATGATCAAATATTTATAAAGTGATAATTTTCATTTAATTAAAAATTTTGGGTTATTTTTTATAAATATTAATTGGAGTTTAGATTTTAAATTTATCAGGCTAATGGAAATTTCTCAAATGAAGAGTATTTAATTTGATTAAACAAGTGGAAATGTTTTCGAAATATGATTGTGGAATTATGTAAGTTTTCTATAAGTTATATTTGAAAATATAACTTTCTATATTTATTTTAATGATAACATTGATAAATTTAATTATGAATCATATTTTATAGTTTTGGGGTGTTGTGGTGACCTAACATGTTTTTTAGATCATGCCCAATGATTTTAGGTTCTATATCATCAGTTAGACCAGGTTTTGTTATTGAGGTCGATGTGGTGTGAGTTGGGTGGGAGTGAGAAATTAGAGGTTTGATAGAGATGATTCAAGTTCATATTGAGTTGGATTTAGTTTTTTTACTTTTATAAAGTGTTGTATATTCTACCTTTTTGTATCTGTTTATTTCTAGTTTGAAGGCTACGTTTTTGTTAGTGGGTTGGATCAGTTTGGTTGGTTATGACTTATTTTCAATGTTTATTTATTTTATCTCACATATCTATTTGTTTCACTATATTTTATCTCTGATAATTGTGAATGTTTTACCAATGGGATTTCTACGATTCCCATGCAACGGTTTTTAGAATATGGGGATTAGAAATTCTGTTCGAGACTTGTGGATTATCATGTAAGGTTCCAATATTGGTGGTGGCTCAAGCTGGTTTGTTATAGAGTTCTATCGTAGATTTTGGTTATTTGGTAAGATGCCAATCTTCTTGTGTTACCCTTTTTATGTGGGTATATCACAGTAGAGTAGAGATTATGTTTATTGATTCTTGAGTGGTAAGGGTGGGGATGATCTTTCAAGATCCTTCTTATCCCAAGCCTCATATTTCTAGGAGAATTTGGGAGTCAAATCAATAATTTTCAGTTTATTTTAGTTTTTTCCTGTTATTTAATCCCCCCTTGATTATGTATGTGATATTAGGGGTCACTCTGTGGTTAAAGGGTGAAAACAGAGGAGAACATGAGTTGCATGGTTATCTATCATGGATTAGGAAACTATGTAGTTCTCGAGTGATTGATTCTACCACCTTTATAGAACGTGTTTCTCATTTGGAACTTGGTTTCCATACCTATGAAACCAAAGTATGAAACACATTGTTTCTTCCCCAATTATCTTGTTTTGAATCCCCAAAATTATATATTTCTCTCAAAGTGATTTCACTTATTGGAGGTGGATTATGAAGATCCTTGATTATTATACAATTATTTTGTATCTTAATAGATGAATATTCTCCAAAATACACAAAAAAATGCTTAAGGATCATAATGGTTTAATGGATTTGGAATCATTGAAGCATAAAACACTTTTCCTTAAGTTATCTTAGTTGTCTCCCACAATTTTCATCATAAATAACACACTGATTAGACATACCATACATTATACATTTCATAATAACATGAGGAATGGAAACATAAAATAAAGGGTGAGATTAGAATCTTAATAATGGTAAACAAGGTTTATATCCATATATCATGAGTAGGAGGGTATGAAAATATGAGAATAACCATGGAAAACCATACCCTTCATAACATTGATCATAAACTCGAGTCATGGAATTAATATTGGCAGTTCATAAGACAAGAATCATAATGGAAACAATGAACTTAATACATGAGAACATAATATGGTAATAATACATAGATTTGTGGCATACACATAAGAATAAATAATAATTTCCTTAGTTATGAATGATTATTTCAAAAACTATAATAGAGGAATGGTTTCACTGCACAAGCCATCATATTAGTCAAGGTTCACTCCAAATACTATCATAAAGGATAATTTCCATTACTAAAATTGGTTAACTCATCATTCTAGTAATGTTTATATAATTAGATATTAATATTTAGCCAATGCATTGGATAGAGATATAAGTCCCACCAATCACATAATGAAAATCATACATACACATGCCATTAGATCAAAAAACATTTATCATATAAGAATCTATGAAAAGAATCCGGTTTCATAAAAATTTCTTAAAATCATATACTGTTGAAAATAAATAGGATTAAAAATCATTTCATCATTTTAGTATCGCATAATCCAGGAAACAATAAGCAGGTTTCATATGCATTTTATGACTGTATTTTCCATGAAAAACGAAGAAAATTTCATACAGAACTATTCAATAGAAACACAAAACATCTCAAGAATGAATAATATTGATATGGTGAGATTATATCCATCGTAAATCATAAGTAACAAAAAATGATTTCATATTAGATGGAAAATTATTTTTGTAGATCACTTGGAACATTTCTTAAGGAAAATAGCCTATCCACTTTGAAAAACAATATTTTAAAAAAGAATAATATATTAAAAATAATTTCTTTAAACTTAATTTGGAAACATATAAAGTTATATTTAAATATATTTTAAATTTTATTTAGGGGTAATAACATATCTTTCAAAATCACCTTTACAACTTAAAAATTATAAATTTTTTGGAAATCAATATCCTAAAAAATAAACGTGTAATGTTATAAAAAGAGGATTTAATAAGATTTTAAAAACATTCATGAGGAAAAAATCCTATCCACATTGAAAAAAAACATAAAAATGAATTTTAAAAACCCTTATATTTGAAAATAACCCCTGAAACTTATAAATAAATCCTTGAAACATTAAGTGTCCAGGAATGTGGGAAATTCAATACATTTTAAAACAAACACTCATTTTACATTTTTGTTAAAAGCCAAACATGATTTTTTTGAAATACATTACGAAGATTAGATTATAATCATTTGGTAAAAGTTAAAACATTTAATAAAAATTCTTTAAAAAATAATTTTATGAATGTTGAAAATATTTTGGAAAACCTTTTTAAAAAACATGGTTTTGGAAGAAAAAGGAATTTTCACTAAAGAGGTAAATGAAGTTTTATTTTATTAAAAAATTCATTTAAACTATTGAATACATAAATAGGGGAAAATGGTAAGAAAAAATTTATTATCATGAAATAACTAGAGAATAATATAATTTTTTATTTCATTGAGATTCATATAATAATATTTAATCATAAAAGTCATAAACATAAACAATCCAAATAAACAATGAGATTATATCAGGAAACCATTACCGCTATAGATACATTGGATCATAATCCCCATGAATTAATAAAATTAAATGAAACATATAATATCATTAATAAAATGATATTAGTTATATAACATGTCAAATATGAATTTTATTCCCCACATAAAATAATATATGCACATAACACAAAATATATCTCAAATAAAGCAAATTAAGTCAATAATCACTCACAAATGTAGTAAATTTTGAACCATAAAACCCATGAATTATAGATACACAAGTAGATAAATATGTAAAAATAATTTCCTGGATAATAATTAAAAATACATTCATCGGAATTATATACACCACATAAAATAAATAGGTTCTGAAGATGGAATGTGTGTCACAAAAGTAAAAGGTGAGATGGAAATCGCTTATCATAAGTCTCGAATTCCTTCTTACACATTATAACCTTATGTATTATAAATATATATTTATTATAAATATATTATATAACCACACATATATATATATATATATCATTCCCTAAATTATTTACTTATTACCTTTTATTATACGTTTATTAACAATTCTTTTTTAAAATCATGTTTCAATTAATAACATCTTTATTTTTTATATATGTTTTAATTTTTTTGTTCATATTACATAGATTATGGTTCCATAATATTAAAAAAATTTATAATGATATAAATATAATCTATATTAATTATAAATTAATTTATAGTAATATATAAAATTTTGATAAAGAAATGAAAATCACTGTTCATAGAGATGCTAGGTCATATGTACACATGAACACATTTTACATTTTATTGAAAAATGAAACAAAAAAGTTAAAAAAACATATAGATTTTTATAATCATTTTTATTTAATATATCACATATATTAATTAATTTTACCCTTATTAACTTCCATGGAAAGAACTAGTGAAAAATGAATCACATCCCTTCACGAGGTGGTAGTGTGCCCTACAGACAAGAGACACTATTATATTCCCACATGATGGAAATTAAGAATGTATATATTATATAATAATTCATGAAGTATAATAATATCATAAATATCAAATATAAATATTTAATCCATCATTATATCCATCCTTGATATGTGGTTATGGAAAAAAGAATAACTTCAATTCACGAGACAATAGTCCGCTACACATATGAATGGTGATTTTGTAACCCATTTGATGGAAGAGGGGATGATATATTCTATTACATCAATATAATTACAAATCTGTATATGTTATAAATTTGTGTTATTATATTTTAATTATTAATTCATAATTAATGGTGGTAAGAGAGTAACTAAAAAGAGAGAGTTTAGTGAAGTTAATTACTTTTTCTTAGAAAAACCCCATTCAGATCTCTTATAAAGGACTACAGGGTTGGTTTTTTTGATGAAAAATAAATCTATAACATGGGTAATAATATTTTTTAGGGATTTTGGTAGGGTTTTTTCCATAAAATAGGATTAATATATGAGAATAAGTGGGGGGGTATGTTATAACCATGGAGGTGTGCCATTTTTGTAAATACACAGAGTTATTCAATAATTGGAAGTCAATATAACCCATTGTGCCTAAAATATAGATAAATAAGGGTTAAAGGGATTATATGGTCTAGTATAACCTCACAAAAAACACATGTTTTAGACATGCTATTTTTTACCCTTAATGTTTACATAATTTTACCACTGATGTTTTCACATCGATAAATTCTATCATTTTATTTACGAGGGTAATATACCCATTAAGAATAAAATTAAAATTGGAATAATTAGATAATATGGAACCACAAATTAGAAATATGAAATAATATTTAATAAATAAAAATCCATTTATTTTAAAAATTAATTTTTACTCAAGCACATGTAACGCACAAAACCTAGTTTTAACCACAATCACAGTAATTAAATTTTATTGTATTTTTTTAATAATTATGACTAGAAAATAATTTAAAATATTATATATCGTAAATTATTTTTATTTCAAAATTTTAACCCATTTTTCAAAATTCCATTCATTTACGTAGAAAAAATTAATTTAAAATAAACAGACGAACGTGATGAGAAAGATGTTTTCCAAAGAGTTAATGTTCAAAAGACTAATGTGTTTTTATATAAAAATTCATCATAATTTTTTTAAATGAATTAAATTGGATTAATAAAAATATAAATGGAATAATTTTACTATAAAACCCATTTTAAATAAAAATTTAACTTTATAAATTCTTAAAAAGGCATTTTTCAATGAAAACAAGTATTTATCACTATACATAAATAAAATTAACATTTTATAAAAAATCCAAAAAATTCACCCTAAGATAAATTTTACAAAAAATTTAAAATATTAAATTTATTTTATCTATTTTTATGAGTAATATTTTCAAAAATTAATTTTATTATAGTTAAAAAATGAAATAAAATACTTGTTTTTGAGAAAATTTCATTTTTGAACCATATAAAGTCTTTACCAAAATTTATGTTATTTTTTATCAGAATAATTTTTCTAAAAAACCATTATAATTAATATTTAAAATTTGTTTAATACCATTTATTCGTCTAAGTTTAATGACATGTTAATAATGATCACGTTTAAATAATAATATTAATTGTTTGTCATGGTTTTCTAAAACTAGTTGTTGATTATAAATAAGGATATCAATGAAATAAATTAAATTTTTTAGAAAAAATATTTCATAAAATATCATGGTGTTGCATTCTATCCCCATTAAAATCTATTTACCCTGAAATTTTCTTCACTCTAGTAAAAACAGACGAGGATACTTCCGTATCATCACATTTTCATATTCCTATATATCTTCCTAAAACTGGTGGTTTCATCTTAAAACAATGACTAGGTTAGTGGTCTTGTTTCGTAGAAAATTTTCTATTAAATATGGAATCTATAATTGTTATTACTAATTATAAATATAATTCATGTGTGTAATGACCTATTAGTTCTATATATGTGTAGGATTTGGTATGTACTTGCTCACAAGAGATGCATAGAACACATCATAGAATTGAGAGTTGATCAATGGAAGCATCAAGAGAAAATATATGCTCCTGATATGATGAATAATATAAAATTTAAAGATACACCTAGTGATTTATTTATGTTTATTTCCCAATATCATAAAATTTCTTCATGGATATATTCATTAAGACAACTTTTCACTAATAAAAAATTCTCGATCACATCAATGATTATCATCATAATTTTTCCATCGACTATATGATTCCCTTATGTGTTATTAAATGTCTAAAACCTTATTTACCTTTTTTTCATCTATATATAGTCCTAGAATATATCTTTATCACACTTCATTCTAGTATTTTGGAGCATTAAATTTATTTCTATAGTGGGATTAATATAGATACCTCTAAATGCTCAAGTGAAAGCTATTATTTTATGAAAACTCAATGAGAGGAATCTGTTTATATCAACCACATTTGAAATCCATAGAATAATATCTAATCATATCCTTTATTTTTTTAATTATTCTCATAGACTAACCATATATTATAGTATGATAAAAAATAGCAAAAATCAACTAGGTATCAATCTCTTACTGAAGAAATCTCCAGTTTATTGTGGTAAATCCTAGTTCCTGATCAGACACAATTGAATGTTTTATTCCATTTCTACTTAACACGTACTTAATGTATATCATAGAAATATAATCTTGAACTAAATACTATCTGATAGTGATGAAGTGTGATAAATTTATAAATAAATAAACTATAACCCATATTTAATTATTTCACTTAGATATTTTTGGGAGCTTAACTACAAAATACATGGCATTGTTTCCCCATTTCTATTCTGGTATGGATAATGGTGAGGAAATACCCTCAAACATTTTACTCTCCTCCATATCTTATAGACATAAAAAATATAGACATACACACTCAAAATTATTTCTCTTCTAGTTTTACCACTGGAAATACTCTTTCTCATAGTCCAGGGGTTGGCGCTAAAACCTTTCCACACATCAGTTATGGGTTCAAACCCCATGACCTTGTCAGATGTTATAGGTTGTCACTAAATATGCAGTTTAACTTTTCAAACAACTATATTAAAATAATACTTATAATGTAACCAAGTTAAATAATCCATAATTAACATGACCTGAGACATAATATAAACCTTAAAGGTTACCAATACTTTTAATCTTATATCCAAAAAATGTGAATTCATTTATCCACAAAATACTATTTCATTAAAACATAATCAAAACTAAAGGCTTGTATTTCAATAAATTTATTCCAAAATGACATTAACATTGATAAAAACCAATTCCATAAATCCTGAAATGTGGTTTCTTAGTGTTTAAACATATGATGAACCTTAAACTCCAAAACCCATAATGGTATCCATGACTCCTATTTTATATTACATAGAGACATATATTCTTCCAAAAAGAAATTCACCCAATATTCCTTAAATAAGATATTATTTTAAACAAAAAAAAATTCATTCAAACCCTAGGTTCAACCATATAATTATAGAATATCAAATGTGATTTCTTTATTCTAGAATCCATTCATATGGAGATAATCAAAGTTCAAAATCCCACTAAATTTTATTAAATTATGGACAATAATAATTCTATATGGCTTATTCATACAAAATAAAACACGAAATTTCAAAAAAGGGGGTGGGGGAGGTTAAGAGCACCATAATTATCATGATTCACTTCATCCATTGTGACAACATAAGAATTTCATTCATCCATAACCTTCAAATTGTTTTGAGGTCTATCACCCAAATTATCTATTGTATTGGGGAATTGGTTTTTATAATTTTTGAAACTCCATTCACTTGAAACAACAGAGAGTGGTTTGTTCATTTTGTAGAGATTTATCTGTATTTTCATTAATAGCTAACTTCTTCTAATCACATTAGAATTCAACCACTCTATATAATTAATTTCCATAATGAAAACATTTAATAGTTCCTTTTCTCCATGTTTCCTTACAAACATCAATCATAAAGGTAAAATCATATTCTATTCTCTATGTTTTTAGAGTTTCCCTTGAATTGCCTTTTTTTTCTTATGAAAAATAGGAGATTTATGGTTAACATTAATCTCAATTTCCACATTGATAGCACAATTAATTATTTCTTCATATCTATTGAAGTACCTTCTAGATAATTCCATTTGGAAAATTGGTTTTAATCCACCGAAGAATCGATCAATCTTTCTTTCAGGTTGGAAGATAATACTAGAAGCGTACCTCACAAGCCATGTAAAATTTGTCTCATAGGTACCAATATAATCATCAACCTCTTTTTTAGATCATGGAATTACATTAATGTTTTTGTGTTAAGAATATAATGAATGTACTTATGATTTTTTTAAACTCATCCCATTCCATTAAGTCAATTTCATCTTTCAGACACATATTCTTGATCAGAGTCCCGAATTGATCTATTTATCTTTCCAAATGATATACCACCAAAATATATTTTTCATGATGTAATCCCTAGAGAAAATAATATATTTTTTAGTGGTACTGATGAATTAATAAGAAACTAGTGTATCAACACAACCCTTTAACGAAGGGCAATGTAGCATCATAAAGGACTAAAAAGAACATTGTTCGATCTTTTTCTTATTTGGACGTTTAGCATGATTCATAGATTAAAAATGTTATATGAGAATAGCAATTAGATTTTACTCTCCATAGCCTATAATTTATTGTTACATAAGAGTAAAATTATTTTATTTTTGCTGCACTTCACATTATAATGGTTCTTTCAGGTTCTATCCGTTAAATAAAATGAAAATACATAGTGTAAGAAATAATAATCATAGTGGGAAAACATATAATCATAGAAAATTAATTATTGTGTGTCTGAATAATGACATCTTATTTTAATCTATGACACCTTAGATTTATCCTAGGTCATTCATTGTCATCATATATTTAAATATTTTATGATTGTTTTTAAATACTATGTAAATTTACAAAGAATATACCATGGGAGTGTCAAACCAGGTGTGAAAGAATAACCATTATTTTCACCAAATAAAGATTGAGTCTAGATTAATGTTTCCTTTTCAGAGATATTACCCCTAGGTACCTCTATTCAAAGGAAAAAAACCACTTATAGTGTCCATACATTGATTAAATTTCTTAGAAATCCCTCTCTCTATCCTTTACTAAAATTCTAGGTCATTTTCCTATACATTGAATCATCCTTAGAAATAACCTTAGAAATATATCTAGGGATCTTAGTATAGAATTATCATCCTAATTTATATAGTTTTACTAAACAAATCCTATTATTCCAACTATAGAGACCCAGGATTCTCATATATAGATAACAAATATTAATAGAAAAATATTCATTAAATTACATAAGCACATGCATGAGTATCATAAAATTTTAGTTCCTTTGGAAACATAGAAACACAAAAAATAGGTCCATATGTGATCTAAATCATCTCCCTCTATTTTTTTCATAATTGTCTCCATTATTAGATAGATCATACATAATACCTTTCATCATAGCATGGATAATGGAAACATAAAAGAATGGAGAGCATAGTTGCTTAGTAAGGGTAAATAAGGGACATATCAGCATATCATGAGCATAAGGGTATGAGAAAATTATAATAACATTTGAAAACCATACCATTCATATCATATATCATAAAATTGAGTCATGTATTAAATCTTGGTATTTCAAAAGACATGAATCGTAATATAATCAAATAATAGGATCCATGAGAACATAACTTTGGGATAAGATATAAATTTATGTCATAAAAATATTAATATGAAATCATTCCTTAAATAGTCAAGGATTATTTCCAAAACTAACATAGTGGAATGGCTGGACTCCCAAAACTATCTTAGTATTCAATATTGACTCCCAAGACAATCATTGTAGAAAAAGACGCTTACTGAACTAGGTGTAGTCTCTATTACAATCTTGTTTATACCATAAGATATAAATATTTACCCAATGTATTAGAGGGAGATATATTCTCCATATGTCATATACAACTGATTCATGATCATACATATATGTGATTCAAGATTAGAAAACATTCATAATATCAGAACCCATGAAAAGATATGGGTTTCATAAACATTTCCTGACGACGTATAATATAGAAATGAAATAGGTTTCATAATAATTTCTTAATTTCATTATAGAATAACACATCCAAAAATAATTGGGTTTCATAATAATTTTATCATGGTATTACCTGTGTAAAAAGAAGAGGGGTTAATAAAAATCTCGTCATAATAAACATAAACCATCTTCAGAAAGAATATGAATGGTATCCATGAATAATATCCCTATTAAAGCATATATAACATCAAATTATATTATATTAAAAGGAAAATGATTTTAAAATAACAATTGGAACATTTATTAATGAAAATAGACTTTCCAATTTCGATTTTTTTTTCTAAAAACAAAAAACATTTTCAAAATTATTTTCATTGAAAATAAAATTAGAAACATATAAAGGAATATTTAATGAATATTTAAAATTCTTATTGATTAAAATAACCATTATTTGAAAATCACTTATTAAAACTAAAAGTTTATAAAACTTTATTGAAATATTTTTCATATAAAATAAACATTGAAACTTATAATGTAATATTAAAAATCATTTAACACATTTCTTGAGGAAAATATGGTTTCCAAATTGAGTTTTTAAAAAACAAAAAAAAACCATTTTTTTTAAAATAACCTTTTAAACTTATAAGGTATGACTTAAAATATTTAGTGGCTATGATTAAGGGAATCTTCCTTTATATTAAAATAATATTTTCATTCAAGTTATCTGAAAAATCAAAGGAGGTATTTTTTGAAAACTACATGAATATTCCATTGTTTTTTTTAAATTAAAATATTAGTTAAAAAATATTTATTAAATTAATTGGACAATGATAAAAAAAATTTGAAAACATTTTTATAAACAAGGATTTGGAAGAAAAATGGTTTTTCGATGAAAGAGAGAAATAATGATGATTTTTATTATAATAATTCATATAAACTATTAAGTATATAAGGACTATAAAATAAAGTAAAAAAATAATTCTTTTTAATAACCATATGAGAATAAAATTAATTATTTTATTTGTATATATATCATAATATTTTATTATTATAAGTATAATCATAAACAATCATGATTAACATTGAGATTCCATTGTAAAACAATTATAACTTCCGTAAAAATGAATCATAAGGCACATGAAATAAAAAAATTAATTGATAATGAAAATATCATTAATATTAGAAGATTCTTGATATATCATATCTAATGGGAAATATATAATCTCTATAAAATATTATAGGTGTATAACACAACATATATTTCAAAGAAGGAAAATTGAGACAAAAATCTGTTATCACTTTTGTAACTTAAGAATAGAAAACCTCATGAAAGATAGATCTAAAAATTGATATTTAAATACCAATATTTTATTAGAGAGTAATAATGAAATATATTCTTGTGAAGAATGTACACATAAATGAAATTGTTGTTTAATATGCATGTGTCTCATAAAAGAAAAAAGTGATATGAAAATACCTTACCATAAGTATCAACATGAATTATACATTTTTAAAACTCCTATATGATAAATATATTCTTATTATACATATATTACATAAAAATATTTATATATATTTATTATACCATATATTATTTATTTATGAAATTTTATTGATTTTTTTTTTTTTTTAAGAATCACATTTTGGGTAATAACTAATTTGTTTCTCTTGTAAGTTCTGATTTGTTATTTTTGGTCCTATTAATTTTATTATGGTCACATAATCTCTGTAATGTTAACCATGATATAAATATCATATATATTTTTTATATAAGTATTTACAGTAATCCATAAAATCTAGAGATTGAGAATGAAATACATAGTTAATGTAGAGGGTATGCTCTATGTAGGCCTGAATGCTATTCCCATTTTTCCAAAGGATGAAATGAAAGAAAGATAAATAATATATTACCTTTAAAAAAATATTCATTATGTAATATATATGACATATTTTCATTTAATATACCCTTATAACTTCCATGAAAGGCATTAGATAAAAATGAATCGCATCACTTCATGAGGCGGTAGTCATCCGTACACACGAACGATGTTATATTATTCCCACTGAATGGAATGTAAGATGTTAAATGTGATATAATAATTAAATAAATATATTATTATAATAAATATCATTTTCAAACATTTAATATATCATTACATCCATTTCTGAGATGTGGTGATGGAAAAAAGAATAACATTGATTTGTGAGGTGGTAGTGTGCCGTACACACAGTTGATAATTTAATAACCCTTTTGATTAAAAATAATATGAATATCGGTTATTAAATCAAAATAAAAAATATAAGTGTATTTTATAATTTTTTTCAGTATATTTTAGTTATTATGAAAATAATGATAGTGGTAAGATAATTACTATAAATAAATAGTGCGTAGACAATTACCATCTCTTAAATAAAGACTCTTTAGGTATCTTCTTAAGGGAACTAATATTCGTATTTTGGGATGAAAAGTAGCTATAAAATATGGGTAAGGATATATGGGAGTGATTTTGCTATGGTTTGGGGGATTCAAAGGGGATAAGAGGTGTGAACAAGTGACGATATGAGGTGGCCTTTTATAATGTGGGAGTAGATTAATTTTTCTAAATACTCAATACTATTCAATAATGGAAAGTCAATATTATAAATTGGGCATCCGAAATCGATAAATAATACATTTTCGGGATGATATGGTAGATAAAAACCTCCAACAACTTTTTAAATTTTTTTCCCTTAGGCTTTAGGATTATTTAATTTTACCATTTCATTTTTATCCATCGTAACTTGTTTCTTTTTATTTACCAAGGTAATTTGACCCTAAAGAATAAAATTAAAAGGAAACTTATTAGATAAACTTTAATGATTTATTATAAATATTAAATCCAATATATTAAATAAAATTATTATATGTGTGGAAAATTAATTTTAACACTGGTATATGTAATGCACAAACACAGTTTCAGCCTTATTAATGATAATTAATTTTTAATTTATATATTAATATTTATGACCGAAAATTAATTTAATAGTATTTCATATTATAAATTATTTTTACTAAAAATGTGATTTTTTTCCAAATTAATTCTAGAAAAGTGGAATGTTTTAATTTAAAATTAAACCCACATACGCGATGAGAAATCGGGTTTCCCAAAGAGAATTGTTCAAAATGTTTTTTTATCAATATTTAAAAATAAAATTATTAAAATCAAATAAATTGGATTAATAAAAATATAATTGAATTAATTTTAATTTAAAACACATTTTAAATAAAAAATAAACATTATAAATTCTTTAAATGAAATAGAAATGTTCAATAAAAACCAATATTTTTCATTATTCAACAAAAATAATGTTGTATAGAATAGTCCAAACAATTTAACCTTAGATTATTTTTCAAAGTGTATTTAAAAAATGAATTTTATTTTATCAAATTATTTTTCTAAAATTTTATAAAACTAATTTTATAATTTTTCCTGAAATGAAATAATAAATATTTTTTTTTGAAAATATTATTTTCGAAACAGGTAAATTCTTCACTAAAAACTAAGTATTATTTTATTAATATATTTTATTTGTATAAATCCATAAAAATTAACATTTAATTTTTTTCTTCTTGTTCATGCCTCCATGATTAATTCATAGGTAATAAATAATCTTTTTAAATAACAATATTAATAGTTTTTCATGGTTTGTTAAAACTCAGTATTGTGTGAACCAAAAGATATCGAAGAAAATTACATAATTAAAAAAATATTTCATAAAAAATACAGTTATTAACTATATTGTGGAGTGTTTCTATTCCTTTTATGGATTTGGTTATTATAAACCTTTTTTGAAATCTTTTTTTGTTCTTAGGTGGCACTTGTTTTTCAAACCAAGATATTGAAAATGAATGTATTTCATAAAATGTTTGTTTTCAAGACAATGTTTTTTTGGAGTATTGTGAAAAAGCGATATGTTTTGAAAACATATTGAAAGGATTTTTGGAAAAGTAATGTGTGTTTTATAATAATTCTTTGGATTCCTTTTTTATAAATCAAAATGGAATTTTGAAAGGCATTTTTTGGTGTGACTTGTTTTGGTGATGTGTTCTCCATTGATATTATTTTTTTAAAAAATTGGGTTAGATTGGTTTTCCAGAAAAAACTGTTGTGGAGGTTAATTTGAAAATTAATTGGTGAAAATAGAGATTTCAAGTGAAAGGTTTTTTTTGGTGTGAATGATATGTGGCATGTCTGATGGTTTTTTGTCTGGCATGATTCCAAGATCATGAAGGAGTATTTTTGTTTATCATTTGATGCATGAATTGATGTTGTTAATGTATAATATTATTTTAATTATGAATAATAGAATGATTAAAATAGTAATCTTAGTTCTAGTGCCTACCCAGATTCCATGTGGAGTGGTGGATGTGGAACCTTCTTTGAGATTGGACCCGTCTTGGACTTCATGAATCAAAACCTGCACTTATTTAGTGTTGATCAAGGGTTAGTATAAGTAGTGATGTAGTTGTAGGAGACTAAAGTAATCCTCAAATCTCCTTGGACACTTGAAGCATCAAAATTGATAGATATTTAGTGCTATCTTATCATTTTTTTTCTGGGTTTTATTGGAGTTGATTGTACCCTATTTACTACATGAAGGTTTGTATTGGGAGCTCTTCAAAATTGAATTATTTTTATAGTTCATCCCTATGTAAGAGAAATTTTAGAAATATATTTATATTGTTGGATTGCATCAGGGTGATCAATCAATGATGGAGTATATGTAACTCTTTTCAAATTTGGTCACCTTTTCTATGATCATGGTGGTTATTATTTTTGAAAAATATCATTTATTTGTATGTGGTATTCACCCATATTTTTCTATAATTGCATCTAATTTGACATCTTTTCAAGAAGCTCTCGATAAGGAAATTATAATAGAGGATTACATATCAACAAAAATAGTGGTGGGTGATGTATTAGTTCAATATACTAGGAAGTGGAATCATGGTAGATGTAAGGATAACCCGATGATTAAAGATTTGAATATGGAAGATATAGATATTGGTTTAAAGATTCTTTCTCATATAAATACATAATATCTTATTTTTCATCCAATGATGGAATCGGGTACATTCCACACCCTCTTATCTTAATACTCATAGATTATTCTTCAATAGTGGCTATTTGGGTCACCACAAATGACTTTATAATATGGTATTTTAGAAGAGGTATCAGGTTTTTAACCTTTTTGTATATGTTAGTTTTCGACTTTTCTATTTTTGGTTGTAATAATGGTTTGGGAGCTTCAGTTTTTATTGTTTTGATACTGTGGATGAATCTTTTTTGGGGTGTTTATTGTGGATGGATTTCAGATAACTTTTATAGTTTTAATCATTAATTTTTAGTTGGTTGTGAGTTCTCTTATTGTGCCCCATTTTTTGGGTGATCCTCTATTGAGAGTTTAGGTTGCAACCAGTACTTTATCGAGACCTTTGAGGTGCATATTGATTGTACATGATAAGTAAAATGTGTTCAAGATTGGGTAACAAGGTTTTTTGATTTCCCAGATTAGTTTAGTATAATAATTAGTGAGGGTCTTTTGATTTTTTTACATTCACCATGAGTGGGTGATCCAATTTTTCAATATAGGTTATCTTCATATGTCATGACATAAGGTGGAAGGTCATGTAATTATTTTATGGCTTCTTGTGGTTGTTATTCCAACATTTTTATTTAGAATAACTATTGGTTTCTATGAAATCTTCTCTTTTAGTTGATCATATGTTTGGGGATGCATTTTGTAGTGGTTTATCTTTGGTTATAACTTGTTAGAGAAATTATATATAACAGCGATACCATGTTATGTATCATGTTTTGTGTTGTAAATCTTGTTGAAGTTCTATTTTATTTATGCTTCAAGATGTTTGGAAAACATATTATTGATCAGTTTGATAATTTTGAGGATATAAGTTGTTGTATTCAGGGATGAATTATATTGGTCAATTATTTTAGTTAGGGCCTCTTCAAATTTCTCAATTTTCACTATCATTTTCATCCACTGGAATTATTTGTGTAATAATGTTTCATGTGGGGGAGTTTGTGACACCATGTGTGTCACTATGTTGTATTTTTTTTCTTATTCTCTCATAGCATGAGTATTTCTGTGTTTTAGTAGTTTTTGAGATATAATTAAATGTTTTTGGAGGTTTTTTGGGTGAATAACGGTTAGCCTGTATAGTTAGTATTAATTTTAAAATTCCCATATATGAGATCATTTCATAGTGATAGAGTTATTTTATAAGGGTTATGGACAAATTTTCAAACCATGAGTAGATCCCTAGAAACTATGTGGCTACTTCAGACTAGGTAGAGGCTGGTGCATGGTTGACATTTGGTTTGGAAAACAGTGTGACCAACCCGTCTAGGCGATTTATTTCAAGGTATTGGGTTGCACACAATTTAACAAACTATTTTAATAAACCATAATAGCTTTCAAAGTGTTTAAAATGTTAGAATATCCAAAAACCTCTTTTTAATTTAGATGGGTTTCACCCCAATTCAACCTTATTAATGCCGACCAACTACTATGGTCCCAATGAGGGTCTCTAACCTCTACCTCCATTCATTCATGTACACTATTTGTATATATACAATATGTTTAGATGTATATATTCCTCTCTTTACCTAAAACATCCCTATATCTATTTTCTCTTGGATTTGGATTTACCCATGAACTCTAGAACACTTGTGGCTAATTTTAGGGTTCCCGATGGATCTAATGTTTTATATTTTTGGTGTTTAGCATTTTTTGATTCCATATTTATACCAGTGGGTGTGATTGAAATTTATTGTGATAAGATCATCAGGGTCTTCACTTCTTCCATGTTGGTGTTTCTATAAAATTGTTTCATTTTGATTTTCAAAGTGTTTTTTCTTTTTAAATTCATTTTTATTGAATGTAGGAATAGATGTGTTCTCTTTGTGGTGTGTTAAATATAATTTTTTGTGTTTTGATCTTGTAATAAAGGGTTTAGATTAAAAATTCCGATTTTTCTTGTTTGAAGAAAAATTTATTGATTTTTTAAGATTTATGTGAATCTATATGTGGAATTTGATATGGGTTTAAATTTTATTAGTGTATTTTATTCCAGTTTTGGATTTCAAAGAGTGAAAATTTTGTTTTAAAGATAGTTGATTTAAATTAAGGTTTTGGAATTAAAATTATATGGAAATTGGTATTTTCTTGATTTCAAATGGTGATTTGAAATGTGTATATTATATACCCATATAGGAAATGAATTTATGGATCTTTTCAAATGGTTTGATGAAAATGGATGGTTATTGGCCTTGTTTTGTAGTTTTATATGGAATTTCCATTTTAAAGGGTAGATTTGAAATGTTTTCAATAGTAATGTGTTATTTCCATCATTTTCTATGAAATTAGAAAAGTAGAGTTTTATTAAATGTGTAATGTATTGGAATTTCATCCATGTTTTATGATAATGGTCTGATTGACACTTTGGTTTTAAAATGGATGATTTGAAAGACTCCCCTTGATTTCCCATTTGACTTGTTTACCCCTTATGTTGGTTGTTAATCCATATTACTCATTGTGTGTGAATGTACTTATTTATGACTTGTATGAATGTGTTATATATGGAAAATTACTTTTCTGGTGTGTGTGGGGGTGGGGTGAGGGTTATACATTCACTATTTCTTATATGTTATACTTAGCTTGTACGTATTTTCTTATCAGAAAAAATTTTCAACAGGGGAAACAGAGTACTAAGTTAGATATCTATTTCTATTATGAAATTTTGTTTACACACCACTTGTGGACCTCCAGTTTTTCTAAGCATAATATAAATTATGGGGGTGGAGTCAAAATGAGGTTTGCATGGGATTGTGGGATGACTTGTGGTTTGGACTTTAACACACACTTATAGCTGTTTCAGGGGTTAGAACACACTTATATAGTTATAATAATCACATTTTAGTGTTATAGGGTAGATACTATGAAAAAATAAATTACTTTATTAGTTAGATATATAGATGAGTTTTCTCAAGTGTATTTTTGTATCATTCACCCTTATTGAATTGTTATAGGGCCTATATTTTTTATTCGATTTTATTCCTTATGATATATGGTTTGTACTTATTATGAATGACCCATCTGTGTTAGGTCATTTCCTTTATAAAGTTTGTTTTCATAGATTTTACGAAAACATATTTTAAAATTATAAACTCTTATAATGGTTTTTAAAGTTGGTTTCCAAATGGATTTTTGTTTTAAAGAGGGATTGTGATGGTCAAATCTTTATAAAGTGACCATTTTCATTTAAATAAAGCTAGTGTCTTATTTCAGAAAAATTTAATTGGAGTTTGGTTTTAATATGGAATAGGATAGTTGACATGTTTTCAAATAATGATTTTGAATTTGAGAGAACAAGGTGAAATATTTTTGAACGATGATAATGGTTTTTTTGGTTTTCTTTAAGATATAATTGAAATGATTAATTTCATTGTTAATTTTTAAGATAGAATTGATGAATTACCTTATGAAACATATTTCATAGTTTGAGAATGTTTTGGAGAACTAACAGGATTTTTAGAATAGAACTATATTATTTAGGTTCTAGGTCATCAATTAGACCTATTTTTTATTCTAGAGGTCGATGTGAGGTGATTTTGGTTGTGGTGAGAAACTAGAGGTCACATGGACATAGTTTAGGATCCGATCAAGTTAGTTTATTTCTATTTTACAATATTTTATTATTATATCTATTGACCTAGTGTGTCTTTCTACTTCTTGGATAATGTCAATGTCTATGAAAATGGGTTTTATCTATTTATTTAGTTATGACCTATTTGAAATGATTATTTATTTGGGATCCTATATCTATTTTATCCATTTTTTATCTATAATATGGGTGAAATCATACCCATAGGGATTTATATGATTCTCAGGATCTAGTTTCTATACCTTGGGTATTGGAAATTCCCTTCAGGCCCTGTTGTAGGATAGTTTGGGTTATGAGATCAATGGCCTCCCGAACTGGTTCGTTACAGTCCCAAATCATAGTGTGGGATTTTTTACCTCCATCACATTGATCAATTTTAAATATAAAATAATCACAACATTTTCTTATATCATAGGTTATCCATCAATATAACATCTGTATTTATTATATACATAATAGTGGTGGTATCAATTTTTATATATTAGAGGATCTCCATATCCCTTTCATTTGACTAATGATTTTTTATTTCAAAACTCATAGTTGTGAACTATATAATTTGAATCAATATAGGGATGAAATAGGTGTTATTGAGTTGGAATTAGTCAAGTATTTGCAGATTCATATGTACCCCTATGAACAGAATCAAAACCAATGTATTTGGGTGAAAATTCATGGGTCACTTTATACCTTTTAATATTATGTGACAAGGATGATGATGGTACCTTATTAGAATATTTATACATTAAAGAGTGAAGTTCGATTTAGGAATGTATATCCTAGCCCTATCTTGAGTAGTTTAATATCTAATGGATTAAACGTTATTGTCTAATGAGTAAAAGATAACCAATAATGGTTGGTGAGGGGATTACAGATGAGTTGACCTTTATAGTTCTTTTTATAGGGAAAATATCCCTTATAGGAATAACTTTATGGATCATTGGGAATTTTCTTGATAATGAATGATATGGATCTTGAGGAAAATAGTAGAGTAAAGATATGATTCGGTAGGGAATATGGGCTAGTGGAAAGTAAGGTTTCATATGAAGTATAACCATGTGAGGGTATGGTTTTGAATATTGGGTTTGGACATCTAAGAAGTTTTCGAACATTTCTTGGAAGGTGACCCAAATGAAGGAGAGATCGTGAGACATAAACCTAGCACGTGGCTCGTTATCTCTCCCTTTCCCATTGAGTTATATCATGGTGTGAAATATATGATTAGATTGAATTTTTTTTGGATTTTTTTCATCTATATTTGGAAGAAAAATCTAGAGACGGTCTCATTGGTGTCCTCATGACATTTACACTCATTATGGGGCGCATGATTTTGAATACTCCAAGGATTTATTCAAGTTGGAGGTAAAACATATTATATTTATTATATTATAAGAATTTATAATATAATGATGGATATATATAATTCTTGATGGAATGATATTGTAAATAATATTGTTTTGGTGAAGGTCTTGATTTTGAAATTTCTGGTTTGTGACCTTGGTGGAAGGATTCCATGATTGAAATGTTAATTAACCCAACCCAATAGGGTGACCATGATAGGGGAAAGAATATTAAGGAGGTTTAATAACCATTCAAGGATACTCCATGATGAGATTGAATAAAATTCATATAATTTTTTGATGAAGGACACTAGGAAGAGAAAATTGAACACTATATGGAGATTCTATATCACATAGGAAAAATTTCTATGTTAGGAGGATGGGGTTCTTGTAAAAGGTCTGTTTTATAAGGACATCATGAAATGATCCTCATGGGACATTCATCTTTAAATGATTCATTCATTAAAAAAGGACCCCATCATTAAAAATTGAGGCCTTTTGAGCCTCTCATTAACAAAGGGGTACTTATAGGCATCTTTGTTCATTGTTTCTTGTCTTAATTTCCTTAGTTACACGGAGTTACATCATCAAATGGAAGATTTAGATTTACTAAATTCTTTACAATTATCTAAATGCCACTTTCATAATTTTTCCATCATTCCATCTTGTTTTCATTATGAGGTGTAAATATTGTATTTATTGGATGTGATGGAAAAACACATACCAAAAGAAGGTATTTTTATTCATGTACATGGATGAATAACATAACCATAAAGAAAATGGCATGTGAAGGGATTCTATGGTATGTAATAAGTCATGGACTTAGAGCCACATATGATACTGACATCACAAAGGACCCACACGAGAGTTGAAACATCACCACTTTGAATCTATAAATAACAAATGATTCATGTAAGGTTGAATCAATGTTTGTATTATTAAAATTATTAACACAAAATTCATCTGATTCATGGATAATTAATATGTGAACTTTCACGAAGAACTTTGAAAAGCTTCCTAAAAATAATTACTTTTTTAGTTTACTATTGAGATTTGGGATTTTCCCTTTAATATTTTTCCTTACTATTGATATTTTCAATTATTTGAAACTTTTTTGGCCCCTATAAATGGGCCCTTGTAATTTGGTCCTATTAGTACAACGCGAATTTTATACTGAATAATTAATGGGTCCCTCATAAACTATTTGTAAAAATTAATATGGAGATATAATTGGTATAAAGTGGGATAGAATCATTATTATGTTTATAATAATCTGTAGGATACTTCATAAAGTTATTAAGACATCATTATCTTCATATAAGATATATTTTTCATGGACATCAAAAACTATCAATAAGGAACTGAAAAAATATATACTAGTTCATATTATTATATGTGGCTCACATATATCTTGAAAAATTCTATTAGGTTCTATAAAAATTTAATATTTTGACATTTTTTGAGTTTTAATATACTTTTTGAATGTTCGATAACATTATTTACAAGGCCCCAGCCTTAAACCATACTTAATCTTGAGTTATTACAAGATTACACATTGAGGATCTTTTCAAGTTTAGAGTTTTAGAAAATTAGATCATGAAACTTGCATTAATTTCCACATTTAAACAAAGTGGTTACATAGAAGAAAATATTCATTCTTCCCATCAACGGAAACATATTTAAAATAAAACACTGATTCTTTCTTGACACATCCTTGACACTATCATCACATCATGTACCTTTCCCTTGACCTTTGAAAAACATTTCAAAAACTTGGGATGAGCATAAAAAGATCAGTAAGGGTTATAAAAATATGGAAATGAAACATGAGTTCATATATACATAAGAATGAAATCATACTTTTACCCATAAAGCATAGTCACTTTAACATACCTCATCACATCATGAATAAATCATAGAAATCATAATACATAAAAGGTATCTTGAGGCATTCATAACATTCTTACGTAGGGAGTAACCCTCTTGGTTACGTTTGGAATACCCATCACAGTATATTCCCTAAATCGATTTGGAGAAACCTTATCGTTTCACTCCTTCATGTTACCCAATGCATTGGAGAGCTATATCGGGCTCACCCGCCCTTAGTTTATCACGGAACCACCCGTTTTCATAACAATTCCCAAGAACCATAACATAATCGTATCACATAAAACATGCATAAAGGAAACATAACATTCCCACCTTTCAATAACAAGATATCAATACAAAACATTGATATAAAAACATTATGAAACCCATTTTCAATACCAAGATAAAAGAAAAGTAAAACATGGTATTTATTTTTCTTTTAAAAAGAAGGTATGGCTTGTAGAGGAAGCTGAAATTCAAATAATGGTCACGGCGGCGGAGAAGTCGTTGTTGCCGCATACGTACAACAAAAACATTCCCTTTTGTCGTTTAGTAAATGCTTCGTATAAAAAAAATTCCTTTTTGGATAAACGTAAAAGTCAAAGGGGTTTATACACCGTATAAAAGGAGGTTGTGTATAAAACAAAATATGCCTGAATGAATGGATATTGAGACGAAGTCCCTTACAAAGACGGTATCCTTGGTTTAAGGATAAATCAATTACATAATTATGTGTGACAAATGAATACACAAAATATAAGTGGATATTAAGTGTAAAATAATCAAAGTAAATTCACACATATTCAAAGGATGACATATTCAATAACTACATGTTGAACCCAAAAAAATCAAAATTGGGTTAAGAAGTTCCCTTGAGAGCCTAACAGCGTCACATCAAAATGAGTTGATGAGAGATAAAAAGTGTATCTCATCACGTGGACATAAAATTTACATCAATAAGGATATGGGAGAACATATCCCAACATAACAATATGTAAATTAAAAGACCCAACAAAAGAAGACTTTTAAAAAAAAGGACGGTGAAAGGTTCCCTTACCGACTTGGGTATCTTTCAAAACATACACCCCATGAAAGAAGGACAATAAATAATTGATGTAAATACTCATAAACGAAAGTATATTACACAAAGAGTAGAATAATGGGCAGTAAATACACCACTCAAAGGAAATTGTGGCAAATGTAGCATAAATCTCACGGGAATAAAAGTGAGATGAAAAATCCCTTACAAAAACTCGGCAGCCTAACGGTGCCACATAAAACTTACAAAAATTTATTGATGAGATCAAACAGGGTATCTCATCATATTAACTTAAAGTTTATAGAAAGAGGAATATAAAATAACATCCCCCAACATAACAAAGAGGAGCTTAAAAGAAGTTACACAAAGGAGAGTACTTAAAAAGAAAGAGAGAGGTTAGATCTCTTATGAAAATTCGGCAGCCTAACGGCGCCACTCAAAACTTCCAAAATGGATTGATGAGAGAGAATAGGGTCTCTCATCACATGAACATAAAAATTACAGTAAGTTTAATATAAAATAACATCCCAATAACAAGAAATATGATCTTTAGAGGGAATGACATAAAAGAGTATACTTAAAATGAAATAGTGGAGTAGAATCCCTTAACTCATTTCCAACTTGTCTTGTTCGTTTCTTTATATTCCTGAATAATAAACTTTGGTCAATTAATAATTTTCTAAGTACCTCCTTTAGAGATTATTATTATGTTCATATCACATATTATCATTTTATAATAATTGTTTTATAATGTTAGTTCATATCAGACGTTTTTGCCGATGTTTGGTACATGAGTCAAAAATGAACTTGTTTGAAAAACGATTGCCCATGTAGTTATAAGTAAATAATTTCCAGAATAGTATTAATGATTAAAATAAAATATATATCCATTAAATATTCATTTCATACTATTACATATCAATTGGAGAAAAAAAATGAAAATCACCATTCATGGAGACGGTAGGCCGTATGTACGCATGAACACTACTTTCATTTTTTTGTCATATTAATGGAATTAAAACAAAATGTGAGAGATATATATATGTTATAATTCCAGAATGATATCCATAATTTTTATGTAATATATTACATATATATCCATTATATATATGTACTTATAATATTACATAAAATTTTGAGATAAGAAATGAAATGTACCGTTCATGGAGACGGTAAGCCGTATGTACGCATGAACGCTACTTCCATTTATATTTCATATTTAATGGAATTAAAACATAATGATACATAATAGTATTTTAATTCCAGTATGGTATCATATATAATATCATTAAATATATCCTTTATACGTACCACATATGGTATTAACGAATCAAATCACTTTGAGGGGGCGGTAGTCCGCACTTCCTTAAATGAAGATATCGCGTTTACTCATAATGGAAACCATAAAGGTATGCCCAAAATGAAAAATATATAATCTTAAGGAAAACATAAACATATTATATATCATATATAAATATAGTGTCATCTTAATGGCCACCTTTGAAGGTGTTATAAGAATGTTGAACAATCATCGTTTCGTGAGGCAAAAATTCGCCATCAACAGAAACAGTATGTTCTTTAACCATGAGATGTAGGTGTGTGTAAGTGTATCTTGAATACATCTTATAACAACATCCTAGTATATTGAAGATACTGTATTTTTTATCAATGAAATGAATAAAAAGAGTTTAGTGGGTTGGAGAAGAAAAATAAAATAAAAGGAGTCAAGTGAAGACATTACCTTAAAATCGGGTAACTCCCATTGGTTTGAGCTCAAAGGCTTCCTTGGGAATACTTATGCCCAAATTTAGGCTTTGAGGATTAAGAGAGGGAAGTGGAGAGACAAAATGGGCAGAGTTTGGCCGAGTCAAAGTCTTTGGGAGTGTGGGAAATCAGGTAGAGGTTGGGGCCTTTTATAAGAGGAGAGGAGGGGCACTCTTGTAAAGTTACAAAATGTTACTTTATTTTCAAAAGAGTTTTGGATGTTAAAGGTCCCACATTGATTTATTTCGAGGCTAAGGTGATAAGGGTTCGAACTCCACTCATCCAATAGGTTTTGGACATGTGTAGGTCTTAGATATTACATTATCTTTCCATTTTATTTAAATCGTTAAATAATGAGGTCATCGCTGCATCATTATGATGTCATAAATACTTTAATTTATTTAATGTATAAAAATTATAAAAAAATACTATGATGTAGGAAATCATTTTAGCTTTCCAATTAATATTTATAGTCAAAAATATGATTTTTATAACCCCATGTAAAAATTGTTTTAGTAAAACATTTCATGTTTGTCTCATTTTTTACTTTAACTTTAAATAAAAAGATATTAATGTAATTTTCCAAACAAAGTGGATTAATGGGGTCCTCAAGTTGACCCATGGGTTGTCTTGGTCGGCCATGACACATCCAATTAGGTTAGGACATGTTTCAAGTTCATTTCATATTATTAAAACATTATTTTTACATTAAACTACACTAATTACCTCTAATCGCGATTAAAAACTTAATAAGTTAGTATTCACCAAAAAATTATTTTTATCCCATTGAACCACATTTTACTTCTTAATGACAACCATTTATGTCAAATTTTTGAAATTCAAAACACAAAGATGGTAATATATCATTTAAACAGAAAAATCAGTTTTTATAAGTACCACTTAGTGGGTTCACTATTCATCAAAAATTGAAGTTTTTCAGAAAAATCCCAAAAATTCACCCTAAGATATATTTGATATTACGAAATAAAAAATGAAGTCTATTTTACAAAATTAAAAAAATATAATTCACATTAATTAATTTAATAATTAATTTCCACTGTCAGAGCAAATAGCGTGTTGTTATGAAACAATAAGTATTAAAAGATTGACACTAGTTTAAGTCTGATTTCAAAGTGAAATTAATTCCAACGACCACTATTGGATTTAATGGTAAAAATATATTCTAATTTCACTTTAAAACCAATTAAAAAGATAATATAATCATATAAAAAAATTTTATTAAAAAGAGGTTTTGAATTAAAATACAACATTTTACACTATTCATTAAAAAATGAACTTTATCAGAAAGATACTAAAAATTTACACAAAGTAAATTTTGATGTCACAATTATTCAGAAGAGTTTTATTTGGTCCAAAAGGATGTATAAGAGTGAAAAAACTATATTTAATGACGGTTCTCCATCAAAAGGTGATAAGTGAACCTTTAGTGAAAACTAGGGCATATACGCCTAAAATTGAATTCTTTCCGTATTTTATGCCTTTATGTAAAAACAATTAAAAACATATATAATCATATTTTAGTTATTTATATCCATTCCCTCCAATAAAACAGCTATATGTTAACTACTATTTTAAAATAATACTATTTTATTATCAGTGTGCAACGTAAGATTCCCAAGAAACACGTTGTTGCGTGTTGGGTACGCCATCGAGCATAGCGTCCCCTTTAAAGTCATATTAATATTTTATTCAAAAATATGGATAAATATGAAAATGTCATATTCTTTATTTACCTGAGGTGTTACATCCTTCCCCCCTTTTTGGAATTGCGTCCTCGCAATTTTAAAATTGCGCTTGGAAACATCCTTGAAAGTCCCACATCGGAACAAGAGTCGGTAAAACAATCACTTTAAAATAAAGAAATATAAGTACAAAGGTAACCCAAGTTAACCCATAATAGGATTCCATGTATAAAAATATGGACATGGAGGAGAAAACATAGGGTCATGTTCTGATGGAGTGTGATAGAAAACATGTTTAGGAGAAAGTTAACAATAAGAAAATCACAAACTTTTGATGGGTTAAACTGTGTTGGGTTCCCCAGTAGGAAAAGTTAATAGAACACATTTTTGTTTTAAGTTACTTTTTATTGAAGAATTTATTCATAAGGAAACATAATCACTTATCATGTTGACTTTCAACTTTTACTAGATTCCTTAATCAAACTCATATTTTTTCCAAAAGACGAGTATTTAGGGAGACTTGTTCACATTAAGAGTACTATAATCAACTTCTAGAGAATCACCTAATCCAAAAAAAGAACTATATACATCCCATGTCTTTAGGATTTAACCAAAACCAAAACTAGAAAGGTTAGTATAAGGTCAGATAACCCAAAAAATGATAACCCTTTATAAAAAGAAAATCTATTCTTAATCTCAAAAATTTGTCCAACAAAACCCAAAGTTCAATGAGGACCATCCGATAATCAATTTGTCCATAAAATTCTTCAAAGTAAACCAATCTAAGATTGAAACCCAAATATTTGAAGGATTTAGTCACATAGTATTCCAAGTTAAATCGTAAAATTTATCTCCAAACAACATCAGTTGCTCCTAAAGTCTCGTATTGAAAAGTAATTA
This sequence comes from Viscum album, assembly GCA_963277665.1. Classification (NCBI taxonomy): domain Eukaryota; kingdom Viridiplantae; phylum Streptophyta; class Magnoliopsida; order Santalales; family Viscaceae; genus Viscum; species Viscum album. Next base: position 990,224,214 of record OY728152.1, on the reverse strand, counting down.
ACCTAATCACATATCCTCCATGATAGGTTAATAATTTTCATAAATAACCTAAAATCAACTTACTCTTAATTAATAAAATCATATAACTAAAAATAATCGGTCAAAATAACCAGGGACTTCACGTAGTCCAGTGGTAGGCGATAAATACCAGTCGCACTTTGGTTGTGGGTTCGATTCCCGCAGCTTTGTCCGACGCGACGGGTTGTCAAATGGTCTGCATGTTGTCCTTTTTACAAAACTATATAATTCTTAAATCATTCCCCAAAAATAGATAAAATCATCAAAAATAACCATATCATAATTTAACCTCAATTTTATCTCATGCATGTCACTTCCATCATAACATATAGTAACCCATAATTACATCAAAAGTAAAGATCATATAAACTCTAATTGTTACCTTTATAATTATTACCTGAACTTCCACATCGATTGGACAACTCATACATGATGCATTAAAGATCATACCAAGGTTCAAGTGGTTGATCATGAATCCTTGATATTTGGTTTAGAACAACCACAAGTTTCCTCATTGAATCCTCCATTTTATCTAGTATCTTAATCAGAGAACCACTATAGTTTCCTTTAAACCTGTTGTCTCTTTGGTGCCTGCTAGATCCATCATTTCACTAAAAACAGAAATGTCAGTGTGAGTATATCAACAAAACCATCATGTACTAATGAGGAAGGTAAACACTAATATACACTTAATCATTCACTTTATCTAAAATTAGGACTCTTTCTGAAATCCTAACCATTATGGTAATGTCACTTATGCTTAAAGAATACCCTAACCTCTAAAGTTATCTAAACCGACCTTTGATACCAACTATAAGGCCCCAACCTTAAACCTTACTTAATCTTGAGTTATTACTAGATTACACATTGAGGATCTTTTCAGGTTTAGAGTTTTAGAGAATTAGATCATGAAACTTGCATTACATTGCACATTTCAACAAAATGTTTACATAGAAGACTTTATTCATTCTTCCCATCAACGGAAACATATTTAAAATAAAGCACGGATTCTTTCTTGACACATCCTTGACACTATCATCACATCATGTACCTTTCCCTTGACCTGTGAAAAACATTTCAAAAACTTGGGATGAGCATAAAAAGCTCAGTAAGGATTATAAAAATATGTAAAGGAAACATGAGTTCATATATACATAAGAATGAAATCATACTTTTACCCATAATGCATAGGCACTTTAACATACCTCATCAAATCATGAATAAATAATAGAAATCATAAGACATAAAAGGTAACTTGAGGCATTCATAACATTCTTACGTAGGGAGTAACCCTCTTGGTTGCGTTTGGAATACCCATCATAGTATATTCCCAAAATCTCTTTGGAGAAACCTTAACGTTTCACTCCTTCACGTTACCCAATGCATTGGAGAGTTATATCGGGCTCACCCGCCCTTAGTTTATCACGGGACCACCCGTTTTCATAACAATGCCCAAGAACCTTAACATAATCATATCACATAAAACATGCATAAAGGAAACATAACATTCCCACCTTTCAATCACAAGATATTAATACAACACATTGATATAAAAAAATTATGAAAACCATTTTCAATACCAAGATAAAAGAAAAGTAAAACATGGCATTTATTTTTCTTATAAAAAGATGGTATGGCTTGTAGAGGAAGCCGAAACACAAATAATGGTCACAGCGGTGGAGAAGTCGTTGTCGCCGCATACGTACGACAAAAACATTCCCTTTTGTCATTTAGTAAATGCTTCGTATAAAAAATAGATTCCTTTTTGGATAAACGTAAATGTCAAAGGGGTTTATACACCGTATGAAAGGAGGTTGTGTATAAAACAAAACATGCCTCAATGAATGGATATTGAGACGAAGTCCCTTACAAAGACGATATCCTTGGTTTAAGGATAAATCAATTACATAATTATGTGTGACAAATGAATAAACCAAATATAAGTGGATATTAAGTGTAAAATAATCAATGGTCATTCACACATATTAAAATGATGACATATTCAATAACTACATGTTGAACCCAAGGAAATCGAAATTGGGTTAAGAAGTTCCCTTGACAGCCTAACGACGTCACATAAAAATGAGTTGATGAGAGATAAAAAGTGTATCTCATCACTTGGACATAAAATTTACATCAATAAGGATATATGAGAACATATCCCAACATAGCAATATGTAAATTAAAAGACCCAAAAAAATAAGTCTTTTAAAAAAAGGAGGGTGAAAGGTTCCCTTACCAACTTGGGTATCTTTCAAAACATACACCCCATGAAAGAAGGACAATAAATCATTGATGTAAATACTCACAAACGAAAGCATATTAAAAAAATAGTAGAATAATGGGTAGTACATACACCACTCAATGGAAATTGTGGCAAATGAAGCATAAATCTCACGGGAATAAAAGTGAGATGAAAAATCCCTTACGAAAACTCGGCAGCCTAACGGCGCCACATAAAACTTACAGAAATTGATTGATGAGATCAAATAGGGTATCTCATCATATTAATGTAAAGTTTATAGAAAGAGGAATATAAAAGAACATCCCCCAACATAAAAAATAGGAGCTTAAAAGAAGTGATATAAAGGAGAGTACTTAAAAAGAAAGAGAGAGTTTAGATCTCTTACGAAAATTCGGCAGCCTAACGGCGCCACTCAAAACATCCAAAATGGATTTATGAGAGAGAATATGGTCTCTCATCACATGAACATAAAAATTGCAGTAAGTGTAATATAAAATAACATCCCAATAACAAGAAAGATAAGCTTTATAGGGAATGACATAAAAGAGTATACCTAAGAAGAAATAGTGGAGTAGGATCCCTTACCTCAAGTCCAACTTGTCTTGTTCGTTTCTTTATATTCCTGAATAATAAACTTTGGTCAATTAATAATTGCCTAAGTAACTCCTTTATAGATTATTATTCAGTTCATATCACATATTATAATGTTATAATAATTGTTTAATAATGTTAGTTCATATCAGACGTTTTTGCCAATGTTTGGTACATGAGTCAAAAATGAACTTGTTTGAAAAAAGATTTCCCATGTAGTTATAAGTAAATAATTTCCAGAATAGTATTAATGATTAAAATATCATATATATCCAGTAAATATTCATTTAATACTATTCCATATCATTTGGAGATAAAAAACGAAAAGCACCATTCAAGGAGATGGTAGGCCGTACGTACGCATGATCACTACTTTCATTTTTTTTGTAATATTAATGGAAATAAAACAAAATGAGAGAGATATATATATGTTATAATTCCAGAATGATATCCATAATTTTGATGTAATATATTACATATATATCCATTATATATATGTACTTATAATATTACATAACATTTTGAGATAAGAAATGAAATGTACCATTCATGGAGACGGTAAGCCGTATGTACGCATGAACGCTACATCCATTTCTATTTCATATTTAATGGAATTAAAACATAATGATACATAATAGTATTTTAATTCCAGTATGTTATCATATATAATATAATTAAATATATCCTTTATATGTACCACATATGTTATTAACGAATCAAATCACTTTGAGGGGGCGGTAGTCCGCACTTCCTTAAATGAAGATATCGCGTTTACCCATAATGGAAACCATAAAGGTATGACCAAAATGAAAAATACAGAAGCTTAAGGAAAACATAAACATATTATATATCATATATAAATATAGTGTCATCTTAATGGCCACCTTTGAAGGTGTTAGAAGAATGTTGAAGAATCATCGTTTCATGAGGTAGAAATTCGCCATCCACAGAAACAGTATGTTTTTAACCATGAGATGTAGGTGTGTGTAAGTGTAGCTAGAATACTTCTTATAACAACATCCTAGTATATTGAAGATACTGGATTTGTTATAAAACAAATGAATAAAAAGTGTTTAGGGGGTTGTAGAAGCAAAATAAAACAAAAGGACTCAAGTGAAGACATTACCTTAAAATCGGGTGACTCCCTTTGGTTTGAGCTCAAAGGCTTCCTTGGGAATACTTATGCCCAAATTGATGCTTCAAGGAGTAATAGAGGTAAGTGGAGAGACAAAATGGGCAGATTTTGGCCGAGCCAAAGGCTTTGGGAGTGTGGGTAAGGAGGTAGAGGTGGGGGCCTTTTATAAGAGGAGAGGAGGGGCACTCTTGTAAAGTTACAAAATGTTACATTATTTTCAAAAGAGTTTCGGATTTTAATGGTCCCACATTGTTGTATTTCGAGGATAAGGTGATAAGGGTTCGAAATCCACTCATCCAATAGGTTTTGGACATGTGTAGGTCTTAGATATTACATTATCTTTCCATTTTATTTAAATCGTTAAATAATGAGGTCATCGCTGCATCATTATGATGTCATAAATATTTTAATTTATTTAATGTATAAAAATTATAAAAAAAATACTATGATGTAGTAAATATTTTCTATATTTCCAATGAATATTTATAGTCAAAAATAAGATTTGTAAAACCCCATGTAAAAATTGTTTTAGTAAAATATTTCATGTTTGTCTCATTTTTACTTTAACTTTAAATAAAAAGATATTAATGTCATTTTCCAACCAATGTGGCATCATGGGGTCCTCAAGTTAACCCATGGGTTTTATTGGTCGTCCATGACACATACAATGAGGTTAGTACATGTGTCAAGTTCATTTCATATTATTAAAACATTATTTTTACCTTAAACTACACTAATTATCTCTAATCGCGATTAAAAACTTAATAAGTTACTATTCACCAAAAAATTATTTTTATCCCATTGAACCACATTTTACTTCTTAATGACAACCATGTATATCGGATTTGTGAAATTCAAAACACAAATATGGAAAATTTTCATTTAAACAGAAAAATCAGTTTTTATAAGTACCACTTAGTGGTTTCACTATTCATCAAAAATTGAAGTTTTTCAGAAAAATCCCAAAAATTCACCCTAAGCTATATTTGATATTCCGAATTCAAAAATGAAGTCTATTTTACAAAATTCAAAACATATCAGTCACATTAATTAATTTAATAATTAATTCCCGTTGTCAGAGCAAATAGCGTGTTTTTATGAAACAATAAGTATCAAAAGATTGACACTAGTTTAAGTCTGATTTCAAAGTGAAATTAATTCCAACGACCACTATTAGATTTAATGGTAAAAATATATTCTAATTTCACTTTAAAACCAATTAAAAAGATAATCTAATCATATAAATAAATTATATTAAAAAGTGGTTTTGAATTAAAATACAACATTTTACACTATTCATTAAAAAATGAACTTTATCAGAAAGATACCAAAAAATTATACAAAGTAAATTTTGATGTCCCAATTCTTAAGAAGAGTTTTATTTGGTCCAAAAGAATGTATAAGAGTGAAAAAAAATATATTTAATGACGGTTCTCGATCAAAAGGCGATAAGTGAACCTTTAGTGAAAACTAGGGCATATACGCCTAAAATTTAATTCTTTCCGTATTTTATGCCTTTATGTAAAAACATTTAAAAACATATATAATCATATTTTAGTTATTTCTATCCATTCCCGCCAATACAACAGATACATGTTAACTACAATTTAAAATAATATTATTTTATTATTAGTGTGCAACGTAAGATTTTTAAGAAACTCGTTGTTGCGTGTTGGGTACGCCATCGAGCATAGCATCCCCTTTAAAGTCATTTTAATATTTTACTCACAAATATGGATAAATATGAAAATGTCATATTCTTTATTTACCTGGGGTGTTATATTATTTCAGTTTTGCAGAGACAATGGATTCTGGATGTACCAATTTTTCTACCTCCACTATTATGACAAACAGGTGAGCTGACATGGTAAAAAATACTAGGGAAAATTATTAATATCACATCATACAATAGAATATGGTCCTAGATAGCATCCACACATTGAATCACTAGGATTTCCTCTATCTAACACGATTCCTATATATGACTTCGTGTTATGAGATAACATTTCATCACCTGTGTATCATCATAATCTAATGGAAATGTGGTTTTTTTCTTCCATAAGTTATATTAACGTGGATATCTATATCAGGGTAAAATGAACCTAGTGGTCCATCAAGGGAGTAAATATATCATGAATAACTTTCTACTAACTTAAGACGTCCATGATCACAATTTACACCCCATCACACAAAATTATTTATCAATAATAACAATCTCAATGAATATTCCTAGTATATTATGGAGTTCGAAGTATGAACTATGGAATTAAAGTAGCTTCTCAAAAGAATGGGAATATAGATTTTGGGTGCATCAATGTTGTGTAGTGTCAACTATGCTGCTATAGTTAGTTGATTTGTATGAGGAAATACTGATCTATCAATTCATTGTGTATCAATATGTCAATCATGTGCCATAGATGATCACTCTCTAGGTTTTAGATATCAATAAATTTCATTTAGCACATCGTAAGTTAGATATTAGCTTATGAGATATCTAGTAACATTTGGTAATCTCAAACCTTGAAATGATGAATGAAAAATTTCATCTTACGGCTAATATTTAAGAAGAGGTAAAACAAACCGCACCTTTAGTGAGGAAATTATTGTATAATAATGAAATTACATTTTCAAAAGTCCTCTATCCTCGATCAATCATAATTTCAGGTAATGAATATATATATCTTTAACCCAATAGGCCAAAGTTGGGAGTCAGGTGCTTGAGGGGCCATCATACCAAATAGAATAGAAATATCAAGGGTTCATACTAGGATATAATAGATGTCATCCAGTATGATTCATGGAGTTATTTTTCTCAATAATAAATTCCCCCTTTATCTGACTAGTGTCATTCAATAATATTCAATTTAGTGGTTGTATCTTTATAATGGATAAGTCTCACATTGGGGGTAGGGTTGGGACATTAATTATGACAACATAACTAGAAACCAAGAGGCCAATTGGCCTGGTAGTATCAGGGTTGGAAATATTTTACCATCACATTATGCACATCGATATGGGGATAATCCCTTTCAAAATTATTGGGTATTTACAAGTATAATGGGGTTTTAATATTGAATATATGGAGGGATTTGAATTTTTCAGTGAAAATGCATTATGAATGATCAGTTTAGACCTTAACACTACTGTGTATGTGGAGACTAGCCCATCACATTTAATGAATGAGATAGAATGGTTATGAAAAACCAATATAATAAATTTATATTTTTACAATATTCATCACCTAATAGGGTTATTACAATAAATAGAACTATCATCCATGAAGAAATAACATATCTAAAATAATTAAACGAATATATCTTGTTTACAAGGAATAAATTAGAGTGTATCTATGAGGATAATATTACAAATAGATTCATCCAACAATTCTTTTTCATATTGATGAAATACCCCTCTTCACTGTGCAACATATGGATTGAACAATATCCCATGGTTGCACGTTAGTTTTGGTTGATCCTTACATGAAGAGGAGATGAAAATTCAATTCAATTTCCCAAAAACTGAGACTTTTATAGGGTTTGTGGATGGGCATGGAGATACCTATATTTTGACATAACATGATTGAAAACTAGATGATCTAGATCATTAATCAAAGGGACCATAAATAATTGAAGGAGAGGAGGAAAATGAGGCACATTTGGAGGGTAATTTTTTTTGTAAGAGTCTTTCCCCAAACAATTCCCCACTTTCCCAAATACTATGTGAGGTGTGTAATCTAGATATAACTCCACCAATGATTGGGGTTCCTTAAAAACCATTTATCCCTGTAGAAGTTTTATTTTCATTGTTTTAGAGGAAAAAAATGAAGAACCCATATGATGGTGATGACAAAGTATTGTATTTTTTGGAAATAAATTATGGTATAGTCAATAAGTAACACTACAAGAAAAATGTGTTTTAACAGTTGTTTTTAAACAGAGTTTTTCAAAACTGCCACAAAATGCTTCAACAAAAAATAGTCAAATCGAGGCTTATAAAATTAACTAAAACAAAATGATATTTAAATAATGTTATAATCAAAGGAAAAAAAATCCAATTTGAAAAGATGAAAATCAAACTCGAACTTCAAACGACCATAAATTTTATTCCTAGTGTCCGTTTGGAATCTACCACATATAAAATTCAAGCTCATGATGATCTCTATGCCTTTTTTTGTCTGGTACTAAAAATTTTAGTATTGAACCCCTTTTTATCGGCCAGAAAGGCCCAAAATACCTATGAAATAGAGGTTTTGGTTGGAGACCCCAATTTCAGAAAATTCAAATGGTCATAACATTCAATCCAGGTCTCCGTTCGACCAGTACTAGATATGATATCGATACTCATTTGATGATCTTTGATTGGACTGGTTGTAGTGCAGAAAAAGGCTTCCGAATCAGATTTTATGGTCATTTTAGTGATTTTGGGGTTTTTATAGATTCTTTACGTTTTTTGATTTATATAATTAATTAATTATATATATTTATTTATTTATTAATTTATTTAATATTTATTTATTTACTATTAAATATTAATTAATTAATTATAATTTATTCGTCCATTTTTTATTATTTATTATCAATTATTTATTTATCAATTTATTTTTTGATAAATTAATTAATTTAAGTATTTATTTATTTATATAATTTTGAATATGTATTTATTTACTTATTTATTATTTATTTATTTTGTAGACATTAATTATTATTTTATTTTTAATTAATTAATTAATTATTTATTTTTATTTTATTATTCATTTATTATTTATTCTTTTAATGTTTATTTATAATTTATTCAGTATTTTTTAGTAACATAATAATTTATTTATTAATTATTAATTAATTATTAATTATTAATTAAATAATTAATAATTTATTTTTTATTCATTATTCATTATTTATTAAACAATAAATTTTAAATTTTATGTTTTAATTATAAATTAATAATTAATAATTAATAATTATCAGTTATAAGATATTAGTTAAAATTAATTATTAATTAATTAATTAACTAATTAATTGATTATTTTTCCTTTATTATTTATTATTTATTTATTCAATATTCAGTATTTAATAATTAATAATTAATAATTTATTAAGAATTTATTAATTAAAATATTAATTTTTTATAAATTTCTAAATATTAAATATTAATTATGAATTACTAATTCTTAATGATAAATTAATAATTATGATTTATTATTAATTATTCAATAATAATTTTTTAGAATATATTAATTAATATTTACAATTTATAATATATTATATATTATATATTATATATTATATATTATATATTATATATTATATATTATATATTATATATTAATTACTATTTAATATTTATTTATCTATTTTTTATTTATTTATTAGTAATGTGTTATTTATTTATCATATATTAAATTAATTTGTAAATAATTTACTTTTTTATACGTTACTTATATAATATATGTTATATAATATATAATATATAATATAGAATATAGAATATATAATATATAATATATATTATGTATTATGTGTTGTATATTATATGTTATATATTATATATTATGTATTGTATATTGTATATTTTATATTATGTATTATATATTATGTATTATTTATTATATATTATTTATTTTGTAATATCTATTATATATTATCTGTTATGTACTATATATTATATATATTATGTATTATGTGTTATATATTATATATTATCTATATATATTATATATTATATATTATGTATTATGTATTATATATTAGATAATATATAGTATATATTATTTATTATCTAGTATTTGATTCTTTTTTATTTACAAGTTACTATTTACTATTTACTATTTATTATTTACCATTTATTATTTATTTTTTACTATTTATCATTTAACATTTTTTATTTATGATTTATTTCCATAGTATATATTTCTTTATTTATTATTCAATTATATTCTATTTAACAATTAGTAATCGGTAATTAATTATTATTAATTATTAATTATTAATTATTAATTATTGATTAATCACTATTGATTAATAAATATTGGTTAATAATTAGTTAGTGTGTATTTATTTGATAGGTTTTATTTGTTTTTTCAATTCATATATATATATATATATATTAAATTCTATTTAATGGCCACATAAAGAGCCTACTGTAGTGGTAATGTGTTTAGAGAGTAAACCAGAGGTAAGGGGTTCAAAAATCATCCAACCTAGAATTTCTATATATGGCATGGGCATGTGCACAAACATTTACTTATGCATAGAGATTGGTATGAACATAGTAATAACAAACAAACAAACAAACAAATAATTAAATTATGAGAATAAAAAAATAATTAAATATTTAAGAAAATAAATAAATAAATTATGAGAATAGAAAAATTAATTAATTAATTACGAAAAATAAATAAATAAATAAATAAAATATTAAATTATTAAAATAAAAGAAATCAAAAAATTAAAAATTAAGAAAATTATAATTTTTTAAAGATTATAAACGATTTAGAGTTTGTTTAAACTACTTCTATAAACTGTCTCTAAATCGTTCTCCAATGGTTTCTAAAAATTGCCGCTAATTATTTGCCGACACGATTTAACAACAGTTTTCCAAAACCACTGTAGAATGATTTAGTTATGGTTTAACATGTCGCTAAATGAAATAAAACTACTGCTAAATACAAATTTTGGCATAGTAAGTTGATGTTGTTGTTTCATATAGGTGTATTGGATGTAGGACCTCCTAAATTTCATACTCTAGAAGTTGGACCCATCATGTTCAGGAACACTGTAGATGTATCTTCTACTACCATAAGTTGAAACTGAAGTAAGTTCAAATAATTAAATTGAAATATGAAGGGAATATTGCACCATAATTAAGGGGAAGAGTTTGAAGTGAGTGATGTTTATAGGAGGATTTATTTATAGTGACTATTCTACCCAAAATTACCATGTACATTTATATATTGCTAAAATATTCCTCAAGAGAATGAATAGTATATAAGATGTTGCCAATTACAATCGACTATAGTTTCTTTGATTGTGGAGATTGAAGATCTAGTAAGATGGGAAGATTGAAGAACCAAATGGAGATATCAAGAATTTGAGTTGAATATATCTAGCGTGAGTTGATCAAAAGGAAGAACCACATTGATGAATTTACAAAGTCTCTGTCATTGATCTCTTATGAATGTTAGGTGAACTTCAACATATAAAGTGGTTTCCACTAAATAATCTAGAAAAATATTGATGTGTATTGTTGTGCATGCTACAACTATCGAAGGAGAAACACCAAAAGATATTATAAAATTAATAAGTTGAAATGTTTCAAAAATATAAGGATTTATAATATGTATATAATCTTGAGCTAACTTAAATGCTCAAATGTTTTGTTTGGAAATGAATTCAATGTTCGTTCATATAGTGAATTTCATGTTTTAAAGAGTTAACTATGATCAAAGCCAGGTTCATTGAATTATTAAGTTGATTGAAGGATAGAAGAATAAAGGATGAAGTTAAAGGATTAAAAATATGATAAAAGGAATAAAAAAGTTAAGTCACTATAATTTTATGTAGTTGAAATGGAGGTAGAATTCATAGAATAAAAATCCTAGGTTCCCAAGAAGATTGATGTAGTGATTGAAGAATAACCATTTGTAAAATAATTGTAATTTCCGGATATCAGTCCTATTAATGAACCTAAGTGATAATAAATTTAATTTTCAAAGGGATTAAAGAATAATTGACATATCAAGGGGATGAAAATTATGATTCATAGTTGTGTGGAATTTGAATGCCTCAGATGTTATAGGATAAGATGATTTGAAATTGATAACAAAAATTTAGTGAAAAATAAATTCAGAATCCCGAAAAGTTGAGGAAGTTAGTGGTAATGAGAACTTTAGTAAATTATAATTCAAAATATTTGAACTAAAAATAATAGTTCATGTTTAGAGGGAGACATGATCAGAATTCGATTTAGTCAAAAAATAAGCTATTTTCTATAATCCAAACCTAATGTACGTGTGATGGATTCTAAACATCATAAAAACAATAATTATTCAATATTCATTCTATGTGATAGAGGCTATTTAATATTTATTTGATCATTAGAAAATAAATAATTTGAAGATGCTGATTGACTTTTATAGATTTAAAACAATAAGACTATTTCAGGCACATTGAGATGATGTTGAGATGAATTTGTAATATACATAAAGTGTTAACATATGATTCTAGTTGATATTTTTTTCTTAATTTACATTTTAATACAAATATTTATATAATATTCTATAGAAAATTTTACCTCAATATCAATAGTGAATTTTAGATTGTGGTCTTGAAATATAAGTATTCATAATTCTATGAGTTTTAATATTTTAAGTAACTGAAATAATCAAGAATGGTTGATCCTATAAAATTATTTGATCCCATTAAATGTATTTAATAAAGTGAATATAATTTTAAGAGATAATAAAGATACTTATAGTGGGAGTTAATAAACTACATTCATCAAAAGTTCTGTTGGAATGATGTTTTGAGAAGACAAAAACATGATGTTCTGAAGATTTTAGTAAGAGCTCTAAAAATTCGGTGAACAAAAAGAAATTATAGACAACTTATCTTTGTTATTTTGATAATATATATAATTTAGTGAATATTTTATCCACAAAGAAGTTTTGAAGTAGATTTGATGTGAGGTGGTTCTTACATAAACAACACCACCATTCTTAATAGGAGGTTAAAGGATATTTTTGGGAGATTGCTCAACAACATGTATAATATTGTGGTTTCAAAGTTTATTATTATAAATACACTCTTAGATTAAGCATAATAACATTCCCCATTATAATACATATAATAATAGTGATTATCTATGGATCATGATAATAATAGAATGCAGAATGGAGTAGGGTTCTCACATTGCCTCATGTGAATTTTATTTCACATTATCTACATTACCTGAGGGATTAAGTGTCAAGGGAACAAAAAAATATCCATATAACCAAACTAATGGTAACAGTTTTATCAACATAACGAAAGACAAAGTTGATGTTCAACATAATCAGTAAAAATTGGTGACCCCTAATTCACCCCAACTCTTAGGTTGGCCAAATGGTCCCCATGGACTAAAAAGTGGAATCAAAGTTATTTTATCATTTATTAGATATAAAAGTTTATTTTAAATTGAGTTTTATTGATTTATCTGAGGTTAATTTTTTTAGGATACAAGGAAATAAAATTAAAAAATATATTAAGGTCACTAAGATTATATCTTTGTAATATCAAAATGTTTCATCAAAAACATTAAAAAACAAATTTAGTATAGAAGCATATAAAAAGTGTAAGTTAATCTAAAAAATTATCTGATAGAGGATCCACCATTAATAAATGTTAAACATGGTGAAATGTTTATTGAATATATTATACAAAATTAATCCTCTAGATGATGTGTGAATAAACTATGTTGAGTATGAGTCTATGAAATATTTTTAATTTTTTTACCATGAAATCACGGATAAAATAATGAATTCCCCCATTTTTTAATTTGGATATGTACTTTTAATTTTCAAGTGACAATAGTAAGAAATCAAACATCTAGGAATAAAATATTATGGGATGGAAAAGGCATTGGAAAACATATTATATATTCATGATACCATCAAAAAACTAGTTGGGGCATGTGATCCATTTATTTCACATTTATGTTAAAGTATTTTTATTTTTGAAGAAGATTTAAGAAGATTTGTTTTAAAAAATAAATATTAAAAAAACTTTTTAATGAAATTATTCACGCACAAAAAGAAACTATAATTGTTAGGAACTCTCTATTAGAGGTCATAACAAATATAATAAATGAGATTTAAATATCTATATAAAATTAAAGGAAAATTAATGGAAAGATATTAGGAATTTAAAATGTTAATATAAATATAATATGAAATTATTTTACGATCAGAAGAAGAACATTTAATCAAAAGTGTCTTGAGTTGAAATAATGTAGATAAACATAGAGGTTACTCTAGTTGAATCTTCACATGATGCTAAAAGTTGGTACGATACTGAATTTTTTTAAAGAGAGTATTTCTTATTTGATGATTAAATCTAGAAGTAATAAAAATATGAACACATAATAACATACATCTTCTGATAAATTGAAAGAAAATATGATCCCATGTTTCAATGAAATGTTATATACTAATTTTGACACATTGAATAATACTAGTTTTTATCCTTGATGATGATGGGTTTATAAATATATAGAGAACCCTACCACTTCCTTTTAAGTGAAATAAAGGAACAAATAAAGATGTGATCCCCTAAAAGGTCTTTAAAATAAGGTTTTTAATACAATAAGAAAGTAGGATAGTTCCAATTATAACAATTCAATTAAAAGGAATAATTGATGGTTTATTAGCTAGTATAGGTGTTGTGGAATTTTTAGAAACATGGATCTTGATGGTTGAAACAATATTCTAAGGTATGGATGACATAATATCATAAAATTATGGGGGAGAAAAATTAATTGTAAGCTAAATTTAGCTATATAAACCCCACCCTCATAGAAGAATAAAAATAAACCAAATATAAATATAATTCATTTTCTTGAAAGGTTATATGAAAATTATAGAGAAATTGGTCACTATAACGATGATCATTTGTTTAGAACTACCATGTATGGCTCAAATACATTTAGTAGATAAAGGCCACAAAAAATAAAGGAAAATGAATGGTAGGTTCACTAAAACTCATATCAGTTTGAAAAGAAAATTAAATTACCAACAATAGACACCCAAGAAGAATGAAAAATAATATATCAAGTTTAAGAAGATATTATTCATTATTGTAAATAAGGGACACATCATGGACATATGAAAGAAAGCCAGGGATTTTATTGTTAATTGAATGATTCTCAAGAAAAATAGTGAATCCATCCATGAAATATACAATGTGAGTAGAGTTATTGAAGATATATCTAATGAAGAAGTTGAAGTTCATTGGAAGTTACCATAGATTGGTACTTTTCAAAAGGTATGAATAAGTGTGAATGTTATAATTTTTTATTCCACACTTCAAATAGTTTCATGGTTTTGTTATAAGAATATTTGAGAATGGTAAATAAAAACTATCTTCAAAAATCAAAATAGATTTCTACAACATAAATCTCATTACATTGAAAAAGGTGAATATACTCCAAATGTTTTCTTGAAAATACAGATAGAATATTTAAAGTATTAAGTGAGTTAAACAAAAAAGAAAATAAATGTGTATATTACATAATATTAGATATAAAAATGAATGCTTCCCAAAAGTGAATAATATAGGAAATTATATTAAATCCATACTAACTAATAAGATTAATTATTAGAAAACAAAGTGTAATTACATGATGAAAAATGAAGTTACAATGAAGGGATTTCTAGGTTTAGAAATATTTCCCATCCATGTTTCTCTAATTAAGTGACAGTGGAAGACCACCATATTACCTAATATGTTCTAATTATTAAAATTGAAAAGGGTATTAATAGTGATGTAGTTCATGATGATCCTTTAAATAAATATTAATGAAGTTCACCCTTTCATGGGGTGTGAAATTTAAACTAGTTATTATGGATACCTATAATTCAAAGTGAAAAAGTTAAAATTTAGGAAAACCAAATAACTAAAAAAATAGATCCTAAAAATATATTGAATTGATGAATTAAAGTAACAGATGGTTAATTTTTTGGATTATAATGATGATGAAGTTCCAAATAATGAAATTCCATAGAAAGAAGTTGTTTCTATATTTATGTTATGTTTAACATTTTCCTATCCTTATATAAAAATTGTATTTCTCTTACAAAGGGGAGGACTGTTAATTTTTTATGGAAATAAGAAGATTTTTTTTTCTAAAGGGGTATAAATATTATTTTTTGGTTTCAATGATATAGATATGTTTATTGACAAGTGTAAAGAAAATATTAATATTGAAAATCTATTGAATAAAACTTAGAATGAAAATTTTCACAACATGGTACAACTTAAATATTTTATAGATTGTATTTTATAGAACTTAGTTACTAATTTTTTCACACAGAGAATATCTAAAATAATATTATTGTTTTTTTTAATAGTGATACATTTATATAGGAAAAGTTAATCAATTAGTCTCTCAAAAAATTCTTATATTACTTTCATTTTAATAGAAAATAAGTGGATAAAATATAAATTATGATGTGGCCACTCACTTACTATTATAATAGGAAACAGATAAATGTTACATTGAATTAATTATAAATAATTGGGTGAGAGGAATGTAATTTAATTTAGTTTTAAATTAAAATTCAAAAAATACCATTGTTGATATTGAATAACCCATCAAATGACGATGATGAAGTATTTTCTTTATTTACTGTTGATTGTGGTATAATTAATATGTATATTGATGGTGAGATTTTATATTTGTTTTTTTGGAAGTATGAATAAATGAAGTTCACAATATGGAATGTGGAACCATTAGATTTAGTAACAATGTATATGAATGTACTACTCTAGGATGTTAACCCTAAATGAAGGCCAAATAATCTAACTCCAAATTTAATGGGGCATATAGTAAAAGTAATGTTGAAGAGACCGATGTGCGTGCTACTGATGGAAGGATGATACAATCATAGCGACCATTTTATTTGAAAGTATCATATATATCAAATGATTGTCGAACAATTACTAAATATAAATTCACATAGTGAAGATGTATCAAAAAATATCCCCAATAGTTTCTATGATTTTGTATATTAGAGAACCATAAAAGGGGGATATTGAAGACTCAAATTGCGAGATTTAAGATTGTTGTTAATGTTACCTTAATTGATTTGATTAGAAGTTACACCATGTAATTCTAGAGGATGATTGAATAGTTTTCTATAAACTATGTTTATGATATGTATATGAAGTTTGGATTATTAAAATTATGGATCTGACAGAAGAATTGATAGACCACAAGATTTATCTATAATGAATCAAGGATAACATCATAATAAAAATAGAGTTTCCACCAATGAATTGAGGAAACACATAATGTTATATATAGTCTATGATACATCTACTAAAGAGAAATTATCAAAAGATATATTGAAGGTAATATGTTTAAAGTCTCTAGAAGCAAAAAATATAGAGTATTTAGATAATATTGATATATCTTAAATTCAAAGATGTAATGTTAGAAGTGGAATGGTTGGTTTATTCATCTTAAGAATAACACAAGTTGAGTATTCAAATTGGATCCACGAAGAGTCAATTTAATGATTATGTCTATCAAAATAAAAAGGATGGAAGTATAATACCAAAGTCTCTAAAAGGATACAAGAATAAAAATGAAATATTTTAAGTCATCAAAGTTAAATTAGAAACCAAAGAGGTTGAAGTCAGAGAACTAAAAGTTATGGTGCTTAATTATATTGAAGTATTGGTAAATGATCAACAATGAGTAAAAGACCTAGATGTTCATAGTTATAGTTATACTGAACACTATATGAGATGATAGTATTAGGCACATGAGCCTTATCTCGGTTGGTATGGACTCTGTAAGTACATCCAAGTGACCAGGGGTCAAATCCAGGCGGAGGCATAATTTACAGAACTGTAGAATCACTATAGCATCATTGTAGCAGGTACTATAGCAGGAAATGTGCAGTACTGTAGAAGGTATTGTAGTGGTACTGTAGCAGTCACAATTTGGCACTCTTGCAGGAGGGAATATGCCCCCGTTTGGGTCTTCAGGCCACCGATTTAGTCCTTGAGTTGTTTAAGGCGTTTGGGCCACCCAGGACTTTGGGACAGCAAGGCCTTAGGGCCACCTCAAGGCCTTAGGGACACCTTATGTGTAGATACCAACCAGACAACCTACAGGTAACAATCTATAAAAGGAGTATGAGTAAGGAGCTTTCACCATAGTAAAAGCTAAACGGATTGCAAGAATGAGAGGGTATGACACCTACCATCGAGACAAGCATGTGCATGTATGGGAATTCCTTGCTGAACTGCCATGCGATGGTGGAGATCTGATTTCATGATGAAGATGCTGGGAGGAGTAGTTCTAAGTAGTTAGTCTGGGTTATTTGTAATGTTTGAAGCCTATGGGAAATGAATTCATCTAAGGACTACGTTCCATGTAATACTTACGCCTACGGGCCTTGTAAGGGTTCCACCTCACCCCTTGAAATGTTGATTATCAAAATAAATAAAAAATAAAGGCCTTCGGGCCATTAGAGGAGGAAGTAAAAGGAATATGAGAACAAATGAGTTATCTGGTGGATGAAAATAATGATTCTTAGATGTTTGAAATCTAAAAGAATCAGATACTATAGGCTAAGATGATCAGAAGTTGACAACTAATCTTACATGAATACAATAAGTAGAATTAAGGCTGAATTAGGGGTCACCAATTGAAAATAAACTTGTATATCTAATCAATGGTAACATAACTTTGATACCACTTGTTAGTCCATGTGGATCATTCGACCAACATATGAGTTGGGGTGAATTAGGGGTCACCAATTGTTCAAAGTACTGATGGATGTAAAATATTTATAAGAGAAAAAAATAAAGAATCAGAATATATAGATTAAATTATATGGATGAAAAACCACTAGAATATTCCAATTATATTGATATGAATATAATTTAGATGTGAAATGTGAAAGAAGTATCCGTTCATGATTATATCTTATATTTCTTTCTAAATTGAAGAATTGTTTTTTAAAAAAAATTATAGAAATATTTTAAAGAAGATTTGAGATCCATATCTTTTACAAATTAAAGGCTATGTACTCAAAATATATACATAAAATAATCTCATATTTCTATGATTTCAAATCACTAAACATATAAATAAATGTTAAATAGGTGAATGGAATAAATCTCCTTCAATGTTGAGGATGAATTGAATGTAATTGAGAGTGATGATGAGGATAATTTTAGAGGGAGATTCCCACCCAGATTCACTAATTGATCAGTTGGGTATAATGTTTAAGAAGTGTGGATTTTTATGTTCATAAGAGTTGGGTTCGAGATTTATATTTTGGTCATTAGATGTTGACTTCTAGATCAAAGTAATGTGAAGCCTCTTAAAGTTCTAGACATCGACGTAAAGGATTGTTTGAGATATTAATATATTTAGTTTTCGAAAATCATGGGTAGGATGACATGTATACTGAGTTTAATGAATGATACATGGTACTCAATGTTTAATATATGATGATATTCATAAAGAAAACTCGAATACTGGTGGATCCAATATAAGAAATATAACTACTCCTATTGGGAGGTAGAATGGACATTTTAGGAGATAATTCAACTACATGTGTAATATTTTGGTTTTGGAGTTTCTGATCATCACTGTACTCTTGGGTTAAGGATAATAACGTGAAACATTATATCAATTATGAGAATATTGAAAATTTAGATATTTGAAAAATAACTAGATTTTTGAATGAGTCGATTTCCCACAGTGGAAACAAACCATGTAAAAATATATCCATCCAAATTTTTTTACTTTATTTAAATTTTAGAATGGAGTAACTGGTAAGAGTGAATATCAAATATATATTCATTAAAATCATGACATATGTTTTATAAACTTAAAAAAGATAAATTTTATGTTGAACTTAATCAATAAAATTTGGTGACCCCTTATTCTCCCCCTCATAGTGTGATTGTGCAGTCTATTGGTACTAACAACTAGGATTCTTTGAGGCACATATTTATTTGTGAATTGGTTTGAGGATTTTTCCAAGAAGACGGGATATCATTGGTATGGTTTGGCTGTTTTCTACACCCAAGGACATATCCTAGGTGACTTAACACTGATAAGTGGTATCCCATAATAAATATCTTGATATTGTACTCTATTCACTAAAACAAGCACTTCACATGGATGATTAGTCTTAGATAATGAGGTGTCAAACCAAAATTATGGAAGAAGGTGGGTTTAGTCACAATACCTAATGAGGAGTTATGAGATAAATTTATATTTAGGTTTATTATTATTTATTATTGATTTTTGGTTGACCTTATTATCCCACACTTATAAGAAGTTAAAGAATATGATTTTCCTTTTATCTTCTAGGAATATTTTATTCATGGGGTTGAAATTAAATAAGATTATTGCACTGGTGATGGAGTTGAGGAGGAAGGATACACTTTTTTAATAGAACTAACATATATTAAATGATCACCAATTTTTATAAGGACCCACTGGTAACTCAAATTGTGATTCTTTCTATGGAACTGTCACCCATAGAAATCAGGATAAGGAAGAAAGCAAGGATATTATAAATTCATCTTTTCTTGGGACTGATGAGTGAGTATCATAAATTATCACTCATTTTTTGAGATATTCGTATGAATTAATATTCATTATTTTTTAGTGTATGGGTGAATGTTATTGATGAGATTTTTAGGGTTGAAGTTTATTATTTTTATATTTCTTGATAACTAAATATACCGGACATTAATAACGTAAAATTCCAATGCATTGGTAATTTTAATTTCCCATATCATTTCTTGATCATGGTTTTATCTTTATTAACGCATCATCAGTATTTAATTATTATTTTTTGATTAATTGTTTCCTTCATAATTTAAGATGAGTATAAATCATTTTTTCATTGTTTTTAGTTTTAGTTTTATTCATGTTGTTCTATTTTTATATTCTGAATTTATTTTTACATTAATTTTACTTCTTCAATAGTTTTTTAATTTAAATGTTTTAATGTTTTAAATAAATATAATGATGTCTTACTATATTTTTAAATTATTATGAGATTTTATTTCCAATAAAAAATCATTCAAAATTTTATAGTAACTGTTATTAATGCCTTATGAATTTTTTATATTATAAAAATATGTATTAAGATTTATGTAGCTTTTGAAATATTCTTATTATGTTTTTTCATATCATATGACCATTCCTATCTTATGGGTTTTCCAATCATATTAGTTTTTTCAATGTCATTAAAAATATATATCTCATCTTATTATGTTTTTTGTTTTGAAGAGATTTATATTAATCTATCATTCTCTATTTTTTATATTTTGGATTGATAATATTTTATTATTAATTATTATAGATACTTTATATATTTTAAATCATACATAATATATAATTTTGATATTAAAATTGTTTCTAATATTTGGTTTTCATTTGGTTTGAATTTTCCCCAAAAGGTCATTGGGATATCTAGATTTTTTTATTGATAGAACAAATATATCAAAATATAGAAACACCAACATGAATATGATCATAGAGATTATGAACCGAACATTATAAATATTTCTATAAATCATGATAAAGGGTATATTGGAAAACATTAGTGATTTGAATGGGTTACACAATATAAAAGTTATAAAAGTATACTCCTATGACTACTATTATGTTGTTGAAAAAAACAAAAGAGATTAATTATTAAATATTTTTACTAAAGCAATAAAGATAATTCAACACTATATTATTTAATTTTTTAGGGATTCAATTTTATAGATTTCTTAATGTTTTCATTTTATAATTTAAACAATTTTAAGAAATTCCCTTCCAAAACAGGATCCTTTGTTTTTGGTTAAACCTCCATTGTAAATTTCAGGTATGTCGAGTTGAGGTTATCATTTAATTTAATCATATATTTCATTTGTTTATTTTTCTATATAAATATAGAATTATTTGTGTTGTGTTTTCCCAGTTGGTGAAAATAGATAGTATATTTAAAAGGTTATCATGTCATTTAAAAAATAATTTTTTTTACTTTCTTATACTTCTATTATAAAGAATAACATTGTGAAGAGAAGAAATAAGATCATGTTGATCTAAAATTATATAAAAATATGAAGTTCTGATTTTTATTCCCTTTTACGTATCTGAATTTCATTATTAATTTTGTTGTATTATTTTTCCACTATTATTTCACAACTATTTAAATTTTTATGTGATTCTACTTTCATATTGAACTATATTTAATTAATTTGATGTTTAAAAAATTCTATGCAACCCCTAAATAATTATTACAAATCTCAATCTAGGATAATAATTTGAATAAGAGATATAACTTGTTAAGGTTAGGCGGAGTTCAGTTTTTTGATTATTTTGTGTTAAACATTCCCAAAAACTAATTTTATAAGATAAAATATTTTTTTTGAGTTTTTGGGAATCAATTAAAAGGATTTTTAGATGCCTAAAAACTACCATAATTAGATGGGAATGATTATGGGTATTGATAGGTTATGATGGAAGTGCACCATAAATATTTAATCATTAATTATTAGATGAAACATTGAATCTATATAAATTACCAAATAGTGATCAAGACACACATATGGGTAAGAAAGTGTTTATGTATATTTTAAAATATAATTTTATGAATATATTATAATGATATATTAGTTTTAATATGTGAATTTATGTATCAACGTGCAATAATGATGAAAATATGAATAATATTTCATGTTACGCACTAGGATACTAAAAAGTTGAAGAGAATAATGATTGGGATGTAATGTCCACTATTTAAATAATTTTAGATGGGATATGATGAATTAGTAAACCATATGAATCACATATTCCCATGCATCATAAATGGAATGATTTCACTTGAAGATACATTGGATAAAATTGTGTTAGTTGAAAGGGTGGTATGATCTTTGCTAAGAAAATTGAATCTAAAGAACATTGAAATTGAGGAAATTAAAAAATTTCAAGGAGTATATATTAGATCAACTCATTGGTTCACTGCTATAATATGAAGTATAACTAAAGAACATTATAAATAATTAAAATTCAAAAAATAATGATATAGAATTTAAATAAAATGATTTTATTATATAGAATCTATGGAATCCTAGTTACAAAGAAGAAATAAATATGAGACAACTCACTTTACTAATGGTTTTATAAGAATATTAATAGAAACAAAGGATCCTAGAAGAAAACCCATAAGGATGACTAAAAGAGGAAATATAATACTATTATGTATAATAATGTTTTTTAATTGAAAAATTATTAGTATGGGTATACGTGATAGATTAACTCAAACGTTTTGATTCATGAAAGAAAATATAGTAAATATATGAAAAAAAAGAGAAATGAGTGGTGATGGATAAATAGATATGTATAGATGGGTCGAGATCAATCAGTGATACAATATGGGAACGTGAATCATATAACTTGTTCTTTATGGATAAAACATGAATATGTTTCATAACAATTCCAGTTCTAGATTTGTAGATGATTCAAATTACGAATATGGTGTTAAATAACTAACTATAAAAATGAAAAAATATAGAAATATTTTGTAATAATTACTAAAGCATATAGAGAATTACAAGGTAAAAAAATATAATTATGATTAAAAATAAATATCTTATACATTGGAATAATAAACTTCTTCAAGAAAATTATAATCCTAAATATATAGTTTCTTGTTCAAATGAAAAAGTTATTAATGATTTCAAAATTTCATAAAATGAGATTGAAAATTAGGATAAAATTTTTTCTACCTTGAATAAAACATTTTGTAACTTAGATTATGGAAAAGGATAATTATGATAAGTTGATATCAATAAAAAAAGAAAAACTATATTTGTATATAAAAATAAAATACCTAAATTATATAAATATTTATTTGTTAAAACTTTCAAAGGATATATTCTGATTGTTACATTTATTTGGTTGAATATAAAGTCATTTTAAAATGAATTTTCATTGAGATTTACTCAATCTTTGAATCATAATAACGTTTTTATATCTAAGAATTTAACTTCTAGATTACCCAATATTAATTATCCAAAATCTATATAGGTACCTAATAACTTATATTCTAATCCTATTAGAACCAAGATACCTTGAGTACCCAAAATGGTATTTTATTGACTGATTATTTGGAAATTTGACTTTAGAGTCTCAATGAAACATTGTACATGAATAATGGATAATCTAGGAAAATGAATGGTCATTATTCAAAAATATTTTATCTTAAAATATATTCAATGGATGACTTATAAATTTTGATGAAAATTGAAAAACAAAAGGATAGAGTTTTCAGAGAATTTGGTATTTGTTATACAATTATATCATATAATGTATTTTATACTGAAGAATGAAATCACAACTTAATTTGTATTTCATAACTTTAATATAATGTAATGAGTATTTAATTTTATGATAATAAGAATTTACATTTTAAGAATGAATATATATTATTTTATGTCTTAAAAAAAGATATTATATACTCTATTGATTTTTCTATAATTTATAATGTGAATTTTATGTGTCTTAATGAAATATAAATAAATGATATCTTTTTTTAAAAGGGGCATGGACATGTGGACTTTCAGTTGAAATATTGACTATAAATTCAAATTCAATGTTATGAAACTACTCAAATCTAAAGAAACTATGCATTTTATTGGTTAATCATTTCTAAAAATAAAAAACATAATTAATTTTTTAATGTTTATCATGATGTAAAAACAATAATTACCCTTGGATTTAAACATATTTATCTTATAATTCCTATTAAAACATTTGGGATTGGTGGTATTTTTTTTTCATGTGGATTATTTTTCTAGGTTTACGGAGACTTATTTTATGTATCATAAAAGTGAATATTTAACTATATACACATATTTATGTAAATTATTTTTAAATTAATATTTTTACCTATTTATTTAAATAAAAAGTGATTGAGGTGGTGAATTTATAAATCCATAATTTGAAATTTTTTATGAATAATATTATTTTTCACAATTTTTTAATCAAAAACACCAAATCAAAATAATTTTATTGAATGTAAAAATATAATTATTTCAAAAATTGACAAAATTATTTTAAATGAATTTAATGAACATAAATAATTATATATTGAATCTGTAAATACATCTTGTTATATTTTTAATAGAGTTTATATTATTACTTTATTAATGAATTCCCCTAATGAATTATATAATGTAATGGAACATAAGGATTTTTATTGTAGAGTTTTTCATTGTAATGTTTTTTTAAATACTAAAGATAAATTTGATAAATTTGATTCTAATTGTGAAAAAGGAAATATTATAGGATATTATAATGTTAGTAAGTATTACAGAGTATATAACTAAATATATATAATTATTAAAGGCTATATTCCTGTCAATTTTTATAAGTGTATTTTTAAAGATAAATATTAACATTTAGAGTTAATTGTGTAAGAAATTTTAGAGTATACTTTAGGTGAATACGAACATTAATATAATAATTTATCTATTTACTGGGTGAATACTTATTCTTAATCAAATATTAAACTTTAGAGTACTCATAAGATCATCCTTGAGAAAAAATATTTTTTAATTTTTTATAGGAATTCAAAATATGATTTTTTTAAAATTCTATTCTAATTTTACTATTGTTTCAGAATTTATTACCAACATTGTCAATGATTTCATAAAAATAAATGTAGGATATTTCCTACACAACATGAAATTAACCAATTGGTAAGGAAATTTTTTTGGACTTTATTAAACCCCAAAAAGATAAATAAATTAATGGAATGAAATGGACAATAATAAATAAAATTGATGAAACTAGTTAGATAGTAAAGTATAAATCTAAACGAGTTTCTTAATGATTTGTTCATGAAAAAGTTATTTTTTTATGAATATTTTTCACACGATACATTGATTAACGAGTTTCTTAACGAGTTTCTTAACGAGTTTCTATATTTTTATTATTTTGTTTTATTTTTTATGAATATGTTTAATATATATTTTTTTAGGTTTTTATTTATTAAATGGTTTTAAATATACTATATATATATTTAAAAGAGTAGTTCTTGACTCCTGTAAAACTTTTATAACATCTGTGTGTACTAATTCTAAACTATACATTGAGATGTCTTAAAAACCTATAGAAAATAATTTTTTTATTGGAATGATTAAAATTTTACTTTACTCTACCTCTTTTGGAAATAATATTATGTTTATTGTATATATAAGTGTTATATTTTTACAGATCTGAAAAAAATTCATTTAAAATATTTTAAAATTATAGTTTCATATGTTAGAGAAACTCTAAATTTTGGTTTATTTTTTTACCGAAAAAATGTTTTGATTTGTTTATAAATTATGATTTTTAATTTGGAGGTCGCAAGGTTGATAGAAATATGTCTTCTATTTTGAATCATTTTAATGGTAAAATTTAATCTCATATAGTTCAAAGAATAAATAATCTTTTTTATTATCTATAGATAACGATAAGTATATAATCCCTAACAATTATTCTAATGCCTCAGATTTTCTAAATATTATTTTTAAAAATTATATAGAATTATTAAGAGACCTGAATTTGCAACGGCATGTGATAATGAGGCCTGGGGTGCCTGAAATATATATTTGACATAAATATATACTCTAAATGGCACACAGAAAATGTTTTCCTGAAATAGTGAAATAACATTTAAATGGGTGCCTAAATAAAAAAAATAGGGAACCATTATTCTCAATGTAGTGACGTTACCTTAGGCGGGGCCTCAAATTGATCGACATTAGTCAGCTGTATGATTCATTTTTTGGATGTTTTAACCTAAATAAAATAAAATAATAATTTATTTTTATTTTAAAAATTTCCATAACACACCGATGCTTATTTTTTTAAATAAGTAGGAGCCTAGGGTTACACTCATAACCTTGGAAAACTCACTAGAATCCTCTGTAGATTTGGATAGGAGCCTCCCCTAGAGAATTCTTGAAGAACGCTTGGAAATGACTATGTGTGGATCATTGTGCAGTGAGATTGAATCAGGACCCATGACTAATCTACCTCTTCATCGACAATCGAGGCAGGGTCTGTTATTTCGAATCTACTATTCCCTATCCATGGATTTAACGAAAAACACGGATCAAATCCTGAGAATGCTGATCCGAAGATATTTTTTTCTTGTTGGAGTGTGTTAAATTCTATTCCTTTTGGGGTTTTGATTTGGGATTTGATTTTATGATGATTATTGGAATATTGTTTTTGATTCGACCTGTTTAATCATTATAATTATATTGGATCAATGTTGTGTTGAATGAAGGTGGAGGTTCATTCCTCAATTTGTTTTATTATATTTCATCCCCCTTTTTCATGTGATCTTCACGCTCTTCATAGGATGATGAACAGTGGATCATTGCGAACACATTTTGGAACCCAATGATCACAAATCAGAGATCAAACATCATAACTAACATGTAGAGGATTAGTGATAATGGAGGATGACGAATCATCTCAGAATGAGATAAATAGTTTTTCGACCGTTCTTTATGCGAGTCGATCAAAATGTGGTTTTAGGGCCAATGAAATGCCTAAAACCTCTTGAAGCATCAGAAAAAAATAGTAGGGAGACCTTGGATCTTGAGTTTTGTGGAAAAAGGATCACCAGAACAAGCATCGGGAGATCTATGGAGGTGCAATGGTGGAGGTTCGTATTTCTAGAAGTTTTCAAAGAACATGGTGTGTTCCCTAATGAACATGCCATGTGGAACCATCCTAGAGACATATAGAGTTTCTGTGCTACACATGGAAAATAACACGACGCGCTCCCGAGGTGACATGTTTTGTGGGCCCTACCCAATGGCGACTGAAGTTTCGGGCGATGGGAAGCACTAACACAATATGTGACCATCTTGACATAGTGTTTGGGTTCTTATGTAGACTCAACATGTATCTTGGAAGATAAACAGACACAGGGTGGAGGTCAAGACATGTACTCCACCCCATAGACAGACATGGCTGGATATGCAGGCTATCCCATGTACCAGTATATAGTCTGGGACACACAGGTTGAAGCTGGGTCCGGGCACATGACTAATGTACACTGAGTAGACCCTGAATACTTAGACATCGTGTTTTATCCTTATTACATGCTGTGTATATAAGTTTTTACACGACATGTTCTCTAGACCCTAGCAGATGTACACGGGAAGTACCCGGAGTCAAGGGACATGGCGTGTTACAACTTCTACACATCATGTACTCCCCTCTACATGGATTTATCCTTCTGTCCACCATACCATTGACTAGATTCATCTGTGTCAGTGCCCCTTTTTTCATTCCTATAATGGTCATGTATCATTTACATCCACACGAGTACGATTCATTTAGCATGCCTTTCCATGATAGATTTGGGTATCCCTCTAAGAGGCCTGGAGCGAGATCCTCTATCTATTCTTGACCCTAGGTAGTGTCAGGTATCTATGTGGCCAATCCTATTGGACTCTGATCCTCTACATATTTGGTGGAATCTGGATAAGTCATGGTATCCACCAAGTCCCTGGTATTGATCCTCAACTGTGTATCGTGATCCTTCCCCACTCAGGAGTGTGTTATCCTAGAATGAGTGTTTATATTATCTATTAAAATCTATCAATTTATCTATCTCTCTAATGGATTTTCCCGAGGAACAATACTTCTCAAAGAGACTTCATCAGAGATATTAGAATCATGGAGTGAGTTCTCCCAGATGAGTGCATGGTGGAATCTTCGAACTGAACCCCTAGAATGGGTATGCGGTGGTTGTACACTACGGGTCTGGGTTTTGAGTGTATAATAATCCAGATATTTATTAAAATCTTAAACAAGATTTATTACATATACTTGAATATGATACAACTTTGAGGATTTAGAGTTATAGTGTCTTTTGAAATTAGAAACATTAAATAACAACTTATAACATAAACCCATAATCTTTACTGAAAACATGTTTTACACAATATCAACATTCCATCGTACATAGAATTTCATGGGATAACCTGAGAATATGCATAATAAAAGGGTGAGATATAAATCCCAGTAAGGAAGTAAACAAGGCATAACATAAAGAATATGTTACATGTTAAGAAATAATCATATCAATGGAGCACAAAAGAAACGTAAACATAAAGGCATGACATTGCATGATTATCATAACATGGAAATGTGGAAACATAATTTAACATGATATTAAATGATCCAAGGATCATTTCACATAGATCATGAGGAAAAACTCATTGTAATTTAAGTTTCATTATACTAATATTTACCCAATTCATTGGATCACTATCAGGGGGAACCCTTCTTAATCATTTCATTTCTTTCATAAGTGTGCCACATGGATCATACAACATGAAAAAATTCAACATAATTATCTATTCCATGATAATGGAATGTGGAATACATACAGGAATCTATATAATCGATATGTAAATATTTTTAAAGTTGAACACCCTTAATAGAGAGATGGTTATGGTAATCACTACACAATGACTTTGGCAAGGAAAATCAAGGTGCAAATTGGGCAGCACAATGAATTGACATTAGAATTCATAAAAATGTTCGATGAGAGAGAACGGGTTATCTCATATTATGTACATGAAATAGGCAGTAAGGGGTTCATATAGATACATTTCCCAACAGATGTAATGGAATTTAGATTCATAAAATAAAATAATTTCTTGAATGTAAATGAGGAGAGAGAAACCCCTTACAGAATTTCAGCATGGTAATAGGTGTACATGGGAGGTATTAACGAGAGATAAAGGGGTATCACATAATTAAAACATAAGAAGATAAGTATATGGGAGGTCAAAAATCATACCCAAACATTTTTAATTTAAAATAAAAGGCTATAATAATATAAGGATACTTTGATATAAATAAGGAAGAAAGGGAATTGAGGATCCCTTACATGGAAATGTGTTACAATAGGTTTGGTAGAGGCTAGAGAGAGGATTATTGGGAGCTTGGTGAACCTTCATAAGAATCTAGAGATATGAGGGTAGGGGTTGGTCCCGCTCCACCAATTTTGAGTGAAGAGTATTGGGAGATTGAGTGGGTTTATATATGGAAAAAGAAAGATTTATTTATTATTTATGTTTCAGACACCACACATTAAACTAGTAAAAACAAAAAACCATACCATGGTTTTTTCCAATGGTTTTTGCCAAATAGGATTGGAAAAATATATTTTGTAAGGACAATGTCCACACTTATTAAAATATTAGGCTTCCCTATGTGCAGGTGAGTTACTCTCTTAAGGAAATCAGATTAAAATGTTAAAATGTATTATAAGTCTTCCAGGGTCCATTAAGGCTTTGTAAAATAAATCAAAAAAACTTAAAAACACATTATTTTATAGGTAAAACAATTATTGGCCGATCATACCATTTAATGTTTTTTATTACATCGTTATTGGGTCACCATGATGTCATAAAACACATTTATATTTAAACAGTATTAAATTCTTACCAAAAAATTTGACTC
This sequence comes from Viscum album, assembly GCA_963277665.1. Classification (NCBI taxonomy): domain Eukaryota; kingdom Viridiplantae; phylum Streptophyta; class Magnoliopsida; order Santalales; family Viscaceae; genus Viscum; species Viscum album. The sequence goes on along the minus strand of OY728152.1, from coordinate 990,193,957 downwards.
TCCTAGAAATTAATGAAAAATTCACCATTGGATAATTTTGATGTCTTGATTAAAAAATTAATATTAATTTTATTGAAATAATTTTCTAAATATGTGAATTTTTACTTTTAAAATAAAAACCCACATTTAAAGAAAATTCACGGGTTTGAAAAAAACAACTTTTAAACCATAATAAAAATTAAAATTGTAATCATAATAATTATACTATCAATTATTTTTAATAAAAAATAATATTGTAATAATATTTTATTAACATTTTATTTAATTTTAAAATCCATTGATTCATCAAAATAGATATCATAATTGAATACTAACTACAAGTACTATTTGTGCTTGAAAAACTATTTAAAAAGTAAAAATAAAAAAACAAATGTATATTCATTATTCTATAAAAAAAAATTAACATAATCATATTGTTAGTGTCTTGTTATATAACCCCTTATAAAACCCATATATGACCTAATGGTAAGGTGTGTGATGGTGAAAAAATCTGGGTGTGGCTCAGATAACATCATTCGGGTGGTAATCTCTATCAAATTCAACTTCTCCCATAGGCGGTTCCATTAAAGATAAACATTTTAAAGCTAGGATCTTCCTTGTTCAAGAGTGAAGCCCAGTGATACAAACTCCTTTATGTACTCGGAAAAATGGTCTTTTTACTGAGAAATTCTACTGAATGAGGCCATCACTTCCTTTATCTGATTATGTTAGATTTGTTAAAGCCCTATATTTATACAAATCATGTAATCACTGTTCAACGAATATATTAGCAATGGAAACAATTCTTAATGGTGTTTTAGAATTCAAAAACATAAAACCAAAGAAGTACACATGTTTTATATAACTAATTTACATAATAACAGATTTAATCAGAACAAGAGGAATATTCATTAGTAAATGTTTGGGTTGTTACAATATTCCCCCGTTAAGAAATTTCACCCTCAAAATTTCCTTTTCCCACACTAAAAAAGATGAGGGTTTCTTTTCTTCTTCACATCCTATGATTACCACATATCTTCTTCAATACTTTGGTTTCATCACAACAACATAATGAGGGGAATTGTCTTATTTTGTAGAAATTTCTCTCCATGATATAAGATCTTCACCAGATTTTCTTCATATGAGAGGTCATTATCCAATGGTACCACCTCTGGTTTGAGTACATGCTAAGGGTTAGGTATGTACTTTTTATAGAGTGATTCATGTAATACATCATGTACTTGAGATAGGTTCCATGGGGGCGCTAGTCGATATGCCAATTCTCCAATGTGATCTAGGATCTCAAAATGGTTGATGCACCTTTAACTAAGATTTCACTTCTTCCCAAATCTCATATCTCTCTTCCACGGTGATATGCCGAGAAATACCATGTCTCAAACAAAAAACTCTAGGTCTCATCGATGATTATCATCATAGATATTTTGTCGACTCTAAGTAGCTTTAATGTGATGACGGATGTTCTTATCCTTCTCAAACATTTCTTCAACCATTTTGGAACCTCAAAAGTTTCTCTCCCCAACTTTATCCCAACATGTCGGAGTTATACACCTCTTCCCATAAAAGGATTCATAATGATTCATTTGGATTCTTGAGTGGAAACTGTTATTGTAAGAGAACTCAACTAGAAGAAGATGTTGGTCCCATTCTCCTTTTAAGTCCATTGAGCACGCACTCAACAGTCTTCATGTGTTTGGTTAGTCCGATTAGTTTGGCCATCGGTTTGAGGATGATAAGTCATACTGAATTTTAGATCAGTATTCTGAGCATGTTGAAGACTCTTCTAGAACATAAAGGTGAATCTTGGATCTTGATCGGATACAATAGATAGTGGTACTCTATGAAGGTTTGCAACTTCTCTGTTATATATCCATGATAGTTTATCTAATGTGAAATCCTCTCTAATTGCAATGAATTGTGAAGTCTTTGTAAGACAATCCATAGTAACAGAATTATAATTATTTCCTTTGGTTGTCTTTGTAAGTCCAGTGAAAATGTCCATGGTGATGTTCACCCATTTCTATGTTGGTATGGGTAATGATTTCATCATATCCTTAGACTTATGCCTCTCAGCCTTCACCACTAGACATACCAGGCACTTTGGTGTATACTCTTAAATATCCTTCTTCAAGTTATCCCAACAATAATGATCTTGGAGATCTCGATACATCTTTGTGTTTCCTGGGTGACTGGTGAAATTTGAACTATGGGCATCATCCAAAAGTTGTCTCATTAAATTTATATTTGATGGAATGCATAGTCATGGCCCAAATCTCATAATTCCTTCTTCATTAACATGAAACTCTGAGGATTTCCCTTTTCTGAAAGTTTCTACTTTCTTCTGAATTCCGACATCATCCTTTTGATCATCCTTTGACCTTTCCAAAATATATGGTTGAGTAATCATTTGTGAAAGGGTTTATGATTTTCCCTTATTTATAATTCCCAATAATATCTTTATAAAATCTATGAATATTGTATCCTTTTCAATTATCATCAATTATAGAATTTTTGGGTCCTTTCTAATTAGATCATATGACACCTTGTTCTATTTCCCAAGGTGGTAATGTCTTGAGAATTCATAGTCTTTGATCAGCTCTCACCATCTTTGTTGGAACATGTTCAACTCTTTCTGTGTGAATATATACGTGAGGATTTTGTGATCAGTTTATATTTCACACCTCTCCAAAAATAGGTAATGTCTTCGAATGATCAAACTGAAGATTACTATATCCAACTCTAGATGATGTGTTAGATAGTTTTTCTCATGAACATTCAATTACCCTGAAGCATGGGCAATGCCTTTTTCAATTTACATCAACACATAACCCATGCCCTTATTCTAAGAATCACTAAATACCAGAGAAATTTCTCAACTCATGGGTAGTATTACCATGGGTGCAGTGATAACCACCTTTTAGACTCTTTGAATATCTCTTTGCATTCATCACTCGAAGAAAACATGACTTCTTTCTAAGATAGCTTAGTAAGATGGTTGGACAATCGTGTAAAATTTCTCAAAAATCGGCAATAATATCTTACAAAACCCAAGAATCTATGGATATCTGTCACCGTTGTTGGCCTCATCCATCCATCAATTGAATTTCTCTTCATGGGAAACACATATATTCCTTTTTTTAATGATGATATGGCCCAAGAATGATACCTCCTTCAACTAGAAATCAATCTTTCGGTACTTTTCATATAGATTTTCCTTTCGCAAGGTCTCTAGTACAGTGATTAGATGATCTTCATACGCCTCCTTGGTTTTGGAGTATATTATAATATCTTCTACAAAGACTACCTAAAATTCTTCAAGGTATTATCTAAAACGATATTCATCAAGTCCATGAATATTTCTAGAGTATTAATGAGTCTAAAAGGAATTACTATGAATTTATAGTGCCCGTACCTTGTATGAAAAGTAGTCTTGGGGATATCGTCTTTCTTCTCCCTTATTTGGTAATATCTAAACCATAAATACACCTTGGAGAAGTATTATGATCCATGTATCTAATTGAACAAGACATAAAATCGGTGATGAGGATAATTTTTCTTTATCGTGATTTTGTGGAGCTCACAATAATCAATGCAAAGGCACATTGACCAATCCTACTTCATGATGAAGAGGACTGGTGCACACCATGCAGAAGCACTTGGGCATATAAAACCATTATCAAGATTCTATTGATGTTGGTTCTTCAGATCCCCAGGATCCAAAACATACATTCTATATGCATTCTTGGATATTGGGAACACCCCAAGTATAAGTTCAATTGAGAATTCAAGATCTCTAATAGGAGGAAGACCAAACAATTCCTCGAGAAACACTTCAACGAATTTCCTCACATTAGGCATGCCTTCAAGAATGGTCACTTCCATAGAATCAATCATCTATGTAAGATATTTGTGCTCATAGGGAAGTAATATCTACACTTGAGATGATGGTGATAAGGAAGGTTCATCCTCATAATTGCACTTGTATAGAATCAGGGATCGATTTTTCAAATGGAGATTTATTTCCCTCTCACGAAAATTTATGTTGGCTTTATATAGGGAATGCCAATCCATGAAGAGAATTGCCTAAAATTCCCTCAGAGGGATTATTATAAGGTTATCTAGGAATATAAAACCTCAAATCGTGATAGGGGAGGAGTTATATTCATGGGTATCAATGATTTCCCCATTTACCCTTTTCACTAACACCTTTACTTCAATGATTTGTGGTTGTGTTGGGATTGTTATACTAAACTTTTTTGGATATAGAAAAATTCATAGAACTAGAACCAAAAAGTATATTTTCTATTATTTAATGAATAACTAGCATACCTATCACCACTTCATTTTTGAGGTTTTCATTGACGGCAGTAATGGGGAAAGATAACCCTTGTTGCCTTGGAGGTTGTTTGTTGCCTAAAAAACCCTTGGCATAAGGAAATGGTTTGCAATGAACTCTAGTTATTTATAGTTGAAACAATGAACAATGTGTTGAGAGTAAAATAGAGAATTACTCTCCTCTGTAACAACAATGGGGTTTTTCTTGTCTGTAGTTAATAGCTCGGTGCCCTTCCCTTCCACTCCTAAATATTTTCCTCATACCCTTCATGCATTTTTAGGGGTGCTTCTTTACACACATTCTGAAAGATGAGAGATAGAATTTATTAGCACCATTGCATTTATCAATCATAATTCCAAAATTAAAGTCCACATTACACTTCTTATCCCCAAAATACCCCTGAGATTTGATGATCTCTATTTATACTTTGAGGGAACGTCAGATAATTTCCTCATAGCTCTCATAGTCACAGATTGTTATGGATTTCTATTGGCTAGGGTTTATCCCAATAATAAAGTGGTCAACCATGCATTTGGAGATAACGACAATGACGAGGGAATATTGTGAAATCCTTGGGATTTTTTCCTGATACACCTCGATTGATTCATCATCTTTCTTCTTGTGGGAAATGAAGTCCCTTTTCTTTTTAAGTTGGAGTGTGTGAGAAAAATATTTATCGAAATTTTTTTTCCATAAATCTTTATATTCCAACTCCTCAATATCTTCCTCAGGCTTTGTATTTTTTTATCATTTTCCACCATTTATTAGTATAACCCTCCATATGATAAGTAGCGAGAAGAACCTTCTCTTGTTTGGAACATTGATGTATGGAGAAGATATTTTCAATGGAGTTTATCCATTATTCAACAATTGAGAGAAAAAATGATCCATTAAAAGTAGGTGGCCTTTGAATCATGAATATCTCAATTGTGACATGTTTTTTCTTGGGGGGGGGGGGTTGAACGTTCTTCTTAACCCCTGTTTCTATTCAAAAAATGAGTTAACGAAGAGAGTATCATTAAATTTTTTTGATTCCCGCTCCCATTGGATTGAGAATCACATTAAAGTTGTCATCACATTGATCTTTACATCATTTGTTTACCTAAGTAGTCCTATTACCAAACATTGGCAGGAATAAAATAAATTTATGGGTACCACATAAAGGGGAATCCAATGAAATAATTGTATAACTAATAAATTACATTTATTTATTTATCTTTTCTATGTTATACATGATCTACTTTCCAACATATATTATGAGGAGATTTTTTTAATTACCTTAATAATGGTTCATACTAAGCTTATGAATTTACCAAAGAATATCCCCTTGGAGTATCATAACCAAGATTCCAGTTAGGCCTATTGTCATGAACTAGTTCTGGTTCGAGTCTCACTCAAAGCTTTTTTTTTAGGATTTACCCCTAGATACATCTGTGCTAGAGCAACCTCTACCTACTCGTATCCAGAAAAGGATGTATTTTTTTTGAAAAACCACTTAATCATTAATCACCAAATTTTAGTGATGTTTTTATTATACTTAGTATTATCCATAAGGATTTCACTAGGGTTTTCTAATCCTAATCCAAAAAATTACTAAACCTATCCTCTGATACCAACTTTAACAATCCTACTCTTTATTACAACCATAAAAATGATTTATTACATAAAATATGACTTAAGGAAACTCTGAGGATCGATTGGTCTAGGGTATTGGTAAATTAAGAAAATTACATAACAATATAGATCATAAAACACAACATCTTTATTGAAAACTTCTTTTACATGAGCACAACATTCCTTCATACTTAACATTGCTTGGAATAACCTGAGGACATGCATAAAAAAGGTGATCTATAAAACCCACTATGTGAGTAAAAAAGGCATAACATGAATAATATAATACATGTTAAGAAATATTCATATCAATGGATGACAAGATAAACATGAACATAAAGGGATGATATAGCTTGATTATCAAAACATGGAAATATGGGAACAACATTTAACATGATATTAGCATGAGACAAGTCTCATTACACATGGATAATTAGTAAACACTAATTTCACTTTAATTTTCATGAGTAAAACCTCATTTCACTTTGATTATCTTGATACTAATCTTTTCCCAATGCATTGGAGCGCAATTAGGGAAGACCCTTCTTAATCATTTCATTTCATGCATAAGTGTGTCACATAGATTAGACAACATGGAATCATTCAACATAATAATGTATTAAATGATAAAATAATGTAGAATAAATACATGAAACTATATAATAGATAAGTATATTTTCATAAAGGTGAATAACATGACAGATAAATGGTCATGGTATTCACTACACAATGACTTTGGCTTGGTCAATCGCGGTGGAAACTTGGAAGCATACTGATTTGACATAAGAATTCATAAAAAAGGTTGATGAGAGAGAAATTGGTATCTCATAATATTTACATGAAATGGATAGTAATGGGGTTATATATATATTTTTCGCAATATATTTAATGGAATTTATGTTCAAAAAATAAAAGAATTGCCTAAATGTAAATGAGGAGAGTGAAATCCCTTACAGAATTTCAGCATGGTAACATGTGTTCATGGGAGGTATTAATGAGAGATAAAGGGGTATATAATCTTTATAAATTAAGGAGGGATGTATAGGGGAGGTTCTAAATCATACCCCAACAATTGTAATTTAAAATAAAATAGAATAACAATATAAGGATACTTGGACATAATTAAGGAAGGAATGTGAGGATCACATACCTGGAAGTGTGATCCCAAAGGCTTGGGAGACGCTTGATAGGGGATTCATGGAATCTTGAGGAACCTTGGTAGGATTCTAGATAGAGTAGGTTAGGAGTTGGTAGAGCTACAGTAGTTTCTGATTGAAGAATAATGGGTGATTGAGTGGGTTTATATAGTAAAGGAGAGAGAATACTTTATTATTTAGGTTTTGGACACCACACATTAATCTAATCAAAACCAAAAACCATCTAAGTATTTTTTTATCATGGTTTTTGAAAAATTGGAGTGGAAATATTATTTTATAAGACCAATGGCCTAATTTCTTAAAATATTTGGCTGGCTTCTATGGAGGTGAGTCACCTTCCCAAGGAAATCATTTTAAAATGTTTAAATATTTTATAAGTCTTAGAGGGTCCACTAAGGCTTTGTAAAATAAATAAAAAAACATAAAAATTATACTATAAAATAAAAATTCACCATTAGATAATTTCGATTTCCAGATTCAAAAAATAATATTCATTTTAACTAAAAAATTTCCTAAATTTTATATTTTTTACTTTTAAAATAAAAACCAACATTTATCGGAATTTCATTGGTTTTGAAAAAACTATTTTCAAGCCTTAATAAAAATTACAATTGTATTAATAAAAATTATACTATAATTTATATTTAATAAAAAGTAATTTATTAATAAATTTGGATTAATATTTGACTTAATTTAAAAATATATTAATTCATCAAAATAGATATCTTAATTAAATATTAACAATATATACTATTTGTTCTTTAAAAACTATTTAAAAAGCAAAAACAATAAAATGAATGTATATTCATTATTCTATACAAAAATAAGGAACATAATCATAGTTCTAGGGTCTTGTTACATAACCACTTATAACACCCATATATGAAATAAGGGTAAGGTGCGTGATGGTGACAAACTCTTTGGGTGGATCACATAACATCACTCTGGTTATAATCTCTATCAACTTCCACATCGACCGTAGACAGTTCTATTCAAGATTAACATTTTGAAGCTCAGCTTGGTCTTGGGAATGAGTGTAGTCCAGTGATGCCACCTCCTTTCTGAGCTCATAAAATGGGATTCATATAGAAAAATTCTACGGGATGAGGCCATATCTTCCTTTTTCTGAGTAAATTGGATTTCCTAAAGCCCTATATTTATAATAATCATGTGATCACTATTTAATGACTATATTAGAAACGTTAAAAATTATTAATGGTATTTTAAAATACAAAAACATAAAAACAAATAAGTACATTCATTTTATATTACCATTTTACATAATAATAAATCTAATTAGATCAAGAGGAACATTTATTAGTAAAAGTATAGGTTGTTATATGGTGTCTCTATATGGGTTTCCCTTTCTCTATGTTTAGTAGTAATATACTGTGTAGAGATGACTGTACCTTTAAAATTTTTATTGATTTGTGGTTTTCGGTGTCCCCTACTATATATTGTTATACTCACCCATGCAAGGGCTTTATCGGCATGTGTTGTTTCATGGTAAGATGAGTGGCCTTTAGATGGAGTCTAAGGAGGAACAAGGATAGACCAAGAATTCTAAGTTCCTTGTAGGCCGAGGTGTTTATATAGATATGAGAAGAAGTTCCAATACCTCTTTTTTTCTTACATGTTGTACTTTTTAGTTTGCAGACTCTTATTTTTTGGTGGTCTTGTATTCTTGCCTAGTTTACTTTTCTCACATTACTTTAGTTGTAATTTTTTGGTTGGTTTAGTTGTATGAATGAATTTTGATCCTTAGTGGTTTTTAAATTTCATAATTTGTGTGATTGGAGATGTGTGCATGTGTACTGGTACATATGAAATTCCTCCCATGTTATTAATATGATTACTCAGTACCTGTCACCAGCCCCTGGGCTATTAGAGGCGGGTTTGGGAAGTCACAATGTATGCCCAACTAGGATGGGTCTTGAAAGAGTGGTATCAGAGGTGGTTGGTTCTACCTTAGGACCAAGGGTCTATGATATATCTCTAGGGAAACCTTGTTAAGTGTTTTGAGCATGGACTTTAGGCCTGAGACTCCAGTGTTATTGAGGGAATCCAACATATCCGTACAACAGTACTATGATAACCTACTTTTTAACTCTATAAATGAAAACACTAGTTTCTTGGAAATACAATAATGGTACATTCATCATATAGGAATGGGTTTTCTTTTTAGTTTCCTTTGTGTAGGCTATACAGATATACTCATTGACCATGATACATCTTGTTTCTTCATAGTTTGCATCTGTGATGCTTACCCACTAGGAATTAAAAACTAAATCATGAAGATGACCCCCTCAGGTATGAGGCATTGATATAGGGACTAGTTCCCCAGGTGTTACCTCTAGGTGGTGAACCTACTATACCACCACCATTTGAGCCGCATGTAGTACCTGTAGTACCTACAGATGAGGAGGGAAGACTATGCACACTCCTTGAGTTTCATAGACAGAGACCCCTCAGGTTTTGAGGTGATCCTGACCGTCAGGTGGCTGAGGACTACCTTGAGGGAGTGAAAATAGTTTTCCATCTAGTGAGGACACCATTAGACTAGATGGCGATCCTAGGAGTGAGTTTTCTTTATGGTTTGGTGGGATGACGGTGGAGTTTGAAAATGCGGAATCATGATGAGGAGACTCATTCATGGATGGAGTTTGAGCAACAATTTAGGGAGGAGTTTTCATTGGTTATGCTGAGAGAAGTGCATATCCTGGAGCTTCTTCGGCTCCAGCAGGGATTTTTTATGGTGTATTACATTTCATCAATGTTCACCAACCTCTCCAGGTACTCGACAGATATGTTAAAGGATCAATACATTAGTACTCGGACCATCGATTGAGGTCTTTGATAAGAAATATGAGCTAGTATCATGCCTTGGTGCATTTTGACTTATGTTGGAGTGCTCGAGCAGGCCTTGGTTATTGAGAGATTCTTGGTGGAGCAGAGACAACTTGTGGCAGTCAACAGTCAGAAGATAGGTGCATAAACCTCCGTAGTAGGGAGTTGACATCAGCCGTAGGGATCAGGATGTTGAAGACATCACAAGAGGACACATGACATGGGATCGATAGCCCAAGGTTCTCAGGATCAATCAAGTTATCCTATAGAGAGGTGATGATACTCATGTAATGTAGAGGACATATTTCTAGAGACTTTCCAACTCATCAAGATGCAGATAGGGAGGTTTGGGATGGACGACCAAGGAAGAGGTAGAGAGTGGAGTATATAGACCCGCCATGTGGAAGACATGATAGAGGAGAAGAGAGAGCTGCAAGTGGTGGAGGAGGCTTTGATCTACTTCTAACTCACCCCCAGGAGGTCTGCACCAGGCTCACGGAGCTGGGGGATATGGGTGAGGACAACTTCATGTGGTCGAGGTGTATGACCCATGGACTCTAGGGATGATTCGAGGTACAATCTATGTCTTTTCTACCTAACCTTTTTTACTTGTAGACATAGGTCTAGTCATTAATTAACCTCGACATATCTTGTGAGAAAACATGAGATTCCAGTAGAGCCATTGTCTTCACCCATATGCTTTGGTACACCTACGAGAGGAGACTTTATGATCACAAATCTTTTCAGAATGTCTGATCTTTACATTGGAGGCAAGAGTTTTAGTTGGATCCTCTTGGTGGAAACATCGAGGCCTTACGATGTCATTCTCAATATGGATTAGTTATCTTAGGTCCATTCCTTGATTGACTACTTTAGGTGAAGAGTGTGGTGTGTTCGTAATAATGGAATGAGGTTTTCCTCTGTTGGTGTAAAGAAAACCCAGGAAGCACATGATGATCTCATTCATAAGAGGTTTCAACCAATCACTCATGAGTTGGCTAGACTTACCCTCAGAGCAACAGATGTTGTGAGCCTCCAACTTCCAGTAGTAGTGGCAGAGTATGAGGATGTCTTTCTAGAAGATGTTCTAGGACTTCCTCCCTACTAGAAGATTGAATTCTACATCGAATTACACCCCGAAATGGCACCAATATCCTCACTGGTGTATCAGATGTCTCATGTAGAGCTTTACGAGCTGAGGGTGAAGATGGAGGATTTACCAAGTAAGGGATTATTAAGACCCAGTGTTTCAACCTGGGTGGCCCTGGTTCTGTTTTCCAAGAAGGTGGGTGAGTGTTTGAGGTTGTACATGGATTAATGGTTACTAAATCAGATAATAGTGAAGAAAATGTATCCACTACTAAGGATCGATGACCTCTTCAATTATCTGTGAAGGGATAAATGGTTCTCGAAGGTTGGGCTTCAATCAGGTTATCACCAGTAATCGGTACAAGAAGGGGATATACCAATAATGGATTTCAGATTCCACTACAGTCACTAAGAGTACTTGGTGAGGCCCTTCGGCATGATGAATACCCCCACAGTGTTCATGGAACATATGAAACAAATATTCAAGTCGTACATAGACCTGTTCATAGTGGTCTTCATCGATGAAATACTTGTGTACCCAGAATCCGAAGAGTAGTACGCAAGACACCTAATGATGGTACTTGACATACTCTAAGAGAACAAACTATATGAGAATCTCTAAAATTTCTAGTTTTGGATATAGGAGCTCTAATTTCTAGGATATGTTATCTCAGATGATGTATTAGCAGTGGTCCCAGCCAAGGTTGAGGCAGTTCTTGCATGGGAGCCACCCAAGAGCATGATAGAGGTGCAGAGCATCCTTGGGCTGGAATATTATTACCAGAGATTTATCCATAATTTCTTTCAAATATTGTTTTCATTTACAACCTTGACCTGAAAGGGGCAACCTTTTGTATGTAAAAAGAAGTTCCAGTAGGCTTTCCAACAGTTGAGGCAAAGTTTGACAAGTGCATCGATATTGAGATTTCTAGAAATGGATGTTGACTATGTAGTTTTCTTCAAAATATCATGGACAGGGTTTGGTTGTGTCCGGATGTAGAGACAAGAGGTGATTTTTTATGGTTCCTGCTAGTTAAGGATACATGAGTGGAAATATGCGACCCATGATCATGAATTGGAAGTGGTAGTTTTTACATTGATGATGTGGAGACACTACCTAATGGGAAAACAATTTATAGTGTACTCTGACCATAAGAGCATCAAGTAAATCTTCTCATAGTAGGCTCTAAATCTGAGGTAGAGTTGTCAACTAGAGATCCTCTAGGAGCATGACTTTGAGATCATCTATACACCTAGTAAGGGGAACTTTTTTGTAGATTCTCTCAGTAGAAGATTGAGTTCACTACTGCTGAGTGTGGCATGGAAGTAGTTGGCCATACTAAAGCTATCCTTCTTGGATGAAGATGATGCAACCTATCTCTAGTGGATAGTAGTTCCCCTTTACTCTTACAGCGAGTCAGGAAGACATGGGTAGGGGTTTCCAACTGGGAGACCTTATGTGCTCAATTATCCACAAGACAAGATTATGATTGATATTCGCAAGGTGGGGAGAAGATTTTCCTTTTTAGAGGAGACACAGTTCTACCAGTGGCATTGTGGGAAGAGGTTCTGAGGGAGTTTCAAACACCCCCATAGAGGTACATCCTAGATTTTAGAAAATGTAGTAGGACCTTCGACATCGGTTTGGGTGGACATGTATGAAAAATGTATTAGCATAGTTCATTTCTTGATTCCTGATGTTCCAACAGGTGAAGGTTGAGCACCAGGTTGTAGTAGAGTAAGCTCACCCATGGAAGTGCCAGATAAATGTGGGATATTGTATCTATGGACGTTGTGATAGAATTACCATGGAATTACAAGGGGCATGATTCCATCTGGGAGATCTTTGACCAAATAACTATTTCATACCACTTCCAAACTATAAAGGAGAAAAGTTCCATAGAGATCTTGGGATGACTTAACATATTGTAGATAATTCGGATCCAGAGCATCCCTTCGAATATAAATTCAGATCGAGATGTGCTCATCACATCATATTTGTGGAAGGGATTTTAGGAGTCCTTAGGGACTCAACTACGCTTAAACACGATGTTCAATCCCCTGAACAGTGTTTATATAGAGAGTTCTATTCAGGTTATAGCGGATATGTTGTGGGATGTATCTTGGACTATGGTTATAGTTGGGAGGACCACCTACCATTGGTGGAGTTTGTATACAATAACCGTTACCACTCCACCATAGGTATGACACCATTCGAGGTTTTATATGAGAAAAAATACCAGTAACCACTTTGCAGTACCAAACCCAGAGAGTCAGCACTCATGGGTCAAGAGTTGGTTCGAGATACCACTGAGAAGGTGAAGATCATATAATAGTGGATGAAGAATGCATAGATCTAGCATAAGCCTTAATCTGACAGAATAAGGAGACCTTTGGAGTATGAGGAGGGAAACAATGTCTTCCTTCGGGACTCACCTCGATGAGGGTTTATGAGATTTGGTGGTGGTGGAATGTTATCTCTGAGGTTCATCATCCCTTCTTAGATACATTGTAGATTAGGGGAGGTGGTGTACAATCTGGCTCAACCAACATAGTTTCAATTAGTGTAGGATGTATTACACGTGTTATAGCTGAGGAGGTACGTGTCTGACCTGTCACACATCATCAATTGGGGAGAGCTAGACATCAAGGATGAAGAGACCTTGGTAGATTACCTAGTGCATATCGAGGATCAATAGGAGAGGATCCTTTTTGGGTGGGGAATTTCCATGGTGTATGTCTAGTGGAATCAGGTGAATCTTCAGAGAGAACGTGGGAGTTGGAGGCCAAGATTCGTGTGCAATACCCTCATATGGTTGAGTATCCTTTTGTTTTGGATTTTTGGGGATGTATATCCCTATGGTGGGGACAATGTGATGTCTTGTATTTTTAGTGTATTATTTTTAAATAATATAAGGAATTATTATTAGATCAGGATTTGTGACGGTGTGATATTTTGAGGCCGGAGATGCTCAGAGTAAATGTTTGAAATAAGATTAAACTCTAAAAGGCACACATGAATGGTTTTCCCAAAAAAGTAAAATAACTTTTAAATGGGGGCCTGTATTAGAAATCAGAGGGCACCATTGCATTCAGACCATTGACCGTACCTTATGTGGTGCCTAACATCGATTGGCGTGGGTTAGATTCAAGAGTTAGTTTTGGATGTTTTAATGGAAATAAAATAAATTATTAATTTTTTTTTATTTCATAGATTTCCATAATGTAGCAATGCTTATTTTGTTATAAATAAGAAGGATCCCAGAGTTAGGCTCATAACTGTAGAATACTCCCTAGAACCCTCTAGGGAATTGAAGTGGAGCCACCCTTAGAGAATTCATAATGAACTCTGAGAAAGGACGACACATGGATAGTTGAACATTGATATCGAATCCTAACTGATGACTAAAATCCCTCTTCATTGATGATCGAGGTAGGGGTTGTTTTTTTGATTTTTATTTTCCCCATTCTTAGATTTAATAGCAAACGTGTTTCAAACAATGAATAAGTTGATCTACGGATCATGGGTTATGGCGGGATCATGCTAAATTTCGTTTCTTTTTGGGTTTTGAATTGGGATTTGATTTTACTATGATTATTGGAATATTTTTTTGATTCTCCATGTTTAACCATTATAATAGGGGAAGATCATTTCCGTGATGAATGACGGTGGAGGTTCATTCCTCAATTTGGTTTATTGGATTTATTTCCCTTTTTTTCTCAGTTTCATTGCATTCTTCAAGGGGTGATGATGAAAGGATCGTTTCAAAACCATTTCACAATGCAATGACCCCCAATAATAGATCGAACATTGTGAAAACCTAGTGGAGGTGAGATGGCGTTATAGGACAACATATCAGCTCAGATCAGGAGAAGTAATTCTTAAATCGGTCTTCACGTGGGTGGATCGAAATGATGTTTTATTGCCAATAGAATGACCGAAACCTCACAAAACACCGATGGAATGTTGGGGAGAACATTGATCTTGAATTTTGTGGAAAAAGGATCATCAAAAATAGTTTCAGTAGATCAACAAAAGGACAACATAGGAGGTTCGTGTCTCTGAAAATTTATGACGAACACAACATGTTCTCAGATGAACATGCAATGTTTGATAAGACATGATAAGGATAGGGTTTTGGAACTTCACATGGTGAAGAACACATCGGTCTCCAAGGGAGACACAATATGGTGGCCCCACGTAGTGGTGGCTAGAGTTCTGAGGGATGGGAAGCCCTAACATGGCCTAGGACTACCATCACACATTGTGTGGGTCCTTACAAAGACTCGGTGGGTATCTCAGAAGATACGTGTACATGGGGTGGAGTACAAAACATATATTCCACCACATATATGGAAACGTTCAGATATGTGGGATACCCCTTGTACCCGTACATGGTATGGGAAACACGGTTTCAAGCCGTGTACAGGAACATGGGTAGCGTTCATTGAGAAGAACCTTGATACTTAGACATGACATGTGATCCTTACTACATGTCATGTATATATGTTCTTATCCAATATTCCTTGGATATGTATTGTTTGGGATAGTTCCCCTTTACACGTTCACATGGAGGTCAAGTATCATTTCCATCCACAAAAGTATGACACCTTCAGTAGGAATTTCTGAGATAGAGTCACGTATCCCCATGAGTGGCCCCGAGTGAGATCATCTATAAATTATTGACCCTAGGTAGAGTGAAGTATTAACATGACCAATCCTACAAGACTCTGATCCTCTAATTAGCAGGTGGAATCTAGATGAGTCGTGGTATCTGCCAAGGCCCTAAAAATGATACTCATCCATATATCGTGATCATTCCTCACTTAGGAGCGTGTTCTCACAGAATGAGTGTATCTGTTCACTCTCTAGATTTATCAGTGAATCTATCTCTTTCATCGCTTTTCCTGATGAACAATAATTCTCGGATGGTTTTCATTAGATATATCAGACTAATGGAGCATGTTATCCTAGATGAGTGCTTCATGGAATCATTGAATTGACCCCCTAGAATGGGTATGTGGTTGTTGTAGACTATGGGTCTTATTTTGAGTGTATCTATATGTTTTTGTCTGGATATATGTTCTATAGAAATATACTATGTAGAGATCACTATACCTTTAATTTTTGTATTTCTCTATGGTTTTTGGGGTCCCCTACTGACTACTATTATACTCAACTCTGCATGGGATTTTCCTGCACATTTCATGTCTTATAAAGATTATCCACCTTTGGATAGAGTCTAGGGTGGACAAGTACTAAGCTTTAAGAGTTCCTTGCAGGCTGAGGTGTTCCTATTACTACAAGAAGTAGTCCCAGTACCTATTGTTTCTTACAATTTGGACTTTTTTGTTTGCAGACTCTTGTTTTTGGTGGGCTTGTATTCTGGCCTAGTTTACATTCTGCCCTTAACTTCTATTGTACTACTTTGGTTGGGTTTAGTTGTGTGCATTCTTTTTATTCCGTATTGTTTTTTACATTCCATTATTTGTGGTCTTGGAGATGTGTTCATGTGTAAATGTTCTTATGAAATGTCTCCCATGTTAGTAATATGCCTACAAGGTTCTAGTCACTAGCCCCTATCGTATTGGAGGCTGGCTTGGGGAGTCAAGGCATGGGCCCCACTAGGAAGGGTCAATAAAATTATAATGTTAAAATATTATGTATTATACAAAAAATTATAGTTTTAATTTTTATTTTGAAAAAATTACTATTTTTTGTGATAATACTTATGCTATTTCAATTTCAATGAATTTCTTACAACATTAATGAAATAAACATATAGATGGGATATTTCCTTTTGTTATGGATCATATTATTAAAAGATATTTTGATTTAGAATTTTTTTTAACTTATAATCAATTTAGTAAAATAGTTACTAATTTTTTTATAATTAAATTTGAGAAATTAAAATTAAATCATGACATTATAGAGATTTAATTTAAACTAAAAATGTTTTAAATGTTAATTACAATTTTATATTTCTATCTATTATGCATTAAAAATTAAATTTACAAGGATATATTTGAAAATTTCAAATTTGTTGATTTGTTTTCAACTAAATTTGTATGATAGTATAACCATTATACATATTTTTATGTATTATAGTTAGTATGTGTTTATTCAAGGAGAGTTCTTATTATTTTTTCTATATCTATTTGAGATTTATTGTTATATTTATGTTATGTTGTACGGATTGTTAATTTATATAACATTTTTTAATTATGAAAAGTGGGGAAGTTTTAATAATTATTGTTATGTATTTTAATTTTGAAAAATCTGGAGTAATTTAGTTTTGAATTTATGGGTTAATGTTGTTAACGAAATTGTTTGAATTGAACTCTTTTGTTTGGTTATTTTGTTTTGTTTATTACAAATACCTCATATTGAAAACTTACAATTTCGATAATTGGTTAATTATAATTTCACACATCCTTGTTTAACCAAGGGTTAATTTTTATTATTACAACATATTTTCTTTGTTATTATTTTTCTATTATTACATTTTTAGTATTTGAATCTTTTTTTTAAATTGTTTTTCATTTATTATTTAATTTTTTTTATTAATTAATTATATTTTTTAATTATGTAGTTATAAATTCATTATGTTTTCATGTTCATCGGTTTCAAAATTTAAAAGTTTTAAATTATTGCATAAATTTTTTAAGGTCTCATGAAAATATTGAATTATTATGAGCCTTTAAATCCCGTGATTTTTCAAGTATAACAAAAAATATTTTTAAGTCTTACAAAAACAATTTTAAAAATCATATATATTTCTATATCTCATCAAAATAGGTCTTTTTTTATCATAAAAAATATGTACAGTAAAGGTTTTATTGACTAATATATTTTTTTATCTAATGATTTTTCCTATTATTTCAGTTTTATCTATCATATGTAAACAATATTTCTTACTAGATTATGTTTATTATTTTGAAGATAATTATGATACTCTATATTTTTATAGCTTTATAGTTTTGAATTTTTCTCTTTACTATGATTTATTCGAACTTTATTATCCTTTAACATAATATATAATATATAATGAGGATATTTGAAGTATTTTTTATATTATATTTATTCTTGGGTTTATATTTCACCTTTTGGTTGTTGAAATATTGGGAAAACTATTTAAATATAAAATATATAGAACAAAATATAGAATCTCTCACATGAAGATGATCAAGGAGATTATGAAATGAACATTAGAGAATCTTTTTATAAACACTGATAATGGTAACATTGAAAAATTTAAGAGATCTGAATGGTTTATGGTATGTTAAATTGTTGATGGTTTTAAATTATGAGTAAATTTTTTAATATTATGATAAAAATGAGAATCATCATGAAATACTATTAATTCAGTGATCAAGCTACCATGACACTATTTTCTTTATTTATTTTATTATTTATACACTTTATTTTTATTATTTTTTAATTATTTAGCCATAACTATTTGTTTATTAACTTACCTTAAAAATAATTATAATTTTTTTGTTATACCTTCACTCTAAAAGGATGTCTTGTCACATTTTTAATCTCATTAAAATTTAATTCATTATTTTTTTTGCTTCAGTTTGTTGAAAGGTATGATTTATTATTTTGGGTTGTGCCTATATCTAAAAAAATATAGTGTCATTTAATGGTTATCAAATTATTTATAAATGGAGGCTTTGTTCATGTGTGTTCTATTTCTCTAATGGATAAGAGGGTGGAGTGTAGTCAAAAGATCTTATTGATCTAAAATACTATAAAAATATTATGTCCATATTTTTTATTTTTTCTTTCTTATCAACATTGAATGAACCATTATTCTTCATGATTATATTTCATTTATTACACCATTATTTGATTTCTCAGGTGACACTACATTGATATTGAACATCATTTTATCAATTTAAAATTTTATATGGTTTATTCAACCCCTCTAGACATATTCTACATATCAGTTTGGACAAAAAATATTTACATATTGGACTTCTCATATACTAGTATACATTCTAGAAACCTAATCTTATCAACTACCCAATATAATACAACCCATATTCTCTAGAAGGGGAGTCCATAGAATTGGTGATGGAGATAGTTCTAGCAAGTTCAGATCCATCTAAGGATTTGATTGCACTATACATCACTTCTATCAAACTGAGACCAGTGGATGATGCTATGGAGACACTGTACATGAGGTTATTATATCCCAAGGAAAACATAATCACTTTAAATCCAAAATGTGGCTATGTGGTATAACAAGTGATGGTCATGGTTTATGGGGAATTTTATATGAATTCCAATCTAGATGTATTATCCATTATCACCTTACATTGAAGTATTGTATTTGAACTTAAAGAGATCCTAGATTTGAAAAATTAATCTACCATTGATATTTCTGTGATAAATGAATCCTTTCAAGATTATAAGTCATAATGAGGCCTATAATTTTCTTCTATAACTGTGATGATCCCTCTTGACACTACATTTTCATCCATACTCCTTGATAAATAAAGTATTCTTATGTAAAATATTTCCACTGGGAATGATACTTAAATGCAGGGAGTAGTTCCCTTATCAATGGGTATATAATGTGGATGTCTTGTGCAGGAATTACTACAATAGAACCACCTAATGTACATACTGATAAGGTAACTATGGTCGGGGAAAATGATGTTTTGGTTAATAAAGGTGAATAAACACACAATTTTTTTTACATTTTAAAAATCATATTGACTAATATTTTTCATTTGTAAACCCCCAAAATCTTTTCATATTTCAACTAACTATGAATTTCCACCATCCTAGTGTTCCACAAAGATGATATTATAAGGATTGCTGATTCTCTAGTGACAAATGTCTATTGAGGTTTCAGAACATTACCCACAGTGAGTGATATAGATCAATATTATGAGTGGTTCCCTGAGACTATGATAGTATTATAACCATAGGATCTCTTATTCAAATATAAAATGTGGGGTTTGGTTAGGAAATTCATTTCAAAACTAGTCTGTGAGACCAATTTTATAAATATTTATGACTATCTGTATCTTGTTCACTCTATTTTTTATGCTGGTCATGGAAAGATATTATTACCACACATTCCAAACTTCAGTGAAGGAGATAATTACTGGTTTGGGGTGAATTAATACAGTTTAACTAAATCATTAAATTATATAATATATGGACCAAATCATCTAGATCATATTTAAAACACTCAATAAGGGTTCACAACATGTGGTAGAAACATCATAATAAAACTGTCATTCAATTAATATGAATTAGAACCACATCTATAATATTTTGATTAAATCCACTAATACATACACATTTTTTTTAAGAATTAGATATTGTTAAGAAGGAATTAAAGGAGAAAAAACATCTATCTTACTAGGATGAGATGTTTGAGATGGTTTTTATTTCAAACTAGAATGAGTTTTGGCCTAATTTAGAATAAGAAGACACTATTTTAGCCATGTAGGAACAAGTTGTGATGAAATATATGAAACAATTGGTCCATATCAAAGCGTAAATTGAGTATCTCTTATAATATTACTTCAATTCATGCCTTATTTTATTTTTGTATGATAAGGACTCTATAATTTTGATGATTTTTTCCTTTTCTCTTATCATTGTACATAACAATTCGATCATTGTAAATTCTTTAAGTCACTTTTCTCACTCTAACAAACAATTAATTATAATCCATGAATGTCTAGAAGATCCATTACCAGATAATTGAATCCTTAGGAACATTGATTGTGAATAAAACAAGTTGAATCTTGATCACCAAAATTTGAGTCATAATGGTAATTTTCTATAAATCATGTGCTCACAGTTGTGTAAAAGAATATGTACAATCATTTTACACCATATTTGGATCCATTTGATATGTATCATGGTTTCATAATTATAATTTTATCATTAATGTGTATATTCATATGCACCATAACCTCACCAAAAATTTATTCCACTTGGAAAAGCAACATGGATTCTTCTTCTGTGTGTGCTCCCAGATTGGTATAACCATATGTACCACTACTAAACACAAGAATTTGTCTTTTTTGATATGAGAGATGGTTTTCTCCATAGGTGTATACACATAGATGGTTATATTCATATATTCTGTCACCATACACTAGAGTTAATCCGTTATTATATGAGTGATGGGTGACTCACATGGATACCGATCTTGAAGCGGAATTTTATAACGAATATTACAATATTTAAAAGGGATGAAAACACATGGAATAATACTTTTTTGATTTTTTAATGAATATTTGAACCAATTTGTTAGGAATTGAGGGTAGATTTAATTATTTCACTATCTAAGGAAACTTGAAAGAATGACTTTTATGTTACTAGGATCATATAGAGGACTTCATAAGGTATTTATATTTTTTATAGACCTAAATTTTTCATAAGTCTTATTTGGGGGAGATTTAGTGGGCATGAACTTGGATTTTTATCAGGCAACCTTTTACTATTTTTTAACATGACATGTTTTGTGAATTTTGTTTTTCATGTACTCAATGTTTCATGTAAGGTTCATGTCATGTGCGATGAGACTTGAAATTTCTATAAGATTCCCTTTATAAGTATTAAACTTTGAATGGATTATGTATATTTCCCAAGGTAGTTTTAGGACATAATGTTTGGACCAATGTGGATAATATTTTAATAGTGGATAGCCAAATATTATATAAATTTAATGCTGTACATATTTACTATATATTATAGAAATTTAAGTTTAGTAATTGACCAAAATGTGATAGTAAATATATAAAAGATGAGGTAAATGTCGATGTGAATGATATCCAACTACTAGTTTTGAAACCATTATGAGTAGGCATATACATTTTACGGTCATAATGCTTAGACCAAGGAATCGTGCACTTTAGGTTCATGTGATGAGGACCAATAAGGGTTCATGAATAATATGTCATTTTATCACTTCAATACCGAAATTTTTAGAATCGTGGGTTTCAAACTCACTTTTTAGTTCTGTTATGGGCTATGTAAATCGTAACTCAAGAAATTAGAATTAGGGAAGATCAAATGGAATTAATACATAAGTGAAATAATTTTCCATGTTAGAATGATAAGGTCTACTATAATTATTTTTTCATATATTATAGGACCTTCTCTTTCAGATAAAACATGGATTTAGTTTGTAGGGCCAAATATGGAGGCACCGATGGTCATTACAAAATTGAAGTGCCCCTTAAAAACGTATATGCTTCATACCTATAGCCATGAACATTTTTCAATCATCCAAACACCTGAGTAATTATGAAGATTTATTAAAAATATTGGGATTGAATAATGGTTTGAGATCTATAAATGTTACCATTCCATGTATGGAACACATATTTAGAGTGAATATACATGACATCCAATTGTTCTATCTTTTTCCAAGATCAAGTGATCTAGCTAGAATGTCATTATTTTTTATGGGTCAATATAGTGATAACCATAAACATTATGCCTTATTTATCCTTTAGACATGAAAATGAATGACCTAGATACTGATAATATGAATTTTTCTTAGTCCACAAAATATAGGATTATGATATGAAATTTTTTATTCTCTTTATTTCATAGTTAAGGTCTTGAAATTTTGAACGTTCAATATAGAAATTTATGGCCATGCAAAATTTATTAAAGATATCTATAATTTAATTGCATTAAACTATGAATTAGGAGGGATATGGTATATCTAACTAGGTATTACTAACCTTACATGAATAGGGATCCCATTTCTATTATAGACTAACCTAAAAAAATGCATAACCAATTTTTTGTCATAGTTCATAGACCAAATC
Organism: Viscum album; assembly: GCA_963277665.1. Lineage (NCBI taxonomy): Eukaryota > Viridiplantae > Streptophyta > Magnoliopsida > Santalales > Viscaceae > Viscum > Viscum album. Next base: position 990,171,100 of record OY728152.1, on the reverse strand, counting down.
CATGAGATAATTTATCATGTAATGGAAATGATAAATATAAAATGAATTTGAGAGGAAAAGACTAATATATATTATCCCATTATTTACAATACATTGTTTATAGATATAGTTCTTGGAATAATATTAAGGGAGTGATATGAAAACTCATAAGGGTTTAAAGGATAAATGTGTCCCAATACCGTTGAATGAGTAATGGTGAAGATATAATTAATGATATGAGGTTATTGGATTAGTAAGATAAGATGGTACAAGTATGGAAAGGATGTATGCTAAATAACATTTTAATGATGAGTTTTATGGTAGAATTTATACAATCATATAAGGATTATATGAACTTTTCCATAGGGTGAAACGTGAATATTTTTGGAAGGGATGAATATGGAAGAAACCCTGATCATTAAAAAATAATAAGTGTCCCTTGTAGCGGGATGCACTAATTACTCGTAGTCATAGAAGATTTTGTGTGTTTCAAAAGAGTCAAAAAAAGTGGGGAACATAAGAAAAAGATTCCAAGAGGTTATTGGGAACAATCTAGTATTTAACTACCATGATGAGGAGATTTTTTTTATGACAAAGGATAATGTTGATGGATGAATATTAGTGATTGCTTCTAAAATATATTTTAAATATGTCACTATAAAAACTAAAATAATTCAAATCATTCTATGTGTAGTTCTTATAAAGGATACTCCCTTTATTGACATATCTAAGATTCAAGGAAAGGGTATTTTCATATAATTTTTGAAAAAGATATAAATATTAAACTATTGATAAAATATGTATGAATACCATTGGAATAAGGTAATTTTATCCTACTTGGGAAATGATCCAAAGGATGAATTATGGTTGTATCTGAGGTGGTGTCCCATTTAATAGAAAAATATAAATTTAGGGAATCCCAAACTCTTTGATTTTTTTGGGAAATGGGGAAATGTGCCATATTTTGGGGTCTCATATAGTGAACACCTTCACATGGATTTGACACTCGTGGAAGGTTATCAGGTTATATAGAATTTTATACACAATGTAGTTTAATTTCTTTTTAGAAAACCATGTATCTGGTAGTTTGAAATAATACGATTATGATAAAGGTATTATGTAGTTTCTGGATTACAATGAGGATCATTATATAAGAATTTGTTTTACAATTGAATCTTATAAATAAGCTTAAATGATCTTAACTCAATGATTAATCAATGAAGGAAAACATATCATGAACCAATATAATGGACACCTAGGTAGAACCATTATTATTTGTGGATATTTTATTTTATTATAGATATTTATTTATTTAGAGAAAGTGGGGCCTAATGGAAGTGTGTGACTAGTCCTAAGAAAGGAGATCATGGCATAACTAAAAATCCTATAATAATAAGAATATGTCAAATATATTCCTTCAAGATGTAACCATATAGATCTTTCTCCTATTAATGGAAATGTAGGGTGGATTTTTATTGGTTCTAAGTGATCATAATGAATATGATGTGAATTAATAACGACATTATCAACAAGGATATAAACAGAAGGATTGGTCACTCGGCCTAAGTTGAGTAGTCCAAGATTCAATATATATACTATAATAATTGGAATAAAACCAGAAATATTTTTTACGAAGCCCTAATGTAAGAGGCCAGTGGTCAAGACCTGAATAAAATGGATTTAAATACTATGTTGTAGAAATTTTATTTCTATAAGATGTAATGTCCTAGAATTTCTGTATAATTTTCTTAAATTATGTTAAATTATTTCAAGAATGGGAAATCTCACAGTGCGTGATTCTGAGGCTTGGAGTTCCCGAAATGATCCATTGAAATTTTGTTAAACGTTAAATAGCGTGTTTAAGCAATTTTCTGGAAAAAGTTGAGTAACTATTAAATGGTTTTCCAGATAAAAAATCTGAGGGTATTGTTGCACTAATGATGGTGGGTTTACCCTAGGAATGACTTATGTTTTTTCAGTGCGGGCCTCCTATGAGAAAACTCAAAAATAGCATAACCGTAAATAAAATAATTAAATAAAATTATTTTATTTTTCAAATACTTATAATTCATGAACAGTATCCCAGAATTAAAATTCAAGACCACCGCAGAACTCATGAGGGTATTCTTTCCTTTGGCTGATACTAACTTTGGCTGGTGCTGGCCACCAGTGAAAGTTATTTTTTGGCCGTAAATAAAATAATTAAGTGAAACTTATTTTATTGTAAAATTCTTATCATTTGAACAGTAACTCTGATTGAAAATATGAGGGTAATGTTGAGTTACATGGGATGTGTTCTCTTTAGTAGGATCCTAATCTCAACCGGCGTGGGTCAAGGGTGAATGTAATTAATTTATTGAACTTTTTTTGGGTATGTTCAATAAACGCACAAGTGGAATTTTCTAACATCTGAACCATTGCTCATATTAAAAATCTGAGGGCACCGTTGAATCCGCTGCGTCGATATTCTCTTAAGTGAGGATTTACTTTGACTCCAGTAGGTCTAGAGAAAATGTAAGTTTTGTAACTTTTTAAATTAAATTAAATAAAATAATTTTATTATTTTATTTCATATCCTCCAAGGGATAAGCAAAGGGGTGGGCCCAGCGATGTGTCATGCCAATAAATAGATTTACCTGATAACCCTAATTAATGATGTTGTTGTTGATTTTGGAAGCTTTTCTAATTATAGAGACCCATTAAATTAAGGCGTCGTAGCTTACCCTCCCCCTCTCTTATATACATCGAGCTTTGGGAGGGGTATCGGCACAGATTCGTCAAGCAATGAAGTGATGAAGGAGTTCTGCAATGAAGGACCCTTAGAAGTTGGAGCCAATCCAAGTGGGAGGTGAAGGGTGACACAGAACCATGAATCAGAGGACGACATGCGAGCAGTGTCATTAGACGCTGGTAGCAGAAACGAAGAACACCGACCCACCTTCAAGCGCAATCATTTCTCTGACTATTCGAGGTAGGGGGTTTATTCATTTATGATTCTGTAAAATATTTCATCTTCCCCATTTTCAAAAATTATGCATAGAATGTGGTATAATTGACTAACGGTTTGATCCATGAGTCATTCGTTTTGCAAGAGGTTGTTACGTTGTATCCTTGTGGGTTTTTGTTTGTCGTTTAATACATGAAATTGTTAAACCCATTTTATCCTCCCTTTGATCATGAGATAACATGGAGGGCGCCAGTCTAATAAACCCCACCCAAACACTCCTCATCATTTTTACGGTTTTTCCTTCTATGGATGACCTCTAGCATGAAAACACCAATTGGCTATGAAAGAGGCGACATGCCAGCAAACGCTTCTAGGTGAGGCCACATCACGAAGTCATAGAAGAAATCGGAGCGGCCGACCCTGGATGGCCACAGAGGAGGTACGACACGCTATCATTTTCCACTGGAGTGAAAAGGGGCCATGACTCGTCAAGCGTGGAAGATGGAGTAGGTAGCTGGCTCATCAGTCAGCCGCTGAAGGGAAGGGCAGTGCACTGACGTGCGCTTCCGGTGAACAGGAAACCACAACCAAATCTGGAGTGGAGGAGGCAGAGCCTACACCTCCTGTGGGTTCCACTGTGACCGGGTGGTTCCCATATGGCACTGACACTTTAAATGATGAATTTCCTTTGGGTGTTTAGGATCTCAGGGGATAGGCTCCCATACGCCTCCTGGAGGAAGCACCGCAGGCCTCGCCCTTCCCAGCCAGAATGCCCTCTAGCGGGCCTGGGCCCGCCCTGCCAGCAGGGCCGCACCCTCCTGCGGCCCAAGCTGGACTATTGTGGGTAGAGTCACACCCCACCGTGGGTAAGGCCACCCCTTTGCGGTCCCCTCCCTATATGGGCTGAGCCGCCCTTGTGGGCCACCCCTTTTTGCAGTCCAGGCCAGACCCGGGCCCAACTGGGCCAGAAACAATTTGAGGGCCTTATCTTGAGAACAAGTAGTTCATTTGAAGAAACTAATGCGGCATAGGGATTCATGGAGTGAGACGGTCCTTTTGACTTACTCCATGAGAGGTTTTTAGAAACATGGAGTACGACTGGGTTGAATTTCACCCAAATCTAATCGGGCCCTCGACACTTAAATGCCAATCACACACAGACCAGGCGTCCGGTTGACGCGCCGTCTGTTGCATTGGAACCATTGTGACATGATGTATCATACGGTTACATCTTAGATAAAATTCATGACAGTTGAAACATGAATGATATCTTGGGGAGTGGTTCTCCCAAGAACGCTATGTCTGATACCCTGCGACTAGATGAGACCTGACGACTACTGACTTTTCGACTTGGAGTGACTCGATGGCCATGATACATAATGGGGATGAGTACCTCAGCAGGCCATGGTGTGGAGAAGCCATGGTACATGATGGGTAGGAGCACCTCAGTAGGCTATGGTGGGGGAGCGACTTTATGTGACCCGAAAGTCCCACAATACACAATGGGGAGGAGTACCTCAGCAGTTCAAGGTTAGTGCGATGCACCTCTATTTGACATGATAGTCCCACTATACTTGATAGAGGAAGAGTTCTCTAGTAGCTGAGGTGTTCAAAATTGTGGCTAGGAATGTTACTTAATCCTTGGTCTAGATAATCGTGGGCTTGCTATCAGCATTCATAGTGATCCTGTGTGGGTCAGCATTATATCCTGTTTCTCTAAGTTGCATTCCTAGTTTGAGATGAGACTCTTATTGAGCCATGTCTATTGATTTGTGCTTTTTGATTGAGATAAATCCTTTTGGTTTTCCTTGTATAATTATAAGAGACCTTGGGTGGTCTCAGGTTCCCTACTAAGTATCGATATACTCACCACAGCATGAGCTTCGCCGCACCTTGTTGTGTCTTGTGCAGAATACGATCAGATGGGTTATGGCTTAAGGGAGCCAGGACTAGGCAGTACAAAGAGTAGACATGCAGTCATGGAGTGATGAGGAAGAGATCTATGCCTACCCTTCAGGTAGGACCCTCAGAGGTTCACTCATGATATGTTTTCCCTTTTTTAGTTGTATTTCTACTTTCAGTTTTACTCATACTTTCAGTTGGGCTTGTGTTCTGCCCCCTTTTACTTTCAGCTCTCTTTTTACTACAACATTTTACTTCATTGTTGCTTCTTGTTGTGTTCTCGGACCGTTTGTATGTATAGGTTTAAAGGAAACACCTTACCATTTTATGAAATTCATCTTTTGGTTCTAGTCCCCATCCCCTAGCCTATGGAAGGTGGGATTGGGGTAGTCACGACATGGGCCCTGGGGGACGGGTCGTGAAAAAGTGGTATCAAAGGAGTTTGGTTCTACCAAAGAACTAGGCCTCTGATATTTTCAGTGTGGAAATAGTGTTAAGTGTTATGAGTGTTGTTTTCAGTCTGGGGAATCTAGTGTTGGTTTTGTGACCAACAAATCAATACACTAGGACCATGAATTCTGATTTCCGACTCAGTGCACAGAAACACTAATTGCATGTGTTTTTAAAGATATTTTCTTATGATTTATTTGGAGTTAGCTCACTAGGTATTAATTAATTACTATTTATCACCTGTTCCTTATCAGGATTCTGCCGCATAGACAACCAACTAGGATTCCAAAGATAGTACAAGATGATAGCCCACCGAGCGACATGGCTCCAGTGTAGGGCCCTCTTACTGTGTTGGCACCTTCGGGTGGTGTACCAGTACCACCAACACACATTGGGTATAAGTTACCACCAGCCACACTGGCAGATAGTGCACACCATCTATGCATGTTGCACATGTTCTAGTGGAGGAGGCCTCTAAGGTTTCGAGGCGAGACATATTTCCAGGTAGCTGAGGACTGGATGGAGGTGGTGGATAGAGTTTTCTGCCGAGTTTGGACACCAGTTGAGTATATGGTGATCCTAGGTGCTGGTATTTTCCAATATGTGACCTTGATGATGGTCTGTTGGGTGATGAGGCTTTAATACATGGATCGTTTCTTGAGATGGTACATTCGGGTAGTGTGCTAGCTATATCACTACCTGTTGGTCATCAGTTATAACCAACAGTACCGGTAGAGGACACATGTAGGCTTGGTTCCTTACATGCGTTTCAGCATTAGATAACCCTCATGTTCTAAGGCAAGCCCAACTCACAGGTGTCTAAGGACTAGCTTGAGGAGGTGGCTGAGGGTTCCCTAGGGCTTCTACAGCTTCAGCAGGACAACATGTGGGTAGCTGTGTATTCATCGAGGCGTACAGACTATTCCTGGTACTCGAAAAATACGATACGATCATTGCTTCAGGGCTCGAATTTCCAAGAGAGGTGTGTTTAAGGAAATCCGAGCAAGAACTATTACTCAATGCATTCCTACTTATGTTTGGGTGCTAGAGAGAACCATTGTGGTTGTAAGTTCCTTGGATGAGCAGATGCATCCAGAGAATGTAAATAGTGGGAAATCATAAAACAGACAAAAGTCTCAAAGCCTGGGCATGTAAAATGTTTTGGGAAGGGGAAGTGATAGGGACATATGAATCAACATGGAATAAGATGTGGAAGTGGATCTTGGAGAGCAATATGAGGTTGTATACACTTCGACAAGTTACAACCACCACTCAATGTTGTCCCCACCAGGATCAGGGAGCTGGAAGACAGGGGAAGGGAGTAGCTACATGAGGTCAAGGAGTGTGACCGATGTGCTCCATGAATGATTCAATGTATGGTCTGTGTCTACTACAAGTTGTCATATTAATATACATACGTACAAATCATTATTTCCTTCCACGAATCCTATCCAAGACCTAGAGTTTCCAGTTAAACCATTGACTTGAATCTAACATCTGGAGATACCATTGGGAGGAGAATCTATGATCACACTTATGCTGATGGTGTTATATAATCCTTGAGGTGAGAGTTTCAGGTTGGAACCTTTTTGGGGCAGCATCGAGGCCTTACGGAGTTAGTTTGGGAATGGACTGGACATCCATCATTCATACTCAGATGGACTATATTTGGAAAAAAGGTTGTGGTTTATCTACAATATTGGGATGGGATTTTCCTTGTTCAATTAAGAAGGAAACCCAGGCAGTATAAGATAAACTCTTGCATATGAGGGTGAAAATGATCACTCTTGTGTCGTCCATCCTTACCATTGTCAAGAAACGAGTTTTGAGTTTTGAGTTCCCAAAAGGAGTGTGGGGAAATCTTTTCAAAAGATATTTCCAGTTTTACCTCCCCAAAGGGGGAGAGACTTCTACCTTGGTTGGCTACAAACAGAGATTTGTACTTGACTTTTCTAGAGTTGTGTCACCCCTTTCAGCATTGTCGAAGAAGGGGCATCCCTTCGTTTCAATGAATTGATTCCAGTAGTGTTTCCAAGAGCTGAGGCAGAGAATGATGAGTGCCCCTATATATTGTGGCTACTAGAAGATGGATTTGGGTATGTAGTCTACTGTGATGCATTAGGGACTGGACTTGGGTGTGTCCTGATGTAGGAGTGAGTAGTGATAACTTTTGGCTCATGAAAGCTGAGACAGCATGAGAAGAACTGTGCTACCCATGACCTAGAGTTAGCAACAGTGGTCTTTGCAATGAAGATATGGTGGCACTACGTTATGGGTGAATGGTTTACTATTTACTCTGATCACAAGAGTCTCATGTGTATCTTCTCATAGAATGACCTGAACACGAGACATCAAGAATGGCTAGAGTTCATTTAGGACTATGAGCTTGAGATAGTCTATAATCCTAGTAAGGAAAACATGGTAGTAGTCGCACTCAGTAGGAGGCCTAGTCTACAGTTGCTGAGTGAGGTGACATAGCAGCTAGTCATATTGCAGATATCCCTTGTAGATATAGATGGAGCAAATTAATTCCATTCTATGATAGTCACTCCCCCAATCCTTCAGCAAGCCAATGAGGTGTATATTTGGGACATCGACTATGATGCCTGTTATGCTTAGATATCATTAGGGCATGCACCTGATGGATTTTCTAAAGATGGGGAGCACATAATTCACTTCAGAGGATGTACCATGGTACCAATGGTGCTACGAGACAAGGTGTTGAGGGAGTTCCATACATACCCTCTGGAGGTACATCCTGGTGTAGTAAATATGCACTATGACATCCAGAATCCGAACTAGTGGCCAGGGAAGAAGAAGAATGTAGCAAAGTTTGTTTCATGATGCCTCACTTTTCAGCAAGTCATGGACAAGAATCAGGTTGCAGTGGGATTATCTTACCCACTAGAGGTGGAAATGTTGAAGTGGTATGGGATCCCCATGGACTTTTTGACAGGGCTTCCAAAAATGTCAAGGGGACATGATTCTATCTGGGTGATCATTGACTGACTCACCAAGTCATCCCACTTCCTACCAATCCGAGAGCAAGGATCAGTAGAGGGCTTGAAATGCCTCTATGCACAGGTTATTTTGTGAATTCATGGGGTTCTATTGATGATCATCTCTGACTGTGATGCACATTTCATATCTTGGTTGTGGACGGGATTGCAGGAGGCATTCAGGACTCAGCTACGTTTGAGCACCGCCTGTTATCCTCTAATGGATGGTCAGACAGAGAGGACCATTCAAACACTGAAGGACATGCGATTTTCATGCATCCTAGATTTTGGAATTAGTTGGGAGGATCACTTTACCTTGGTGGATTTCACATAAAACAATAGTTATCACTCCACCATCAGTATGACGCCATTAAAGGCCCTGTAATGTCACCCTTGCAGATCATCTCTATGCTGGACAGACCTAGGGGAGTCATCACTTATGGGTCCCAAGTTGGTATGAGCTACCACTGAGAAGGTGCATGTCATATAGGAGTGTTTGAAGACTACGTAGAGTAGACAGAAGTCATATGGTGATATAAGGCAGAGACCTATTGAGTTATAGGAGGGGGACCATGTTTTCTTGCGAGTCTCTTGCAGATGGTGACTATGAAGATTTGTCTGGGGTGATAAGAAATCACCAATGTTTTTCAGTCCATTTATGATACTTTGGAGGGTAGATGAGGTGGCATACTACTTGTCACTTCCAATGTAGTTGGAGAAGGTTCACGATGTCTTCCACGTATCCGATCTGAGGAGATATGTGCATGAACCATCTAATGTGATCAACAATGGTAAGATGGACTTAGACGATGGGGAAATGTTTATAGAGGTTGTAGTAGAGATTGATGATCGACAAGATCAGGCCCTTCATGGGCGGTCAATACCTCTGGTGCACATTTTTTGGTAGATGAGAACCTCTAGGAGAGAACATGGGAGTGAGAGGCTGAGATTCGAGCTCAGTACCCCCATTTGATTCCTTAGTCTATGTTTTGGATTTTTCGGATGAAAAGTCCTATGGTGGGGAGAATGTAATGTCCTTCAATTTTAGTATAATGTTTTTAATTATATGGAATTATTTCATAACAACGAAATTTGTCAGCGTGTGGTTCTGATTCCCTGTGTTCTCAGAATGATCCATCGATGTTTTGTTAAACATTAAATAGCTCATGTGAGCAGTTTTCCAAAAAAGTGGAATAACTCATAAATGGTTGCCCTGATTAGAAATCTGAGGGCACAATTGCGCTCAAGATGGCGGGTATACCATAGGCACGGCTTATGTTTAGTCAGCCTGGGTATCCTATGAGAAAACATGGAAATGGAATAACCGTAAATAAAATAATAAAATATTTTTTTTTATTTTTCAAATGATAATAAGTCATGAATGGTAAATCAGATTGAAAATCATAGACCATCACTAGAATCGTGAGTGTATGCTTTCCTTAGGCTGATATTGACATTGGTCGGCACGGGCCACCAGTGAATGTGAGTTTTTGATAGAAGATAAAATAATTATGTGAAAATTATTTTATTATAAAATTAATATCTTCTACTTAGAAACTCGGATTAGAAATTTTAGGGTACCTTTGAGTTTGTTTGGGCATGTTCTCCTATGGTGGAGCCTAACCTTGACTGGCACGAGTTCAGGGTGAATGTAATTAATTTATTGAAATTTTTTTCGGTACGTACATTAAACGCATGGCTGGCATTTTCTATATTCTGAACTATTTCTCTGATTAAAAATATTAGGGAACCGTTGAATCAGCTTCATCGAGATTCACTTAAGGGAGGCTTTACTTTGACCGTAGTAGGCCTTGAGAAGATTTTATGTATTGAAATTTTTTAAAGGAAATTAAATTAAAATTTTTTATTATTTTATTTCATATTTTCCAAAGGAAAATCAAAGGGGTGGGGCCAGTGATGTGTCATGCCAATAAATGGATTGACCCTCTAACCGTTTATAATGACGTCATTTGGTAATTAGGAAGCTTCTTAATTATTGAGCCCCATAAAATTCCAATGTTGTAACTTACACTCCCCCTCTCCTATATATATGGAGCTTGGGGAGGTCTATCGGCACTGCTTCACAAAGCAACGTATTGAAGAAGGAAGGCCGCAACGTCATAACCTTAGAAGACAGACCTATTCCTAGAGAAATGTGATGTGTGATATCGAACCATTAACTAGAGGACTACATGCGAGCAGTGTCATTAGAATATTGTTGCTGGAATGAAGTAAACTGACCCATCTTCAAGCGTATGAATTTCTCTGACAATTCAGGGTAGGGGGTTTATTTGTTTATGTTTCTTAAAAATATTCCCTCTTCCCCATTCTTGAAAATTCTACGAAGAATGAGGGTCAACCGACTAATGGGTTAATCCGTGAATCATTCATTTTGCGGGAGGATGTTATGGGGTATCATTATGGGGTTTTTGTTGTTTAATAAAAAAAAATTTTAAACCCATTGTATCCTCCCTTTGAACATGAGATGCCATGGAGGGCATAGGCCTAACAAACCCAACCTGAACCCTTTGCAATTTTGTTACCCCTGCACCTTCTATGGAAGACCGTCGACACATCTACACCAACCAAATACGAAGGAGGTGACATTCCAACACATGCTTCTAGAAGAGGTCGTAGCATGAATCCATTTTTGACATCAGAGAGGCTGACACCGGCTGACCGCGATGTAGTTGCAGCATACCATTGCGCGTCGATGGTGCGCAAAAAGGCCACGACTCGTCAGCTACAATAGATGGAGAAGGTGACTGGATCGTCGAAATGCCATGAAAGGGAAGGGTAGCACACTATTGTACACCTCCAGTTAGCAGGAGATTGTGGCTGAAGCCACGATGGAGGAGGGGGAACCCGCACATATGGTAGGTTCCACATCAATCGGTCGGTGCCCACATGTCGTCGCTGTATTAATGGACGAACGACCTTTGGCCTTTCACGATCTTAGGGAACAGCTCCCCCGAGCCACCTGGTGCAAGCATCACGGGCCGTGCCCTTTGGGGTAGGACCACCTTCCAACAGGCTACGACTAGTGGGTTGGTCCGCGCCCCACCGGTTATGCCATGCCCCATCGCGGGTGAGACCACACCTATACAGGCAGGTCTGCACCCCACCACAGACTTGGTCGCCCCTATGTGGGCCCCTCCATACATGGGTTGGGGCTCCCCTTGTGGCATTACCCTTTTTATGGGCTAGGCTAGACCTCATCCCAGTGGGCTGAGTCCACCGCGGCCCCGCCCAAACTGGGTCAGGCCGAGTAGGTCCGACCGGGTTGAACCAGACCTAAGCCCAACTGGGCCAAGAACCACTTAAAGGGTCTTATCTAGAGAACTAGACGTACATTTGATGAAACTTCTGTAGTGTTTGGATTAATAGAGAGAGTTGGTCCTTTTTAATTACTCCATGTGAGTTTAATAAAAACTTAGAGTACAGCCAGATTAGATCGCACCCGAATCCAACCTGGTCCTCAGCACTGAAATACCAATAACACACAGACTGGGCGTTTGGTTGAGGTGCCTTCTATTTCCTTGGAAACCTTGTGACTTGAAAAATCATCAGGTTATTTATTTGGGAGACATTTTTCAAGATTAAATACGACCGATGGCTTGGGGAGCGGTTCTCCCAAGCACGCTAGGTAAGAAATTTTGTGACATTGGGGAGTGACCATAGTATGCATTGGGGAGGAGTACCTCAGTGGGCCACGATGTGAGAGCGGCTCTGTGTGACCCGGAAGACCCAGAATACACGATGTGAAGGAGTACCTCAAAAGGTCAAGACTAGTGGGAAGCGCCTCTGTGTGACGCGGAAGGCCCACTGCACTTGATAGTGTTGGAGTTCTCCAGAATCTGAGGTGTTCAACATTGTGACATGAAATGTTACTTGTTCCTAGGACTAGAGAATTTGTGGTAGGCTATCAACATTTATAGTGATCTTGTGTACGTTGGCATGATATCCTATTTCATTGAGTTTCATACCTAGTTTTAGATGAAACTCTAATTATGTTGTGTCAATTTATTTGTAATTTGTGATTTATATAAATCAATGTTGTTTTCCTGGTGGAATCCTGAGAGGCCTTTGGGGGTCTTGAGGTCCCTACTGAGTATCGTTATACTCAACCCTGTATGCACTTCGCCCGCACCATGTTGTGTCTTGTGCAGACGATGAGAAGCTGGGTTGAGGCATGAGGGACTTGGGACTAGGTGTAACGCATGTGAGACAGGTGGACGTGGAGTGCAGAGGATGTGATCTATAATTACCATTCCGGTAATATCCTCAAAGTACGACTTAGTAGTTTTTCCCTCTTTCAGTTGTATTGTTCATTTTTATTGTATTTGTACATTTATTTGTAGTCGTATTTTCAGCTGAGCTTGCATTCCAGCCCCTTTTACTTTTAGCACTCCATTTCACTACCCCAGTTTACTTCATAGTTTCTTCTTGTAGTTTTCTTGAATCATGTGTTTGTACAGGTTTAAAGGAAACACCTTCCCATTTTGTGGAATGCGCCTTTCAGATCTAGTCCCCAACCCCTTGCCTATGGAAGGCAGGCTTTGGTTAGTCATGAAACAGGCCCTAGGGGACTGTTCGTGACATCACATGAGTTATAATTCCATCAATAATGGAAATTTGATAATAAACATAGATTCTCTTAAAAGGATCCAGTGTGGATGGGAGAATTTTTGTAAGGAATTCATGGATGGGGAATTTTATAATGAAAAATTTCATGTATATTTTTCTTATATATAGGATAAGGGGATATTTAATTTCACCATTTATCCATGGATAAGGATTCAAGTGATTGTAAAAAACATGCACTGATCTTGTTCTTGTGTATGGAAAGTACGCTAACTTCATAGGTCATTTTATATAATTTAAGGTCTTGTAGAATAGATCATATGTTGTGAAATTTATCATCCAAAAATAATGATTATAGACAGAGAATTTTGTAGTCATGTGGATAAGACTTTAATTTTTTTAAATTTAACATATTATAACCAAGACAATAAATGTTGATTTTTTTTAACTATACCTAAGTTTATATATATATAACAACATACTAGGGGACTTATACAAGTAAATATCATGTACAAAATAAGATGGATATGTTTCATCATTGATATTGTTGAGGAAAAATCATCATGACTCAAGGATAAAAATCATGATGATAATGAATGAATTGGTTATGGTCATGATGTGCTTGGTATAAGGGATTTTGGAATCATTATGTTTATTATAGTGGTAATAATAATGTTATACATTGTTCTAAAAATAAAAAATCATCATCTTAGCATTATTCCTAAAAAAATTACTTGAAATGAACGAGTAAGCTATACACAATATGGTGGTAAGATGTTGGTGGAATGTTTAGCTAGGATTAAGAATAGAGATCCAAGAATAACTATGTATCCTTAAGTGAGAGTAAAAAATACAAACATAGTTTATATATATAAATATATATGGATATTTTATATAAGTGTAGATTGATTGATGTACTGAGAATTTTTAAAGAGATCTATATTACATGTAAGAGTAATTTGTCAGTCCCACAGACCAACCAAAACATTTTGATTTGATGTTTATAATGGAAATTAGCTCACATAGTTTAATTTCATGCGACTATGATATTTTTTTATGAGTTTAGGGTTATGAGATGATTAAATTTAATACATTATTTAATATAATATAGAGAGTCATAACCTTATAAAGGGGAGTTTTTACCTTGGTGGAAACTAAAAAATGTGGAAAAAACATTAATTTGAAACCCCGACATGGGTTTTTCTCGGCTTAAAGGAGACATAGATTATAAGTGTGGGAGATTCATAATTCATCCTTGGAAAAGGTATTTTAGAATCATTAAATACCCTAAAAAAATATTAATTAAGACACACATAGTTCTTATAAATTCTGTCTTCATAGATATGGATCAGGAAAAAGAAAAGTGTGAAAAATGAATGGGTTCTCTGGTTCAATAATAAAAGAGAAAACCATATGTGAATTACTAAATGTATTACCACTAGTGAAAAATCAATGTGAATAGAATCATAGGTTAGGTTTGGTATTAAGGTCCTATACCTCACTATATATTCTAAAGCCTTAATAATTAAGCCACATGTGGTTCCAATGGGTGATCCCTTTACATAACAATCTCATAATCATGGAGAGGAAATTAAATTATTTAATTCAAATGAAAGGAAGAAACCATGCAGTAAGAACAACTACACAGATAAATATCTCATGTCTTATGAATGAGGCCATATAATGTTGAAAAATATGAATATTTTAATGATTTTTAAGATGGGATTAATGGTATATAGATTATAATCATATTTATATCAATTAGATCCCTTCCTTTGAACATAAGGAATCTCAATTCCAATAACCTAATCTTTCAACTAGGATCACTAAAATCACATGATTCATTATCGGTGTGAGAAACATGAGATAATTGGTATATTATTGATATCACATGAGTGTACATAACATGGATGAATATCAATCATGTATTTTGGGTTCAAGAGTAAAGGACCAATCCTAGACTATTTAACATTATCTAGAATGTATATTATTCCATGAAATTTATTGTTATACTAATAAGATGATGTCATGATGTTTAATGTTATGTTATTAAGATGCCTATGCTATATAGTTTAGCATTATGATTCTTAGATTATATCATGTAGTTTTATATCATGTGACTAGGAAATTCGTGATATATAGTTTAGATTCATGTTTCATGGATGATGTCATGAAATTTTAGGTTGTGTGAATAGGACATAGACATGTTGTTTTACATCATGTGACTAGGAAATAGTGAATCTATCATGAAATTATAAAATTTATTTCTAATGTAACCTTACTTTAGTGGATGACATGATAAGGTATACATTAATTGTAATCATGGAGTATGATCCATCGATGTTGTGCTTTTGAACAACATAAGTTCCCTACCATGTAATGTTTAGATTTGTAGGTTTCTTCCCCAGTATAAAATGATTCCTAATAAATAGAACCAATTTTCCAATGAAAAATAATTGGAAGTTACTTTCCTTACTGAATGATCACAAAATCAATTTTTTGTGGATTTTAATGTTGTACAAGTTACTCATATTAATATAATCACTTTTAGGGATATGAATCCTCATAGAATTGATTATATATATATATATATATTATTTTACAGAAGTTAAATATCAATTGATAAGTCCACATCCATTATATTTAAAATAAAATTGGAAAATATATATCTGGAAGTATTATTTAAGGTTCTATAATCTGAAAAATTATGAAGGGTCTTTTCCATACTGGATTTTTTATCCTTTTCTAACATCTTTTAAAGGATTTTATATAAATTTTTGTTCAAATAATTTATCTATTAATTCAAAAATGCTTGTTATAAATATGTGATGTTGGAATAAATATTGTTTAGCTAATACAAACTATTTAGTTTAAAAGAGAAGAAGCAAATTATGTTGTCTATCAATATTTTTAGGGACACAAAATATAGTAATGATAATTGTATTCAAGAAATTAATGATATTGTTTTTCTCAAATTCATTTATGGATATAATCATAAACAATTTGGATAATAATATAGTGAATTTATGGAGGTAATTGAACATCCTATCTATTTTAAGTGATTTGACCTCATAACATCTATTCCAAATATTATAAAAGACCAATAGTGTTTAGATGTATGAGATATATCTAGGGGTTTATGGATGATTTTGACATGTAACTGGAATGCACAAATCACAGTGGTAAACTCCATATAGTCCCATGTTATTAATGGTCAAAAATATCCAAGCCAGTTGATTTTATGGGAGAGTTTGGTTCCTAACTGATGATAACCACATGCAACGATATTTAATTCTAGTATAATGATGAGTTACTCTAATCCATCCATATATCCATGTAGGAATCCATAAAATCCTCATTTATAGGGATCCTTTTTAGAATATGATCCATCATGTTGAATCATCTATTTCATAGCTTGATTCAATGAATGAATTTCAGTTTAAATATAACAAATTATGGAGGAAACACATCTAATGATGGTTCTAATGAAGGATGATATAAGATATCCTTGATAAGGGGTGTTATTGATATTCTTGATTTTCTGTACATCATTTAAAATTTCATTACAAGATGCAGATGAATTTCTCTTTACAGTTTGAATCTTCCTTAGTTGTGGCTATTTTTTCCAATGCTGTAGAACAAGAATTATATAAATGAGGGTTGTTTGAAAATTATGGTTTAGTGGGTCAACCAATACATATAATCAAGTAGGAGGAGTAATTATTCCTTATCAATGACACATTTTCCCTTAATTTTCTTAATCACCAACATTGAGTCACCCTTAATGTTCAGGAGAGACACTAGTATTTATAGAAATAATTCCAATCCTATAATAAGGGCTTGAAATTATGATTTATTGTTGGGGTATCCTTCAAATAGCATGATGTAATAAAAAATAATTACCTTTTATAAATATATGAGAATAATCCCTAAGAAATTTTTATTGAGCTTTATATTTTTCATTCTTTGTCCTATAATAATGATAGAGGAAAATTTAAAATATATTTCCAATATCTAAGGAGTGTCACAAACAAATAAAACACCACCATTAGAGTGATATTAATTTAATGGGATATTATCTATGGAAATATCAAATATGATAAAGTCTACTAGAGTTTTTCATTTATATTCCATTTGAGATAAAATTTAGTATCAAACTGTTATAAGATAAACACCCACCATGAAAAATATCTATTTAGAATGATATGATACAGGATATATTTTTGTTGTTCAATCTTGGAGACCGAATGTTCCTCATGATAAAACATACAGGGTCTCAATTGTTTTATTATTAAGATCATAAGAAGATTATTTTATCAATATTATAATATGAAATCTCAGAATCAGAAATTGTTTTACTAAGATAGTATAGATTTTTTCTCTTATTTTATATCATTTCTTTTTTTATAAGGAGGACACCCAGTAATCACACCATATATTCCATGTATTGGATAAGTGGATTTTCTTCTACTAGTGTCTTGAAAACTATTTGATGAAAGAGATATCTCTTTATACATTTTTAAATTTTACTTACAATATTCATCCAACATGTAATTGACGCATTTCTTCATAAACTTTGTGAAAGGAGTACATTTTCTAGAGAGAATAACCATAAATAACCTAATATATGTGACACATCCTCTGATCCATCCAAAATCATTGATATTTTGAGGAGGTGGCATGCCAAGGATGACCTTTTTATCCTTAAGGTAAACATTGATTTCAAGATAGTTTATGATGAATCTAATTTTTTTCATGAAACTTAGAAAGACATTTCAGAGGATTAATATTTAAAATATGCTTCTAATGTTTTTAAAATACTATCTCAAGGCCAATAATATTATAACGACTCTATTTAGACATGATTACCAAATATTCAATGTATAATTTAATATCTTTCTCTATGAAGGAATTGAAGATATGATTCATATAATTTTTGTATATGGTATATATTTTAATCCTTCCAAAGGGAAAACAAGAGAGTAATATACCCTTTTGGGTTCACTAAATGTATTGGAATCATTGTATTTAGGGGCTATACATATATAATTTTTTCTCAACTAACCATCCATTAAAGGGAGGTATGGGAAAATATTTACTTCATTGATCATAAGATCAATAATAGGGGTATATAAATCATATTTCTTGTAGGGGAAATTGAGG
The DNA here is from genome assembly GCA_963277665.1 of Viscum album. NCBI lineage: Eukaryota > Viridiplantae > Streptophyta > Magnoliopsida > Santalales > Viscaceae > Viscum > Viscum album. The sequence goes on along the minus strand of OY728152.1, from coordinate 990,153,076 downwards.
TCCCTAAATTCAATGAAAACCTTGATGTGATTGATATTCTTCAGGATTGGGTTGATGTCAGTGAGCCATTTTGGGTACTGTAATTTCCAAATGATGTTGGAATTGATGATATTTTCAACTTCATCATACACCTTAGTATCATATGTGGAATGAATTATACTTTATTACTACTTATAATCATGTTAAACATCTTGAAAACCCAACAGATGGGTAACTTCATTGGGATCAAATTCAGGAATCTCATTGTAGTTCTATTTGAATATGTCTGGATTTTTTCAAGATAGTGGTATCTCTCTCCTTATCCTTAGGAGTCATAGTAGAAATAATCAATTTGTGTTGAGAATATTTATCTATACTTTGGTTTAGTTTCATTTTCACATTAACACTATAAGAGACACCATACATAAAAGATGGATTAGAATCTCCAAGATCCTATTCCTATCATTCTTTCACCTCAATATCAAACTATTTGGAAGATGAAGGAGCATTTTAGTATCTAGAAGAAAATGTATGGAAACCTTTATAGTCTATAAAATCAGGGAGGTATCTTCATATATTTATGGTGCTAACATGGGGGCATCATTTTCATGTGTTCGATGGATATGTTTTTTTCCACCTTGATTTCACTATTGGAAGTAGACATGGTGATGATTAAGATTTAGTATATGATGAAAGGGTGTCATAATATCGAATAGATAATAGGGAAGAATATTAATATTCTAATGATAATGTAAAAGCATTTTGATCAGGGGAATTTTTATATTTTCCAATATCAAACTAATATTCTCCCTGATTAGATTTAGTGGACACTAATGATATCTTGAGGATAAAGGAAAATGCTCATAAGGCCCATCCATGCTTCCTTCGTTGATGGTTCAAGTATATTTGATCAATGATACATCACTATCTAGTCTAAATATTAATAAAAAAAGTACTAAAGTAGATGTATAGGGGATTATGATTTATCTGAACAAGTGACATGGTGGAATATTCCATAGTGTATGAAGGATACTTAGTGGGGGTATATGGATGAACATGATTTGATAAGAAAGTGATCGAAAGATTTTATGTTTCAAACTATATATTCCTTAACCAAAGACTTCTGAAATTTTGGCTAATTTTCTTAGTTTGATTATATGCATCACATAGTCTTTCCCATGCTCATTGACTTGGATGAATGGATCTATTTTTAAAATTTTTGGTGTAGTTATCTAATTGTCACTATCTACCCTTGATTACTTTCCTTCTCTAGTATATAATCTTGAGTTTATTTATTGTTTTATAGGACTAAAAGGTATTGATAACACTATTAATCACCCAAAAATTCACATCCACTTAGTTAATGAGGAACTAATGGTATGATAAGGGTATAACCACATGAATATAGATCCATAGACTTCCTTGAAAAATATTGAATGTTGTGTTCATGTTGGATTCCATGAATCTAGAGTTAGTGATGAGGTCTCCGATCTTGGATTGAATCATAATTCATTCAAGATGATTCAAATAAATATTTTCTTATCCTTGGATTGAAAATTTGTAGTGAGAAAATTTAGCCTCACTATATCCCAAACATTGAATGGTATTGATTGATACAAGACAAATCGAAGTGAATTTATGAATAAGGGTTTGACAGATATCAATTATGTCCAATTTTATAGACAGATACAATGGTATTATATGTCTATATGTAGCTTCTTCATAAATTGTTTTTTGTAATGAAGATGATCATGTGTCACTCAATGAGTCTAGTATCTATATAAAACACTATAGACATTGTGACTTTATCTTAGAACTATTGTGGGATTAAAAGGTCCATAACAATTACTTCTAAGAGATTCTTTTAAATGTGAAGGGAATCCAAAATTGAGAGATTATCTGTAATGGTATTAATTGTTTATAAAATATTAGACTTTGAAAAAAATTCATATGTTTCACACCACGATTCTTCTCTCTTTCCCTATTATTAATGGTTGAGGTAGTTATTGGTGGTCTTTACTTGCCCTAAAAAAACTAAAATATACTTTAATATTCATTAGGTTATGTTTTTATTTTACTATCATGTATTAATTTTTAATATATAATTTCACATTCACTAGATGGTCATCAAATATTATTTGATATGATTGGGATCTGGATGAATTAGGATCATATCTATTCTCTTGTTGGGCACACCAAATTTACTCTATCATGGTTTATGAAACATATATGGTTCAGAAGAGACATTTCATGAATTCCATTATTCATATCAACTAATTTTTCCTCAACCTCGGTTACCATAGAAATTTCATTACCCATTGTCGCCAATTAATTTAGATTCAGATGAATTTTATTCATCAAATAATGGGTCCATCAAGTGGATCAAGTTGAATATTAGATCTTGCAAGGCCAAGATATCAAAATATTATACACAACCATTATAGAGGGAAGTGGGATCAAAGCTTGTTTATTCATTTTCATCCAAATGATGGTATGAAAGAAGTTTAATGAATTTTTTTCATACATTTACCAAAATTCTATGTGCCCTTTCTCAAGACCTTCTACAATACATTTCACTCCTCTAGTACAATTATAGATATATAAGAGAATTGTGATGAGGGTTTTCTAAACATGACCTACTAGAAGTCAAACATATTTTGGATAATGTATTTGAATATCAATTAATATAGTTTGTTTCATCCCTACATATGATGATAGGGGATGAAATAAAGGTTATTTTAGAGATTGAAATTTTTGTGATTCCTTGGATCTGGAAAGTTTGAGGAAGTTATTCTCCATTTAATTATTCAAGTACCCCAAGAAATGATCTTTTTAGAAGGAATATGTTTTATTCTTCCAATATTTAAAACATGGATGGCTCCTTTATTTTCTTCTCTCTTTATTAGAGAGTTATAATATTTCTTTTGTTTGAGGGGAAACACTATGTGATATTTGATATGTTTTTCTTTGGGGGTTGAAACTAGAGCTAACTTAAACATGATAATATAGCCTTTTAACTATCAGGTTTATTTACTTTGTTAGAATAATTCACTAATGATTTTTCCTAGGATTATTGGACACAAACCTTTAATATTTATAATTTTTTTCAAACTCGTGAATGCCATTAGTGTATTTAAAGCACATGAGAAAATTCTAAAACTCTTTATAGAAATTGTTATGCACATCTCAAACAGAAACACCAATTGGAGCTATATGTTCAAGAAGAAGGACAAACCTTTCCATATATAAATGAAATATGATACTATATAATTATCACGATGTTTATAATTGAATAAATAAATAACCATAATGATTTAGATCATTGAGTTGAATTGATAAACTAAATTTCCATAAAAGTATTATCAACCTGAAAAAAACTCAACAAGTAGATTATTATACCAGAAAAATACTAATCCTTCCATATTTTAAACAAAAAATATGAGAATCAACAATTCTAATTCTTTGTGTGTTTTCGATATGAAACTACTTCAAGAAAAATTGAACATCAAATTTTTCTATGGATTCCTAGTGTTGTTAAAGATCAAAAAAGTAGGCTTCATGAATTTAGTAAGAGGAGGTATTTTGGAAAATATTAAATCCATTGATTTAAATCCAATTAAACCGGTGCGTGTCATACTTTAATGTAAAATATTAAATATTCCATTGGATTTCATAGAGTAAATATGATCTATAGGGACTATAATTTTGGAAGAAACTCAAGTAGAGTATATAAGTGGTGTCTAAAGTAGTTGAATCACTTGTGTCTACTATTGATATTCAATATAATTCATAACTAGATTTTCTTCTAGATATGGTTATGGATTCTATCCCAACAGAGGAAAATTTAGATAATATTTATCTACCATTAATATATACATTGGTTTTCTATAGCCATATCCTATAAGTTGATTGGACTCTATCCTATGTGTTGATCATTTTTATCAGATTTGGGAAGTTCCAACATAGGGTATATTTTGGTCTCCATATTAATATTATAGTTAGAATGTATATTTCCTTTGATTAATACACCATTTATTCTTTTTAACTCATCCAACATATATTCATATTGATCTATCATCTCCTTGATGGTTAGTGTTTCAATTTTTCAGGTCGTGGTTTGATTTTGGATGTATCTCACCAAGGATATGGTAACTTGGAATTTTGAATAGCTCTTAAATTTTGTACTTGTCTTCAGGTTGGGTGAATACAACTTTCTCATATATCTTAATAGAAACCATATTTTAGATATAGGGTTCTTCATTATGTTCCCCCATGTTTAAATTTTTCTCAAAGTTATCTAGAGGGTAAATGATGATGAATTTAATCTACTCATAGTGGGCCATGTGTAAAAAATCCTTTTTAGAAGGTTAATAAAATCGATTATATTATGAGTACCTATTGTGGGGTATATGAAAACCCTCATACATCTTGCCTTCTTTGAGAACTATTTTTGATCATTCCCCCTCTATTGTTTTATCCAATCCACTATATTTCTTTATATGAGATTTTTGGAGGATGATCCAAAAGGAATTACCAATTATCTTATTCAAATGCATTACAAATGAGAAGGATGGGTTAGAAATGAAGATGAACTGTAAGGAATTATCATATGTTGTTCTCCTCATTCTAGAGAACATTGATTTCTATGGGGGAGGAGGTAGTTGTGATATGGATCACCCCAACCATATATTCTGGGATTGAGGTGATTATATGTATATGAAACCATCGATCCTCTGTGGATTTTATGACCATAGATGCATTGATTGTGGTCAAAATCCAATGGAATTGGAAACAATGTGGTTTTATCAAAATGATGTAAATTGTGATATTAATTGAGGATTTATTTTTATAAAAAAGGACTAAAATGAAATGATAAAATAATATGATTGGTTTTATTTTATAATGTAATTAAATGATGAAAACCCATGTTTTGGTTTTGAAAATTAATTGTAATTTTGAGAAAGAAAATTGGAAATTGAACTATTATTGATTATTTATTTGAAAAGAAATCATTTTTCATTTTTTTATTGAATAATTTATTAATAACAGATAATCCTATTTAGTTAGTGGGTTATTTGAGAAATTCATTCTACGTTGATAAATCTCTTGAAATAGATTACATAAGATAAACATAACAAAAATATAGTTAGGTAGATCATAATCCAAAGGGAATTTTGATGAGTCCGATGTGGCATGAGCCCAAGGGATGTATTTACACATATGCGATGTTCACTGATATGAGAGCGTGTGGATACTATAACTAGAAACAATTATTCAAGGTGAATGATGATTGTGGTGATTATTGAGATTGTTTTGATTATAAATGAAAATTATTGTAAAAACAATTTACTCATTCCTAGTGATTTATATAATATATTTTATATAATGTGTTTATTTAATCCATGATTAAAATATTATCCATAATTCTGAAATAAATATGCTTTGTTTTAAATATAAAAATTTACTGCAATTCCTATTTAAATTAAATTGCAATTCATGATTTGGTTTATTCTTATGGAATATTAATATGGAATACTCGGTGAGACCTTACTGGGTTTTTAGCTCACACCCTACCTTTTAACTTCTGGAATTTATAGATTTTATTCTACCAGGTCTAATGAGAGGAAACGATCCTCTTGGAGGAGGTGGAAGCTATTAATCCTTTGGGACAAGGAGTATTGATTTATTTAAAATGTATATGTTTTATCTTTATATTTATTAATATTGGGATGATGTTATGTTTTGGATTTTGATATACCTTTTTGGTTTTTGGTACTTTCTCCCTATAGAGATTTTAGAATACTAACTTGTTTCATTATATACTGATATTTTATTGAAAAAATATTACCTATTTTATCTTTTATGATGAAAGATTTTTGTCTCCAACAATTGGGGATTGGGAATTCCCCTCGGCCTATGTCAGTGTTATCTTGGGAATTAGGGTACTAGGGTGTCTGAGCTGGTCCATGACATGGATAGTCTAAAATAATATTATTATCAATTATAATAGAATGGGGAATAAATAGTAATACACCCTACTGGTCAATCATCCAGTGTATCTTGGTTATACCCCAAAATAATAAAAATATTTTACCTTTGTTTTTTACACCATTACCCAAATTATCATAAATTGGTGTACCAAAATAGTATTCTTCTACTTCTAGTAATTGATAATTTTTTTATACCAAGATCCAACACTGATAATTCTTATATTATTTAGTGTTTATCCACTATTTGATGACATTTAGATATTATTTTTTGAGATTTTAGTACCTAAATTACTCATATAGAGTTCAATATCCTTTGAACCTAATGAATCAATGTATTAATACAACCTATAATATTCTAATCACCTCATTATGGTCAGTTATAAAAAACAACTCAAGAAATTATTAATGATATTGATGAAGTTATTGCCTCATACAATATATGAATTTTTGAATCACATATTATTAAATATTTTTTTTAGGTACCTTGGTATAGAAGTAGTGACCGGGGGGGTCTATAGTCCCTTTTGAATTATAATTACAAATAACAATTTTATTAGAGTTATAACAGGTATTAAAACTTACAACTGAAAGAGAACATATAAAACATACATTTTTATTGAGGTTCAGATATCCAAAATCATATTCCTATCTTTAATATCCACTAATAATCGTGGAGAATGGTATGCACTATCTAATCACACATTAATGGGAGTGATAAACAGATCAGACACAAGTTCGAACATACCTTTTTGAACCTAGGGGTATAACCCATGACTTTTAAAGGAATCCCATCCTACATTCCTTTTTCTAGGAGGGGAATCATGAACTTATTTTTAGATGGGTGGAATAACACAATGAAAAATTATTGAATGGAAAAGCGTAAACCCAGAATCTAGAGAAAAAATAGGTTATTGTAAAGAATACCACAGTGGAATAAAAAATCAAATTACAGTTGGGAAAATGATAATGAAATTCATTAGAGATCAAGTCCTTTAAAAAATTTAGTAGATAAAGATAAAGAAAATAAAGATCCTAAATTATCACAACATAATAATAGATTGCCTATAAGTTTCTTCATAATTCTCTAGAGCGCTATGAAATGAATTATCATATCCTTGTCGAGTTGATCATCTTCCTTAGTACATGTCTTTTTAACCTTGAGGTAATCTCTTGAAATAGTAAAACAGAGATCTATAGGAGTATATCCATATCCAATATATGAAGGAAATGAGTTAGTGTTTAATAATAAAATAATAAGACCATTAACTTAGTTTTTTGAAGCTCTTCTAAAAATGAAACACACATGAACCAATATTTATTGATGTAATATGAATAATAATATTTAATAAAGAAGATCAATATTAGTTAAACAAATAAAAACTGAAAATCAATCGAAATCATAATGTTATTGTACATATTAAACATAAAACATAATGTTTTAAAAACATGGAATAATATAAAAAATAATATACATGACCAGATGTCACTAATAAATGATACAATTATTTTTTAACAATGTAGCAATTATATTTTAACAAAAAATATCAAAAATTTAAAAAATTAATATATTTTTAAAACATCAAAAAAAAGATAGAATAAAATTTTTTGAAAAATGTTTTAACTAATAGTGAGACATTACTCAACATTGAAAATAGAGAGTAATGATTAATTACTCACTGTTACAAATGATCAATTCTGGAAAAACATAGTATTTCATACCATTATAATTTTGGAAAGAAATAAAATTATTTAAAGGAAAATAAATTCATTTCAATGTATACAATAAACAAAAATATTGATGAGGACAATAATGAATTACTCACCACTAGGTTTCCAATAGTGACTCATGTCTTTCCATTTGGTTCCCAATGTTACTTGTAGATAACATAACAAAAACAAATAAATGAACATAAAAGTGAATAAATTTTCTTCAACTTAACAAATAATTAGAAAATAATTTAAAAAATGAATTGAAAGAGAAATTTCTTGAAAACATCAATGAAATAATATTCCACTAAAAATTTATATATTAAAAGAATAAAAATAACATGATATAAATAAGAACATAATACTAAAACAATTTAAAAAATATTAGAACAAAAATTAGAAATATCAAATAGTTATAAAGAGAACAATAAACTTCCATAGAAAAACAAGAGCTAATTTGAGATCCAGATATAGTGACTATTGTGTGTTAATGAAGAAATTAAAAATACATATAAAGTGGGATATACATTACCACTTTGGTACAAAAAATAGCAAGTAAATTTTCTCATTGTTGGAACTTTCCCAGTAGTGAAAAAAGGCTCATTTTTTGTTAATATGAACAGTGAAAAAAATCTAAATGTTGGTTAAAAAATCCAATCGTGACTGAAAAAATAGAGAAACTACATAGAGGATAAAAAATAGAGAAGTATGATTTGGAATATTTAATTAATTTGAGAAAAAACACAAATATAAATCATATACCAAAAGATAAAACAATGAAACCTTGAAGAAACAAAGAACTATTATATGAACTTGAGATGATTAAACATTGGTGAGAACATAATTTTTTGGTGAAAAGAGGAACACTGGTGAGAAAATAAGGTTTTTGGTTAATCTTATCTGGTGTATGAAGAGGAAAAATAGAAAAAAAGCAGGCGATAGGGAAAAGAGATGTAAGATTTAAAAAGTTGAGTGCACGAGAGGGAAGAAGTATTAGATGGATGAAATGAAAAAAGAGGATAAAATACAGTTGAGATTCAATATTGATATAAAATCTACATCCCACATAGAAACTATGATGTGGGGACATTAGGGTATATAACTAAAGACATTAAACTATTCCACTAGAAAAAATCCAAATAAGATACAAGACCTATAGGATTGTGGGCGATCTTATCCAAGACCATGTGGGTGATACTCTCTAGCATGATACCTTTCCCAACATACTAATAAAATGCAATATGAAAACATTCAACTTGGCCCTGTGTGAGGAATCATTATTGGACCTCCCTTGTGGGTAGACCCATTTGGGTCCCTCAAAAAGTGGTAGTAGGTTCAATCTATTTAGCCTGCTTAGTAGTCCTTATTTTTTACAAAATATAAATAAAATTAAAGTAAAAAGATAAAAAATAAATAAATAGCATAACACATAATTAATACAATTTTTAATAGATAATATTAAATTTAATTAAATGTTATGAATTGTAATTGACCATAACAAAAAGCGATTTTAAAAAGATAAAACCCAATAATAAAAAATCTCCCAATGTTTATAAATTACTAAAAAATATTCATTAATTTTATAAAGAAACTTAATATAAAATTATTAAATCTTCAAAAACATTCTCCCCATTTTTATATTTATAAAAAAGTTATATATTAAAGAAATATTGAATGAAAAAAATAATTAATACTTTTAGATATTGTATAATATAATTATGGTTGTTTAACTGTGACTGTTTTAAATATTATGATATTACTATCATTGATGAATATTAGAGAAATATCAATGAGATATAGAAATTAATAAAGAATTGTAAATTTAAATAATATTTTTTAATTAGAATGTAATAAATAATTTTTAGTTATAGATGAAATTCAAAAATAATAGAAAAGATATATCACAATATAACATGTACTAATACAAAGTCAATCTTGAATCATACACAATTCAAACCTCATTTTCTAAAATTTAATAGAATCTAAGGGTTTAGTGATAATATAATGTTATTATTCCTTAGTTGGAAAAAATTATTAACATATATGACATTTACTTAGATGATCTATATGAAAATTATATTTAACATCAATGTGTTTAGTTCCTGATTGTTTAAGAGGTTTTTTAAAATTCAAATAGCACTTGTTTTATAATAGTAAATATGATTTTTATCAAAAATAATAACGAAATAATAAAATGTTTATTTATCTAAATAATATTTGAACAAAAACTATAAGTATCAACATAATTATCCTCTTGTGTTGATAGTTCCACTGATTGTTCTTTTTTTAGTACTCAATGAAATTAATTTTTTCCTGAAAAGTGACAAATATCTAACATGCATTTCCAGTCATGTCTAAAACCACCAAATTTATAATGATAGTAAGATAATAAATCAAAATAAATATTCTTTAGAAAAAATATTACATTACTTATAGTACCTTTTATATACATGATTACCCTTCAAGATCATTATGGAAACTTTTTTGGTGGTTAGACTGATATCTAGCACACATGAAAACAACAATAATAATATATGTCTGACAAGTAGTGAAATAAAAAACACATCCTCTAATGCCTTTATACATCATATCATAGACAAACATTTTAGATTCATCTGTATCTAGTTTAATGTCTATTTTCATAGGGTTTATCATACTTTTACAAGAGTAAAATCTCAACATTTTAACTAGTTTTTGGCATACTTATCTTGATTTAAGAAAATATCACTTTTTTCCATTGACTAATATAAAAAGCAAGAAAATTTTTATTTCCCCGATTAGGATGATATCAAATTCATTTGAAATATATTTTGAAAAATCATTACTTAGTTTATCATTTGTTGAAAGAAATATAATATCATCAAAATAAATATATATTATAATTATTTCATTTGAAATGCTTTTTATGAATAATGTTGGATGAACCATAACTTTAACAAAATGTTTTTGACTTAAAATTTTTGATAGTATTTCATACCAAGCTTGCGGATATTTATTAATACTATAAGGAAAATTATACAGTACGAATAATTTATTTGGTAATTCATTATTTTATTTGGTTGGAGGGTTTTTATCATAAAAATATTTTGAAATTACAACATTTAAAAATTTACTTTTTATATCTATTTGGAAAAAGAATTAAACTTTTAACACTTTAAAAATATAATAAAATCTAAATGGATTTAAATCTTTAAACTGGGGAAAATGAATCATAAAAATTAAAACCTTCTTCTTAAATATAATCTTTGTCCAATAATCATGCCTATTTTGTATCTTTATTGTTAAATTCATCCAATTTATTTCCCAAAATCATTTTGGTTTTTATATACGTTATATCTTTTGCTAACTCAACTAAATTCAATACTTTATTTACATGAAACTATTAAAGTTCTTCATGCATATAATTAAACCAATTATAATATTTTAAATAATATGTAATATTAATAAGAACACAATCATATAAAAATGAATAATTTTCACAAAACGTAAAACAAAATATCTGGATCTAATTCCAGATTCAACATTTCCTATAACATTTTCCAAAAAATGACCTTAGTGTTTTTTCTATATTTAAGGATCAGATTGAGATGAGATATTCTCCCCCTATACTGATACATATTTAATTTTAAAATTGTTTTAATTAATATTGAATTATTTAAAAACTTATTCATCATCAATATATTAATAAATATATTAATAATTATTTTCAATGAATTTATCATGAAAATATTATTCCACATTCATAGTTATTTTATCTTATACTCTATAAGACTTACTATTATTAGAGTATTCTAAAAATATACCTGGATCACTTTTTGAATGAAACATTTTCATATTTTCAATAGTTTTTAAAATATATACACTTCATCTAAATACATTAAAATAAATATATTTCAGTTTTTTATTCTTAAACTATTCATCATGGGTTTTATTCAATAAGGGTATGTTGTAAAATCTATTTATGATATGAAAAATAGTGTTCATATATTTAATCCCAAAATATATGGATTTTTGAATTCATTAAGTTTTGTCCTTTCCATTTCATGAACTGTTTTATTTTTCCTCTCTACTACACCATTATGTTATGGTGTTCTAGGGTCAAAAAATATGAAAATATCAATTATTTAAACAAATTTTTTCAAATTCATAATTTACAAAATATCTTCCTTTATAACATATAATATAATAAATTAAGTGACCTTTCTAATTTTGATTTTTTTACTGAAAGTAACAAATTTGTTAATGATTTCACTTTTATGAGCATTGAAAATAGTCCATGTAAATCCACTAAAATTATCAACTATTAAAAAAATATCTTTTATATCAAAAAATAATTGTTCTCAAGGGTCTAAAAAGATTAAGCTGTTATACATAAATGAATCTAGAAATATTAACCATATTTATAGATAAAAAATATTCATTTCCATGCTTAACTTTTAAATAAGAATCACATAAATAATACTTACATGATATGAACATTGAATTTTCTAGAACCTATTTATGTTTGGATAGTTTGCAAAAATATTGAATATGGACTTGTTACATCCCCTCATGGAACAAAATGTGACATGAAACTAAAAAATATAATAATTTTACATTATTATTTAACAATTTTGAAAAATCTATAAAATATAAATCTTACTTCCAATTAGAATTAAATAAATCATTATTATATTTATAGTCATGAATTTTATTATCTTTAAATTTGACTTACATTCTATCATAAAAAATTTGTGATTTGATAATTAAGTTGTGTTTTAATCTGTCTAAATATATTACATTAGAAATTTTAATAGAAGTGAATATACCCACTTCATCATAACAGTTAAACATACCTTTAGTGTTGTCACCAATGGTGACAATACCTCTATAATTTGAGTTAAAATATATGATGTTAAAAATTTCACTAGTCAGGTGCCTTGAGTAACCAATATCTATATACCATGTGACATTGAAACTCATTAGTATGGTTTCTAAAAAAACAAATCAAGACGATGTTTATTTTTGTACCTAGACAAGTTTGGGTCCTATTGGATTAGTAGTAAAAGATTTAGTATGATTTTGGAATCATTATGTTTATTATAGTGGTAATAATAATGTTATACATTGTTCTAAAAATAAAAAATCATCATCTTAGCATTATTCCTAAAAAAAATTACTTGAAATGAACGAGTAAGCTATACACAATAAGGTGGTAAGATGTTGGTGGAATGTTTAGCTAGGATTAAGAATAGAGATCCAAGAATAACTATGTATCCTTAAGTGAGAGTAAAAAATACAAACATAGTTTATATATATAAATATATATGGATATTTTATATAAGTGTAGATTGATTGATGTACTGAGAATTTTTAAAGAGATCTATATTACATGTAAGAGTAATTTGTCAGTCCCACAGACCAACCAAAACATTTTGAGTTGATGTTTATAATGGAAATTAGCTCACATAGTTTAATTTCATGCGACTATGATTTTTTTTTATGAAGTTTAGGGTTATGAGATGATTAAATTTAATACATTATTTAATATAATATAGAGAGTCATAACCTTATAAAGGGGAGTTTTTACCTTGGTGGAAACTAAAAAATGTGGAAAAAACATGAATTTGAAACCCCGACATGGGTTTTTCTTGGCTTAAAGGAGACATAGATTATAAGTGTTGGAGATTCATAATTCATCCTTGGAAAAGGTATTTTAGAATCATTAAATACCCTAAAAAAATATTAATTAAGACACACATAGTTCTTATAAATTCTGTCTTCATAGATATGGATCTGGAAAAAGAAAAGTGTGAAAAATGAATGGGTTCTCTGGTTCAATAATAAAAGAGAAAACCAGATGTGAATTACTAAATGTATTACCACTAGTGAAAAATCAATGTGAATAGAATCATAGGTTAGGTTTGGTATTAAGGTCCTATACCTCACTATATATTCTAAAGCCTTAATAATTAAGCCACATGTGGTTCCAATGGGTGATCCCTTTACATAACAATCTCATAATCATGGAGAGGAAATTAAATTATTTAATTCAAATGAAAGGAAGAAACCATGCAGTAAGAACAACTACACAGATAAATATCTCATGTCCTATGAATGAGGCCATATAATGTTGAAAAATATGAATATTTTAATGATTTTTAAGATGGGATTAATGGTATATAGATTATAATCATATTTATATCAATTAGATCCCTTCCTTTGAACATAAGGAATCTCAATTCCAATAACCTAATCTTTCAACTAGGATCACTAAAATCACATGATTCATTATCGGTGTGAGAAACATGAGATAATTGGTATATTATTGATATCACATGAGTGTACATAACATGGATGAATATCAATCATGTATTTTGGGTTCAAGAGTAAAGGACCAATCCTAGACTATTTAACATTATCTAGAATGTATATTATTCCATGACATTTATTGTTATACTAATAAGATGATGTCATGATGTTTAATGTTATGTTATTAAGATGCCTATGCTATATAGTTTAGCATTATGATTCTTAGATTATATCATGTAGTTTTATATCATGTGACTAGGAAATTCGTGATATATAGTTTAGATTCATGTTTCATGGATGATGTCATGAAATTTTAGGTTGTGTGAATAGGACATAGACATGTTGTTTTACATCATGTGACTAGGAAATAGTGAATCTATCATGAAATTATAAAATTTATTTCTAATGTAACCTTACTTTAGTGGATGACATGATAAGGTATACATTAATTGTAATCATGGAGTATGATCCATCGATGTTGTGCTTTTGAACAACATAAGTTCCCTACCATGTAATGTTTAGATTTGTAGGTTTCTTCCCCAGTATAAAATGATTCCTAATAAATAGAACCAATTTTCCAATGAAAAATAATTGGAAGTTAATTTCCTTACTGAATGATCACAAAATCAATTTTTTGTGGATTTTAATGTTGTACAAGTTACTCATATTAATATAATCACTTTTAGGGATATGAATCCTCATAGAATTGATTATATATATATATATATATATATATTATTTTACAGAAGTTAAAGATCAATTGATAAGTCCACATCCATTATATTTAAAATAAAACTGGAAAATATATATCTGGAAGTATTATTTAAGGTTCTATAATCCGAAAAATTATGAAGGATCTTTTCCATACTGGATTTTTTATCCTTTTCTAACATCTTTTAAAGGATTTTATATAAATTTTTGTTCAAATAATTTATCTATTGATTCAAAAATGCTTGTTATAAATATGTGATGTTGGAATAAATATTGTTTAGCTAATACAAACTATTTAGTTTAAAAGAGAAGAAGCAAATTCTGTTGTCTATCAATATTTTTAGGGACACAAAATATAGTAATGATAATTGTATTCAAGAAATTAATGATATTGTTTTTCTCAAATTCATTTATGGATATAATCATAAACAATTTGGATAATAATATAGTGAATTTATGGAGGTAATTGAACATCCTATCTATTTTAAGTGATTTGACCTCATAACATCTATTCCAAATATGATAAAAGACCAATAGTGTTTAGATGTATGAGATATATCTAGGGGTTGATGGATGATTTTGACATGTAACTGGAATGCACAAATCACAGTGGTAAACTCCATATAGTCCCATGTTATTAATGGTCAAAAATATCCAAGCCAGTTGATTTTATGGGAGAGTTTGGTTCCTAACTGATGATAACCACATGCAACGATATTTAATTCTAGTATAATGATGAGTTACTCTAATCCATCCATATATCCATGTAGGAATCCATAAAATCTTCATTTATAGGGATCCTTTTTAGAACATGATCCATCATGTTGAATCATCTATTTCATAGCTTGATTCAATGAATGAATTTCAGTTTAAATATAACACATTATGGAGGAAACACATCTAATGATGGTTCTAATGAAGGATGATATAAGATATCCTTGATAAGGGGTGTTATTGATATTCTTGATTTTCTGTACATCATTTAAAATTTCATTGCAAGATGCAGATGAATTTCCCTTTACAGTTTGAATCTTCCTTAGTTGTGGCTATTTTGTCCAATGCTGTAGAACAAGAATTCTATAAATGAGGGTTGTTTGAAAATTATGGTTTAGTGGGTCAACCAATACATATAATCAAGTAGGAGGAGTAATTATTCCTTATCAATGACACATTTTCCATTAATTTTCTTAATCACCAACATTGAGTCACCCTTAATGTTCAGGAGAGACACTAGTATTTATAGAAATAATTCCAATCCTATAATAAGGGCTTGAAATTATGATTTATTGTTGGGGTATCCTTCAAATAGCATGATGTAATAAAAAATAATTACCTTTTATAAATATATGAGAATAATCCCTAAGAAATTTTTATTGAGCTTTATATTTTTCATTCTTTGTCCTATAATAATGATAGAGGAAAATTTAAAATATATTTCCAATATCTAAGGAGTGTCACAAACAAATAAAACACCACCATTAGAGTGATATTAATTTAATGGGATATTATCTATGGAAATATCAAATATGATAAAGTCTACTAGAGTTTTTCATTTATATTCCATTTGATATAAAATTTAGTATCAAACTGTTATAAGATAAACACCCACCATGAAAAATATCTATTTAGAATGATATGATAGAGGATATATTTTTGTTGTTCAATCTTGGAGACCGAATGTTCCTCATGATAAAACATACAGGGTCTCAATTGTTTTATTATTAAGATCATAAGAAGATTATTTTATCAATATTATAATATGAAATCTCAGAATCAGAAATTGTTTTACTAAGATAGTATAGATTTTTTCTCTTATTTTATATCATTTCTTTTTTTATAAGGAGGACACCCAGTAATCACACCATATATTCCATGTATTGGATAAGTGGATTTTCTTCTACTAGTGTCTTGAAAACTATTTGATGAAAGAGATATCTCTTTATACATTTTTAAAATTTACTTACAATATTCATCCAACATGTAATTGACGCATTTCTTCATAAACTTTGTGAAAGGAGTACAATTTCTAGAGAGAATAACCATAAATAACCTAATATATGTGACACATCCTCTGATCCATCCAAAATCATTGATATTTTGAGGAGGTGGCATGCCAAGGATGACCTTTTTATCCTTAAGGTAAACATTGATTTCAAGATAGTTTATGATGAATCTAATTTTTTTCATGAAACTTAGAAAGACATTTCAGAGGATTAATATTTAAGATATGCTTCTAATGTTTTTAAAATACTATCTCAAGGCCAATAATATTATAACAACTCTATTTAGACATGATTACCAAATATTCAATGTATAATTTAATATCTTTCTCTATGAAGGAATTGAAGATATGATTCATATAATTTTTGTATATGGTATATATTTTAATCCTTCCAAAGGGAAAACAAGAGAGTAATATACCCTTTTGGGATCACTAAATGTATTGGAATCATTGTATTTAGGGGCTATACATATATAATTTTATCTCAACTAACCATCCATTAATGGGAGGTATGGGAAATTATTTACTTCATTGATCATAAGATCAATAATAGGGGTATATAAATCATATTTCTTGTAGGGGAAATTGAGGTCCCTAAATTCAATGAAAACCTTGATGTGATTGATATTCTTCAGGATTGGGTTGATGTCAGTGAGCCATTTTGTGTACTATAATTTCCAAATGATGTTGGAATTGATGATATTTTCAACTTCATCATACACCTTAGTATCATATGTGGAATGAATTATACTTTATTACTACTTATAATCATGTTAAACATCTTGAAAACCCAAAAGATGGGTAACTTCATTGGGATCAAATTCAGGAATCTCATTGTAGTTCTATGTGAATATGTCTGGATTGTTTCAAGATAGTGGTATCTCTCTCCTTATCCTTAGGAGTCATAGTAGAAATAATCAATTTGTGTTGAGAATATTTATCTATACTTTGGTTTAGTTTCATTTTCACATTAACACTATAAGAGACACCATACATAAAAGATGGATTAGAATCTCCAAGATCCTATTCCTATCATTCTTTCACCTCAATATCAAACTATTTGGAAGATGAAGGAGCATTTTAGTATCTAGAAGAAAATGTATGGAAACCTTTATAGTCTATAAAATCAGGGAGGTATCTTCATATATTTATGGTGCTAACATGGGGGCATCATTTTCATGTGTTCGATGGATATGTTTTTTTCCACCTTGATTTCACTATTGGAAGTAGACATGGTGATGCTTAAGATTTAGTATATGATGAAAGGGTGTGATAATATCGAATATATAATAGGGAAGAATATTAATATTTTAATGATAATGTAAAAGCATTTTGATCAGGGGAATTTTTATATTTTCCAATATCAAACTAATATTCTCCCTGATTAGATTTAGTGGACACTAATGATATCTTGAGGATAAAGGAAAATGCTCATAAGGCCCATCCATGCTTCCTTCGTTTATGGTTCAAGTATATTTGATCAATGATACATCACTATCTAGTCTAAATATTAATCAAAAAAGAACTAAAGTAGATGTATAGGGGATTATGATTTATCTGAACAAGTGACATGGTGGAATATTCCATAGTGTATGAAGGATACTTAGTGGGGGTATATGGATGAACATTATTTGATAAGAAAGTGATCGAAAGATTTTATGTTTCAAACTATATATTCCTTAACCAAAGACTTCTGAAATTCTGGCTAATTTTCTTAGTTTGATTATATGCATCACATAGTCTTTCCCATGCTCATTGACTTGGATGAATGGATCTATTTTTAAAATTTTTGGTGTAGTTATCTAATTGTCACTATCTACCCTTGATTACTTTCCTTCTCTAGTATATAATCTTGAGTTTATTTATTGTTTTATAGGACTAAAAGGTATTGATAACACTATTAATCACCCAAAAATTCACATCCACATAGTTAATGAGGAACTAATGGTATGATAAGGGTATAACCACATGAATATAGATCCATAGACTTCCTAGAAAAATATTGAATGTTGTGTTCATGTTGGATTCCATGAATCTAGAGTTAGTGATGAGGTCTCCGATCTTGGATTGAATCATAATTCATTCAAGATGATTCAAATAAATCTTTTCTTATCCTTGGATTGAAAATTTGTAGCGAGAAAATTTAGCCTCACTATATCCCAAACATTGAATCGTATTGATTGATACAAGACTAATCGAAGTGAATTTATGAATAAGGGTTTGACAGATATCAATGATGTCCAATTTTATAGACAGATTCAATGGTATTATATGTCTATATGTAGCTTCTTCATAAATTGTTTTTTGTAATGAAGATGATCATGTGTCACTCAATGAGTCTAGTATCTATATGAAACACTATAGACATTGTGACTTTATCTTAGAACTATTGTGGGATTAAAAGGTCCATAACAATTACTTCTAAGAGATTCTTTTAAATGTGAAGGGAATCCAAAATTGAGAGATTATCTGTAATGATATTAATTGTTTATAAAATATTAGACTTTGAAAAAAATTCATATGTTTCACACCACGATTCTTCTCTCTTTCCCTATTATTAATGGTTGAGGTAGTTATTGGTGGTCTTTACTTTCCCTAAAAAAACTAAAATATACTTTAATATTCATTAGGTTATGTTTTTATTTTACTATCATGTATTAATTTTTAATATATAATTTCACATTCAATAGATGGTCATCAAATATTATTTGATATGATTCGGATCTGGATGAATTAGGATCATATCTTTTCTCTTGTTGGGCACACCAAATTTACTCTATCATGGTTTATGAAACATATATGGTTCAGAAGAGACATTTCATGAATTCCATTATTCATATCAACTAATTTTTCCTCAACCTCGGTTACCATAGAAATTTCATTACCCATTGTCGCCAATTAATTTAGGTTCAGATGAATTTTATTCATCAAATAATGGGTCCATCAAGTGGATCAAGTTGAATATTAGATCTTGCAAGGCCAAGATATCAAAATATTATACACAACCATTATAGAGGGAAGTGGGATCAAATCTTGTTTATTCAGTTTCATCCAAATGATGGTATGAAAGAAGTTTAATGAATTTTTTTCATACATTTACCAAAATTATATGTGCCCTTTCTCAAGACCTTCTACAATACATTTCACTCCTCTAGTATAATTATAGATATATAAGAGAATTGTGATGAGGGTTTTCTAAACATGACCTACTAGAAGTCAAACATATTTTGGATAATGTATTTGAATATCAATTAATATAGTTTGTTTCATCCCTACATATGATGATAGGGGATGAAATAAAGGTTATTTTAGAGATTGAAATTTTTGTGATTCCATGGATCTGGAAAGTTTGAGGAAGTTATTCTCCATTTAATTATTCAAGTACCCCAAGACATGATCTTTCTAGAAGGAATATGTTTTATTCTTCCAATATTTAAAACATGGATGGCTCCTTTATTTTCTTCTCTCTTTATTAGAGAGTTATAATATTTCTTTTGTTTGAGGGGAAACACTATGTGATATTTGATATGTTTTTCTTTGGGGGTTGAAACTAGAGCTAACTTAAACATGAAAATATAGCCTTTTATCTATCAGGTTTATTTACTTTGTTAGAATAATTCACTAATGATTTTTCCTAGGATTATTGGACACAAACCTTTAATATTTATAATTTTTTTCAAACTCTTGAATGCCATTAGTGTATTTAAAGCACATGAGAAAATTCTGCAACTCTTTATAGAAATTGTTATGCACATCTCAAACAGAAACACCAATTGGAGCTATATGTTCAAGAAGAAGGACAAACCTTTCCATATATAAATGAAATATGATACTATATAATTATCACGATGTTTATAATTTAATAAATAAATAACCATAATGATTTAGATCATTGAGTTGAATTGATAAACTAAATTTCCATAAAAGTATTATCAACCTGAAAAAAACTCAACTAGTAGATTATTATACCAGAAAAATACTAATCCTTCCATATTTTATACAAAAAATATGAGAATCAACAATTCTAATTCTTTGGGTGTTTTCGATATGAAACTACTTCAAGAAAAATTTAACATCAAATTTTTCTATGGATTCCTAGTGTTGTTAAAGATCAAAAAAGTAGGCTTCATGAATTTAGTAAGAGGAGGTATTTTGGAAAATATTAAATCCATTGATTTAAATCCAATTAAACCGGTGCGTGTCATACTTTAATGTAAAATATTAAATATTCCATTGGATTTCATAGAGTAAATATGATCTATAGGGACTATAATTTTGGAAGAAACTCAAGTAGAGTATATAAGTGGTGTCTAAAGTAGTTGAATCACTTGTGTCTACTATTGATATTCAATATAATTCATAACTAGATTTTCTTCTAGATATGGTTATGGATTCTATCCCAACAGAGGAAAATTTAGATAATATTTATCTACCATTAATATATACATTGGTTTTCTATAGCCATATCCTATAAGTTGATTGGACTTTATCCTATGTGTTGATCATTTTTATCAGATTTGGGAAGTTCCAACATAGGGTATATTTTGGTCTCCATATTAATATTATAGTTAGAATGTATATTTCCTTTGATTAATACACCATTTATTCTTTTTAACTCATCCAACATATATTCATATTGATCTATTATCTCCTTGACGGTTAGTGTTTCAATTTTTCAGGTCGTGGTTTGATTTTGGATGTATCTCACCATGGATATGGTAACTTGGAATTTTGAGTAGCTCTTAAATTTTGTACTTGTCTTCAGGTTGGGTGAATACAACTTTCTCATATATCTTAATAGAAACCATATTTTAGATATAGGGTTCTTCATTATGTTCCCCCATGTTTTAATTTTTCTCAAATTTATCTAGAGGGTAAATGATGATGAATTTAATCTACTCATAGTGGGCCATGTGTAAAAAATCCTTTTTAGAAGGTTAATAAAATCGATTATATTATGAGTATCTATTGTGGGGTATATGAAAACCCTCATACATCTTGCCTTCTTTGAGAACTATTTTTGATCATTCCCCCTCTATTGTTTTATCCAATCCACTATATTTCTTTATATGAGATTTTTGGAGGATGATCCAAAAGGAATTACCAATTATCTTATTCAAATGCATTACAAATGAGAAGGATGGGTTAGAAATGAAGATGAACTGGAAGGAATTATCATATGTTGTTCTCCTCACTCTAGAGAACATTGATTTCTATGGGGGAGGAGGTAGTTGTGATATGGATCACCCCAACCATATATTCTGGGATTGAGGTGATTATATGTATATGAAACCATCGATCCTCTGTGGATTTTATGACCATAGATGCATTGATAGTGGTCAAAATCCAATGGAATTGGAAACAATGTGGTTTTATCAAAATGATGTAAATTGTGATATTAATTGACGATTTATTTTTATAAAAAAGGACTAAAATGAAATGATAAAATAATATGATTGGTTTTATTTTATAATGTAATTAAATGATGAAAACCCATGTTTTGGTTTTGAAAATTAATTGTAATTTTGAGAAAGAAAATTGGAAATTGAACTATTATTGATTATTTATTTGAAAAGAAATCATTTTTCATTTTTTTATTGAATAATTTATTAATAACATATAATCCTATTTAGTTAGTGGGTTATTTGAGAAATTCATTCTACGTTGATAAATCTCTTGAAATAGATTACAGAAGATAAACATAACAAAAATATAGTTAGGTTGATCATAATCCAAAGGGAATTTTGATGAGTCCGATGTGGCATGAGCCCAAGGGATGTATTTACACATATGCGATGTTCACTGATATGAGAGCGTGTGGATACTATAACTAGAAACAATTATTCAAGGTGAATGATGATTGTGGTGATTATTGAGATTGTTTTGATTATAAATGAAAATTATTGTAAAAATAATTTACTCATTCCTAGTGATTTATATAATATATTTTATATAATGTGTTTATTTAATCCATGATTAAAATATTATCCATAATTCTGAAATAAATATGCTTTGTTTTAAATATAAAAATTTAATGCAATTCCTATTTAAATTAAATTGCAATTCATGATTTGGTTTATTCTTATGGAATATTAATATGGAATACTCGGTGAGACCTTACTGGGTTTTTAGATCACACCCTACCTTTTAACTTCTGGAATTTATAGATTTTATTCTACCAGGTCTAATGAGAGGAAACGATCCTCTTGGAGGAGGTGGAAGCTATTAATCCTTTGGGACAAGGAGTATTGATTTATTTAAAATGTATATGTTTTATCTTTATATTTATTAATATTGGGATGATGTTATGTTTTGGATTTTGATATACCTTTTTGGTTTTTGGTACTTTCTCCCTATAGAGATTTTAGAATACTAACTTGTTTCATTATATACTGATATTTTAATGAAAAAATATTACCTATTTTATCTTTTACGATGAAAGATTTTTGTCTCCAACAATTGGGGATTGGGAATTCCCCTCGGCCTATGTCAGTGTTATCTTGGGAATTAGGGTACTATGGTGTCTGAGCTGGTCCATGACATGGATAGTCTAAAATAATATTATTATCAATTATAATAGAATGGGGAATAAATAGTAATACACCCTACTGGTCAATCATCCAGTGTATCTTGGTTATACCCCAAAATAATAAAAATATTTTACCTTTGTTTTTTACACCATTACCCAAATTATCATAAATTGGTGTACCAAAATAGTATTCTTCTACTTCTAGTAATTGATAATTTTTTTATACCAAGATCCAACACTGATAATTCTTATATTATTTAGTGTTTATCCACTATTTGATGACATTTAGATATTATTTTTTGAGATTTTAGTACCTAAATTACTCATATAGAGTTCAATATCCTTTGAACCTAATGAATCAATGTATTAATACAACCTATAATATTCTAATCACCTCATTATGGTCAGTTATAAAAAACAACTCAAGAAATTATTAATGATATTGATGAAGTTATTGCCTCATACAATATATGAATTTTTGAATCACATATTATTAAATATTATTTTTAGGTACCTTGGTATAGAAGTAGTGACCGGGGGGGTCTATAGTCCCTTTTGAATTATAATTACAAATAACAATTTTATTAGAGTTATAACAGGTATTAAAACTTACAACTGAAAGAGAACATATAAAACATACATTTTTATTGAGGTTCAGATATCCAAAATCATATTCCTATCTTTAATATCCACTAATAATCGTGGAGAATGGTATGCACTATCTAATCACACATTAATGGGAGTGATAAACAGATCAGACACAAGTTCGAACATACCTTTTTGAACCTAGGGGTATAACCCATGACTTTTAAAGGAATCCCATCCTACATTCCTTTTTCTAGGAGGGGAAACATGAACTTATTTTTAGATGGGTGGAATAACACAATGAAAAATTATTGAATGGAAAAGCGTAAACCCAGAATCTAGAGAAAAAATAGGTTATTGTAAAGAATACCACAGTGGAATAAAAAATCAAATTACAGTTGGGAAAATGATAATGAAATTCATTAGAGATCAAGTCCTTTAAAAAATTTAGTAGATAAAGATAATGAAAATAAAGATCCTAAATTATCACAACATAATAATAGATTGCCTATAAGTTTCTTCATAATTTTCTAGAGCGCTATGAAATGAATTATCATATCCTTGTCGAGTTGATCATCTTCCTTAGTACATGTCTTTTTAACCTTGAGGTAATCTCTTGAAATAGTAAAACAGAGATCTATAGGAGTATATCCATATCCAATATATGAAGGAAATGAGTTAGTGTTTAATAATAAAATAATAAGACCATTAACTTAGTTTTTTGAAGCTCTTCTAAAAATGAAACACACATGAACCAATATTTATTGATGTAATATGAATAATAATATTTAATAAAGAAGATCAATATTAGTTAAACAAATAAAAACTGAAAATCAATCGAAATCATAATGTTATTATACATATTAAACATAAAACATAATGTTTTAAAAACATGGAATAATATAAAAAATAATATACATGACCAGATGTCACTAATAAATGATACAATTATTTTTTAACAATGTAGCAATTATATTTTAACAAAAAATATCAAAAATTTAAAAAATTAATATATTTTTAAAACATCAAAAAAAAAGTTAGAATAAAATTTTTTGAAAAATGTTTTAACTAATAGTGAGACATTACTCAACATTGAAAATAGAGAGTAATGATTAATTACTCACTGTTACAAATGATCAATGCTGGAAAAACATAGTATTTCATACCATTATAATTTTGGAAAGAAATAAAATTATTTAAAGGAAAATAAATTCATTTCAATGTATACAATCAACAAAAATATTGATGAGGACAATAATGAATTACTCACCACTAGGTTTCCAATAGTGACTCATGTCTTTCCATTTGGTTCCCAATGTTACTTGTAGATAACATAACAAAAACAAATAAATGAACATAAAAGTGAATAAATTTTCTTCAATTTAACAAATAATTAGAAAATAATTTAAAAAATGAATTGAAAGAGAAATTTCTTGAAAACATCAATGAAATAATATTCCACTAAAAATTTATATATTAAAAGAATAAAAATAACATGATATAAATAAGAACATAATACTAAAACAATTTAATAAATATTAGTAAAAAAATTAGAAATATCAAATAGTTATAAAGAGAACAATAAACTTCCATATAAAAACAAGAGCTAATTTGAGATCCAGATATAGTGACTATTGTGTGTTAATGAAGAAATTAAAAATACATATAAAGTGGGATATACATTACCACTTTGGTACAAAAAATAGCAAGTAAATTTTCTCATTGTGGGAACTTTCCCAATAGTGAAAAAAGGCTCATTTTTTGTTAATATGAACAGTGAAAAAAATCTAAATGTTGGTTAAAAAATCCAATCGTGACTGAAAAAATAGAGAAACTACATAGAGGATAAAAAATAGAGAAGTATGATTTGGAATATTTAATTAATTTGAGAAAAAACACAAATATAAATCATATACCAAAAGATAAAACAATGAAACCTTGAAGAAACAAAGAACTATTATATGAACTTGAGATGATTAAACATTGGTGAGAACATAATTTTTTGGTGAAAAGAGGAACACTGGTGAGAAAATAAGGTTTTTGGTTAATCTTATCTGGTGTATGAAGAGGAAAAATAGAAAAAAAAGCAGGCGATAGGGAAAAGAGATGTAAGATTTAAAAAGTTGAGTGCACGAGAGGGAAGAAGTATTAGATGGATGAAATGAAAAAAGAGGAGAAAATACAGTTGAGATTCAATATTGATATAAAATCTACATCCCATATAGAAACTATGATGTGGGGACATTAGGGTATATAACTAAAGACATTAAACTATTCCACTAGAAAAAATCCAAATAAGATACAAGACCTATAGGATTGTGGGCGATCTTATCCAAGACCATGTGGGCGATACTCTCTAGCATGATACCTTTCCCAACATACTAATAAAATGCAATATGAAAACATTCAACTTGGCCCTGTGTGAGGAATCATTATTGGACCTCCCTTGTGGGTAGACCCATTTGGGTCCCTCAAAAAGTGGTAGTAGGTTCAATCTATTTAGCCTGCTTAGTAGTCCTTATTTTTTACACAATATAAATAAAATTAAAGTAAAAAGATAAAAAATAAATAAATAGCATAACACATAATTAATACAATTTTTAATAGATAATATTAATTTTAATTAAATGTTATGAATTGTAATTGACCATATCAAAAAGCGATTTTAAAAAGATAAAACCCAATAATAAAAAATCTCCCAATGTTTATAAATTACTAAAAAAATATTCATTAATTTTATAAAGAAACTTAATATAAAATTATTAAATCTTCAAAAACATTCTCCCCATTTTTATATTTATAAAAAAGTTATATATTAAAGAAATATTGAATGAAAAAAATAATTAATACTTTTAGATATTGTATAAAATAATTATGGTTGTTTAACTGTGATTGTTTTAAATATTATGATATTACTATCATTGATGAATATTAGAGAAATATCAATGAGATATAGAAATTAATAAAGAATTGTAAATTTAAATAATATTTTTTAATTAGAATGTAATAAATAATTTTTAGTTATAGATGAAATTCACAAATAATAGAAAAGATATATCACAATATAACATGTACTAATACAAAGTCAATCTTGAATCATACACAATTCAAACCTCATTTTCTAAAATTTAATAGAATCTAAGGGTTTAGTGATAATATAATGTTATTATTCCTTAGTTGGAAAAAATTATTATCATATATGACATTTACTTAGATGATCTATATGAAAATTATATTTAACATCAATGTGTTTAGTTCATGATTGTTTAAGAGGTTTTTTAAAATTCAAATAGCACTTGTTTTATAATAGTAAATATGATTTTTATCAAAAATAATAACGAAATAATAAAATGTTTATTTATCTAAATAATATTTGAACAAAAACTATAAGTATCAACATAATTATCCTCTTGTGTTGATAGTTCTACTGATTGTTCTTTTTTTAGTACTCAATGAAATTAATTTTTTCCTGAAAAGTGACAAATATCTAACATGCATTTCCAGTCATGTCTAAAACCACCAAATTTATAATGATAGTAAGATAATAAATCAAAATAAAAATTCTTTAGAAAAAATATTACATTACTTATAGTACCTTTTATATACATGATTACCCTTCAAGATCATTATGGAAACTTTTTTGGTGGTTAGATTGATATCTAGCACACATGAAAACAACAATAATAATATATGTCTGACAAGTAGTGAAATAAAAAACACATCCTCTAATGCCTTTATACATCATATCATAGACAAACATTTTAGATTCATCTGTATCTAGTTTAATGTCTATTTTCATAGGGTTTATCAAACTTTTACAAGAGTAAAATCTCAACATTTTAACTAGTTTTTGGCATACTTATCTCGATTTAAGAAAATATCACTTTTGTCCATTGACTAATATAAAAAGCAAGAAAATTTTTATTTCCCCGATTAGGATGATATCAAATTCATTTGAAATATATTTTGAAAAATCATTACTTAGTTTATCATTTGTTGAAAGAAATATAATATCATCAAAATAAATATATATTATAATTATTTCATTTGAAATGCTTTTTATGAATAATGTTGGATGAACCATAACTTTAACAAAATGTTTTTGACTTAAATTTTTTGATAGTATTTCATACCAAGCATGAGGATATTTATTAATACTATAAGGAAAATTATACAGTACGAATAATTTATTTGGTAATTCATTATTTTATTTGGTTGGAGGGTTTTTATCATAAAAATATTTTGAAATTACAACATTTAAAAATTTACTTTTTATATCTATTTGGAAAAAGAATTAAACTTTTAACACTTTAAAAATATAATAAAATCTAAATGGATTTAAATCTTTAAACTGGGGAAAATGAATCATAAAAATTAATACCTTCTTCTTAAATATAATCTTTGTCCAATAATCATGCCTATTTTGTATCTTTATTGTTAAATTCATCCAATTTATTTCCCAAAATCATTTTGGTTTTTATATACGTTATATCTTTTGCTAACTCAACTAAATTCAATACTTTATTTACATGAAACTATTAAAGTTCTTCATGCATATAATTAAACCAATTATAATATTTTAAATAGTATGTAATATTAATAAGAACACAATCATATAAAAATGAATAATTTTCACAAAACGTAAAACAAAATATCTGGATCTAATTCCAGATTCAACATTTCCTATAACATTTTCCAAAAAATTACCTTAGTGTGTTTTCTATATTTAAGGATCAGATTGAGATGAGATATTCTCCCCCTATACTGATACATATTTAATTTTAAAATTGTTTTAATTAATATTGAATTATTTAAAAACTTATTCATCATCAATATATTAATAAATATATTAATAATTATTTTCAATGAATTTATCATGAAAAGATTATTCCACATTCATAGTTATTTTATCTTATACTCTATAAGACTTACTATTATTAGAGTATTCTAAAAATATACCTGGATCACTTTTTGAATGAAACATTTTCATATTTTCATTAGTTTTTAAAATATATACACTTCATCTAAATACATTAAAATAAATATATTTCAGTTTTTTATTCTTAAACTATTCATCATGGGTTTTATTCAATAAGGGTATGTTGTAAAATCTATTTATGATATGAAAAATAGTGTTAATATATTTAATCCCAAAATATATGGATGTTTGAATTCATTATGTTTTGTCCTTTCCATTTCATGAACTGTTTTATTTTTCCTCTCTACTACACCATTATGTTATGGTGTTCTAGGGTCAAAAAATATGAAAATATCAATTATTTAAACATATTTTTTCAAATTCATAATTTACAAAATATCTTCCTTTATAACATATAATATAATAAATTAAGTGACCTTTCTAATTTTGATTTTTTTACTGAAAGTAACAAATTTGTTAATGATTTCACTTTTATGAGCATTGAAAATAGTCCATGTAAATCCACTAAAATTATCAACTATTAAAAAAATATCTTTTATATCAAAAAATAATTGTTCTCAAGGGTCTAAAAAGATTAAGCTGTTATACATAAATGAATCTAGAAATATTAACCATATTTATAGATAAAAAATATTCATTTCCATGCTTAACTTTTAAATAAGAATCACATAAATAATACTTACATGATATGAACATTGAATTTTCTAGAACCTATTTATGTTTGGATAGTTTGCAAAAATATTGAATATGGACTTGTTACATCCCCTCATGGAACAAAATGTGACATGAAACTAAAAAATATAATAATTTTACATTATTATTTATCAATTTTGAAAAATCTATAAAATATAAATCTTACTTCCAATTAGAATTAAATAAATCATTATTATATTTATAGTCATGAATTTTATTATCTTTAAATTTGACTTACATTCTATCATAAAAAATTTGTGATTTGATAATTAAGTTGTGTTTTAATCTGTCTAAATATATTACATTAGAAATTTTAATAGAAGTGAATATACCCACTTCATCATAACAGTTAAACATACCTTTAGTGTTGTCACCAATGGTGACAATACCTCTATAATTTGAGTTAAAATATATGATGTTAAAAATTTCACTAGTCAGGTGCCTTGAGTAACCAATATCCATATACCATGTGACATTGAAACTCATTAGTATGGTTTCTAAAAAAACAAATCAAGACGATGTTTATTTTTGTACCTAGACAAGTTTGGGTCCTATTGGATTAGTAGTAAAAGATTTAGGTGCCCATGCAGATTTGAGATATTTATTGTATGGTAATCATGAGGATATATTTTTACAAATGAAATTGTTAATATATCCTAATTAATTTTTATAATTTAAAGAATTTTTTTTTTCATAATTAGCTTTCATGTTACAACTAAAGAATATAATATTTTAAATGGTTCCATTTTTCCTTAAAAAACAATTTTATAGATCATAGAAATCTAAATATTTTAACCACAACCATTTCTATCATATTTGGGTTTTTGTAGCCATTATTTTATTAATTTTTTCTTTTCCATGAACCAATATAGATATGGTTTTCTTTAAACTCTTAATTTCCTTTCTAAGGTTTTCATTATATTTCTGAAGAACAACTAGGTTATCACTTACTTTTATATTTGAACATGATCCAAACTATTTGAGTTTATTATTTTCATTTTTTTGATTCTTTAATTCCATTTTAATTTTATTAAAATCATCATAAAATAATTTAAATATTATATTTTACATTTAATTTCTTTTAAAAGGAAATATTTTATTTTTATATTCTATATATATAACATTGATCTCTTAAGAATCTACAATTTTTTCTATTCTATATTTTTTAAAATAGAATACATCAGTTTTTTTTTTCATTTTTAATGTTCTTATATTCTCTATGATGTTCCCCATATAGGTTAGGAATTATTAATTTGTCAATATGAAAATATTAAATTTGTGAAATTAATTTATTTACATCATTTTCTATATCATTTTCATATCCAAAACTATAATTACAGTAAATGTGTACCTCATTTATAATTTTATCCATCAAATATAGATTTTATATTCTTTTTCACATTTATTACCATCATCACTTGAGTATGAATCATCTGTACAACCCCGTCCATCATGTAATTACATTATTTTTTTCTTCTTGTTTTTCTTGTACTTTACATCTTGTTTTAGTTTGGGAAAATATAATTTTATCCACCCCTTAATCATCCAATCATAGAAAAATAATTCTGAATGATAATTTTTTCTGGTCTTATATATTTTAATATCCTTTATGCCATCATTTTTAAATTCCCTTTAATGAAACTTCCTAAAACCTCTCTCACTCTATATGTACTTGTAAAATAATTTTGGAAAATTTTTAATTTTAACCTTCTCTTGTTTTTGTAACTCATAATTAGAAGAATTATAAATAAAAATTGTTTTTTATTTAAATTCTTTACATTTTCTTTTATCATGGTCATCAATATTATCAACATTCATTTAATGATAATATTGAATAAGTAATCTTATCAACTCATCCCTATAATATTAAGTAAAATATTTACTTTCTTCAATAGAAACACTATTTGAATTCTATATCTTTGGATAAATAAAATAATATTCTATCAATGAGAGATTAAAAATGAATTGTTTCTCTAAGTGGAACAATATTGTTGAGAATTTGTGTTAATATCATGTACATATCCTTTATTTTTCACAATATGTCATCTAGAATTCTTGAAACTCAACAATATGTATACTTGTCTTGGTTCTATGAAAATATTTAGTTAATTGATGAATGAATTTCAAAGTCATCCAAATGTCAGAAGCAGTTTAATTGGATAAAATATGTCAATAAATATTTCTACTTAAATATCAATATAAGTAATTTATATCATTTTATGTTAAATCACATTTGGAATCATCATTACCAATTAGTGTTTCTAAATAAAATTCAGTAAATTTATATTGTTTTGACATTATAACCCAATAATCATGAACCATATTTTTAAGAAAAACAATAATTATTTCTTTTTAATAGACACAATCTATTCCATTAAAATGAGGTGGTCTAACATGATTCAAAATTTTGAAATTATAATTTACAATGACAAAGAATTTGATCTTTTAGTTAGAATTTTATTTTTATTATAAAGGTTAGTTTAAAAATATGATATTGAATAAAATAAAAACAAATCCATAAAAAGGAAACAAGATATTATAAAAATTGTTAGCTCCCATTGTGTGGCGGTAGTGTCTAGTGGGGGGAGGTTCAGTAGTCCTTTTTGATTTTTTATTTCAAATATAGATTTTTTCAGAGTTATAATCATATTTAAAAGTTGTTGTAGATAGAAAAAAGATGACACATGGGATTTTTATAGGGAATAATATCAACAAGATCATATTCCTCTATTAAATCCCCTATTCTCCTCAACGAGATTAGTATACACTATATCCTCACTTTTTAATGGGAGTGTTAACCCAATTATCTAGAAATAAAATCATACATTTTTTGCACATGGTTTTATAACCCACGAATTTTGATGGTGTCAAAACTGACCTTACATTTTTTTGAGAGTAACAGTATCACATTCCTTTTATATGAGAGGAATAATCAAATTACAGCTTTTGAAATGGAAAATATTATACCATGAAACTTTATAATAAACAGGAGATTAAAAGGAATAAAATAAGGGAAAAAAAGAAATAACAATTCACTAAATGATGATTAAATTAATTACAACACATATTCATTGATCACGTCAATAGAGGAAGAAGAAGATATCGAAGATACATGGTGATCATAGAAAAATAGCATATATTGAAAAAGTTTCTTGATCAATTTTAAGAGCAGCCTGAAATGCATTCATGTATCCTTGTCAAATTGTTTATCTGTATTGGTACATATATTTTTATACTTTATGTAATCTCTTAACAAAGTGAAATATTGTTCTATAAGAGCATGTCTATATGAAATCAGCAGATAACAAATTTTAGTTTTTAATAATAATATAATATGACTATTACATAAATTTTTTAAAGTCACGCTAAAAAAACACACATGAACCAATACTTATTCATGAAATATTTTAAATAATTATTAATATTTTAATATTAATATATATCAAACCAAATGAAATTGAAAATAAATTTAAATAATAAAATAATTTTTAATATTAAACAAGTAACCAAATGTTAAAAAAACAAATCATTGTATAAAAATAATTTGTGTGACTAGATGTTACTAAAAAATTATACAACCATTTTTAAACAATGTTCTAATTATATTGTAACATAAAATATATTAAATTTAACAAATATGTAAAGACCTAGAATTTCCATGTAATTTTTTTAATTAAATGAGAATTTTACAAGTCCACATAATTTGACGGTGCGTGATTCTGAGGCCCGGTGTACCCGAAATTAATTTATGAAGTTTTGTTCGGGTACGCTCAGTAAATTTACGAGTGAGTTTTTCTAAATTTTGAATCGACACTTGGAATTTAAATCCAAGGGCACCGTTGAACTCACAATTCTAGTATTTGATTAACGAGACTTTCACCTCAATGGAAGTCGGTTGAGAATAAAAATAGTTTTTGGGTTTTTTGTGGAAAATAATAAAATAAAATAATCTACACTTTATTTTATTTTTGTGCCACCTTGTGGGAGTTAGAGGTGGGTTCCACCGGAACTAAACCTCCTCTTGGGAATTGAAGTTTGGGGACCACTCTAACATAACCTCCCATGAGAGGTTATGGTGGTGGGGCCCACTCGAACCTGACCTCCCGCGAGAGGTGATGATGTGGGGACCACCGGGGACTAAAACCCACTAATAATGGTGGGAGAGGAAAATCTCTCAACTCTCCTCATTAATGAGGGAGAGTCTCTCCACCCACCTCCTTTAATGGTGTCAACACTTCCTCCCTTTTAATTGTTTCAACCCCATGAATTAATTATGTGGAACCAACATAATTAATTCCACAAATTTGAATTCATATGCCAATGACTTAAAAGATTTTATAATCTATTATTCTTGGCTACCTTTTCTTTTGATGGAAAAGGAGGAAGGAGCTATTGATAGAGATTCTCTCGCCAACAAAGAAATATGAACACGTTCTTCCAACGAAGAACACCGGTAAGGAGTGTCTTCGACTTCTTCCTCGGAACCACCTTGCTGAAGAAACCAACGTGGGACATATTTAACTACCAACCCTCCACGCTTATCATCATTATTGAACCAATGCACGATATTAGTATTAGAAGTTCACGGTGGATGCGACGAATGATGATAACTCTGTCTTCTTCCCCACGACAATGTCAACGGACAATGAAAAAAGGTAGGCATTTAATTTTATTTAAGTATGATATTATTCCCTCCTTACTTTTCTTCCAAAAAAAAGAATGCAGAACAAATTATTATCAGGATGATCCATGGATGTTTTTCCTTGTGGGCTGGGAATATTTTTGTTAATGAGGGATTATGGGAATTGATGTTTTTATGATATTGCATGCCTGTTCTTCGCTTCATTATTGTGATCCAATTGCTATCACCCTAAACGCGGAAGGGTGCAGAACAAACCAACATGGTCTGACCCCTCTCTGCTTATCATATTTGTGATGGTTTTTTGTTTGGTGATGAGGCGATGAGACAACAAATGCGACGAAGGAAATGACCCCACTCCCCGCAACCTCCGCGACCTGTGTCGCCCATCGGCCGTGATGACCGCTGGCCGATCGGGCTCTAACCACCCCATCCACCAGCAGTACCAGCTCCGCCACCCCTGGCCGAACAGCGGCACCCATCCGGCCACCTGCAAATCCCGACCACCCGTTCCCTCCCAAGCCCTCAGCTGCACCGCGCCTTTGCGGCGCCCAGACAAAGCCGGCCTCCTGCACCCCTTGCGGCGCCCTTCGAGCCGAGCCTTGACCTCGCGGCGCCCTCCGGGCTGAGTCGCGCCCTCGTGGCACTCTCCAAACCGAGCCCAACCCTTGCAGCCCCCTCCGGGCTGAGCCACTCTCTCATGGTGCCTTCTAGGCCGAGCCGCCCACACGGTGCCCTCTGGGCCAAACCGCCCTCCCGCCGACCTGCGACCTGTCCATGCCCTCGTGATCGGTCCGCACTCTCACGGCACACCGTGACCCCTCACCACCTACTAGGATGGGCCCAGGATATTGGGATGAACCTAATTTGTTGTCATGCTTAATGAGCCAGGCCAGACCGAGTCAGACCGGACCCGAGCCCAATATGTCCCTTTTTATTCTTTTAGCAATATCTTTGGCACCAAGCATCCATTTTATGTACTGTTTCGTGGCCCTAGTGATCATGGAGCATGATGGTCCCTTTGAGTATACCCCACTAGAGTTAGGGGTATAGTTGAGATACAGTCTGGTTGGATCGTGCATGATTCCAACTGGGCCCCTGGGACTAAAATTCTAATAACTCACAGACCGGGCATCAAATTTAGATGTCGTATATTGCGTTGAGACATCTATGATGTGGTGGACCATTGAGATACTTCTTTGTGGGACATCATGACAGTTGGAGTATCGACCAATAGCTCGTGTAGCGGATCCCTCTAAAGACGAGCAGACAGAGGGGGGAGACCTAGTAGCAGTATGAGACATGATGAATACTGACCGAATGACTCGGAGTGACTCGACTAGACTAGTGGGGAGAGCCTAGTTGTGGTGTCAGAGGAGGGCCTGGTTGTGGTGGCAGACCCGTGGTACTAGACTGGAGGAGTACCTCTACAGGCCATTAGGGGGAGCCCCTGTTTGTGGTGGTAGTCCCACGATGGAGAGTGCCTTGGTGATGCAGCAGACCCAGAGTACTCGACAAGAGGAGTACCTCATTAGTCCAAGGTTAGTGGGAAGCACCATGGTTTCACGGCATGACCAATGTACCCGACAGAGGAGGAGTTCTCCAGAAGCCGTGGTATTGATAATGTTAATAAAAATCATGGATGAGCTGAGTCAATAACTTTTGTGTTTTCTTCAGAATTGTGATGAATTACTTGATAACTTAGGTATATGTATGTGAATATCACTATGTGGGGTTATCTATTGATTTCATACTTTGTGGTTTATCCTTGTTGTATTTTTGTGAGACCTTGAGGGTCTTAGGGTTCCTACTATGTATCGTTATAATCACCCCTGCACGGGATATTCCCACAGCTCATTATGTTGGATGCAGACAACAAACATCACTAACCGAGGATGAGAGTACTAGGAATGGACGGTACCTGGGGTGTACATTATGGCATGACAATACATGGAAAATACAGACAGACTTGGAGTGATGAGGAGGTGATATGTACCTACTCTTCAGGTAGGAACCTCAGAGGAAAACCCAACGAAAATTTTTCTTTTCTTCAGTTGTACTTTCAGTTTCTTGTACTTTACTGTTGGGGTTTTATTTCTGGCCCCTTTTACTTTCATCACACTTTTGTTATACAGTTTTACTTAGTGTTTTGTTTCCAACTTGTGCTCTATTGCATGTATTTACAGGTTATAAAGGAAATGCGTTCCCAGTTTTAGGGAATTACGCCTTTGGTACTAGTCTCCAGCCCCAATCCTATGGAAGGTGGGCTTGGGGTAGTCATAGCGTGGGCCCCGGTGGATGGTTTGTGAAAAATTGGTATCAGGGGATTTGGTTCTACCATAGAACTTGGAAATCTGATATTTCCTATGAAGAAATAGTGTTAAGTATAGTATGTGTGGTTTTTAGTTCATGAAGTCCAATGTTTGTGTGATGGACGACATATCAATACACCAGGACCCTAACTTCTGATTTCTGACTCAGTACACCAAAACATTGATTGCGTGTGTGTTTTCAAAAGTTTTCATTAAGTTAGATCAACCAGGTTAGATCACCTGGTATAATATTCTGACCGTTTCGTATTTGTTTTTTTTTTCAGGATGCCACCCCTAGGATGACCTGCTAGAGTCCTGCGTGTTCTATGCACATATATCCCATTGAGTGAAGAGGCATCAGTGTAGGGCCCTTTTCCAGTGGAGGCACCTACAATACCACTTCCCGTTTGGCCACCGATGCCACCAGCCGCAGTAGCAGACAATGTACACCAATTGGGCATGTTGCACAAGTTCCAATGCTAGAGGCCATCCAAGTTCAATGGAGAGATGGACCCACGGGCAGTTGAGGATTGGATAAAGGCTGTGGTGAGAGTTTTCTTACTGGTAGGGACACCTGCCGACCTCATTGTGATTCTTTCGGCTTGACATCTATAGGAAGCAGCAGGATGATGGTGGAGAATGATGCTCCAAGTTCACGACAAGATGATGTTTCTCTAGGAAGACTTCGAGAGCCTGTTCTGGGCAGAGTTTTTCACAACGACTCTTCATGTAATGTGCATATAGAAGCTACGTCGTCTGCAGAAGGGCAGTATGACTGTACCTCAGTACTCATCATGGTTCACAGACCTCTCACGCAACTCCATCGGTATGGTATGAGACTCATAATTTAGGGCCCGGACCTTCGAGCGGGGTCTTAAGAAGGATATCAGGGCTTGGGTGATCTCACTCAGCATCCTTATGTTGGCAGGAGTGTTAGAGAGATCCCTCCTAGTGGAGAGTTTCCTTGCTGAGTTGCCTCCAGCAGTGAGATCCACCACCATTCGACACATAGAGGAGTATTCTATAGCTGGTAGTAGATAGATGTTTTAGAGGTCTAAGAGGACCATACCTATAGGTGGATGACTGCATGACTCAGGATCGATTGTTAGGGGCTCCTAGAGTAGATACATTCATTCTAGGATAGGGAAATGTTTCACTTGTGGTGGGCATCGTCACATGGATCATGACTGTTCGACCTTCCATTCGAATGATCAGCAGAGGATCAAAGGACCACCTAGGCAGAGAAAGAGATTCGACTGAGGTGGTCTGCAGGGAGCAGGAAGACATGGCAGATGAGATGGCCGTGCAGATGGAGGTGGATGACATTTTGAGGTGTTACTGCCACCAGCATCCGAAGGTCAACCCAGACCGCAGGGAGCATGTGGACAAGGGAGAGCTCAGCTCCAGGCAGCTAAGGACTATGATCACGACACTCCGAAAATGATACGATGTACCATTTGTGTCTATTCCACCATAGTTGCAGTACATGTAGATAAAGGTTCTAGTCACTCTTTCATTTCCACTGCCCTCGTTCAGAGCTCGAAGATTCCGACAGAGCCGTTGGCTCAATACATATGGCTAGAGACTCCTATAGGAGTAGATTCGACGATTATGCACTAGTGCCGGCAGTGTGGGATAACTCTAGGAGGTGAGAGCTTTAGCTATGATCTCCTAGTAGAAACGATGAGGGATTATGACGTCATCTTGGGTATGGACTGGTTATCTGTAGTCCATGAAAGATTTAATGTAATAAGAACATAGTGCAGTGTGTCCGTACGAATGGGACCATGTTTTCCTTTACCGGTGAGAAGATATCCTTTACAGCATAAGACAAACTTACCTGGAAGAGGGTGAAGATGATCACTCATCACTTGGCTTTCCTTACCCTCAGAGCAGTTGATGTATAGAGTTTGAGCTATCCTGTAGTGGTGGACCAGTACACAGACGTTTTCCTTGATGATGTCCCAGGTCCACCTCCTCATAGAGAGGTGGAATTTTATATTGACTTGTACCCTGGGACGACAACAATATCTACTCCAGCATATCGGATAGTTCCAACAGAGCTTCATGAGCTATGGGTACAGCTAGAGGATTTGCAGGGGAAGGGACTCAACCGGTCCAGTGTTTCTCCCTAGGCAGCCCCGATTCTATTCTCCAAGAAGGAGGATGGGATCTTGATGCTTTGTGTTGACTATCAGCACCTGAACCACTTGACCGTGATGAAAAAGTACCTACTCTTGAGGATTGACGAAATCTTTGATCTGCTAAAGGGAGCACAATGGGTTTTAATGATAGATCTCAGATCAGGATATCACCAGCTCAGAGTTGAAGATGAGGATGTGCAGAAGACAACCTTTAGATGTCGGTACAACCACTACGAGTTCTTGGATATTCTATTCGGTGTAACCAATGCTCCATCTGTGTTTATGGGACCCATGAACAGGATCTTTCAGCCATACCTCGATCTCTTTGTTGTAGGCTTCATTGACGACATTATGATCTACTCAACAACTGAGGGGGAGCATGCCTATCACATGCGGGTAGTACTGGACACACTCTGAGAGCAATGACTTTATGGTATGCTCTCGAAGTGCGAGTTCTGGATCCGAGAGGTTCCCTTTCAAGGAAATGTCATATAAGAGGCTGGAGTTAACATAGATCCAGCGAATATTGAGTCGGTACTTGCTGGGGATCCATCTGTGAGTGTGACAGAGGTACGAAGTTTCCTAGGTTTGGCTGGATACTACCGGAGGTTTGTGACAGACTTCCCTAGAGTGGCATCACCACTATCAACCTTGAAGAAGAAGGGTCAGCCCTTTGTGTGGTCAGGGAGATGCCAACTGAGCTTTCCGGAGGAGATGTAGAGGCTGACTAGTGATCCCATCTTGAGGCTTCCAGAGGATGGTGTAGGGTACATAGTATACTATGACGTATCCGGAACCTTACTCAGATGTGTCCTGATACAAGAGAAATAAGTGATTTCTTATGGCTCTCGTCAGCTGAGACAACATGAGAAGAACTACACTACCCATGACCTGGAGTTAGTAGCAGTGGTCTTCGCCTTGAATATGTGGCGACACTATCTGATGAGCCAATGTTTCATCGTGTACTATGATCACAAGTGTCTTAGGTATATTTTCTATCATAAGGACATGAACCTGAGACAACAACATTGCCTTGAGTTACTCCAGGACTATGACTTCAAGATAGTCAATATTCCTGGGAAGGAGAACGTTGTTCCAGATGCACTCTGTAGGAGATCTGATATACAGCTGTTAGGCAAGGCGACAGAGAAGCTGGCTGCATTACAGATATCTTTTGTGGATAGAGATGGAGAATCCTTCCTTCTGTCTCTTACAGTCATTCCCCCACTTATTCAGCAAGTCAGGGAGGCGCAGCGTGGGGACACTGACTGTGAGACACGACGTGCTCAGATATCCATAGGGTGAGAACCTGATGGATTTTCTGAAGGTGGGGAGCATGTTATCCTCTTTAGAGGATGTACTATGGTACCAGTGTTACTTATGGAGGAAGTGTTTAGGAAGTTACACACATCCTCTCTAGAGGTACATCTAGGAGTGGTGAAGATGTACCAGGATCTTCAATGAAAGCACTGGTGGCCAGGAATGAAGAAGGCAGTTGCAGAGTTTGTCTCTTGGGGCCTCACTTGTCAGCAAGTGAAGGCAGAGCACCAGGTACCAGTTGGCTTGGTTCATCCATTAGAGGTCCCAGTGTGGAATTGGGATGAGATATCCATGGATTTCGGGATAAGAATTCCATGAACATCCAGATTTCATGACTCGATTTGGGTGATCCTCTACCGACCCACCAAGTTGGACCACTTCCTACCGATCAGAGTGCAGGGTTTAGTAGAGAGCTTGGGACGCCATTATGTGTAGGAGATTGTGAGGATACATGGAGTACCTTCGAAGATTGCCTCCGATCATGTTTCACTATTTACTTTCCGGCTATGGAAGGGATTGCAGGAAGCTTCGGGGACGCAGATTCGTTTGAGCACTGCATTCCATCCACAGACCAATGGCCAGACTGAGCGAACCATTCAGACCCCCAAGGACATGATGCGTTCTTGTGTCCTCGACTTTGGTCACAGCTAAGAGGATCAGTTGACTTTGGTGGAGTTTTCATACAACTGCAGCTATCAATCCACCATTGGGATGGTATCTTTTGAAGTGTTGTATGAGAGACCATGCAGATCTCTTTTGTGATGGACTGACCTAGGGGAGTCAACACTAGTGGGACCAAAGATAGTATGGGATACCATAGAGAAGGTTCTAATCATCCAGGAGTAGATGAAGATTGCACAGAGTAGGAAGAAGTTGAATGCCGACAGGATACATAGACCTCTAGAGTTTGAGGATTGCGGCCACGTTATTCTATGGGTCTCACCTCGATGAGGTATACTAAGATTTGGCTAAGACGACAAGTTATCTCAGAGATTCATTGGGCCTTTTCATGTCCTCATCAGAGTCAACGATGTGGATTACTACACACCTCTTCCACCCCAGTTTCATCAGGTGCACAAGGTCTTCCACATATCCCAGCTGAGGAGAGATGTGCATGACCATTCCCACATCATTGACCAAGAAAAGATGGATGTCGATGATGGGGAGACTTTTATGGAGGTTCCAGTCAATATTTTGGATCAACATGAGTGGGTCCTTAATGTACAGTCGAAAGCTATGGTGTGTGTTCAATGGCAACACGGGAACCTCCATGAGAGCACATGAGAGCAGGTGGCTCAAATGCATGCTCAGTACCCCCACTAGTTCCCTTAGTTTGAGTTTTGGCTAATGGGGACGTAAAACCTGAGTTGGGAAGAATGTAAAGTCCTGAATTTTTGTGTAATTTTTTAATTAAACAGGAATTTTACGAGTTTGAAAAATTTGATGGTGCGTGATTCCGAGCCCCGATGTTTCCAGAATGAATTTATAAAAAAAATTTCAAGTACATTCAATAAACATACGAGCATGTTTTTCTTAATTTAGAACCAGTGCTCAGAATTAAAATATGAGGGCACCATTGAACTCGCATCACCGGTATTCGCTCAAAGAGACTTTCACCTCGACGATAGTGGGTCGAGAATAAAATATTGTTTATGGGTTTTCGTTGAAAATAATAAAATAAAATGAACTACACTTTTTTTATTTTTGAGGCACCATGTGGAAGTTGGAGGTGGGGTCCACCAGAACTAAACCTCCTAGTGGGAGTTGAAGTGTTGGGACCACCCGGTCACAACCTCCTGTGAGAGGTTATGGTGGTGGG
The DNA here is from genome assembly GCA_963277665.1 of Viscum album. NCBI lineage: Eukaryota > Viridiplantae > Streptophyta > Magnoliopsida > Santalales > Viscaceae > Viscum > Viscum album. The sequence continues at coordinate 990,111,416 of OY728152.1, read as the reverse complement.
GCCCACCCGAACCTAACCTCCCACTAGATGTTATGATGTGGGGACCACCCAGGACAAAACCCCCTAATAATGGTGGGAGAGGAAAACCTATCAACTCCCCTCAATAATGAGGGAGAGTCTCTCCACCCCCTCCATTAATAGTGTCAACCCTTCTTCGCATTTAATTGTCCCAACCTCATGAATTAATTAGGTGGAGCCAACTTAATTAATTCACCCAAATTTAATTCTAATGCAAATGAATTAATATATTTTATAATCTATTATTCTTGGATACTTATTCTTTTGTTGGAAAAGGAAGAAAGAGATTTTGAGAGAGAAACTATCACAAACAAAGAACGAAGAACACATTCATCCAATGAAGAATGCTGACAAGGAGCATCTTAAACTTCTTCCTTTAAATAACCTTGCAGAAGCAACAAACGTGTGAAATCTTTGACGACCGAACCTCCCTTCTCATCATCATCAACAAACTGACTCATGAACTTGGGATTGGAAGTGCATAGTGAATGTGGTGAACGACAACAAATCTGTATTCTTCCTTGCGACACATTTAAAGAACAATGAACAAAGGTAGGGGTTTAATTTTATTTAAGTATGATATTATTCCATTTTAATTTTATTCCAAAACAAAGAACACATACTATCTTATTATCAACTTGACCCGCAGATGTTTTTCCTTGTGGGTTGGGAATATTTTTTTTAATAAGGGATTATGGGAATTGTTGTTTTTAAGATAACTTACATGCTCGATCTTCACATCATTATTGTGATACAATTGAAATCACCCTAAATGTGGAAGGGTGCGGACCAAGACAATGTTGTCCGACCCCTCTACCGATCATCTTTGTGATGTTCTTCGGCACTGCGATGAGGCAACGAGACAATGAATGCGAAGAAGGAAACAACCACACTACCCAAAGCCTCCGCGAACTGTACATCCCACTAGCCACGCCACCCGATAGCCGAAATGACCTCTGCCACAATGTTCGCGGGCGGAACCGGCTCCGCTACCCCAGACAGAACCGTGGCACCCTTTTGGCCACCCACGTCTCCCGGCAGTCCATGCCTCTCGGCCTCCCGTGCCTCCCGACTGCTTGCGCCTCCTAGTTGCTTGCACCTCCAAGCCACCCATGCCCTCCCTCCCACTCGTGTCTCCAGGCCGAACCAACTCCTGGCCGTGCTGGCCTCCCGATCCCCTGGCCAAACCGCACCCTCACGGCACACCGACTGAGCCAGCCTCCCCCACCCCTCACGGTGCCCCGACCGAGCCGGCCTCCCACGCCCCTCGTGGAACCCTATGAGCGGAGACGCAAACTCGTGGCACCCTTCGGGCTAAGTCGCGCCCTCACGGTGTACTCTAGGAGGATCTGCCCATTCGAAAACCTTTGGGCCAAACTGCCCTCGCGCCGACCCATAGCCGGTCTGTGCCCTCGTGACCAGTTCGCACCCTCGCAGCCTGTAGGGCTGGGCCCAGTGGGCCGAGACGAACCTAACGGGATGACCTACCTAATGGTTCAGGACAGACCCAATGGGTTAGGCTGGGTCGACCTAGACTAGGTCAGCCCAGACTGGTTCGGGCCGTGTCGGTCTAACTGGGTTGGATCGGACCTGGGCCCAATACAACCCTTTACATTTTTTGGACATCTCTTTGGCACCACACGTTCATTTGACAAACCATCCAAAACCCAGGTAATCTTGGATCATGATGGTCTCTTTGAGTATACCCCACTAGGGTTTGGGGTATAGTTGAGATAAGGTCAGGTTGGATCGTGCACGATTCCAAATGGGCCCACAGGACAAAAGGCTAATAACTCAAAGACTGGACGTCCAATTAATGTTCCATCTATTGCATTGAGAACTCTATGACATGGAATAACATTGAGATAATTTTTTATGGGACTTTGTGACATTTGGTGTATCGACTAGTAGATCATGGAGTGGATCCTTCCAGAGACAAGTGGATAGAGTGCGGAGACCTAGTAGATGGCTAATACATGGAGACTACAGGCCGATTGACTCGGAGTGACTCGACTAGCCAAGTGGGGTGCATCTGGTTATGGTTGCAGACCCATGGAAGAGGAGTGCCTAGTTGTGGCGGCAGACCCACGGTACTCGACAAGAAGAGTACCTCTACTGGCTATTAGGGGGAGAGCCTGGTTGTGGCAGTAGACCCACAGTGGGAAGCGCCTTGGTGATGCAACAAACCCAAAATACTTGAAAGGAGGAGTACCTCAGAAGTCCAAGGTTAGTTGGATGCACCTTGGTTTCAAAGTAGGCCCACTATACTCTATAGAGGAGGAGTTCTCTAGTAGCCGTGGTTTTAATAAAGTGAATAAAAATACCGGTTGAGCTCAATAAGTAACTTTTTTGTTCTCCTCATTATTGAGATTGATTACATGATAACTTAAGTATATGTATGGGAATATAACTAAGTGGGGTTATCTGTTGATTTCATACTTTTTGTTTTATCCTTGTTGGATTTTTGTGAGACCTTGAGGGTCTCGGGGTCCCTACTGAGTATCATTATACTCACCCCTACACGAGCTATGCCCGCTCCTCATTGTGCTGGAGGTAGATGATGAACATTGCTAACCAAGGCTATGAGTTCCCGGACTGGACTGTACCCTGGGTGGACCTAATGGTGTGATGGTACATGGAGGAGAGGGACAGACCTGAAGTGCTTAGGAGGCAATCTATACCTACTCTTCCAGTCAGAACATCGGAGGATGACCTAGTGGCAGTTTTTCTTTTCTTCATTTGTACCTTCAGTTTCTTTTACTTTACTGTTGGTCTTGTATTTCTGGCCCATTTTACTTTCATCACACATTTGTTATATAGTTTACATCATGTTTTGTTTCTAGCCTGTGCTCTATTGCATGTGTTTATAGTTTATAAAGGCAATTCCTTCCTAGTTTTAGGGAATTACGCCTTTGGTGCTAGTCTCCAGCCCTTGGACTTTTGAAGGCGGGCATGAGGTAGTCATGACACAGTCCTCAGGGGATGGGTCATGACAAAAGTAATTTATTTTAAAAACATTAACTGAAATTAATAAAATAATAATTTTCAAATAATATTTAATAATGGAAAGACATTACTCCCTATTAAGAACAGGGAGTGGTGTTCCATTACTCACATTTTAAAATGTTCAACTATTGAAAAACCTAGTATTACCTACCATCGTAATTTTAAGAAAAAATAATAATATTTAATATAAAATAAAAATTTTTCCATGAATTTTATTATCAAAATGATTCCTAAGAAAAATAAAAAATTACTCACTGTTGGGTGTCCAATGATGAATCAGTTATCATCATTGAGTTCCAATGGTGACTAGATAAAAAACTAACAAAAAAACAATATTAAATTGAAAGTGAAAAAAGTATCATTTATTTAACAGATAAAAATGAAATAAAAAAAATTAAAAATGAGTAGAAAAAAATTGATGAAATACTTAAATGAAAAAAATACAATTGAAAATATGTACAAGAATATAATTAAAACATTATGATTAAAATAACAACATAATACTGACATAATTAACAAAACAAAAGAAAATAGATTAAACAATATAATAAATTTAAAAACAGATCAATGAAATTTGATAGAAAAATAAGAGCTCCTTTCAGAGATGGATGTAGTGACTGTTTCTACTTAAAGAAACAAATTGAAAATAAATAGATGGTAGAAAAAATAAAAAACCATTTTGAAAAGTAGTGGTGAGTAAATTTACTGATAGGTGGAACTTTTTTAAAAGTGAAAAAAATTTCTCTCTGTTCGTTAAAAAAATAAATAGTGACTCAACAAGAAAATAAAAAACCATGTATAGGAAAAAAAATAGAGAATTAGGTTGAGGATGATCAAATCACTATGAGACAGAAAATACACAAATAATGTTGAAATAGTAGGTGACCAGACCTAACTATATTGTACTTTTGATTACTATATCGTGCATATAGTTATCTATGCTTGATGTATTCTTACCATTATAGTGTCTAAATTTCTATATCTTCTATTTAATGGTAATGTCTTAGTTTAATTATCACAGCAAAATGTTATAGCAGATCCCAGACTATAATGAGAACCTCATTTTACAATGGCATTAATTTTAAACAATGGTCATATTGTATATATACATCTAACTGGCTCGACATAGTATATGAATGACTATCAGGTTCGAGGGGATCATAATCATTGAGGCTCTTTCTCATGTAGTTCTCACATGAGGATATCTTGTAGTTAGATTATGAGGACAGACCCACCAATAGGAACCCAATAAGTTTTGTGTCTCATTAGTTGTTCCTATCTTCAGACATGTGTATCTGGATCCTAAAATGAGATCATTACTAGCATGTTCCATTTGATTTCAGACTTTGATGCATGTTAAAATAAATAGTATTGAAATCATGGTGAGGTATCCCATGTTGGGCGTGTCATTGGTGGTATGACATTAGTTGAATGGTCAAGAAAGTATTTTTCATGTCTGGGTTTTGGAATTTATATATCTCGGGCCTTATTAATTAGGATGTCCATACCATTACAAATCATTGTCCAAGAGAGTTTGAAGGTAAATCCATCTAGTCATATCAACACATAATAAAGAAAAAAGGGCGATGAAACAATTTTTGATCATGCTTTAGAAGATATTTTAAGACCAAGAGATTAGAGTACATAATACTTGTCCTTAGGATGGTAGTTTTTACCATTACTATCCTTATATCTTTAGGGGCTCTAATGGGTTACTAGACACCACTAATGGTTTGTGGATTTTATTTACTATGGTCGAGATATGGTCTTAGAGGGTCACACACAATTCATTATTCAAGAATATTTTCCCATTTAGCCGAATAGGTATATTGGGAATGGTGGGACCCACTAAAGGGTCCGAGAATTTCCCATGGTATTTGTCACAAAAGAAATAAATTAATTCATATTATTCAAGTGAAGAATAATATTGATTGAATTTATTTAAATTATTTACATGTTATGTAAATACGGTAAAATATTATTCAAATGAATATTATTTTAATATTTGTTGTTCATTTATAATTATGCATGAAGGGTAAGTTGAGTTAATGTGATTTTTTATCAAATTATATATGTATATATATATATTAAAAGTATGTGAACAATTATTAATAATGTTTATGGAACAGTTTAGTTCATCATAATTATTATTTAATTGATGTTAAATTTATAGGGGTCGGGATACCTATAAGGTGTTTATCATCATCCACTATAAATAAATGGAAAGAGGCTCATGATTATTACTATTCATGGTAGGAAAACTAGAACCACTCTCTAATCCCACTTTCTAGAGAGATAAACTCTTGTTCTATTAGCTTGGATCAAGATATCACTCAAGCAGTGAAGGAATCTCGATACGATAATTGTTGGGATGTTGAAGATATCGTCAGATTACCGTGATAGCACCCAAAGTTTGACAATTGGCTCTCCCAATGATTTTTGAAATGCATGTGGATGATCTAGAGGGATCCTTCTATGGTTACATCAATCAATAATCATCAAAGAATAGTTATAGTTGACCACACATTTAGATCAATAATAGTTTGTTTAATGTTTTATTTTTGGGTTATTTTAATTTTCATGAGATACATGGACCACATCGAGGCTCAGATCATTAGCAACACCAAGTTCCATCTTCCCAATGATGAATCATTTTAAATTCTCTTGCCCAACAACTTCAACGGCGGCCCCCGATACCTTTAATTGGATTTAGAGTGACACATAAATTTTTTAATCCAAATAAAAATGGATTTTCATACAATTATGTAGAAGTTTTTAAATTGGTAATAATAGGAGACTTGCAACAGCCAGAGCTAGCCACCCCCTCCTCCCTTTCACACAACAACATCGACAGTGGTTCCGACCAACAGTTCTTCAGCTACCTCTAAGCCATCCACTTCCTCCACCATGGATGATGTCCAGCCTAACTCTACAGTTCCTCCTCTCGCACTAGGTTTTCAGTGCCAATACCCTTTTCTGTCGATATATGGCTCTCTCCGAACGAGTCTTGAGCATAACCTCCATGAATGGTATCCCCACATTGTCGTGAGGGTCACACCAGCCCAACTTAGCCTAGACGGCTTGCTTCAGGCATTTCCCTCCCTAACAATTCAATACCCAAAAAGTGGAACCCATGAACCCACCTCCGCTTGTCCGGACCGACATCTCCTCCCTCTGTACGACCTCACCATTCTAGATCATGGTGCACTGCCCCGGCCGACTTCCCTTCCCTTCAACATGAGATAAACACCCTGGCATCAGCTCCCATGCATGCTCCCCTAGCTTCAGCACCCACATTGGCTCCTCCACATGCATCACATCGCCACCACATTTATTTCTAGTGAGGCCACACCTCCCAAGAAAATCCAAAGCTAGATTTGAGTCCACCGCTATGGGTCTCAAACAACAGATTTCTGCTCATCTCACCTCTCTAGTGTCGATCAATCTCTGCTACCATGGCTGTGAAGTGTAATAGTCCTTGTGAGTTACCCATTAATAGGTCATTCCTAACCTAGATTTCTTTGAAATTGGCTTGGGTGGGTCTTCCCGACAAGGAATAGGTATGAGTGGACTTTCCTAGCCCAATTTATCCCATGTCATGTTTTTATCTACCCAAAATGGGTTTGCACAGGTATGACACGACCTGCTTTGGACATGTATGAATTTTTTAGGGCCCAGGATAAATTAATAAAGATAGTTATTTAATTTTTATCTTAAATAAATTAAATTAATTTATTTATTTAATATTTAAATAAAATAAAATTTAATTTGGGAACCAAATATAATTTAATTACTTTAATATGGTAAGTCATTTATTTTAAATAAATAATCCTTGTACTTATTTAATGCAATTTAATTTTTATCACACATGATTTTTCCCACCTACAAGTTTTGAGAACCGAACCATTTATGTTTTGATTTATTTATTAAATAATTTATTACTTGTGTGTGATGATTGTAATATGTTGTTAATAAATTGACATACCACAGATCGTCTGTATTTTAGTCAAAATATACAAGGGCTTGCACGCACCCTATTTTACATGATGTACATTTATACACCTAGTTCCCATCACCTTTGTGCATATATTTTTGTACATTGGACAAAGACGATGTATGATGTGGAATCCACCAAGATGATGTGCTATAAAATGACCAAGATGGTGCAAGACTTGAAGTGGATCCTGCCAAGATGTGGTGATACTCCATGATGAGATGGGGACCCTACCAAGATGTGGAAATATTTCAAATAAAAAGTGCACATACAAGATTGGGGTTAGCTAGATCTAGAGTCAGTCTATAGATCATGAATGGGTCCCCTAGGTTGTTTTATTTTCTCAAGACCAGTCGGGTAGTAGTTTACCATTATGAATTTATTTATTATTTTATTCATTTTAAAAATGTGGGGAAATACATAAAATAATAAAAAATTAAATTCATAAAAAAGTGAAATATGTTTTTATATTAATATTCATTTTTGAGTGTGAAAACATAGATGAAAAATATTAACAGTAATTTACTATATTCATTGAGATAAAAAAACCCTTATTGTGAAATTTAGTCATTACAACCTTCCATCACTCATGTTTGAACAAAACAAGGTGTTTGGGGTGTCGATCATTCCAAATCATATGGTGCCTCTTACTACTAAAGATTTTTTATTAGAGTGGTGAGTTAACTTAACTAAAATTGTAGATAAGAAATAGAAAAATATAGTTTTTTGTATTTTTATAGTAAAGCATTGAGGAAGTCATGTTATGATTTTAGAAGTCAGGACATCACTCAATATATCATGGAACTGTGGATTAATTCAGTTGGCCAACTAAACCCCAACCTCGAACCTGTAGATCAATGGAATAGACATAAGTGGTAGATTATATTGGGAGGTTTGAGTATCCCTTCCACTAGATTAGTCAAGCGATAGATTATTCTGAATCTAGTATAAAGGGTTACAAGAATTTAGATAAAATAATGGGAGATATTTAATTATTAAATTAATCAGTAATGTCTAATTTGGTAGTAAACAAAAAATTACTATTTTAATAATGATTTATTATAGAAAATGATAAGTAACACCAAAATAAACACAAAGATAAATATTGGTCAACGATAAATGTCCAAATAACATGAATTTCAAAGGGTAGTTCAGGCACTTGCACATAATACTATAATATCAGAAATTCAAGGTGCTAGTGTCCCTATACTTATTAAATCCACCTAAGGAAGAGTAGGTGTAAAAATTCTTACATGAGACTCATATATGAACCATATATTGGTTATGTCATAATTCTATCATATATATTAGATTTTAATTGTGATCACTAAATTAAAAAATGAATGATAAGAAAATGTTGTCCCATATCCAAGATGTTACTAGGGAGAAAGTGATGCAATATTTGAATGTGATGATTACAATTGTTTTGTGTAAACAAGGAATACGTACTATGATATTTCATGGCATCCCATTTTTTTGACCATGACACTTCATGGAATCCCATTCTTATAACTTTTTCACACAATTACTCTTGCTTCTTTTATGTATACAATCAATCAATATGGAGTATGTGCTTCATTACCTTTTAGGTAACGTTCACCATGCTTTAATAATTTTAAAGATAACACAAAATTAAATCCTTATGGTAAAATAATTTAATAGGAGAAAAAAGACCAATGGAAAGTCATTACAAAAATTACATTCATAGTGTTTTTAAATTAATAGTGGTTGGTTATTAAATATGAGGTTTTTTCATCACATATTATGAAATAAATTTATGGATTTTTAAACTGGAACAAACTAAATTGAATAAGAAATAACTCACTTCTTCTTTAGTGTATATTCATTAGATAAAAGTATTTCTTTTCATTCCAATTGGGTATTAAATAAAATATTTTTTTATCACATATTTTTATTAAAATAAAGAAAACATGTAATTATAGGAACATTACTATAAGTAAGTCTCATTTCTCAAGCAGATGAGAAAGGGTGATTCAAAATTCCGCTAAGAGAAGCACATAAATTCAATTTTCAAAGTGATTGATTCTTGTTGAGAATGTTGTAGAGTATATCCACAAATTTTATCTCAGATTCCCTTTAGAAATAATTATGCATTATTCCATGTTCATGAATGAGTGTTGTTTTTGGGGTATTATACTCAACAAAATGGTCAGTAATACATGAATCATATCCAATAAGTGATGAATATAAAAATTTAAGGATTATTTAACCAGTAGGGGAAAGATATGTATTTTTCAAGGAAATATAATTGTGGATGTAAAGAATATACCATGTATGGTATTTAGGCTCAACATGTATAGAAAAAGTTGTTATTGTCAACATATTTAGTTTAGACAATGAAAACATTAGAAATAAAGGTATTCCATAATAATTTTTGAATCATTTCACCTAGTGAGCATGAAATATTTCAGGGGAATGTTAGTGGTAACAAAACATCATCATATTACTTTATGTTATAATGTAATTTTACTATGAAAAATATGCATGGTCTGAAGTTCGAAGTTTTTTTGGACCAAAATGCTAAATAATATCTTGACCGTTCATTCCTCGATCATGATAATTTATCATGGAGTAATTCCTATATAGACACCACCTTATTTACATCATGACATTGATGCTAAAAATGAAGATCGACGATGAGTATTACATGTTAAAATTGATAAAAAAATATACAATGGAGAAATTCTTAAACATAAATTTCATACATAAGATTCATGATGTAATTATCATCAATGTTATATCTTTCAGAAACATCCATTATATTTCAATACATTCTATGAAAATAATGGAAAAATTACATAACTTATCTAAAAACTAAAATGAAAAATGGATATCATACTAGTCAAAATATGAAGGAAATACATTATTTCATATGTCATGTGTTCAGATTCCAAGAGTTTGTTTAGACAAACAAACTAGCATCAATCAGAACACATTGTGCATCTATGTAATTATCCATATAGTTTCTTAGGATATTATATAAATCCATAAGATAGAAAAGTTATTTTCAAGTGATATACCACCATTCTATAAAAGGGTTCTCATATCCACTTAAGATTGGGGGAGAAGGGTTGACATGAGCTATGTTAATGATCAAGATGTACACATGGTTGGCATATGAACAAGTTTCACAAATACAAGTGGATCATTATTGTTCTAGAGACACAAACTTCAAATAAATGTTATAACCATGGTGATGGTTTTGAATTCACCATATTCATTGATAAATTATTCATTGTGAATAATATTTTCCACAAGTTTGAAGTATATGAAAATTATCTAAGATTGAAAAGATCAATTAAAAATCCAAAATGGATCCCGTGTATAAAATTGAAAATGGTGTTATACATTGAATACATCGGTGGGTATTCAATAGAGTTGATACATGGGTGGTATAAGTTAATTACAAATAAGGCATGATTGGTTATACCAAGTTAGTATGCTGAAATCTAGTATAATTTTTCTTTTCACAACTAAATTCTAATATCATATTATTGGGCATTGGATTTCAAGATCATATTTAGTGAAAATAGGATATATGATGCATCCAAAAAAAGAAAAGACACCATTTGATGCCAATATGGGTTACAAGTTACTGAAATCCATCTTTGTACCTAATTGATAAACATGATCATAAATAATTCACTTGGAATGAATAATTTCCATGTGACTTCTAGAGTTTAGTGGGATCCCAATTTTTTTAATGTGAAATATGTTTGGAAACATATGGAAAATAGATATTATCCTTATATTTAGTTAAGTCAAGGAAAAAACTACATCTCTATTGATTGTTATAATGTATAAAACAATGTTCTAGGGAACCTGATCTATCAAGATTGATCTAATAGTCACTTGGAACTATTCAATCGTATATATAGTGACATTATATTTAAAAATACAAGTTGGAACAATTGAATGGAATTTTTGTAACAATGTCAGAAGGAATAATCTCTCCAAGTTAACATCTATGAGACAAGAGAGGATATTCACATGGGGAGTACAAATTCATACATTTAAGAGATGGATCAATCACGTATTCCATTATATGTTCATAAATTTATATGTATACAATATAATTTATAATATGAAGATATTAATTACATATAAGAGAATTGGATGTGAAGTAGTCAGAACTATCTAATTATACTTCAGCACGTACAAATGATATGTACATGGTATATGAAGAAGAAGGATACTAGTAATGGTGGGACCAAAACTAGTCTCCCACATAATAATTTGATCTAGTATCACAATTAGTATAAGATTATGAGATATGCATGTTCATGAGATCCAATGATAGCCATACCTACAAATACTAAGTACATTGCATCTTCTAAGGTATCTAAGGAGCAGTTAAATGCAACTATTTTTTTCCAATTCATGGAAATACAAATAGTAAGTAAAGAACTAACAAACTATAAATTATGATTCTCTTACAAGCCAAGATTTCATGTTATGAAAGAGGAAAAATGGATAAACTAGATGATACAATATCTTGATAAGGTTTACTCAATATGTTGAGGTCGCATATAACATAATTTCCACATGAAATAAACCTGGAAGACCCAACATCTAAAGTCATTAATCAGAAAAAAAAAGTTGTTTTATATGTGAGTAGCTAAAAATTATGGGTTTCAAGTTAGTTCTAGTGCAAGTGGGAGTGTTGAAATAGTTTTTATCATAGATCCAAGTATGTTATACTTTCTATTACCATATCACATATAAAATTATTTATAAATGATTTTATCTTACCATTATATTGTAGACATTTCTACATCCACTATTTAAGGTTAAGGTACTAGATTAATTATCATATCAAAATGTTTTAGGATATCCCATGCTATAATGATAACATCGGGATACTATGACATTAATCATAAAAAAAGGTTCTATGGTCTATATACTTATACTAACATGGCATAGTAGATGTATGACTAGTTGGTGCTGGGGGATCATAAGCATTAAGACTTATACTCATGATGTTCACAGTTAGTGATATATAGTGGTGAAATCATGAGGAAAAACCTCCCAATTGGAACAACACATGTTTTGGGTGTCATTGGTTATTCTTATCAATGTACATGTTTATTGGTCACCAGAAATTAGATCATTACCAATGTGTACCAATTTATTATATTATTTTATGAAAGGGAAAAAACATGATATTGAAAGAAAAGAAAGGTAGATTCTATTGGGTGTGTCATTGGTGGTATGAAATTGGTTGAATAATTAATAAATGATTTGTCTCTTTTGGGTTTAGAAAGTTATATATCTCCAGCCTTATAGATTAGGATGGTAGTACAATTATAAATCCTTTTTTAAGGAAGTCAAAAGGTAAATCCATCCAGTTAGATCAACAAATAATAAAAAAATAAGAAGGCGGTGACACATGTTTGGGTCATTCTTTATGAGATATTTAAAGATGAAGTGATTATAGTACTCAATACCTATTTGTAAGTTGATAATTATTTCTTTTACTATCCATTTATCATTAGGGGACTTGATGGTTTTATTGATTCTTCTCTTGGTATATATATTTTTTAACTGTTATTTAGATTGTTGCCAAGAGGGTCACACATAATAGTGTATTTAAGAACCCCCCATATTCAGTTGAATAAGTATATTGGGTAGGGCGGTCCACACCATGGGGTATGTGTGTTGTCCAAGGATTCAATTACCAATGAAATAAATATATTCATATTATTCAAGAAATGAATAATTGTGATTGAATTTATTTAAATTTTATAAAATTTATGTAAATATGAGAAAATATTATTCGAATGAATAATATTTTAATATTCAAGGTCAATTTAATATTCAGCAGGTAAGTCCAGTTGAGTTAAATAGTTATGTTTTTTCCGATAATATATTATATATAATTATTACACATATTTGAAACATTTTTAATAATGTTTATGTCACATTTTAGTTCATCATAATTATTATTTGGTGGATATTAAACTTTCAGGGACCGGGGAACCCTTTTGGGGGTTATTCATCATCCACTATAAATAAGTAGAGAGATGATCATGATTATTAATATTCATGGGATGATAACCGAAGCCTCTCTATCACCCATCTTTCTTGGTAGAGAGACTCGTGATCCAAGGGATCATATCAAGATCTCCCTTAATAATTGATGTCATCTCGATGCGGTGATCATTGAGACATTAAAGATATCCTCAGATCACCACACTAGCACCCAAAATTCAACAATCGAAGCTAACAATTATTTTTAAAGTGCATTCAGATTCTCTAGAGGGATTGTGATATGGATCTGTGTAGCAAAAATAAATGTTGAGGAGTTATAGTCAACCATGCCTTCAGATCTGTAAAGGTATGTTTACTATTTTATTTTTGAGATCATTTAATTTATGTGATATACTCGGACCATATCAGGGCTCATATCGTCAGTTGAGATAAGTTCTGTAAACCTAAGGATGAAATAATTTAAATTCCCTATCCCATCGGCTTCTACTACGGGACCTAATACCTTCAAATAGAAATCCAAGACCAAAAGAGAAAGTAGTGAAGCCTTTAAGAGATGAAGAACCAATATATTAAGTGGAGATAAAGAAACACTAGGGTGGATTCCATTGATTTTGAGAAAAGAAGGGATACATTTGATAAAGGATGTTTTCTATCAATACACTTTGGAGGAAGAGGATAAACGGGAGGATAAATTCACATGGGAGAGAAAATTAATACAATAGTCAAAAAGGTGATCACCCATTATAGAAGAAAGATTGAAAGGGTGAAATGAAACTAGAGGTTATCAGATTTTTATAATTGAATCTTAGTATAAAATCTGTGTCATGTATTGAAATCAAGATATAGGGACCATGATTTATAAGACTGAAGACACGCTGCTATTAGTCCAAAAAAACAACATAGAATAAATGAACCTTAGGATAGAAGGAAGTCTTAGACCAAACCATTAAGGAAACACTACTAGGACTCTTATATAGTCCCAAATTCTTATAAAATGAACCAATTAAAGTTTTAACTGGGCTTTGTGCAAGTCACTAATACTAGACCTCCCATGAGGGTAGCCCCATTCGGGTCCATTTAAGAGTGGTAGTAGGGTTTGTATATGTGGCTTGATCAATAATACTTATTTTTTACATAGCTTAAAAAAATACAGATAAAAATAAATGAGTATAATAAATATTTATTAAACACTATTTTATGTGACAATATTAAATTTAATTTAATTTTATGAAGTGTAATTTATAAAAACAAAAAGTGATTTTAAAAAGTTAAAAACCAATTACAAAAATCTCCCCTTCTTCAATTATAAAACATAATATTTATTTAATATCCAAAAAATATGAATATAAAATTATTAAATTGTTAAAAAAATTCTCCTCATTTTTTAAATTTATCAAAAACTATAGTATTAAAGACGTAGTGAATTAAACAGAATAAAGTAATAAATTTATATACAATAAAATAATATTATTGTTTAATTGTGAAATTTTTAAGCATTATGTTGAGTAAATAAGGGTTTCCTTATGACTTTACCAATCCTTCATGTAATGGGGAGACTGATAAGTCATCAGGGATTCCTTATGACTTGATCGTTCCTCTTATTTTGAAAGTCACAAACACCTTATCTTAATGAAAATTTTATTTTACCCCTATAAGGAAAATTTCTTTACCTAAGGAAATTTTATCCTTACCATGTTTTCTTTTCTCGAATAAAAATTATTTTAACTGTATAATTCAGATAGAGTCCTCAGAATCATATAATACTTAGATACGAGGTATTCTGTTTAAGACTCTGAATTCCTGTTATGATCTTTTATGAAGTTCTACTCCGAATTCCCTGTTACTAACTTTTATGAAGTTCAACTTTGAATTCTGATTATGAACTTACATAAAGTTCTAACTAAGAATTATGATGGTGAATTATGATCACAAATTCTCATTACAAATTATGATGAATGAATTTTGATTACGAATTCTCATTATGAATTCTAATTAGAAACTCTCATTATGAATTCTGATGATGAATTCTGATTACTAATTCTCATTATGAATTCTGATTACGAATTCTGATTACGAACATGTCAATGTTCTGACTCCGAGTTTTCTGAATATAGACTCTGAACTCCTATGAGTTTTGATTCCAAATTCTCTTTAACTCTGAATTTGAACATTGTATGTTTAGGTTCCAAATTCTGGTGAATCCAGACTCCAAATTTCCTTGAAATCCAGACTTTATATTTCTAAAGAATTTAGGTTTTTAATTCCAACAAAACAGAATCCAAATATCTTAGTACAACAGACTCTGAATTCATTTTTACTTAGACTCATAACATTCATTTACCTCATTCCAAATATTAGTTTTTAGTTATTCTTATACTTTTTCTATTATAAAACTATGTTGTGCTTTCAGTTGTTAACTAACCGTTGTTTGAGTGACACATGTATAGGTCCCTCCAAAATTCAAGGAAAAATATGACCATCGGAGGAGGTATCCAATTGTTGAAGCCTTTCCTATAAATAGGAGTTTATTTGAAAAGGCTGAGACATAACATTGACAACTTTGCCTACATGTTATTGAAGTGATTTCTAGAGATATACTCTTATCAACTCTCAAGCTTCGTGTAGAAATATTGAACAACTTGTTCAAACATTCCCTTGTGAAGATTTGATTCATGGGACTCCAATTGTTGCTGTGTACAATCGAGGGCTTCTGGGGATAGGAAGACAGAGGATCCAACACCTTGAAGTTAAGGGGTTCCTTACTGAGAAAGAAAGAGGTGCTAACAACCTGATAATTGAATGCTTGCGGGGATAGCAAGACATACTTCGATCTTCGTATCGAGGCCTTACCCTGGTGTGTGTAAGAAAGACATTCTTGAATGTATAAATCAAGGGACCTTTATCCAAGGTTGTTGGATACCGTTCTCTTTGGGTTAAAAGACTTATTACTTGTTTATTATTTTGTTACAAGTTTTTCCACTGTATTTGTATTGTTAAGGAAAGTATAACTATCTTATACCTCCTTACTCTTATACTCTAACATAGTTAGATTCTATATGCTTTGAGGTAGAATCTTCATCTCTGTAAACTTTTGTTAAGATTCATTTCCAGAATCACTTTTATGGAATTTAGAAAGTCATTAGAATTTATAGAGGCCTTGTGAATTATATTATCTAACCTTGTTAAACATAACCATCTTTAAAAGTTACAAAGGAATTTTTAAAATGTACAATTAACCCCCCCCCCCCTCTTGTATCTGAGAATCTCATTCTTATTTCGATCCAACATTTGGTATTATTGAGTATATCATACTCAGACATACCATCCCAACAATTGGTTCAATCTGAATTATTCTCACGATTAGATTCAGAAGAGAATACTCATAATTGATATCTCAGAATCATATTTTATGGATTCATATTTTTTGGATTCATATATTCGGACTGATAGAGTTCATATTCAGTTTTTCATATAGATACTCTTTCTCTATATTTTACTTTTTTACAAACTCTTACCACTGACAAGTTTGTGTTCCAATGATTTTCTTAGGAATGGTAGATTTAAATGTTGGTTCTATAGATAATCTAAATCCTACCAGAACATTTGTTTTTGATGGTAATGATTTTGAATATTGGAGAGATCGCATGAAGACTTTCATTATCGACACTGGTGTTGAAAATATTGTTATGCTTATTGGTGGATACAAAATTCCTGATAAAGAAGTAAGTGCCTTTAAAAATCAAGAAAATCATGAATATCAACTTAATTATAAGGTACACAATACTTTACATTGTTCAATGACTAGAAATATGTATATCCAAATTACATTTTGTGAAGCAGCAAATTATATATGAAAGAAACTTGAAGTTACACATTTTAGTACATCCAAAGTCATAGAAACTAGGAGATCTATGTTGAGAGCAAAATACCATGGCTTTAAATTCCCTTATGGAGAACCCATATGAAAAGTACAACAATGGTTTATGACTATCTAGAACAGAATTCAATCTATGGGGGAAAAAGTTTTTTATTATGAGGATCTTGTTGATAAGATAATATACATCATTCCAAATGAGTGGGAATCTAAAAGGACGGCTATTGATGAGAACAGGAAAGTCACTCATCTTTGTTTAGATTAGTTGTCTGGAACCCTTATTTAGCATGAATCCAGAATGAAGAGAGATTCTAAAAATGTCAATAAGAAGAATGGGAATGGAGGAGTTTCTTTCACAACCACTTCTAAACATACGAAAGCCAAGACCCCATAAAGAGTAACTAGATCAAAGACAAAGAAAGTCATTATTCAGTCAGAATATAGTGATACAGAAAATCAAAGAATGAATTAGCTAATCTTGCTCAGAGATTGAACGAGATTGTCGCTCAGAAGAATTATAAGAACATGTATAAGAAGAAAGATTACAGAGATAATAAAGATGGAGAAGTAACATGTTATGAATATAGAAGAATAGGGCACATCAGACCTGATTTTCCCTTGTTGAAAAAGAAGGAAAATAAGGAAAGAAATTCAGAAATGAATAAGAAAAAATTCTATAGATCAAAGAACAAGAAAAGTCTTAATGCTAATGATACATGGAGTGCTAGCTGTGGAGACTCTTCATAAAGTGAATCTTCTTGAATATGATTCATCACCATAGAATAATATGGGATTCTTTTCTACTACTTCTTTCCCTAATACATGTCTTATGGACAAGGTATGCTCTACTGAGGCTTTAACAAATTTGTCTCTTTATAAGAATTACTATTCCAAAAATAGTACTTCTAATGAAGATACTTCTTCCTCAGAAAATGAAGAACCTTCATATGAAAAAAGCATATAGATTTTTCAAGTTACTTGATGCAAAAAAATTTAAAATTTCTAGGAAATTAGACAAGGAAAATACTAGGGAAAATTTCTCACAAAAGAGATTTCATATCTTTCTACAGATCTAGGAGAAAAAGAAGAGCTTTTAGAAAAAAATTAAAAAGACCTTGAGAAAGCTAATTCTGATAAAGAAGAACTTTCTAAAGATTTTGAGAATCCTATTTTAAAGATAACAGTTTTTGAGGAAAAATCTAACTCTATGGAAATGATTATTGAGGATTGGAATTTAGTCATCAGACTGAAATTCGAAATATCTTCTCTTATGACGATCCTTGCAAAATTTACCTCTGGGAAGGAAAATGTTGACAAGATTTATTGTCAAATTAATCCTCATTGAAACACTACTGTAGTAGGTTATACACACCAAAAACCGGTTTTCAAAAAAAACTATTTTGTTCCTTTTAGAGCCCCTTTTTGAACTAATTGTCAAAGTGGTGGGAATTGGAAGAAAAATTGCTCTTTGGATAGAGTTCAAACTCTTGGGTTTCATAAGGATTATTTTTCTAAAAAAATGTGGATACCCAAATATTTTTTGTCTAACAATTCCAGTTCCAAGAATGTTTGGATTCCGAAAGCGTAAATTTTTCTTATTTTAAAAAATAATTGGAAATTACCAATAACAATACGTAGTACATGGATAGTGTATGTTCCTGGAATATGACTGGTAACAAAAAATTATTTTGAAAATATTATCATGACAAAAGGAGGAAAATTTACTTTTGGAGATAATGCTCACGGAGAAATTATTGGTATCGGTAACATTGTTCTTCTTGGAAAAACATTGATTTCAAATGATTTATTTGTTAAGTGTATTAAGAACAACCTCATCAGTATAAGTCAATTATGTGATGAAGGCTACCTTGTGATGTATAGGAGTGATAAGTGCTTAGTACACAATTCCAAGGAAGATTTTATTCTTTCTGCCAATAGGAAAGAGAATGCTTACACACTAGACATAGATGATCTTAGAAACCAAGAATTACCATCCATTAGTGCATTGGAAGATCATTCATGGTTATGGAATATAAAGCTAGGACACTATAACCTTAGGAAATTATGAAAACTTTCTAAGAAAATATTAGTTAAGGATCTACCGGAGCTTAAATTCGATTCTTCAAAAGATTATGACCCTTGTCAATATGGAATGAAACATAAATCAAGTTTTAAATCAGTCAGTGAAGTCTCAACTACTAATGCATTACCTCTAGTGAATATGGATATTTTTGGTCCAACACAAATGCATTGGGAGAAAGTATTAGGTATTTGTCTTTGTTGATGATTACACTAGAGATACATGGGTCTATTTTCTAGAAAATAAGACTACGCTTTTTCTTATTTGAAATTTTTTAGAGCCCAAGTTAAAAATGAGAAAAACATTCCACTGATAACCATTCATAGTGATCATGGAGGTGAATTTCAAAATTCTGATTTTGAAACTTTTTTTAATAGAATAATAATTACTCATAAATTTTCACCACCCAGAATACCTCAAAAGAATGGTGTTGTTGAAAGAAGAAATACAATTCTTCAAGTAATAACTAGAACCATGTTGAGTGAGTATTCTGTAGCCAATAAGTTTTGTGTTGAAGCTGTAAGTACTGCTTGTTATACTATAAATCGTGTTTTGATTAGACCTTTTCTTAATAAAAATCATTATGAGTTATAGAATGGTAGAAAACCTAGACATTATTACATTATAGTTTTTGGTTGTAAGGTATTGATTCTGAATTATAAAGATAATCTTCATAAATTCTCACCAAAATCTGATGAAGGAATTCTCTTAGGATACTCCACAACATCTAAGGCATATAGAGTTTTCAACAAAAACACATGCACCATTGAAGAGATAGTACATGTTAAATTTGATGAAATTGATCTGTTTGTTTTTAAAAAACCTTAATATAAATCCTAAAATGTGTTTTCAAAAACTGATTATCAACCTATGATAGAAGATCCTTACGATAAAGAAAATGTACAAGATGATACTTCTGAAACATTTACCCTAAAATATTTCCTACCCTACATTGATGAACAGGTTTTACAAAACCCAAATCAGTCGTTTCTAAAGAATCATCCTAGTGATAGTATCATTGGTGATGTAAATCAACCCATAAGGACTAGAAGTTTATTAAGAAATGAAGTAGAACATCTAGAATTCCTTTCAAAATTAGAACCAAAAAGCACCGATGAAGCTTTAGGTGATGTTGATTGGATAAAGTCCATGTACGATGAACTAAATGAATTCAAATGGAATGAAGTCTGGACCTTAGTTGAAAGTCCTAAGGAAAATTCTGTTATTGGAATAAAATGGGTCTTCAGAAATAAGTGTGATGAAAATGGAATCATAATCAGAAATAAATCTGGATTAGTTACTAAAGGCTATAATCAATAAGAAGGAATAGACTATGAAGAAACATATGCTCCAATAGCTATACTTGAATCTATTTCGTATTTTAATTGCATTTTCATCATTCTTCACTTTCATACTTTTTGAAATGGATGTGAAATGTGCTTTCCTTAATGGTTATGTTCAAGAGGACGTTTTGTTGAACAACCTCCTGGATTTGAAGATACAAAACATCCTGATCATATTTTAGACTTACCAATGCTTTGTATGGCCTTAAACAATCCCCGAGATCCTGGTATGATAGACATACATGATTTTTTCTACAAAATAACTATATTAAGGGAAATGCAGAACCAAATTTTTTTATAAATAATGATAAGAAAAATGTTTTGATTATTCAAATTTATATTGATCACATTATATTTGGTTCAACTCAGCAATATTTAACTGATTTATTTGTGGATCTAATTAAATCTGAGTTTGAAATAAGTATGATGGGTGAGTTAACATTTTTCCTTGGTTTTGAAATTTCTCAAAAACCAGATGGAATCTATATATTCCAACAAAATAATATTAAAGATCTTCTTAAAAAGTATGGATATGACAACACTAAGAGTATAAGTACTCCCATTGGTACCTCCAATACACTTTATCTTGATGAAGCTGAGAAACCAGTATATCAAACATCTTTTAGAGGTATGATAGGAAGTCTACTTTACCTGACAGCTAGTCTTACAGACATAATGTTTTCAGTATTCTTATGAGAAAGATATCAATCCAATCTTAAGGAATCTCATTAAAAGGTATTGAAAATAATTTTTCACTACTTAAAGGGAACAATGGATTTTGGACTATTTTACCCTTCTAGAAATGATTTTGTTTTAACGAGTTTTTTTGATGTAGACATTGGTGGATGTAAAATAGATACAAAGAGTACATCTGGATCTTTTCATTTCTTAAGATATTCATTAGTTTCATGGACTTTCAAGAAGAAACACTCAGTAGCACTCTCCACTGCTGAAGCTGAATATATAGAAGCTGGAAGTTGTTGTACTCAAGTGTTTTGGATGCAAGACATACTCACAGACTATGGATTGAGTTTTACTAAGACTAAAATTTTGTGTGATAACACAACATCCATTTCCCTTAGTAAAAACTGTACACATCATTCTCGTAAAAATCACATAGACATTAGGCATCACTTTCATAGAGATCACAAACAAAAAGGAGATATCATTCTTCAATTCATCGGAATGAAAAATCAACTTGATAATATTTTCACAAAATCTATACCAAATGATAGATTTAAATACATTAAACAGAAGTTTAGAATGTGAAACATGAGGTAATATCCCATTATTAACTTTCTGTTCAACCAATCTCCTTACAGTAATAAACTCATTTTCATAAGGGGAGTAGATTTTTTATTGAAGGTTTTTTAAATTTTTTCATATGAAAATTTTTTACTTATATTTTCAAAATTTTTCATAATGGAAATTTTAGAAGTTAAATTTTCAAAATTTCTCGTAATGGAATTCTCATATTTGAAATTTTCGTAATAAAAATTCTCGAATTTGAGATTTTCATAATGGAATTTTCAGATTTGAATTTTTTATAATATAAATTCTTAGATTTGAAAGTTTCGTAATATAAATTTTCAGAACTAGAATTTTCGTAGTAGGAATTTGTTTTCATACTCGTAATTTTCGTAAAAAAAATTTCATACTCAAAAACATCATAGTGGATTTTTTGTAGTAAGTATTTTTTCATAGTCAAATTTTCTTGAAGAAGAATATCACCTATTACGAATAATCTTCCCTGCCAATTCGAATGGTATGATTTCTTTACTCAGGTTTTCATAATCATTTTTACTTTCTGGTATTTTCTTTTAATATTTTGAATTCATTTCTCCTTAAATCCGGATGTTTTTCTTAAAACCTCAAATGATCGGATTCAAGATTTCCTTGTGGGCATGTTTTCAACCGTCAGATCAGATCATAGAGTTTTTCAACCGTTAGATGGGTTTTGGAAGATACAAGGTCACTTCCATCACCTATATAAAGGATCCCCGAAGGGTTTTCCAACATCAGTTTTCAAGGATTTTTCGTCTCGAAGCACTGCCTCAGTTCTTAATCTCATTCTGAATCTCTAATGTTCCTCCAGTCCGAATGTCTGCAGAAGCCCCTTCTCAGGATATGTCTTTTGTGAAACTGATTTTGGAGTGGCAAATTTATAGGGAGAGGTTGGTACACCCTTATTTCTTCAATAATTATGACTCAATTATTTCCAAGAATATCATGCTCAATGGTTGGGAAAGTATAGCTATTTCTAAGACAACAGATGAAGATGTAGTCTATTTGGATCTTCTCATCGAATTCTATGAATCAGTTTTCTTCTTCAAGGAAGATGGTAGAGAAAAATTCTCCTTTAAAAGTTATAGGAAGACTTACAAACTTGTTTACACCAAGGCTGCAAGCTTGGTGGGGCTGGAAAATGAAGGGGAAGCTGAGTTTTTCTCACAAAAAATCCCAGAGGTTCAACAATGTTTCTTCTAGGTGAAGACCATGGAATTCCTTGGTCTTACTGATGTATAGATAACAAATATTACCCATCTATCTACTAATAATCATATTCTAAAATTATGGGTTCATGTTCTTATTATACCGAGGATGGGTGATACGGAGACCCTCAAGAAAAGTGACATGTATGTCTTAGATTTTTTGGTAAATATAAGGAAATTCAATTTGATTAGTAACATCCTCATTACGATTCAGAACAACAAAGAATGGGAACCACATACCTCAGATCATTATGTATCAGAAATTGCATTGAATGTTGATAGTTCAGTGTCTTGAATCCTTTAAGATCCCATGTAGCTCCAAGCTAAGAAATTGCAAGGTGATGCTGATTAGTGATGACATCCTCAAAATAATGAATGTTGGATTCTCTAAGGAGACATGGGAGTTTTATGATCTACCAGTGGAAGTGGCAGAAGCTAATCTAAAAAATTTTGTGAAAGCTTAACCCTCAAAGAAGGCCGGTAAGAAAATGAAGTTGAAGGAAATGCAAGATGAAGATAAAACCCCCAAAATCCAATGAAGCCAAATCCACACCTCCTAAACCCAAAAATCAAAAAAACCTTCTAAGATGAGGTGGTAGAAATGTTGAGAGGGGAAAAATCTATAGAAATTCATGGGAGACATAGTTTAGTTTGGATCCTGATGAGTCTAAGGCCTTAAAAGAAAATGCTACTGATGGGATAGAGAAATAGGTTATTGAGAAGAAGCTGAAGAAGAAAATGTTTGAGGTAGAGATTGGTAAATCTCTTTTGAAGGAAACAGAAATTGCATCCGAGAACATTCTAGTTTTGATGTCTTTCTTGGTAGAACAATTTTTTGAGACTCTAGGTAAGAAGAATCCAAAAAATCCCAAAGAAAAATAAGTTGAGAAAGAAGTGATGAATGTTGTTCAAGAAGCTATGGAGTAAGTTCAACAAGCTGAGATGAGTGGTAGCTCTGATGATATAATTAAACAAGTTAAAAAATATCAAGATAAGGGAACCCCATCCAAAAAGTTATCAATCCGATCTTCTCAAGGAAGATACTAAAAAATTGCTACTCTGGGAGTTGATGAGAATGGTAAAGAAGAAGAAGAATTAAACAAGATATCTGATGAAGAATGTCATAATCATGACATTATCCAGCCTGAGTATGTTGAAGCTGGAGATGGAAAAGAGAAAGTGGATGAAGATAAGATTATACAACTATCCGGTATTGAGCATGAATCCACTGATGAAGAGGTTGTTCCGAATATCAATAAGGGAAAACAAATAGTGGTGGACACTCCAAAAAAAAGACATTTTGAGGAAGAAGGAAGTTGGTTGTTCTTCAAAGGGAAAGCTAGTTGAAATAGAATAAGAATCATCTCCAAGAAAATTGTCAGATTTTGAGTCATCTGCCTTAGGGAACGATTTTGTCGTACAATATCTAAGTAAGCTGGTTGATACAATTCCGATATTTCCCACAATTGATTCTAGATGCCAGATGCTACAACATAGATTGAACCCAATGTTGGAATCTGTATACAATGTCTTTGACAGATATGTGAAGGTTAAGGAAGAATAAAATAATATTATAATCAATTATGAGGCTCACAGAAAATCCTGAAGAAAAATGACTCCTTGGTCGAAGAAAATCAATGAAGATTTGGGTCAGCTTGATCAGTTTCAGGAAGATTTCAAAGGGTCTTTTGACACCGAAGACTCTAAGATAAAGGATCTTACAGAAAATTTTCATTAAAATCTAAGTATAGAAAAACGTTCTCGGATTCAAGATGTAAAATATCTAAATGGGAAGCTGAGCTATATTCTTCAAAGCATGAAAATATAAAAGGAGATTCAGAGTGAGATAAAAGAAAAGATAGTGAAGCAAGACAAATTGATAAAAGCTCAGGAAGAGGCCATGAAGGCTTAGGAAGAGGTCCTGAAGGCTCAAGAATAAAAAATCATAGCCTTAGAGAGGAAAGTATAAGAGGACCACAAAGAGATGAAGAAGATAAAGACCATTTTCAAGAAGATTATTCCCATGAAAAAGAGAAAAAACTGACAAATCCAATCTTTTGTTTTACTTTTTTTCCTTGGACTAATTCTTTCCATAATAATGAAAGTTTTGGTGCTTGTTTTGTTTTGTTTTCTATACTAATATTTTAGGTACTGTATTTGTTTTCCATTCCCTCAAATTCTTTTTGAAAATCACAAAGGGGGAGAAGGAAAAAGAATTCTAAAATGGAGAAGAAAAATTTCTAAGAAGAACTATCCCTAAGTAATGAGGAGTTTATCTAAGGGAAAGTTATCATTACGAAGACTTCCATATTCATAATGAAAATCCCATTCCAGAAATATATAATACTATCCTTATAGTTCTAAAGCCAAAGAGGGATCTAGTCAGATTCACCATTGATCATAAGGAAAGGGAGATAGGCTTTAATTTCAAGTCTAGAAATTTATTCTAAGTCTTTACATTCTTTTTTGTAAGGATGTTTGTGTTTTCCAAAAAGGGGGATATTGTTGAGTCAATAAGTTTTTCCTTATAACATTTCCATTCCTTCATGTAACGGGGTGATTGATAAGTCATCAAGGTTTCCTTATAACTTGATCATTCCTCTTGTTTTGAAAATCACAATCACCATATCATAAAGCAAATTTTATTTTACCCCTATAAGGAAAATTTCCATCCCTAAGGAAATTTATCCTTACCATGTTATCTTTGCTCAAATAAAAATTCTTATATATGTATAATTCAGATATAGTCCGCTAAATCATATAATACTTAGATACGCGGTATTTTGTTGAAGACTCTGAATTCCTGTTATGAACTTTTATGATGTTCTACTCCGAATTCCCTGTTACGAACTTTTATGAAGTTCAACTCTGAATTATGATTAGGAACTTATATAAAGTTCAAACTACGAATTCTGATGATGAATTCTAATTACCAATTCTCATTATGAATTCTGATGAATGAATTCTGATTACAAATTCTCATTATGAATTCTGATTACGAATTCTCATTATGAATTCTGATGATAATATCTGATTACGAATTCTCATTTTGAATTCTGATTATGAATTACGATTATGAATTTGTCTATGTTCTGACTCCGTGTTCTCTCAATACAGACTCCAAACTCCTACGAGTTTTGACTCCGAATTCTCATTAACTCTGACTCTGAACTTTTTAAGTTCAAGTTCTGAATTCTAGTGAATCCAGAATCTAAATTTCCTTGTAATACAGTCTTTGGATTTCAACAAAATTCAGGTTTCGAATTCCTACAAAACAGAATCTGAATATATTAGTATTATAGACTCCGAATTCATTTTTACTTAGACTCCGATCATTCATTTACCTCATTCCAAATTTCAGTTTTTAGTTAGGCTTATACATTTTCTATTATAAATCGATGTCGTGCTTTCAGTTATTAACTAATCGTTTTTTGAGTGATATGTGTACAATTCCCCCAGAAATTCAAGGAAAAATGTGGCCCTTGGAGGATGGAGCTGACCGTTGAGGCCTTGCCTATAAATAGGAGCTGATTTGAAAAGGCTGAGACATAACTTTGACAAGTGTGCCTACATACTGTCGAAGTGATTTCTAGAGGGAGAGACTCTTATCAACTCTCAATCTTCATGCATAAAGCTTGAATAGCTTGTTCAAACTTTTCCTTGTGTCGATTTACTTCTTGCGACTCTGATTGTTGTTCTGTACAATGAAGGGCTTCTGGGGGTTAGAAGACAAAGGTTCCAACATCTTGAAGTTGAGGGCTTCCTTGCTGAGGAAGACAGAGGTTCGGACTACCTGATAGTTGAGGTCTTGTGGGGATAGCAAGACAGACTCTGATATTCTTATTGAGGGCTTACCCTGGTGTGGTAAAGACATACTTTCTTGAATGTATAAATCAAGGGACCTTTATCCAAGGTTGTTGGATACCATTATCTTTGGGTTAAAAGACTTATTATTTGTTACTCATTTTGTTACTAATTTTTTCGATGTATTTGTATTGTTAAGGAAAGTATAACTATCTTATACCTCCTTACTCTTGTACTCTGACATAGTTAGATTCTATACGCTTTAAGGTAGAATCTTCATCATTGTAAACTTTTGTAATGTTTCATTTCCAGAATCACTTTTCTAAAATTTAGAAAGTGATTAGAATTTATAGAGGTCTTGTGAATTATCTTGTTTAACCTTGTTAAACATAACCATCATTAAAAGTTACAAAGTAATTTTTAAAAGGTACAATTCACCCCCCTCTTGTATTTGAGAATCTTATTATTATTTCGATCCTACATTTGGTATTATAGAATATATCATAATCAGACATACCATCCCAACACATTATGATTTTATTATCATTTAAGAATATCATGGAAATATTATTGAGATATAGAAAATAACATATTATTCAAAAGTTCTTGGGGAAATAGTTATTATATTATAATATAATAATGAAATTTTATTTAGAAAATATATAAAAAAACAATAGAGAATATATATAAAAACAAAAAATTTACTAAAAAAAATTTAATCTTCCATCACACCCAATTAAATCTCCATTTTGTCAAATTTAACCGAATGCAAGGGTTTAGTGAAAACATAAATAATAGTTTTATCAATAGGATGAAATTCTAAACACATATCACCTTTACTTAAAATATACCTAAGAAAATAAAATCTAACATCAATTTGATTTTTCTTTATTGGAGAAGAGGATTTTTGGAAATTGAAATAGTTCCAGTGTTATATATATAAATGTGAATTTTATCTAAAATAATATTTAAATCATACAAAGTGTTTTTTATCCAAATAATCTGTTAATGAAAATTAGTAGTAGCAATATACCCTGACTCATCTGTTGATAGTGAAACGAAAAATTGATTTTTAAAATTCCATGAAATTAATTTTTTTTCTAAAATGTAACACATACCTAAAGTTATTTTCTTATTAATTCTACAACCTCTTAATTTGGAATCAGATTAAGTGTGAAAATCACTAAAATTTTCATAAGAATAAAAAAATCCTGTACTTATAACAATGTTGACATACATTATTATCATTTTTACAAATTTAATTTGACTTTATTAGGGGCGAAACTAATATCTAGCACACATGAAAATACAAAACATAATATCGGGCCTAGAAGAAATAAAGTAGAGAAGACATCTTATATTTCCTCTATAAAACATATTAGAAAATGAATTTCTATATTCAACTACATCCAATTTAGTGTTTGTGCTAATAGCGGTTCTCAAATATTTATAAGAGTCAAGAACATAATTTTATACGAGTTCTTTTTTATACCAAATTCAATTTTCATTTCTTTTTAAAAATCAATACGTAGTTTATCATCTGTGAAACCAAAGATAATTTCATACAAAGAAATCTTTATAAGAAATATATCATTTGAAACTCTTTTTATGAATATGGTTGGATCAACCTTACCATTGACAAAATCCTTTTGAATTAAAAATCGAGTTACTCTTTTATACAATATCGAGGAGCTTTCTTAACACTATAAATAAAATTATATAGTTTAAAAACATGATTTTTGAATTTATTATTTTAAATCTAGGTACTGGTTTAAAAACCCTCTTTTGAAATTAAACCATTTAAAAATGAAAAATTTACATCCATTTCAAAGGGTTTAAATTTTTTAAATCATTTGAAATGTTATAAAATATAAATAGATTGTAATCTAGAATCTGTAGAAAATTAATCCTCAAAATTAATAAATTATTCTTGTATATATCCTCCGGAAAATAATCTTTCCTTATAAATATATTTCTATATTCAACCAATTTATTTATAATATTCAATTTTATATCTGTAGACATTATATTATTTGGTAAGTCAACTAGATTTCATGCATAATTTTAATCAATCTATTCATGGAAATAATGCCTAGAATTAACAGAATTATAATATTTCAATTTATACTTAATAATAATAGGAAAAAATTATCTATAAAGACAAAAGTTTCACATAAATGTAAAAAAATGTATAGTTCAAATTCCAGGTTCAACATTTCCTATAATATTTTCTAAATAAATATCTTTTTGTATATACCATATTAAAGGATCAGATTCAGATGAGATATCATCCCCCTAAACTGATTCATCATTACTTTTTGGATTGTCTTTATCAAAAAGTAATTCGTTATAAACATCAACATTATCATTAGAATCATTGCTATTTTTTTCATTATTTTCTTCGAATTTAACATGGAAAAATTCTTCCAAAGTCATATTTCTTTTATTATACACACTAAAAGTATACTATTTTTAGAGTATCGCAAAAATATACCTTAATCACTTTTTGAATCAAAAATTTCCAAATTATATTTAGTGTTTGAAATAAATCCCATACATCTAAAAACGTTAAAATAACTAATTTTTGATTTGTAATTATTAAATAGTTCAATGATATTTTTCTTTAATATGGTACTAATTTAAGCTCTACTTAATATATAACAACCATTTTTAATGTAATCATCCGAAAAATATTTTGGAGGGATGAATTCATTAAGCATTGTTCTTTCTATTTCTTGAATAGTTCAACTTTTCTTGTCTACAACAGCATTCTATTGTGGTGTTTTTGGGGTAGAAAAATTATAAAAATATTATTCAGTTTCACAATATTTTTTAAATTCATATTTTTCAACCTCTCCACCATAATCACTTATAATATAATTAATTAAGTGCCCTTTCTGATTTGGTATTTTAAAAAAAATGTAAAATATTTGTTTAAGGTTTATCTTTTATGATCTATGAAAATATTCCATTAAATTTTATAAAATCATAAACCATTAAAAAACATTTCTTTTAAAAACTAAACTACTTTTTTTCATGGGTACATAAAGATCATGTTGTATCATTTATAATCATCCATAAATATTAACCATATTTAAAAATAAAAAAGAATCTTTGGGTTACTTACCTTTTAAAAAAGAATCACATACATCATAATTACACAAGATGTACAATAAAAGTTCAATAACATGTTCATGTTTGGTCATCTTGTACAATAGTGGAATATGATAATTTCCCAGCCACCTGTTCCAAAAAATGTGATCTATATCTAAAACATTTAGGTATTTACATTATTCATGGTCAATTATAAAAAATCAATAGAATATATATTTTTTATTTTCTATTAGTGTAAAATATCTTTATTATCTTTATAAAAAAGGAATTTTTTATCGTTATTTTTAAATACATTACATCATCACAATGTAGTAATATACTAATTATGTTGGGTTTTAATACTTCTATATAATATACTTGGGAAATTATAACAGAAGATAATATAAATATTTATCGAGAACCATTATCAATAAATTTATATTTTTCACTAAAGGTGAATATACCCCCATCTCAAGTGTTGAATGATTATAAGTTATAATATTTTATATTCATGTGGCTTTTGTACCCACTATCTTCATATTATGTTACTTTGGAACACTTAAGGCTCATTTCCTATAAAACAGGTCAAGCAGATGGATGTTTTGGTAGCCAAACTATTTTTTTCCATACTAGATTAGTAGAAAAACATTTGGTTACATACTTATAATTGAGAAATTTATTGTATAATAATTTAAAAGGAATATTTTTAGAAATTAAAGTCTTATTGTGGCATAAAATCTATGTATATGTTAAATTAAATTCAATCACATAATTCTCTTTTAATTTAGAATTAATGGATGTATCATTTGAAATAATTCCATTTATTCCTTTAACAATTGAGGAATATTATTATTATAATAGTAAAACTTTTTATCATATTTTGGTTTGTTCATACTCATTATTTTAATAAATATTATCTTTCCTCAATGAAAGAATGAATGTCATTACTTTAAAACATTATTTTCCTTTTATAATTTTCATTATTTTTCTAAATAAATTTCAATTTATCAGATAAAATAGTATTTGAAAATGATCAATAATTTTTTAATTTATTAAATTTATAGATAATATGATTACATTCTTTTTCAATTTTATCTAAATCACCATATACTTGTTTAAATCTACATTGCTGATATTCCTCAATTTTTGGTAGGAAATAATTTATTTTAATATTCTCGTCTTTAACATTGATATGTTAGGAATAATCATCAATATTATGTTCAATATTACATAAAATAGAATCAATAATTTTTTTATTTTGTTCTTTAATATCATTATTTTTTCTTTACAGTTCCCTACACAGTTCATCCATTCTTAATATTTCACATTGACTTTTTTTAATTTGATAAGTTAATTATTTAACATCATTTAATTATTTATTTTATATGTAGATCTATAATTATAGTCAGAGTGTACCTCATTTACATTAGTATACATCAAACATAGATTTTCTGATTCTTTTTCACATTCATATCCAATATCACTTGATTCCGACTCCTCTATAGAACCACATCCTATAAGAAATTCCTTTATTCGTTCTTGTATTTCTTGTCATTTCCTTTTTGTTTTAGTTTGGGAAATTTGGATTTTAGGTTACCCTTTTTCTTACAGTCATATAAAATTAATTTTTAAGCATCAAACTTACTGGTCTTACCTCTTTAAAACCATTTGTATCATCCTTCTGGAAATATCTTTTAGGTGTATTATTAAATCCTCTATTACTATTCATATACATGTACAAACCCTTGGTGAAATTTACAAATTCATCTTTCTCACTTTGCAGTAAATCATAATCACTTGAATTAGGAATTACATGTATATTTGATTTATATTTTATACATTTCCTTTTGTCTTGATCATCAATATTGTCATTCTTCATTTCCATAATTTATTGAATTATTGATAATATCAGCTTATTCATTGAATATAAATTAATTTCCACAAATTTTTTAGTTGATACATTAATTGAATGTCATCTATTTGGAAGATCTTTATGTAGTACTCCATTGAATTTTTCACTATTTGTGGTCTCTTTGAGAGAAACCACGTTTTCAATTTCAGAGATTTGGATGTACATATTAGTTA
The DNA here is from genome assembly GCA_963277665.1 of Viscum album. Lineage (NCBI taxonomy): Eukaryota > Viridiplantae > Streptophyta > Magnoliopsida > Santalales > Viscaceae > Viscum > Viscum album. The sequence goes on along the minus strand of OY728152.1, from coordinate 990,079,615 downwards.
TTCTTTCTTGATTATTCATGCTGAATTCTTGAAACTCAGCTCAGTGTATATGTAACAAGGTTCTATATAACTTTTCAATTCCATGGTGAGTGACATTAAAAGTCCCATAAATGTAAGAAGTAATTTTATAGGATATAATATCATTATACATATTTCTACATGAATATAGATATTAATAATTCATAACTTTATAATTTAAAACACATTTGAAGCATTATTATATGTGAAAATATCTAAATCAACATCAGGTTACTTATATGGATTTTAAATCATATCCTAATAATAAATACCTATATATTTATGAAATAAAATTATTATGTCGTTACAATAAAAAAATAACATAAATTGAAGTGAGGTGGTCTGATAGGATTCAACATCTCAAAATCCAGATTATCCATAAAAAACATGTGGATCTACTCCTTAGACATTTAATTCTAGGTTACCAATTTGTTCAAAAAATTGATAATTAAATAAATAAAACAAAATCCATAAAAATGAACCAGAAGTTGTTACAAATTTTTAGGTCTATGAGTATATAAGTTGTGACCAGATGGAGAGGGTATGAATCTTATTTTCTTGATTTATTATTACAAATAATAATTTTATCAAAGTTATAATCAATGATAAATGATTTTTGGGAAGAGAAAACAGATAACATAGGTTATTTTTATAGGGGTTTGGATCACAAAGATCATAGTAACTTTTTTAATCTCCTCTACTCCTTAAGAAGATTGGAATACACTATATCAACATTTTTTTATGGGAGAAAAAACATGATTACATAAAATTGTAAAGGTACCATTTTCACACATGGTTGTATAACCCCTACCTTTGAAGAAGTCACAACCTACCTTATTGTTTCCGAAGAGGAACAATCCGACCATCCTTTTAGATTTTATAAAAATCCAAATGACATTTTTTTGGAAGGGAAAAGATTATACTAAGACTCTAGAGAATAAATAAGGGATTTAAAGGATTACAATAGAGTAAAAAATAAAACAAATGAAAGTAAAAGTTGAGAAAATTATGAATAAATACATTTAATATTATGTTCGTTGATAACATTAGTGGGGGAAGATGGATATATGAAGATCCATAGTGATAATAGTAGAATAATAGATGTTGGGTAGGTTTCATGATCAATTTTCAGAGCTATGGGAAATTCTTTATCATAATCTTTTCAAATTGATCATCTTCACTCGTATATATCTTTTTATCCTTAAATTAATCCTCAGAAATAATAAAACATATATCTAAATGATAATATCCATATCCTATATATGAATGAATCATGTTCGTGTTTCATAATAAAATAATATGACTGTTACCAAAATTTGTTGAATACACGCTGAAAAATGACACACTCAGAACAATATCTATTCATGAAATGATAAAAAGAATATTTTATATATTTATATTAATATATATTAAAAAATTAAAAAATTAAAATCAATTAAAAAATAAAATAATTATTCTTATTAAACATGAAGTAGAATGATCGAAAACTAGAGCATCATATTAAAATAATATTCATGAGAATATGTCATTAAAAATGTAACAATTATTTTTAAACAATGTTGCAATTATTTTATAACATAAAATATTAAACTTTTAAAAAGATTATTGATTTTAGAAACCTTAACTAAAATTTATAACATAAAACATTTGAAGAAATTTTTAATAAACAACGAGACATTACTCACTGTTGATAATAATGAGTAGTGATTCATTAGTTATAATTGGAAATATTCAACAATGGAAAAAATATTATTACATACCATTTTAATTTTATGAATAAATAAAATGATTTATGATAAACAGAAATATTTACATTCATCTTACCATCAAAATGATTTATTATTACAATAAAAACTTACACACCATTGGGTGTCTAAGGGTTACTTGGGTCTCGTCATTGGGTTCCAAAAATGACTATTTGAAAATATATCCAAAAACTAGTATGAACATAACTGTGAATACCTTTACTTTTATTTAATAAATATGTAAGAAATAATTTAAATTTTAATAAATTTAATTGAAATAAAAACTGTTGCCATACCTCAAAGAAATACAATATCACTGAAAATATGTACAATAAGAGAATTAGAATAATATGTTAAAAATAATAACACAATACTAAAGAAATGAATAAAAAAACTATATAAAGGAGGAAATTAAACAATAAAGCCTGAAAAGTATGACTGAATCACTGTGAGATAAATATACAAAAATAGAAAATCATGATCAAGAGAGAAAACACAGATTCTTCGAAGAAACTAAGAACACAAATATCAACTTTTTATGAAGAAAAACTAATTTAGAATCCATTGGTGTGAATTATATTGGGACAACTGTGAGAAATGATGTTATCAATCGATCTATTGTGGAGAAAGATAATTAATAATGGGAAAACTAATGTGGGAGGGAAAAGAGATATGTGATTTCCAAATAAGAGTTCCCATGATAGAACAATGATCATAATAATGAAATGAAACAAGGTGAAATTGGAAAACTATGATTCCATCATGTTATAAAATCAGGGACTCACATTGAATTAAGATTTCAGGACCTTGTAGTATATAACAAAACACACACCGCTTTTTAGGTAGAACAAAAACCACATAGGATATTAAACTTATGAGATTAAGAGAAATCGTAGACAAAATGATGCAGGTGAATATCTCAGGCCTTTTTCGTTGGCCCAAAATATTATATAATGAACTATACAATGATTAAATAGGGATCTCTATGAGACACCAAAACTGGACCTCCTCAAATGATAGACCCATTTGGGCCCCCTTAAAAGTTGTAGTAGGTTTTTTCTAAGTGTCCTACTCTGTAGAAGTTTTTTACACTAATTAAAAAAATTATAAAGATAATAAATAAATAAAAAAATTAACTAGGAATTAAATCAAGTTATAAGAGAAAATATTAAATTTGATTAAATTTTACAAAGTGTAATTTATAAAAAGAAAAGGATATTTAAAAATAACAATACCAAATTACAATTTTTTATGAAAGATTGAACATTCATAACTCCATGTAACTTCCTTAAAAAATTATCAATTTAAGTATCTCAATATAATTCCCTGAAAAATATTCATGGGAATCTCACATTAATAAACCCTAGAACCTAAAAATTTATTATTGATATTATTTTATGTTATATTACTATATAATTTTTAATAATTACTTCATGGTGTTTCACATGTTTTTATGTGCATGAGATCATTCCTGAATTCTTCTTCACATATGTGCAATTATTCATACCACTAACTACCTCAGTTCTGTACCCTATTTATAGAAGTCTGTTGAAATACATCTTCTTCATGAAAAACAATTCAATTATGCAAACCATACTCTTCATAAAAGTGGTTATCTAAAAAAATATTTTATCTTATTAATTAAAGTAACATTTTCGAATATAATTTTTTTGGCTAATGGTTTGACACAAACCATAATGGCTTCTTGGGTTCTCCTTATTTTCAAAAGGTGTCCCACAATGCTCAACAGTTCTCCATAAAAGAAAAAAAATAATAATAGAATAGTTCTTCATGAAGATCATATAATGTGTTAAAAAAATTGAAGGCATGTACTGTCATAACATCATTCTTCTCATAGGAAGAGTGAATCACATGATCTTATCATCATGAAACAATATTTTTTTTGGTGATATGTTTTTATTAAGAATCTATCAGATATTCTATTCAATTGTTAGAAGCAAACATTCTAATAATTTATTCTATTTATATAGGATTTATCACTCTACCTATTCTCTTCATTTAATTACATGTCAAATCTCTAAAAGATATTACATTTGGAGGATATTTTAAAAACCCAAAAGTTCTTGGTAATAAATTATTTTTAGGAATATTTTTATGTGATTCCAAAAATAATGGCATCTTCAAGATGAATTCCTCATATTCATGTAATGATAATCACATGATCCATATTTTTAATGATTAAAATGATTCATGTATTAGAGATGCTTGAAGAACATAATTTATTGTCATATCATACTTAGTGAGTAGTAATTTACTCAACCTAATTCATACATTCATGATAAAGATTTCATGAATGGAGATCCTTAATCTAATTGGATCAACATATCGGCCTCAAAAAAAACCATGAAGACATCATGTTTTATCATTAGTGGTTCATCAATAACCATTGATGAATAGTATCCCCCAGTGAGGTTGGAGGTAGATAAGGAAGAGCAGTTGGGTCAGACTGTTTAGATATAAGTGATATTCTAGCATTTGTTTTATCTAGAAGAGTTATTGGAAAATGAATAGTAATCACTATGACACTTTCCCACATCAAGGATTTCTTGATTGATATATTTATTATATATATTCATAATCTATCCCCCTTATAAGTTGATAATTGGGTCAACACCTCATTACACTTCACACACAACACCCCACATCACTACACCGACCCATATTGTGGCACTAGAACCTATATTCACACATTAGTACAAACTCTATAGTAATAATGTATACATAATATTCCAATATATGTAGCTAGTTTAACCCATTATAACTTTGTCCTACTAAGTCGACCATTCTTCTAGGCATCTAACCCTTAGTCCCAAATGTGGTTGTGGTTGTTCTGTTGTGTTCTTATGGTTGGACATATTTTTTCTAAAAAATAATATTAAAATTATACAATTTTCTAATTTTTAATTTCATTTCAATATCTACTTTACTTTAGAATAAATATAATTATTTTTATTGGATTTTATGAATTCTTAATGCTTGTAATTTAATTTTTCATGTTCTTAAACTCTTATTCCATTTTAAAAGAATAATTTTCATCAAAAATAGAATAGATAGATGTATTTTTAAATTAAAAAAAATTACAAAATCATCACAATTATGAGGATAAATTTTTAAAAGTCATCAAAATACATTCTATGAATTCATACAAATCCCTAAGAATCACCAACTCATATTCAATTCACCAAACACATATTAACATATCATTGACAACAAATTAAATACATGGGATTAATAATACCAAATATTTTTTTTGTAAATATCCGTTAACATTATAACGGTGAACATGTATGGTAAAATATTTTCACACCCTTATTGGAAAGAAAATTCAAAGGATAAATTGGTGCTTTCTCAGATTTCTAATGTTACCCAAATATATTCTCCTCACTTATATAATTATTTCTTAAACACTTGTTGGAGAGGGATGATACAATATGTTTTATTATCAATGAGACTTTTATGATCAAAGATAAGTGTATTTGGTCTATTAAAATGTTGAAAACAAGAGAGATACAACCAAGGATGTCCATGGTGGCCATAAATTACCATTCATGTAAAATCATGATAATATAAAATCAATTAAAATTTTTAGGTTTGTAAATAATTATAGTTTTCAATAAAATTTTAAATATTATAAAAAATTCAACAAACATGTTTTAAAGTTCATGTGATAAATATATATCTCCCCACTCTTAGATAAATATCTGCACCAACTTGATTGTTATTTCCAATTCAATTAGATTAGAAATAAGGGAGTGATTGTTATATATATTCTTCTAATTTTATAAATATTTCTATAATATCCACATTAAAAATGTAGTTCATTTTTAATAATTTCATATCATCAATGCTCCACCTCAAGGTGTACATACACATAATTTTTTTCTCAGTTTTATCAACTAATTATCATGATTACATGTATGTCATTTAATTATATTAATGTTATTAAACACACACACACATAATTGTTTTCTCAATTTTATTTAATAAATATACCATAATATAAAATAGCATTCGAAATATTATGGCATGAATTATAATTTTCATATTAATTATTTATAGACAAATTATAATATTGTTTATTAATTGTTTATAAATGATAAAATAAGAAAAAATATAATGGTTTTTATATTTAATGTAATGAATTGTTCAAAATTATTAATTTGAAATATTCAAATTAAAGTCCTTTGAAAATAATTATTCTAACCGTATGAAAAAGGGGTGCTACTAATTTAAGTGATCAAGGGTTAAATAATATTAAAATTTATATATTAATAATATTTATATAATTTATTAGTAGTACATATATATAATGTGTATGATTGAAATAAAAAATATTTTTTAAAACTTTTATATTGAAGCAATATATTATGCAGTTATTTGAAATAAATAAAAATTATTTATAATTTATTTGATTGTTGGATATACATAATTAATTGATAAATTATGGTGTTTATTTTTTTCTTTATTCATTAATTCTTCATAAATTTTTTTGTCTTATTTTTATACATATGAAATGTCCATTTTTTATTCCCATATATTTACAGAGATATAAATTATTTATATTATGAATGTTATTCTTATTTAATTTAAAGAGTTAAATTTTCTCTAAATATTATCATGAATACATATATGGTGACACATCACTAGTTTAAAAATATGTTTATACATCTTTTTTTCATAGTTTAACATTTTTTTGGCGATGTCATTAAGAGAAATGTAAAAAACCATTTTTTTACCATCTGTTATTTTAACTGACATTAAATTTTTTTATTTTAAAGTATTTTTATGCCAGTTGTTTTATAAATATCCTAAAAATCAACATTCAATATACGTTTTTCAATAACTGATATTGAAAATCACTTTTGATGTATGTTTTAAAAAACAGACATTAAATGTGCCTTTTTTAGTTATATTTCAACATAACTGAAAATAAAAAATATACTATTTTTATTTTTCAAAGATGGTTACTCACATCAATAAAATATCATTAATGGTGAAAAATAAATGAAAAAAAATTAAATGTAGAAAAGAAAACTAAATTATTAGAGAAAATTTTCCTACATGTTATATTGTTCCTAGATTTAATTTTCATCAGAGGAAATAACTTAGGAGGAATCAAATGTTGGGCTTGTATGGAATTTTATAGTCTTGAATAATCTTTTTAAAGACAACATGATTAAAATGAAAATTCTTAATTAAAAAAAATAATAATTAACAGGTTTATCAATTGAGAAATTTAATATTAAACAAAATAAATCCAAGAAAATAATTATAAATTCCATGACAAGATCACATAAAGAAGAACAGATGGTAAACAATGAATATAAAAATAGTTAAATTTAAATGAATGTGGGAGGAGCATGGAAAAATATAAATATAACTCCAAAATTTTACCTTAACATCATAAATTGTAGGTGGAAGGTAAAACATATAAGGGAGCACTTTGAAAAAAAAATGAAACTACTCTTTGGAATGACCTCCGATTTTAACTATAATTCTAGTTATAATTAAAAATACATGAAAACAAAATTTTTATCATATATTTTTTTAACAAAAATTGTAAAAAATGTAAATTTTAATATTTATTAAAAAATAACAATTTTTAAAAATTAGTTTTTGACATCCATTATTTAGAAAACCTAGAACCCTAATTTGAATGTTTTGAACATCATTTATATAAATAACTAGTGTAAAAATTATTTTAATGTCGGTAATTTGAAAAATTATTTTTAAACTCATTCATAAAATCTATTTTGTGTACTAATTCTTTCCATATTTGATAATTAATATATTTTTATTCTACTATAACTCCAATTTTCTTTAATGAGTGGTGCAATGGGTTACACATATATACAATTTGATCATATTGGTTTGGCTGAATGAATAGAGGATACAAACTAAATCATTAGAAACATGCATACCAGTAAAAATAATAATAATAGATTATATAATGAGATTAAATATACATTAAAAATACTAATGGTCATATTACTTCCAAAGTAAACTCTTTTAATACCTCCATCATCCAACTGAGTATGTCATACTAAAGATATGAACCCCTATATTATCTTGTGTAAGTAAGGAATTTAATGGTCGAGGTTGATAGGTTTAGGTATGCATTTACTCTTTTTTTTGTTTAAATGTTTCTAGTTGATCATTATATGATTAGGTTACTAAATTAATAATGTTGAGTTTATTCATATAATATATTTTGGAATAATTTTACTACTCAAATACTAAATATTTAAATATTTTTTGATTAATAAGATTATCTTCATAAATAACTATGTTGTTGGAGAAATTCCGTTATCACATAAATAATAATGATATATGTATATTTTCTTATTAATGGATATAATATAATTAAAAGTGGTTATTATTTAATGAGGTATACATTTAATAAAATTATTTATAAAATGAATATAAAACATGATACTAATACGATAGAAGATGTTGATGTAGATTAATGTCACCATAATCATCAAAAATGACTTATAGAAAAATCCATAATTTTTTTGTATGAATTTACTTACACTGGTATAGAAACAAAATAATCAATCATTTATAAGAAGAAAAAATGTGCATGTTATTTAAATACCTTACGAATTAACCGTAGTTTGATGTATGTAAAAAAGTAAATATAGGTGGTTCTGATATACAAAAATTGATTCACTTATTTTTTTTAAAAAATTAAATGAAATATAACCAAATGAACATTATTCTCTTTTTATATACTCAATGTGATCGATTTATCCAATAACAAAGAGTGACAGAATTTTTTTAGGATGAGTGTTGAAATGATCATTGAATCATCATTTTAAATGTTCTAACTATTTGATTGATTTATGTAATGTTAACTTATTTTGTCAATGTATTGAGACTAAATAAACCAATAATGATATATATAGGTTCTCATATTGTATTGAAAATACAAGTCGGTAAATATTGAAACTGAAAGTAGAAAAATTATTTAGAAAATATATGTTTTTCTAAAAAAAAGTAATTGGCCATCATTAAAATCTATAGGTAATGTTAGTAAGGAATAATATTACTACCGTACAATGGAAATTTTCTAAGATATTTGATGGGGTTTGAGAAAATACCCAGAAATTATATTTTATATGATTGTTTTATAAAAATTAAATATTTAGAATTTAAATGGTACATGCCACAATATTATATTAAAATGTTTCATAATTATATAATAAGTTCAAAACAAAGGATTTAATTGATGTAGATTGCATCTTTTATTCTAATGGCGAAGAAAATGGTTGTTATATCATGGATTTGAATTTTAAGGAGTATAGATCAAGATTATATGGATTTATATAAAATGTGGATATTTTATTCATATTTGACTTTTAGAATAAGAGAATATTTTAATTAGAAAATAGCTGTTATATACAATATGAGATGATGGAATAAATATTTATGGTTTATTATTTATCAGATTTAATAACATTGTAGAGAAGAATATAAGCATAAATGATGGTTTATCCTATATAAAAGAGTTTATCTATATTTTTGTTAAAATATAAGTGATATGATCACAATAATAATATGTAGAATATCATAAAGAACAATATTTTAAATTTATATTGTTTCCCCATATACATAGAATAACATATACGATATGTACATAATATTTTTTGAATATATTACCACTAATGGAAATAATTGTTATTTCCCATAAAAATGAGTTTGTCTACCTTAACATGATATTCTTAAGAGAATATTGTTTTTAAGAGAAAGGTTCTCTTTAAGATATTTAATAACGCTTAGGTATTAATTTTATAAAATTTGATATGGAATGATCTTAATTAATACATGGTCAATATGTAATTTAGCATACATGAACGGTTATTGTTCTCTCACAGTCACTATTTTATCCTATTGTGAGGTGTTTATAATGAAGTTTTATTTGAGGTGAGATATGAATTATTTCTTTACATAAGTAATTTATTTTTGTAAACTTTATTCATATTCCATTCAATAGAAATGTGATATCGAATGAGTTTTAATCACTTAGGATTTGAGTAGAGATACATATGAAGATAGCGAATGATGTTTTGTTATTGAGTAAAAGAAATCTACCAGGAATAGTGGTAATCCCATTCTTAAAAGTGTGAATTAATATTATATGACAAGGAAGTGTATCGAGTTATTCTTAAATATAATTTCATGTAACATGTGTGAGAATAAATAAAGTTTCAGTTATTTTGATCACACCATAGTGATATATATGAAGGAATGTATTAATCTTATTTGAGAAGATTATTTTATTGAGTAAATAGAGTGTGAGAACGGAATTATTTTTGATTGGGAAGTAAAACAATGTATCTTGATTGGTTTCCCCAAAAGGCGCGATTTAATGATTTTTAGGGGTTTCTACTTCCATAATGACTACACCGAGAGAATTCAAAGTTGTGTTGGTTTAATGAGTAATGCAACCTCATGTTGTGAGATATTTTTTCATTCCTAATGGTTTGGTGAAGTTAATTAGAACATGATTATATATGTTAAACCACTCCACTATAACATGGGAGGCAATGTTTTTAGGATTTTATGGTTCTAGAAATTTTAATAAATCCCCCCTGGGGTACTTATCCCACACAACAATGATGTAGATTCTAAAATTTTAGGTGAATTTTTTGTTCTGAAAAATTTTAATATGTCACCCCCGATGAAATTTTAACAATGTAAATATAGTTAAAAATTTTATGAGATACATTGAGAACATTGGTATTTATTCTCTTAAATAGTTTAGATTTAAGGGTCACATGAAAAATGGATATATCATGCCATCTTTTATGTTTAATATATAAATATGTGGCGACTTACCAGTAGATATGAATGTGTGATGAAAATTTAATTCTTTTAGAGAATCTACTAACAAATTAATTTGGATTTTGTAGGTTATAGATGATATTGACAAGGTATGACTCTGTGACTATATTCTAGATGAACATGAGTTACAGAAATAGAATACCGATAACCTTTTTGAAACTCATTTTTTCTTATAATTAGAATTCAATATACTCTTATTACTCATTTATTTATTCATTTGAATATATATTTTTACAATGATAACATGATTACTACCACTATGCACCAAGGATTAACCACATAAGAGAAAGGGTGAGTGATCCTTGTAAAAACACATGTTTACTATCATGTTTATTCTCTATCAAAACTATCATTATAAAATGTTCACTATAAAAATCCACTCACACTAACTGGTGATGGGGATTACAAACTTTTATGGTTTATTTAATTAAAATCCACTAATTTACACCCCTATTAGTGTTGGTATACTCCTTAAAAGGTCAAATAATTCGTATGAGAGTGAAATTTGAAATGGCTTCAGTTATGACTCTCATTGATTTGAGTTTTTATCAGTTGATAACATCTTTGACATAAGATATCCATGGATTGAATGAATACTCTTAACAAAAAGAGACTAACTAGTTTTTATGGTAATGGAATTTATCTATATATAGAGAGCATGGTTAAATATATTTTATCTCTTAACCTGGACATTATAGATATCATTCAGAACAATTTTCATCTCATTAACTATAAAATATCCAATAATTTCTTGAATAAGAAGAATAATGATGTTAATGGGAGATAACATAATATGATATTTTCATAACTATTGGAAAAATAGTTTACATGAGTTATGTGAATGAATAAATGAAAAATAATATAAATGAAAATCTAAAATACCCATTAAGGAGAAAATAAGGTAAATATGTTTTGATTAAAAACCAACTGGGCATAGTTTAAAGATATCAGAATAGAAGAAATAGAACATACTTGAATTTTTCATTCATGTGAATCAAATTATATTCTACATTCGAATATATGGTGAATCTTCTAATAACTATATTATATGAAAAGAATTTTGAGGGTCCTCCTAGATAAATTCAATGTGGCGATTTCATAACTTGATGATCATGAATTAGATCAGTGGACTATTAAAAAACTCAATTTTTTAGATTTTTTACTAGATATGAAGAGGGTAAGAGTTAATGGGAAAATGAAAAATAGAGAGGGAGAAACCATTTAATTATTTAAAAGGAACAAATAAATTTGAATCAATGAATTTTTTGTTAAAGAATATAATACTGAGGGTGAAGTCCTAGTTTTTGAAGAATTTATCACTTTATTCTCAAAATCCATGTAGTGAGGAAAAGTTAAATATAGTGGAAAGATATCATTTAAGTTCGTTAATTACAGATGGATTTTATAATTTTATTTAGGATACCGAGAGAAGGAAAAATAATAATAAAAGGATTACTAAAACAAACAATCATATAGGAAGAACATAATATATAGTTGTCGAATTAAAGTATGCCCCCTTCAAATGTAAAGTAAAATACAATATAAAAATGGAGAAAGCTATTTTCTCAAAACACCAGGCCTAATAAAGAGATATAAAGAGTAGAAATGAATGAGAAAATTCATAGGTTTAAGAGAAATAAATATTTATTAAAAAATTAAAAAATATTCCTTGATTAGATAAATTGAATAATGGATAATTGAAGAAAAAAATAGTGATAACGAGACCCCAAAATATTTTAAACTTATATTGGAGATCAAGGTGAGATTGAATGGAAATAAAGGAATCAAAAGAGAAAAAAATATTTTAAGTAGCAGAAAAAATCATTAATAAAATGCCTTGGAGAGCTAAAAACTACAGAAATTATAGATAAAATGATTTTGTTGAAATAAAATTTAAGATATCTCAATGAAATTTATGAAGTGATAGATAAAAGTATTAATATAATCCTTGAAAATAATTACTCAATGAATTTGGAGGTAAAATATCTTATGAATAAAATTTTATTTCATAAAAATCTATTTAGGTAATAAAAATATTTTGAGTTTGAAAATTTATAGAATGAAGTTAGATATATTTTTAATAATGGAAATATTTGTTGACACTACTATACCACCCAAACATTATTCCAAAGTTCTAAAAAATTTATTTTAGACAAATGAGATTCCAATTTTTGTGGTTTATATTGTGACGAGTGAAATAAGAAAGTGATATAATCACTTAGAAGGAAAGATACACCACTACTATGATTTTTGATGATGCTAGAAATTCCAAAACTAAAGAGGTGCGATAAAATAAATAACATGTCCAATTTTTAGGGTATGGTCAAGGTAAAATAAGTGGCTCTAAATTATGTGTATATTTAACCAAAATAATGAATTTGAAATGTGATGGAAACCCAAAGAGTGGATTTTAATGGACTATTTTTATATCTAATGATACAATTCTATGAAGGGAAACATTATTTTTATAGATTCCATGAATAGAAAAAATGATTTTGATGTTATAATCTCTAAGTCCCATAGTCGAATAGAGGTGTTGAATTAGGAGGTAGGAAACATGAAATTCATAATGTCTAGATAGAAATCGGACAATGAATATAAATATATTAATTTACATTGATCATTTTGGGGATACTTTGGGGAGATATGATAAACAGATATACATTGCTAAAAAATATCTAACTATAATACCAAATTAACCACATGAAAAATATATTTCCAAAAATATTAATATGGAGAATAATAAAAAAGTTGAAATAGTTGTACAAGAGTCATACGAAGATAAAAAATGAGATAATCCTTTAATACTTGATAGTTGTTTCTATTCATATATGAAAAAATAAAACAATATATAAGAAGGTATTTATTATTATGAGGTAAAATATATCAATTCATTTAATGAAGGATCGCATAAGATTCAACAATTTGGATAAACCATGAATAGTAACTTCAAAAACGTTGTTGTTCCATTTGTTAATGTATAGAAGTACAATAATCTTTGTGATTCCCAAAATGATGATAATGGCTATGAGGTGGTATTTTAGAAGAATGAATGTTTCAAAAATATTTTTAAGAATGGATCAATTATCATAAAGGGGATACAAATAAAAGTTACCTTTTTCAACATTTTTTATAAAAAGATTTAAATTTCATTATCGTAAAAGTTTAAAACCCTCATTTGAATATAATAATTTTCCATTATTAGTAGGATAATATTGTTAATATTGTTATCAGTGTTGCTAAAATAAAGTTACTAATGATATATTGTGAGAGACTCCACTCATGTATTATGTGAAAGAAGGAAAATGTGTTGAATAAGAGTCATAAGCCAATTGAAATCAAAATGATGAAACATTTTATGTTCGTAAACTCAGATGTGCGTGGTCTGATGAAATTTTAGTCAACCAGTGGAAATATTTATTTCAAGAATTTTTTAAAATAATTAACTCTTTATAATAATAACTATTTTATGATGAGTAAATCAAAAACTACTGAAAAATGGACACATTTTAGGAATTCTAAGAATCAAATAGTGTATGTGATCAAAATATTCTGATATAATAATGGATATAAATAATATAATTAAGAGGTTGGGGAATATTTTTAGAATCATAAGATATAACATGAATATAATTCCCTTTACAAGAATTTATAATTTTTTTAGAGGAATAATTAGATATTGGTGAAGAAAGAATGAAAAACTCTATTAGAGCATGGGACTCAAATTTTATTTTTTTAAGAAAATATAACAAGACTACCTATATTCTAATATTATTCTATATCCAAACCAATTCTGTTAATATACCTTCTTAGTTAGGGAAGGAAAATATTCCATGTATATTTTTAGTGTTTTTGGATATCTATTCCTTATCATTGTGACATGAATATATTTTGGATGGTTTAATGAGTGATCAAAAAATGTATATTGCATTAGTATACACATGATACAAAAATTAAAATTGATGAAATATGAATCCAAGGAAGATTAAAGATAACTATAATTTTATTATTACATAAGAAAAATTATTCATAAGATTCATTATATGATTATTATAACACTGATTCAGGGGAATCAAGATAGTAATAGATCATTCTGGACGAATAAGTATATTTTCATAGCACTTACATTGCTTTTGAACATGTTAGTTTAGAGGAAGTCTCCGAGAAAGGTGATTATAAGGAAAAAATATTTAGAAAATATTTGGAGCCAAAAAATGATATTTGAGATATTATAAAGGAAGCTCAAACATGAATAATATCTACAATTTTAAATAATACATTATTTCCTTCACTAGATTAACCAAATATTTTTAATGAGGACATATAACATATGGATTTATTTTAATTTATGGGATTATATCTTAACCTGATTTATGAAAATAAAAAATGGGAATTAATGCCACATCATAATGAATAAATGAAAATAGGGGAGGGATAGTTTTTTTGGAACACTCTCAATGAGAAATGTGATGCAAATAAATTAAATCTTTTCTGATTTTCAAATGATACTCTCAAATTGATTTTATTTAATTTTGACATAAATTTTGTTCCATTCATACATATTTTAATGTTGTTAATATTTATTTTGATTTTTTATCAATATAACCACATGGTTTTCTAAAAGGATAATAAATTTTTATTCACTAATGCTGAACATGAGAAATATGTATACAATGAAAAACCTAAAATATTTAACCTTGATGGTGATAGCTCTTGGATAATAAGGATGATGAATGTAATGTATAATCCCAATCAAGAACCATGAACATGGTATTCAATGATAAAAAGTAGTTAAAATGGAATTAAATTCATGTATGTCAATGGGATTTTTAATATCTTTATAAAGGGGAATGACATAAACATTCTTCACTACTGTAAATAAGGCTATTAGGGACCGCCATTGGCGGTCGCTGAAGGTCTCTAGCGGCCGCGCAGCGACCGCCATTGGCGGTCGCTGTTGCCTCGTCGCTAGAGGCCTTGAGCGACCGCCAATGGCGGTCGCTGAAGGCCCTCTGCCGGGCACCGTATAGCAACCGCCTATGGCGGTCGCTATTCTAAAAAAAAAATTTAAACTTTTTTTTATTGAATTGAATATATATATATATATATATATATATTCATATATATACTATTAAATACAATATTTTAAATATATATATATATATATATATATAATATTTTAAATGTTTTAATATATATTTAATATATATATAATATCAAATCATTGTGCTATAATAATTTAAAAACTTCGATTCAAGAAATAATCTCATTTCAGGTCGTTCGGAGCACGTTTGCTCCGAATGGGACCGCCGCAAGCCGTTTTGGTGTTTTATGGCGCCGGAAACGCGTTTCCGGCCGCCGCGGTCACACGGAACCTCCGAATGAGGTGCCGTCTGGCCTTCCATTTCAAAATTCACGCCCCGGATGTTGTCGTACGGTTTCGTGGCATTCGGACGTCGTTCGGGTGGTTTTGACCCCCCAACGCGCCATTTCAGCGCGCGCCGCGCTGCTGAAAACGACACAATCGGACGTACCGCGCGCACCGCACGTCCGATGGATGTGCGGCCTCCACCTGCATCTCAGGAATAATATTTCTATCGTTCTCGTGCGGTTTCAGGTCGTTCGGAGCACGTTTGCTCCGAATTGGACCACCGCACGCCGTTTTGGTGTTTAATGGCGCCAGAAACGCGTTTCCGACTGCCACGGTCACACGGCACCTCCGAATGAGGTGCCGTCTGGCCGAACATTTCAAAATTCACGCCCCGGATGTTTTCGTACGGTTTCGTGGCATTCGGAGGTCGTTCGGGTGGTTTTGACCCCCCAACGCGTCATTTCAGCGCGCGTCGCGCTGCTGAAAACGACACAATCGGATGTGCCGCGCGCACTGCACGTCCGATGGACGTGTGGCCTCCTCCTGCATCTCAGGAATAATATTTCTATCGTTCTCGTGCGGTTTCAGGTCGTTCGGAGCACGTTTTCTCCGAATGGGACCGCCGCACGCCGTTTTGGTGTTTTATGGCACCGGAAACGCGTTTCCGGCCGCCGTGGTCACACGGCACCTCCGAATGAGGTGCCGTCTGGCCTACCATTTCACAATTCACGCCCCGGATGTTTTCGTACGGTTTCGTGTCATTCGGACGTCGTTCGGGTGGTTTTGACCCCCCAACGCGCCATTTCAGCGCGCGCCGCGCTGCTGAAAACGACACAATCGGATGGGTCGCGCGCACCGCACCTCCGATGGACGTGCGGCCTCCTACTGCATCTCAGGAATAATATTTCTATCGTTCCCGTGCGGTTTCAGGTCGTTCGCAGCACGTTTGCTCCGAATTGGACCGCCGCACGCCGTTTTGGTGTTTAATGGCGCCGAAAACGCGTTTCCGGCCGCCGTGGTCACACGGCACCTCCGAATGAGGTTCCGTCTGGCCGACCATTTCACAATTCATGCCCCGGATGTTTTCGTACGGTTTCGTGGCATTCAGAGGTTGTTCGGGTGGTTTTGACCCCCCAACGCGCCATTTCGGCGCGCGCCGCGCTACTGAAAATGACACAATCGGACGTGTCGCGCGCACCGCACGTCCAATGGACGTGCGGCCTCCTCCTGCATCTCAGGAATAATATTTCTATCGTTCCCGTGCGGTTTCAGGTCGTTCGGAGCACGTTTGCTCCAAATTGGACCGCCGCACGCCGTTTTGGTGTTTAATGGCGTCGGAAACGCGTTTTCGGCCGCCGCGGTCACACGGCACCTCCGAATGATGTGTCGTCTTGCCGACCATTTCACAATTCACGCCCCGGATGTTGTCGTACGGTTTCGTGGCATTCGGAGGTCGTTCGGGTGGTTTTGACCCCCCCAACGCGCCATTTCAGCGCGCGTCGCGCTGCTGAAAATGACACAATCGGACGTGCCGCGCACACCATACGTCCGATGGATGTGCGGCCTCCTCCTGCATCTCAGGAATAATATTTCTATCGTTCTCGTGCGGTTTCAGGTCGTTCAGAGCACGTTTGCTCCGAATTGGACCACCGCACGCCGTTTTGGTGTTTAATGGCGCCGGAAACGCGGTTCCAGCCTCCGCGGTCACACGGCACCTCCGAATGAGGTGCCGTCTAGCCGACCATTTCACAATTCACTCCCCGGATGTTGTCGTACGGTTTCGTGGCATTCAGAGGTCGTTTGGGTGGTTTTGACCCCCCAACGCGCCATTTCAGCGCGCGCCGCGCTGCTGAAAACGACACAATCGGACGTGCCGTGCGCACCGCACGTCCGATTGACGTGCGGCCTCCTCCTGCATCTCAGGAATAATATTTCTATCGTTCCCGTGCGGTTTCAGGTCGTTCGATGCACGTTTGCTCCGAATTGGACCGCCGCACGCCGTTTTGGTGTTTAATGGCGCCGGAAACGCGTTTCTGGCCGCCGCGGTCACACGGCACCTCCGAATGAGGTGCCGTCTGGCCGACCATTTCACAATTCACGGCCTGGATGTTTTCGTACGGTTTCGTGGCATTCGGAGGTCGTTCGAGTGGTTTTGACCCTTCAACGCGCCATTTCAGCGCGCGCCGCGCTGCAGAAAACGACACAATCGGACGTGCCGCGCGCACCGCACGTCCGATGGATGTGCGGCCTCCTCCTGCATCTCAGGAATAATATTTCTATCGTTCCCGTGCGGTTTCAGGTCGTTCGGAGCACGTTTGCTCCGAATTGGACCGCCGCACGCCGTTTTGGTGTTTAATGCCGCCGGAAACACGTTTCCGGCCGCCGCGGTCACACGGCACCTCCAAATGATGTGCCGTCTAGCCGACCATTTCACAATTCACGCCCCGGATGTTTTCGTACGGTTTCGTGGCATTCGGACGTCGTTCGCGTGGTTTTGACCCCCCAACGCGCCATTTCAGCGCGCGCCGCGCTGCTGAAAACGACACAATCGGACATGCCCCGCGCACCGCACGTCCGATGGACGTGTGGCCTCCTCCTGCATCTCAGGAATATTATTTCTATCGTTCCCGTGCGGTTTCATGTCGTTCGGAGCACGTTTGCTCCGAATGGGACCACCGCACGCCGTTTTGGTGTTTAATGGCGCCGGAAACGCGTTTCCGGCCGCCGCGGTCACACGGCACCTCCGAATGATGTGCCGTCTGGCCGACCATTTCACAATTCACGCCCCGGATGTTGTCGTACGGTTTCGTGGCATTCAGACGTCGTTCGGGTGGTTTTGACCCCCCAACGCGCCATTTCAGCGCGCGCCGCGCTGCTGAAAACGACACAATCGGACGTGCCGCGCGCACCGCACGTCCGATGGACGTGCGGCCTCCTCCTGCATCTCAGGAATAATATTTCTATCGTTCCCGTGCGGTTTCAGGTCGTTCGGAGCACGTTTGCTCCGAATTGGACTGCCGCACGCCGTTTTGGTGTTTTATGGCGCCAGAAACGCATTTCCGGCAGCCGCGGTCACACGGAACCTCCGAATGAGGTGCCGTCTGGACGACCATTTCACAATTCACGCCCCGGATGTTGTCGTACGGTTTCGTGGCATTCGGAGGTCGTTCGGGTGGTTTTGACCCCCCAACGCGCCATTTCAGCGCGCGCCACGCTGCTGAAAACGACACAATCGGACGTGCCGCGCGCACCGCACGTCCGATGGACGTGCGGCCTCCTCCTGCATCTCAGGAATAATATTTCTATCTTTCCCGTGCGGTTTCAGGTCGTTCAGAGCACGTTTGTTCCGAATTGGACCGCCGCACGCCGTTTTGGTGTTTTATGGCGCCGGAAACGCGTTTCCGGCCGCCGCGGTCACACGGCACCTCCAAATGATGTGCCGTCTGGCCGACCATTTCACAATTTACGCCCCGGATGTTGTCGTACGGTTTCGTGGCATTCGGAGGTCGTTCGGGTGGTTTTGACCCCTCAACGCGTCATTTCAGCGCGCGCCGCGCTGCTGAAAATGACACAATCGGACGTGCCGCGCGCACCGCACGTCTGATGGACATGCGGCCTCCTCCTGCATCTCAGGAATAATATTTCTATCGTTCCCGTGCGGTTTCAGGTCGTTCGGAGCAAGTTTGCTCCGAATTGGACCGCCGCACGCCGTTTTGGTGTTTAATGGCGCCGGAAACGCGTTTCCGGCCGCCGCGGTCACACGACACCTCCGAATGAGGTGTCGTCTAGCCGACCATTTCAAAATTCACGCCCCGGATGTTGTCGTACGGTTTCGTGGCATTCGGACGTCGTTTGGGTGGTTTTGACTCCCCAACGCGCCATTTCAGCGCGCGCCGCGCTGCTGAAACGGACACAATCGGGGGGCTGTACGGGGGTGTCGGGGGGCTGTACGGGGGTGGCGGGGGGCTGTACGGGGGCGGCGGGGGGCTGTACGGGGGTGGTGGGGGGCAGTACGGGGGTGCGGGGGGTTGTACGGGGGTGCGGGGGGGGGGGGGGGGGGGGCTGTACGGGGGTGTCGGGGGGCTGTACGGGGGTGTGGGGGGGGGGGGCTACGGGGTGGCAGGGGCCTGTACGGGGGTGGCGGGGGGCAGTACGGGGGTGCGGGGGGCAGTACGGGGGTGCGGGGGGGGGGGGGGGGGGGGGGCTGTACGGGGGTGCGGGGGGCTGTACGGGGGTGCGGGGGGGGGGGGGGGGGGGGGCTGTACGGGGGTGCGGAGGGCTGTACGGGGGCTGAACGGGGGTGCGGGGGGGGGGGGGGGGGGGGCTGTACGGGGGGTGCGAGGGGCTGTACGGGGTGGCGGGGGGCTGTACGGGGGTGGCGGGGGGCTGTACGGGGGTGCGGGGGGCTGTACGGGGGTGCGGGGGGGGGGGGGGGGGTGGGGGCTGTACGAGGGTGCGGGGGGGGGGGGGGGGGGGCTGTACGGGGGTGCAGGGGGCAGTACGGGGGTGGCTGGGGACTGTAAGAGGGTGGCGGGGGGCAGTACGGGGGTGCGGGGGGTTGTACGGGGGTGCGAGGGGCCAGTACGGGGGTTCGGGGGGCTGTACGGGGGGTGCGGGGGGCTGAACGGGGGTGCGGGGGGGGGGGGGGGGGGGCTGTACGTGGGTGCGGGGGGCTGTACGGGGTGGCGGGGGGCTGTACGGGGGGTGGCGGGGGGCTGTACGGGGGTGCGGGGGGCTGTACGGGGGTGCGGGGGGGGGGGGGGGGGGGCTGTACGGGGGTGCGGGGGGCTGTACGGGGGTGCGGGGGGGGGGGGGTGTACGGGGGTGGCGGGGGGCAGTACGGGGGTGCTGGGGGTTGTACGGGGGTGCGGGGGGCTGTACGGGGGTGCGGGGGGGGGGGGGGGGGGGGCTGTACGGGGGTGCGGGGGGCTGTACGGGGGTGCGGGGGGCTGTACGGGGGTGCGGGGGGGGGGGGGGGGGGGGGCTGTACGGGGGTGCGGGGGGCTGTACGGGGGTGCGGGGGGCTCTCCGGGGGTGCAAAGGCCATCCCATTGATTACAAAAGTGAAAAATAAAAGTGATAACATCTAATTAATACATATTTCTTTTATCGATACCATACAGAAATTTATAAAAAATATATTGGATGATACATAATCTATAATATCAGATTTATTGATCTGTTGGAATTAGTTCGACTTTTTCAAATGTAGAATCATTCAAGATTATCTGATCAAAAACTCAATATGTGTATAAAATATTTAAAAGACCACCATGGATGGTAATAATGCATTACTTAAATGAATAAATACAGTACATCAATGTCAACCCTACCAGTAAAAACAAAAAACATATCTCGTGAATATATGGTGCGTCACGCGTTGCCATCACTGCTACCTCCTTCTGGTGGGCCAGGTGCCTACAACAAATAAACATTATAAATATTTTAATAACAAAAATAATTTAAATTAAATAAATAATTACAGTATATACCTGCGTCGTATGATCCCCTGTACCATCAGCTCGACGCACATATTCCCGCAGTTCTCTAACCTCAGCTGTCAATTGCGCATTTGTCTCCTCGGAAGCGCGCAGCCGTGCCTGAAAATCTGACATCTTCTGTGTCATATGAGCAACAGCAGGACCGATAACCGCAGCGCGTGACACTACAGAACGAGGAATCCCTGCTCCATAGGTCAAACTATAGCCATGCCCGTCCTGACCAATAATGCGATGAAAGATCTCATCCCGTCGCCTGGGAAGCTGTCGTTGGTCCTCTGGAAGATGTTCTAACTCAGCTTCAAATTGATCCTGTGAAATATTTAAATATATATAAATATATATATGTTAATATAAAGATTTATGTAATTATTGGTAAGTACAGACACTTACTATCAATGCTGCAACCTCTGGATCATTGCGATCACGAGTCCTTATCCACACCGACATTTTATCAGTTGCTGCACCTTGCCCTCGCAACTGTATATTAAAAGAATATAAACACAAAACCATATTAATTAATAAATTAAAAAATGAATAATATATACCTCATGTCGGATCTGAGAAACGTGACGAGTCCCGAGCCTATGAGCTGGTCCCTGCAACGCTCGATTCTCCGAATGGCGTGTTGACACCTCCTATAGTCAATTCATTCAAATTTCAAACAAATCACATATTCTTGAAAATATATATACAGAAAAATAATTAATATACAAACCGCAACACCCTCAGTAGACCAATATGCAACCAAGTCACGCCACTGAGCCGGGAGGACACCTCTCGAAACTTTTTCCAAAATGTCAGGGGCACCCACATTTGGTACCCAGTGGTCCCTCTTCACTTTGCCTTTATAATCTTTCCACAGCTTACGGCATTTGCTCATACACACGGGCCGAAACTTTTCAAGGAATACTTTCAAATTTTGCTATAATGAAAATAATCAAACATATTAGTATTATTTATAAATAGAAAATAAAGTAAAATTATTTTCTTACCTGAACCTCCCTCCATAGACGATCTAATGTGTCCTGAGGGATAGAAGCCCAATCACGCGTGGTCAATGGAAATCGATGTGGGTCACGTATGATATGACCCAGCTGACGAATAAATGCCGGGGCATTCAGTCCCACGGGATGAAATACCTCATCAAATGAAACATCTATTGTCGTGTCGGAATTCCATGCTAATATGCCACAACCAGGGCCTCTCCTGCGATAGGAAGAAGCAGTCGAGTCTGATCCTGTTGAAAACAATTTTATATATAAATTGACAAATGTTATATATATATATATATGTTAATTACATAAATAATATAGATAATGACTGTCAAACATACCTCGACCCTGAGACGTAGATGCCTCAGATGGATGATGTGGATTTTCTGCCTCTTCCCCTGACATGTCTGCAATCATACAAAATATCAGTAATGAGTCCAAAGTGTTTAAAAGATAAATTGGATTGTTCTTAATAAATAAAACTTGTACAACTGTTAATCAAACAAAAAATGGATTGAATAATTAGTAGTGAATGAATTTTAAAAAATCAGAAAGTTAATCAACCTAAATATTTATGACTGAATTAACTTACAAAAGTGAGGATTAAAACTTATAAGGATTTATAAAATGATTAGATAATTTATGATATCCTAGGACATTATACTGAATAGCGGGAAAACAATTATACCTTTCATTAAGCATGCAAATCGACCGTTTCTCCTTCAACAGCTGCTCTGACCCAATACATATCTTCTTCACGTTGAACTACGATATGTTGATCAAGTTGTTGGTAAACAAACAGAACAGTCCCGGGTTCATCTTCTTCAAATAAAAACACTCCTCGCCGAGACATTTTGACAACAACTTGCCAACATGGATCCGAAGGAAAAATAACGAAGAATACTTGTTCCGCTTGTGATGTCAAGATGAAAGGTTCATTCTCAACTCGTTCATTATTTCTGTATAACATATAGTTAAAATTCACCAATGAAAACTGATATTGATCGACTTTACATCCACGCACTGGATCAACCCAATTACACTTTAAAAATATGTACTTCAAACCGTGTGTGTATACAACTTCAATGATGTCTATCAATTGACCATAGTAATAACTAGAATCGACAAATGGACAACCGATTCCACTGTTTTGTGTTGCTCGTTTGTCGTCAACATTTTTAATGCGAAATCGAAAACCATTAGCATCAATAGCTTTATAACGACGAGCCGTTATAGATGGACCCTCAGCCAGTTGGATAAATACTTCAGGTAGCGTGGGGTCCCCTAACTCCCTCATCTTACGAACCTACATAATTTATAAAAATCAATACTGATATATGCAGAAAGAATTAGTTTAATACTTCACTCATAATGAAAATCAATTTATACATACATAATCCTTGAACCAATCATGAAATGCCGCATAATGAGATTGTTGAATTTGCAACTCAGTCGCACGATGCATATCTTCTTTTATCTCATTAATGTGTTTCCTGCAAATGATTACGCGATGTTTAAAAGATCAACTTATGCAAAGAAAACATGTAAAAGTTATACAAGCACATTGATAAGATACTTACTGCATTAATGGTGCAACTGATGGAGTATTGAACAAGATATATCGATGTGCTTGTATCCACTCGATGTTGTCCATATCAAATGTGGTTCCTTCTCCAACTGGACCATCATGAATCCGAGAGGGCTTATCTAATTTTGTTTCAACATCCGTAAGATATTCTGCACAAAATGTAGTACACTCATCCATCAAATAACCATTGGCTATTGATTCCTCTGGACGAGCTCTGTTGCTTACAAATCTTTTCAATGTACTCAAATACCATTCAATAGGATACATCCACCTGAATTTCACTGGACCAGCAGCCATTACTTCATCAGTTAGGTGCACTGTTAAGTGGACCATAACATCGAAAAATGAGGGGGGGAAAAGTTTCTCAATGTGACAAAGCGTAAGTACAATTCGGTCCTGCAAACTTTTTAAATCACTCATTCGTTGATTTCTTAAACAAAGCTGTCTAAAAATATTACTCATCTCAATCAAGGGCTGAACAACATTGGGGGATAAACAATCACAAATTGTGATTGGAATCAACTGCTGAAGTAATATGTGATTATCATGACTTTTCAACCTTTGCAATGTCTTGCTCGTCAGATTCACACACTTTGAAATATTAGAAGAGTAACCATCAGGCACCTTGACCATCTTCAAAATGGAAAGAAATGTCTCTTTCTCCTCTTTAGTCATCGAATACTGTGCAGCAGGCATATATTCCTTGTTTCCCTCAGCTAACTGTAAATGCAACTGTTTCCTTAAACCCATTTCTTCCAAATCACGGCGTGCATTAACATGGTCCTTTGACTTTCCACTGACACCTAAAATGGTCCACAATATGTTATCAAAAACATTTTTTTCAATGTGCATGACATCCAAATTATGCCTGAACATGTTAGTTTTCCAATACGGAAGACTATAAAAAATACTTTTCTTTTTCCAATTGTGACTGCGCTGCCTACCCGCAGCACGAATATTACGTACTGGAGGAGCCACCAAATCCCGAATTTCATATACCGTGCGGATGTTTTCTTCCTCAATCTGCGATAACATTTCGACTCCTGTCATGATCTTTGGTGCTGGGCTGAACTCTCTAGAACCATCAAATGCCACTCTGTCCTTTCTGAACCTGTACTGGGGAGGGAGAAAACTCCTGTGACCCATGTATGTCCATTTTTTGGAATGTTTAAGCCATACAGATTTTTTACTTTTATTGCAACAAGGGCAAGCAAATTCCCCTTTCATACTCCAGCCTGATAAATTTGCATAAGCTGGGAAGTCATTGATTGTCCACAATAAAGCAGCATGCAGTTTGAACATTTCATTCGTTTCGCAGTCATAAGTCATCACACCATCTCCCCAAAATTCATTCAACTCATCAATCAATGGCTGAAGGTAAACATCAATCTTATCCCCCGGACTTTTAGGTCCATCAATAAGAGTGGAAAGTAATATAAATTGTTGCTTCATACAAATCCATGAAGGAAGATTATATGGAACCAACACCACGGGCCATGTGCTATGAGTTGCACCAACCATAGACTTGAATTGATTGAAACCATCTGCTGCCAATCCCAATCGGACATTACGAACATCTTTAGCAAAGTCGGGATGTCTCTTATTAAAATCCTTCCATGCATGAGAGTCTGCTAGGTGGGTTAACATGTCACTTTCATGAACTCTTTCTGCATGCCATCTCATTAAATTAGAAACTTTAGATGACATAAAAAATCTTTTCAACCTCGGTTTAAGGGGAAAGTAACGCATTTGCTTTACGGCAATCAGTTTCCCCTGTACCGCAATCTGACTTTGATGAGTCTTATTTCCCCTGTTCTCTTCCCACCTGGAAGCGCCACAAACCGTACACATATCCAAATGAGATGTTTCATTTCAAAACAACATACAGTTGTTTGCACATGCATCTATAGTCTCATATGTAAAACCTAAGTTCTCTGTCAACTTACGAGCATAGTAATACGACCCTGGAATCTTTGCGTCGACAGGAAGAACTTTTTTCAATAAAACCAAAAGCATGTCGAATGATGTGTCTGACTAATTATTCAAAGTCTTCAAATGCAACAACTCCACGATAAACGACAGTTTATTGTAAGAAGTACATCCAGGATATATTTCTGTTTTCGCATCATCAAGTACTTCATAAAACCTCTTCGAATCACGATCTGCACCAGAGCGAAGATTTATCTCACCGGTCTCAAGATTCTGGATGTCAATGCCTTCAGGATCAAACCCACGTACCATTTCAGTAAGCATTTCATGCATTGGATCAGTCATCCTTGCATCAACATCCATCTGAGCTGCATCTGTATTTTGACAATGAACATATTCTTCTCCATGGCGAGTCCAACTCTTATAATTTTTCAGAAATCCATTAAAGAAAAGGTGCTCCCTCACAGTATCTCGTGTGAATTGATATCTGCTAGCACATTTTCTACATGGACAACTAATATAGTCACTTTCAAATACTCTCGTGAAGTCAATAAACTGCATAATGCCATTGAAATATTCTCTAGACGTTCTATTTGGAAGATCAATCCAACTCTTATCCATAATAATATCTGTATAACAAACATTTACACAATACTTATTACATTTACATTTTTCAAATCAACTATATTCAAAATAAATATTAACCATTTGTTTATGAACCATTGATAAAATAATAATGTAACTGAAAGCTCATGTTACCTGATTGAGCTACAAACCTGAAAGGGAGGGGAGCGGAAGGCGGTGCTGCGAGGGAGAGGAGGCAGCGAAGGGGAGCCGGAGCCAAAGGCGGTGCGGCAAGGGAGGGGACGGGCGGCGGCGGCGGCGGGGAGCTGGAGGAGAGGAGGTGGTGAGGGGACGGGGGACGGGCAGCGAGGGGGGGGGGTGTCCGAGGTCGGGGGGGGGGGGGCTGTCCGAGGTGCGGGGAGGGGTGTCCGGGGTGTCGGGGGCCTGTCAGGGGTGCGGGCAGGGGTGTTCGGGGTGTTCGGGGTGCAGGGGTGTCTGGGGTGCGGGGGAGGGGGGCTGTCGGGGGTGTAGGGGGGCTGTCGGGAGTGCGGGGTGGGGTGTCCGGGGTGCGGGGGGCCTGTCCGGGGTGCGGGGGGCTGTCCGGGTTCGGAGGGGGGGTGTCCGAGTGCGGGGGGGGGGGGGGGGGGGGGTGGCTGTCCGGGGTGCGGGGGGGGGCTGTCCGGGGTGCGGGGGGGGGGGGGGGGGCTGTCCGGGTTCGGAGGGGGGTGTCCGAGTGCAGGGGGGGCTGTCCGAGGTGCGGGGAGGCGTCCGGGGTGCGGGGGGTGGTCCGGAGTGCGCGGGGGGGGGGGGGGGGGCTTTCTGGGGTGCGGGGAGGCGTCCGGGGTGCGGGGGGCGGTCCGGAGTGCGCGGGGGGGGGGGGGGGGGGGGGTGCTGTCCGGGGTGCGGGGAGGTGTCCGGGGTGCGGGGGGCGGTCCGGAGTGCGCGCCGGGGGCTGTCCGGGGTGCGGGTGCCGTCCGGGGTGGGGGGGGGGAGGGCCGAGAGGCCGGAGGGCTGCGGCCGGAGGCCCGAGGGCGGAGGGAGGCGGCCGGAGGCTGGATGGCAGGCGGCGGGGGAGGGCAGGCGGCAGGGGAGGGCGGGCGGCGGGGGAGGGCGGGCGGCGGGGGAGGGCGGGCGGCGGGGGAGGGCGGGCGGCGGGGGAGGGCGGGCGGCGGGGTAGGGGAGGGCGGTGAGGGAGAGCGGCGAGGGAGGGAGGGGGTTAGGGTGGAGGGAGATCAAGGGCGTGAGGGGGGGGGGGCGCAGAAACCCCCCGAATTTTTTTATGCAGGTTAGCGACCGCCATTGGCGGTCGCTAATGGTAAGCTATAACGACCGCCAATGGCGGTCGCCCGAGTCTGGGGGGCTCCACTGCCCCCTTTTCTAGTAGTGCTTCTTTTTATTATCTATATTGATGACAATTTTTTTATAGAAATAAAGAATGAACTAGTGGAGAAATTTTAAAAAAAATGAGGAACCTATTTTAGATGATAACAATTGATTATAGGATTGTTTTCTTTGGTTACCAAATCATTAATACAGTATATTCTCAATATAACTCACAAGAGTTCTTTTCTCATGATCTTTTGGAAAATTATGGAATAGAGGAATCAAGGGAATTATATAATTCATTGTCACTTGATACTAAACTCACCATGGATAAGAAAAGAAGTATTATGAATCAAACGGAGTTATTATGGATCATTGTTCACATAATATTTATAAGGAAATTATTATCCTAAATTGTTTTTGTCTTAGAAAAATGTACATAATTACAATGAAACTTAGAAGAGTCACATTTTATTGTATTAAATAGATCCTATGATAATTCTAATAAAGTATTGGTCATGAAAAATGTGTAACAACCAAATATTTTATAAATGAAATTTAAATTTTTAATAAAAAAATATCTTATTGTGTATCGTAATTATAAAATTATCATTCCTTAGTTTAGTTAATTTAGACTGTTCTAATATATAGTGTGTCAAATTTAAAAGACACTGAACTCGTTAACCATTTATAATAGAATTTTTTTATACTGACTGCTAATATTGTTATATCTTATGTTTTTTGATCAATTATAATTGATACACATGGAATAAGTCATGTTCTTGACTTGTAGGATCATACCATGTGATGCCCAATTATTAGATCGTTGGAAGGGGATGGATTCCTCAAGATTTACCATAACCTATAAAAAGACAATATTCATCTACTAAAACACGTTGAAACCCAATTATGAGAGAATTTCATTCTTATAAAGATCACAAACCTAACCTTGTTTACTAATACTCCCTAATAAAGTACCACTATTGCACACCATTGCCAAAGAAAATACACACTTATAATAAGGGGTTTTGTATTTATACCCTAAGAGTATATATTTTTATGTTTTCTTTGTTACAAAATATTGAATTTTTAATTTATCTCTAAAAATGTAATTTTTTTAATGAAAACCAAATTTTGATATGATGACAAAAATTTACTTTAGGAAAATATCTGTTTTTAATTTTTTTTGTTAAATTCAATAACATTGAACTAACTTTTACTTTAATAAAATAATATTAATAAAATGATAATATAATTTATTCAAGTACAATGTAATCATTATAAGGGTTATAAAATTATTAACATCATAAAAATAAAAATTTTCTAGTAAATATGTTTTGTATTTTAAAATAAAATATAAATATTTAGAGAATTATATAGATAAAATAAATATTATTTTTTGAAATCAAAATATATAAATTATCCTATGGTGAATTTTTTCAATGTTTTTTGTTACATTATTTTTTGGGTTTAAATTAATTGTGATAACAATATATGGTATGCATTATGAAATAATACGGGTCAAAAAATTTTGTAATAAATTATATAATGAAAACATGAAGAAATATTATTTCCCACTTAAATCATCTTGTTTTCTAAGTTATTTTATTAGTTTTAAAAACCCATAATGAATCCTTTAAAACATATGACATTATTTTAATGATTTTAAAATAAATTGTTTTTGAAAATGATTCACCTCGACCAAACTAGGGGTATTAAATTTACATGTTTAATTCATCAAAAATATAAATTTTTCAAAACAACTCTTATTTGGTATAAGAAATTGAAAAAACCATTGGAAGTTATGTGTTTGATTATTTTATTACACAGATTCCAAAATCAGTGTTTATTAATTAATTTATAATTACACACAGTTTTTTAATAAATACACACCAATACTCCCACTCCTCTCTAATAAGAACCCATTGAGAACTTATTTAATATTACTAAAACTCTATAAATACTTATCATGGTGTTAAAAATATTTTAAAATACCCTCCCAGGGTAAAGGATTCTATCCACCTCCACTTAATTTGAGAACATTCTATTCATTATTCTATTTTATTTCAAATTTTTTACGATGGGATGCCATTTTACACATTACTTTTAATTCACTTATGAAATATAATAAATTCGATAACATAATTCACTCTTATTAAACCCTTATATAAATCTATATCCATTCAATTTATACTTCTAAAATTATCTTTTGATTTTATTTGAAAAATAATTTTTGCAGTGAATACTCATCCCCATGTCCACTCCTGGGTATTCGCCTAAATGTATATATATTTAATTGATTTTAGACTTACATTCATTTGAGTCACACTCCATAATATAGGTATTAAAATTAATTATAAATATCCTTAGGTTGTATGATCTATGTTGAACACAAATTCATGTACTTGATATGAAGGTGATGGGTGGACCTGGAGTTATATATCCCTCAAATGCATTGTGAAATGTATTTGTCTCATGATATTCCACGTATGGTGCATGATAAGTTACACTAAATATGTAATGTTATGATACCCTAGTGCTTATCCTTGACGTATTCTTATGATGTCATGTTTTATATTGTTTCAAATTTCAGATGTTTCCTTGATTTTATCATTTTATATCATACTTTGATGTTCATGTTCATGATTTTCAAACATTTATTTCACTTTGATATACCTATTTACTAAAGTATATTACTTTTATCCTTTTTTTTTTATTATTACCTTACTAAAATTTATATCTCAACACATTATTATGTATGTCTTCAGGTTATCCCATGTAGTTTTATAAGATCAAGGGAATTTAAGGGAATTTTTTCGTGTTGTTTAATAATATTGTTTTAGCAATGTTTCATATTATTGTTGTGTGTATCTTATTACAAAAATAAAATATGCCATATGATATATTTTTATTTTATTATTTTTATATTTATATATAAAATCATGAATCATGGTGTTTTAAATATATTAGTTTTCATAAAAGGTATGCCCAAATATCATTTTGACTATTTACAGAAAAACAATTGAAAATTGTTGTTGGGAAGATACACATAAAATGAGATCCATTTCATGAAAAGTAAAATAAGAGAATGTATTATTTATCCCTAAATAATATGATCACTTAATGTTCATGGATTATCATTTCCCTCTATGTGAAATGTGATAACATAACTCCAACCCAATCTTATGTGTAAACTAGGTGAGGCTATCTGTGATTGATAATTCTCATGATCCAGGATCTTCATGTGATTTAAGGAAAATAAATTTAATTTTCTATCCCCCATGGTATCATATTATTGGTGATATCTATGATGGGAAAATAAAGTGGTCACTACACTTTACATTCTTCACATGGATTCATATGGGCACTAAATGACAAATGGAACAACAGAATTAATAAATTAGAGAGTTAATGATACTCGATACTAAGAAGAAGTGATCAATGTAATATGGTGAATTTGAATAAAAACATTTCAAAAAATGGCACATAATTTCAAAAGATAGTTTTACAATCACATAAACTATTCACAAAGGACAACAAGTCTCCATGTTATCCTTCAACAACAAGACTACGTGATGACATTCAATTCACACAATGATATGTTAATCTCTTGGTCATGTGATTGTGTCCCATAATTGTCCAACCCATTACCAGACACATGATATAATGACCCCAAATTATTTTCAAAATGTTCACCCTTTAACACTATGTGAATTGTGAGACCCCTTGGAATTCACATGATTGTGTGGCCTCTAGGACATCACATGATCAGATGAACACTATACCATTCACACAATTGTATGGACCTATGACTTTAATTTGATCACCTAACTCCCTAGAGTTCCACTTGAACCCTTATAAGTCTAATTTTTATTCTATGATAATGAAATACCCTTAGTAATATTTATAATATTCCCCAAATCAAGGGAAATATCCCTTTAATTTCTAATATAAATCCGTACCCTCTACTAGGTAGGGAACATTATGAACTACGGGGACTTTGATTACTTTTATAATCATGAAACATATGACACCATTTTAAGGATGGAGCTCCATATATAAAATAAATCTTTCAAGAATTTTATTAGACCTTGTCAATATTAATGGCCATGAAATTTTCATGGAACTATTATCAAATCACCATTTATAGAGTTCACATTATTATGAATATTAAGAAAGATAATATCTATTATCATAGGATATATCTTCAATGATACTCATAACCAAGTTTACCTTAGTGAATCATCACTATATAAGACCTTTAAATTTAAATATCTCTCATTTAGGATGTGTGGATTATCTCATATTCTCTCTTATTTATCACACTGAACATGACTCTATAGAAATAAGATGTATAAAATTATTCTGTCATTAAAATATATAAAATACACTCATATTGATAATAATGAATGGTTTTATACCGTGATTTTATTTTAATTTCATTGAATACTGTAATCCCAATGAAGAATCTCAGGGAAACCTCAGCGTGTAAGCCCCACACTGATCCAATCATACACTTTCTTGAATAGGTATGATATCTTACTATCTATTATTTCTCACCCTGAGTATGACTAACATGGGCTTACAGACTTGTAACGATCACTCCATTATCCTAAAAAAAGTCCTTATAACATGCCTCTTTCTTAGTGTAAGTGGAAAACAACATTATGAGGTAGCCACATAAGACATATTACCCACCCAAACCTATATTATTAGACTTTTAATTACACATTTATTCTCAACATTAGAACAACATGGATTTTGATCCCCCTTTTCAAAAGATGTATATGACTCTTCTATGAGGATAGAGCCCGTGGTATCATATTAAAATTTCACCATATAAATCATCACCACATGTTGTAAAAATTTAAGGTACAATCCTATAAAAGGAACTTAAACTATTTCATTTCAACTATATGGGTTTTATTTATTGATCCATGAGATATGTTGGATGCATATACAAGGCAAATGTCCAACACCAAAACACTAATATCATCGTCCTCCTGGTTATATTTCACGTATGAGATTATTTAAGTCCTTCTCTCACCTAGAAATACTTTCATGTTTCTGGAAACCCCCTCCATGATTGAAAAAAACCCAAAGACCACATTTAATTTGGTCATATTCTAGATTAAATCATGCTACCACCCGAAGGGATATAATCAATCCAAGTACAACTATATCATCCTCAATAGGATATACAATAGTTGAGGATCACATTTATAGGTCCAAAATCCTTATGAATCCATCTCATCTTCATTAGGATATATTCCCATTTAAGGCTAACCAGGAAGGTATATATCATAACCAAATATTCTCATTTTTCAATCTATAATAATTATGAAAAAATTTATCTTCATTAATCTAACACCAGATGAGATTCATCTTTAAAAGGACATAATCACTTCCAAAATAATTCATCCTCATCTGCACACATTCCCTAGGTGGTCATCTATAAAAGGCCTCTAATGCGTAATACCCACAGAGAGCATTTTAGTGAATGTTTTACCTAGTATTACTTATTGAATGATGCAAAACTACATGGACCTGTCCTTCTCACATAGACCAGTCTTTTTCATACTACATTAATAGGGACAGAATTTCAAATTATGTGGAACCAAACTATATGATTTATAATTCCTTTAATAAGGATATGTAGGATGTCCTTTTAGGGGATTGATACAGGGACCATAAAAACCTAATGCCTTCTATGTTGGTGAGAAAATATGACAAACCGTACACTGTGGTTTTAAAACATTTCAAGTCATAGAATAACATCAATATGTAATTATAGGAAGAAAATATGCAAGGCCTTTGATAAATACATATATCTATTTCGAAATGATAAATATTATATGTGTAGACATTAACTCATTTAATCAACTACTGATAGTTAAATATTAGGGAAATAGGTTCTATTTTGTGGTATATGAATGATTCCTCGAAATATCTTAATTATATAAGGGAGTCCCAAAGTAGATAATAGTTTCCAAAAAATGTTAAACTAAATCTTACCTCCCAATCTATTATGAGATTTAACTTCTTTTGTTTCATTTGAATGAAACCCCAATGACCACCTTAATTTAGAAAATATGTTCATATATAAATACAAATTTTGGATCTATTTAGTGTTTTTGGTTCCATGAATAAGTCTTGTTAGAAACTATCTACGATAGGATCTGTGACCCAATCATTGGGCCCCATTTTCCTAGTTTGAAGAAAACCTTATTATAACAGATGTCTATACATATAGTTATTTCCTTACAGATATTAGAGTTAAAAATATATATATAGTAGTTATTTATTTGTTTGTGTAAAATTTGATGCTTAGAACTCTAATAAAAATAATTTATTAGTCATAGGTTATTGGAAGCTATGCATGTTATGAATTTACATGCCCTCACTAAAATTATATTGGTGGATTTATAAATATAATACATAAGGATTATTTTATCATATGCATTTGTGAATTGGTTTAGAAATAAATTTATAATAAAAATTTCAAAAAATCTGGTACATCATTTGATGACCGAGAATGGTGAATTCACTTATGAAATTAACATGGAGAAAGATCATGGTGACATTTCATTGGAATATGTTTCTGCTAAATATTAAGTGATGAATATCGTTTCAAATAATATTTTAAAATATTTCTTCAATTAAAATATAGTGTTTCATTGAGTGAGATGTTTCCTAAATACCTATGAGTTTTTATGATTTCTTTTTTTACTTAAGTCCTTTTCATTTGTCTATAATGGAGGATAATTCAAAGGATATATTTTTACAAAGGGGAGAGACTCAATTTTATTAATTAGGGGCACATAAATTGGTATTGGAATTGAGAATTATTTTAAATTAGTGTGATCATGATCTACCAGTAGCTAGATTTTGGGGAATCTCACCTATGATGAATTACCAGATTCTAACTAATATAAGGGGGGGGGGATTTTATGATCCCTCATGAATAGAATTAACAATGAGATATCTATGTTGATCTAAATTGGACCATGTTCAATATGGATTTTATCATATACAGAGGGGTATATTTATCTCAAAATTAATTTTTTATCTATTTTTGAGGTGTTTATATGACCATAAATTCATATTGTATTCTATAAAATGTTTCATGATATAATACTTTCAAGATTTTTGGATTTGTTAATGAAATAATCATTATTAACTAGATCAATGATCTGATATAATATCTATAGTTTTTAATGAAGATGAATAGGAATGAATGGAATAATAAACTACTTCTATGGAATAAACTGTAACATGAATGGGGTGATCATTCAACGACATGGTAAAATTCATCTCATATGAGAGGGACATGTCTTCATTTTTTCATACATTTATGTAAATGTTTATTATATGAGAAAAAAATATCATTGTTATTTTTCATTATGATCCAATGATGAAAATTTGTAAATGAGTTAGTTATATTTTAGAATCAAATTCTATAGATTTAATCCTATTTGAGACTGTAATTATTATTATATGAGAAGGACCAAACCATTGTTGGAATGGTTTCACTATAAGGGGACATTAGAGGATTTCTAAGGATTCCACTACACTGTGGATTCTATCTTAAGTGATTATTTACAATTTTATTGTGGGGTAATTTTTTTATACTATAATGTGTGGTGATGTGAGGAAGAACATGACATTTCTGGACAAACCACACATCTATAACATGGAAAAAATGTTTAGAGGGTTTATAGGTTCTAGACTATGGTTTAATGTCATACCATGATAAATATCCCATTTCTTAATGAACATTATTGTAAAATATGGGGTGATTGTTTGTTTTGTAAAAATAGGAAAATTATATTTCATAAACTAGTATCCATTCCAACAAACTAAACAATTATATTCTGAGACACATTGAGATATTTGGGTTTTAGACTTCAATATATTTTTGTTTGATGGTTCATGAAATTGATAGAAGAATCACAACATATTGAATCTTAAATCAATAAATATATAGTACCCATAAAGGAATGTGAATATATTATAAAAATTGGGGACTCTCAGATAATAATCAAACATTATATGAATGGTTTGAGAGAATAAAAAGTGTAAAACTTTGGTCAAAATACTAGATGAAATAGAGGCATCAGATTTGAATAATATTTAATATTTTGAAACTCATTCTTTATATTTTAATTTGTTTTAAATTCAGTAAACTTTATATTTTCTTTGTTCATTTGATAATAACTTAATATAGGGGTAAAGAGGTCATTGTTCTTGAGACAAATAATTTCCCAGTAGGTAATAAGTGTTTGTGAATATTTGAAAACCCTTATTTCATTTTTTATGAATACCTCCAATAGCATGTCATCACATTTTGACAATAGATACCTATTTCAACTAATTAGTTGTGGGAATAACATTGTTTTAGAGTTTTTATTTTTGAATACAACTAATTTAGAGATCTTTTCACTAGTGGAATAATCTCCACTAGAATACATGAAGTGACTAGGGGGTATGTATTAGATATAAAAAGATCAATGTTAAGAAATAAAATATCATTCCAATTAATATTTAAATTAAATATCACATAATATACTAAAAGAGTTATGAAATATTTGTAAATTTAAATTTATGGTGTTATATTTAATTATTTTAACAAATTTAATGAAAAGTTATATCCTAAATGATTTTAGGATATATCTGTAAATTAAATTTTAATAGTTATATATTATTACCAATATTATCAGAAGTAAATTTTTTGAATATTTTTAGGAAAGTAGATTATTATAAACATAGAAAGAGTTATCAATAAATCATTGTAGTTATTAACATCATAATGTTTTATAATTTGAGAAACTATATTTAATACGTGAAAATAGCAATATGATTACCAATCCTAATAATTATTAAAAATTTATTTCCTCACATATATTTTTGAACAATTTTTTTTAATGGGAATGTTTTATTCGCTGCACACAAGGAGATGTGGAATGAATTATATCGAGATACAATGAGTTGAATGAAATCCTTAATGATCTAAAATTATAATCCTAATCTAGTAGTCTATCATATGGAATTTTATTAGATTAGTGGTTATTTCTAGTTTTTTTATTATCACTAAAAGTCGTTGATAATATAAAACATAAAATTTGGTATAAAAATATTCTTTAATTTATTATTCATTCATGTTGGTTTCAAATTTCATGGGATGTGAAATGATAATGGAGCTCTCAAACTATAACCTTAAGATAACCATAAAAAAATTTCCTCATGGAGAATTATAGATTTTGATGAAATTAGAAGGTTAGTTTAGGTAGAACATCTTATATATTTATTGAATGTACTCATGAGAATGAAAAATAATTTTTTGTGTTGGATAGCCACATAAGTTTACTATATTAAGTGTCATAGACTATAAAAGGGGTACATGAATAATATTTATATTTCCCTAATACCTAAAGTTGTAATGATTCATTGAAAAATAACCTTTATATGTTTATACATTTCTTACAAAATATCAATGTATGAACTAATCAAGCGGTGGTTGGGTATGTTACTGATCATGTCATTGGTTTAGGCTTAACCCATATTGAATTTTTCCACACATATGATGATTATGACATCTAGTACATCAATTGAGATATTCTAAAGGTGTGTATAACTATATGAATATAATAAATGTGATTTGTTATCTATAAGATGAGTGGAATTTATACTGATCATCCATTATGGTAAAAGTAAAGTGATCTATTAATCATCATTGTTAGTCCATACTTAGATAATAAATTACATATTAGTAATTATATGTTGTTTACAATATTTCATTCCATGGAAAATTTATGTCTCTAAAAATAATTCATATAAAAATAAATGCATATATATGATTAAAATTTTGGTTAGAAATATATTGATACATGTGATTGACAGAGATCATGCAAGATCAGATTGTAGCTTGAGTAACATCAATTAATTTATAGATGCTTCAACATTTTTAAATTTATTAATTCAAG
This sequence comes from Viscum album, assembly GCA_963277665.1. Taxonomy (NCBI): domain Eukaryota; kingdom Viridiplantae; phylum Streptophyta; class Magnoliopsida; order Santalales; family Viscaceae; genus Viscum; species Viscum album. Next base: position 990,041,733 of record OY728152.1, on the reverse strand, counting down.
GGTTCATATTTATTTTTTTTTCTATAAAGGCCCATGGGATCACATTGATATCATAGATTGATTTTATTCAAATGTATAATCACTTTATTTATAGACTAGTTCAAAAAGTATTTTGGAGATCATCCGAAATGTGTTTTGGAAAGATTGTCACAAGGAATTTAACATGATATGATAAATAGTGATATTGATGATAAAATTATAGAATATTTTTACAAGATATGAAAATAATATCTTAATATAGTGAAATATATATTATAAAAAACCTATATTGATATGATTAATTATACATATATCATTGGAGACAACACATGGATATCATATTATACGATATCCATGACATAAAATTTATTTATTTGTGTCTATGTATATAGATTAATATAAATATAGATCTCATAAAACATATTCTTGGATATTCATAGTATATAGTAGTGGCATGTCATTGTGTAGTGAATTATATAATATAATCCATATAAAACCCCAATAATCAATATAGTAGTTGAAAGATAAATATTATCATTTAGATAATCATACAAAAAATTTATGACTTATAAATAAAATTTTATAATACATAATATATGGGAAAATAATATTATCTAAGTGTATAAAAAGTGTTTTAAGCATAACAATGCACGAATTATTTCTAACATTCATGTAAATTCTATAGATTTTTCAAGATATTGTCCAAAGGATAGAAAAGGAGTATGATAACATCAATATTGATATTATTTTTATCTATTTCTCTCGCTTATTTCTCCAAATCTCTCATGATCAACATTTATAAAAACCCATGTGGTAGTATCATATCATTGATATAAAGGGATCCCACTCAATCATTGGGAAATTTAGACAATTGTTTGATATACCTGAGTTAAGGGAGTCTGTTAGTTTCCACTCATGGATAAAAAAAATAACAGATTGAGGAGATAGTAAACAATTATATTTTCTATCTGGTATATTTTATTCATTTATTCTATACTTGTTTGTTTTTGTGATTATTTCATGATAATCATAGGATTTATGGTTTATATTGTGTTCTATTTCTTAGAAAATGTGATGATACATCCAAAAATCCAAACAATATTTTAATTAATTTTATCTTTATATAAGATATTTAAATTTTGGATATGTTTTTATTTTAATTATTTGTATTTTTGAATTAATACCATGATCATAATTTTATCCTAATATCAAACCATATCAATATACTAACCATTGAATATTTCCTTATAATCATGTATATTTCTAATCAAATATAAAGGAAAAATAATAAATTATTTCCATAACACCTTATATTTCATTTTTTTATCTTTTTTTTCATTGATTATGATATTATTTTATGTATTTTGAAGTTAGGGTTTTATTGGAGATTGATAAAACTCATACATATTATAAGGTATTTTAGAGTGGATTAAAAATGAATTTTTGAAGGATAAATTTTTTTTCCTTGGTTTATTAAAAAAGAGAAACTACTATGTGAGATTTTTGTTTTTTATGCAATGTTGTGTGATTTTATAGAAATGGTATTTGGGATAATTTTTGGGTTGTTGTTTTAAGATAATAAAATTATTATTTTTATGGATACAATGTAAGTCAATTTATTTATTAAATAATCTAAACATTTTGTTATCCTTCCCTTTAGTGTTTTTTATAATGTTAAATGAAAATGTTTTTTCAACCCATTAAATTATTACATCTCAATTATATTATTTTCATTTTATTTTCGAATTAATATCATGTGATAATGATTTAAAGTTCTTTTTAAATATCATTTTTGGTCTGGTGTAATATAGCATCATTTTTTATGTGAACAATTCTTATTTATCTATTGTGAATTATTATTATTATTATTATGTTTTAATGCATTGAATGGGTTGTATTGTATTTTTAATTTAATATGTGAGGGTGCTAACTAAGGTTGTTTGACTAAATTATTATTCCCATGGGTAAATGTTAGGAAATTTTATTTAAAATGAACCTTATATTATTATAAAGTGGTTTGGTAAACAATAAATGTGATTTAGAATAGTTATAAAGTTATGAAAACTATTAAAATGGGTATATTAGTACGATGTAATTTTTTTGGAGGTGTTTTGTTGGTTTACTATGAATATTGAGTGATGAATGAAATTTTTTTATACATGATTTATAGAAGACCTGAATAATTAAATGGGGTAATTAGAAAATTATCCATGTATATTCAATTGTTTATCATTGATTATTATTTAATTTTTTCCATAGTTTTTAAATATATGTTTATATTTTCTTAATTAGTTATTTTTATGATTTTCTGAATTATATTTTGTGTCTTTTTTTATATTTTATAATGAGAATGTTGGATGTCCATTTGTGGGTCTATATGTGTTTTTATAGGTTGGTATGTTTGATATATAAAAATTTCATTCAAAGATTATTATATATGTTTTTTAATGTATCATTTTGATTAAGTTATTCATCGAATTCCACCCCAAAATTAGTGTATATTGATCATTTATTTTTGGAAACTATTAGCATAGGAGATGGCACACATGAGTTCTATGTTGACCCGAAATAGTATCAGGAATTTCATAGGTTCATTCATTAGAATGTGATATATAGTTTTAGTTTTTTTATGTGATAAAAATTTAATTAATTGGTATTTTTGGTCTATGGGATACGAATTTCATGCATTCCAAACCCAAATGGCCTCACCGGAATCCCATGTAAGATGGGGGTCTAGTGATTTTGAGTAGACACTCTAGGTTGAGTGTTTTTATAGTATGGATATCCTAAATATTGGATTTATGTGTCCAAACATGATATTAATATGTTTTTCATACTTATATTTTTATATGCTACTGATTTTTTTCAATATATACAATCAATATTCCAGTATGATAATTTTAGAATGCATTGTTGAGATTGACATTATAAATATAGATTGATTTCATGTTATAATTATTTAATATATTTTACAATGACCAGTAATAGTGGATTTGATACTCAAAAAAGAGATAATGAATTCAAATGGGATTTATTTGTCCCTTATATTATGAGTTGGACCAATTATATAAGTATAAATATAGTATAGATCATCAAGAAGATGTGATAATTGATCTCTCTTGGAATATGATCATATGATATTCTAGAATCATATTTCAAATGACTATGAAAGTGTATTTCAAGATTTTTATTAACATTAATGAAGATATTGATGTGTATCATATGTCTTAGTTGGATCATGGAAGAGTTTCATGAAGTAATATATGCATCTATTTTGCAAGAAACTCCTTGAAAAACACATTCCTTGAAAATATCATGATAAACATTCAGAATATAGAGTATTACATAATGTATTAAATATATAAATTATTTTGTGAGTCCTTTTGATTCTAAAGGATGTTCCCATTGGTTACATGATTTCTTTCTCAGCATGGTATGTTGATTTCTCACAAACAATATCTAGACTATTGTTATGGTGTCAGGAACACCAAAATAGAACTGGATTTTGATTATTCCTATTATTAAGAGCTTATGAATCACTAAATTACTTTATAGATAATTATTTAATAGTGATATAAAAAACATAATATTGAATATATATCCTCAAAATTGATATGTAACTCATTATGAATCAATATTTTCACTATATGATTGCGAAATAAAATTAAGTGTGAATCTAAATATGAATAAATACTCTTGAGGTGATCTTGCTAAATTATAAAGAAACATTAGACAACATTATAGATTCTTAATGTGGGAAAAAAATATAGAATAAAACATGAGTGGTAATATTATAAATAATTTTCATGTTTTGGAAATCAATAATGTGAAGCAAGTCATTACACCATGATTTTTTTAAGTATAAGGAGTCTTTTACTCATACATAATAATCATTCTATAATATATACTAGCTGAACTATGATTTTTTATGTGGAATCATAATTTAAATTAATTAGGTGAATTGTGCTATGATTTTGGTCCATAATTTTACTATAATGCTATATTTGTTTATGTTGATGATATTATTTCCATAAGATGGATCTAATACTATAATAGAGGGGTTTACGATTAAAGTCACCAAGACATGAAGTAATTGTGTATAATTTAAGAAGTTGATATATAGAGATCCTAATTCTGTAAAACTATTAACAATATAAATGATTTAAACTCCAATATTATTTTTATTAATCTCTTGAGGATATAAAGAGAGATATAAGTTGAAAAATATTCATATGAGCCTTATACTGGATGAATTATTTCATAAAATTATTTTCATATTATTCCATAAAATTATGCATGAAAGAATGATCTGATTAAAAATATAATATAAAGATATTAACCGACTTATCTTTTAGGTATGTTACAATGAGTTAATGTGTTACCAATTAGTAGTATACTGAAATACTATGACATTGGATTTAATGGATTTCATAAATTGATTATGATACCATCATCTCAGACTCATAGATATATCATAACCATTGATAAAGATATATAGAAACAAAATATCTTTTTAAATACATCATCCAAGCTAAAATGTATGACATGATGAGTGAGGTATAGTATTTTATGTGAATACATTGTGTGTATAAAGAAAGATCATATGAATTCAATCGAGGCGAGCTTGAGAGAAGAGGATGGCTCACAACATCTTTGGACATAAGGTCAATTGAGTATGGAAGTGAAAGATTAATCAAATTACTAATTATATTAAATATTTTTATTTTATATGATTTTAATAAATATTTTCAAATTCCAAATACTTTTTTTATCCTAATAAGACTAGAACATAGACTATAAAATTGTAGGTGTTGGAATCCAATTAAATATATTAAAAATTATATGAGTGTGCGGAACTTTTAATCGTCTTGTGACTTTCTATTTAATTTCTTACAATATCATTTTTTTTCATGATCATTATCATCATATTCATTAATTTTTTAAATAATATCCATAACGTAATTATAATTGAAAAATGGTTTTTGAAGTAAGGTTAAAAGAGAGATGATTTAAAAAGGAATTTTACCAATGATTCACCGCTATGTGGTTAACAAAACCCCATTCGAGGAACCATATTAATATCATGTACCAAGATACTATTTCAAATATAACAGTATGTTCACCTTAATATCTTCTCTCACAATTTGTATTTGTATAAGGTTCTCTCTTGAAGATCATAAATATATAAAAGTGCTGATGTTCAATATATATGTATCCTGAGACACTATGAGTGGGGAAAGGTAAATAAGGGTGTCATATTTTATCTATTATAACATTAAATATAGTTTTATTTTTTGTTAGTAACATATTAAATTTATGGATGTCAGTTACACTATATCCAAAACTAAAAATGAATAAATCAATGGAGTGAACAAGAGTTTTTACATGATACATTAATAAGGTCCAGTCTAAGAAGAATACACCTTACAATGTGATAATGTATATAGATCTACAAATCCTCACTAATTAAGTACATGCAATTTTTATTCATAGTCACTCTCTTCTAGGTGAACTACCATTACAATTTGATTAATGGATTAACACACTACCTCCCTTAAATCACTTCCACTAACTCCTCCATGCTCACAACTTTATATAAAGACTTAATAATTTCATTATCTTGAATGTTTCTACCTGATAATCAATATTATATGGAATTTTTTTCATCATGAATTCTTGAATGTGATTCTTCAATGACATAAAAAAAATAACCACTATTCTATTAGACATTTTTTTCCATGTACCTTTTATCATGTTCAATTCTTCACTCAGGTTATTTTACACATGTTGTTCAATTTTGGAATGTATTTTTCAAATTAATACATTAATGAAATTACTTTTATCTAACTCTATTTACTAATATAATTTCTCTTATGTTCTAAATATTCAACAGTTGGTTCTTTGATGAGTTCACTGAATTATTTATAAAAAAAATCCTCTTCTTTTCCCTATTTTCATAACAATTGTTGTTCTGTTACTTTCAAACAACTTATTATTTTAATAAATTGTACAGAACATTTCATGTGGACCATCATTTTCAATATATTTGTTCTATTTCCAGTTCAAACATGTGCGACATATATAAAAAACAATCTCTTAATGCTCCTCTAAATAGTTCATAGTCTCAAATTATGGTAATCCAGAATTTATAAGAAATCCTTAAACATTAAAGTTACCTAGAAAACACATAAATCACATCTCATATATATAATCTATACATGTGAAACTAATTTCGAGTATCTTTTTTAAAACCCAACTACTTTCAAACGTGCCTAAATGAAAAATGAAAACATCCAAATGTTGTTTGAATTACATACATACATTTAAAAATATTATACTATAGTGAAAATGAACATACTTGTGAGAAATCCTTTCATTTTCATCAAATTAACTTTTTAATTGTTTAAAATTTATCACCCAAAAATTAGAAAACATCGGAAGAAATAACTATTTTAAATATTATACACATTATATTCTAATATTTAATTTCGTAATAACATCTCCTTTGGGATTGAAAACTCCTAGATCAACCTAAAAATGGATTTAAAATAAAAATGACAAAATATCAACCATCGGCTCAAAAAAATCGGTTTAATAAATATTCAATTTCATGGATTTAGGATATTTGGAATTCTCTCAATATGATCTCATGTTTTTATGGGAAAATTTATTGCTTCAATTTTTTTATATTTATGTATAGAATATATCATATTTTTAATGTTTTTCTTTCTCTCAGGGAGTTGAAAAATTATAGTTGGGTTCAAAATTAGATTTCATATGGATGTTTAAATATTATATATTTCAATAATGGTATATTTTATTTTAAAAAATATATATTGTCACTTTTATGAAGTTTTTAATATATTCCTTACAAGATGAAGTGCAATTTTTGATTATTATATTAATATTTTTTAATGAATTATTCAAGTAAAATCATGTATTATTTTCACATCATTTCCTTGAATAATTTATTAAAATGTGAGGCAAAATAATAAAATATATTTATAAGAACTGCTCAAAAATCATAGGTGGGAATTTATAAATCATCTATAGATCATAATAAAAAAAAATGAGATTTCAATTCATAAGTGGTAAACAATTTTCACTAAAATAGATGAAGATGATTCCTATAAATCCAAATTTTTACCTCAATACTACATCATTAAAGGATTATTCGACGAAATATACGAGGGCATGATAATTTCTTTAATTATCTAATATATGTTTCAAGAATATATAATACCCATTCTATGATAGTTAATTGTAAGGTTTCTAAAGTATTGGAATTACCTACTTTTGGCATTTTGGTGTTTATTTTAATGAAATATCCTATTATGTTATTACTAGATAATAATTATATGTTTTAATTAGTTTATAAAATAATTAATATCTCTAAAGGGATAAGAAGAGTAATACTAAAGAATAAAAACTTATTCATCCATTTATAATTCTAAATAGTGTAAAAAATATATAGAAAAGTTGGCATAATTCTAATATCTACTCCAAAATGAAGATGAAATCCAATAGTGAAAGGGTTGAAATGATACAGATAACATATTTGAGAAAGCCCTATAGATACCATAATAATAGTTGATGAATTATACAAATATTGGGGAAAACATCTAACAAAAGTATAATGGGAAATTGTTTAGGGGGATACTCACCTTTGACGAGGAGTGGACATTGAAGGCCTCAATGAGGGAGAAAGATATTGATATTGTGGATAAACAAAAACAACAACCAAACCACTTGAAATATGTGTTAGAAATTTTTTCAATTATGAAATCAAATACAGAAGTGTGTTTCTTATGGTAAAATTTCTCTAGAGTTAAATTTATGAGTTTTATAAATGGAATTGGAATGGTGAAATTTATCAATAGATGTTATCGAAGTAGTCCAATGAGATAAAAATTTCATTCCATCATTTCTGCTATTGAGTAGAATTTGGATATAGAAAAAAATGAGGTACACAAAAAAACGTGGATCATATTTTTTTTCTAATTGTTAGAGTTAAATTAAAATTCATATAATCATAATGAGTGAAATAATAATTATATTGTTTCAATGTCTGTTGAAAAAAATAATGGGATGGTCATAAAAAACATAGAAGATCATAAAGTGGAAAAGAATATATTATTTAAAATAGTCACTGAAACATGTTTAGTGTACCAAAATGAACTATATAATTTTATTAATTGATGGAAATTTTTTATAAATTAATATAAATATATTTAATCAAAATAGATAATTTATTCTAGTGTAAATATAGAGAGATCCATTGTATCCTATCAAAATTATAAAAGGATAAAGGAGATAAGGACTATGTATGAAATGAATAATGAGAACACCAACATGTAATTGATGTTCCTATTAAAACAAATAAGGATTCCATAAAAAGGAAGGATTACAAGAGGTGAAAAGGATATGAGGTAAATGATAAAATAAAAAGAAATTAAGTTTCGTAAAAATGATATTGCCATATTTATTCTAAAATTAATGTATTTATTGATGAACCATCATCCATAATTTATTCATAAATATATTTATCATGATTCTTCATGAAAGGGGAAATTTATTTTTAAAATTATAGTGGCTATTTCAAAATTTAATTAAACTTAAGGATTATTTTGGAACTTCATATAAAACTATTTAAATAATCATGATTCTTATAGTGAGTTTTACCTTGTTAAATTAATGGGGTATATTAATATTTATTTTTTAATTTATTCAATTATTTCGATTCTAAAATAAGTAGTTTAAGGACTATCAAGGAACAAATTGTTTAAGGATAGTACTCTGATAGGTAACTATTAAATTTTTTTAATAAGATTCTTAATTTTATTTGTTTCTATTATAGAAATTATCCATTGTATTAAAATATAGAGAAAAAGGAAATGTTTATTCTCCATCAATGAAGCAGTAAATCTCTTTGGAGAATGTTCATGAATCCCCCTGAAACAAAATAAGAAATGCTACTTTAGGTGGCATGGGTGTGGATTATGTAAATTATGAAGGGTGAAAGACTGAGGTAAAATAATAGCCAATTTTTTCTCTATTTCATTAATAAATAAGGTTTTTGATTCTATATATTTATATTTTTCCTATTTATAAATATTTAAATGGTGATATTGATGTGCACATATCTGACATAAAGAAGAATTCTATTAATTATTTGATTTTTCATGTTGTATTTGTTATCAAAACTTGTTCCCAATATTCATGAATTTGATATTTAGAATGAATGAAATGATCCAACCCTAATTTCATAGTATTATCAATGATAATTTGAAATAATATTTTAGAAAAACTATGAAGGACCATCGTAGTTTTAGTTTCGTGGAAAATATGTTAATATTAAATGACATACATGGTACATAAAATAAAATATAAACAATATTTCAACTCTCCAAGAAAGATTATTTGTTATCTCATCTAAGATCATCTCACAACATAGGATTCCCAGTAGTGATTTATCAAGATAATCTAGTTTGAAAAAAACCTAGCATGTTTAAAAATTTCAAGAGAATATCATAGGTGAAATAGGAATAATAACATTAAAACACATAAATAAGAACTTTAGGAAACAAATAAGTACATGAACATAATAACAAGAGGAATAACATGGAAATATGGATGTAATATAAACATGATACGTTTGAAAACATATCACCAATGATCATCACTATGGGTTTTTAAATCATATAATCATGTATTTTAAATAATGAATCATTAAAAAATTTCAATCTGTTATATTAAGGTAGCATGACCTTTTCACCCCAAGAGATTTCATCTTTGTACAATTCATTGTGAAATTACTAGGGTGCACCCTAAATATGTTTAAAATTAGGTGTTCCATATCGATTAAGAATAAAAATTAAATACCATTTCAATCCCATGAGTATAGAGTTTGGGTCTCATAAATGGATTTCCCAAATAAATTTTTATGTGAAATGTCTAAATAGATACCCTTGAAGAAAAATAGGTTTGGGACTATTTAAATGACAATATTGCATAGAAAATCAAAGGTTGACTTTAAAATCATAAAGAGTTTAAAAAAGGAGTCCTGAAAAGGTTTTAATGATAGAATAATTAATCCCCTCATTTATAAGAAATTATATTTACAAAAATTGTGGACCTTATAAACCCTTAACAACTTAATAATTTCACAATCAATGATCTTATATAGAATAAGCACATAAATAAGAAAGTGATGGAAGAGAACCCATTCCATGGGTGGACACATGTTAGAGATAAAGAGAGACTCCATAGAATATTAGAAATACCATATAGTCAAATGAGATGGATATTAAGAGAGTATTCATGCTAAATGAGTTTTAATTATAAAATATTGGGAGAATGGGTGGCTATTTATATATTATGAGGGGGTGGTTTTAAGGGTTAATATATTAATTATTTCAGTACGTATTTCCTTGGCTTGTGGGTGAAATTAATTATATCTAATTTTTGGTATTATTAATGATTGGGTGAGAGTTATTTATTATATAATAATTCCCAATTTTTAATTCAACTTCCCACCAACCCATTTAATATACTAAATCTAGAATTAATTTTCATCTCCAATCAATTTTTTTGTTTCAAAATGTAAAGGATAAATTTATAAATTAAAGAAAATTTCCATAAATTAATTTTTATACTTAATAAATTAAATTTTTAATGAATTAAATTTATTATGTTCTTAATATTTTTGAAATTATATGGATGTTAAAGAATGAAACTTGAAAAATAATAAATTTTCACTATTTCACAAAATAACCAGCTTTGTCCGAAAATTATCAAATATTAAACCTTAGATAATTAAAATATAAAGGGTCCAATAATAATATTTAATTTATAAAATCATTAAATATGATAATATTAATATTAAATAACAAAATTTCATTATTAATAATAAAATTTTTTATAACATAGTAAACTATCTGATCGTTATAAATTTTTTTGGACCATGTAAATTTGTTTTATAATTTAACTTTTTTAATATGTTTATTAAATAAAAGGATGATTTATATTATTGGGGTATTACAATAAAAGGATAATGAATATTCCATAATGTAATATTTTATATTTAATGGTTCTTGGTGATAGAACAAGTGAATTCTTCTATAATTGAGTGTAGCACTATAACCATTATAGCTACAATGAAATATGTCATAACAGGTTACAAAGTGAAATGAAAATTTATAATATTATTCTATTATGTAATTGATCATTCCATTTCAGATACAATTATAATTTTAATGGATCATAATGAATAATTGAAGAGATATTTAATCTAGGATTTTTGGATCTAATGGTGACTTTGTATTTTGTTGTAATGCATGACCATTAGTCCCTAATTAGTTTATGGTCTTTACAAAAATCTCAAATTATTTTCTAAAACATTTTGATATCCTAATATAGATTCCATATATCATATGAGGTTCCCAAGACCCAAACATCTTCTCTAGTGCAGAAAACACTTTCATTAAATAATGGATTTGATACAAAGTGTAATACACCTATCATTAATTTACTACATTAATATAAGTAAATATTTATAAGAAACTAAAATAATTAAATGAAAAGAAAGAATGGTTTAGTTTCATTCATGATTAACTGTATAAGTAAAATATTTTAGGATACATGTTAACACTACTCCATTATTAAACCACACCAGACTCACTTTTATACTCATAAATATTTATACTATTGTTTATAAACAAGGGAATTGAATGATAATAAATCATTTAGCTAAAATTCTATGTAAGGAAACAATTAATCAACCTATCATTTGTGGTTATATAATAAGAATATATGAAAACATAATTAGGGAAAAAAATATATTATTAAAAAATATATTCAACCATAATTACATTATATAAGTCAATATAAAAGGATATTTATTCTCAATAAAAAGAAAAATGTACCATGGAAAAAGAGTATGAGAAAATTAATTTGTAAAATGGATTATAATCACATGTATCTAACATGATAAACCAGATTTTCCTTGATTAATATCATAATAAAGAATTTTGTCACAATAATAAGCTGAAAACATAATATTATGAAAAATAAAAATATTTCAATATTTTATATTGTGAAAAAAATCCATGAATGTCAACACGTTATATTGTGAAAATTTCCAATAATGTCTAACATTTAAATTTTGGAAACATCCAATCATGTCAACGATATAATTTTTTTATAAAATATATAATTTCCATTATTTATGTTGGAAAAAATACATAAAAGTCAACCAAGAATGTTATGAACAAATTTAATATTGATTATTATTTTTGTTTTGAAAAAAATATAAGCATGTATACACTTCATTATCTCATGAGATATAAAAACATAAACAATGAAGTGGAGTGTGATATTTGAACGCACCCACACTCATCCAAAAACACATAATACATAAAATATCTGTAATTAAAAACATCATGAAAACTGATTTAATGAAAATTGGTTTTATTATTCACATCATAAAAAACACATTGAAATAAAAAAATTGTTTTCACATCATTTAAAATGGTAACATCAAAATTATCTACAACATTGAAAATGGTTGATACGCAAAATTAATTAATCTTCAAATAATTTTTCTTATATAATTTATAGAATGATTCATGATAAAAAACTTCTATACATATAAATCATTTAGAGATAAAATAAAAAAGTAGTAGGGAACCTAGTTTTTTTCATAGGTTTTAAAACCACTTCCAAATATTTTCATTTAATTAAATTAAATTCATTATAATAGAAGTTTTATTCTAAAGTCAGATACAGGTTCTAGAAATAAATTTTTATATGTGAATGATTTTATCATAATATTCCTTTTTGAAAACATAAGAACACATCATAATCCATTTATATAATCATTAAAAGTTAAAATACATTTTAATAACAAAAATTCATTTTTAAAATGTATAATTTACTCTTGAAAAAGAACATAATATTTATTTTCCTTTTCAAATTACTCGATAATTAAAGTCATATATAATAATATTTTTTTAAAACCAATGGAATCATCATATAGAGGAATTATTATATGATTTATGTAAATGTAAAATAGTTTTTAGAATTTTTTTTATCATTCTCAGATAATAAAAAAATAAAAATCACATTGAAAATACATTTAATAATGATTAAGTAGAAACATTAGATACAATATTCCGTAAAATGAATGTTCAATTGTATATCCATGAATGTATATAAAGGTTGTCCTAATAGAATATAGAGTGGAAGATGAAACATGTGATTATAAAATAATGGAAAACCTTTTTAATATATAAAAATACCTTTACTAAACACCCTGATCATAAAATGTTCTACTAGATAATTTTTTTTGAAACGGGTGAAGTGAAATATGATAGCCGCATGAGAACACATAATTGGGTTACTATGTATAAGGGGTAAAAATAATCAGTAGAGAATATATTGACAATGAAGTAAAATACATTATTTGAGAGGATTGAAATTATTTTCTACATCATAAACATTTATGATGAAAGAAATCCATTAAGGTAATTACAAATAAATTAATGATAAAATACATTTTAATGGGATTATAAAAGATAATAGATCCTCTATGTTAAAAAATAGTTTAACGATAATCATTATAAATCAAGTAAAAAACTTTTGTCAAGAAGAAACCTTTACACTAGTAGTAAGGTTAAAATAAGTTGATAATAAGAGGTATATCATGAAATGGAAATTATATTTTAAGGAAATATAACATATTAATTATAATTTAATGTAACATGGAAGTTGATACACCATTTAAAAGAAAATATTTTCCACAATATCAAATATGTGTTATATAATTGAAAGTTGATACAAATAACCCTTACCTTAATTTATTACTTTAATGAGAATGATTGAATTTTCAGTATAATGAGAAGAAATAAAATAATAACTATTTTTAGATACATACTAAAATATATTACCTTATATAAATCTCATTTATAAACATATTTTAAAAATATATTACCAATTTATAGTTTATTTTCATTATCTTATATTAATTTTTTGATTGATTGTTTCATTTATATTTCTTAGTTATGGGGTTGATTTGTATATACTGGTTCATGTTTAATCATTACAATATAATTCAAATAATAATAATAATTTTTAATGATTTTATAAGTCCTATTTAATTAGTTTTAGAGTATTTATATAGTTCTAGAATAATGAAACTGTGATGTACTGGTTACAGTGTGTTTGAAAACCTAAAGGTGGTATACTAAAAAATATATTTAATATTAATAAAATATTTATAAAATATGTAAAACATCTTAAATAAATTATTTATATTTTTTTAATCAAATGTAATGATCCTTAATCAGTAATGATATAAAAACTATAACATCATTCCCAAATATAGTAAAACTGACTCAAATGTTAGCATCTTATAAATATTTAAGTTGAAAATAAATGTTTTTATATAATGTTAATATTGATTTTATATAAGGTTAACATTTTCAGAAATTTCATTTAACTTTATTAAAATATTTCTTATATCCATCAACATGTGTTGGTTAGGAAAGATGAAATTCATCACTCATTGAGCTGGTAGTCAGTACATACAAAGAATTAATAATTCCATTTCTCAAAAAATGGAATGAAATTATGTTTTTCAATCAAATATAATTTCTTATTTTTTATTTTTTAAATAGTAAAAATATTAATTTTTATAATCCACCCATTTTATCATCTGTGAAATTATGTGATGAAAAATGTACCATCGCTTTGCGGTGGTGGTAGACTAAATGTATGGAAAATCAATGATGTTTTATTTCTCTTAGTGAAAGAAAAGTATTTTATAATTATTCCTAAAATAATATAATAAAATTAATGTATATTAACTATACACATTTGATTATATAAGGGTATATAAAAAATTTTTGGAATAGGGAGGTTAAGAATAAAAGGATATGGAGGAATAAATATTTATGTTGAGAACATGTAATTGCTTATAGAAATATTTATTTTGAGAACATGTGAATAGTAATTGTGGTAGTACCCATTAAATTTAAATAATTATATGTAACTAGTCAAGGGTAAGAGGATAAAAAGGTATAAAATAATAGATACATATGTATTTACAAAACAAAATTAATATAAATAAACTTTAGGTACATTTTTTAAATATTTTATTAATTTTAAACATAGTTTTAATATTATTCCCTATTTTATTTTTACCACAATTGCTTATTTTTTACCATTAGTAATTAATTTTAATAAAAAAATTTAAATTTAAATTGTTACATAATTTTAAAAAGATGATATCAAATATAAAAATAATTTAATAAAATTAAATTTATAATTTTTAGAAATGGTAATTTTAATATTACAACACATAAAACATAAAAACCATTTTTAGAAATATTGTGTTTTTAAGATTAATGTTTTTGTGTTGTATAAATTTATAAATTTAGTTGACTTTCATGATAAAAATTGGTTTATAAATTAAAAAATAAAATTAATATTGATTTAAAATCAATCCAGTAATGAATATCATCATTAATTTTTAATTAAAATAGAATACTCAAATATTTTTTTAAATTATAATAAACTGTTACTTATGTTATGAGGTGTTGAACCCAGATTTTATATAATTTTAATTATATTTTGAAATAAATTTTTTATTAATTAAATAAATATTTGATCAATTATAAATTTTTTCTAAACTTATTGCCCTTACTTATATAATATTAAATCGATAAAAGTATAGTTTATTTAAAAACAATATTTTCACTATCCCTCTAAAAATGTACTATTTCACAAAAAAATTATATTTTACTATTTTTGATAAGTGGAATTAAGAACCAAATTTAATTTTATTGAATGCATTTTTTAAATTTTGTTCGAATTAATTATAGTAAAAAAAATATTTATGGGAAATAATATTATTTTAATGAAAAACCTAAATTATTTTTATATTAATATATATCATTATATTGTTTTTATAAAGAAGTTACATCTTTTTATTCCTATATATTTAATTAATATAACATATTATTCATATATAGAATTTTTTTTTATTAAATTATCATGGATTTTATTTTAGTTTGGCATTAGGTGTTAGAAAAACAATCAATCATAGTATTAATTTTGAAAAATGTATATTCTAAAATTATAGGGTTCTATATTATCCCTCATAAAGAAATCCAATCATTGAAATTTTATATATCACATTATAAGAAAATATCCATGGACATATTAGAGAAAGGAACAAATGAAGACATATTTTATAATTTAGAAAATATAACTTATTCCACACAATTTTCTTATCCCAAAAATTAAGTTGTTTCCAACAATTAGAACATGGAGTCTATAATTAATCATTTATAAAATCCATATCATAAAAGATTCTCCTAAAGGATGTTTGTATCAAACAATTAATGAAATAATATGATAAGTTTTTCTAAAATAATATTTTTTGTCTATTGAATACTATTTCCACTAATATGAGAGATCATATTCACTTCCAATAATCCCTTTAAATTCATCAAAATGATTTTTAAAATGATTTTTAAGAGTCACATTCTAATAAACAAAAAAATTTGATATAATTCTATACATAATATTACATGAAAATAAAATCATATTAGTGGTGAATTAATTATTATAGAACACTTCCTTAATACATTAGTCTATAATATAGTAAATTTTCCACAAATATATAGTTGATGATAAGTGTTTCCTAATTTCCATGATCCACTTTACTAGTTATTTTTGTATAGTATTTCAGTTTTTCTCTTGGTTTAGGATATTATTGATGCTGATAAACCTTTTCATCCGTTGGATTGTAGAAACAATTAAAATAATTTGTAAACTCATTTCATTCGAAGCATTTAATTGTGAATGCGATATTAGTTTTGTACTCTTATATATTACATTAAATTGGATGAACTATTTATCTCACTTCAATAATCATGATATCGCTGTAAAATCCTTTTACACATTAATAATTGTCTTATTACTATAAGACATTCTCTTGGGTTATTCTTCCCACATTTTATACATAATAGAAATTGGATCTTATTAGATTTATCATCTTCATAATATATTCTCCTCTGAAACTGTTTCTTTTACTTCTTTGGTGTCTTTCAGAATTTAGAATGATTAATTTTTTTAATCATAAAACATTGACGGATCCAGGATTAATAAAATAAATAAGGCCTTGTATATGGATAAACAATAACCCCATGTGTAGTATTTAAATATATAAGACAATTAAAAGAACATGTATTATTTGAAATAAAACTTTTATACTAATATCTATTGATATAGAGATGACAAAAACTAACTCATTGTGATTTCTTATATTACTGAAATTTTTATTTGAAACAAAAATAAAACATGAGAGGAATATTTTTACTAAAGGTGAAGGATTTTTAAATGGAAATTATTAGTGATATGATATTATTTATAGGTTTTAAATCCATGAACATCCCATGTTTTTTTCACAAGAAAATAATTATCAAGAGCTTATAATGATGTTTATAGTGCTTGAATTGGAAGGGTTATTAACAAACCCCATGATAATCATGACTTAAATGCTATTTTAAATTCCAAAATTTAAATAATACATCTATGAAATAGTTTCACAACAAAAAGAAAAAATGTTTTAGTGTCTTGGATATTATCATTATAAAAATATTATTTTATTAAAACTACAAATATTTATGTTTAATAATTATCCTCTAGACACTTTCCTGGCCTATCATGTCACACAATCCTCTTTATAATATGGGGATTAGAAACAAAAAACGAATCGGTCGACAAAAACAATTAGTAAGGGGTAAAATAAGAATAACCATAATGTTTAGATCGTAATCCTATGGAAAATCACCAATTTGGAAAAATATCTTATTTAAAAGAACATAATATAATAAGAGTTAACCATAACCATGAAGGATACAAATAACATCTCAAATGATTAAAATATCACCATGTCCTGACAAATTAAAATATATATCAAATAAAATGAGCCAAGAACATTAGATAAAATGTGGTAAATAATAAAAATAACATTTCTTATCTTTTTTATCTAACCTACACTCAAACTTGTTCACCCTTAGAATTGTGAGTAGTGTTATGTGCCTTAACACACACTATTTGTGAACATAGATACATGCTAATCCATTCACATAACATTTCTACCTCTTTATAAATAATATTTTACCCAATTAATTGGAGATTGATATATGCTACACCTATATCATAATCCATACATTTGTGTACTACTTCAAAATCAATCAATCCCCACCTCATAAATAATACATATAAAAGGAATGTGTATATTGAAACATTAAAAAAATCATATAACTTGATCATAAGAAATCATAAGATAAAAGAAATACCATTTATACAAATTATTCGTATATTAATAACATATATATGGTTATCGAAAAATTCATTCATTAATGTTAAACCATGGAGGGTTAATATATGTGAACATTAAAATTTTTGTCATTAAAAAATTTAAAAAATTTAAACAAAAAGTACCTAAAAACACATTTTAAAGGGAAAGATAAAAATTTTGTTAAACATTAAATAATATGTTCCATATAATGATTATATTAAAGGTGATAATGGTTATAAATAATGATGTGAAAATAATAAGAAAACATATAAATTTACAAGAATATTTAATAAATGATTCTTTTAAATGATATAAAGACTTTAAAAAGGAAAGAAAACATAATTTGAAAATATTTAATTTCTAAAATAATCTGTATTAATATAACTTAAAAAATACAAAAATATTTAAAATCAAAATGTAGATTTCAAGATAAAATATTTTTTTCTAACGGATTAAAAATTCACTTGAATATTTTTAAATAATATTATTTAAACCCCACATCATTAAAAAGTATAAAGAATTTTTTCTTTAAAACAAAATAATGTATAAAAAATGATCATTTTATAATTTTTTTGAGTTTCTACATGGTAAAGGATAACATTTTTGGGAATTAAAAATTTTGAAATTAATGATGAATCCATTTAAATTTATCTTAATTATTCTCAATAAAATTTAATTTTAATGAAACATTAAAATGATAGAGGAAACATTATTGGGTGTGACACATTATTTCCATTGAAAATAAGGTGTAAATAAATCATAAAATTATTATAGATTAGAATTGTTCAAACATGAATGACAATACTCAGAGAATAGTGATTACAACCAAAATAAGAGAATTGGGTCACAAAACCCCTTACAACTATAGTAATTTTTTTAAAAAAACTCATTGAAATATTTAAAATCATATGTTTCTAAAAATACCATGTATTAAAAAAGTATTTTATTGTAATATATTATTGGGAAGTTTGTACACAATATAAATAAGAAATTTCTATATAATGGTAAAGGACATTTAAAAGAAGAAAAATGAAGATGAAAAACCCTTTCTGATTTATTAATTTGGGAATAAAAACCCCATGGGAGGTAGAAATATAAATATTATATATTATATATTTAAAATAAAATAATTATGATAAGAATAGGAAAAATTGGTAGTATTTAAACCATTTTGATGACAACATGGTGTATAATAAAAAAGGCCTCAATGATAATAATTTTTAATGAAGCCCCTTACCTTGTTTCCTTTCCAAGATGACTACACTCTAATTATTTTAAATAAAAAATAGAAAACCAAAAATACCAATTTTTAAACCATAAAAATAAATATTATGTTTTTTACCATTTTTATAATCTTTATCATGATACTATTAATTATTTATAGCTTATTATGATCATTAGCTGTATAAAAAATAATTGGTTTTTAAATGTTTAATAATTTTGATATCATTAACAACCATTTGAAAACAAGTTAATAAATTATATATATTTTATTATTATGAAATATATAAATTATATTTATTCTAAATTTCCTTATTTTATTCTATATGGGTTTTGTTATGTTACGTAAAATCTAAACCCATAAATAATAATTTTGATAATTTTAGCGAATGAAAATTCCAGTTAAATAATAAATTAAATTCATTATATAATATTTAAACAATAGTATCATAATAAATTTTTTCTTAATATATTATAAAAATATTATTTATCATGTACCCATATTCAGCCCTAATAATATTTTAAAGTAGTGATCTCATTGGTGGTTAAATAAACCCAAACATGAACACACATTAAGATGATTAGCAAGTATGGTTAATTAATGGTATTATTCAATGTCATATTATAAAATAATAATATTTATATTAATTTTAATATTTTATTTTGGTGAAATATATTTTAATAATTTTTATAATGTATGAAAATCTAAAAGAAAAATGAATAATATTGCATCATGGAGGGAGTAATCCGCACATATATAAGATTAGAATTCTAGTTTTTCAATAAATTAGAGGGGGATAAGATAGATATTAAATTGAAATTTAATAATCATAGATATAAAACATAAATATTATTTATTAATTATTACCTCTTTTTGTACCATCTCTAACTGAATGTTATTAAAAATATATCATCACTTCGTGACAGAGGTAGTTTGGGCAAATCCCTACAAATGTACTTTTGTTATTCCTTAAGTGTAAAAAAGAATAAATAGTAGTTATACTATTAACATAACAATATATAAGTATAATAATTATATTTAAGTCATAAAAATTTAATGTTTATGTGAATCTTTGAAATGGTGGATGTGATATCATTTTATGAATGTAGAAAATGGAATTTTTTTGAAATAGTTATCAATTTTCAATAATTTCCTGCAACTATTTGAGGTTAAATAGGTCAAAAAGGTAAAAAAAATAAAGATTATAGGAAATTAAAAACTAAAATAAATTCAAAAAATTATATAAGAATATTATTCTAACATATTTTTGATATTTATCCAAAGTAAAACTATTTTTACCATTTTTATTTCTCCCCAGATAACTATATTTTATCCTTAGTAAAAAAATTTGATAAATAAAATCTAAATTAAATTATTTAATAATTCGAAAAACTTGATTTTAAATATTACCATTATTTTATCATATTTAATTTATAACGGTTTGAAATATTAATTTTAAAATAAACACACTTTTTCTAAAAAAAACAGTTTTGAGAAAATTGATGCTTTTCATCTTCAAAATTAGATATCTAATAAAATTTAATTAAAAAAGATTTTAATGAAATAAAATTATATAATAAAAAATAAAATATATTAATTTTTAGAAAATTTTGAAAATGTAATTTCATAATGTAAATGATTAATTAAAAGAAACAACTAAAAATTTCTTTTAAATTCTAATAAATTGTTTCTTAATTTCTAAAATATGAAAAATATAATTATGATGATTAAAAATTATATTTTAAAATTATTTATTATTACATTAATTTGTATTTGATAAATTAAAATATCTATAAACTTTTAGGCATTTCAATTATATCTATATAGTGATAAAAGTTAAAATTTTTGAAATACAAATTGTCTTCTTCACAATTCACCTATTTGTAAACTATTTTAGAAAAATCCTAGATGTTCATTTAAGGTTATTATTTTTATTATGAATAAAACAATTTCAATTAAGAGAAATTATAAATATAATATTTTACAATTTTACTTTTAAATAAATACAAAAATATAATGAAAACTGTTTTCAAAGAAAATAATATCATAAATTATTTAATATTCATATTATAAATTACAATCAATTATTAATGAAATTAGTGATAATATGTATTAAATATATATTTTATCCATAATATTTTTATAATAACAATAAAAATTAGAATGGTTATATTTAAAAACTAAATTTGTCTTATAAACTATTTAGCTATACTAATTGAATTTCATTTATTTTAGAAGGTTTCCTTTATTTTATTTCTATAAATATTTATTAACGAAATTATCCATATTCATTCCCACTAATTAAATGTATTATCATTCATGAACATAATTAAATATTTATATTTGTTCTAAATATATCACATTATTAATTATGTTAAATGTTTCTTATAAAGAAATCTATTGAGGAAATTTGAATTAATTAGATGAAATCATATATTAAAATACATGGTTATGACATTCCTGAGCTTTAAATAAACATTTCTTGTAAAAATATAATTACCGTCTAAAATTGATAGAAGATTAAATATCTAAGATAATCTTAGAAAATAGCTTCTGTTGAGATATGCACCCCATTATCCTTGTTAAGACTAGTAAACTACTTCTTCCAAAAATTCTTCAAAGGAATTATTAGGGACATACCTTTCACAACTCCATTTCCGTGATTCTAATTCACCTAAATAATTAATCAAAAAAGGATATGATAATACCCAAAAGAATAAAGTATTCGGATTAAAAATCTCAATCTAATTAGGTATTATTCTATAAAAACCTAATTTCAAAATATGATGCATTCATTTCAACTATGATATAAATGTTGGATCATATAACTCTCTTGGTTCTACCTAGATACATTAAGTTGGTATATATTACACTTATAATTATAATTCCTAAAATTAACTAGGAAATTCATACTTCATAGATGTTTGTAAGTAGTATATGTTCAACCAATGCATATCCTCCAACAGTACCAAACCAAGTACACAATAAGGTAACATTCACCATTTCCTAGAATAATGATTGAGATATACTCTACTAACTATTTTTAGGGCTATTATCTATATATTAATCTATTCCAAACCCATATACACCATTTTTTCCAATAAATAGATGAATTTATTTTACAAAAGTAAAATTATTACTTTACCAATATTTCTCGATATCATGAAATTCATTGACTCAACACTACGGTTATTAATATTGATCTCAAATCCTAATGACTGACACCAAACAAAAAAAATAATCTCCTAAAATAACAAATATAATATCTAAAATAACAAAACCATAATTTGAGACCAATTAATGTGACCCATAATAATATTGAATTTAAATATATATTAATATGACAATATAAATAATACATTTTAGATATAGTCACACAAACCTAAGACTGAAAGGATCAGTGATTGGGATATTGGGTACATAAAAATAAAATTTTATTATACCTTCAAACATTTATTCAAAATAATTATCTTATATACCCTTTTAATAAATCTCATTTAATACAACATACCCATAACATGGGGATTGTTAAAATAATATTGGGGTGTTGTGAAATTAAAAACTAGTGATACTATAACAAATTCCATATTGATTAAATAATAATCAAAAGGGAAAACATCAATAATGAAAAAATAACTATTTAAAAAACATACAACAATAATAGTTAACTATAATAATGGAAGATATACATTTCATATAAAATGATTACACCAATACAATATAATGATAAAATAAAATATTAAACATATCACATTATCCATGAACATCAGAAATAAATTATCATAATCATAAATATTTAATTTATAATTTTTTTAACCTAGATTTCTTTTATTCCATTGACATATGGAGTTATTATTAGATCTAAATTCCATCAGACTCACCAATTATGAACTAAGATAATTTGAAACACTTTCACATAACATTTCTACGTCATGAGATATAGTAATTTATGTAGTGAATTAGTTGGATATTTAGCCCCCACCCATCTCATAATCTGTAAATTTGTGTACCATATGAAAATTCAACATTCAAAATTTGATAAAATAATCCTTGGAAAAATATTTAGTTTCATAAAATAATGAAATAAATCACTAACAAGAATTTAATAAATCTTAGAATAAATTAAATATCACTTTTGAAAAGAAATATTATAATATTAACATATATTTGGAGATCAAAACATTACTTCATGTATGTTAAACCCTAGAGGGAATATATATGTGGAAATTAATATTTTTTCACAAAACCTTTTCTTGATGGATGTTTTGAAATCCTCCACCAATGGGGATTCATTGAAAACAATTTCATCTACCCCGATATTGATTTGAGGTAGATTTATATATGGAACCCACTATATTAAATTATATAAATTTATAATGGGATTCTAAATTTATCTTTATGAATAAAAAAATTAAATTATATTACATTCAATAAATAATTTTTTATTGTTATTAGCAGTTTACATGGACCTTGGATGCATTCCAAGTGCTTGTGAAATTCTTCGCGTGGTTATTTATAAATATTAAATTTATTAAAAATTGTATTCATTGTTATTTTAATGTATGTGTATAACATTATATATTTTTATTATCTTCCACAATTATTTAGTGACTTTTAATGGACCTTGTTCACATCCCAAGTGTTTGACTAAATTCCAATTTGTTTTTGTTAAATGGATTTGAAATTTAAAAAAATATGTTTAAATATGGTTTCCTTTTCAAAAAATATGTGATTTATTTCGAAGGATTATTTTAAAAAAGTGGGGAGTTATACCTATATTGAAATTATTTTGAGACTATGGATCTCAAGGTGTTTTGAAATAGGCTTTAGAAAGGTAATGCATTTTTTTTCAAATGGGTGGTTATAAAAACCCATATACTTAATAAGACATAATTCATGAATTATTACATAAAAATAATCATTATATAATCTCATAATATTATAAGCATAATTTATTTATAAAATTAGTAACATATAAAATTAACATGAAACATGAGTAGAAGGAAATTATTTAAAAACTCCAATACATACCGTTATATTCTATTAACCATCTAATATTGCACGAGATAACCTGGGGATGTATATAAGGGAAAGTTGAGATATAAATCCAAGTAAGATAATTAAAAAATCATAACATGATGAATGTTATACTTGTTAGTCTAGAGTAATATCATGGTAATATAAAAGGGATGATAATAAAAAAAATGATCATCAAAGTATAATATAAGATTACAATATCAACGACATTTAGGAATGTTGAAACAACACAAAACAAGGCATCACAAGAATAAGTAATGTATTCCAGCCAAGAAAACATAACCAAATGGTCATAATATAACATCTAATGCATCATGAACGGATTCTCATGAGATAAAAATATTATCCAGTTCATTGGATGGCTATATATGTTTGATTCTATCAATAACATTCATACCATGTTCATGCATTAGTGTGACACACATACCAAAGAACATAAGAATACCATTAATAAATTTTAATCTCATGATTATGGAGTTTTATTTATGCAAAAGTAATTACATAATATATTAATTATAGGAACATTATGGTGAATACCCTTCAATGAAATTGGTGATTTGTATTCACTACAAAAATTTAAGGAATCTAAATATACCGGGATAATTTCTGAAACATAATAGTTCCGCGTAACAAATAATTTTGGGGTCTAATGATAGAATAACATGGTCCCAAATTACTTGTATATAAAAAGTAATGTAAAATTTATGTTTAAAACAACAAACCTGTCACGAACCGGATCTTGTCGCCACCATTAACGGCACCAATCCCGGCCCGTGGGAAGGCCCGAAGGGCGTTCCCTATCCCCTCGGGCTGGCAAAAGTGCCCGGGTATCAAACAAATCTGGTTTGGGAACGATTTACCCGAGTATGAAAGCAGAAATCATAAAAAAACAATAAATTATTAAAATCTGAAATTTGTCATGATAAACAATTATTAACAAAACCAGATTGGAATAAATATGATTAAAGACACTACAAGTGGTCTAAAAACAAATAATGACAACATAAAGACATCCCCATGGACTCCACATGACAAGGGGATCATCACCCGCAAGCCGTCCCCGCAACTCCGCCCCAACAATGGGGACTAACATCCCGAACCGCCATCACCCTTAGCCTTCCCTTTACCTGAGTCAAGCATAAGCATGTATACTTACACCCAAGTTGTGTAATTAGGGTGTGAGCCTAAGCCCAATAGGATACCACCAGTTGATTCCAAAGAGTATGCAATACAATGTGAACAAAACAAGCAATTTTAATACACAAGGTGAAACAGTGTTAAAATTCAAAGAAATGCAACTTTCAAATGAAAACAGTTTTCAATCCGAGAATTTCAGAATGTTTGCACATTAAATAGACATGTGAGATACTGTAATGTACTGCCAAAAACAACCCACAACAATGGTAAATACCACATATCCTATGAGCGTCAAAATCAGGAACACCTTTAAGCACTAGGTTGTCTCGGGACCTATGTACCTCGTACCTCGGTGTAGAGTAACCATAGAAAAATATGTTCTCATGCACGAGCCACTAGTAGGGAACATACCAATAACCTAGTGGTCCCCAATCATCATCCAAATATTTTAGATAGAGTTTCCGTTATCCAGATTCTAAGTGGAACAGGGACAAAACCCATCCGATCCACTAGCCGTACTAGTACAAATCCACCCCACCTATGTACCCGGGCTTCCCCTTTTTGTGCTCAAACAATTTCAGCAAACAACACAAATCCTTTTTCATATAAAAAATCACTACTGGTCACAAAAAATTTTTACAGTAGCTATACACATTTTATACCATTTAAAACACACAATAAAATAATTTTATTTTCAATAAAACAACCTCTCAAAACATCACATTGTTTTTCACCCAAAGCTCTTTAAGATAGCCACCTTTCATAGTATGATAACACTTTTAAGTTATTAAAACAAAATTTTAGTTCAAAACCCTTTAATGAAACCAAAAATTCAGTAATGGGGTATCCCAAAATGAACTAATAAAAGATTTGAAAGGAAACCCATCAATTTCACCAAAAATTGGAACTTAAAATTCATTTGCATTATAAATGCTACTAAAACCAATTTTTACAGAAAAATTCAAGTGAAATAAACATTAGAGTACCATGAAAACAGCAATCTAATTCACAAAAAGTGCACACAAAATGGAATCACCTACCATATTAACAAAACCCCTTGAATCTCCATGTGAAAATCAAATCGCACCCCCGCCGCACCAAGAGAGAACTAGATCAAACCTAAAACCACAAAAATTGGCCAATAAATCCCAAAGTTAAACCCTAGGTTCGAAATCCTAGTTTATGGACATTAGTAAATACAATTATAACCGAAGAAACCCTAAGAACAATGAGTTAAACCCAATGTAATTTGAAAGAGGAAAGAAAAGGGCTCATTTACTTGAAGTATCTTGATGTAATCACTCCAAAACTCCAGTATCTGAAATTTAAAAGAGGCCAAATTTAGGGTACGTTCGAAAAAGATGTATTATCTCATTTAGGAACTGGAATAGAGGAAACATATTGATAATTGAGAGATTTGTGAAATAAATACTTTACCTCTTCAAATCTGGGAGATTTGAGTAACCCTGTGAAGATCGGCACAAAATCTAGATTCTACAGAGCTCCAAATGGGTGGGAGAGAGTTCAGACGCGCGGCTGGGTTACTTGGTCTTGAGTGAGACTTGGAATTACCGAAAAATCCCAAATATTGAATATGTTATAACAAAATAAAATTTTATTTTTAAAACAGGAATAGGGCTTTCGGGCAGGCCCAACCCCTTAGACAAAAACCCAAATAACCCCTGGTTATGGATTTCTAAAATATCCAAATTACCTTGTTGGTGTTAATAGGTTAGGGTAGGTCAATTATGAATTTGAATGGATGAAAAATTTTGAAAAATGAAATAGTTATAAAAGATACAAAATTTATTTTTTAATCTGGAATTGGGCTCACGGTTTAGCCCAATTCATTAATACTCATCTATTCCTCCCTAAAACCTAGGGAAACCCCCCAAAAAAGAAAGGATGTAAATTAAATGAAAAAAATACCTTTAAAATATTTATTGTATGTGACAATTCTTCCCACCATGAAGGACTTTCCACCCCATAAAGTCAACATGAATCTCAGTTGGAAAACAAGAATGGGTACTCTTCCTCGACCCATGGCTTTCGCTCCCATGTCTCATGTGTATCATTCCCATGCTGCCATAAAACCCGGACTAAAGGAATAGATTTTCCTCGAAGTATCTTCTCTTGGGAGTCCACTAATTTCATCGGCCTCTCAAGGATAGACAAGTCAGGCTCTATCTCCAGTTCTTCCCAACTCAACACATGGGATGGATTCAGATTGTATTTCTTCAACTGAGAGACGTGGAAGACATAATGGATAAACGTCAACTGAGAAGGTAAGGCCAACCTGTATGCCACCTTACCAATACGCTCGGTGATCTCAAGGGGTACGACATACCGTGTCATCAGCTTACCTTGCTTCCCCAATCGACGATGGCCCAGACGAGGGGCCACTTTTAAGAATACCCTGTCACCCACAGAAAACTCTAGGTCTCGACGCCTCCGGTCAGCATAAGATTTATGACGAATTTGAGCTGTCAATAAACGCTGCCTGATCAACTTGACCTTCTTAGAAGTCTCCTGCACAAGTCTCGGCCCCAAAAGTGAAGTCTCTCCTACCTCATCCCAACATAGGGGGGACCGACAAGGCCGACCATAGAGCTCCTCAAAAAGGGCCATTCAAATCGTGGATTGGTAACTATTATTATAAGCAAACTGTACCAATCCCAAATGGATATCCCAAGAACCTCCAAAGTCCAGGACACATGCACGAAGCATGTCCTCCAATATCTGATTCGCCCGCTCTGTCTGACCATCCGTCTGTGGGTGGTATGCCGTGCTTATCTTAATCTGAGACACCAAGGACTTCTGAAGGCCTTCCCAAAATCGATAAGTGAAGCGGGGGTCTCTATCCGAGACAACAGCTGATGGTACACCATGGAGTCTCACCACTTCCTGAAGATACAAATGGACCAACTCATCTACTTTAGTTGTATCTTTTATCAGAATAAAGTGGGCGGATTTGGTCAGACGATCAATCACCACCCAAATTGCATTCTTTCCGCGAGGTGTACAAGGTAAGCCAACAATGAAGTCCATGGCAACCTCTTCCCACTTCCAGGTAGGAATGGGTAGTGGTTGGAGCAAACCAGATGGCCTTTGATGCTCTTCTTTCACCTGCTGACATGTGTAGCATCTCGAAGAAATGTCTGCTATGTCCTGTCTCATACCAGGCCACCAAAACTATCGATGAACATCATAATACATCTTAGTGGCACCTGGATGGACAGCCTACTGAGACTGGTGGCTATCTTGCATCACCACCTTCCGTAGAGATAATGGCACTACTGAACGGCCCTTGAAGCACAAGATGCCCTCGGGAGACGACGACCAATCAAAGGATGTCTCCCCACCATGAAGGAACTGCTTAGACCGCTGACAAAGATCATCATTGGGCTGTTCCTGCTGAATCAACTCCAATAGAGAAGGATGCAACTGGACACTTGCCAAGAATGCCCCTCCACTGTATTCCCTGGTCTCCACATGCATCTGAGAAAAGAGACCCATCAATGCCCACTCATCACTAGACTTCCTCAAAGCCTGCACTGGAACTCTTCTGCTCAAAGCGTCGGCCACTACATTACCCTTGCCTGGGGTATAGACAATGTCAAAGTCAAACCCATGCAAGTACTCGATCCAGCGACGTTGCCTCAAGTTGAGGTCCTTCTGCGAGAAGATATAAGCCAAGCTTTTGTGATCAGAGTATACCACAAAATTCTCCCCAAAGAGGTAGTGACGTCAAGTCTTCAAAGCATGCATCACCGCTGCCAACTCCAAGTCATGGGTTGGGTAGTTCATTTCATGTGGTCGAAGTTGGCGAGAGCCATACGCGACCACATGATCATCTTTCATAATCACGCACCCAAGACCCATACCTGAAGCATCACAATAGACCACATATCCCATTCCAGCCTTTGGAAAAATCAGCACGGGGGCGGTAGTCAGCCGCCTTTTCAGCTCCTCGAACGATGCCTGACATTCTGGACCCCATATAAACATCACCCCTTTCCAGGTGAGGGAAGTCATCGGTGAAGCAAGCCGAGAGAAATCCCGAACAAATCGCCTATAATAATCGGCCAAGACAAGAAAACTCCTGATCTCGAACACATTCTTAGGTTTCTCCCATGACATGACTGCACTAATTTTCTCAGGGTCCACTGAAACTCCATTCTCTGAGATCACATGCCCCAGAAATCTCACCTCTCTGATCTAGAAAGTGCACTTTGAAAACTTTTCATAGAGGCGGTGATCTCGTAATGTACCCAAAATGATCCTCAAGTGATGTTCGTGTTCCTCCTCAGAGCAAGAGTATACCAGAATGTCATCGACAAACACTAAAACAAAGGAATAGAGATACTGATGGAACACCCTATTCATAAGTTCCATAAATACCGCTGGAGCATTGGTGAATCCGAAGGGCATGACCCAGTACTCAAAGTGGTCGTACCTGCTTCAGAAGGCTGTCTTAGGGATATATGACTCCTTCACACTGAGTTGATGATACCATGAACGCAGGTCTATCTTTGAGAACCACTTTTCCCCCTTCAACTGATCAAACAAATCATCTATTCTAGGAAAAGGGTATTTGTATTTAATTGTTATCTTATTCAGCTTCCGGTAGTCAATGCACAACCGGAGGGATCCATCAGCCTTTTTTGTAAACAACACAAGAGCGGCCCAAGGAGAGACGCTCAGGCGAATGAATCATTTGGATTATAAGTCGTCCAGCTGTATCTTTAATTCCCTCAAC
Organism: Viscum album; assembly: GCA_963277665.1. NCBI lineage: Eukaryota > Viridiplantae > Streptophyta > Magnoliopsida > Santalales > Viscaceae > Viscum > Viscum album. The sequence goes on along the minus strand of OY728152.1, from coordinate 990,011,229 downwards.
TCGGTGGGGTCCATGCGATAAGATGGAAGAGATATCGGCTGTGTTCCCGGTTCCAGATCAATCAAAAACTCCACATCCCGCTCTGGGGGAAAACCAGAAAAATCATCAGGGAATACCTCAGGAAACTCATTCACTACATGAGGTAGTGCACCATCAGGGGAAAGACCATCCGCTAGCACAATCGAAGATGACTGGAAGATAACACTTCCCAACTCTGGGAGTGGAGGCCCTGCGCGACTTGATCGTGGATCCCATTATCCATGAAAAACCTGATGACTCCCATCAGGTGCTGTGAAACTCACACACCGTCTGTAGCAATTGATGTGTTCCTGGAAGTGTACTATCCAATCCATCCCGAGTATGACATAAAAAAGGTCCATATCTAAGACCATGAGGTCCCACTCCATCTCGACCCCTGACAAAGAAAGTGCACACGAGGGGCACCTCAGGCCCTACTCATTCTTCTTTCCCAATGGTGTCACCAACTCCATCGCAAAAGACATCAACTCAGCTGGAAAATTCAGCATGTCCACAAAATGTCCTGAAATGAATAAAAAAGAGGCAAAAGTATCAAAAAGAGTAGTAGCTATAGAAGATGCGATCAGAATGGTACCTCGAACTGTCGACGGTCCCGCCTCTGATCCTGCTGGTGACTGATCCACTACATGGAGATGTCCAGTATCTGCCTGAGGACGACCGCTAGTCTATGGTTGTTCCCTGAACTGGATCTGCCCAGAAGATGATCCAGCCCTACCACCACGACCACCAAATCGAGATCCCCCAGTCCTTGACGGCTCGGACTGTGCTGGCACTCCTCTTGAAGCCACTGACCCTTCCCCACATGGGAGTGGACGTGCCACACCTCAGAAGCGCTGCAAATTCCCTATACCTCCACACTGGTAACAAGGCTTTGGAGGAAGAGGACATGCAGGTCGGATATGCCCAGGCCTCCCACATTGGTGGCACACGACCGATCTCGCATCAGAAGCCGCAGAAGAAAACTGCCTGGAAGAGTGGCCTGAACTGCCCCCTCCTTTCTTCACATGATCCTCTCGCTTCCTTTTCTTCTCTGAGGAGCTGCCACTACCCACTACTGATACTAAACCATAGAAACCAGCCCTGCCTTTCCTATAAATGTCCCCCATGCACGCCCGATCAACAACCTCAGCGTAGGTCCTCATCTTAAACAAGAACACCTGGGAGTATATCTCTGGTCGCAAGCCTTTCTCAAACCTATGGGCCTTCGCTTGCTCATTAGAGACAATTTGTGGAGTATACCGAACCAATTCAGTGAAACAGTTGGCATACTCCATCACAAATAGATTCCCCTTAACAAGTTCCATGAACTCTCTAGACCTGGCATAAGCCAACACATCAGGGCAATACTGTTCATTGAAGACAGCCTTGAAATCTCCCCAGCGCATCTGCTCATTCTTCCCAGACTGAAGCACTGACTCCCACCATTTACTGCTGGGACCCTCCAACATAAAGGAGGAACACTTCACCCTGAGCTCCTCGGGTGTTTCCAGGAACTCAAACATACGCTCGATCTTCTCGAGCCATTCTTCTGCTTCTTGGGGTTCTGCGCTACCTCGGAAGGTAGGAGGCTTGTTTTTCAGAAACTCTTGTGCTTTATCTTTTCTGGGACTTGTCTCCTCTGCCCTAACAGGAATAGGAGTATGAGATGGGCCCTATCCCAAAGCTTGGATAGCCCGAACAATAGCCTCCACGATCCTCTGATCAATCGGCGTGGGAGAACTCTATCCAGCTTCCTCCTGTGGGTGCGTGGGAGCTTTCCGGGGAGGCATGTTGCTACAAAATGCAACAGTCAAAAAACAATAGTCAATACCACAATTCTGAAAATTGTAATCAAATACATCAAATATAAACAAACTAAACACATTCTTGTAATAAAAGAAACAACTACTCCACATCTGCCTGATGTCCACATGTGGTTTGCAGCCCACACATCTAACCTTGAAGTGAAGTCAATCAGTAAATTCCAACATCCTCTGGTGACTCAAGGTCTGCCATGAGAGGTGCGGGCTAGGAACCCTACTCAAAACCAATACCCCAAGCCCCGAAAGTCCTAGCTCCAGTCTATCCCGTCTCATCTCAAAATAACAATATAACCCAAAAACATTAACCTTCTTTTGATACCATTTTGTCACGAACCGGATCTGGTCGCCACCATTAACGGCACCAAACCCGGCCTGTGTCAAGGCCTGAAGGGCGTTACCTATCCCCACGGGCTGGCACAAGTTCCCGGGTATCAAACAAATATGGTTTGGGAACGATTTACCCGAGTATGAAAGCAGAAATCATAAAAAATAATCAATTATTAAAATCTGAAATTTTTCATGATAAACAATTATTAACAAAACCAGATCTGAATAAATATGTTTAAAGACACTACAAGTGGTCTAAAAACATATAATTACAACATAAATACATCCCCATGGACTCCACATGACAAGGAGATCATCACCTGCAAGCCGTCCCCGCAACTCCGCCCCAACGGTGGGGACTAACATCCCGAACCGCCATCACACTTAGCCTTCCCTTTACCTGGGTCAAGCATAAGCAGGTCTACTTACACCCAAGGGGTGTAATTAGGGTGTGAGCCTAAGCCCAATAGGATACCACCAGTTGATTCCAAAGAGTATGAAATACAATGTGAATAAAACAAGCAATTTTAATACACAAGGTGAAACAGTGTTAAAATTCAAAGAAATGCAACTTTCAAATGAAAACAGTTTTCAATCCGAGAATTTCAGAATGTTAGCACATTAAATAGACATGTGAGATACTGTAATGTACTGCCAAAAACAACCCACAACAAGGGTAAATACCACAAATCCTATGAGCATCAAAATCAGGAACACCCCTAAGCACTAGGTTGTCTCGGGCCCTATGTACCTCGTACCTCGGTGTAGAGTAACCATAGAAAAATCAATTCTCGTGCACGAGCCACTAGTAGGAAACATACCCATAACCTAGTGGTCCCCAATCATCATCCAAATAGTGTAGTTAGAGTTGTCATTATCCAGATGCTATGTGGAACAGGGACAAAACCCATCCGATCCACTAGCCGTACTAGTACAAATCTGCCCCACCTAAGTACCCGGGCTTCCCCTTTTTGTGATCAAACAATTTCAGCAAACAACACACATCCGTTTTCATATAAAAAATCACTACTGGTCACAAACAAATTTTACAGTAGCTACACACATTTTATAGAATTTAAAACACATAATAAAATAATTTTATTATCAATAAAACAACCTCTCAAATCATCACATTGTTTTTCACCCAAAGCTCTTTAAGATATCCACCTTTCACACTATGATAACACTTTTAAGTTATTAAAACAAAATTTCAGTTAAAAAACCTTTAATGAAACCAAAACTTCAGTTATGGGGCATCCCAAAATGAACCAATAAAAGATTTGAATGGAAACCCCTCAATTTCAACAAAAATTGGAACTTAAAAGTCATTTTCATTATAAATGAAACTAAAACCAATTTTTACAGAAAAATTAAAGTGAAATAAACATTATAGTACCATGAAAACAGCAATCTAATTCACAAAAATTTCACACACAATGGAATCACATACCAAATTAACAAAACCCCTTGAATCTCCGTGCGAAAATCAAATCGCACCCCCGCCGCACCAAGAGAGAACTAGATCAAACCTAAAAACACACAAATTGGCCATGAAAGCCCAAATTTAAACCCTAGGTTCGAAATCATAGTTTCTGGACATTAGTAAACTCAATTATAACTGAGTAAACCCTAAGAATAATGAGTTAAACCCAAAGTAATTTGAAAGAGGAAAGAAAATGGATCATTTACTTGAAGTATCTTGAAGTAATCACTCCAAAACTCAAGTATCTGAATTTAAAAGAGCCCAAATTTAGGGTACGTTCTAAAAAGATTTATTATCTCATTTTGGAACTGGAATAGAGGAAAAATATTTATAATTGAAAGAGTTGTGAAAGCAATACTTTACCTCTTCAAATCTGGGCGATTTGAGGAACCCTGTGAAGATCGGTACGAAATCGCGATTTTACAGAGCTCCAAATGGGTGGGAGAGAGTTCAGAAGCGTGGCGGGGTTAATTGGTCTTGAGTGATACTTCGAATCACCAAAAAATCCCAAATATTGTATAATTTATAACAAAATAAAATTTTATTTTTAAAACAGGAATTGGGCTTTCGGGCAGGCCCAACCCCTTAGCCAAAAACCCAAATAAGCCATGGTTATGGATTTCTTAAAGCTCAAAATTACCATGGTGGTGTTAATAGGTTAGGTTAGGTCAATTAGGAATTTGAATGGATGATAAAAGTTGAAAAATGAAAAAGTTATAAAAGATACAAAATTTATTTTTTTAATCTGGAATTGGGCTCACGGTTTGGCCCAATTCATGAATACTCATCTATTCCTCCCTAAAACCTAGGGAAACCCCCAAAAAAAGAAAGGATGTAAATTAAATGAAAAAATAACTTTAAAATATGTCTTGTATGTGAAAAAACCAATATGAGAAATTGGAAATCAAATTGAATTATATTATGAAATTCCAAGAATAAATAGGAGGAAGAGAGAATCCCCAAACCTTGAGTGGGTGCTTCTAAAATCTCAAGAACATATTGGGATGGATTTATAGAGGGCTTTTTTAGGTAATTTTTTGATCATTTATTTTATAGTGAAGTAGAGTGTGTGTTTGAGTTGGTATTTATTTCAATATAGGGAGAATTATATATAAATTTATAAAAATCGGTTTTGGATTCTCCAGGATTAAATATTCAAAAATAAAAAACATACCATGGTTTACCCTATAGTTTCTACCAAATAGGACTTGATTTAAGTATTTCATATTGGATATAACATAATTCCTCAGAATAATACCCTGGGTTACATGCAAGTGAGACATGATTATATTGAATTTCTTTTAAAAACATAAAATATAATATTTGTTTTGGAGGATTCATTGAGTATTTATAAAAACAGTCAAATATAATATAATTCAAAATATTTTAATTAATATATATATTTGGTTTTTAATCCTTTTATATAATTTATTACATAAATTTTGGGCCATTATGATTTCATAATAAAAACTGTATTTTTACACAGTATTTTATTTTTACACAAAAATTTGAATATCTTATAAAATTATAAAAGATTCACCATACAATAAATTCTATATACTAATTTAAAAAATAATATATTTTTTATTTGAATACTTCTATATATATAATAATTTTGAATGTTAAATAAAAAGAATCATTTATTCAAGAAAATAATATTTTTTTATGACAATAAATAATTTTTGAAACTTATTATGATTACTTTGGAATTAATTAAATAAAATTATAATTTATATTTCAAAAAATATTATTTAACAATAATTTTTTATTGAAAAAAATTTCATTCCATTAATGTTGAAATTATCAGAAGTGTGCCTTAATTGATTGTATATATTTTTTAGAAATAATATTTTGATTTCTTCATATCAAAAGAATATTTTTATCTATATCCTTATGTAATGATTTATATTGTACCAAAAAAATCGATTTATATAATCATTAGTTCATAAAAGGATATAATATAAAAATTCTTATTTATAAGGTCTATATACATTACCCCTTATTAAACCAACATATGCGCTAAGGGTAAGGTGTAAAATTGTGGTTCTTTTATGGGGTGGTTTAGTAAACACCGGTTGGGTCCTAATAATTGTAAAATATAGCTTCTCAAACAATAGTATTCAATCATGATTCATTATTTTAATCTCATATTAGTCAAGGGTAATTCCCCGGGATTCAATCTCCCTCAAAAGATCAGATAGATGGGCTTCAAAGGGTATGATCCTACTGGTTGATGTCAAATATTTTTCAGTTTCTGTCAATTTGACATTATCATGACCACGAAAATAAAATAATCTTAACAACACCTAATAATCATATATATTATGAATGGTTAAAATTATTAAATATATTTAAATCCAATAGTCTATATTGGTCCAAAATAAGAAATTTACTGCATGTGTTTCCTATAATATCATTACCTAGTAAGGAATTTATTCTTTTAAAAATGGAACTTCATTTATAAATATTCAACACATTATATTCTAAAGTTCATAAATTTCACTCAGGAAGTTTAATTTTATACATTAAAATAGACGAGGGTACTTTTATTTCATTGATTCATCTAGTCCACATGTTACTTCCTCAAACTCATGGTTCTACACAATACTTCGACTAGGTGAGTTGCCTATTTTCATATAACATTGTCTCTATTTTGGATGATATTTCCGGAATAATCCTTATATGAACAGTAATTCTCCATGGGGACCACCTCTATACTTTTTACATGCGAGGGTCTGGTTTTACTTCATTAAGAGAGATACATGGAACTAATCATGAATGAGAGAAAGGTTAGGTCATTGTGCTAGTTGATAACATAGAAAATTGATGTGATTAATGATTTAAAAATGGCCAATGTCTATTGGACTAATATTTACCTTGTTTAAAAATCTTCTTAATTTAATTTATTACATTATATGAAGGAACCGTTTATCTCTGAACTCAATCTCTTGGTTTCATTGAAAATTATCTATAAATATTTTTTTGGACTATTTTTTGGATTCAATATTATGTTTAATGTTTTGAACCTTATCTATTAACTCATAGATAAGATAAGGTCCCATAATTATATTTTATAATATATCATCCCAATATGTTGGATTCTGAAAAACATTTCTTACAAAATTCATCATAAAGAGATATTTGAATTAAATAATTAAAATTTATTTTATTTGAGAACACCACTAGGGGAAGGTGATGATCCCAATATCCTTAGAAATCCATTTAATACGATCTCACAAAATCCAATAGAGTTTGAATAGTTTTTATAGAGCAATCATCATTCCCAAATAGATAAATAGTATTGAAACATAACTCTTTATCCAACACTCATTGAGGGCTTCTAAAAAATCATGATGTCAAAATTTCATCTCTATCAAATAATATGGAGAGTTTTAATATTTTATTTATTACAATTCCCCAACCCCACAAAGACATATATATTATCATATTCATCTAGAGATATTTTTTATATTAATGAAATGTGTTGAATTTTTAAATTGATCAAATACCATCCAAATAGTATTATTGACTTTAGATGTTATATAGTGTCATATATAAAAATCATGATTATGTTTTTATATTTACATACTAGTATCAAATTTATTTCATCATAACCTTATACTTTAATCATTGACCAATCACTTTTTACCATACTAATCATAATGAAACAAAATTTTCAATCTCCTTATTCTGGTTGATTCACCAGAAGTTTTTCATTATATCTCTATATATTATAGTGATTCTAATGTTAATAGAGAATTACAATCTATTTCAGTCATCTATAAGTTTTATCATCATATACTTTATTAATGAACCACATATATAGGTTACTAACATTGCCACAAAATATATCTCAATGTTGAATTGTATATTTTTTATACCTTTTTTGGTAGATCCACATCATCATTTTGGCCACAATGATCGTCTCATGAATGGGTGGTTAATAATTTATTTGATCAAGGGAGGATATTTATCCCCATATCATCCCATTTTCAATCATTTTCATGTCCCAGAGAATTGGATACATTTCAATATCCATAATGGATAAGGAGGTATGAAAATTTATACACAGAATATCATCAAATATATTTGTCTCCCCCGGATTGTAATGGATTGAAGAATCATAATACTTGTGTAGCTCTAACCTCATGTTATGGTTTATATTAACTTCATTTTGTGTGAATATATACATGAGTATTTTATGATATATAAATTGGTTACACTTATCTATATAGAGATAATAATGTAAAAATATTAATGCAATGATCATTAAATAATATTATTTATCATATTGTAAGTATTTTATTGTTGATATTTAATAGGAAGTATCTATAGTATATAACTTTTTCATGTTTCAGGATTACAAAATATAATAAATTTTTATACTCATCTCATTATATTTCAAATAATTCCCCACCTTTAGTTATTATGAGAATATGTTAATTGATTATATTCCTCTCTAACTATTTAGGAATCTCTTGGGATTCATCATTCCATTAAAACTCCACCACATCCATGTTATCATATTTAGTGGTATGGATAAACATGATATGTTTCTCAAAATTGGAAAATAATACCAAAAAATTCAAATAAAACTATGAATCTCCATCATTGATATTGGTCTTGGCCATCCTTCAATTGTTTATGTTTTGTAAGGATCCATGAATATTCCTTGGTTAGTCTTAACATATCCCATAAATGCAATTTTATCCTTGAAAAACTCACAATTATAGTAGTTTTCATATAAATTTTCATTACTCATGGTCCTCAATAAAACATTAAAATTCTCCCCATGTTCCTCCATAATTTTAGTGAAGATAAAATTATTATCTCTAAAAACTACCCCAAATTTATTAAGGAAATCCATAAAGAATATATTAATTATATCCATGAATATATATTGATAATTTATATGTTTAATGGATTAATTGAAAACTCATAGTTACCATACATTTTATAAAAACAGTTCCTTGTTATATCACCATTCTTTATATATACCTGATAATATATTGACAAAAGATTAACCTTAGAGAAGCATGGTGATCCACATAGTTTATCGAATATGATATACCTCTAGGGAAAATGATTTTTTTTCATTATTATGATCTTATTGAGTCACGATATTCAATGTAGAGGTATATTAAACCATTATTTTTCATTATTAATATAACTAGTGTTCCCCATAAAGATGAACATGGGCGTATAAACAGTTTATCCATATTCCCTTGTAGTTTCTTATTTCTCTATTTATGTTCCACTTTTCCCATTCTATATTGATTCATGGATTTTGTAAATGCTATGAGTATAAAATCAATTGATAACTCCACCTAATTTCTTAGTGAATGAATTGAAAATAATCAGGAAATACATCATCATATTATCTTGTAATGGGAATTTATTCACAAAGAATATTGTATTTAATATAAATAATTTTATCTAGATATGCCAGCTCATATGAAAATAATATCCATTATTGAGATGATGTTACCAAATGAGATTCATCATACACCTCGAAATTGTATATAAAGGAAGGGTGATTTGTGATATGCAGGGAGACTACACATAGTCATAAATTTAAATTGAATCTATATAGAGAAATCAAATCCATACCCAAAATTACAAAATAATTTTCTAAAGGCTGTATCAATAGGTTTACTAGGAAGTTCTACTTGAATTTATAGAATGCGAGAAATTATATACATGAGATGTAATAATTACTCTATTTTACATTTACAAAAATATACCCTCTTTCTTTCTTTGAGGGGATGTTATAATTTTATAGTAAATAGACTTGATTTGAAATTATAATTTGAACTGTTATAACATAGGAAATTTTATGTTCATGAATGGAATATAAGCCTATATTTTTATATTTTATTCTAGTTTTAGTAATTTAATTCCAATAAAATAGTCTTAAGGAATTTTTTTTTAAATATTTTAATTACATAAAATAGAAATTGTTAAAATTAAGGTGATAAATAAAAAATTAAATACATTATTTAACCTATTAATTTCAAGGTTTCAATATATGTTAGCCATAGTATATTTCCAGATATAATTTTTTATAGGATTTTATTTTCTTCCAAATGGTTTATAAATAAATGATAAATTTACTAAATAATACAACTTAAGAGTATCAAATATGGTTTATAGAAAGTAAATTTTTTCATGAATTAGGATATGGTATAATTAATTCCTATTTAACCCATTTAGTTATTACCTCCCCTAGGAAAAAATATTAGAGATCCCCAACTGCTTGTCAAATATTGAAGTAGGTTTTGTTTCTTGTAAACCACTTACTTAATAAATTACTTTAATTTAGTGATGTTCTTGTATGTTTAATTTGTTTCCTATGTCATTTAGTAAAATTTTCTAATCCTAATTACCTGAAATAACTAGAACCATAATTGATTCCAACTACTGAGACCCATATATTTAATATCCTTTATTTTATGTTTTATTACATAAAGATATAAAAAATAAAATACCATAATATCAATAAGAATAATTTTTTTTGGAAATTAGATACAAAAAATAGAAAATTTAATAGATTATTATAATAATAATATTTTAAAACTTCAAATAATTCACAAATATTCCAATGATTCTTCTAATACTCCACGAGATAACCAGTGTAAGAACATCAGAAAGGAGTGAGAAATTTAGTCTTTTTATGGTATAATAAAATAATATCATAAGGTAATTAACTGATAGTGAGTCAATAGGTATATCAAGGTAACATAATAGGGACGAGATTCATAAAATTTAATGTTGAAGCATAGATATAAGATGAAAAAATAAAGGCTATATAGGAATGTGGAAACAATATAAAACATGAAATCATAAACAAAAGTCACGTTTAAACATAAAGATATTATGAAATTGTGTTATTATAATGACTTATGATGCACCATAAATGGTATGTCATGAGATAAAAAAAATTTCCCAATGAATTTGATGACTATATAATTTTGGGTCCACTCATCACAATCATATGATGTATATGAAAAGTGGGCCACATAGATCATACAACATAAGGATGCATTTCATCATATTAAATTCCACAATTAAGGAGTATGGGTTACACAAATAGTCATACTAAAAAAATGATAGATACATATGGGTGAATACCTTGAGTGGATATGCAGATTGGTATTCATTACAACAATGTTAGACATGATAAATTGCTGGATAATATCAGTAACTTAATATGCGTAAATAATGATTCATTGAATAGTTTAATGTGAGAAAAATGTGCATATAATCACATTTAAAACATTTGTAAAGTAATATATATGTATAAAAATATATCCTAACATGAAAATTTTAAAATAAAAAGGGATAATGTATTGAAGGTTCTTGAAAAAATAAGAGAATGATAGGATTTCTTACCTTGAGGGGGTGCTTCTGAATGTTTGGAAGGATATTTTTAAGTGCACTAGGTTTACATGGGAGGTATCAAGAGTTTAAATGTTAGATAATAATAATTCTATAAGGGTTTTTTCAAATGATAACTAGGATTTTGTGATATGTTTTATATAAAAGGAGAGGGGAATTCGTTATTAATTTATAAACAATGGTTTTTGGATCTATATAATAAAATAATCATGAATGAAAACATTAAAATGGATTTATTCAAATGGTTAGTTCAGTGTATAATGGATTTAAGTTTATTATAAATCTAAGAACCAAACATATTAAATTAAAACCATTTGTTATGTGAAATTATGTCAGGTTTGTAAAGAATTAATTTTAAAACCCTGAAACATAAAATATATATTTTGGGTAGTTTGATTATGGGTTTATAAAATTAATCAAATAAATTTAAAAAAATATTATTTTAAAGTTGAAACATATTTTTGGTCATTTGTACTCTGTATTTTATATGTTACATCACTTATGTGATTTTATGTGGTCATAATACATACCCAATATTTATACCATATTTAAATTTTACCCAAAAGTTGATTTGCATAAAAAATAATTAAAAAAATCACTATTGGATAATTTCATAATTATGATTAAAAAAATTATATATTTTTTTCAAAATAATTATATAAATTTTAGATTTTAAAATTTTATATATAAAAACTCAATTAATTGAAAAATATTTTATTTTATGATGATAATAGTTTTCTGACCTATATAAAAATGAAATTTGTTTTTATAATGTCATATTAAAATTTTTATTTAAATAAATATCATATAATAATATATTAATTAATGTAAAATTTATTTTTAAAAAATCTTTATGTTATGAAAAATAGTGACTTGATTGAAAATATATATTCCAAAAAAATAAAATTTTTGTTTCATCATATAAAAATTTATGTTTTATCAAACTCATTATTAAATCATTTAAAAAGTAAAAATAGATAGTGATAAATATTATATAAAATCTATTTAGAATATAAATAAATCAATTTTTACCTTTTGGGTAATAGATACATAACCCCTTTATTAGACCATCATATTACCTAAGGGTAAGGTGTGTTAGGGTGATACTTTCTTAAGGTGGTTTACCAATCTTTGTTTGGGCTATGATATCGATAATATTTAACTTATCTCAGAAATGGGTTCACTCATGTGGTTTTTGTTGAATATATGATTTGGCTTGGTGAACGGAAAATCATTCTAATACCAACTCCCTTGTAATCTTTGAAAATTGAACTTCAAGGGTTATGATCCACTTGCCAAGGCCTTATCTCCATGTTTCCATGTCAATTAGAAATATCCTAGCCCTTTATGTTTAATTACCTCAATGACTACTATAAACTGAATATATTATTAATGGTTATAATTCCTCATGGTCTTTTAAATTATATAGGTTATAAATTATAACATTAAAAAATAACTAAATTAGTTCATTTTTTGTATAATATCATTTCATAATAAGTATTTTATTTATTTAAAAATGAATATTTATTTATAAAACATTAGGTCATTAAAAACAAATACCAACACCCATATAAAACCACTAATGGGTTTATCACCTCTAACTATATCAATCCATAAGTTTTATACCATGTATGTTTCTGACAAGATACACACACAACACAAATCGTCATGTAAAAAGTCACACACTATGAAAACACAACTTTGAAGCAAAATAAGCACATGAGAATTTCAAAAATATGACATCACCCACATGAGGTCTATAATACCCAAACATCCCAACATAACAACATTAATTTTCATTAAAAAAATTCAAAACCCATTTTACAAAAATTTCTAAAAAGGTATGACAAGACACCCTACTAAAATTACTCCCTTGGACCATTTTCCATGAAACTTACAATATAAAAAACCTCATTTATTTTGAAATACCATTTCAAAAACAATTCCCAAATCACTTTTATCCCTTTTTAATTTCATTTTGTTAAATTTTGTGGTGGTATTTTTATTTTTTTGTCACATATTTAACATTTAAATTTAATGTGTATCATGAATAAAGGTTTTAATTATTAATATTCAGAATATTTTTTTCATTATGGAATGTGAGTTGTAATTTTATTCAATTTTTGTATGAAAGTTAGTGTTTTGGTGAAAAAAAGTTAAAATAGTATGTAATTGTTTTATATATTTTAATAACTAATATTTTGGAATACATTGTAAATTTTTTATTTACACAACAATTTTAGTGGTGTTTCCTTTTCTGAATCTTTATAATTTACATTCCCAATGTTCTATGTCAAGATTTTTATTATCTCATTTGTAGATAAATTTTTTTTTTTCATTTCATATGTTTAATTGGAATGAGTTATTTTAAAGAAAATTAAATTCCATAAAATATTTGATTTTCTTTTAATTAAAAAAATGAGAATTTATAATATCTATATGCCTTTGGAAATATTTTCGTATGAATTTTTACATTTTATAATATACTTATAAGAACTTTTTCTAATTTTAATTTATGAAATTTTAATGTGTAAATATTTTATGTTATTATTTTATTATAATTTAATATCTCATTATGTTAGATAATTTTAATAATAAGATAATTTGGGCATTCTTGTATAATATAAATTGGAGGAGAAAACATTTAAGAAATTTTAATTTAGAAGAATATGTAAGAAAATTTTTAAATATTATCAACAAGATGACCATGGCCAAGAAAAAATTTGAGACTAAAATGAAGGAGAAACTACTAAAAAACTAGTTTCCCAATGAAACCTAGAGTATAAAAGGTGGAAGATTAATAACCTATGACGAAATGCTCGGAAAAAGACCAACCAAGTTCACCAATGATGAATATAACACATGAGATTTAATGATGAAGTGGGGGGTAATGAACTTAAAAAGTATAATTATCTTAATTTTTTCCAATATGAACGATCATTAAACTCTATAATATTCACTTACATGTATTATATCTCCACATAATATTTTTAGGTCTCTATAGACCTCAAAAGATTGGATGGTTCAACAGTTAATTAAAAAAGGAATGATTCATATGCATTTATTATTCCTATTTCCATATATTTAATGTCCATGAAAATTGGATCCATTTTTATCCCTATAATGGATAAGGTTACCAGATCATTTCAATACAAATTATTTTCCACATTGTTCTCCTTTATAGTATGGAAATGGATTGAATAATCCTAATATTTAACCATACTTTCCCACCATAATTAGGTCATATTGAGTTCATTTTTTTGAATATTTACTTTATTATTTTGTGATTCATATATATGTCACACTTCTCTCCATATATAAAATGCCAAAAAAAAATTATTCAAAATTCCAGTCTATATTGTTTTCGATCATGTGTAAATGTAACATCCCTGGTAAATAAATAATAATACATTTTCATATTTATTAATATTTGTGAATTAAATATTATGATTACTTTAAAGAAGATTTTTTGTTTGATGGCATGCCTGACACACACAAATGGGTTTCTTCAAAGTCTAATGTTGCACACAATGCTGAGTCATTCTAAAAAAATTATAATATTATATTATTTTAAAGGGTAGTTAACGTACAACCATTGTATTGTTTATAATGAATAGAACTACCAAAAATATGATTATACGTGTTTATTAAATGTTTTAATGTTTATCCAATAAAGGTTAGAGGATTAAAATGAGAATGAATCTAATTTTAAGCATAAAAACACTAATATTCAGTAAAAGGTTGATTTACCACCTTTTGATGGAGAACCCTCTATAAATGTAGATTTGTTCACTTTTATATTTTCTATTTGACAAAATAAAAATTTCATTAGAATTGGGACATCAAAATTTACTTTGGGTAAATTTTTTGTATTTTTTGATTAATTTCATTTTTTAAGGAATAGTTAATAATTCTCAATATCAATTCGAAAATACCTTTTAATATAATTTATTTATATGTTAAAAAAATATTTTCTAATTTTTTTAAAGTGTAATTATTTTATATTTTTACCATTTAATCAAATTTTGGTTATTAGAATTAATTCGACTTTTAAAATTGGAGATAAACAAGTGTCAATTTTTTATAGTTATTATTTCCTAAAGCACACTTTGTGTTTTGACAACATTAATTAATATTAATTTTTTTAATGCAACTTCTTTGTTTTAAATTTGGTAAAATAGACATCGTTTTTATATTCTGAATATCAAATATAGCTTAGGCTGGATTTTTGGTATTTTTCTAAAAACCTTCAATTTTATATGAATACTGAATACACTGAGTAATAGTAAAAAACCATCTTCTTTATTTAAATGATTTTATTTTATTTTTGAATTTAATTTTAAAAATACGACATACATGGTTGTCATTAGTAAGTAAAATGTGGTTCAATAAGATGAAAATATATTTTGGTGAATAGTAACTTTTGACTATTATTTAACATGGTTAAAGGTAAATAGGGTAATTCAAGGTAAAAATAATATTATAATAATATAAAATTATCTTAACACTTTTCCAAACCATATTGGATTTTTAATTTCTAACCAAGAAATCCTTGGGTGAAAATTGTGGACTTTGAATACCACTTGGGTAAGACAATGACGTTAGTAACATTTTTTTAAAGTTAAAAAAATAAAAATATTAAAAATATTATTTTTTAAAATAAAACAATTTTTACAGAAGGTTATATAAGTTATCTATTGGAAATTTAATATTAATATAAAATCTAAAAGTATTTTCTCTATAATGTTATTTTATTTATAATTTTAAGACCTCAAATAAATAAAATTATTTCTGACATAATAAGGATGCAGTGTTTACCTCATTAATGAATGATTTAAATAAATAAGATTAATAAAATTAAAAAATACCCAAAAACCTATTCAATTATTATTGGATGGTTTTACATAGAATAAGTGTCATAATTTCTTAGAAATTAATATGTTTTGGACACATAGAAACAAAAAATCGTTATATAATAAAATAATATTTTCAAACATTTCAAAGGAACCCCTCCCCCCACTTATAAAAAGTCTTCACTTATAACCCATTACTAACACCTCTAAATCCCCATTCCTTAAACAGACATTACCCAAATAATCTCTTAATATCCCTCTCATCCACCTAGAAGCCTTACATTAGGCAGAAGGCATATCAAGAAATCCTTTTGGTTCAAAACATAGGGAGTTACCCTATATAAAGGTAACATCTTCTTTTAAGTTATTTTCTTTTATTTTACTTATTCAAAAACATAAACCCTTTTTATTACATAATTTTATAAAATCACCCATATCCTATATATACATGGTTTTTTATGAGATGTACTCGTACTACACATGCACACACCTCCGTCCAATGGGTAAAGAACATAATTCTTCTCTAGATGGCGAACTGTTGCCTCACAAAACAATGATTGTTAAATCTTCTCCAACCACCTCATACGGTATCCATTATGATTGAAAAGTGTTTATATGTGATATATATTAAATTTATATTGTCTCCATGCTTCCGTATTTTTCATTTATATCATTCCTTTAAGGTTTCGAAAATGTGTAAATGCGATAATTGCATTTGAGAAGTGCAGACGACCTTACCCTCAAAGTGATACGACTCGTTCATGCCATACATGGAACATATAAATGATGGAGTTACTGAAAGTATACATGATATTATACTAGTATTATTATATGCCTATGTATCATTGATTTTTCATTCCATTAAATATGAAATATAAATGAAAATTGTGTTCATGTGTACATACGGCTTACTGTCTCCATGAACGGTTCAATTAATTTCTTTTATCCAAATTTTATGTACTATTATAAATACATAAATATACTATATATATATAAGATATATATTATATAAAAATCATGAATATAATTTTTGGGGATATTGTACTTTTGACCACATGAACAACCTGTAATTATAAGAAGTTAATTTTCGACTCAATTACCAAATATCGAAAAAATGAAAATTATTAACTTAAAAGATTACATAATTTTTACGACATGGTAATAAGTTATATAAAAGGATTAAAAAATTGAAAAATGTTGCTAATCATGTATAAATTAACATTATTTCATTATTCTAGAGATTAAAGAACGAATGGATCAGGTTAGACATGTGGTAATGGACTTCATCTCAATCCCCTTTCATTGAGGCATATTTTGTTTTATACACAACTTTATTTTATATGGTGTATAAAAAATTTTGAATTTTCATTTCATTCAAAGGGAATATTTTTCTACGAGGTGTTTTACTAAACGACAGAAAATTTTTTCTTTTAACTTAAGCGGTGATAACGACCCTTTCCACCACCACTAGTATTATTGGATCTTTGGCTTCCTTAACAAGTTGTAATGTTTTTAAAAGGAAAATAAATAAAATATACTCTTTTATGTATTTTGGTTTTGAAAATTGATTTAATAATGTATTTGTTATGTCAATATATTTAAATGATTTGGAAATTATATCATTCCATTATGATTTTTTTATGAATATGTCATGGTTATTGGGCTTTGTTTATGTATACAGGTTGTTCTGTGATATGACTATGGAAGGTGAGCCTGAGATATCACAACAATGAAGTGGGTAATATGACAACGGTAAATGAAAATGTTTCTCCTAATAGATTTTGGGAATAAACTGTAACGAGTATTCTAAATGAAACTCCCTCTGTAGCTATGAAAGATACAATATAAGTATGTTATGGATTCCAAGAGTTACCTTTATGATTTATGATTTGAATTTGTTATTCATAAATTTGATGACTTTATGATGTATGAGATTATACAAGGTGTGTATTGATGTATTAATGTTCTATTTTTTTACAATATAATCCTTACTGAGATTTTTATGCTCATCCCATGTTTTGAAATATTTTTCATAGGACATAATGAATAATAGGGTCAAGGATGGGATCAAGGAAAATTCATGTTGTCTAAAACATGGAACTAGGCCGGACTCTTTTTTTTCAAGAGTTTTTATTTTATGAAAAATTGGAAACAGAGTAGAAGTGTCTAATTATTAATTTTTGAGATGTAATGTAATAGTTATGGCCTAATTCTCTAAAACTATAAACCTTAAAATATCCTCAACATGAATTATTCATTTGATTCAAGATTATGTAATGTTTAAGGATTAGTTCATATAGTTGGTATCAAAGGTCAGTTTAGATAACATTAGCAGTTAGGATATTGTTAAATTAATATCCATAAAATAATTTATTTTAATATTGAAATGATAAATCATTTATAGATTACCATGTTGCTATGCATAAGATATTTTTGTGTCTATAACTGTTTTCTGCATTGGAATCAGGGAAACTATGTTCGGATGACATTAGAAGGAAGAAAACCTTCCAAATATGCAACCTGAGATGGTCGAAATTGGAACTGAACAGTTTTCTGCAGTGACAGAACAATTTAATCTGGATATAAATGGTAGTTGTATCCATGCACAATATCATCCCAATCAACCATAGAGGAAAATGTCAGCAGTAGAGCATATCATGTGGCAACATCCCCAATCATTCAGAGGATTATCTGAACATGTTCTAGACGAAGGGTGGATTAAAGCACTGGAGAATATTTTTGATGTCATGGGGTGTTCAGAACATCAAAAGGTTAGTCTCACTATTTAGAGTTTTGAAGGAGAAGCTGATAAGTGGTGGTCGATAGTGAAAAATATCAGGTATAGTGAGGATATTAATGATATTGATTTTGAGGGATTAAAAGGTATGTTTCTTGAGAAATATTTTCCAAAGGTTTTTAGTCTTAGGATGGAAAAACAATTCTTGGAATTGAGGTAGTGGGATGAATAAGTGGCTTCATATGAATTGAAATTCACTCGACTGGAATGGTATGCTCTAAACATTAAACAAGATCTTGATAGTAAAATCAATCATTTTACAATGGATTAATGCCAAATTATCAAAGAGATTTAGCCTCTCACAAGTTCAAAAGTTATGAATGACTTGTTCGATGGAAGAATATGGTGGAAATGGATTTTTCGGATAATTAGGTGTTCATTGAAAAACAACAGAATAATATTTTGAGGTTGTAGAAGAAAGGGAAGAACTCTTCAAAAAAATCTGATGGTCAGAAACATAAGTTTTGAGTTAGTGAAAATTGGGGAAAAACATGAGGGGAATGCCTTTTAAATTATATTAAGTGATATCGATGTGTTTAAATGGGACACAAGGATCATAATTTCACTATAACAGATCAGAGTAATTGTAAGACAAAATATGATTTATAGTCAGTAAATTTTTTTAAGTGCAATGAAATGGGTCATTATGAAAATGGGTGTCCAATGAAAAAAAATATTGGGGGAATATAGCGAGACTACAAGCAGAAAGGGGTGGTTTAATCATTTGTAACTACTTCAACAGAAGTTGGTCCATCAGATAAATATGTTTTAGGTACAATGTTTTTTTTTCAGATTATGCCAATGTGTTGTTTGATTGAAGGGCTACACACTCTTCCATTTCTGAGAAGATTTATATTAAATTGGGAATTCCATCTCTGCGTATGAATTATGAAATTATAGTAAAAACACTGGGAGGAAATATTGAGACAAAAAGAAATTATAAGAAAATTAATTTCATTGTGTGCAGAAAGAATCTACCTGCAAACCTTATAGTTTTTTCTCTTGTAAAGATTGATGTTATTTTAGGCATGGATTGGATTTTTGGTTATCAGGCTAAGATTGACTACAGAGCAAAAGTGGTTTTTTCAGAATGATTTTCAGTTTGTGTACAAGAATGAACCTTTACTTTTGATAACACATCCGGAAAATGAGAAACTAGTAAAAGATGGAAATTAATGTTAACTTACACATATTACTGAAAACATATGAAATGTTCATATTAATGATGTTCCAGTTGTAAATGAGTATCTTAATATTTTTCATGAAGATTTTCCTGGTATTATACCAAATTGAGAAGTTAAATTTACTATTGACTTAGTTCCAAATGCTAAGACAGTTTCAAAACCCTTTATCAAATGGTTCAAATTGAAATTTAAGAGTTAAAGAAGAAATTGAAAGTGTTATTAGATAAAGGTTTCATTCAACCTAGAACATCACCATGGGGTGATCTTGTCTTGATTATTATTAATAAAATAGTTTAATGAGACTTTACATTGATTATAGAGCATTGAATAAAATCAGTATTAAGAATAGTTATGCTTTTCCTCTTATCGATGATTTGTTTGATCAGATATTGGGAGATCATAATTTTTTGAAGATTGATTTGAGGTTGGGGTAGCATCAGTTGAAAGTAATGGAAATAGAAATTCCAAAGACCATTTTTCATACTAGATATGGCCATTATTAATTTGTAGTTATGCCTTTTTGGTTTAACAATTAACCTACTATATTCATTGATTTTATGAATAGAATTTTACGTGAGATCTTTGATATATTTTTGGCTGTGATCATTGATGATATTTTGGTTTATTCCAAAATTAAAAAGGAACATGAAATTAATTTAAGGGTTGTCTTTCAATCCTTTAATGGAAAGAAATTATATGGGAAATTTAGAAAGTGTGAGTTTTGGTTACAACATATTTCATTCCATGGTCACACTTTTTCAAAAAATGGAATAACAATTGATCCTACTAAAACAAAAGTTATTGAAGAAAGACCAATAAAAACATATATAACCGAGATCCATAGTATTCTGGGTGTAGTTGTGGCATTACAGAAGAAATATCATGGTAATAATGCAATCTACGTTATTATTGATTGATTTACTAAATACGATCATTTCCATCCTATTAGAGATACTTTTTATCTAGATTAGCTCTCTTGGTTGTATGTTTAAAAGATAGTTAGGCTTCATAGAGTACCCCTATCCATTGTACATGATCGTGATCCAATGTTTACTTATAACTTTTTGAAAGGCCTTCAGATGTCATTGTGTACTGAATTTAAATTTAGTATAGCATATCATCCTCAATCAGATGGGTTGTCAGAATGGACAATTAAAACCTTGGAGAATATATTAGGTTTTTTTTCACTAGATTACCAGGGATGTTGGGACTAACATCTTTATTTGATTGAATTTTCTTAAAATAATAGTTTTCATTCCAGTATACAGATGCCTCCATTTCAAGAATTATACAGGACGTAGTGTTGAACTCCATCTTTTTGGGATGAAGTTGGTGAAAGGATGTTGATGGGAAAAAAATTGGTAGAAGAGATGGTTGAAAAAGTTCAGTTGATTCAGAAGATCATTAGAATAGATTAGAGCAGGTCGAAAAGATATTTCAATAATTGGGTGAAGGATTTCTTTTTTGAGGTAGGTGATCAGGTCTTTCTAAATGTTTCTCCAGGTAAAATAGATGAGTTTTAGTAAGAAGGGAATGTTGAGTCTGAGGTTCATTGGACCCTATGAAATTCTAGAGAATGTTGAATCAGTTGTGTACAGAGTTTCTTAACCTCCATGATTATCACAGGTACACAATTTTTTACATGTTTCAATGTTAAGAAAGTATTATCCAGATCCATATCATGTTCTGAGCCTAAAGGTAGTCCAGTTGGAAGATAATCTCTCTTATGAGGAGAAACTAGTCCATATTCTTGACTGAAGAGAGAAAGTGTTGCAAAATAAGTTTATTCATTAGGTAATGGATTTTTGGAAAAACCATATTGTTGAAGAGGAAATACGGGAATCTGAAAATGCTATGAGGGATAAATACCATCATTTATTTTATATGTGAATAAAAATTGCAAGGTTGAAATTTCCAAAAGGGGGAAGGATGTAACATCCCAGGTAAATAAATAATCAGACATTTTTTGTATTTATTAATATTTGTGAATTAATTTTTAATTTTACTTTAAAGGAGATGTAATGTTTGATGGAGTACCAGACACGCAATAATGGGTTTCTCGAAAGTCTAATGTTGCACACGATGCTGAGTCATACTAAAAAATAGAAATATGATATCATTTTAAATGGTAGTAAATTCTTAACCCTTATATTGGTGGGAATTAATAGAACTAACTACAATATAATTATACATGTTTTTTAAATGTTTTTACATTTATCCAATAAATTTTAGAGGCTGAAAATGTAAATGAATCTAATTTTAAGCATAAATACTCTAATATTCTTTAGAAAGTCAATTTACCATCTTTGGATAAAGAACACTCATTAAATCTAATTTTGGTAACTTTTATTTGTTATATTTGAAAAAATAAAATTCATCTTTAGAATTGGGACATCAAAATTTACTTTCGGTAAATTTGGGGTATTTTTCTGATAAAATTCATTTTTTAATGAATACTGAAAAATAATATATTATAATTTAAAATTGTCTTTTAATATAATTTATATATATGGTTATGTTGTATTTATTATTTTTGTTTAAAGGGTAATTAGAATATATTGTTACCATTTAATCCAATTTTTTTCATTGGAATTAATTTCACTCTGAAATTGGACATAAACATGTGTCAATATTTTGATAGTTATTATTTCTTAAAAACACACTCTTTGTTTTCACAACGAGAATTAATTTTAAATTAATTAATGAAAATTCTATGTTTTTAATTTCGTAAAATTGACATCATTTATGAATTCATAATATCAAATATATCTTTGGTGAAATTTATTGATTTTTTCTGAAAACCTAATATTTTTTTATGAATAGTGGAAACACCGAGTTATAGTTAAAAACTGACTTCTTCTATTAAATGAAATTTTATCACTTCAGTGAATAGAATTTCAAAACCCCAACTTACATGTTTTTCATCAATAAGTAAAATTTGGGTCAATAAGATGAAAACAATTTTCATGAATTGGTACTTTTGACATTTATTTTAGGGGGTTAAAGGTAAATAGGGTTATTCAAGGTAAAAATAATATTATAATAATATAAAATTACATTAACACTTTTATTCACCTTGTTGGAGGAGTAATGGACGACCAATACAATCCTTGGGTGAGACTTTTGGCCTTTGAAGTCCACTTGGGATAGATAATGACATTAATAACATTTTTTTAATATAAAAATAAAAATATCAAAAACATGAATTTGTTTTACTAGAACAATTTTTACACAGAGTTATATAAGTTATCTCTTATACTATAAATATTCATTTAAAATATAAAACAATTTAATAAATTATGGTATTTTATTAATAATTTTTAGACCTCATATAAATAAAATTGTTAATGACACAATAATGATGTAGTTCTTACCTCATTAATGAATTATTTAAATAAATAAGATGATAAAAATTAAAAAAATATCCAAAACCTATACAATTCTTGTTGGATGGTTTTATTTAGAACAATATTCATCTTATGTTTTCCTTTAATATGTTTTTGACCTTTAGATAAAGAAAATAATTATATAATAAAATAATATTTTCAAACATTCCTAAAGAGCCCCTCCTCCCTCTTATTAAAATCCCTCAACTCTAAACCATTACTCACACCTCTCAAGACTATTGTATCATCTAACCAATAAAAAAAATATTCTTGTAATATCCATCTATTCCACCTAGAAGCCTTACCTTCAGCATAAAGAAGTTCAATAAATAATTTTGGTTCAAACCAAAGGGAGTTACCTTATTTAAAAGTAAGATCTACTTTTATGTTCTTTTATTTTATTTTACTTCTCCAACCCCCTAGACACCTTTTATTATTTTACTTTATAAATAAACCAATATATTAAATATACTAGGATGTTTTTATTTGATGAATTAAAAATATTCTTACACACAACTTGACCTAATAGGTAAAAAACATACTGTTTCTGTGGTTGGTGAACTACAACCTCATGAAATGACGATTCTTCAATCTTCTCCTTCCACCTGTTATCGTATAATTTATGATGAAAATATATTTATATGTGACGTATATTATATTTATATTGTCTCTATCATTCTTTATTTTTCATTTATATCATACCTTTATGGTTTCCATAATGGGTAAACACGATAATTTCATTTGGGGAAGTGCATACTACCACCCGCTCAAAGTGATATTACTCGTTCATGCCATGTGTGGAACATATAAAGTATGGAATTAATGAAATTATATATGATATTATACTAGAATTTTAATATACCTTGGTATCGTTAATTTTTAATTCCATTAAATACGAAATAGTAATGAATGTAGCGTTCATGTGTACATACGGATAACCGTCTCAATGAATGATGCAATTCATTTCTTATCTGCAAATGGTATGTACTATTATAAAAAATATATATAATATATATATATGATATATATGATATCTAAATCATGATTATCATCCTCGAGATAATAGAATTTTTACCACATGACCAACTTTTAATTATAAATAGTTTATTTTTGACTCAAGTAACAAATATCAACAAAATGACCATTGTTAACTTAAATTATTATACAATGTTCCGAATATGGTAATAAGTGATATAAAAGGAATAATAAACTAGGCAAATGTTCTTAAGGAAGTATAAATTAACATTAGTTTATTATTTAGGAGATTAAATAATGAACGCGTCAAGTCAGACACGAGTTGAGGTACTTTGTCCCAATCTCCATTCATGGAGGCATATTTTGTTTTATACACAAAATTCATTTATAGTGTGTATAAAATCCATTTAATTTTCATTTAATTAAAAGGTTATCATTTTCTATGAGGTTTTTTACTAAATGAAAAAAAATAAAGTTTATATTGACATTAGTAGTGACAATGACATTTTATACCACCATGAGTATTATTTGGTCTATGTATTCCATAATAAGAAGTAATATTTTCAAAAGGAAAATAAATACAATATAATATTTTATGTATTTTGGAATTGAAAATGGTTTTGATAATGTTTTTTTATATTAATCTATTTAAATTATGTGGAAATGTTATCTTTCCTCAATGTTTGTTTTATGTGTTATGAATATGTTTCGGTTCTTGGGCCTTGTTTATGTATATGGGTGGTTCTGTGATAATCCTAGGGAAGGTGAGCCCAAGATAGATATCAAATTCATTGGGTAACATGGCAGAGGTGAACAATAATGTTTCTCTTAAGAGATTTTGTGAATATTATATGACTGGTTTTCCAAATGTAAAACCATACATAGGTGTGAAAGGTACAACATAAGTCTGTTATGGATGCCACAAGTTACCTTTATTATTAATGATTTCTATGTGTTATTCATAAATATGATGATTTCATGTGTTATGAGCTTATTCTTAGTATGTATTTATGGAACACTATTTTCTTTCTTTATTTTCTAACCCTTACTGAGATTTTTATGCTCATCCGAAGTTTTGAAATATTTTTCAGGGGACATAAAGATGAATAGGGTTACGGATGGGATCAATGAAAATTCATGCTTTCTAAAATATGGAACTAGAAATGTATCTTTTTTCAAGAGTTTTTATTTTGTGGAAAAAAATTAATCTAGGTAGATGTGTCTACATTGCAATTTTTGAGATGTATTGTAATAGTTATGGCATAATTCACTAAAAATCTAAACCTAGAAATATCCTTAATATTAATTATTCATTTAATCAAAAATTATGTAATTCTTAAGGATGGGTCATTATAGTTAGGTAGTCCTAATCATAGATCATTAAATTTTGGGAGGAATATTCTATCATATTTTCATATTTCAATGGAATAAAAAACTATCCCTTTTGGGATGCATCACATTAGGTATCAAATCCTTATTGACTGGTAGGTAATGTGACCTAGAATTAATTTTTATCCTCTTATTTAAGAATTTAAATACATATTTTTATTCATAATTCAATTAAACATTCAACCACTCATGATTTTGAGTAGTTAGTGGGATTGAAAATATTGAAAATTCTTTCACAAATCAGTGATATTTCCCATCTAGTACAGAAACTATGGATCTTAATCACCTAGGTTGGTATATGCCATCCATAAATTTCACATTTCTTTTAAGGATCACTATATATTACTCTATTAGACATAATATTCCCAAGGAATTTTTCTTGTTCCATATAATACTCCAATATACTATAGTTTGGATAAAATTTCCATTCTTGTGGTCCTCAGTAGGCTATTGAAACTCCCATAATTTTCCACAATAATTTTGGAGTTGATAAGAATACTATTTACAAATACTACAAAAATAGTATCTAGTTAATAACAAAATAATTGATTCATTCTGTCCATCAAGATATATTTAGAATTAGTGAGTCCAAATGGAAAAGTTATAAACTCATAGTGCCAATAAATTTTATGTAATTAAATCTAGGGGTTATCATATTTCTTCATAATTACACAACAGTATCCCAACCAATGAACAATAATAGAGAAGTAATGTGGTTCACGTAGGGGATTTAACATGTTATCAGTCCATTGAAGAGGATAAAAGTTATACATTGTGATCTTTTTTAGGACATGATAATCAATGCAGGGGTGAATTCATTCATCTATATTCTTGATGAAGATAACTGGTGTACCCCATTTTAAAGCATATCGGAATATAATCCATTTACCTGGATTATCTTTTAGTTTCTCCTTTCTCTCTTAAAGTTTAATTGTGTCCATTCTATATAGATTCCTAGATATTGGAAAAGATATTTTTATAATCATGATTGATAATTCAACCTCACAACTTGCAGAAAGACAAGGAAATTCTTCAGGAAAAAAGATCAAAACGTTCCATTACGATGGGCATGTCATCATGGTTGACGTTTTATTTAGTCTCAATCAAATTTAGTAGTTATTGTTTCTTATAATTAAAAAATATCTACGTTTTAGATGATAATACCAAGGGAGATTAATTCTACTCATAACAATTTTATAGAATCTAAGGGTGATTATCGATGGATATGAATATTTCCTTCTATCAAAATTTATGTTGGATCTATTTATGGAACTCCAATCCAGACCAAAAATTACATTTATTTACTCAAAAGAGATTTTCTCATGGTCTGCTAGGAAGTCTATCATAGAGATATGGATATGGGAGATGTTATATAATTGGGATGAAATTTTTATGCCAATATCCATTTTTACCGATAAACACAATATCATGATTTAATGCAGTGTTTGAATAATTATAAAAAAATAGAATTATATGAATGGATAAATACAAACATAGTAACATAGGTCATTTTATGTTCAAGAATGGATTATAAAACTACCATTAACTATTTTATTTTTGTTATCTACCAAAATATACGTAGGGATGGAAAATTTTAAAATATTGGTCACATAAAATAAAAACTAATAACATATGAGGAATAACTCATAAATGAAATAGATTACATAACCTATTAATATCACAATTTTAATCTAATTTTCTATGGTATTTTTCTAACATATAATTTTGTTGGAATATATTTACCTTCATAATGGTTTTTGATGATCTTATTAATTTACCAAATAATATCCCATAATATGTTCCATTGTTGTGTTTAGAAATAATTTTTAACCATGCACCAGGTGATGATCGAGTCAGTTCGCAGTTCATCTTTTTTAGGGTTATTATCCCTAGGTACCACAATGCTAGAACTATATCCACTTGTAAAATGTATACATGGATCTGGCTCATGGAAATGACATATTAATCTATTTTCCACAATTTAAGAATGTTTTGTAATATTTATTTTTATAACTAGGTCTTTCAAAAATGTTTTCTAATCACAATCCCATAAGACAAATAGACATTTCTTCGATACCAACTATGGAAACCATTATTATTCATAAACCTTAGTTTATGATGTATCACATAAATATACCCTGAATACCATTCAAAAATATTGGTATGGCTATTTTAATATGAAAATTAGGTACATGAGACATTAAATTGAAACAACACTGTATGTTTTTTTATAAAAACTCTAAAACAAGGATTTACCTTCGTGAGATCTTATAATATTGCACAATAATAAAAGAATAAATACGCTTGAAAATTGGTATATATAAATACCATTAATGGAATAATAATAAAAGATGATGAAATAACTAAATTTTATTGAAGAGGATTATCAAGGTGAGACTAAATTGGTTATAATCATTAACATGATCATGAAAGTATATTATAATATGATAACATAATTGAAATGTTGGAATATGAAAAATCCTGAAAACATTAAATCATAAGCATACATGAAGTCTAACTACAAAGAAACAATAAAATTGTGTGGTTTGGATAACTGCAAAGGAACTAAACATGGACCCTCATGTGATAAATACATTACCCAATGAATTGGAGAGCTATATAATTCAGGGAGAACCTAACACATTATTATCATGTATATGTGTTATTGTACCACATAGATCATACAACATAATAATGAAATCAAAAAATTTTAATTACAATATTAAAGAGTGTGGGTTAAATTCATGAAACACTCATATAAATTAATAATATATACATCTAGTTTAACATCCTTTTGTGAAATGAATTTATCATATCAAATTTATAAATGTGTGAAATAGTTATTTTTAAAAGAAACACAATTAATAACATTAAATTAATTTTTTGATAAATAAAGTTTCCTATCATTAAATTTAAATATAAGATGAAATTATCATTATTAACGATTCCAATGACATAAATTAATTTATTTTTTTAAAAATGAAAGTAATATTTATTTAAAATTAATTAAAATATGATAATCACGATGAAAATTTTTAATTGAAATAAAAAAATAGAAATAATATCATATGATAATAAATTGTTTATTATGTCCTAAAATTTGGAAAATATAATTTATAAGTAAAAAATAATATTTTAGATTTAACAATTATACCCTTAAAATATATAGTTTCTCTATTAATAGAGTTTATAAACCTTTAAACTATGAACATGTTCAAATAATATGATAAATCCCCAATTTTAGCAAATAATTCTATTTTTCAAAATTCGACTAAAAATCAATAATTTAAAAAAATGATAAATATAATATTATGAATATAATATTTTTCATGATTAATAAAAAATTAATTTTATTTTGTTATATTAAAATTCAAAAAAATTGATAATTTAACATTTAACTAGAAATGTTATTTTAATTATCAGTATTTCCTTATGAAAATGTCATTTTCAAATATTAACTATTTTTATTTATATTTATGATAATTATATAAAAAATAGTTTAAAAAATATATTAAAAATATATTTTTTATAATATATTTAGATTCATATATAAATATATTTTTTATTAAGGATAAAATTTAAATCATTAATATGTCTTATAAAATATTTAACTATATTTATTGAATTTAATCCAAATAAAACATTTCCTTTATTTCAAAAAATATTTCATAAAGTAGTTATCTGTATCAATACTAGATATTTATATAGAAACCCGTGTTTTTAATAGAAATTAATTTATTGTTTGTTAATCAATTATAAACATAATACAATCCTAAATGTTTTGAAGGCCAAGTGTCTTTGGATAATTACATTCATAACATAATAACATGAAATATGGATATAACAACATTATATAAAAATACTCAACATACTCTTAAAACTCCATCTATCTTATAAAATATCCAATGATGACATGGGGATATAAATTAAAAAGCTAAGAAAAACAAATCCCATTATGGGAATAATGAAACCATAATATGATGAATGTAATATATGTTTGTAAAGAGGCTTATCATGGTGAAATATAAATTCCTTGATTCATAAAACTGAACATAAAATCAGGATATAAGATGAAAACATCATTAAAATATAGAATGGGGAAAAAATTTAAAATTATATCAAAAGAATGAGTCAATGATTACCAATGAAACTTCAAAACATAGGGTTCTAAGGATAACCAATCATGCACTATATATAAAATCTATTGAGATAAAAACATTACCCAATTCAATGGAGGGAAATATAATTTCAGGCCTACCCGTCACATTTATATCATATACATATATAACTTTTCAGCCTAGGTCACACTACATAAGAACCACGTTAATCAATTTTAATTCCATGATTATAGATTTTAGGTTAAATAAACGGAGGTCCGCAATTAGCGAGGACAAATACATCTTGATGAGAAATGTTGAGTGTTAATTGGATTGGGTAATCACTTCACAATTTTAGGCATCAAGAAACATTAGATAATATGAGATGCATAACGAGTGTAAATAACGATTC
Source organism: Viscum album (assembly GCA_963277665.1). NCBI lineage: Eukaryota > Viridiplantae > Streptophyta > Magnoliopsida > Santalales > Viscaceae > Viscum > Viscum album. The sequence continues at coordinate 989,981,087 of OY728152.1, read as the reverse complement.
ATGGAAGGTTTTAATGAGAGTTAAAATTAGTCTCAAATTACTTGAAAATAAAAAATATAGTAAAATGGATGTGAAAAAAAAATCCAACTATGAAAAATGAAATTAAAATCGGATAATACATGAATATTCTTGAATAAAGTGGAGGACAGAACCCCTATACCATGAGAGGGAATCTCTGAAATACTGGGAGGAGCTTCTTATGAGAATGTGAACATCTTGGAGGGGGGATTTAGTGGGGAAGTAAGAATGGAATTGCATTATATTTGAGTTTTTAGGGTATTAGAGTGAGAAGTTTGTTTGGTATTTATAGATAAAGAGATATGAATATATTATTGAATTTAATATACTGGCTTTTTACTATATATAGTAAAATAATAATAAACAAAATTTGTTTCATTTTCTTACCATGTTTTCATCCAATGGGGTTTGGTTTTAAATATTCTATAATGCTAATAATTTAAATACATAAAGTAATACCATTTGTGATGTGGATGATTTTCATGTTCATAAATAATTGATTTTAAAAGCATAAAATAGAATATAGCTGTTTAAGGATTAATTATTTGTTTATAAAATTAATAAAATAACTTCAAAAATGTTTTAATTTAAATTGTTAAATATATATTTTCTCATGGATTCCATTTATTTTATTTATTACATCACTCTTATTCTATTATAATTGGATAATACTGATAGTATATTTATAATTTATTTATTTTTCTACCCAAAAGATCTATTGTCTTAGAAATTTTTTAAAAAATAAACATTGTATAAATTAATTTTTGGTATTTAAATATAAATATTTATTTTATAAAAATAATATCTTATATATTATAATTTTTAATTTAAAATAAAAACTATTATTTGTTAAAAATTTATAGTTTTTATGTTATTTACAATTTTTGAACATTATAAAAATTATAATGGTAAAAATTATATTAAATAATAATCTCTATTTAAATAAATATTAATTAATAATTTTATATTTTTAAAATAAAATTTATTTCAAATATTCGTAAAATAATCAAAATTATTTCAAAATTATGATTCTATATTATCAAAATATACGTTTGTTATTTATTCATATTGAAATTTATGTTTCATCAAACTCATTATATAATAATTTATAAATTAACTAAAAAAGGGCTGCATTTAATAGTAATATAATTTAAAAATAAAACATACAAATTCATTTTACAAGATTCTAGATACATAACCCTTATTAAATGAGCATAGGCAAGAAAGGGTAAGGTGTACAATGGTGGTGTTTTCATAGGTTTGTTTGATAAAAATTATTTGATATGGGTAATCGATAATATTGATATTCTCTTATAAATGTTTTCTTTCATGATTTAGTAGATAAATCTCACTTTTTTCATGTTTAAGGGAGAAGATCTGCTATTCCATCTCCATAAAATGTTCTGATAAATGGGATAAATAGGTCATGATCCTATTGGTTGAGGCAAGTTCTTCTTCCATTTGTGCCAAATAGACTTTATCATAACCCTTATTATAAACTGATATTAACTATCACTATAAAATAACAATATTATTAATCAATAATATGTTGAACACTCATTTAAACCGAACATGTTCTATTTTATAAATGTTCCTATAAGGCCCCAACCTTAAAAATTACATAATCTTGAATTTAGTTGATAATTCACATAGAGTATATTTTTAGGTTTATAGATTTACATAATTAGGTCATAACATAAGCATAAAAACTAGAATATTACCTATTTACACTTCTACTCAGTATCCATTTTTTCATAAAATAAAAACTCTTTGAAAAAAATAGACATGTCTAGTTCTTTGTTTTAGAAAGAAGAAATTTTTATTGATCCCATCCATGTCCCTATTCCACTTTATGTCCTGTGAATAACATTTCAAATACATGGGATGAGCATAAAAAGATCAGTAAGGGATACACAACGAAAGAAAACTGATAGGTTTCTTAAAACAACAAGTAAACCATGAATATCGTTTCATAAGTAATGAATTTCACCTTTATTAAGTAGTAAATACTCTTCACTAAATAATATTTCATTTATTACCATTTGTATCCAAAATATTACCATTAAACCCATAGAAATCACAAATAACATATATAGGTAACTTAGGACATAAACGTAATAAAATGGAATAACCGCACGGTCGTCTTCCACACATATCACTAAATGGAATTTCCATATGGATTAATTCTATACCCAATGCATTGGATGTTATAACCTAACCTCCCATCCTGATTTATCATGACACCACCCATCATCTGGTTTATCTCGTAACCACCAATCAAATATCAATGTACCATTATTAAATCATAACACATAAAATATTTCAAATATAAACATTTCACTATTAAAATTTCAATTTAAATCACAAGAATTCATTTCATGATATTTTAATAATCAATAAATTTCAAAAACCATTTTCAATACCATAACACCCAAAAATAGAATAAGGAATTTCTTACCCTTTAATAATATTATGGCTTATAGAGGAAGCTAGAAAACGATTATGGCGGCGGAGATGTCATTGTCACCACCAACAATTTAAAACATTCCGTTGGTGGTTTAGTAAAATAGTCCATAGATAAAAAAGATTCAATTTTAAAGAAATAAAAATTCAAATGGTTTTATTATATACCGTATAAAAGAAAGCCATGTATAAATCAATGCATTCCTCAATGAAAGGAGATTGAGACGAAGTCTTTTACCTCATGTCCAAATTGACCCATTGATTTTTTAATTTAAGGAATACTAAGGTTAAGTTAATTTATACTCTCGTAAGAACGTATTTAAATTTTATTATTCCTTTTATATCAATTATTACATTGCAACAAAAATTAGTTAATTATTTGATTTCATATCATACATTTTGTCGATGTTCGAAACTTGAGTTAAAAATGAACTAGTTATAATTATAAATTGTCCATGTGGTCAAAATTCTATTATATATAGAATTATATTATTGGTTTAGATATGATATATATCCTATATATCTAGTATATATATTTATTTATAATAGTAAATAACATTTGGAGTTATGAAATGAAATGCACCGTTCATAGAGACGGTAAGATGTACGTATGCATAAACACTACTTTCATTTATATGACTTATTTAATAGAATGAAAACATAATGATAAATTTTTATTTTATAATTACTATATAATATAATATATATATTTTTAGTAAATATATCATTTATATGTTCCACGTATGGCATGAACGAGTCATATCACTTTGAGGGGGCGGTAGTCCGCACTTTCTAAAATGAAATTATAGCATTTACCAATTATGGAAACCATAAAGTTATTCTATAAGTGAAAAATATAGAGGAATAGAGAAAATATAAATATAATATATATCACAAATAAATACAGTTCCATCTTAATGGACACAATGAGAGGCGGTTGGAGATAATTGAACAATCCTCGTTTCGTGAGGCGTTAGTTTGCCATCCACAGAAACCGTATGTTCATTACACATTAGATGGAGGTTTGTGTAAGTGTAGTTGGAATAATTTTCTTAAAAAAACCTCATATATTGAGGATACTGGTGTTTTTATAAAATAAAGGAATAAAAATAGTTTATGGTATTGGATAAGGAAAATAAAAGAAAAGAATTTAACCGAAAACGTTACCCTTAAATCGGGAAACTCCCTTTTGATTAATCCAAATGATTTTTATGAAGTAACTTCTTCCTAAGGTAATGATTATAGGATGAAGATATGGATATTTAGAGCATATTTGGGAATAGTTTCGATGATCCAAGGGGCTTGAGAGGTTAGAGTAATGGGTTAGAAGTGAGGGATTTTTATATGGGGTGGGAGGGGCTCTTTAGGAAGTTTGAAAATATTATTTTATTATAAAATTATTTTCGGATTCTAAAGGACTATAAAAAATTAAATTTGAAGATAAGATGACTCATGTTTGAAATAAAATCATCAAATAATAATTTTATAGGTTTTGGATTTTGATTTAATCTTTATAATATTATTTATTTAAATCATTCATTAATGAGGTGAACACTACATCCTTATTATGTCATAAATAAATTTATTTATTTGATGTCTAAAAAATATAAAAAAATACCATGATGTAGTAAATATTTTTATATTTCTAATGAATACATATATTAGAAGATATAACTTATATAACACCATGTAAAAATTTATTTACTAAAAGATATATGTTTGTGTCATTTTTCTCTTCACATTAAATTAATTAATATAAATTATCATTATCACACATAAGTGGCTACATGGGTTCCCAAAATAGACCCAATGAATCCCATGTTCTTAAATTTATCAAACAATAGGATTATGGCACATTTTAGGGTAATATAATATTATAATATTATTATTATTACCTTGAATTACCCTATTTATCTTTAACTATGGTAAATAAAAGTCAAAAGTTTTTATTCCACAAAAATTATTTTTATCTTATTGATCCTAATTTTACTCAATAATAACAACCATGTATGTTGGATTTTTGAAATTAAATTCATAGAAGTGGTAAAATTTCATTTAAATAAAAAACGCAGTTTTTTAACTACTACTTAGTGTTTTCACTATTCATAAAAAATTTTTATTTATTTCTGAAAAATACCAAATAATATGCCTAAGATATATTTGATATTAAAAATTCAAAAATGATGACTATTTTTTCAAATTAAAAACATAGAAGTTTCATTAATTAATTTAAAATTAATTCTCATTGTCAAAACAAAAAGTGTGGTTTTAAGAAATAATAACTATCAAATGGTTGACACATGATTAAGTCCAATTTCAAAGTGAATTTACTTCTAGTGAACAACATTGGATTAAATGGTAATAATATAATCATATTAAACTTTAAAAACAATTAAATATATAATATATCCATATAAATAAATTAGATTAAAATGATGTTTTGAATTAAAATACATTATTTTTCACCATTCATTAAAAATGAATTTTGTCAGAAAAATACAAACAATTTACCCAAAGAAAATTTTGATATCACAATTCTAAAGATGAATTGTTTTTCCAATAGAACATATAAAAGTGAAAAAAAATTAAAGAGGGTTCGAAATCAAAAGGCAATAAATTGACTTTTTAAAGAATATTAGACTATTTATGCTTAAAATTAGATTCATTCACATTGTAAGCCTCTAACACTTATTGGATAAATGTAAAAACATTTAACATACATGTATAATAATATTTTAGTTAGTTCTGTTCATTCCTGCTATTATAATGGCTAGGTGTTAACTACCATTTAAAATGATTTTATACTATTATTTTTCAGTATGACCAAACGTTGTGTGAAACGTAAGTTTTCAATCAAACTTGTTGTTTCGTATCAAGTACGCTATCAAACATAACATAACATTTAAAGTAAAATTAATATTTAATTCACAAATATTAGTAAATATTAAAATTTCATATTCTTTATTACCTGGGATGTTACATCCTACCCCAATTTTGGAAATTACATCCTCACAATTATTATTCGCATATCAAATAAGTGGGGGTATTTATCCCTCATAACATTTTTAGATTCCCTCATTGCCTCTTCAACCATATAGTTTTTACATAAAACCTTTACATACTGAATTACCTTATTCCACAACACTTTCTCTCTTTAGTCCAGAATCTGGACAGGTTGTTCCTCAAAAGCGATATTCTCTTCCAACTGAACTACCTCTAGGCTCCAAACATGAGATGGATTCGAAATATACTTTCTCAACATTGAATCATGAAAAACCTTATGTACATGTGACAAACATGGCGGTAAATCCACCCTATAGGCAATTGATTCTACTTTCTCCAAGAATTCTTAAGTTCCAATGAACTTCAGACTCAACGTTCCTTTCTTACCAAAACACATCACATATTTCCATGCAGAATCTTTGAGAAAGACATGATCACCAACCTCAAAAGAATGATCCCTCCTCAAGTAATCCCCAAAACTTTTCTTCTTACTCTAAGCTATTCCCATGTGTTTCTAAATCAACAGAACCTTTTCTGTCATCCCTTCTACCGATTCTGGTCCCATCAACTTCCTTTCACCAAATTCATCCCAAAAGTTAGAGTCCAACACCGCTACCCATATAATTCCTCAAATAGAGACTTCTGTATACTGGAATGAATACTGTTATTGTACGAAAATTCTACCAAAGAAAAATTTCGTTCCCTACTTCCCTAGTAATCCAGTGTACATGCACCTAGAATATCCTATATGGTCTGAATTTTTCATTCTGAATGCCCATCTAATTGCAGATGAAAAGTTGTACTAAAATATAATTTCATACCTAATGACTTCGGATGGCCTTTACACAAGTTATTAGTAAACCTAGGATCACGCTCAAATTCAATGGAGAAGGAAACTCCTTGCATCCTGACTGTCTTTTTTACATAAAACTGATAATGTTGATCTTGAGGAAAAGTAACTCGAATAGGAAGCAAATGAAAAGACATGTTCAATCGATCAATAATAAACCAGATTACATTACTACCTCATGATGTCTATCGAAATCTCACAACGAAGACTATTGATATATTTTTTCATTTCCACTCTGGCACCAATAAAGGATTAATCATCCCTTTCAGTAAATTTCGCTATGATATAAACTGTTGACATGTCCAAAACTTCCTAGTAATGTCATCAATATCTCTTTACATTCTCTCCCACAAGTAATACTCCAACAAATCTCAGTATATTTTAGTACTACTTGGATGAACTGAAAATAGAGAACTATGAGATTGATATAATAACTCTTCCATCAACTGTGAATAACAAGACACCCATAATCTCCTTCTAAATATCAAAATACAATCCTTATCATTGTTAAATTAAGAATGATTACCCTTCTAAACCAACTCTACCTTTTTCTGTAACTCGCTATCTTCTTTCTGCACTTGATTTATTCTATCTGATAGAGATGATTTCAGAAACACTTGAAACAAAAAAGAGGTATTTCCTACACCAAAAACAACAATTCCAATGTTCATCAAATCAAAAACCAGAGGATATCATTCCAAACATGGAATGGTTAATGAAGCATTACATTTGGACTCAAAGAATCATCCACTTCATTTTCCTTTCCTAGATGGAAATGAATTATGAAATCATAATCCTTGATTAATTCCAAAAATCTTTTCTGTATCACGTTTAATTCCTTCTAAGTGAATATATACTTCAATATTCTGTGGTTTTTATATATTTCTCATTTTACTCTATACAGATGATGCCTCCAAATTATTAAAACAAAAACAACATCATCTAATTGAAAATCAAGAGTTGGATAATTTAACTCATGAGGTTTCAACTAATGTGAAGCATAAGCAATTAGCTGATCATTCTAAATAAGGACACATCCACGTCCTTTCAACGAATCATCAATGTAGATAAAAAATCACAATTTCATAAAGATAATGAATAAACAAGAGCATTTGTAAATATTCTTTTAATTTCCTGAAAAAAATCATCACATTCTTTGGCATAAAAGAACATAACACCTTTTCAAGTTAACGTTGTCAGTGGGATAGATAACTGTGAAAAACATTCAACAAACCTCTGATAATAACTTGTTTATCCAAGAAAACTAGGAATCACGGTTATATTTTTGGGTTTTGGACATTTTTCAATAAATTTTGTTTCAGCAAGATCAACAATTATACCATTTTTTGAAACAATGTGAGGAAGGAAAAAAATATTAGGTAACCTAAACTCACACCTGCTATATTTTCCAAACAGACTATTTTCTTTTAAGGATTTCAATAAAACCATTAAATGAAATTCATGGTCCTTTTTACTTTTAGAATAATCCAAAATATCATAAATAAACACAACCAGCATTTATATCCTGAGTCAACTGATCCATCACTTCAACAAACTATTCAATTCTGATTCTGACTATCTTTGGATGCTGATTTTGAGAGGACATTTCCCTCTGTATTCCTTCCCATCACAATTTCAATATTTCCTCTATAAAAAACCATTCCGAACACAAATATATCTTAGGAGAAGAAACATGGTAATCTGTAAATGGTATATCGTTTTAATCTTACAATAAATTACAAATAATTTATGGATATTAATTTAGCAATATCCTAACATCAAATGTTGTCTAAACCGACCACTGATACCAACTATAAGGCCCCAGACTTGAACATTACATAATATTGAATTAAGTTAATAATTAACATTGATGATATTTTGAGGTTTAGATATTTATAGAATTAGGCCATAAGATAAGCATAACAACTTGAATATTACATGTAGACACTTTTACTTAGTATCCATTTTTTTCATAAAATAAAAACACTTTGAAAAAAGAGTCATGTCCAGTTACATGTTTTAGAAATATTGACTTATCATTGATCCCATCCATTTCCCTATATTACTTTATGTCCTATGAAAAACATTTCAAAAACAGTGGATGAGTATAAAAATCTCAGTAAGGGATATACAAAGAAGGAAAACTCATAGTTTTTCAAAACAACAAGTAAACCATAAGTTCCTTATCATATGTAATAATTTTAAACTTTTTGAAGTAGTAAATAATATTCACTGAATAAAAGATCATTTCATACCATTTTTTAACCAAAATATTACCATAAACCCATATAAAGAACAGGTAACATATATAGGTAACTTGGGACATAAACATACTTTAATGAAATAACCACACAGTCGACATCCACACATATAACTAAATGGAATAGCCATAAGGACGACTTCTAGTTTCAATGCATTTGAGGTTATAATGCAACCACCCATCCTAGTTTATCATTACACCACTTGTCATTTGGTTCATCACGTAACCACCTATCAAATGTCCAAGTACAATTATAAAACCATAACACATAGAATATTTAAAATATAAAAATTGCACTAATAAAATTATATTTGAGATCATAAGAAGTCATTTTAAGATAATGAAATAATCAATCCATTTCAAAAACCATTTTCAATCCCAAAACACCCAAAAACAGAATAATGGATTTCATTCCTTTTAATAACATTAAGGATTATAGAGGAATCCAAATAACAATTAGAGTGACAGGGAGGTCATTGTCACCGCAACCTTAAAAAACATTCCTTTTTTCAATTAGTAAAACGATTTGTTGAAATAGTATTCCCTTTCAATGAAATTAAAAGTAAAAGGGTTTTATTGTATACTGTATAAAATAAAGTCGTTTATAAATGAATGTTTTCTTCACTGAAGGGAGATTGAGACGAAGTCCCTTACCTCATGTCCGACTAGACCCGTTCATTAATTAATTTCTTGGATATTAAACATAAGTTAATTTCTACTTGATTAATATTATTTTAAATTTTATTATTCCTTTTATATCACTTATTACCTTGCTATAACAATTAGTTAATTATTTGAGTTCATATCTGTCATTTTGTCGATGTTCAGAACATGAGTAAAAAATGAACTTGTTATAATTATAAATTGTCCATGTGGACGAAATTACATTATCTCTAGAATAATATTAATGATTTAGATATAATATATATAATTTATATTTATTCATATATGTATTTATAATATTTCATAACATTTGTAGTAAGGAAATGAAATGCACCGTTCATGGAGACGGTAAGCCATATGTACGCATCGGTGCTACTTTCATTTCTATTTCATATTTAACAGAATAAAAACATAATGATACATAGATATATTATAATTTATGTATAATATCATATATATAATTTCAGTAACTCGATCTTTTAGAGGTTCCATTTATGGCATTAATGAGTCCTATCACGTTGAGTGGGCGGTAGTCCGAACGTCCACAAATAAAATTATTGCTTTATCCATTATGGAAACCATAAAAGAATGCTATAAATGAAAAATTCATAATCATAGAGGATATATAAATACAATATATATCACATATGAATACATTTCCATATAAATTTCCCCCATTATTGGCAGTAGGAGATAATTGAACAATCACCGTTTCGTGAGGCGTTAGTTTGTTGTCCATAGAAACAATATGTTCCTTACCCATTAGATGAAGGTGTGTGTAAGTGTTGTTCGAATAATTTTTATGAAATAAACCTATTATATTCAAGATACTGGGTTTGTTACAAAATAAAAGAATAAAAAGAGTTTAGGTGGTTCAGGAATGAATATAAAAGAAAAGAACTTAAGTGATGACGTTACCTTTAAATCGGGTAACTCCCATTGGATTGAAACAAAAAGGCTTATTTGAAGTGCCTTCTACCTAAGGTAAGGGTTATAGAAGGAATATTTGGATATTGAGAGCATATTTGGAAAGGGATGGACGAGACAAAGGGCTTTAGAGGTGTGAGTAATGGGTTAGAGGTGAGAGAGTTTTATAAGAGAGATAGGGGCCCTTTAGGAATGTTTTAAAATATTATTTCATTATAAAATGAATTTTGGTTTATAGAGGTCCCAAACTCATTAAGGTAGAATATAAGAAGAATAATTTAATAAATAAAGTCATCCTATAAGAATTTTATAGGTTTGGATATTTCTTTAATATTTATAATTTTATATATTTAAATAATTCATTAATGAGGCAAACACTACATCATTATTGTTTCATAAATATTTATATTTATTTGATGTCTAAAAATTATAAAAAAATACGATGATTTAGGAAATATATTTATATTTCTAATGAATACTTATATTTTATGAGATAACTTATATAACCCCATTTATAATTGATTTTTTAAATGATATATTTTTTGGCCATTTTTTTCTTTACAGAAAATTAACTAATATAAAGTGTCATTATCACCCATAAGTGGATCTATGGGGTCTCCAAATCGACCCAAGGAAGACCATGGCCATAAATTTATATACCGATAGTATTAAGATATATTTTAGTGTAATTTTATAATATTATGATATTATTTTTACCTTGGATTACCCTATTTATTATTAACCGCGGTAAATAAAAGTCAAAAGTTACTATTCACCAAAAATTAATTTCATCATATTGAACCACATTTTACTTAATAATTACAAAAATATATGCCGTATTTTCTAAATTCAATTCACATAAGCGGTATAATTTCATTTAAATGAAAATTCTGTTTATTAACTACTACTCAATGTGGTCACTATTCATCAAAATTTAATTTTTTTCTGAAAAATTCCAAAAATTCAGCCTAAGCTATATCTGATTATCCAAATTCAAAAATGATTTCTATTTTATGAAATTAAAAACAATGAAGTTGAATTAATTTATTTATAATTAATTCTCGTTGTCAAAATAAAAAAGCATGTTTTTAAGAAAAAATAACTATCAAAAGATTGACTGTTGTTTACGTCCGATTTCAATGTGAAATTAATTACAATGACTAAAATGGGATAAAATGGTAAAAAAATAATATAATTAAGTTTTAAAACCAACTAAAAAGATTATTATACTCTAAAAATAAATTATATTAAAAGGTAGTTTTGAATTAAAATACAGTATTTATCATTATTCATTAAAAAATGAATTTTATCAATATAATACCAAAAATTCAACCAAAGTAAATTTTGATATTTAAATTACAATGAAGATTTTTATTTATTTAAATAAAACATATAAAGGGGACAAAATCTAAATTTAATTATATTTTTCCATCAAAAGGTGGTAAATCGACCTTTAAAAGAAATATTAGAGTATTTATGCTTAAAATTTAAACCATTCCCATTTTAAGCCTCTAAATTTTATTGGATAAATGTAAAAACATTTAAAAAACATGTATAATATTATTGTAGTTAGTTCTGTTCTTTCCCTCTATTACAATGGTTAGACGTTAACTACCATTTAAAATAATATAATAATAATATTATTTTTTATGAACCAATGTTGTGTGCATCATAAGATTTCAATGAAACTCGTTGTTGTGTATCAGTTAAGCTATAAAACATAGTATCCCCTTTAAAGTAAAATAAATATTTAATACACAAATACTAATAAATTTAAAATTTTAATATTCTTTATTTATCTGGGATATAACAGTTCCCAAATAACTAATTTAGTTCATGTGTTTTCTATAGTTATATTAATTAAAAAAAAAATTATTAATTGAAAATATAATTTCATTTATAATAGTTTGTTTCATTTAATTATTCCCTTTATCAGATGTTTTACCCCTGAATATTCATTTCATGCACTAAAATTTGTGAGGGTAATTCTGTTTCATTGCCTCTTATGGTTCCCAAGTTTCCACCTCACACATATGGTTCCACTATAATATATTGAAAAAGTTATTTATCTGATTTCTTATAACTTTATCTCTATGATATATGATCGTCATCATATCCTCCTACTATGAATGATAAATTTCAATGGGAACTACCTATAAATTTAGTAAATGTGTGGGGTTTATTATTTCCTTCCTCAATTGGGATTCATGGAACACATCTTGTGTCACGACCCGTTCTCGGGGCCCATGCTGTGACTACCCCAAGCCCACCTTCCATAGGCTAGGGGCTGGCAACTAGCACCAAGGTGTAATTCTTGGTAAAAAGGGAAGGCATTGCCTTTGTAAAGTAAAAAAACACCACAGAGCAAGCAATAAGAAGTAAACACTAAGTAAAAACTTGGTACAGTAGTATGTGAGGAAAAGTAAGTGGGCCAGAATACAAACCCTAACTGAAAGTAACACACAACTAAAAAGGGAAAACAACAACTGAAAAGTAAATCTGCAGCCACGAGTCGTCCACTGGAAGTCCCACCTGAAGGGTGGGTACAAATAGCCTCCATAGCTCCTTGGGTCCAGCAATCCGCTCCGAGTACGTCCCGCCCAGTGGTCTACCTCTACGTACCGTCCTGCTCCGCAAGCCACAACCCACGATCAGCATTGTCCGTCGTCTGCAACCAACACAATGTAGTGCGTTCATAGCCCATGCAGAGGTGAGTATAAGCTACTCAGTTGGGACCCCAAGACCCCCAAAGGCCTCCCAGAATCCCCAAAGTATAATCCACAAAGGAAAGATACAATCACGAAGTAACACCTGACACTACTTAGGTATATGCCCATACATATACCTAAGTCACCGATTCTCATTCGGCTCCAACATATGAGCCCAAAAAACCCAGTCCACATAGGAAATCACAACCCAGTCCACATAGGAAAGCAAAACGTAATCCAGACAGGATAGCACAACACAATCCACATAGGAAAGAAAAACAGGATTCATCTCACACAGGTATACTTCTTCATATGACGAAAAAGATGATCAGATGTAGCCACTAATTCATCTAATCCATCGGACCCACAAAGGATCAATAGGTACTAACCCCTGCAATGACCCATAAAGGATCTGACCCACACGGTATCGATAGGTAACTAACCCCCGCAATGACACATAAACGATCGATAGATAACTAACCCCCGCAATGACCCACACAGGATCAGACCCACACAGGATCTATAGACGCTGGCCCACACAGGACCATTGAGCAATGACACACATAGGATCTGACCCATATAGGATCAGTAGCACTGATCCACATAGGATCTCTGAGTGTTGTAGTCGTCGTCGTCGAATCAACGAAGGATTTCTACACAGTCGTCAAAGTCGTCGCAGTCGCAGCCAGCTCTAGGGTCCCCGCACACAGCAAGCTCGTTCAGGAGGGTCCGCTCCACGAGCCGAGGGGCTGATACATTAACTGACACATAATCCAGAGTTGATGTATCCAAAAGTTCCATATCATCAACAGGAACTCAACGTCACAGACGACGCGTTAATCAGATGCCCGGTCTGAGAGTTATTGGATTTTTCGTTCCCGGGGCCCGGTAGGTTTTGAAGTCAAAACCAACCCGACCGTACTCCAACTGCATCCAAATATCAAGTGGAGTAAGCCAAATGATCCGTCTCACTATGAGGAATCCCAAAAAGTTGACTACACATCAATCGGATGTCCGAAGCTCGAGTTATAAGTTTTTCCGCTCCAAGGGCCTAGTTGGTTTCGTGTACAAACCAACCCGGCCGAACCCAAAGTACACATAAACCTTGAGATTAATATGAAGAAATGACCGTCTCAATCCAAGGATCGCTACGCAACTGATGGTGCATCGATCAGAGGTCCGTAGCCCATGTTATGGGCAAAATAACCGAAAGGGGATCCAAAAGTGGGGATTTCGGGTCCGAACCGACCTGGCCCGAGACCCCCATGGGTCGGCCCGAATAGGGGAAACCTGACCCGAGTCTGGGTCCGGACCTCTTTGGCGCGGCCCAGCCCGGCTGGCATAGCCCGGCCCGACCTGGGCGCGTCTCGGCATGGCGGTCCGGTCGGGCGGCTCGACCGTTTCGGCCGAGCGGTGCGGGGTGGCACGTTGCCTGCTGCTTGCACGTAACCGTAGCCCCATGGGAGGCCGCTCCTTGTCAACTCATGTGACCAAGCGCCGCATCCTGCCTTCCACGGTCCCCCGCGGTTGTGGGACCATTGGCCTGTCACCGCAGCTTCAGTCGTGGCGGCCCTTCCCGGCGGCGCGCCGGGCGCCACCGTGGCATCGAGGCGTGCCTGCGGAACGTTCTGCGGACCACTAGACATGCTCTGGTGGTCGGATTTGCCTTTCATCTTTTCCAACGGCCCTCCTAGGACCGTTTCTTCACTGCGAAGACCTCACAACGCCCGTGCGGCCTGCTTTATTGTTTTCCGCTGATCCGCACACTAAGAACGAAGAGACGGTGTGTTCGGACTTGTTCGTTGGTCTGCACCCACCACGTTAGCGGTTTAAAAAGGCTTCCGAAAAATTTTAAACATATGTCGATGGTATAAATCACAAATATTTAGTTGAATCAAAAGCCCTACCTCATCGAATTTGTTGAGCGAGGGTTCATCGTGGAAAATCACGTCGTGGAAGAAGGCATCACAGAAGGGGGATCGTCGCATCGCGGAGAAGCAATGTCACGGAAGAAGTGTCGCGGAAGAAGCATCGTTGGTGTCGCGGTACATGGCGTCACGTAGTTGGTCTCCAAGGATTTGGGGTTCTTCGTCGGATATCAGTGTGTTCTTCACATTCTTCGCGTTCTTCGCATTCTTCGTCGAAGAAGAAGGCTTTTCTTCAAATCCTCTCCACGCAACAAGTTCCCACCCAAATAAAATAAGTGTTGTCTTATTTTGTTAACACTCAAACCAACTCTTTGAAATTCAAAAAGGAAAGAAACGATCAATTAATTAAGGAGTTTAAAACCACCCAATTAATTAGATGTTTAATATCCATATTAAACGCAATAGTTGACTTCATTAAAAAAGGGGGTGCGGGTGCGTTACTTAAGAAGAAAAGAAATAGTGGGGCTCATGTGGGCCCCACCTCACATATATCCTACCATGTGGGTAGGATATTGTGGGTCCCACATAATCCACTTATAATAGGTTAAACGACTTAAAATAAAATAAATTGGTCGCACCATTTCATTTAATTCATTTACTTAACCCGAAAAAAATTTTAAATTCCACACCTCAGCAAATGCTACTCCGTAAAAGGCGTTTCTAAGAAAATACCGGCGCTGCGATTCTATTGGTGCCCTTAGAATTTGATTCTGAGCACCGAATAAAAAGTTAGAAAAACCCACTTGTTCGTTCACTGAACGTACGTGAGCTAAAATTTGGAAAAAGATTCCAGGCACACCAGACCTCGGAATCAGGTGCCGTCAGAAACTGCGTTCTTGTAAAATTTCCAAGAAAATTGAGAAAAATATTTCCTTGAATTTTATAGGTCTTTAATTTACTCCCACCTCAGTTCTTTACGTCCCTGTAAAGATACATAAAAAACTAGGGGAACAAAAGTGGGTACTAAGCACGCATCTGAGCCTCCCGCTCCCAAGTGCTCTCCTGGAGGTTCCCGCACTGCCATCTAATGTGCACTAGAGGAATCACCCATCCACATAGGACCCACTCCTATCGATCCTAAATCTCCACCGGGACCTCCTCAAACGTCTCCCCATCATCAATGTTCAGCTCCCCATGGTCAATGATATGTGTCAGGTCGTGCACGTATCTCCTCAGCTATGATACGTGGAAGACGCCATGCACCCGGTGCAACTGAGGTGGTAGAGCCAGGTGATAACCACCATTCCAATCCTGCTGAGGACCTGGAAGGGTCTGATAAAGTGTGGAGATAACTTCCCTCCTTGGCCAAATCTCTGTAATCCACGTCGAGGTGAGACCCGCAAGAAGACTTGGTCACCATCCTCAAACTCCAGTGGTCTCCGCCTCCTTTCAACATAAGACATATGTCGGCTCTGAGTTATCCTCATCTGCTCCTAGATGACCTGGAACTTCTCCGTCATGGCCTGGACCATCTCCAATCCCACAAGTGCTGACTCCCTAGGTTCTGTCCAGTACAATGGAGATCTGCAAGGTCGGTCGTACAATGCCTCGTATGGTGCCATCCCGATGGTGGAGCGGTAGCTGTTGTTGTACACGAACTCCACCAAGGGTAGGTGGTCCTCCCAGCTGCGACCGAAGTCGAGGACACATGCATGGAGCATGTCCTCGAGAGTCTAAATGGTCCTCTCCGTCTGACCATCTATCTGAGGGTGAAAGGTAGTACTCAGACGTAGCTGCATCCCGAACGCCTACTGCATCAGGACACATCTGAGTCCGGTCCCTCATGCATTGCAGTAGACTACATACCCCACTCCCTCTTCTGGAAACCTCAAGATAGGTACGCTGGTCAATCTCTGTCTCAGCTCCGGGAAGCTCTGCTGACATCTGTCTAACCACACAAAGGGTTTCCCCTTCTTTTTCAAAGCTGATAGTGGTACCGCAACTCTGGATAAGTTTGGCACAAATCTCTTATAGTACCCAGCTAGTCCCAAGACACTTCGTACCTCTGTCACACTCCTAGGTGGCTCCCAAGCTAGCACTGCCTCGATCTTCACAGGATCCACCGCAACTCCTGCCTTAGAGATGACGTGTCCCAAGAAGTGGACCTCACGTATCCAGAACTGACACTTCGAGAGCTTTCCATAAAGCTTGTGCTCTCGGAGTGTGTCTAGTAAAACCCACAAGTGGTTGGCGTGATACTCCTCAGTCGTCGAGTATATAAAAATGTCATTGATGAAGACCACGAAAAATAGATCGAGGAATGGCTGAAAGATCTTGTTTAGGAGGCCCATGAACACTTCTGAAGCATTGGTTACACAGAATGGCATAACCAAGAACTCATAGTGGCCATACCGACATCTGAAGGCAGTCTTCTGCACGTCCTCATCTCGAACTCTGAGCTGATGATAGCTTGATCTAAGGTCTATATTCGAGAACCACCGTGCTCCCTTGAGCTGATCTAAGAGGTCATTAATCCTTGGTAGAGGGTACTTGTTCTTCACTGTCACCTGGTTCAGAAGATGATAGTCGACACAAAGTCACAAGCTCATGTCCACCTTCTTGGCGAACATTATCGGGGAAGCCCAGTGTGAAACACTAGGTCGGTTGAATCCCTTGCCCTGCAAGTCCTCCAATTGTACTCGTAGCTCTCGAAGCTCGGCGGGTGCCATCCGATATACATGGGTGGATATCGGGGCTGTCTAGGGGTACAGTTCAATATAAAATTCTACCTCTCTGTGAGGACATAGCCCTGGGACGTCATCGAGAAAAATGTCTGCATACTGATCCACCACTGCAGGAAAACCAGGATTTCGCACGTCAACTACTCCTAGGATGAGGCTAACCAACTAATGAGTGATGGGTTGTCCTCTCCTCTGGGAGAGTCCATCCTGGTGGTGGTGGTGGTAGAGACTCAAAGCGTCACCCACCACCTCCAACTCATCCAGCTCCTCTGCCTCGTCCGCCTCCTCCCGATGGACCGCCACGGTCAACCCTATGCCTCTTCTTGGGTGGCCCCTCAACCGTCTGCTGCTCCCCGGTACGGCATGTCGCGCAGTCACGAGCCATGTGGCCCTTCCCGCTGCATGCGTAGCACTGTCTGCCTCTCGAAAGATTGTCTCTGCGCTGTGTTCCCCACACCACTGAGCCAGTGTCCTGATTTCGTCTGCCTGAGGGTCTGGTCTGCCTAGACCCATGAGTCATCCATCGACTGCCTGCTACAGAAGACTCTGCTACGTGCCGCCCTGAGGTAGGTTTCACTGCTGATGTAGGCTCAGCAAGGAAGCCCTCGATGAGAAGGGCCAACTCCAGTACTCCTTCCTATGTCGGAATGCTGAGGAAGATCAGAGATTCCCGGATCTCATGCCTCAATCCCTGCTCAAAGGTCCGGGCCTGGAAGAATGGGTCTTATACCATGTCTGTCGAATAGCGTGGGAGATCTGTAAATCTCGCAGAGTACTGGGCGACAGTCAAGCTGCCATGTCGCAGCTATAGAAGCTCCTGGATGTGCACTGCACAGAGGGTGGCTAGGACGAACTTCGAGCGGAAGAGGCTCTCAAAGTCCGTCCAGAGGAGATATGCCTCAACGTGCACCTGGAGAATCAAGCTCCACCATCTTCCTGTTGCCGCGTTCAGGAGGCTCGCTGCGAGGATCACCATGAGTTCTGCTGGTGTCCTCACTAACCTGAAAACTCGTACAACTGCCTCTAGCCAATCCTCAGCTGCCGGAGGGTCCGCCTCCCCGTGGAACCTGGGCGGTCGCTGGTGCTAAAACTCGTGCAGTGCACTAAGGCGACGTGCATCGTCAGCAGCTGGGGCTAGAAGCATCAGTGGCTCGGCGGGTAGAGGTACCACCAGTGCCTCTACTATCAAAGGGCCCTGTACCGAGGCCTCGTCGCTCGGTGGGCTGTCGTCACGTACAATGCTCGGAACCCTAGATGGTTTCCATCGTGGGGCCATCTTGAAAAGAAACAGGTGCGCCACAGTCAAACAGTATACCTGGTGAGCTGACACAATGTAGTCACAAAGAAAACTTAAAACACACATGCAATCAATGTTTCTGTGCATTAAGTCAGAAATCAGATGTCAGGGTCCGGGTGTACAGATACTTTGGCCGTCGCACCAAAACTGGACTCCCTAGACTGATAACCACACTCAATACCCTTAACACTATTTCTTCACATAGAAGAAAGATCAGAGTCCAACGTTCTGCGGTATAATCGATCTCCTTTGATACCAATTTGTCACGACATGTCCTCGGGGCCCGTGCTACGACTACCCCAAGCCCGCCTTCCATAGGCCAGGGGCTGGCGACTAGCTCCAAGGCATAATTCCTGGTAAAAAGGGAAGGAATTGCCTTTTTAAAGAAAACAAACACCACAGAGAAAGAAAGCAGAAGTAAACACTAATTAATAACAGGGTACAAAAATAAGTGCGGAAAATTAAGTGGTCCAGAATACAAACCCAAACTGAAAGTAAAGTACAATTGAAAAAGGGAAAACAACAAATGAAAAGTAAAGCCACAGCCTCAAGACATCCACTGGAAGTCCCACCTGAAGGGTGGGTACAGATAGACTCCACAGCTCCTCAGGTCCAGCCTTCCGCTCCGAGTACGTCCCGTATAGTGGTCTACCTCCAGGTATTGTCCTACTCTGCAAGACTCAACCCACGATCAGCATTGTCCGTTGTCTGTAACCAACACAATGCAGTGTGGTCATAGCCCGTGCAAGGGTGAGTATAATCTACTAAGTATGGACCCCGAGACCCCCGAAGGCCTCCCAGAATCCACAATGGATAGTCCACAAAGGAAAGATACAATCACGCAGTAACACCCGACACTACTTAGGTATATTCCCATACATATACCTAAGTCACTGATTCTTGTTTAGCTCCAACATCCGAGCTCGAGAACAACCCATTCCACACAGGAAATCACAACCCAATCCAAACAGGAAAGAAAAACGTAATCCACATAGGCTAGCACAACACAATCCACATAGGAATGCAAAACAAGATTCAACTCACACAGGTAAACTTCTTCGTATGACGATAGAGATGATCATATGTAGCCACTAATTCATCAAAGCCGTTGGAACCACAAAGGATCGATAGCTACTAACCCCTGCAATGACCCAAAAAAGATCTGACCCACAGAGGATCGATAGGTAACTTACCCCCGCAAGGACCCATAAAGGATCGATAGGTAATTAACCCCCGCAATGACCCACACAGGATCAGACCCACACAGGATCTGTAGGCACTGGACCACAAAGGTCCGCTGAGCGCTAACCCACACAGGATATGAACCACATAGGATCGGTAGCACTTATCCACGTAGGATCCCTGAGTATTGTATTCGTCGCCGTCGAATCCACGGACGATTTCTGCACAGTCATCATCATTGTCGCAGTCGCAGCCAGCTCTATGGTCCCTGCACACAGCAAGATCGTTCAGGAGGGTCCGCTCCATGAGCTGAGGGGCTGATACATCAACTGACACATAGTAAAAATTTTATGTTTCCAAAAGTTCCATATCGTCAACAAGAACTAAACATCACAAACGGCGCGTCAATCAGACGCCCGGTCTGAGAGTTATTGGGTTTTTTGTCCCAGGGGCCTAGTTGGATTTTCAGTAAAAACCAACACGACTATACACCAACTACGTCCAAACGTCAAGATGAGTCTGCCAAAATTTACGTCCCACTAAGAGGAATCCAAAAAAGTCAACTACACCTCAATCAGACATCTGGAGCTGAAGTTATAAGCATTTCTGCTCCAAGGGCCCGGTTGGTTTCGTGTACGAACCAACCCAGCTAAACCCAAAGTATTCCGAAACCTTGAGTGTAATATACATAAATGACTGTCTCAATCCAACGATTGCTACGCAACTGACGGTGCATCGATCGGAGGTCCGTAGCCCTAGTTATGAGCAAAATACCGAAAGGGGGTCCGGAAATGGGGGTTTCGGGCCCGGAAAGACCCGGCCCGAGACCCCCCTGGGTCGGCCCAAACCGGGTTGTCCTGACCCGGCTCCGGGTCCGGCCCGCTTGGGCGTGGCCCGGTCGGCTGGCGCGGCCCGGCCCGGCCTGGGCGCGGCCCCTCCCGGCTGGCGCGGCCCGACCTGGCGGTCTGGTCGGGCGGCTCGGCTGTTTCGGCTGAGCGGTGGGGGGTGGCACGCTGCCCCCCGCCAGCACATAACCGCTGCCCCAGGGGGGTCTAATCCATGTCAACGGATGCAGACGAGCATCGTTTCCCACCTCCCCCAGTCCCGTGTGGTCGTGGGACCCGCGGCCTGCCGCCGCCACGGCCCTTCCCGGCGGCGTGCCGGGCGCCACTCTGCTGGCGAGGCGCGCCGGCGGAATGTTCCGGAGACCACCGGACGGGCTCCGGTGGTCGGATTTTCTTGTTGTCTTCGCCAATGGACCTCTTGGGACTGATTCTTCACTGCGAAGACCTCACAACGCCCGTACGGCCTGCTTTATCATCACCTGCCGATCTGCACACCAAGAACGAAGAGACGGTTGGTTCAGACTTATTCATTGGTCCGCACCCACCGCGTTAGCCGTTTTAAAAGGATTATGACAAATTTTAAACATATGCCGAGGGTATAAATCACAAAGATTTAATTGAATCATAACCCCTACCTCGTCGAATTCATTGAGCGAGGGTTCTTCGCGGAAGAGCACATCCTGGAAGAAGGCATCGTGGAAGGGGGATCGTCACGTAGCGGAGAAGGAACGTCACAGAAGAAGTGTCGCGGAAGAAGCGTCGTTGGTGTCGCGATACACGGCGTCGAGTAGTTGATCTCTGAGGATTTTGCATTCTTCTTCGGAGATCGGTACGTTCTTTGCGTTCTTCGCGTTCTTCACATTCTTTGCGTTCTTCGTCGAACAAGAAGGATTTTCTACAAATCCTCTCCACGCAACAAGTTCCCACACAAATAAAATATGTGTTGTCTTATTTTATTAACAGTCAAACCAACTCTTTGAAATTCAAAATGAAAAGAAACAATCAATTAATTTAGGAGTTTAAAACCACCCAATTAATGAGATGTTTAATATCCAGATTAAACGCAAGAGTTGACTTCATTAAAAAAGGGGGGGTGCGGGTGTGTTACTTAAGAAGAAAAGAAACGATGGGGCTCGTGTGGGCCCCACCTCACAAATATCCTACCATGTGGGTAGGATATTGTGGGTCCCACATCATGCACTTAACATAGGTTAACCGACTTAAAATAAAATAAATTGGTCGCACCATTTTATTTTATTCATTTACTTAACCCGAAAAAAAATTTAAAAAGCACACCCGAGAAAACGCAACTCCGGAAAAGCTGTTTCTAATGAAATACTGGTGCTAAGATTCCATTGGTGCCCTCAGAATTTGATTCCGAGCACTGGTTCAAATGTTAGAAAAACCCGCTCGTTCATTCACTGAACGTACCCGAGCTAAACTTCGGAAAAAGATTCTGGGCATACCGGACCCCGGAATCAGGTGCCGTCAGAAACTGCGTTCTTGAATAATTCCCAAGAAAATTAAGAAAAAAATTTCCTTGAATTTTACAGGTCTTTACATCATGTACCTGAGATAGGTTAAGTCCGGGTTATAGTTGATATTCCGCCACTTTGATGATATCAGTTATCTCAAAGGGGAATATATATCACATAATAAGTTATCCCTTTTTCTTAAACCTCATTACTTTTATCCATGAAGATATTCAATGAAGCATCTTATCTCCAACATCAAACTTTATGTCTCATAGAAGATAGTCTACATATATTTTCTATTTAATTATTGATGATTTCATATGAAATTGAAATATTTGATCTCTATCCTTCATCTTATAGTTATGATCATGTCTAATAATCATATTCTGTCAAAATCCATCAAAACATGATTGATTTTGTCCTCACTTACCATAGAGAGTCTCATAAGGATCCATTTTACTGTTATAATTTAAACTTATTTTATATGAGAAATCTACTTGGGGAAGGTATTGATCCAAATATCCTTGTAAACCCACTTGAAATCCTCTCAGAATATTCTCTTGGGTTTCAATGGTTCCATTAGAAGGACCATTTTTATGTGGGTGAAATGTAGTTCTGAAACCTAGATCTATATCAAGTACCTGCTGAAGGGTTATCCATAACCTCACGGTAATTCTTAGATTTTTAGTAGACATAGTGGTGATTGGAACTACTTAATTCAAAAAATACCATAATAATATCTATAAAATCCTATCATGAAATATATTTTTCTTGATAAAAATGAAATACATTTACTTTTTAAGGTGATTGACAACCACCAAGATGACGTTATTTCCTTTAGATGTCCTCGAGAGTCCAATAATGAAATACATATTTTATTATCCAATATACAAACTGGTATGTGAAATGGTTTCATTATACGTATGTAATTCAATAATTCAGCCTTCATGAGTTAGCATTCCATGAATTTCAATACAAATTTTCAATCTCCCTTTTCATGTTTTCTCGCAATAATTTTTTCTTCGAATCTCTATACATCTTAGTGCTTCATATGTAAAAAGAGAAGGATGATCTATGAACATCATCTAAAATATCACATTTAAGTTAAGGTTTTTATGGGAGACATATCTTGTTTCTAAATATTATTTCTCATTACTTAGCAACATTGATCTCTGTAATATTCACTACCTTTTTATGTCACTCATAACCACATTTCTTGGCTTCATTTCCCATCTAAAGAATGGCTTACTGTGAAGTTATTTGAGAAATTTAGGATTAATATCCGTTTATTATTCTTATTTTCATCCTTTTCATGTCTAAGAATATTATATACCTTTAATTCCTTATTAAGGAATTTTTTATAACTTCCATTATAGTTACAACCCTGGTACATATAATTTTTTTCATTCTGGAATTAAATAGTTGAAATTAATTATAAATGTATATTGAAATTAGTGGTATTTATAGAAATTATGTAATATATTTTAGTCGAATAGTATCTACTCTAATTAATGTATAAATATAATTTATTTATCATATAATTGAAAATATAGGTTATTTATATCTTGGAATAAGTAAATAAATGTTTGGAAAATGATAAATTATGTGTTGGAAATTTTGTTGCACAAAAAGTTTTATCTATATTTTGAAAATTAATTTAATGACATAAAATATGATTTATCATTAAAAAATAGATTCATAAATTAATAAATATTTTCTTATCATTATAAGATAAGTTTATAAGACCTTAATTAATTTTTCAAAGTGCAAGAAAATTTATTATAATTTAATTTTTTTTTGAATAAAAAAGGATTTTAATTAAAATTAAAAATTCCAAAATTTTGAAAATTATTTTTATGAAATGGAGATCAATATATAATTCCATATGTCTAATTATATGGGTGATATGTTTTGGGATTTTTCAAAAAAATTTATTTTTTT
Source organism: Viscum album (assembly GCA_963277665.1). Classification (NCBI taxonomy): domain Eukaryota; kingdom Viridiplantae; phylum Streptophyta; class Magnoliopsida; order Santalales; family Viscaceae; genus Viscum; species Viscum album. The sequence continues at coordinate 989,956,846 of OY728152.1, read as the reverse complement.
GAATAGTGAAATACTAAAATTTATGGTATTTCAAAAATAAAAGAATTATTTATTCAAGACTAATTACTGGTTTATGTCAGAACATACTCTAGACCCATATATCTAAATTTTCTTTATTTATTAACAGAATCAAATCTATTCATATTTAGTAGCCAAAATAATAAATTGTTGAATAAAATAATAAAAAAACACCTCTCTCCTCTACTATAAATACCACCCTTCACCACCTCTTATTCTCACACCTTAAAGCCCTATATATTTTTTTATTATCTTCCAAATTCCCTTATTATTATTATTACCTCCTTCCAAGTCCTACTTGTCTCATCAAAAGACCAAATCCATGTTCCTTGGGGAGGTTCTCAAGGAGAAGAATTTGGAAGGTAACATCTTGTTTCAATTTCATTTAGTTTCATTTCAATTTATCATCTTTCCTTATCCTATCCTCACCTAACCTTATCCGAGTGACATTATAACTCCATTATATTAAATATACTATAATTTCCACATTCAATGATGATCATAAAACCATTATTATGTGAAAATAAGACTGTATTATAAATATAATAAGTTATATTTTTTTCAAGAGTGAATATTTTAACATTATATTAAATAAAATGATATAAGTTCTTGATGGTCATAAAAACCGTGAAAAAAAATAAAAACATTTTCAATAGTGTTTTATATTATGAATTATCATCATTTAAGAAAAAATGATATATGATATCATTTATAATTTTGGTAAAATTTTAGTACCATTTCCTTCCACTTATAGAATTTTTCTTTTATTCAATAAGAAAATACATGACAAACTGAAAATGGAACCATGAATAAATTGTACCTAAAAAAATGTAAATAAAAATATATTTTTAATAAATTGGTGGAAATTTTTAATAAAATAATAATATAATGTATTATAAATATTAATATTGTTTTTTAATATTTTAGTATTTATTATTAAATAGTTATATATAATGTTTTAAAATGTTTGAGGTAAGACAATCCCTGAGTAAAGGAATTTTCTTTCACCATCCACTTTTAAATTTCTTTTTTTAAAAAATTAATAATAAATGTTTTTAGGAAGAAAATATTCATGTTATATGATAATTTTGTGGTTCACGAGCAGTTTTTATTTTGAATGGTGGGACCTATATCTCCCTCCAATTCATTGGTTATGTTTATGTAGAAATTTGGTAGAAATAGTTATTCCAAGTGTGATTATGATGGTTACACCATATGGTATCCATGAGGGTTAAATCATAAGGTATCCATAATAGTAATATTGAAATGTATCTGCGTGGGTTAAAAATTATATGGTATTCATCAGAGTTAAAATCATATTTATGTAATTACCCAAGTTACCTCTATGGTTTTATTTTAATTTTTTCTTTGATTTATGGAAATCCCATGTTTTCATAATTTCAGTATATGATGTATTAAAGATGAGAAGTATATCTTGTGAAAATGATTTAATATGTTTATATGTATTAATTTATTAACATTTTATTTCCTTATTTTTATGTCTTTTAGTGAGATTTTTTCTCATACAAAGTATAAAAAACAATTCACAGGGATTAAGGATGGTTAAGAGAAATGAAGAAGCATTGATGATTGCTATGAAGAATTTATGTTTGTTTAAAAAAAGTGTGTTTTATGAAATAAATGAAAACAATTTTAGTGTTATCCATTTTTTATTCATTTCTGTTTTTATGTTCGAATTATACCGTAATTCATTAAAACTGTAAACTAAAAAAGATATTTTGGAATGTAAAAATGTGAAATTTTTAAGAATTTACCAGATTATGTAATGTTTTAAGACTTGGTCCTTACAGTTGGTATCAGAGAATGGTAAAGTTGCATTAGAGGTTAGGAAGATGTTAATATAATATCATAAATTATTGTAAAATTATGTTAATGTTTAAATGATATATAATTTAAATATTACCATGTTGATACATCAAATATATGTATGTTCATAATGGTTTTCCATAAAAGAAATAGAGAATCTGAAATATAAAGGCACTGAGGGGATTATATCATTCTAAATCAACCACCTTGAATAGTGGGGATTGGAACCAAGAAGCATGTGATAGTAATAGACTAGTTAAATAAGGAATTAAATAGTGGTGTCATCTTTTCAAGAGGAAAACTAGAGAAACAAAAAAAATAATATGAAGATAGTCAAACTTTTTATATGGAAACACCCTCCTAATCTTAGTGGATATTCATACCATATTGTGGATGGAGGGTGTATTAAATCCCTTTAAACGATATTTTTTGTCATAGAGGGTTTAGAAAATCAATATTTTATTCGTTCAATTTATCATTTCGATGTTGAAGTTGAATAGTGCTGGTAAATAGTATAGAAAATTAAGGATAACGAGGAGATTAATGCCTTGGAATGGGATACATTTATTAATATATTCTGCTAAAAATATGTTCATAAAGAGTTTTTACATATGATTGAAAATAAAAACATTCAATTGGAACGGAAGACATATATTCATTGGATTTTTATAAGGAAAATTCATTATATTGACAAGGTATTCACCAAATCTTATTCAATATATTGATTGTAATATCAATTATTTATGCACAAGATTGAAGACACAATTTAAAGGGAATTATCCTCATGTTAATTCAAAAGATATGAGAAAATTGTCTGAGGTGTTGACATGTTAGAAATTTTGTTTTATGATTATCATAATTACTTTGAAAACAAAATAAGATTAGGTCTAGATGGCATAAAATTGGATTTAATTTATCAAATATATCTGAAATATATAATGTTCGGTTTCTAGTTTCTAGGAAGTGTGATAAAAGCACCCTAGGGAATGTCTTAACAAATTCGGGTAGTTTCTTCATCATAGTATGTTTGGGCCTATGTCTTGAGATTCGAATGAAAAATATCATAGTGTTTGTATGTTTAATTATAATAAAAATATTCTTTAGTGTGTTAAATTTCATGAGATGGGGCATTAGGAAAATACCCACACAGAGGAAGAAATGAATGATAGAGAAAAGGTAGATTATAAGCTAAAAGGATCTATTAAATCCTTTATGATTACTTCAGCAGATGTTGGGTCATATAATGAAGTTGTATCAGGTACATTTTTTGTATACTCATATTTTTCTAATGTGTTATTTTATATGAGGTCTACAAATTATTTTATTTCTAATAAATGTTCTTTCAAATTTCAAATTTCACATGAAGAAATGAATTCCAAACTTATGGTAAAATCTATAGGAGAAATATAAATTAAAAATTATATTATGTGATTCTTCTTGATTGTGTTCTATGCTAATACATTACTTGAGAACCACCTTTATTTTCCCTTAGAACTATTTTATTTTAATATGGATATAAAGTGGGTTTACTTTTATCGTACTATGATTGATTTTAGAGATAATGAGTTTTTTTTCATAAAGTGTTTTAGACTGTATACCTTTATGCACCCATACCATTGATAAAATATATAAAAGATAAGAAACTATTAAAAGATGGAAATGAATGTTATCTTCCACATATTGATGAAAATAATGGATCTATTCACATTAATTTTGAGCTAGTCATAAAGGAATACATGTATATTTTTTCAGATGAGTTTCATGATGTTGTACCTAACCAAGAAGTTGAATTTACTATTAACTAAGTTCTAGTTGATAATACAATCTCAAAACACCCATATAGAATGTATCGAGTGGAAAATTTAAACATGAAAAATTACATACAAGAGTTTCTTGATAAATTATTTATTTGTCCTAGAACTTCAATATGGGGTGCTACATTTTATGTTAATAGAAATGATGGTTCTATGAGACTATTCATTGATTAGAGAGCTTTTAATGACATGACTATTAATAATAACTTTTCCATTCCTTATATAGATGATTTTTTGATCAACACCAATAAGATCATTATGTTTCTATGATTGAATTGGGAACAAGGTATCATCAACTAAAGGTGACTGAGAATGAAATTACTTAAATAGTGTTGCACACTAGATATGAGATTTATGAGTTTGTTGGTATACCATTTGATTTGAAAAATTACCCTACTATATTTTTGGACTGTTTGAATATATTCATCTATGAATATTTGGAAATGGTATTTATTGTTTTTATTGATGATATTTTGGTGTTTTTAATTTTTTTTATTTGAAATGAAGACATTTAAGAATTTTTTGGAAAACTCTCAATGAAAAAATTTATATGAATAGTTTAATTAATGTGTTTTTGGTGAAAACAAATTTATTTTCTTGGGAAAATTTTAAATAATGATGGAATAATAGTGGATTCTTATGAAAACCCTGTTTATTTCTAGAAAAGACCTAAAATTGATACATAGATTCAATATTTTCATGGAGTAACTGGCTATTACTGATCACCTATTAAAAATATTAAACCATTATCTAGCCTGAAAACAAAGTTAATATAAAATGGGTGAATTTTATTTGGATAAAATATTGTGATGATAGTTTTTATGAAATTAATAGAATATTGATGATTTATCTTGTTTTTTTTCACGCTTTCTAGAAAAGGTAATTGATTCATCAACAATGATGCTTCATTTAAGGGACTTGATAGTGTTATGGTGAAAAATGATCGGTTAATTTCTTATATTTAAAGGAAAATGAAATATCCTAAGATAAATTGTCGTAAAAATTATATAGAATTAGATTATCTTTTTTTTCTATTTAAAAACATGGAGGTATCATTTATATGGGGACAAATATGAAATATATAATAATCATAAATATTTAATGTATATTTTTACTCATAAAGAATTAAACAAGAGGAAGAGATTATTACTGGAATAGATAATGTATTATGATTTACTAATCAATTTCAATATAGATATAGATAACATTTTTGTGGATTCCTCGAGCTTAAAAAATCAATCGTCATTAACAATTATATATTTGGAACCTGAATGTTTAATTAATGATTTGATAAATTTTGGCCTTTATGTTGTAGGTACAAGAAATTTTTTTTTGATTTACCTGTTAGTGTAGTATTCTCTATCAGATAGAATTAAGTAAGCTAAGAAGGACGACCATAAGTTACCAAAAATATAGAATTGGTTAAAAGGTTATGTTTCTAGAATTTAACATTAATTAAGATTTTTTATTGAGAAGCAAGAAGATATTTTGTGTGCCATGTGATTCCCTTCCTAAGAATGAATTGTTAAGAGAAGCTCATAGCTATCCATTTTTAGTTTATCCTAGAAACTCTGAGATGTACATAGATCTTTAGAAGTATTATTGGTGGGGTGGAATGAAATGTAATACTATAGATTTTACCATTGATTGTTTGAATTTACAATTGGTAAAATTAGATAGAAAACAATAAAAGGGGATTCTTCAGCCATTACTAATGCTAATGTGGAAATGGTAAATATATCCATGGACTTTTTGGTGATAATATAATGGAATTATCTTGTTTACCATGAAATTTTGGTTATTTTTGTTTAGATGACTAAATTTGAACATTTTTTTTCCAATTTGAGATATAGTCTCTCTATATCAGATTTCTTGATTGTATCTCAATTAAATTGTTAGGTTTCCTGGAGTTCCTCTCTCAATTGTATCTCATTGAAATCCTAGGATCACTTATAATATTTTTAAAGGCCTTCAAGAAGTTATTGGGTACTAAATTAAATTTCATCACTACCGTTCATCCTCAATATGATGGATAGTAAAAGTGATAAATCTAGATATTTGAAGACATTCTCCCTGCTTGTTCAATGAATTATCAAGGATGTTAGGATCGAAATCTTTCATTATTTATGTATTATTATAAAAAATATATTTCATTCTAATAAAAAGATTGATAATTTTGAGAAATAATATTGAAATAGGTGTCGAACTCTAGCATTTTGGGATAATGTCTGGGAACAAAATTTACTGGGACAATAATTAATAGAGGAAGTGGCTGAGAAATCGAATATGATTCCAAAACACATGAGGATGGAAAAGAATTAGAATAAAATATATAAAAATAATATGTGGAAGGAAGTTTCTTATTATATATGTTGTCATGTTTTTCATAGAATATCACCTTATAAATGTGTTATGTGTTTTGGTAAGAAAGGAAATATAATTCAATGGTTCATTGGTCCTTATGAAGTCCTGGAGAAAGTTAGACCAGTTTCTTAATGAGTATCTTTTTCTATTAGTTTATCTCAATTACATATTGAATTTCATTATTTGAAGTTAAGAAGGAATTTTACAAATCATTCTCAAGTTTGGGCCCAAATGTTGTTCAATAGGAAGACAACCATTCTTATAAGGAAAAGCATGTGAATATTCACGATAGAAAAGAGCATGTATTGTGGAATTAGTTAATTCACCAGGTAAATGTTTTGTGGAGAAACCACATGGTTGAATAAGAAACATCAGAATTTAAAATCCTTATGAGGGAACAATATCCCCATTTGATTAATAAGTAAATAAAAAATTTGAGGTTGCAATTTCTAGAAGGGTGTAGAATGTAACAACCTAGGTACGTATAAAATAATTTTATGTATTTTGGAAATACATAGTTAAAGTAAATTAAAAATGTATAGTGAAATAAGTGGTATTTATTGAAATTTTTTACTATGTACAAATACATTAGTGACCTGTCAAATGAAATTTTAAACAAAATATATATATTTTATAAGTGAAATTATGATATAATTATATCAAGGAAAAAGTTAATAAATGTTATGAAAACCTTAAATTAAGTGTTGTTTTTTTGTGACACATAATTTTTTATTTAATATTTTATAATTAAATTAATGATTTAAAATAAAATTTATACCCGTAAAATAGATTCATCACTTAATATTTTTATCATATGATTTTATGATAATTTTACTATAATTTAATTTTATTTTCCAAGTGTAATAAAATCAGTTATAAATTTAAAATTGGTATTTTATGAATATATTATGATTTAAAATAAAAATTAAATTTATCATATTAAGAACATTATTTTCATAAAATGGAGTTTTTTTTTTGACATATACTCATCATAAAATGGTTTAGTTGATTTTTTGTGACTTTTCAAAAATAGTTGAATTTTTAGTGAATAGTGAAATACAATAATTTATGGTGTTTTGAAAATATTTGAATAATTTTGTCATGAATGATGTATGGATACTGTCAGACCATAATATCAAACAAACAATCCACCTATACTTTATTTGGTCATGGAATGAAAACTATTCATAGTTTTGACCAAAATAATAAACTAATGAATAAAATGTTCAAAAAAATCATCTCCTCCACTATAAATACCACCCCTCATCACAACTTCTACACTCACCTAAAATCCTTATAAATTGATTAATTTATTACCAATTCCCTTTCAAATCATCTTCCACATCACCAAGACCTTCTTGTCTCACCAATGTTGTCATGACCTGTCCACCGGGGCACATGTCATGACAACCCCAAGCCAACCTTCCAGAGGCCAAGGTATGATGCCTAGCATTGGAAAGACATATCTCTAAAATGGGAAGACATTTCCTATAATCATATAAAAATACAAAATCCATGAATGCAAAAATATTATTTTACGAAGTAAAACTGCAGTAGTAAAGGTGTGTATTGAATGTAAAGGGGCAGGAATTCAAGCCCAACTGAAAGGTACAACTTCAACTTAAAAACTAAAAAAATATTCTAGAATCATACACCAAGGTTCCTACCTAAAGGGAAAGTACAACTCGTATCCCCTTCTCTCCATGTTAGCCAATCTCCCCCATGTACTACCTGGTCTTGTCTCCCTCATGTCTCATCCAAGCAGCACATCGTCTTCCCAAGACACAACAAGGTGTGTGTGAAGCTCGTGCAGGTTTGAGTATAACTAGTAGGGACCCTAAGACCCCTAAAGGTCTCTTAATATATGAAAAATTAAAACCAAAATGCATGATCTCAATCACAAGACACGAAGAAAAAGGTAAATATCAACAAAATTATTTGTAAAGCACATAAGTTAAAATGATTTTTCGAGAAGTTAGATCATCTTATATTGTCGAGATTCTCTTATTCTAACCATATAGAGTCTGACCCACATAGGATCGATAGGTACTGATCCCTGAAAGACCGACACATGATCTGACCCACCATGAGTCGATAGTTAATACCCCCGCTGACCCACACAGTATCTAACACACATAGGATTGGTATTCACTGACCCACATATGATCGCTGAGTGCTGACCCACACAGGATCTGACCCACACAAGATCAATATGCGTTGACCCACACAGGATCACTGAGCACTAACCTACATAGGACATGACCCACACATGATCGATAGGTTCAGACCCAAAAATGATCACATGGTACTAACCTATGAACAATATATCTCCTACCTCAGCCTCACTACCATCCACTAGATTCCCACTCATTGAACACTTGATTCTTGGAGAACTTCTCCTCAAGCTATTTTTTATATTTCCACCTTCATGAAGTCCCGCGAAGAAGACTCATGATGAATCCTCACTTCCTAAAGGTACCATCACAATAGACGGTGCATGAACCAGATGCACGATCTATAAGTTATTGGAATGTAAGTTTCGAAGTCTCGGTTGGATTCAGAGTAGATCTATCCTAGTCGTACTCCTACTTTTCCAAAAATCTCATTGAGTATCTCAAAAGGGCCACCATGTTCCAAGGTTCCCATCACCATAGACATTTCTTCAAATGGGTGTCTTTTTGACAAGATATTGTCACTTATGCTTATCAGGGCCCGAGAGAAGTTCAGGTCTTGCCCGACTGGGCCAGATCCACCTAGCTTTCCCCGACATGGTGGACCCAGCTTGGGCTGCCCTAGCTTAGGCCGACGCGAGCTCTCTCAGGTAGACCGGAGTCAGGTTGGGTCTGACCTAGCCTGGTTGGACGGGGCTGCAGACTGACCTGGCCCTCCGGGCAGTCCGGCCTGCTGGCTGGAATGATCCATGGGGGTCGCATGGTTTGCTTCTCCCAAATTTCTCAAAGGATCCATTCACCTCCATTATGGGTGGTTTAAGGTGGTTCCTCCTTATCACATGAAGGACCCACATGATCATGTTCGTTTTTATCTCTGCCATGGTTGTGAAGCCAGAACTCCCTTCAACGCAGTGCGAAATCGTGTACCACCTCCACCTCCATGGCCAGACAATGGTCGGATGCTTGTCTGGCCACCATAGTACTGAGCAGTGCCACTCTTCCACCGTAGACGGTGGTTTTCAGCCACTACTCCAGTCCACCAACACTTCTTCTATAGGCCACCGAGTGATCTCTGGTGGTCCATTCACCCTTCCAGAAGTTCCAATGGTCCACTCGGGATACCACCATTGTTGCGCACCTCTTGAATTAAAGGTTCCAACAAGATGAAGAATTTTCCCCCAAAGAACAAAAGAACAATGAGGCGATGAAGGGTTCATGCCTTTTTTGTTTGTCCAATTCCTTCAACATTGACATGAAAACAAATGGAAGATAAATTAATCAACTATAATAAACTATATATTCTATGAATCATCATCCACTTCATGATTGATGGAAAGAAACATTACATGTGAATTAAATCAAAAACCCTACCTCAAGATTCATTGGAGGTATCATGATCATTGGCCAAAGGAGAGTCCTCTTAAGAGTGATTGTGTCACCATAAAACGATCCTAGATCTTTTCTTCCCATGATTCCATCCTCCTTCAGTGAAAGATGTCAAGTTACTTCTCTAGAGGTTCCTTTCTAGGTGAAGTCATGTCAAAACACTCCTCTGAGCCACACTTACATGGAGGGGTAAAGGTGAGTAACACATCGTGGAATTAGTGAGGTTTATTTAATTAATGAACCACTTAACTCCCTAATGGTCTAGGAAAAATTAATAGAGAATCATTCCATAATTGGATTCACATGTCACCGGTCCCCACCACAGCCACTCATCCACTAGAGAAAAAGAAATAAAATAACTTGTTATGTTATTTTATTTTGTTTCTATAAATTAAAAATTTATCTTTTTCTCATGACCTACTATAGATGAAGTGAATATTCATTTAATAAAATCCATGCACTGTGGATTCAAATTTTTTCTCCACTTTTTAATCCAAGCACTAGTTCAAAAGAAAGAAAATTCGACCCGCGCGTTTACAGAACGCAACTTAATGAAGTTAAAGAATTCATTTAGGGCACACCTGGGCTCAAAATCATGTCCCTTAAATTTTAATATACTCTTAATAATCCCAAATGATTTTAAAAAAAATACATGAAATTTTAGGGTCTTTACATTCTCCCCACCGTAGGTATTTTCATCCCTGAAATCGAAAACAAAACTAGGGGGACATAGGGGGTACTGAGAAAGAATCTGATCCTCCAACTCCCATGTGATATTCTGGAGATTCCCAAACTTCCAATGAACTCACAACAAGGGAATTGACTGCCCATGATATACCCACAACTATCAATCCTCTATCTCCATCTGGAACTCTGGAAAAATCAACCCATATTCGATGTCTATCTCACTGCAGTTGATAACATGTGATGGATCATGTACGTATCTTCACAACTACGACACTTGGTATATATTATACACCCAATGAATCTATGGTGGAAGAGATAGATGGTTCTCCACCTCAACTACTCTATTGAGGATTTGGAAAGGACCAATTATTCTCAAAGATAACTTGTCACCCCAGCCAAACCTCTATAATCCTCATTAGGGTGAGACCCGTAAGAAGACATGGTTTCCCTTCTCAAACAATAAAGGGTCTCCATTTCCAATCGACATAAGACTTCTGCCAGCTCTATGAAGTCTTCATCCACTCCTGGATGACCATCATCTTCTCTGTGGTAGCACGTACCAACTTGGGACCCATAAGTTCTAACTCCCCTAGGACAGTCCAACAAAGTGGTAATCTGAATAGTTTCCCACACAAGGCCTCAAACGGTGCCATGCCGATGGTGGGGTGATAACTATTTTTGTAAGAACCCTCCATTATGGGTAGGTGGTCCTCCCAATTGCAGTAGAAATCGAGGACACAAGCACGAATCATTTCCTTGATTTTATGTATGGTCCACTTCTTTAGACCATCTATTTGAGGGTGAATGGCAGTGCTCAAGCGCAGCTGAGTCCTGAAAACCTCTTGCAATCCCTTCCATAAGCGGTATGTAAAACGTGAGTTGAAATTTGAGATGTTAGATGACAGAATTCTATGAAGGCATACTATATTCTGCACATAGAGGCATCTCACACCCTCTATTAACCCCTGATCACATATGGGTTGGATGTGAGAAGACTTGGTCTGTAGGTCAAAGATCACCCATATGGAATCGTGACCCCTAGATATACATGGTATCCCTATCACGATGTCCATGGATATACCATCCCACTTTCACATAGGTACCCCAAGTGGCTAAGATAAACTTGCTGGTACATGATGCTAGACCTTCACTTTTTGACAAGGCATTAGGATACAAACTCTACCACTACATTATTCATCCTTGGATACCAGTACTAATGCCAAAGGTCCTAGTATATCGTTTCCACTATAGGATGTAAATCTCAAGGGGATGTATGGAACTCCCTCAAAAACTCCTCTAGTCGAATCATTGGTACCATAATGTGTCCTCCAAAGAAGACTATGTGCTCCCCACTTTCTAAAAATCCATCAAGAGCATGTCGTGATGATATATGAACACGTCGAGCATTGCAATATACGTCCCCAAGCTATGCCTCTTGAGATCATTGATGATGTGGGGGAGTGATAGTCATAGACTGGAGGTAAGATTCTCAATCTCTATCTAGAAAAGATATCTACAACACAGCTAGCTACTATGTCGCCTCACTCAAAAACTGTAGTCCAGACCTCCGACTGAGTGTGTCTGCTACTACATTGTCCTTCCTAAGAGTATATACTATCTCAAATTCATAGTCCTGGAAGAAATCTAACTATCTTCAATCTCTCAGGTTCAGTTCCTTCTATGAGAAGATATACATGAGAATCTTTTTATCAGAGTAAAAATTAAACCATTCACCCATCAAGTAGTTCTGCCACATCATCAGCACAAAGACCACTACAGCTAAATCCAGGTTATTGGTAGCATAGTTCTTCTGGTGTTGTCTCAACTATCATGAGCCATAGGATATCACTACTCACTCCTCCATCAGGAAACTACCTACTGTAGTCCCTAATGCATTACAACGTACAACATACCCAACACCCTATTCTAGAAGCCTCAAGATGGAGGCACTCATTAGTCTCTTCCTCACCTCTTGAAAACTTGACTGGAACTTCTCCAACCAAAAGAAAGGATTCCCCTTCTTTGTTGAGGCTGACAAGGTTTCCACTACCTGGGAGTTGTTAGGTAAAAATGTTCAGTAGTACCCTTCCAATCCTAGGAAAGTCCGCACATCAGTCACACTCATATATGTCTTCCAAGAAAGCACTGACTCTATCATTTATGGATCCATTGTGACTCCAGCCTCTGAGCTAACGTGCCCGTGTAAGTTTACTTCATGTATCTAGAACAGAAACATAGAGAGATTTCTATAAATTTGGTTCTATTGGAGTTTATCAAGAACTCTCAGCATGTGCCTGGGGTTCTCGTCCTTCGATGCCGAGTATACCAAGATATCGTTGATGAATACCACCACAAAGTGATTGAGGTATAGATGAAATATCCTATTCATGATCCTCATGAACACTTCCAAATCATTGGTCACACCAAAAGGCATCACCAAGAACTCATAATGTCCATACCGACATCTGAAGGCTGTCTTCAGTACATCTTTGTCACATACCCTAGGCTAGTGATAGCCTGATCTAAGGTTTACCATCAAAAACCATCTATATCTCTTTAGTTATTCGAAGAGATCATCAATCCCCAATAGTGGATACATGATCTTCAAGGTCAACTAGTTCAGGTACCGATAGTCCACCCAAATTTTCATGGCCCCATCCTCCTTCTTTGAGAACGAGATTGGGGATGCCCATGAGGAAAAACTGGGCCTTATGAACCCCTTTCCCAGCATGTCCTCTAGTTGTACCCTTATCTCACAATGCTATGCAATATCCATATGATATACTGACATTGTTATCAGTGCCATTCTGGGGTACATTTCGATGTCAACGTCTACCTCTCTGGGTAGAGGTAGTCCCAGATAATCATCAAGAAAGACACCAGAATACTAGTATACCATGAAAGTATAACTTGGATGCCTCATGCCAACTGCTCTGAGGGTGAGTCCAGCCAACTGGTGAGTAATAAATTGTACCGTCCTCCAAGAAAGCCCATATTGTTCTGTAAAGGATTCCTTCTCACCAGTGAAGATAAACCGGATCCCATCCTCACGGACACACCAATCTTTTCACCTAAAACATTCAATCTAATCATTGACTGTGGATAGCCAATCCATTCCCAAAATGACATCATAATGCCTCGACGCTGCCACTATGAGATCCAAGCCAAAACTCTCGTCTCCTAGGGTAAGCTCACACTGTCAACACTAGAATGTAATCATTGAATCCCCTAACATTGGAGTTTCTAATCGTAAGAATCAATCCAACAGCTCTATCGGAATCACCGAGGTCCAAACTAGTGATGTGGGAAGGAAAGGGTGACTAGAACCTATGTCTATAGGTAGTACAACTAGGGTGGAATAGACCCAGATCGTACCTCTAATAATCTTTGGAGCACTATAGTTGTAGGCCTCTCTTACATGTAGTTGCGCTTGCCCATGTGAACCTGCTCCATGTAGTCTGGGTGGGCCTCCTGGTTGTGGTGGTGGTGGAACCTCAAATCACCACCCACCATATTCTACATTGTATACTCCTCTTTCTCATCTGCCACCCTATAGACCTCCTTGCGTGAATCTCATCCTCTTCCTTGGTTGTCCCTTGACCGTCTTTTGATTATCTGTAATAAGGGTAAGGTATTCAAAATCCATGTGGCCCTTCCCGCTACATGTGAAGCCTAGTATGCCTCCCAGATGACCTTCGCTACCTCGCGATCTCCATAGCTCTGACCCTACCTCCTGAGGTTGTCCACCTGTGGGTCTGGCCCACTTGGACCTCTCCATCATATGTCTATTATGACTTTCTGATGACTGAACTACCTGTCATTCAATGGTGGGTCTTTTCATGACCCACTCCGCACAATGTCTACCATTATTGGGTTGACAATGTGAGACGTGATACAATGACCCCCGATTCCTACCTCCAGTAGGCCCCAAGTTGGCGACTAGCACCAAGGGTATAGTAAACACACAAATGGTAAGCATTACCCTCTAAGAGAACACATGAGGAAGGAAAAGACAAGATAGACACCAACCAACTCCAAATCAGGATTGAAATATAAAGGAAAACCCTAGTTCACATATGTAATGTCATGAAAAAGTTCTACAACTAGAATGGGAAAATACAAGTACCAAAAAGAAAGTAAAAACAGCATCAACCACAAGCCCAAACAACTCCTACAATAGCATGCTAATAGAAACATCTTGACCTTTAACTAGCTCCAAGTGACCTGAAAAATAATTTATATATAAATAGGGGGAGTATAACAATATACTCAGTATGATCCTCCATGAAGCCTCTCAGGAAGAAGTAAAGGAAGCATGCTAAAGCACATTGAACAACAATTGAAACTAATTCATCACCTAAACAGGTATACTAAGTTCCCAACCTCACCATGGATACTCTGACCATGTATAGAATACAAGAATATATTATATATTAATGAATATCAAGGGTAATCCACTACTACTTCCCATCTAGTCCACCGATTTTCCCCCAATGTCACACGTCCTAAGAATCACTCTCCAAGAAGGCTTTCCCGTAGACACCTGGGTAAAGCACCACAACATGCACCTCATTTAATAAAACCACCACATCCATGCAAGAAAGTAATCAGGTATTTTCTGGGATCCATCACAACTTGCATAACTTGTATCATATGTTGGTTATCGTATCTCAAGCCATTACATCCCATACATCGAGTAAGGTTCCTCAAGCCATCACAACCTATACACGTTACACATATAGTAGTCCCTAAGATACTATATCCAGAATATAAGTGTGTGAATAACCAGAATCCATTAAATCCCTATACACATATATAAGGGGAAAACTGACCGTTGTGTCTTCCAGCACAAGTAACTACCAAGAGAAGAGAGCAGGGCCCAAAGGGGTAGTTATCCCTTCATCCTCCCACTAGAATGTTGGGGAAAATACCCCCCCCCCCTCGAGGGCTCAGAATCCCCAGGGTGTCAGTTTCCCGTACTGACAGGGTGGAGTAGTGTATATAAACCCAAAAAGTAAAGGATATACTATATCTCACAACCACACTATGGACATAACCTTGTCATATACTCAAATATAGCTAACGTATCTTGAACTATGTCTACTACTTCTAAGACTAGGTATCCTATAAGCAAACAATGATTTAAGGAGATTTAATACATTATTTCATTCCCTTTTTATCAGTTTCACTTTACGTTAATTAATTCTTTAAAAATTAATTAGCCAGTATAAATTTCAAATTAATGTTCATTAGCATCAAACTCTAAGTACACTGTCCCTTTAAAATTACAACCTCATCATTATGTTCCAGTAACTCCAACCCCAAGGGTTATCATCATTTATTTAATTATTAATTATAGAATTATTTTCCCATATTTTTAGGCATTCTAGAAAATCATTCTCTGATATTAACACAAGGGGGTTCCACACAATGAGTAGATGTACTACCCGTCGACTCTCAGCCACCTATAGCAAGAGCATAGACCCATATTCCCTTGAGAAGCTAAGCATGGAATGCATGTAGCTTACCCCATGGGTCATCGCCTCTTTCGGAAGAAGGGTAATAAATACATGCTGCCTTCAGGAGTGGGGAATATTAAATAAGATAATCAACCAATATGAAATAGCCAGCATCCAACAATCACATCCCTCTCGTTCCATTATCCATGATGTCCTCTCCAACAACGACATGCATAAAATGATGCATCTCACCACTGTAGGCATCAAATGCTACCACAAACATAAGGCCTCCATGCCCCAACATATCACACCAGCCATCCAGGATCACATCACAAAATAAGCAGTAGAAAAACAAACATTTTAACAGTTGGGATATTGTCCCTTTAACAAATAATTGGGTAACTCAGAACCCTAAAAGGAGTTATCTTTTATCGATCAACCAGTTATTTAATCCATATAATATAAAATGATTATTATTCATAGGTTCCAAATTTGTGAAACCTAATCATTAAGATGTCATAAATAATTAAACATGATTGTTGCACCATTTTTATTAACATCAAATTACAACAAGAAGAAACAGATTCATTTACATGACTCTTTATCTTTAGCCAAACCATTATCAATTAATTCCAGATTTATGTTATTTACCAGTTTGCATCAAGAATGAAATGCTAAACACATCAAGAATTTATATCATACTATCTATCAGAACCAGAGGCAATAACATATGAATGATATCCATTTGTTTATATGGTTCTAAAATTTATTAGGTTAATTCCATTGTGATCCAGTGGGATAAACCATACTAACATTATAGTGGCACATAATATAATAGAGTATCAAAGAATCCCATAACTCAAATAGTTCGCGACTTTCTTTATACGAGTACAATCCACACAATGGGTTGTGATCCTCCTCTCGCGACAACTGCATCCACCCAAGGATGTCATGGTATGACCACACCAACTGAAACCCAAGAAAACTCCATTATAAGAAATGAGATTACATGATATAATATGGAAAGGAGAAACAAGAGAAGATGTACCCCAATAGAATGGAAATAACAGATACCTTATATCATTATATCGAAGATTGATCGATACAGCTTGGTTGTATCAAAACAGAGCAGAACCAATCTAAGGAGGAAAGATTTATTTCAAAACTCCTATGAGAAGTAATGGGATGTTCTAACACCTCACACCCAAGAATAATGATAATGAATTAGGATGGAAGATATTCAGTCCCATTAGAAGATTTAACAGAGCGACAGTTTATGCTACGCTTAATTTACCATTAAAAGAATATCGCATTAAACCATCCAGTTTGACTAAGTAAAAAATTCTCAAGCCATAAGAATAATTAATAAAGGAGCTATGGCCTTGGAATCAGCCTTAAAGTCCTTAAAACAAATCTTTAAATTCATTTTACATCAAAGGATATGTCAAAAAGAAAAACTAAAGGAAGCTGGAAACACTATTCGCAAACTCAAAATTTGAAAAATGAAAACACTATTCATGAACCTCACCGTTGAATCCTCACCGTAAAAAGATCACCATTATAGAAAGACTGTTCATGAACCTCACCATTGAAACCTTTCCATTCCGGAAACACTGTTCATGGACCTCACCATTGAAACCTCACCATTGGAACCACACCATTCTGGAAACACTGTTCTTGAACCTATCCATTGGAAGCACACAGTTCTGGAAACAGTGTTCATGAACCTCACCGCTGGAACCTCACCATTCTAGAAATATTGTTCTTCATCCTCACTGCTGAAGCCTCACCATTGTAACCTCACCGTTCTAGAAATACTATTCATGAACCTCACCATTGGAACCTCACTATTCTGGAAACACTATTCATGAACCTCACAGTTGAAACCTCACCATTCTAGAAACATTGTTCATGAAACTCACTGTTGGAACCTCATCGTTATGGAAACACTTTTCAAAGAATGTTATTGATGCACTGTTCTAAACTATCTACTGTTGGAACTATTCACTGAGGGTCACTGATGCTACTGTTCATAGAAAGGGATATTTAGAAAGGTGTTGGTGATAAGTCACCATGACCTCTAGGAACACCTCAAACAACATATTTTAACAATGGAATGGGTCAGCTAGGTCCGGTCCATTAAATAACATACCTCTCAAAACATTCTCATCCCCGAGATTTCAAAACCCACGTAATGTGAAAATGAAACGGGGTCCGAATAACCACCCATTGAGATACCTCTCAAAAGAGAGCATGCCAAAAAGCATCAAAAGGAATCCATCTCATAAACATGAAATGATTATAACCAAAAAGGCTACATCGATACATAAAAATTGTTCAACATAAAAAACATTGGGTACCGAGCACGTATCTATGAGTCACTTTCCTAGGTACTCTCCTCCATCCCCCCGTGTCGCCATAAGACATGAACCAAAGGGACTGAACACCCCCACATCACCTTATACATGTGGTCTTGGATCTCCAAAGGTCACTCCTCAAAGGTTGCATCATCATCAACATTTATCTCTCCCCAATCGATGATGCGAGACTCATCATGAAGATAATGACAGAGCTGTGATACATAGAAAACATCATGTATCTGAATCATCCTCTGGGGAAGTGCTACTCAATACGCCACAACTCCAACATGAGATAACACCTCGAAAGGCCCATTAATAAAGGGATAAATCTTACTCCGATGACCAAACCATCACTTCCCATGAAGGGAGACACCTTCATAAACACATGATCCCAAAAATTAAACTCTAAGGTTCTCATCCTTTGAACTGCATGTGATTTCTGACTATCTTGCACTATCTTCATCATCTCACAAATCACCTAAAACATCTCTATTTTATTCTATACTAGTTACATTGCAAGAATAGTTGACTCTCTGACCCCAGTATAGCACAACGGAGAATGGCAAGGTCAGCCATACAAGGCTTAAAATTTCACCATACCGATGGTGGAGTGAAAACTATTATTGTAAGAAAACTCAACCAAGGGTAAGTGCCTCATCCATGATCCTCCAAAATCCAGGACACAAGAGTGTAAAATTTTCTCAAGAGTTTGGATGGTTCACACTATCTGACCATCCTTGTGAGGTTGAAAAGTAGTGCTAAGGAATAGTTGAGAACCGAAAGCAAGTTAGAGACCTCTCCACACCCTGGAGGTAAAATGAGGATCATGATCAAAAATTATAATCCTAGGGACTCCATGAAGTCTCACCACCTCCTCTAGATACTACCTTGACAAAATATCCAGGAAGCTTGACTCCTTGTTTGCTATAAAGTGGGCCGATTTTATTAAGCGATCCACTTCCCCCCAAATAGAATCATATCCTCCTAGAGATCATGGTAAACTAGTAACACTGTCCATTGAGATGTCCAGACAATTGAACATGGGAATCTCTAATGGCTGGAGTAGACCACCAAGAATAAGGTGTTTGGGATTCACTTTCAGGAAGACCAAACATCGAGACCTAAACTCTGCAACTGAATGCTTTATCCCAGGCCACAAAAACTAGCTCTTCAAGGCTCGATACGTATTTGTCACACCGAGATGCACTGCTAATGGAAAACTATGAATCTCTCTGAGTACCGTCTCACACATTGTTAGAGGAACAAAAAGCCTTATGTGATACAACAATCGGTGTTGTTCATCCTCAGACCACCCATCAAGGGCCTCACCAAAAACAACTCAGTCTCTCCAGACCTCCACCTATAGATCCCCCAATTGGGACAATTCCATTTTTTGCACCAGAGATGACTGGACCATCATCTGAAAAAGACAACTTATTCCCCCAACTTCTCCCATATCAAGATGTAATGCTGAAAGTTCTTCCATTAATCTCCAAGAATCACCAGATTAACGCATAGTATCACTAAGTGACTTTCAACTCAGTACATCAGCTATAACATTCTCCTTTCCAGGTGTATATGATATCTGGAAGTCATATTACAGTAAGAACTCCATCCACCAATGTTGTCGTAATTTCAAGTCATGGTGGGTGAAAACATACCTCAAAAACTTATCATTAAGGAAAACCACAAAAGTCTCACCAATGAGGTAATGTCTCCACAACTTTAGAGAAAACACCACAAAAGCCAACTCATGATCGTGAGTGGCATAGTTACGTTCATGGGGGCGTAACTACTGAGACCCATAATATAAAAATGATCTTTTCTATATCAAAACATAGCTTAACCCCAGATGTGAAGCACTAAATAAAACATAAAACTGATCTCCCTCAGCTGGAAGACAATGAACTGGAGAACATAATAACTTATCATTTAGATACTAAAAAGCATCCTAACACTGATCAGTCCATTTGAATGACTGATTCTTCCTAGACAAAGCTTTCAGAGGATTCACAACTCGTGAGAAATCGGCTATGAACCTCCTGTAGTAGCCTATGACACCAAGGAAATGCCACACCTCTGACACTGTCTTGGTGGCTTCCCAATACAAAACTACTTATATATTATATGTATCCACATCTACTCCCTGTTGGGACACAACATTCCCCAGGAAACGGAATTCTCGAGCCCAAAACTCACACTTCAGTAACTTCTTAAACAGTTGATGTTTATGAAGAACTCCCAAAAACATGTTGATTCTCTGCATGATCCTCTTCAAATGAGGAGTAAAAAAGGATTTTATCGATGAAAACTACCAAGAACTTGTCCAAGAACTTACAAAACCCATCATTCATCAATCCCATGAACACAACAGGAGCATTCATCACGCCGAATGACAATACAACAAACTCATAATGACCATGATGACAATGGAAAGAAGTCTTTGGGATATTCTCATCCGTCACAGACATTTGATGATATCCTGACCACAAGTCGATCTTTAAGAACTAATTTTCACCCTTTAGTTGATCAAATAAATCCTCAATCTGTGGGACTAGATAGCAATTATTTATCATCACTTTGTTAAAGTTATGATAATCCACACACAACCGCAAACTACCTTCAAGCCTTATTCATGAACAAAACTGGTGCACCCCATGGTGACACACATGGCTGAACAAAACTGCATTGTAACATACCATCAATCTATATACGTAGCTATCTTAACTCATAAGGGGGAATCCTATATGGAGAAATAGAGATAGGAGATGCTCTTGGTTGTAGCTTGATCCAAAATTTATCTCTCATCGAGGGGGTAGTTCCACAACCACTTCTAGAAAAACATCTGGGAAATATTCTAAGATCCTAGGAAACCACAACTATTGAACCTCTGTGGAAATAAACATCATCTAAGCCATCATGGATGAAAAGGACAGAACACACCTATGACCCGTCCGAGGATCTCGCTTGCCAACAAACACCACCAACTCCCCAACTGCATCGAAGAAAAAAACCTGCTTCCTAAAGAAATCCACAACAGCCTACACCGAATACAAAAAATCTATATCATGGATGAAATCATATGGTTGCATTCATAAACATAGGAAATCTCTCCAAGAATGGTTCTTCCCTAACATTAGCTCACAGTTTCTACATACTTCAAACAATCCAACTCAACCTCCAACTGGAATAGTCAACAGCAAGGGCACTAGAAGCCTCTCTACCTCATGTCCCAAAGCATGGACAATGGTAGGTGATATTAAGGAGTGTTTCACTCTTGAATAAAAAAGGGAAACATCAATTTAGAAAACAATAAAAGGGTACCTCGAATGAAATCTGGCTTTCATGAAGTTGGAAACGCTAGAGCATGACGTGGACCACGACCTCATCCATGGCCTCTCTAACCCTGATGACAACCACCACCACGACCACACTCTTCTCTATAAGGATGAGGGGAATAATAAGGAAATCCTCTACCTGCCCCATCTACCCTCTATAGATCAATATATGGTGCAACCTGCTACTGCTGCCTCGGCTGGAACTGCTTGAAGGGAGGAACCTAGAGTGGAGCACAAGGTGCACGATGATTGCTCTGATGGGTCGGGAACTCCCACTACTGATGACCTCGACCACCATAAGAAAAACAATCTCCTAATCACTTGGTATAGGCCTCAGAGTTGCCGCCTCTGGAGAAATGAGATGTGAAGGGCTGCGACCTACCCCCAGTTGAACAGAAACTCTTTTTCCCTGAAAACTGGGAACCCTGGACCACATATTTTCTTCATGAGGAATCATGATGATTCCCCTATCATGATGATTCGGTCTTGCACAATGTCCTCTCAACAACCTCTGCCCTCGCCAGCACCTCAAGTTATGTCTTCAGGGAAAATGGGGTGACCTGGTGCTGGATATTTTGACGCAATGCCTCCTCGAAATGCCTCACCCTATCCTACTCATATAGCAACAGGTCTGAAGCTTATCGTAAAAGTTTCCTAAAATGGATTTCAAACTCCCGCACATTGTATCTACCTTGTCAAATGGAAAGAAGCTCCAGGAGACTGGACGCCTTCACAGTTGACAAAAAAAACTCAACTCTAAACATGGCTCGAAACACCTCCCATGAGATAGCTAACTACTCACAATCCCTGAGGAACAAGAACTACCTTTTCCTCGCTACTCCATGCAACCTCATAACAACCCAGGACACTCACTACTCATTAAAAGCACAGATCAAACTAAAGTTGATCTCAACCTCCTCCAAACAGTCTTCGATGACTGCATCTGAAACATAGCCCTCATACTTCTAGGGACTATGGCACTGAAACTCTTGGATTTTCTTCCTCTAAGTGTTATTGTCATCAACCTCTACCTTATGACGATCTGCTGGAATAGACTACTGAACATATTCTATGCGACCCAGACGTAGATGTCGACCAAGAGTCATACCTATAAAATAATAAAAATTTAAGGATCCTAAACCTAGAATATGGAAGACACAACATTAATTAGTTAATTATTTTCTTTTATTAATTTCAAATTAACCAATCCCAAGGTCTACCCATTCAAACATAGGCACAAAAAAGAATGATGTATGATCCTTTCCTAGGTCTCTACCCAGCAACCAGCATCACCTCATTTAGTAGCCATTGAAAACATAATGGTGTATACATAATATCATTGGGGTCCCTAAATTCCTATGTCCCAGCTAGTCACCAGTGTTTACATCACTTACTAAACAAGAATGACACTGTTTCCCTACCAACCCATGCACCCTTACATTTTCCTACCTCCAAACTCCATCCTATCCCTCAACTAGAACTCTGATACCACTCTATCACGACCCCCTCCCCAAAAAGTGTACCCCTCCTATGCTGAAAATGTGAGTAGGGAGATAAGGACCCACGAGTCCCACCTCCAGTAGGTCCCGGGTTGGCGACTATCCCCAAGGGTATAGTAAACACACAAATGGGAGGCATTACCCACTAAGAGAACACATGTGGAAGAGAGAGACGAGATAGAAACCAACCAACTCCAACACAAAACTAAAATATAATGTAAAACCCAAGTGCACATTTTTAATTTCATCAAAAAGTACTAAAACATAAAGTGTAAAAATGCAAGTACCCAAAAAAATGTAAAAACAGCAGCAACCACAATCCCAAACAGCTCCTACAACTGTAATCTAGTAGAAACCAGCATGATCTCCCACCTTCCCTAAGTGACCTGAAAAAAAAATTATATATAAATATGATGTGTATAATTTTATAATCAGAAGGATCCTCCCCGAAGCCTCTCGTTCCAAAGTAAAGAAATCATGCTAAAGCATAGTGAACATCAAGTGAAACTAACTCATCACCTAAATAGGCATACTCAGTTCCAAACCTTAGCATGGCTACTCCAACCAAGTAACGCATACAGGAATATATCATATTGTAAAGAATATCAAGGATACCTTACTTTTACTTCCCAACTAGTTTGCTACTTTTCCCCAACGTCGCACGTCCTGAGCATCTCTCTCTAAAATGGCTTGCCTGCAGACACCTGGGCGAAACACCACAACATGGTCCTCTGGCATCCAAACCACCATGTCCACACAAGAAAGTAACCTGGTTGTTTCTGGAAGACACCACAACTCCTATAATGTGAATCATATGTTGGGTGTTATACCTCAAGACATTATAACCCATACGCTGAGTAAGGATCTTCAATCCATCACAACCTATACATGTTACACCTATGGTAGTCCATAGGATACTACATCCAGAATATATGTGTGTCAATTACCACAAGCCATTACAGACCTCTACACACATATATGGGGAAAACTAACCACTATTCCTACCTGTACAAGTAACTACCAAGAGATGAGAGTGGGGCCAAATGGGGTAGTCATCCATTCATCCTCCCACCAGAATGTTGGGGAAAACACCCCCTGTCAGAATCCCCTGAGTGTCAGTTTCCCTTACAGATAGGGTGGAGTAGCATATTGAAACACAACAATTATAGGATATACTATAAGGCCCGAGCCTTAACCATTACTTAATCTTGAGTTACTTCAATAATACACATTGAGGATCTTTTCAGGTTTAGAGTTTTAGGGAATTAGATCATAAAACATGTATTACATTCCAAATTTAAACAAATTGGTTACATAAAAGATAGTCATCATTTCTCCCATCAATGGAAACATATTTAAAATAAAACATGGATTCCTTCTTGAAACTTCCTTGACACTATCATCACATCATGTACCCTTCCCTTGACCCGTGAAAAACATTTTAAAAACTTGGGATGAGCATAAAAAGATCAGTAAGGGATATAAAAGAACGAAATGAAAACATTAGTCCTGCATGAAATCACACTTTACTCATAAAACATAAGCATTTTAACATACCTCATAAAATCATGAATAAATCATAGTTATCATAAGACATAAAGGTAACTTGAGGCATTCATAACATTCTTACGTAGGGAGTAACCCTCATGGTTACGTTTGGAATACCCATCAAAGTATATTCCCTAAATCTCTTCAGAGAAACCTTATCGTTCAACCCCTTCATGTTACCCAATGAATTGGAGAGCTATATCATGATCACCCTCCCTTAGTTTATCACCGAACGACCCGTCTTCAAAACAATTCCCATGAACCATAACATAATTGTATCACATTAAACATGCATAAAGGAAACATAACATTTCCACTTTTCAATCAAAAGATATCAGTACAACACATTGATATAAAAAAATTATGAAAACCATTTTCAATACCAAAATTAAAGGAAATAAAAAATGGGTTTTTTTTTCATTTAAAAAAAGTTTATGGCTTGTAGAGGAAGCTGAAGCTCAAATAATGGTCACGACGACGGAGAAGTCATTGTTGTCGCATACGTACGACAAAAAAACATTCCCTTTTATCATTTAGTAAACACTTAGTATAAAGATTTTCCTTTTGAGTAAATGTAAAAGTCAAAGGGGTTTATACACCATATAAAATAACATTGTTTATAATACATAATATGCCTCAATGAAAGGAGATTGAGACGAAGTCCCACACCTCGGGTCCGACTTGACTCGATCGTTCTTTAACCTCCTGAATAATAAACATGAGATAATTTCTACTTGATTGAGAACATTTTTCAATTTCATTATTTCTTTTATATCACTTATTACTATGTCATTAACACTATGTAAT
Organism: Viscum album; assembly: GCA_963277665.1. Lineage (NCBI taxonomy): Eukaryota > Viridiplantae > Streptophyta > Magnoliopsida > Santalales > Viscaceae > Viscum > Viscum album. The sequence continues at coordinate 989,931,568 of OY728152.1, read as the reverse complement.
TATTTATGTTAATAATGATCATTTTGTTGATCATTGGTACTTGATTCAAAAATAAACTCTTTATAATTACAAGTTGTTCATGTGGAAAAATATCAATTATATCTAGAATTATATTCATGATTTAGATATCATATATATCATATATATCCAGTATATGCATGCATTTATAATATTACATAACATTTATTGGTAAGAAATGAAATGCACCGTTCATGGAGACGGTAAGCTGTACGTACGCATGAACGCTACTTTCATTTATATTTTGTATTTAATGGAATTAAATCATAATGATATAAAGGTATATTATAATTCCAGTATAATATCACATATAATATCATTAATTCTATCCTTTATACGTACCACATATTGAATTAATGAATCAAATCACTTTGAGGGGGCGGTAGTCCGCACTTCCTAAAATGAAGATATTGCGTATACCCATAATGGAATCCATAAAGGTATTCCATAAATGAAAAATACAGAAGATTAAGGAAAACATAGACATATTATATATCATATATAAATATAGTGACATCTTAACGGCCACCTTTTAAGGTGTTATAAGAATATTGAACAATCATCGTTTCGTGAGGCAGAAATTTACCATCCACGGAAACAATATGTTCTTTAACCGTTAGATGTCGGTGTGTGTAAGTGTTGCTCGAATAAATCATATAAAAACATACTAGTATATTTGAGATATTGGGGTTGTTACAAACGAAATTAATAAAAAATAGTTTATGGGGTCAGAGATGCAAAATAAAACAAAAGAACACAAGTGAAGACATTACCTTTAAATCGGGTAACTCCCTTTGGTTCGAACCAAAAAGGGTTTATTGAAGAGCTTCCTGCCTAAGGTAAGGCTTCCAGGATGAGGAGAGAGATTTGGAGAGACAAAATGATCAGATCATGGTCGAGCCAAAGTCTTGAGAGGTGTGGGTAAGGAGTTATAGGTGGGTGCCTTTTATAAGAGGAGAGGAGGGACACTCTTGGAAAGGTATAAAATGTTACTTTATTTTCAAATGAGTTTCGGATTTTAAAGTTCCCAAACTAATGTATTTAGAGGATAAGGTGATAAGGTTTCTAAATATACTCATCCAATGGGTCTTTTACAAGTGTAATTCTTAGATTTTATATTATCTTTTCATTTTATTTAAATCGTTCATTAATGAGGTAATCAATGCATCATCATGATGTCATAAATAATTTAATTTATATAATGTCTAAAAATTATAAAAAAAATACTATGATGTATTAAATATTTTTAGATTTCCAATGACAATTTATAGTCCAATATATCATTTATGTTGGAAAAATTAAAAACATTTTACTCAGGTGATACATTCTTTGTTATATTTAACTTTCTTTAAAAATAAAAAGATAAAAAGTCATTATCACACAAAAGTGATTCCATGGGGTCCCCAAGTTTGGAAAAAGTCATCCCATGGTTGTACATGACACAACCAGTATCATTAGGACACATTTTGGGGTCATTTGTTATTATTTTGATATTATTTTATTATCCTTAACTACCCGATTACTAATTAATCAAGATAATCAAAGATAATTACCATCGTTGCTATTCATAATGTCCAAAAACAAAAGATTCTTGATTACATAATTTGGACCTCCTGATTCCAAATATGTAATAAATTTTACCAAATTACAAACACAAAAATTTCAATAATTAATTTAAAAATAAATATTGTTGTCAAAACAAATAGCTGGTTTTTTTAGAAATAATATATATGAAAAGTTTGGAACTTGTTTATGCCCAATTTCAAAGTGAAATTAATCCTAATGACCACCATTGGATTAAATGGTAAAAATATATTCTAATTACACTTTAAAACCTTTTAGAAAAAAAATCTATCAATATAATTAAATTAGATGAAAAACAGTTTTGATGTAAAATGCAGTATTTTTCACTATTTATTAAAAAATGAACATTGTCAGAAAAATACCAAAAAAATATTCAATGTAAATTTCAATGACCCAATCATAAATAATAAGTTTAGTTTTACAAATAGATCTAATAAAATCGTCAAAATATTGATTTGAATATGGTTTACCATCAAAAGGTAGTAAAATAATATTTTAAAAATATTAGTGTATTCCATGCTTAAGATTGGATTTATTCTCATTTTATGCCTATAAAACACTATATAATTCATAAATAGACATATATAAAAATATATATTATTAATTACTTACTTGGGATGTTACATCCTTCCCCCCTTTAGAAAATTTCGTCCCCGTAATTTATTTACTTATCGAATAAGTGGGGGTATTTATCCCTCATTGCATTTTCAGATTCCCATGTTGCCTCTTCACTAATGTGGTTTTTCCACAAAACCTTTACTTGATGAATAACCTTATTCCACAACACTTTATCCCTGTGGTCAAGAATCTGGACTAGTTGTTCCTCATAAGATAGATTCTCTTCCAGCTGAACTACCTCTAGACTCAAAACATGAGATGGATCTGACATTTACTTCATTAACATTGAGACATGGAAAACATTGAGTAACTGAGATAAACTCAGAGGTAAATCCACTCAGTATGAAACTGATCCAACTATCTCCAGAATTTCATATGCACCAATGAACCTTGGACTCAGCTTTCCTTTCTTACTAAATCGCATCACACTTTTCCATGGTGAAACTTTTCGAAAAACATGATCACCTACCTCAAAAGAGAGATCCTTCCTCCTGTTGTCCACATAACTCTTCTACCTGCTCTGAGATTTTCTGATGTGTTTCTGTATCAGCTGATGTTTTCTACCAACTCTTCTACCAATTCTGGTCCCATCAACTTCCTTTCACCCACATCATCCCAGAAAGCTGGAGTTTGAAACCGCTTCCCATACAATACCTCAAATGGTGCCATCTGTATACTGGAATGAAAACTGTTATTATAAGAAAACTCAACCAAAAAAATATTTTGGTCCCAACTTCCCTGATAATCCATCGAACAAGCACGTAGCATATCCTCAAATGTCTGAATCGTTCTTTATGACTGCCCATCTGATTGAGGATGAAAAGCTATACCAAAATTTAATTTAGTACCCAACGACTTTTGAAGTCCTTTCAAAAAGTTATAAGTGAACTTGGGATCATGGTCAGATACAATAAAGAGAGGAAATCCATATAACCTGACTATATCATTAAGAATCAAACATGAAAGTTTATCGTGGAATAAAGTATCTCGTATAGCATGGAAATGAGAAGATTTAGTCAAGCGATCAACAATAACATAGATTGCATTATTACCTCGAGGTGTCTTCGGAAATACCACAACGAAGTCCATAGATATATTCTCCCATTTCCACTCTGGCACTGGTAAAGGTTGAAGCATCCATTTCGGTAACTACTCCTATTCTTTAACGGATTGAAATGTCAAACACTTCATAGTAAAATCAGAAATATCCATTTTCATTCTATCCCACCAATAATACTCCTGAAGATCTCTATACATCTAAGTACTGCCTGGATGAACTAAAAACGAAGAACTATGAGTTTCACATTACAAATCTCTCTTCAACTTGGAATCACAAGTCACACACAATATCTTCCCAAATATCAAAACACAATAATTTTCAATGTTGAATTCAGGAAACTTACCCTTCTGAACTAGCTCTACCTTTTTTCTGCAACTCGTTATCTTGATTCTGTGCTTGCTTAATTCTGTCTAATAGAGACGATTTCACTGATACCTGAAACAAAACAGAAGAACATCCTGCACCAACAACTTCTATGCCAAATTTCATAAAATCCTTAACCAAAGTATCATGTTCTAAACACAACATCATTAATGAAGCATTAATTTTTCTACTCAAAGCATCAGTCACATTATTTTGTTTTCTCGGATGGTAATGAATTGTAAAATCATAATTCTTGATTAATTCAATCCATCTCCTCTATCTCATGTTCAATTCTTTCTATGTGAATATATACTTTAATCTTTTGTGATCGGTATATATTTCACACTTTACTCCATAAAAATGATGCCTCCAAATTTTTAAAGCGAAAACAACAATAGATAAATCCAAATCATGTGTAGGGTAATTTATCTCATGAGTTTTCAACTGTCGGGAAGCATAAGAAATTACCTGATCATTCTGCATTAGGACGCAATAAGTTCCTTTCAATGAAGCATCACTATAGATAAAAAACTCACCATTCCTAGAAGGTAGTGCCAAAACTGGAGCATTCACCAATCTTCTATTCAATTCCTAAAAATAATCATCACATTCTTTTGTCCATATAAACTTAACAGCCTTCCGAGTTAGCTTAGTCATTGGACTAGATAACCGTGAAAAATTTATAACAAACCTTCAGTAATAGCCTGAAAAACCAAGTAAGCTACGAATCTCAATTACATTTGTGGGTATTGGCTATTCTTCAACAACCTTTGTTTTTGCAGGATCAATAGTTATCCCATCATTAGAAACAATGTGACCAAGGAAAGAATTTTTTTGCAACCAAAACTCACACTTGATGAATTTAGCATTCAAAATCTATTCATTTAAGGTTTGAAAAATAGCCCTTAAATGTCTTTCATGATCCTATTTACTTTTAGAAAACACCAAAATATCATCAATGAAAACAACTATAAACTTATCCAAGAATTAATGGAAAATTCTATTCATAAGATCCATGAATATAGCAGGTGCATTGGTTAGCCCAAAAGGCATAACTACAAATTTATAATGGCCATATCTTGTACGAAACGCGGTCTTCAGAATATCTGCTTCTTTTACCTTCAACTGATGGTACCCCAATCTCAGGTCAATATTTGTAAAAAACTAAGCTCCCTAGAGCTAATCAAACAAATCATCGATATGAGGCAATGTATATTTGTTCTTAACAGTGATGTTATTCAAGGCTCTATAATCAATGAAAAGTCTCATTGAACCATCTTTATTTTTAACAAATAAAACAGGAGCACCCCATGGTGATGTGATAGGTCGAATGAAACCTTTCTCTAATAAATCTTGCAATTTCTCCTTTAACTCTAAAAGTTCAGTTTGAGCCATTCAATAAGGGGGTTTTGAAATTCGATTAGTATCAGTAACTAAGTCAACAATAAACTCAATATCCAAATCTAGTATAAATTCAGACAACTCATCAGGAAAAACATCAGGATACTCATTTACCATTGGCACATCATTAATCTGAACAGTTACCTTGTTTTCAACAATATGTTCAAGGTAACATTTATTTCCATCTTTTACAAGTTTCTCGGCCTCTTGATATGTTATCAACAGTAATGGTTCATTCTTGTACACAAACTAAAAGTCTTTCTGATAAGAAACATATTTAGCTCTATAGTCAATCTTAGCATGGTAAATAGAGATCCAATCCATACACAAAATAATAACAAACTCTCCTAGAGGTAAAACAATAAGGTTTGCAAGTAGGTTCTTTCCAAGGATAAGGATAGGAAGATTCTTATAAATTCTGTTTGCCTCAAAATTTCCCCCAGGTGTTTTTACCACATGTTCTGGAGTCATTTCTTGAGATTGTATTCCCATTTTACTAGAAATGTTTTTAGAGATGAACGAATTTGTTGACCTCGAATCAAACAACACACTGGCATAATCTCAAAAACAAACAAAGTACCTGATACAACTTCATTTGATGGCCCGACATCTACTGAAGTAGTTGCAAAGGATTTCACCACCCCTTTCTGTTTGTATTCTAATAGCTTCCCATCACTCGAGCTCTTTGTCGGACACTCATTTTCATAGTGACCCATCTCATTTCACTTAAAACATTTCACTAAATGTAAATCATATTTGGTCTTACCATCACCCTGATCATTTTTAGTGAAATCACGAGCCTTATGTCCCGTCATACCAAATTGGTAGCACTTTCCAGAATTCAAAAGACATTCCCCAGCATGCCTTTTACAACATTTATCACAAACTGGAAACTTAGTTTTCTTACCGTCAGACCTTTTTGAAGAATTCATTCCTTTCTCCTGCCGCATCGGTCTCTTCTTCTGGTGGTTGTTATAGAACACTTTATCATCATAAAACACTATTCCCACCTTCTCAGCACATCAAACAATCTTTTCATAACTCTTGAACTCGTGAGAATCTTTATCCCTTCGATATTTTAGATTTAATCCTAAGTAAAAACGCTGGATTTTACTATCAAGGTCTTGGATAATATTTGGAGCATACATTGCTAATCGAGTGAACCTTTCTTCATAGGCAGCCACTGAGTCTTCTTCTTGCCTCAATTCCAGGAATTTTTTTTCCATCCTATGTCGAGCAGCCTTAGGAAAATACTTCTCAAGAAACATACCTTTGAATTCATCCCAGTCGAGAGCATCAATCTCATCAGCATCCCTGATATTTTTAACCATCAACCACCACTGATCTGCCTCACCCTCCAAACGGTAAATTGCAAGAATAACCTTTTGATTATCTGAACACCCCATGAGATCGAAAATCTTCTCTACTGCTTTAATAAACCCTTCAAATAGCACAGGGTCAGATGATTCTCTGAATGATGGGGGATGTTGCCTCATGAAATGTTCCACCACTAACATGTTCCTCTGTAGTTGATCTGGTTGATCTCGTGCATGGATACCACCACCACTTATCACTTGAGTCAACTACGCCAATACTACAAAAAACTATTCAGTTCCAATTCTGACCATCTTAGGATGCTGATTCGGAAGGTCATTTCCTTCTGTATACCATCCTAGCACTGCTTCCCAGTTTCCTCTGCTGAAAACCATTCTGAACAAACATGTATTAGATGAAGCAACATTGTAATCTTCAAATGATATATCATTTCAATTTGACCATAAAAAAATATTTTTGGATAATCATTTAATAGAATTATAACTCCTAAAGATATCAAAACCGACCTTTGATACCAACTATAAGGCCCCAGCCTTAAACATAACCTAATCTTGAGTTACTTCAAGAATACACAATGAGGATCTTTTCAAGTTTAGGGTTTTAGGGAATTAGATCGTAAAACATGTATTACATTCCACATTAGAACAATGTGGTTGCATAAAAGATAGTACTCATTTTTCCCATCAACGAAAACATATTTAAAATAAAACATGGATTCTTTCTTGACACTTTCTTGACACTATCATCACATCATGTACCCTTCCCTTAACCTGTGAAAAACATTTCAAAAAAATCGAATGAGCATAAAAAGCTCAGTAAGGGATATAAATGAATGAAATGAAAACATTATTCCATGCATGAAATCATACTTTACTGATAAAACATAATCATTTTAACATACCTCATCAAATCATGAATAAATCATAAAAATCATAAGACATAAATGTATCTTGAGGCATTCATAACAATCATATGTAGGGAGTAACCCTCATGGTTACGTTTGGAATACCCATCATAGTATATTCCCTAAATCTCTTCGAAGAAACATTATCCTTTAACCCCTTTCACATTACCCAATTCATTGGAGAGCTATATCGGGCTCACCTGCCCTTATTTTATCATGGAACCACCCGTCTTCATAATAATTCCCAAGAACCATAACATAATCGTATCACATAAAACATGCATAAAGGAAACATAACATTTCCACTTTTCAATCACAAGATATCAATACAACACATTGATATAAAAACATTATGAAAACCATTTTCAATACCAAAATAAAAGGAAAGTAAAACATGGAATTTATTTTTCATTTAAAGAAAAGGTTATGGCTTGTAGAGGAAGACGAAGCTCAAATAATGGTCACAGCGGCGGAGAAGTCATTGTCTTCGCATAGGTACGACAAAAAACATTCCATTTTGTTGTTTATTAAACGCTTCACATAAAAATATTTCTTTTGAGTAAACCTAAAAGGCAAAGGTGTTTATACATCATATAAAATAAAGTTGTGTATAAAACATAATATGCCTAAATGAAAAGAGATTGAGACGAAGTCCCATACCTCGGGTCTGACTTGACTCGATCGTTCATTAAACTCCTGAATAATAAACTTGAGTTAATTTATACTTGATTGAGAACCTTTTTCAAGTTAATTATTCCTTTTATATAACTTATTACCATGTCATGAACACTATGTAATTATTTAAGTTAATAATGGTCGTTTTGTAGATCATTGGTACTTGATTCAAAAATAATCTATTTATAATTACAAGTTGTTCATGTGGTAAAATATTCTTTATATAAAGAATTATATTCATGATGTAGATATCATATATATCATTTATATACAGTATATGCATGCATTTATAATATTACTTAACATTTAGAGGTAAGAAATGAAATGCACCGTTCATGGAGATGGTAAGCTGTACGTACGCATGAACACTACTTTCATTTCTATTTCATATTTAATGGAATGAAATCATAATGATATTAAGGTATATTATAATTACAGTATAATATCATATATAATATCAATAATTTCATCCTTTATATGTCCCACATATGGAATTAACAAATCAAATCACTTTGAGGGGGCGGTAGTCTACACTTCCTAAAATGAAGATATCGCGTATACCGATAATGGAAGCCATAAAGGTATGACATAAATGAAAAATACAGATGATTAAGGAAACCATAAACATATTATATATCATATAAAAATATAGTAACATCTTAATGGACACCTTTTAAGGTGTTATAAGAATATTGAACAATCATCGTTTCGTGAGATAGAAATTCGCCATCAACAGAAATAGTATGTTCTTTAACCATTAGATGTTGGTGTGTGTAAGTGTAGCTCGGATAATTCTTATAAAAACATATTAGTATATTTATGATAGTGGTTTTGTTACAAAATAAATTAATAAAAATAGTTTATGGGGTCAAAGAAGAAAAATAAAACATAAGAACACAAGTGAAGACATTACCTTTAAATCGGGTAACTCCCTTTGGTTTGAACCAAAAAGGGTTTATTGAAGAGCTTCCTGCCTAAGGTAAGGATTCTAGGATGAGGAGAGAGATGTGGAGATACAAAATGATAAGATCAAGGCCGAGCCAAAGGCTTGAGATGTGTGGGTAAAGAGTTAGAGGTGGGGGCCTTTTATAAGAGGAGAGAAGGGACACTCTTGGAAAGGTATAAAATGTTACTTTATTTTCAACTGAGTTTCATATTTTAAAGGTCCCAAACTGATTTATTTCTAGGATAAGGTGATAAGGGTTCGAAATATACTCATCCAATAGGTCTTTGACAAGTGTATGTATTTTATGTTACATTATATTTTCATTTTATTTAAATCATTCATTAATGAGGTAATCACTGCATCATCATGATGTCAGAAATAATTTAATTTATATAATGTATAAAAATTATAAAAAAAACAATGATGGAGGAAATCATTTTAGATTTACAATGACTACTTATAGTCAAATATATCATTTATGTATACAAAATTAATTTTTTTTACTCAGGTGATACATTCTTTGCTATATTTAACTTTCTTTAAAAATAAAAAAATATAAAGTCATTATCACACAAAAGTGATTCCATGGGGTCCCCAAGTTTGGAAAAAGGCATCCCATGGTTGTACATGACACATCCAGTAGAATTAGGACACATTTTGGGGTCATTTTTTATTATTATGATATTATTTTATTATCCTTAACTACTCGATTACTAATTAATCAAGATAATTAAAGATAATTATCATCGTTACTGTTCATAATGTCAAAAAACAAAAGAGTCTTGATTACATAATTTTCATCTTAGGATTCCAAATATGTAATCCATTTTTCCAAATTACAAACACAAAAATTGCAATAATTATTTTAAAAATGAATGTCGTTGTCAAAACAAATAGCGGGTTTCTTTAGAAACAATATCTATGAAAAGCTTGGCACTTGTTTATGCCCAATTACAAAGGGAAATTAATACTAATGACCACCATTGGATTAAGTGATAAAAATATATTCTAATTACGCATTAAAACAAATTAAAAAGATTATCTAACCATATAAATAAATTAGTTGAAAAAGCAGTTTTGATGTAAAATGCACTATTTTTCACTATTCATTAAAAAATGAACATTGTCAGAAAAATACCAAAAAATTATCCAATGTAAATTTCAATGTCCCAATAATAAATATTAAGTTTATTTTGACAAATAGAACTTATAAAATTTTCAATATTTTGATTTAAAAATGGTTTTCCATCAAAAGGCAGAAAAACAATATTTTAAAAATATTAGTGTATTCCATGATTAAGATTGGATTTATTCTCATTTTAAGCCTCTAAAACACTATCTAATTCATAAATAGACATAAATAAAAACATATATTATTCATTACTTACTTGGGATGTTACATATACTATATCTCACAACCACACTATGGGAATAACCTAGTTTTAGACTCAACTACAACTAGAGTCTCTCGAACTCTGGTTGCCACTTCTTAGACTAGGTATCCTATAAGCACCCAACCATTTAAAGAGGATTAATAAATTGTTACACTCCCTTTTTATCAGTTTCAATTTATGTTAATTAATTATTTAGACATTAATTATCTAGTAACAATTCCACATTAATGTTCATTACCATCACACCCAAAGTACATTACCCCTTTAAAATTACAACCTCATCATTATGTTCCAGTAACTCCAACCCCAAGGGTTAACATAATTTATTCAATTATTCATTATAGAATTAATTTCCCATATTACCTGGAATTCTAGATAAACATTCTATGATACTAAACACAATGGGGTTCAACAAGGTGACTAGATATACTACCCTTCGAGTCTTTGCCGCCTATTGTAAGAGGGTTGACCCATCCTCCCTTGAGAATCTAAACACGGAAAGCATGTGGAAAACCCCATGCGTCTTCGCCTTGTTTTAAAGAATGGTAAGCACGGCCATCTTCTTTGAGAAGTGTAGAAAAGTAATGCAGATAATCAACCAATAATAAACATCAAGCATCCAGCCATCACATCCATCCCGTTCCATTATCCCTGGTGTCCTCCCCCACACCCACATCCATAAACTGATGCATCTCACCACTCTAGCCTCCATCTGCTACCATAACCAAAAGGCCTCTATACCCCACCATATCTCAACATCCATCCATGATCACATAACAACACATGTAGTAGGAAAACAAGCATTTTAACAGTTGGGCTATTGGCCCTATAACAAACAATAAGGTAACTCAGAACCCTACAAGGAGTTATATTTTATCGATCAACCATTTCTTTAATCCATATTATATTAACTGAATATTATTATTATGTTCCAAATTCAGGAAACATAATCAATAATCTATCAGAATTAATTAAACATGATTACTCCACCATTTTGATTAACATAAAATTACAACAAGAAGAACCAGATTCATATACATGCCTCTTTTTCTTTAGTCAAACCAATATCAATTAATTATGGGTATACGTTCATTACCAATTTCTAGAAAGAACTAAATGATAAACACAACAATAATTGATATCATACTATCTAGAAAAACAATAGGCAATAACATACGACCAATATCAATTTTTTTATCCATTTCAAATGTTTATTAGGTAAAATCCATTGTGATATTGTGGGATAAAACATGATAAAAATATAGTTACACATAAAATAAGTGAGAAGAAACAAATCCCATACCTCAAATAGTTCTTTATGTTCTTTATACGACCATAATCTACACAAAGGGTCATGATACTCCACCCACAACAACTGCATCCACCTGAGGATACCATGGTATGACTACAACAACCAAAACCCTAGAAAACTCCATTAGAAGTATATAGATTACATGGTATAATTTGGAAAGGAGAAATTGAAGAAGATGAAACCCAAAATAACAGTGATAAAACTTACATTTTTTCATTATATAAAAAGATTTATTGATACAGTGTTGTTGCATCAAAACAGAGTGGAACCAATCTAAGGAGGAAACTATGATTATGCAACTCTTATGAGAAGGAATGGGATGTTCGAGCATATCACACCAGAGAACAAGATGAAAAAATTGGGGAGGATTTTATCCCATCTCTTTAGAAGATTTGACGGAGTGATGGTTTTAGATACACTTAATTTCCCATTAAAAGAGGATCGCATTAAACCACACAGTTTGAACAAGTAAAAATATCCTTAGCCAAAGGAATAATTAATATAGGATTTATGTCCTTTTAATCAGCCTTAGAGTCCTTAAAAAGAATCTTTAAATGCATTTTATGTCAATGGAAACATCAAAGGGAGAAACTATAGGAAGCTAGAAACACTATTCACAAACATGAAATTTGGAAAACAAACAACAATGTTCATGAAACTCAACATTAAATCCTCACCGTTCAGGAAAAACCATTCATGAACCTCACAGTTGAAACCTCACCATTGGAACCAAACCATTCTAGAAACACTATTCATGATCCTTGCCATTGAAACCTCACCGATGGAACCTCACTGTTCTGGGAACCCTATTCATGAACCTCACTGTTGAAACCACATTGTTGGAAACTCACTGTTCTGGAAACACTGTTCATGGACCTCACAATTGGAACCTCACCGTTCTGGATACACTGTTCATGAACCTCACTGTTGGAGCCTCACAATTCTGGAAACACTGTTCATGAACCTCACCATTGGAACCTCACTGTTCTGGAAACACTATTCACATAAGGTTACCGATGCACTGTTCTTAACTGTCTATCATTGGAACTGTTCACTGAGGGTCACCGATGCTACTGTTCATAGAAAGGGAAAATTGGAAAAGTGTGGGGGATACATCACTTTGACCTCCCAGGACACCTCAAACACTATATTTTCACAATGGAATGGGCTATAGAGGTCTAGGCAATTAGAACTTTCACTGTCGGTTCCTACTCAACTATGAAGCCATCCACCAATAGTTATTTCATGAGCACTCCAACCTATGTCCTGATATTCATCGAAATCATTGATGCTATGATCTATCACGGGAGACCCTGATCAAAGATATAGGCCCTGAATAATGGGTATCGTACCATGTAGGTGGAGTCACGCGAGAGGTTAGTGAATCTAATTGAGTACTGGTCCACTGATAAGATAACAAGCTTTAAGCGTAGAATCTCCTAGATACACAGTGGGCATTGTGTCGCTAGAAAAAGCTTCTCCTGAAAGAGTCTCTCAAAGTATGTCTAGGTGAGGGTCACCTTGTCATGTGACTCGAGCATCCAGCTTCAACATCTCCCTTCTATTCACTAGAAAATACTAGAAGCAAGGATAACCATCTTCTCTACGGGAATCTAAACCATGTGAAAATATCTAGCCACAACCTATAGCCAGTCATCTGCTACCTGGGGATTTTTCTCACCTAGAAACCTTAGAGGCCACTATCTTTGGAACTCATACAACATGCTCAGTCGGTGTGCCTGGTCTGCTAGTGGGGCTGGTGGAATCTACTGCCCAATGGTTGGTGGTGCTGCTGGTGCACCACCCGATGTTACTACCATAGTAACAGGGACCTGCACTGATGCCTCGTCGCTCATGGGGGCATCATCTTGTACTCTCTCGAGAATCCTGGCTTGCTTTCTATGCGGTGATATACTTAAAATAAATATGTTCTCCACAATCAAAAAGCTATACCTAATGTGATGACTGAAAAGAGTTCAATGTAAAAAACATTTCCAAAACCCAAAAAATCCATGCTTTCATGCACTGAGATAGAAATCAGAATTCATGATCCTAGTATATGGTTACATCAGCTGCTTCCCCAACACTGGACTCTCCGAATTGAAAACCATACTAAAAATATTTAAAACTATTACTCCATTAAAAATTTAGTGTCCTAGTTCTCTAGTAAAACTGAATCCGCATATACCACTTTCTCACGACCTGTCCCTCAAGGCCTATGCCGTGACTACCCTATGCCTTCCTTCTATCAGATAGGGGTTGGAAACTAGCACTAGAAAGTCATATACCTAAAATGAGATGGAATTTACATTAAAAATGTACAAATACACAATTGAAGAAAACAACAAGATGCCATCATGAAGTAAAACTGTAGTATGAAAGGTGAGTACTAAAATTAAAGGGGCCATAATACAAGCCCAACAAAATGGTAAAACAAGAACTAAAATAAATAAAATAGCTCCAAAATCATTCACTGAGGATCCTACCTGAAGGGCAGGTACAACTCATCTCCACTACTCTCCATATTATCCAATCTCTTATATGTACTGCCAAATCCTAGCTTCCTCATGTCTCTTCGAAGATGCACGTCATCTGCTAAAGACACAATAAGGTACGGGTTAATCCCATGTAGGAGTGTGTATAAAAATACCCAGTAGGGACCCTGAGACCCTTGAATGTCTCTTATAATTTCACAAAGGAAAAACACAAAGCCTGATCTCAATCACAACGAATGAAGCTAATGATACAGCTTAAACCAAGTATAAGAAATTCATAGATGTACATATGATTAGTTGAGAAGCTAGATAATATTATTCTATCAAGAGGAACTCTTAATGACCATATAGAGTCTAGCCCACAAAATACCGATAGGCACTAAACCCCTCAAGACCCACAAAGGATCCGACCTGCCCAGAGTCAATAGGTAATAACCCCTACTAAACCACACAGGATCTGACCCACACAAGATCATTATTCACTGAACCACAAAGGATCAGTATGCACTGACCCACACAAGATCACATAGAACTAGCCCTCACAAGATCGATAGGGGCTGAACCAAACAACATCACTCAGTAGTAACCTCCACATGATCTGTCTCCAACCTCCACCTCACTGTCATTCACTAGATTCCCATTCATAGTACACATGATTCTGGGAGAACTTCTTCTCAATACATTGGTCATTCTTCAACGAGATAGAAGTTCCACGAAGAGGTTTCTATAAGATCTATCACTTCATAAGGGTTCTAATACAATAGACAGCGCATCAACTGGATGCCCAGTCAGTAAGTTATTTTCATTTTACTGTCGAAGTCCTGGTTGTATTCAGAGTCCATCCAACCCAATTGTACACCAAAATATACAAAACTATATTTCTGATTATCAAATAAAACTTTTTTCACCAGGAATCCCAGCACCATAGATAGTTCGTCAAACAGATATCTAGTTCACAAGATACGGTCACTTATGAGTATCTGGGCCTGAGGGGGGTCTGAGTCTGGTCTGACCCAGTCAGACCTACCCATCCCAACCTGACCCGGTTTTTATATGACCCAGTCCAGCCCAAAACGACCTGGGATGTCTTGGTTGGGCATGGCCACAGACCGTCATGGCCCACCGGTTGGGCGCAGCTCGCCGGGCGGTACATCCCACTAGCAGGGCGTAACCCGTGGGGGTCGCGTGTTTTGCTTTTCTTGAATGGTTCAAAGGAACCGTTCAACTCCATTAATGGCAGTTCCACTTGGCAACACCTTGTCACCTATGTGACCCCCATGAGCGGGTCCCTTTCTAACTCTAACATAGCTTTGAAGCCACGACTTCCTTCAATGAGGTGCGTGATGGTGCACCGCGTCCACCTCCATGGACCGCCCGCTATTGGATGCCTTTCCAGCCACCACATCATGACTCTTCCACCACAGCCGATGATCCCATCTGCCTATGCTACCATGCTATCACTTATTCCATGGCCCACCAGGTGAGATCTAGTGTTCCATTCTTCCTTCTGAATGCGCCTACGATCCTCTTGGGATGCTTCCATTATTGTGTGCCACTGAGTTTCAAGGTTTTGAATAGTGGAAGAATTTTCCCCTGAAGAACAAAACAAGAACGAGGAAACAGAGGAACCAGGCCTTGTTCGTTTGGCCTACGCCCTCCACGGTAACATGATAACAAGTGGAAGATAAATTAATTGACTTTAATAAAATATAAATTCCATGAATCATCATTCTATTAAAGAATTAGGGAATGAAACTTTACACGAGAATTAAATAAAACCCCAACATCGTGACTCGTTGGACGAATCAAGGTCATTGGCGGAAGGAGAGTCCCCATCGGGGTGTGGTCATCGACGTTCCTCGATCCAAATGTGTTGGAGCCCAATATTCTTGACCTCCTTTGGTGGAAACCTTCATGTCATGTCACTAGACATTTCATTCATGGGGATTCCATGTCAAAACTCCACCTAGAGCCTCACTTAAATAGAGGGGGGAAACATGAGTAACACACCAAATAAGAAATGAACTTCATTTAATGAATGAAAAAATTAATTCCCCAATGGTATGGTTGAAAACTAAGGAGATTCAAACCATTAATTGGTCGGACAAGACATCGATCCCGTACAACTCCCCTCATCCACTAAAGAAAAAGAATTAAAATAAATTGTTGAGTTATTTTATTATTTTTCTATAAAGTACAAAAGATAACATTTTTCTCAAACTACTACGGTTGAATTGATGTTTCCCTGAAGAGAATCTAGGTGCTCTGGATTCAACGGTTCCCTCATATTTTTAATCCGAGCACCAGTTCAAAATATAGGAAACATCACCCGCACATTTAGTAATTGTACCTTAAAAAAGTTCTGAATTTTTTTCTGGGCACACCGGGCCTCAAAATCATGCGCCATCCATTTTTACATACTCATAATAATCCCAAATAATTTTTAAACAAATTAGATGAAATTTTTGGGTCTTTACAAAACATAAAAAACATGTTCCAAAAGAATATTCCCAAGTAGAATAATTCCATAGCTAAAATCCCCTTTCATTTTCTTTTATATTCTTTTCAGTTTATATTATTTTATTATTCTCTCTTAACATCCCCATATGAAATTGAAATAATAAGGTATCTGGGAGGGTAACATCATAAGGTATCCATGATGGTTATGCTTTATAGTATTCATAAAGAGTAAAAATCATATGATATCCATGAGGGAAATAATCATAAAAATTTAATTCTTCATGTTACCTATATGGTATTAATTAGGTTTTATATTACTTATATAAATATTATCTTTTCACAGAGTTTATGACACTTTAAGAGTGACAAGTATATATTTTGAAATAATTTTTTATATTAATAATTATTCATGTAATAACATTGTATTTCACTCTTTTTTGTACCATATGGAGTTTTTGTTCTAACACAACATTTTTAAATTATTTACTATGGTATTAGTGATGGGTAAGAGAATTTGAGGAATCGAGGATGAATATTGGGAACCATTCATGTTTTATTAAAAAAATTGTTTTATAGATGAAATGGGACCTATTTTGGCGATATCCATTTTGTATTCTTATGGGTTTTTATGTATGAATTATGACCTAAATAACTAAAAGTATAAGCTAAAAATACCTTTGTAAATGTAAGATATTGAAATCTATAAGTAGTTTCAAGATTATGTAATGCATCAAGGTTGTGTCTCTATATTTATTATTGGATAATATTTCAATTTTATTTCCTTATTAGGATGTTAATGTAATAAATAATCATAATCACCAATTTTATCTAACCACCTTCATTGGTACATATTGAGCTCTTTTTTGTGAATTTATATAGAAGGCTTTTATGATGCATATATTTGTCACACATCCACATATAGGAGAAAATTTCATCAAATCAGGAACATGAAGGTCCCTGCAACCAATTCTAGATCATGATTTTGGTATTTCATCTCATATAAATTTAATTGGTTGGAGGATTAAGATATCACCATTTCATATTTAACGAGTACACAACACAATCCCATTTTGGAAGAAACATTTTAGATGTCAATGTCTTTCACATTTGGGTGTAATGTGAGAAATGGTGAAATTATTAATATATTATTTAATAATTCAAACCACTCCTCACATTTATTAGTATAGGAAAGCATCACTTTAGTAGGAGAATGATTGGTTTGGTGGATTGAAAATGTGGATATGTATCTCAAAAATTGATTATAGTACCCAACTATCATATTGAAATTACTGATCTCTATCACATATATTAGTATGAGTCGTCTATAAATTGCCTCTATTTTCAAGGAATACATAGATATCCCTTAAATGGAGATAATATTCTTTAAAAATGAGACATGATCTATCCAAAACTCGCATTTACTAAACTTCACTTATAAATTTTCATTTTATTAATGTATTAATCATATCACAGACATAATCCACATATTTATCCTAGATTTCGGAGTAGATGTAAAATATTTTCTATAAAGTATAACTCAAATTTATCAAGGTAATTAGAAAATTATTTATTTATACTATCCACGAAGATAGATAAGTCATTAGTGAGTCCAAATTGCATCATAGTTAACTGAGTGTATTTGTATCTTGTATAAAATTTACTCTTAGTGATATCTTAATTCTTTTCTTTTACATGATAATATCTTGATTAAATATAATCCTTAGATAAGAACAAGGCTCATTGTATCTGAATGAATAGGTAATCAGTCCATGAAAGAAGATACTTGTTCTTTATCATGATCATTTTGAGATTATGAAAATCAATTCAATGTTATATAAGGTTATACGGGTGATGAATTACACAGGGGTACTATAATTGGGTGCAATAAGTATTTTTACAGATTATAACTCACCCTACCATTTGATGTTTTGAATGTGAAAAATATATGGATTATTTAATTCTATTCATGGAATCAAATATGGTGATTATCTATCAAATCATATGTTCAACATGATACTATACACTCTTATTAGAATCATTTATAAGAACATTCATAATGGTATCATTCAACCTTTCAGAAGAAGAATCCACTCTAATGGAACATAATATATCTATTTTATAGATGATATAATTTTTATAACAAAAAGAGGGAAAATATCCACTAAAACAATTATATGTGTATTATAGGGGGATAGATTACGGAGTGGGTAAAAAAATAATCATGAAAATTATTGCATCCACACTTTAAATTAGTGTTTGGAATGACACATGAAGAGAATGGATGAACTACTAGGATTCTACCTAAAGAATAATCCTTTGGAGTACATGGAAGATACTTTTTCTATGGTTTGGATACGCATATCACAATATAAGGTGGACTTTAATAAAATCAGTAGCCACAAAAATGACTAGAAGAATAGTTTTCTATCATTTAGGGGGAGAATTAACCATATCAATTATGTCTTCAACGCCATACCAATGATTGTGTTGTCAGTAATTAGGGATAATAAAAATGAGGTGAGGAATATTGAGAATATCCTAACATCATTTATCTATGACTCCCAAGATGAGAGAAGGTGTCATTAGGATTCATGTTACATGACTTCCTAGGATGTGGGTAATCGGTGGGTCATCCAATGATGTGTGAAAGGAACCATACAATTATTACAAGTAAAGATCAATTGGGAGGTTTGATAAGGTCGTTCACTTTTGAGATATTTAATTATTGGAAAATATGGGATTCAACTGTATTCTCATAGGTCTAGGGGTTCATGTTTATTGAAGACACATTTAGGTCATATTTCGATTTTGAATCAACACTCCCAATGGATAGTGGGCTGTAGTGAGACAAATATCTAGTTTCATAACTAGACAGGTTCACCCATCAATTAACCTAGATGTCCAACCATAAGAAATTTTTTTCCTAATATATAAAACATAAATCATTTGTAAATTTTTTACTTAATCCACAATAACCATATATCTTTGAAAAAATTGTGATATCTTATAATAGTGACTATTTGGTTTTCAATAATTCTTCAGTGGTGTTTTTTCCCCAGAAATCATTACAGGTATGTCCAGATGTATACTATTGGTAAAATTGTAGAAGGATATTTTTTATAGTATAAAGATATAAATTTTATATAAAAAATACTTTTTGGAGGATCTTCAATCATATAAAAACTATAGATGACATGATTTGGTGGAAGGTATTTAATCTAGCATTGATATGATGGTGTTACCAGATCCCATATGTGGAAACAACATATCATATTTTTATTGAGAGTGGTTTTCCTTGAACAAATTGTAATAGACTTCAATATATCACTAGGAAAGATATGAAACTTCAATATACAAAGGTTTTTATCCAAAATAGCTTTCAAGTCCCCATTATGAACAAGTAATATCACATGTTAAGAGCCAGTTTGTTGGCTACATACTGTTAGTCAATCTAGGATTCCAAAAAGAAGAAAAATATTGATGGAAAATTTAGTTCTTCATTGGTAATGCTGGTACTATTACGGGGTATCATTGAGGGGATCAAATCCTTGGTGAAGTAATGGGAAATTATTAACTCTCTGAATATTGTTATGGGTAATAGGAGGATCATTCTTGCTTCCTTGGATGATCCCAAACATAGCTGATGGTTTTTCAAGAAATACCTTGATTGTGGGCTCAAATATGATGTCTATGGATCATGTGACCATGAAATCATTCATGGATGAGGTGTCCTAATAGATCCCAATGGTTAGGTCCTATTAGACTTAATTATCATATATGGTCCAAGGGATTCTAATATAGACAAATCAAACACATTTCCTAGTGGTTAGAGGTAGTCCATGCCTATAATCTATTACTACCCATCATCAAAACCGATTATTAAATAATTCAAAGTATCATTCATGTTTCAATTATATCTCCATGGTCTATTTTTTTTATCATATTATTAAGTTTAAAATTTGTATTTTCAAGGGAGTAAACTTACAACACACAAGGAGATAGGGTAAAAAAGTGACAAATTTTATAGCTATATTGGTCTATCAAATCAATCTTCATATGATTTTATCATGTATGGGATGCCTTTCTGATTAATTTGGTAGTCTTTTGTGGGAGGACACAATTAGATTGATTTATTTTGAGCACCCAATCATTTATCCCCTTAGTACCTTATTTCATTGTGGTTATGTTCCCTTATTGTATAAATCAATAAATTAAAAAATATTTTTTAAAATGTGAATTGTACCATCTTTATTATTGATGTAGAGGAACGACACACCACATGAAAAAGAACTTGGGAATATAAACCATTTTTACTGATTCTCCTCTAGTGTCTTCTTTAACTCTTCTTAATAAAAATTAGTTATTCTATATTGAGTCTTGGATATTGGAAAACCTCATGATACAATTTCGATTGAGATCTCAACCACATGACATGAGGAAGACGAGACAATTCTTTGGGAAACACATCAACACATTCCCTTATTGTGGTAATTTCATCAAGGATTATATTACACAAAACATCAATCATTTTATCAAGATATAATTTTCCATTAAGAAATAACATCCATGCTTTAGATGATAATTCAAAGGGAGATTTGTCTCACACCATTCATTGGTATAGAATCATAGGGTGATTTTTAATATGAATGATAATTTCATTCTACTAGAAATTAATGTTTTTTGTATATTAGGATAGCCAACTGATAAATAAAACTTCATAAAATTTTTATAAACGGAGTATCAAAATCGTTGTTGGAAAATTCATCCTATAAATATGAACATGTGAGAGGTTATACACAACAGATGCAATAATTACCCAATTTTTATTTTTCATAGATAGTTCTACCTCCATAATTTGTAGTTGTATTTGATTAGTTATACAAAATAGCATGATGAAAAATAATGAATAGAACCAAAATCAAATAATAGTTTTTAAATTCATGAATGAATAACAAGAATATTTGTCACCATTTAATTTTCTAGATCAACCTCAGAAATTTTGATGATATATGCTAGCCCTTTATATCAAGGCCTTGGAGGTTTTTATCATTGTATATCATAGTAAAAACATGTCATAATTAATTTATTAACATATTTTTATTGTTATTTATAGTTTAAATTTTACAAATTAGGAGGAGGGTTTATTCTAGATTTCTTCTATTCCATCACATTGGTGGGTTTTTACAATCTGTAATTGATAGCTAGTTTCCCATTGATTCCCAAGATAAAGGATTTTCTTACACCTTCATACGATTTTAATGATTATAATTCCAATAATATAAACATGTGAGATGTTTTAAATTATTAAAAACATTGTATTTCTCCTCTAGTGTCTTCTTCAACTCTTCAAATATTTGAATTTGTTTCACTGAATATGTATTCTTCATTAATTTTAGGGTTATTGAAAAATATATGGGTTTACTATGAATGTCTCATGATGATCTCCTCATTCACTACAATGGATTTTTCGTGGTTTTTCTTGATTCCGAGAAACAAAATCTTTATTTTGTTTTTAGTGTTTCAGGAAATTATTTATCAATGAACATTTTATCGAATTATTTCCACTCCATCAATTATATATCCTCCTCATAGTTCATATTGTTTATCTCTCCCCCATATGGTCAATATATGATATTACCTTCTCCTTCAAAGATTATTAAATGACGAAGAATATATTTTTAGTGGAGTTGATCCATTTTCTTTGTGATTATGTTTTCATAATATCTAATGAAATTTAGAGGCCATAGTATCATAAAGGTCTCAATTTAAACTTACTACTTATTAGGGGGATGTGGGGGTTTCCAATGGTATTATGTTTTTGTATAGAGCATGACTAAATTGAGTATGAATTGTCATGAATTTTTTAACTCATACATTTTCATGGTTGGGAATCTCATTTGATAATTTCCCATAACATTTTTTCTAGAATACCTTCCTTCTATATGTATCCATTTACTATAATAAAGGTAAAATTGGGAACAATAATAATTAAAAAATTAAGTAATGAAAATAGAAACTATGATTATTGTAGTGATAAATCCTAAATGGTATACATTCCCTAAACTATCAATTTCCTAGTCTCAATCACTTTAATCAATGTTCTATTTATTAACATAAAATTTTATATTCATTTTTATTCCATTAATATTTTTTGTGAAGAGATTATGAATTTACCAAGGAATATAACCTTGAAGGTTCAAAATAGGTGTGTAGCATGGGATATTTTTCATGTATCGGGTGACTATTTTTTCAATGCTAAATGCTCATTTTCACTATAATTAAATAATGTAAAACTATTCAAGAGAAACATAAATGTTTAGTATCTATATAAAGATTTTTATTATGATAAACCACATTATCTCAAATTTACCGTGTTGTAGGTATGTTTTTTATTTTTTTTAGTTTATATCCCTATGTTATTAACAAATTCTTCATTATCATAATACCCAAAAATAATGAATCATTTCTCTAATTCCAATTATGACACCTCTTATATATAATAAAAATTAATTAAAAAATTATTAAATAAATATGTACATAATAAAATTACAAAATATTTAATGGTCTAGCATGTTTGGATAATAACATAAATAAAATAATAAGTCAAAACATGGATGTAATGAAATTATTTAAAACTACAAAATATGATCTTAAAATTCAATTGCTCACATAAATTTTCATGGTATAACATGGAGAGTTACATAAGTTTAGGTTGAGATATAAATACACACAAGAAAATAATCAAGGAATAATATGATAAAATTAATACATGTCAATCAGTATATATATCAAGGAGACATAAAAGGGGAGATAATAAAAAAAGAAAAAAATCATGAAATGTTATGATAACATCCAGGCGACATGGAAATGTGTCAAAAACAACAAACAAGAAAGCATAAGAATAATTTAATGATAAATTTTAAGACAATTTAAAATTCCATGCTTAGGAAAACATCTTATACACCATAAATGGTATCTGATGATGGAAAAACTTTACCTAATACTTTATAGAGCTATATAATTTTGGTCACACCAATCACATTCATATCATTTTCATGCATAGTGTTAAACATAGATTATATAATATAAGAACAAATTTAATCATATTTAATCCCATGATTAATATTTTTTGGTTATAGAGATGGAATTTACGAATAAATTAATGATAGGTACATATTGGTGAATAAAAGTGGGTGGAAATGGGGATGGGTATTCATTACACAATGTTTGGTATGTAAAATTGTAGGATAATTTCAGTAGTATAAGGGGTGTGTACAATGGTTCTGTTAAGGGTTTAATGAGTGAAATATGTGGTCCCTCATTACCTATAAATGATAAGTACATTAAAGGGGGGGTTTTTAAAAATAGATTTCACTATGAAAAATTGAAAACAAAAATGACATAATAGAGGAATGTGCAAGGATAAAGATGAGGATTTAATCTATTTACCGTGATAGATAACTTCTAAAATATTAGGAGGATATTTTTAAAATTCTAGAAGTACTTGGTAGTTACTTACAGAGGGATGTGGAATTGAAATTCATGCTCAATGGGTTTTGAGTAATGATTAGTTGGAGTTTTTGTGGTTTTTATAGAAAAAGAGAGGTAATTCCTTATTAATTTATAAATATAAGATTTTACATTATATTAAACAAAAATAAAAAAACAAACCTTCCCATGGATATTTATCATGTTTTATACCAAATATTATTCATTGTATATATTTTATATGTATAAGAACTAATATCATTGAAATAATATAATCACAGGTGTGGATGTGAGTCATATTCATAAGGAATTGTTTTTATATCCTTAATATATAATATAGGTTTTAGAGGATTCATTAATAGATTAACAAATTTATAAAATAAATTTAAAAACCCATTATTCCAAATATTTCAATCTCTATTTGTATGTGGAATCTTTTAATAATTTTTATTACCCCTCTTCGGGAATATTATGTTGTTATAATATAGACCTTATATTTATACCTTATTTTATGTTTAAAAAAAAATTTAAATTAGCTCAGAATATTATGGAAGAATTCCAATGGGTTAATTTCACTATGATGATGTAAAAACTAAAATTTAATTAATAAAAATATAATTACAAATGTATTAATTAAAAAAAATTCTTATTTACTAAAAATTATTTTTCAAAACACTAATTACTTTATAACCCATAAAAAATTACATCTGAATATTTTAAATTATATCATCATTTATATTATAATAAAAATTATTTAATAATAAAATTTTATTAAAAAAAAATTATTTAAAAAATTTAATTAATTATCAAGTGTGTATTAATTGGTTGAATAAGGTTCCCAAAAAAACAATTTTTATTTCATTATATCAAAATTCAATTTTTTTAAAACTCATTATATAATCATTTATAAATTAATAGTAAAAATTGGTAAATATAATGTTTATTTAATTGAAAAAGAGAATATGAAAATTCCAATTAATAAGGTCTATATATGTAACCTCATATTATACTAGAATACACACAAAGGGTATGTTATGAGATAGTCATTGTTTTTTGGGGTGGTTCGGTGAACATTGTGGGGGAATTGATATCGATATGTTTGAAATATTACTATAATGGATTCATCATAATTTAGTGGTTGAATCTTGGATTGGGATTAGAAAAGGTAAATTCCCAGTGATACCATCTCCTATGGAATCTCTAATAAATGGGCTTCATAGTGTGTGGACCTACAAGTCGATGCCATAACTTCTTCCATCTGTTTTATATAGACTTTATAATAACCATTATTATATAATAATCATAAAAATCACCATATGAAAACTATTTTATCAATGGTTAATAATCACAGTGGTCTTATAAATCTAATAGTATGTCTTTTGTAATTGGTAAAAAATATCCAATTTTTTGGTTTTGTTTTCTGTGACTATATTTCTTAAAAAGGAAACTATTCATTGAAAAAGGAATTTCATTTATAAAAAAATTGGTCATTATAAAATTAAATTGTTAAGAGCTAATGGTAATAATGAGGTATTTATTTAATATCTAAATATATTGGTTGTTTATTTATTATTGGTGTTGATTTTTTAGAAATCAATCTCAAATATTTAACTTAATTAGAGTAAATCATATACTAAGATGTCAGGTCATCACAGGTCAACACTCCTAGATCACATTGGAATAATTTTTCCTTACAAATGGAAGGATGGAGATTATATAAAAAGGATTTGTGATGGTTTATTGGAAGTATAACTTATTTTAAAATAACTACACCAAATATTATTCTCCTGATGACACTTTATGTACAATTCCAAAAAAAAATCAAAGGTGTAAAATATTATGGTAGTGAGATGGATCTTGTACTTAATCAAGTTAAAAATTGTTTATATATTGAGTTATGATAATGATTAGTATTTTGGAAAATATTTAGATTCTAATATATATATATATATATTTATGAAATTATGAAGTTAAAATATTAACTTATGGTGGTGGATTACTTGTTAGAATAATATATAATTCTTGTCGCTCTATGAAGAAAAACTAAGTCACATTAATCATTAAAAAATATAACTATGTTATGAATTTATAATCCATAACAAAAATTTTGTGGAAGAAGCTACAATATGAAAACATTAATGTAGATGTTTTATACCCATTGATAATTGTTTGTGACAATAAAATCCAAATAAAAATTTCAATGAATCTAATACTATAATTGATATCACTGAATATTGACATCAATTTACACTTCAAAAAAAGAGAAGTTAGAATGTAGAGATATTTTATTGGAATATGTTTCAATGAAGGATAATGTTATAAATATATTGAAAACCCCCATATAAAATATTAGTTATATCACTTTAGAGTGTTTTTAGGAGTTATTTTTCACTAAAAATTTCTTTATATACATTTAATGTCTCCCCACCCTTTAATTTCATTTCCTTTTATAGTAAAGAGGGAGAATAGTATGGGAGAAATTCACATAAATTTTGAGAGTCTCTGATAACATTTTGAATTGAAAACAAATGGGACAGAGAGTGTTGCAGTTGTCTCATATAGGGGAGACATTAGGTATTCATATATGATTCTTAGATAAGAACCCATATCCATTTTTAAATATTTAAACAAAATTAGAAGGGATGTAATTATGTTTATTTGATGATTGGAGATATTGAATAGTACCCATTAAATTTATTGAAAATGGAATTTTTTTTGATAAGGAATTAATTAATACATCGCTAATAGAGTGTAGATAATTATACTCTGAGTAGTATTACAATCAAATATATTATTTTTCTACTGTTGTGGTATTTTGAAAACATTTATATTGGACTCTTTTAGTGAATTTTTTAAAGAGGTGATTCAATTATTATTTGTGATGATTGTTTCATGTTTTATTTATTATAAATATACTAATGTATTAATTTTATATTTATTAGAGTTTATTTAGATGAAAAAAATAAACAAATAATAATATTTGGAGAACTATGTAATTTATCAACAATAATTACACATAAATTAGTTAATATAGAGAGGGAATCGACATTAATATATGAATAAGACGTTAATAAATATATGTTCTTCCATGATGATACCCTATATATTTTTAGGGGTTTATCTTATGTGGGAATTATTTCTCAAATAGGTTGATTAAACTATTGTGGAATATTTTACTCTATAAGGTTCTAAGATACAAAACACTTGTGAAATATTGAAATTAACTGTTACACTATCAACATTCTTCATATGGTGTTATGTTATATAGTGGGTATTGTAGATAACTGTATATTTTTAATAATATTCTATGTTGAAAATTATTACATTGTAATATATTAAAGGAATATGACTAGTTTTTTATCTCAATGTTGATTTGAAGATAGATATAACTTAATATTTTTAGATCTAATATTGGATGGTAATTATTCCAAAACTCACTACCATCACACCCTGATTTTTTATAGGTCTTAAAAAAGAGTAGCTTTACATATAAAATAATGAAAAATTGTTTTTATAGAATACCATACGTCATATATCTATATATGAATAATATTAGGTTTAATTTGAGGTGAAAAACAAAGTTTCATAGTGGATAAAACTTTTGAAGAACTAAATGATGGATTTGAAAGATCTAATATCTTATTAACACCTATTTTGATATTTCATATTCTTGGAGTTCATAACCTCCTTATAGATTCTTTTCCATATTGATGTTGATAACATGACTAGAAAATGGATAAGAAGAACATAATGGTGAAACACTATGTATTAGACATTGAAAAATATTATGAGATCCTTTTCAAAACTATAAATCTATGACCATTCTCTCAATATCTATCATCATTAATTGATTTTGAAAACATATCCTAGTTTTAACCAGTAAAGGAATAAATTATTTATGATATTGTGTTTTAGTAACCACTGATTCACCCACGTATTAGTGGTTTGATATCTGTCTCATAGAAATAACATTTAATCAATTCAAATATATTCCCAATCAAGAAAAAAAATATACATTTTTTTTCTAAATTGGTATTATCATAATCATATAATATTTCTTAATAATATAGTCACATTTAACTAAATATTTTATATCTAATTCTATATAGGTTTTTTTACAAAATTTTCTAGTGTCCATTGTATATATTATAGTTTTCTAAAAAACATCATCAAAATTATTTTAAAAAAATCCAATTTAAAACAATTCCTGAGCCACATAGATAATAAATAGTTTCTTGAAACCATTAAAAAAATTTCTTAGGTAATTCAGTAATTTTAAAAAATTTATACTGAAACATGTTATCTTTTTACATGTAATGAATGATATCTGAATTAATTTACTATCATAATCCTCCATGATTGTGGACACATATCTATATAAAAATAAAGATATTATATAATAGATTCTACATTCCCTTATGATACTAATACATATGGGAAACTTGATTTTCATTTTAAATAGATCATATATTTAATTTATAATTTTATCTTGATTAATTAACATTCCATGTCTATTCCTACAAAAAATTCCAAATAATCAACATAATACCCTACCCTAATACCACTTGGTTACAATTAGAACAAGATAATTGAATATCGAGAGACAATACGAGGTTACCACATGCAGTCTGATGATGTGGGATAAATATAAAACATTGGTAAAAGATTTTATATTATGTAAACATTATGAACTAATTATATTATATTATTATTTGTTTAATTTTTTTTAAAAAACAAAAAAAAACTAGTAATTTAAAGAGAAAATATTTTATAACATATATTTGATAAAAATAAAAATAATAAATTATGATTCTTATCGTTTATTTAACACACCAATATTCCACAATACTCTTCTCTTTGAATAATACAGTAGTGTGTGTTGTACGCAGCTTCGAGTTCTAAAACACCACAACTAATCAACAAGCCATTATGAATAGTAATACACACTTTTTGAAATTTAATACATTTTATCATTCAAAATGGACTTCATTTTTGGATTCAGAATATCGAAATTAGCTTAGGGTGAAATTTTGGTACTTTTATGATAACTTTCATATTTTAATGAATAGTGTAAATTACAAAATTGTAATTAAAAAACATTTTTAAACGAAATAATTAATAGGGATAAATTATGAATTTTAGTGATTTTAAAGTATTATTAGATTATATTTTTACCATTTAATTAAATTTTGGTCATTGGACGTAATTTAACATTTAAAATAGACATATGCTAGTGTCAATCTTTTGATAGTTATTATTTCATAAAAACATGGTTTTTGTTTTGACAACGAGAATTAATTTTAAATTCATTTCTAAAACTTCTGTGCTTTTAATTCAGAAAATGGATTCTGTATTTAGAATTAGGAGGTTCAAATTGTGCAAATAGGTAACTTTTTTTAGACATTTTGAATAATTACTTTGGTAATTATTTTATTTACCATTGGTAAAGAGTAAATCTGGTAAGTATGGGTAAACAAATAATATTATAATTATATTAAATTACCCTAAAACGTGTCCTAACCCGATTGGATGACACATGTTGGACCATGGGAATATTTTGGTCGATTTTGGGACCCATGGATCCACTTGTAAGTGATAATTACACTTTATATTAATTATTTTAAATTAAATACAAAAATGACATAAGCATATATCTTTTAGAAAAATAATTTTTTATAGAATTATATATCTTATATTTTCAACTATAAATATTAATTAGAAAGATAAAAATATTTCCTACATAATTGTATTTTATTTATAATTTTAGACATTAAATAATTAAATTTATTAATGACACAATAATGATGCAATATTTTCCTTATTAATGAAAGAACCAAATTATTGTTTTTATAAATGTAAAAATAAATATAATTTGAAAATTTTGATGAAATACACGAATTTTATTGGTTAAAATTACATTTTAGGATTAATTAAATGATTTTTTTCTAATTAATAATGTTTTTAACACTTTAACAAAAATAAATTATTAAATAGTGTCAAAATTGACATAAAGGAGTTTGTTAAACAATATTATATTATTAATTGATATTCTATTCCTAAAAATATAATGTTCAGCCAAAGGACTTATATAATGATATATGTATCATTAATGAACCACATGGGTTCTATTTGAAGTATATAGTATGTTTATTAACTATATAATATTAAAATACAAAGAGACATGGTAAATGTCAAACTATTTAACTAAGAGTTAAATCAAAAAGATAAAGTTAATATAGTGAGAAAACCTGTCTAAAACCTATTAGTTGAGTTTTTTTAGACCTATCCCCACCTTAACCATTAAATAATTCTCTTTGGAGCCATTAGAAACTTAATATTAATTTATTATATAATAATATTTCTAGCTTTTTCTAAGGTGCCCCTCACCTCTCTTACAAAAGGGAACTCTCCATTCTCTCTAATTCAAACCTTCATAGCCTTTTGGCTCGGCCGACCCCAGCCCAAATATTCTCTCAACCTCCCTCACATAATCCTAGAGGCCTTATCTTGATCAGAAAGCCAACCTATGGGTCACTTTTGATCCAATCAAAAGGAAGAACCCGAAAAAGAGGTAATGTTATCACCACTCTTTCAAGTTCCTTTCATCTTCCACTTCTTATTTCTTTGTTATTTAAATTATAAAATAATAAATCCAGTATGTTATATATAAAATTATGTTATTATAGATATTGTACAACCATATTTAGTATTCTATCCATCCATTGAATGAAATGTCACCATACGTGCGTACATACGGCTTACCGTCTCCATGTCATGGTTTAATTGTTATTCAAAACATTATTATTTGGATGGGTATGATAATGATGTGTAATTGAAGTAAATAATTAATATAACATTATAATTATTCGGTATATATGATATACCATCGAATTATATATTATTTTAATATCAAAAAAATGATATTGTTACTTGTGCGTATCTACAGACTACAGTCTCCACGAACGCAATGAGATTCATTCCCCATCGTATCCATTCAAGTCTAATTGACATTTTATGATGAAAAATAATGTTAAGGACTTTATATCATTTTAGATATGAATAATATACAACCTATCCATAACAAAAACGGCTTTTGTAACAAAACATATAAGTTAACAGCCGAAACGACGATAATACTAATATATTATTAACAAAGCAATGTTAAAAGATCATATATGAAACCATATTAATTTATATGATTCTTTAATAATTTAATAACAATTATTTCACCATTATAAAAGATTTTAAACTACTCTCATCCAAGTAAAATTACAATGTAAGGGTTTATTTCAAAATCTCTCCATTATCTGAGGTTATTTACATGTAATTATCTATTGGGACCTCTTTGTCATCCACATCCATATTTCTAAAAAATGTATTTCAAATCATTCTCAATATTTTAATGACTATGGCTGGAAGTAATTTATACCCTTGTTTGAATTTTTATAAGATGTTTATAAAGTAATGGTTCCATTGTTTTCCTAACAAGGCCCTTTTTAACCTTTTCGAGAGAATTAAGGTAAGAATGTATTATTTTAACTTATACGGTGGGTGCCGCTATTTTCAACCGATATAAATTGTCGAAGATTCCCTTACAATATTATATAAATATTTTCAAAGTAAATGTTTCCTTTTATAATTATGTGAATTTTAAATGATTAAAAAAGAGATATTTCTCTCAAATAGTTTTGTTTTCATATATGTCAACATCCTTTGATAGATTTAAAGCTTATTTGAAGTTGATTTATTATAATACAAAACATCCATATTGTATTGATGGTTTTGTGATTTTTTTGACTATGGATGTGTTATTTTTATAGCATTCCTGTTTTATGGAAATTGTATTGACATTTCGTATGCTAGTTATAATACAAATGTTTATGTTATATTTAAACCTGTTCATTTAAGGAATGCATTAGAAGTAATAAGTGATCAGTTGAGCCCTCTATAGGTCTTCGATGCATCGGTAGGTCTCATGAGACAAACTAGTGTCTTGGCACAATGCCTTGACCAAATCTTATTTTTAGTCTTGGAACAAGGCCTTGAATATGTGGTTATGATAGTCTGGCATTATGCATTCCATCGTTAGGAAAGTGGTTATTGATATTACATGTGATTATTCGATTAGTAGAATATCCATCTGAATAAATAATTGGAATTATTTCATTTTATTTCTTCCATATTATGCTGACGTTCAAGTGTAAAAGGCTTTTGTTTTTGTTATACATTGCCTTAAATGTTTATGCATATTTATGAAAGTTCTTGCTATATTGTCATCCATACAAGACATCTGAGCTCACCACTTTCTATGTTTTATTTTTCCCAGGATGTGAAGATGTATTTTATGAATGTCCTGTAGGGTTATTATGAGGGGATAAGAGGGTGGTCTATGGAGACAAGATGTTTTTGTAGTTTTTCACTTTTTGATGCAATGTAAACTTTATGAATGTATCTAGTGACTCCAAGGATACTAAACTAATCAGTCTTTCGGGACATGATCTTTTGTGATCATGATAATGTTATTTAATAATGCACCGACTCATGGTAACTAGGGTTGGGGAGTTATAGTTGGTATCAGAGGAATTTTATTAAAAACCATGGAAGCTAGATTTAAATAAAATCTGATTGGAGCACATAGATCAATGATGGAGTTTGAGGATTAGTATAGAAGAACATCCTATAATTTTGGTATTGTATAGATTTTGTGTGTTTTATGAGAAATACATCCCTGTTTGGATATGATTAGGTAATGGCGGCTCTGGCATAGATGTACCAACGGGTAAAACCCAAAAACACCACATTGAGCTGGACTCGAATGGGAACTGGTGCATGAAAACAGGTCGTGCTACACTCTAGGTTACAACACTCTTGGGGGATATGCTTAGGATTATTCTCATTTTCTTTACAAACCATTATGAAGGGTTTATGAGTATATAATTCCTCAAAGAAAACTTTTTTTATTATTATGGATTATATCCATAAACTGTTCAATTCATGTTAAGTGTTTTACAAGTTTGGATTTTTATATTCCTATTCATAAACTA
This sequence comes from Viscum album, assembly GCA_963277665.1. Classification (NCBI taxonomy): domain Eukaryota; kingdom Viridiplantae; phylum Streptophyta; class Magnoliopsida; order Santalales; family Viscaceae; genus Viscum; species Viscum album. The sequence continues at coordinate 989,898,471 of OY728152.1, read as the reverse complement.
ATCTAATGTATTACATTGTTTAGAAATGGTGCCTAGTGTAATAAATAGAAATTGTATCAATGCATGCACTCAATGTAGGGATTGACCTCCTGCTCAAGATAATTATAGTGGAGCTGGTGATGCAACTGGTGCTGATCAGCTAATCACCATACTAGGACAACTCACTCAGGCTATGAATAATAACCTTACCCGTATGGAGCACCCAGATCCACTACGTGGAGGATCAATGTTATATCACTTCATGATGCATCAACCACATAAGTTAAATGGGAGTACAAATCCATTAGTAACTGAGAAATGGATAAATTCATTAAAGAAAATATTCCATGCCTTAGGCAGTAGTGAAAGGGAAAAAGTTATCATGGCAGTTTACCGCCTCACTAGAGATGCTGACCAACGGTGGTCAATGATTCAAAACAAAAAAGGAGGATGATGAAGTATCAAATATGTAATGTATAGAGTTCAACGAACTTTTCATAGGAAAATACTTTCCTCATGACCATCGAGCAGATATGGAAAGGCAATTTCTGAGTCTGAAAAAAAGGAGGATGAGAATGTTGCAAAGTGTGAGGCTAACTTTACAAGGATAGAAAGGAATGAAGCAGATTATATACATAACCCAAGGAGAAAGACTAATCATTTCATTGATGGGTTTAAACCATTTCTCCATCGAGAATTAGTCTCACAATCCTTCTCGTCGTATGAAGATATTGTCTCATGTGATATCATGACAGAAAAGTAATTCTCTAAGTCTTATGAATTTAAAGCAAAGAAAGAGGAGAAGAGATCTACTGATCACTCTAGGAATGAAAATAAGGGGAAGAAGGGAAAATTTGAATATCTTTCCTATAGTGAATTTGGGAAGAAACACCCTGATACTAGCTTGAAAGGGATGGGAGTCTATTACAAGTGTGGTGAAAAAGGCCACCAAGATCGTGATTGAAAGGGGATGAAAGAAGCTAAAAATGTTCAATGCTACAGTTGCAGAGATATGGGACATTATTAAAATGAATGTCCTAAGAATTAGGGGAACTTAACTCAGAAAAGGTGAAGGGATCAAGGCCAAGCTTATGTTTTCACTACTGTTGAGGTAGATGCTCTGAAAGACATGGTGGTAGGTAATTTAATGGTTCCCTCATGTTTAGTAAATGCATTATTTGATTTTGGATCATTACATTGTTTTATATCTTCCCAGTTTTCAATGAAAATTAGATATTTCCAATTTCATTTGACAAGGTAGTTGTCAGTCCAAACTCTTATGGGAAGTATCATTGCAACAATGTTTTGTGAATTAGTTCCCATTAGAACACATAAATTTTCTATATCTACTGATCTCATCGTCAAACCCATGATTGAATTTCATATAATCCTCGTTATGGATTGGAATTCAGACCATGATGTGAATATTTATTGTAAGAAGAAGGAGGTTACGATTTTTGATGATAATGATAAAGAACACCTTATCATTAAAGTAGAATCATCACCACCTGATTCTTACCTTGATCCACCCCTAGTTACTCAACTAAATTCAATTATTGTGGAGGAATAGAATAAAATAACTGTGGATGAGGAAAGGAATTTTCAATTAGAGTACGTACCTATTGTGAATGAATATGTAGATGTGTTTATGTAATATTTACCAGGTCATCCTCAAGAACGAAAAATTGAGTATTCCATTGATTTAATTCCTTATTCTAGACCCATATCGGAGACCCCGTATAGAATGGCCACTGTGGAATTAGTTGAACTGACGAAACAAATAGAGTAATTGAGTAATATGGTATTTATTCACCCTAGTGTTTCTCCATGGGGATCCCCTGTCCTTTTTTTAGAAGAAAGATGGATCTATGAAGTTATGTATCGACTACTGGTAAATCAAAGCTATAACAATAAATAAAAAGTATCCCCTACCTCGCATTGATTATTTATTTGAAAAACTATATGGAGGTCAATACTTTTCAAATACTGACTTTAAACCTAGATACCTTTAGTTGTGAGTGAAGAAGGAAGAAATTCCAAAGATTTCATTTCAAACCATGTACGGGCATTACGAGTTTACAGTAATGCCATTTGGATTGAATAATGCACCCTCTGTATTCATGGATCTAATGAATAGTGTTTTTAAGGAATATCTCAAATATTTTCTAGTGGTATTTATTAATTATATATTTTTATGCTCCAAAATATATGAAGATCATGAAAACCACTTGCACATTATCTTAATGTCTCTTAGATGATATGAATTATATGGGATGTTTAGCAAGTGTGAATTTTGGTTTTATGTGATTTTTTCTTGGTAATATTGTCTCTAAGGATGGAATTTCCGTTGATCCTTCAAAGACCAAGGCAATCCAAGAATGGCTAGCACCGACGACTATAACTGAGGTACGCAGTTTTTTCGGTTTAGCAGGTTATTATCGGTGTTTCCTCCAGAATGTTTCCGTATTAGATAACCCATTAACGAAGCTCACACGTAAAGGGGTTAAATTTATTTTGAAAAAAGCTGGTGAATAATTTTTTGAATAACTGAAGAGACAATTAGTCAATGCTCCTAAATTGACTCTACCATTAGGGAATGATGGGTTGGTTATTTATAGTGATGCTTCAAATAAATGAAATGGTTTTGTCCTTATGCATAATGATATGGGTTATTTCCAATGCATCACGACCATAGAAAAGTTATGAAAAAAACTATCATACCCATGATCTGGAGTTAGCTACTATAATCTTTTCTTTGAATATTTGGAGACACTATCTCTACGGTGAAAAATGTGAGATTTATACAGATCACAAGAGTTTGAAGTATATTTTCTCATATAAAGAACTAAACACGAGGCAAAGGAGATGGCTTGAACTACTTAAGGATTATGATTTCATGATACACTACCACCCAGAGAAGGAAAATAAAGTGGATGATGCATTGAGCCGAAAGGATCATGGAGTTTTGAACATGATGAGATTGGAAGGGATCCTATTTTCATGGATCTTGTGAAGATGGATATGGGAATTACCATGGAAGGTGAAACATCGATAATTTTTCAAGTTGTTGCCAGACCATCTTTACTAGAAAGGATTAAGAGATATCAGACCGATGATGAAAAATTTGAAAAGAAGATTAAAGCTGTGAATGATAGGAGATTTAGTGAATTTTTGTATGAAGGTGGAATTTTGAAATTTGGGAAGAGACATTGTGTTCCCAATATACCTGATCTAAAAATGAAATTGTTGGAAGATTCTCATAGTTCCAATTTCTCTATACACCCTAGGAGCACCAAAACGTATAGAGATTTGATGAAACATTTTTGGTGCGACAACATGAAGAGGTATTTTAGTGATTTTGTGTCTAGATGTATGGATTTTCCACAAGTGAAAGATATAATGAAATAGCCTAGAGGAGTCATTCAACTTATTACCATACCTGAGTGGAAATGGGATAATATCACGATGGACTTTGTTATGGGACTACCAAAGACTCCTAGAAGGAATGATGCAATATGGGTCATTGTTGATCATCATACCAAGTTAGAACATTTTCTTGCTATAAGAGAATATCTACCCCTTGAATGTCTATAAAGACTATTTATTAATGGATTTGTGAGATTCATGGAGTACCCCTATCGATTGTTTCTGATCGTGATCCCCGTTTTACTTCAAGATTATGGAAAAATATTCAGAAATCCCAGGATACTGAACATTGTTTAAGCACTGCCTACCACCCCCAAACTAATTGACAATCATAGCAGACTATTAAAACCCTATAATACATGTTGAGATCATTCTTACATTACTTTCAGGGTATGTGGAATAAATATTTACCTCTGCTAGAATTTTTCTTTAACAATATCTTTCATTCGAGTATTTAGATGATACCATATGAAGAGTTATACGAAAAGAGATGTCGCACACCAACCTGTTGGGATGATGTTGGTGAAATATAACTCGTAGGCCCAGAACTTGTTGAGGAAACAATGGAAAAGGTGAAGTTAATCCAAACCCACATCAAATCATCTAAATGTATGGAGAAGAGTTATGCTGATAACTGAAAGAAGGATTTGGAATTTCAGGTTGGAGATCATGTTTTCTTGAAGGTATCTCCATGGAAGGGTTTTATATATTTTGGTAAGAAGGGTAAATTGTGTCATAGGTACATAGGAACTTTCGAAATTATAGAACAAATTGGGGTTGTAGCTTACCGTTTAGCAATGCCGCCAAGTCTCTCCAATGTTCATGATGTGTTCCACATATCACTGTTGAGAATATTAATGTCGGACACAATGCATGTACTCACCTATGAGGAAGTAGAACTGGAACCTGATCTATCTTATTGTGAAGAGCCCATCGGGATTCTTGATACTAGAGAACAAGTCCTGAGAAACCCGATGACTCGTCTGGTATAAGTTCTATGGAGAAACCATAAGATGGAAGAGGCTATGTGGGAACCCGAGGAACATATGATGAAGAAACACCCAATTATTTTAATGTGGTAGTATAATTGAAATTTCTAGGATGAAATTATTTGAAAAAGGGGATAATGTAACACTCTAAGCTTCCATAGTACACATCTCTTTGAATAATACAGTAGCGTGTGTTGTATGCAACTTCGAGTTCTAAAACACCACAACCAATCAACTAGCCATTATGAATAGTAATACCCACATTTTGAAATCTTATACCATTTTCATTCAAAATGGACGTCATTCATGGAATTGGAATTTCGAAATTAGCTTAGGGTGAAATTTTGGCACTTTTTTGATAACTTTCATATTTTGACGAATAGTGAAAATTACAAAATTTTAATTAAAAACAACCTTTGTAATTGAAAAAATTAATATTAATAAATTATGAATTTGAGTGATTTTAAAAGTTTAATTAGATTATATTTTTACCATTTAATCAAATTTTGGTAATTGGACGTAATTTCACATTTAAACTGTACATAAGCAAGTGTCAATAATTTGATAGTTATTATTTCTTAAAAAAACTAATTTATTTTGACAATGGGAATAAATTTTAAATTAATTTCCACCTCTTCTAGGTTTTTAATTCATAAAAATTGATTCCATATTTAGAATCAAGAGTTCCAAATTTTTTAAATAGGTAACTTTTATTTTTATACATTTTGAATAATTACTTTGGTAAATATTTTATTTACTATGATTAAAAAGTAAATCCGGTAAATAAGGGTAAAAAAATAAAATTATAATAACATTAAATTACCCAAAAACGTGTCCTATACATATTGGTTGATACATTTCTTACCATGGTAATCTTGGGGTCGTTTTTGGGACCCCAGGGGGCCACTTTTAAGTGATAATGACACTTTATATTAATTAAGTTTAAATAAATACAAAAATGACATAAGCATATATCTCTTAGAAAAACAATTTTTAAATAGGGTTATATATATTATATTTTAGACTATAAATATTTATTAGAAAGATAAAAATATTTCTGCATAATTTTATTTTATTTATAATCTTTAGAAATTGAATAATTAATTTTATTAATGACACAATAATGATGTCGTATTTTCCTAATTAATGAAAGAATCAAATAATTGGTATTGTAAATGTTAAAATAAATATAATTTGAATGTTTTGATGAAATCCTCAAATATTATTGGTTATTATTACATGTTATGATTGCATAAATGAATTTGGTTCTAATTAATAAATTATTTATGACTTTAACAAATATCAATTATTAAATAGTGTCAAAATTGACATAATGGTGTTTTTTTTAAAATATTATATTATTAATTGATATACTATTCCTAAAAATCTATGGATCATACACAAGACTTATATAATGATAGGTGTATCATTAATTAACCACTTGGGGTTCACTTTGAAGAATATATTATGTTTATTAACAGTATAATATAAAAATAAAAAGAGACATGGTAAATGTCAAACTATTTAACTAAGAGTTAAATCAAAAAGATAATGGTAATATAGTTACTCAAACCTGTATAAAACCTATTGGTTGAGTGTTTTCTGACCTATCCCCACCTTAAAATTTAAATAATACACTTTTTATCCATTAGAAACCAAATATGAATTTTTTAGAATATAATACTTCTAGCTTTTCCTAAGGTTCCCCTCACCCCTCTTATTAAAGAGAAATCCCACTTCTCTCTAATTCAAACACATCAAAGCCATTTGGCTCTCCCAAAACATGCCCAATTTTTCTCTAAACTTCCCTCAATTTATACTTGAGGCCTTAGTTGGATTAGAAATCCAACCTAAGGAGCCCTTCAGATCAAATCAAAAGGAATAACCCGAAGAAGTGGTAAAGTTTTCACCACCCTCTTTCAAGTTCCTTTCTTCTTCCACTTCTTCGTTCTTTGATATTTCCATTCTAAAATAATCACTCCAGTATATTATATATACTGTTATGTTATTATAAATATGGTACAAACATATTCATTATTCTATCTATCCTTCGAATGAAATGTCACCATACGTGCATACGTACGACTTACCGTCTCTACGTCGTGATGTAAATGTTATTCAAAACATTATTATTTGGATGGGTATTATAATGATGTGTAATTAAAGTAAATAATTAATATAAAATTATAATTATTCTTTATATATTATATAAAATCCAATTATATATTATTTTCATATCAATAAAATGATATTGTCGTTCGTGCGTACGTACAGACTACCATCTCTACGATCACGATGATATTCATTCCCCATCATATCCATTCTAGTATAAATCTAATTTGATGATTAAAAATAATTTTTAAGGACTTGATATCCTTTTGGATATGAATACGATACAACTTATCCATAGCAAACAAGGCTTATGTAACTGAACATATAAGTTAACACCCAAAACGATGATAATACTAAGATATTATTAACAAAGTAATCTTAAAAGATCATATATTATATCATATTAATGTATATGATTCTTGTATAATTTAATAACAATTATTTCACCATTATACAATAGGTTAAACAACCCCCGACCAAGGAAAAGTACAATGTAATGGTTTATTTCACAATATTTTCATTATCTGAGGTTTTTTATATGTAATTATCATCTGGGACCTCTTTATCATAGACATCCATGTTACTTAAATATGTATTTCAAATCATTCTTACTATTTTACAGACTATGGGTTAAATTAATTTATACCCTTGTTTGAATTTTTGTAATATATTAATAAAGGAATCTTTTTGTCATTTTCCAAGAAATTTCCTTTTAACCTTTCCGATAGAATTAAGGTAAGAATGTCTTTTTTTAACTTATACGGGGGGTGCGGCTATTTTACACCATTATAAAATCGTCGAAGCTTCCCTTATAAGATTATTAGAATATTTTCAATGTAAATGTTCCCTTTTATAATTATGTGACATTTAAATGATTTAAAATAAGGAGATATTTCTCTCAAATAGTTTGGTCTTCATCTATGTCAACATCCTTTGATGGATTTTAAGCATATTTGAAGTTGATTTATTATGATACAAAACATCCATATTTTATTAAAGGTTTTGTGATATGTTTGACTATGGATGTATTATATTTATACCATTCATGGTTTGTAGAGAAAGTATTGACATTTCATTTGCAAGTTTTAATACGTCTGTTTATGTTATGTTTAAAACTGTTAATATGAGGAATGCATTGGACGTAATAAGTGACAGGTGGAGCCCGCTATAGATCCTCAATGCATTGATAGGTATCATGAGATAAACTTGTGTCTTGGGACAAGGCCTTGACAAAATCTTATTTGTATTCTTGGCGCAATGCCTTGACTCTGTGGTTATGATAGTATGGAATTATGCATTCCATCATTATGAAAGTGGTTATTATTATTTCATGTGATTATTCGATTAGTAGAATATCCATGTGAATAAGTAAATGAAATTATTTCATTTTATTTCTGCCATATTATGCTGATGTTAATGTTTAAAAGGATTTTGTTTTAGTTATACATTTCCTTAAATGTTTATGATTATTTATGAATGTTTCCTCTATATTATTATCCTTACTGGGCATCTGAGCTCACCCCTTTCTATGTTTTATTTTTCCCAGGATGTGAAGGAGTATTTTATGAATTACCTACATGGATATTATGAGGGGATATGATTGTTTTTTGTTAAGACAAGATGTTGTTGCAGTTTTTCACTTTATGATGTAATGTAAACTTTATGAATGTATCTAGTGACTCCAAGGATACTATAATAATCGGTCTTTTGAGACTTGATCTTTTGTGATCATGCCAATGTAATGTAATAATGCACCGAATCTCGGTAACTGGGGTCAGGTCCTTACACTTAAAGTATAATAAAAACTCTGTAATCAAAATGCGGGCGTTAAAAAATATCACTCATCCATAGATTCTTATATGTTTCATCACTAATAAAAAATGAATACATTTTTCCTACATTAAAATATATAATTTTTTCATGTGAACAGATTTATTCATGTAAGGGTGAGTAAATATTTCTGAATATAATTCCTTATTATGATTTCTATGCAGTTACATGAATGGTCTACAAAAAATGTCAAATAATATTATTGTTTAAAAAAATAGTACTTTTGAAAAAAAAATTTGGAAGCCCCATCCATATGAAGAAATCATTATTTCTTATCCCAATCACTCATGAGTTTTTAATGTTTGGGTAACCCAACACAATTCACCCTCATCCAAGTTAAAATGAATACGTTTCTTAAATTAACATGATTAATGGAAACATGATCAATGAAAAAAATACACATTGACCTGTAAATAAATTTTTACCAATATTAAATCATCTTCCATCGAGTTTAGTTAATATTTAACACATTAAACAATACCATGTACCTTTCATCCATGTAAAACTAAAAATTTATACCATTCACTTTACATATCAATTAAAATTATGAGAGGTTATCTATAATGTAAACTAGTGTATTATAATCTCCTATTAATTATTTTTTCCAAAATAATTTATTGAAAAAATGGATTTACAAATTAGTTCTTTTTTTATAATTACTTCCATCAAATATATTATTTAAATTAAAAACAATAATTTAAATATGAATTAAAAATTTATAGAAATTTCCATTTCAACAAATTTCCCCAAAGATCAATGATTAAATTATAAATCATGTGTTCAGTAAAATAATTCCTATAGAATCAATTATTTCTAATTTTAACTAATTTAAAAAACATAATTTTATAAAAATACTCTTTTTAATAATTTTAAAAAATAAATTTCTAGGGCCAAATCATGGGTTTTATAAAATTTAAAATTTTCCAAAATAAAATCCAGGGATTTTATCTAAAATATTTCATGAGTTTTATTAAATTAAAACCATTTTAAAAATCCCTACTTATATTTTTTATTAAATAATTTTCAGTCTAAAAACACTTTAAAAAAACTAATTATGACCATTTATTAAAAAATAACATCATCTAGGAGACTAAATGATCAAATTAATCATAAATAAATAAAATTAACCTTCTTATAAAAGACATGAAATATGAGAAATTAATATCGAATTATAAAATTAAAAATCAATCCAACCAATTCCAATTTTTATAAAATGAAATCTAGTGTTACTTATATTCGTAATGTAATCCCCAAATTTAAGTATTAATGTAATAGGGAAGAAAATATATTGATTCAATAACTGAATAGATTGATGATTTTATAACATTGATTGTGTGTTTGTCTGTCTGATCATTTAGAGTGTTTTGATATTATTTAGTGAAATAACTATAAAATCACCATTATTACTCCTTAATCCCAAAAAAAGTTAGTTTAGTTTCATTATGAAACTCAAAATATAAAAAATAATGATTTAAAACAATTAAATTCTATTCAACAAATACAAGGTTAAAATATTTGATTTTTAATCCATTCACTTAATATTGTAATTTTTATAAAGATATATTTTTAAAATTCAATTGTTAAAATGAATGGAAATATATCCATCCACCAAACAATGAATTTTTTAATATATTAAATTTCTTATAATTCATGGTTTCATTATAGTTCCCCAAATTTTACATTATATACAATTAAAATTTTACTAAAATGAATGGTTATCCAATATTGCTATTTTATCAGGCATTAAACCCATTAATTTCTTAAATCTCAATCAAAACAATATTTAAATTTAAATTAGTGAAAACTCAAAGGTATTATTATATAAAAAACCTATTATTTCACTTGGTAGGTTGAATTATTATTTCTTTTGTAGTTTTATATTTAGTCTTCAATTCACGTATAATACTTTATAATAGGGTTGTGAATGGTTGGTATTATTAGTTTTGATATTTTTTAGCGATTGTGTGTACCTATTTGGGATCATTTATTCTGTAAACTTCCTTCTCCTCACACTCTCACAATGTCAATGTAAATCCTTTAAGGATGATAATATTTTCTCAACTAAAAATTATATTTCTAGTGGGTTTGGCTTAGAGGATGTATAATAAGAATGTATTATATTTATGTTAAGGTTCCCAATTGGTTTACCTATCATATGATATTTTATTGATGGGATTTCAGTAGAAATAAGTGAAATGGATGTTAAATATGATATATGTTTTGGTTCTAAAATTATTATATTACTATAATTCATCTAATGGGTGTGTAATTCCATAGGTGATGTATAGATCACAAGTTTATAGATATTGGTCTTTGTATATGCTAGTTCCTATTAAATTCATGGAAGTGTGTGAAAGGGGTGTGATTTCATGGTTTTTTCTTAGTTAATGTTTTTTTGATAGTGTGGTTTTTGATACTATATTATTATTAGTGTTTTTACATTTCTCATACTATAATTATTTTATTTATTATTTTCCATTAGTTATGCGATTCTGAAATGTTCCCTCTCAGATGTATGATATTACTAGGTTGATGGTAATATACTCGTTTCCGGAGATGTATCGAGGTTAATATTAGATTTTTTGTATAGGTGATGTCGATTTAAACTAGGAAAACATCTTTGGAGACCCCATGTGATATAATAATAGTTAATTTTATTTATATATTTAATATATATTATATTATATTCATTATTATTTTAAATAAAAGTGTAGAGTTATAATCACTGAACACCACAACGATAATTAGAGGAAGATGGATGGGGATGAATATTAGGGTATGGGGATGATCTTAAATGTCTCATTAGGTATAAATTTTTTGAATCCCAAATTATTGAAGATTATTTATCATTACGATTAATCTTATCAATGTATAGATATAATGTTTTACTAAATGTGGGTGATGACATGACATCTGATGATGTAAGATGACTATTTTTGTAGTCGGTGTAATTTATGGGTCCAATTCTCTATATTATTTATTAGTTTTAATTGTATATATAAATATTTATATTTGGTGTCTATTTCTACTGGTTTAGTGTGAATATCTAGTAGTTTTTGAACTTACATGGAAGTGGCCTGGGTTTTTGTATTTTCCTTTTACATCCATGGGTGCATTGGAATTCTCTAATCAAATTAGTTTAGTTGGAGGCTATAAGAAGAACCTAATGAGTATATCTATTATAACTCATAATATATTATATATTTAAATAAATCAAAGTGAATATTTTTTAGTGATTAAAAACAATTATATCGTAGGTCATAAGCATTGGTGGTTTACTAGTATTGAGGATACTAAGAAATACGATTCTCATGGAATACTTGAAAAAATTATGTTTTTTTATTATCTGGATTGTTAATAGTCATATTTTTCATTGGTATATATTTAATACATTAATATTATTCTTCAGCACTATATTCAATTTTATACAAAATTTACATATATGATTAATTTTTATTTATATAACTGTTTATAAGAGAAATTCCTGACAAATGTGTGATATTTGTAACCTTTGATATCAATGTGGGACCTAGGCCTTTATAATGTAGTCTTGGGGAGAAAACGAAAATATTTTTATTGGCCTATGTAGGGTACTCAATGGGAAGTGGTTATTTCATAAAGGAATCAATGTAACGATTTGGATGATGGTTTGAATACAAATATTTAGGGATTGTAATAATTGGTATTATAATATTATACTTAATCATTAAATATTAACTAAAATTTGGAAACTAGATATATAAATAGGGAAACCATAAGATTTTACACATGGTCCCTGACCATATATCGATCATACGTGGGGATAGAATTAAAATTCAGAATTTTTATTATATATATGATAAATTCATCATATAATATCATAAAGTTCATGTCTCTTGCTTGCATTTAGACAATTATTGTATATGTGATAAAAAAAATTAAATCAATAATTATTATATCCTTATAATTTGGATGTTTCTTGATCATTTATTCATTTATTTCTATAAGAATTCAATATGATATTCATCAGAGTAGTGTGTGAATGTAAAAGATTTATCTGTTCACTCCAAATTAGTAATGATTTGTGACATATTTATAATGAGTAATGAGTCTGAGATTGAATAATTGTTGTATTTTCATCAAATTGGTATTTAATATATATGAGAGATCCATCTATACGTTGGTGTATGGGAACTGGATGGTGGATGTGGAAATAAATTTCTATTAATTCTAATGTAAATACATTATTATTATTTTAGTGGCTGAAACTAAACACATCATTATTTTATATTATTCACAATAGATAAGAATTAAATGTCTCAATATATTCTCACCACCTCATTAAAAAATGGTTAGTTCTTTTGGGGTATAGTTATATATACATTTTTTTAGAAAACATGATAAAATTTCTGCATAACAGATATAGAATCAAATCCCTTCTAGAATTCAGAAATGATATACCCATATGACTAACCTATGAAAACAAAAATAATGAAAGGAATGATCTAAAATATTTAGTAAGGTAAATACTAGGAACATTTCATACAAGTTTAAATTATAATCATATGAGTAAACATGAGTAGAGAAGACATAGATTATTAAAATTAATATATAATAATAAGTGTCATCCATATTTCCATATATAAGGGCATATAATATCAAATAAAAAACATATACCCTGGAAAATTGAACAAAAAGAGATTTAATTAAAATATTCCATCTATAATTAAATAGTAAGATAACATATAATTAATGACTATAAATAAAAATAGGTATTTATAAAATTGTGAACATTTCTATCCACACCGAATTCACACTCAATTTTTTTAACATAGCTAATCCTCAACTAGTTCATTATTAATCATCTGGAAATATCTGATCTACATCATATTAATCCTTAATATTATTACCCCATATGTTATAATACCTTAACTAATTCATTATAGGGTGATACAGGTCCCCCATTCTATATTAATAAATACTAGGGCTATAAGATCCCAATCTTTAGACATATCATAAAAACTCATGGGAAAAAAATGGGTTTCATTCATAACCTTATAAATAAATCATGGAAATGAATAATGGGTTTTATAATTCTATAATATGGAATCAATGAAATATTCCCCAAGAACATAAAAAATATTTACACAAAATTCAGTCACCGCAAGAGATTATTTAAAAAAATTATATGTTGATTTAATATAAATAACTTCCTATGAAATAAATCCTTTAGAGATAATGAAGAATGTATCAGTGAAATAATAAATGATTATTTAGAGATATATTTTATCTTTGGGTTAAAATAATATGTAATGGTTTCTTTTAAAATTCACATTTTTTATAAGTTTAATTGGAACCTTCGGAAAATGAACAATCTTTTGTTAAGGTTTTTTGAATAGAGGATCCTTGAGAAGGACATTAAATTTTTAAAATTGTGATGTGAAAATAATTTGAAACAATGTACAATTAAAATGAATCATCAATAATAAAGCTCTGAAAATACTTGATGGAATACAAAAGGGAATATAGAGTGAAAGCTAAAACCCCTGATTTTTGAAATGATCGAAAAACCTATGGAAATTTTTTAAATAACCCTGTTAAAAACCTACATCATAAAAAGAGGAACCCAAACATCCATTGAAAAATTAGAGAGGGAAAATATTAATTTCATAGGATGTAACAAAAAACTTTTCCTCTAATTATATAAGATTACATTAGTGGGTGGAATATTATTGATAAATAGGTGAAACCATCATTAAAAGGGATGATAAATATTTTCAAAAATGATATTGTTTTTTATCTGAAATTAATAATTGAAATGATTTCAATCAAAATTTTCTCTTTCCCAAGGAGAAGAATTTTGATATCATTATTGAATAAAATAAATCCTCCTTATTAAAAAATTTTCTAAAAGGAAATATAATTACTCAAGAAATAATTACAATCAATAAAAACCACAATATATTTTGATGTTTTTAAGACAAAACCCCATAGGAGAAGGAAGTTTTAATAGAACATTGAATATCATGGAATATAAAATAATAAAAATTGAAAAATATTTAAGGGATGTAGAAACAATATTCCAAATAAATCATGGTGTATAATAAGAAATATGTATCAATGGATGAAAATTTTAAGGTCCTAGATCTATATTCCACTCAACTGGTGCCTCGTACCTGGTTGGACACATGGGCTTAAGAACGTTTCCCCAATCCTCAGAGGATTCTGACTAGTAGTGATGGCCTAAAGTCTGACAGTGGGGAAACTATGTCCTCATTGGTATAGTGTAACACATAGGAATAAAGAATATAGAATTGTGGAAGTAGTAAAAAATCTAAAACTAAAATGAACAATGAATGACTGATATGATGAATATCCATGCATCGTTCCATACAAAGACGATGCAACATGTTATATGTTCTAAAAAATAATCCAAAACAAGAACATATAGTAATACACAATATATGTCTCAACATAAAAGAATAATCAAAAGTAATATGAATCATCACAAGACTCAACTCATTCCCATCTACTCATACTCCTAAGAATCACATCATGTTCCTGTAACAGGGAGCTTTCCCTGATCAACACCTCCAATAAAATAATATGTTTGGTCCCAAATGCATACCCAAATATGGTGTCAGACTAAATCCCAATAGGTAATAACCCTTTGTCTAGGCCAATATGTCAGTGGATACATAGATATATATATATATATATAATACATAGTGTACAATAGTAAATGTAGTAAACTATGGGTACTCAAAAGCAAGAACTATATATGTATTAGAAGGAAATGTAGACAAGTATAAGTGTAGACTGAATCCAAGATTGTTCTTAGTCTTGTAATACATGCCATAGGTCTTCCAATTCATTATTCAAGTCCACTTGATTATATATAAAATTCTTGAGGTCTTTCCTCTGCATGACAATGACCCGTATATAGGAAATCATCAACTTGTGAAAAAATAGTCCTTTAATTATTTTCAAATAGAGCCTAAATTGGGTATCCTTCAATGGATCCTATATTTTCTCCCCATTATAACGAATACTCAACGATTTTGACCACCCTATATGTGGCTCAATCATAGATCATATATAATTAACCTCTTGGGCCCATCCATTGTCTTTTATCCAAGACAATGGTTCCTAAAAGTTATATATGGTGTAATAAGTCACATGAGCCCGAACATATCTTTTAACTGAGCTTTTTTCTCTCCCATAGCTAATTACCAATTCTTATCATTTTATTCAATTACACATTTCATATCAAAAGAAAAATATCTGTATTAAACTATCACATGGCTTAAACAAAATCAACTCACATTGGCTCAATTTACATAATAACCAAAACCTATAAATTAAATTATTATATGGTTAAACAAGGCGAAATAACATGGGAACAATATATAATATTCCTGCAATGAAATTTAAACAATTACAAGGATTAACACAATAATTATCTCATGTGGGAAATTCATATGATGAGAAAAAAAATTAACAAGACAATAACCTGAATTTAATTCCTGCATGATAGGCATTCTCAGCCAAATGACCATCCCAGGGAAACACACCCATGTGGTGGCCCTAAATAAGGGTTCAAAATAATAAACATGCTTTCAAATCATCTAATTAATTACCAAATAATTAATAAGCAATAAAAATATTAACTATTTGATCAATAGACACCCTAAATGTGGGTAGACGATAGTCTGGCATATATTAACAACAATACAATTTGTTAATGGAACAAGACCACATACCTCGTACTCTTATGAATCTACTTGTATATCGTCAGGATCTATTTCAAACTATAATGGATTACATATACCAAACGGATAAAAGTTATCGATCATAAATAACATTATTGATAGAAGAAATCTGGATGAAAGGATCAAGAGGAATTAAGAGCTCACCAAGGGTAATCGAATGCATCAGACGATGTTTAAATCAGATATCATCTGAAGAAATAGGAGGAAACATCATGTTAGGATCTCTTTGGAACATTGTTCATTGAATGGGGTCCATTTATGTTTATCAAGAAAAATTATATACATCCCAAATTATTAATTAATGTAATAAAAGTACAATGTGTGTACTTGAGATTACATGCCATGTCTGTAAAACTCCTAGCCAGACCCTTACATGGTCGTGTACTAGGATTAATGGCATGAAACCCTCTATACACGGTGTGTACATTAAATTAAATGCTATGTAGTCCCCAGTCACATGATGTAACAGGCCTACCTCCATCCCTTGACCACTTTTTCCCATTTTCTTAAATATAAACTAAAAACGTAGGATCCATACCACAAAGGAAAAACTGGGTTGTTACAAAATTCCCCCTTAATGAAATTATTCCACAAATTTCCCTTCTAAGTGTCGTGAAGGAATATCAGAAAAAAATCCAGTGATTACAATAATATTCCATCCTCCCCCTCCTATATCTCATCTTTCATCCATCCATATTTCCATAGCACACATACCATAAGAGAAAATTGGCCATAGAAGACCTTTGTGCTGTGATCCACAATACATATTAGATGCTCTTCAACGGACGCATCTTGTTTCAAATCTACTTCCAAGGAATGGAACGTGTAAGATGGATATGAAATGTAAGGTAGAAATGGAGAATGATGGAAGAAATTGTGCATTTCCTTGTACATGTGAGGTAACTGCAATTGATATATAACCATCCTGGCCATCTCTTAAATCTAAAAAAACCTAACGTATCTCGGAAAAAGCATACACTATGTCTTGATCTTATTGTTTCCAATCCTCGGTGTGACACATAGTCAAATTAAATCACCAGCCTCCAAATACAATGGTCTTCTAAGACGATCAGCATGTAATAATTGATGAGGCTACTCAGTAGACTTCTATTTCTAAATCAACTGAACATTCTCATTGGTCTCTAAGAAAAGACAGCGTCCCATCAGGTCAGCCACTCCTGCCTCTCACCAGCACATGGGTGATTGGTATGACCTACCATAAAAATCGTCATATAGTGCCACCTTAATTTTATTATGGAAGATAATATTTTAGGAGAACTCAATAGGGGGTATGTGGGTCTTCCAAGAATCTCTGAAATCTAGGATGCCTCCCAGAAGCATGTCCCCCCACACTTGAATCTTGCACTCTGACTATTCATCTGTATAGAGGTTGTAATCTGTGATAAAAAACTGTATACACAAAGGTCTCAGTATCCCTTTACTAAAACGAGTTGTTAAATAGGAGTCCCTATCAGAAAAGATATAATGAGGGATCCCATCAATTCGCACCACCTAACGAATATACAGCTTCCAAAGATCATCAACATAGAAGGTCTCCTTGATCATCAAGAATTGAGAGAACATAGTAATCATGTCAAACACCACCCACACAACAACATTAACTCTTGGTGGCTTTGGTAACCCAGTCATAACATCCACTACAACATACTCCAATTTCCCCAATGGAATAGTTAACTATGATAACAACCCAGTTTTCCGTTGATGTTCCGCCTTCACCTGATGATAGGTGGAACACATCGGAGCAAAACTAGCCTCCTCTATCTTCATACTCGACCACTGGTACAGGTAGCGCATGTCATAGAACATCTTAGTAACTCTGGTATGTATAAACCATGATGAAGTATGAAACTCATGCATCAAATTTCATGCGTGTCACTATAACCTGGACATGTCCATCCATTCTCTAGATCTAATCATCCCCTTCCTTCCAACTAGGTGGTGGATGCCCAAATTCTACTCTATCTCATAGGAATAGGCCCTCATAATTTGATAGCTTCCACATCCTCAATATTTCCAAGAGGGTAGAAGTCACAATAAAAGAATAAAGGAATGTCTATCCTTGATTTTCATGCACCTCCAAATACATCTCAGATAATAAATCCATAAGTTTCCTCTTGCTACTAGCCTCTCGCACTGCCTGCATTTGATTCCACCATCTTAGTACATCATCCACTTCATTTCCTTTTCCAGGAATGTAGGGAAGCTCAAAGTCAAATGATTTAATGTATTCCACCCACCACTGCTTCCTCAAATTAAGATCATGCTGAGTAAAGATATACTTGAGAATTTTTTGATCATTGTATACCACAAAACACACTATCCACAAGTAATGTCCCAAAAAATATAAGGTATGAACAACTACGGATAACTCAAGATCATATATCGAATAGTTCCTCTCATCTGGACTCAGCTGTTGAGGCCCATATGCAACAACTCGACCCCCCATCATAAGCAGTACTCCCAGAACGATACATGATGCATCTCAATAAATAGTTTAACTCGTGTCTGACTCTAAAAAATCAGTATCTATGATGACATTAATCTCCCTTTTAACTCATGAATGGTCATATCACAAAAATATGGCCATATTTACATCACAACCATATTTTTCATGCCCTTCATAGACATTTCTAAGCATGAGATGTCCTATATGAAATGTATGTAGAAACCATCCGGCCCTAGAAAACTACTCACCTCAAAGACATTATTGGGATGCTCCCAGGTAACTTTGGTTCCACCATTCTCTAGGTTAACTAATACTCCTATCATCGAGATGACATAAACCATGAAGTGAATATGATCCTTCCTGAAGAGGCACTTTGTGAGCCTATAATATCAATCATGCTCTCTTAGTATTCTCAAAATGATCACATAATTCATGGAATGTTCATGTGGAGTATGAGAATACATCAATATATCATCCATGAAAACCTCAACAAATGAATCTAGATATAGATAGAACAACCAATTCATCAGTTCCATGAAGACCATTAGATCATTATTTATACTAAATGGTAAAACCACATACTTTTACACACCATATCATCTTCGTAAATTAGTGTGAGGTATGTCTGATGATCTAATACACACTTGATGATAACCAAAGCTTAGATCCATCTTAGAGAATACATGTGGACCTCAAAGAAAATTGAAATGTTCATCTATCCGTGGAAGATGATAACGGTTCTTAACTATCAACTGGTTCAATTTCATATAATCCACACATAGATGGAGGATACCATCTAAATTTTTCAAAAATAGGATTGGAGAACCCCAAGGTTAAGTATTGGGTCAGATAGAACCCTTAGCCTTTAAAACCGCAATCTGCCTCTTGAGCTCTTTCCACTCTATCAAGGCCATATTATAAGGAGAAATGGATATAAGTGTAGCTCCTAGTAGTAGCATGAAAGATAACTCTACCTATCTTACAGGAGGTAAACCTGAATTGTTTTCCAAGAAGACTTCTCTTAAATGATCTACCACTGGTGGAAACTTTTTCTGACATGTTCCATGGTCATCATGATATAAACTGTAATTATGTGCAATCATCCCACTCATCCCATGATGCTCTGGTCTAGATCATCTTTCCTAGACATTCCATTCATTGTTGTGTAGAAATGACCCTCCCTTAGTAGATGTAAAACTCATGTTGTGGCGATTTCAATCGACAAAGGATTGAAATGACATTAACCAATCCATTCCAAGTATGAAATCAAATCTTGGGATATCTAGGACATAACGTTCCCAAATAAAGTGACACCTACCAATATCAAGGGGGAACTCCTTAAACTATCGGACACCTTCCATTCTAATCCCTAACAGAGTTTCTAGTTTCATAACATCCTTATAAGTAAAAAAGTATACCTAGGAACTCCACAATGTGCCCAATTATGAAACTATTGGAAGCCCTTATATCAAATATTGATGAATATGAAACCAAGGTGATTAGAATAGTTCATATGGTAGGAGTAGGTCTCAGATCCTACTACTAAGAGGTCTATAACACTGCATAAGTTTGGTCCATACTGTAGCCCTAAGAAACTTTTTTTCTACCTTGAGTTGACCTGCCCTACCGTCGCTTATATCATGGGGTCTCCTACATTGGCCACGACCACTACCTCATCCGGAATGGCCTCATGTATTCATGTTCCCTGATCAGTGAAAACTATTGATCCTTATCCTAAATTTGGAGTTAGTGCAGACCCTCACTCACTTGATGTTTTTAGAAATGTCGTTCTATGTCACAGTAAGTGGTCTATCATTCTGCATGATCAGCACTCGACTAGGCTCATTGGGAACTGAGGTCTTGTATTCACAGTTCATCCGTATTTGAAGCACCTAACCAAGATACCAGAAGATGCATTATGATTTCTTGATTCCCCTGGTGTATGTTCCAGATGACGCTTCCTAGGAACAGTCAAAACAGCACCAGATTATGGTGCCAAACATCCCTGGATCACACCACTAGAATCCCTCATATTTTGCTTGGTAGTCAGTGCCTATTTCACTAAAGAAGATACGGTAGTTATCCAAAATACATTCACCTATGATAAGATTTCATACCTAATACTATCCTCAAATATCCTAGCCATTAATAGATCTTTACCCAACAGAATATGCACGATGCGCTAGAGATTAGTAAAGTTGGCAGAGTAATCAATAACTGATAGAGAACCCTGCTTCAGAGGCATAAACTAGTAGGCTTTGTCAGACCTCAATGTCTCGGTATATGAGTAGTCCAATAATACTCTCTAAAAATCCCCCCATGCCATTTCATATTGATTCTTTATCTGAGTGGTAACATCCCATCACTTATTAGGGGAATCACACATCATATGAGTTGAAATCGTGACCCTCCTCTTAGGAGGCATCTAATGATTCTTAAAGATAAAAAACATTCCCTCTAAACATGACTCTATAGATAGTAGCCCACTTCCCCAAAAAAACATGGGAAGATTCTTCAACTGGACCACTGGTTTAAGTTCTTCCATGGTTGTGGTAGGTTGTGATGCTCTGTGAATGGTTTTCATGAACTCACATAAACCCATCATGGAAAAGTGAATCAGAACCTACATTAGTAAAATAGTTGGTGTGAAAAGTCACATGACTGGAGGGTCCATTGGTATCCCATGGACTTCCACTTATAGGGTTTGATCATTAACAACCTCCTAGCATACTACTAGAGGTTGTCCTGGTGGAATTGGTTTGAAAAATCTACCACATAAACCTTAGTTAATCTTAATCATCTAGGTATGAACATCAAGAGAGAAAGAACAAAAACGGAGAAGAAAAGCATCCAAAGTTCACAAAAGGTTAGTACATGATGTCTAGGAACTATACACGGTGTGTAAACTTAAGCTTATAGATGTTTGTGTACTATTACAAGACTGGGTGTGTAAATACCCCTAGTATACAGCATTTGAATTGGGTACATAGTGTGTATAGTTAAACTATTACATGGGCATGTAGCTTTGCTTTCCATGGTTGTGTAAACGTATTAGGTACAAGGCATGTCAGGATGACACATTGTGTGTACTAAAGTCTTTCCACCTAGCAATGAACAATTACTTGGTCAATGCCACACGGGTCTGCCTATGCAAAACTACACAGGGTGTAATTATCGTACACAGTGTGTCCTGATCAAAACTCAAAAACATGTGTTTTCTCTCACATGGATGAGACACATGGTCTAAAACCACACAATGTGTACTATGAGTGCACAATGTGTACATAAAATGTTCCTTTCATCCAGACTAGAAGAACACACAACATGTGTTCATAGGACTACACACTGTGTGGTCTGCGTTTCCATATATTAAGCCTCAAAAACTTTCCCAGAACCCATATTTTTGA
Source organism: Viscum album (assembly GCA_963277665.1). Classification (NCBI taxonomy): domain Eukaryota; kingdom Viridiplantae; phylum Streptophyta; class Magnoliopsida; order Santalales; family Viscaceae; genus Viscum; species Viscum album. Next base: position 989,876,510 of record OY728152.1, on the reverse strand, counting down.
AGATTAAAGAAATAGTGTTCCAAATTCCAATCCATGGGGTACTATACTCCAAGAAAATAAAATTCTAACATCCACATATATAGTAAATAACCCGAAAATCTATATCCCATAGCCTAAATGGGATCCAACAAATTCTGATCCAAGTAGAACTATATTCCTCTAGGATGAGTGTTTGGCTTCTATCTAATTCACCCATAAAACACAACTATACACCTATCACAATAGTATGGATATCTATCATGGTATCTATCACAACATCATGAATATCTAGCACAACATCTATCACAACAACAAGATTTCATTAATTATCTCTAAATTAAATGGAAAGAATGAATTACATGTGAGTTATAACAAGTGTGTGTATGATGAATGAGAGAGCATACCCTCATCTCATCAGGTTGAACAAAAAAACTACAATGATATCAACTATAATAGAAAAAAATAATTGTTTCACCCAATGGTAATATCAAATCAACTGTAATATCTCATAATATAAGAATTATAATTTCATTAAAGGTAATTGGGAATTTCCTTGTACCCGAGGTAGCTACTCCGAGGAACAACTCATTATAAAATTCCATTTCCATTATATCATCAGCAAACAATAAATAAAAACATGAATGAAACAGCCTGAAACCACTTGGTAACATCTCAGATCCATATTCCACTCAACTAGTTCCCCTGGACCTAATTGTCCATATGGACTCAAGCGCATTTCACCATACTCCGGAGGCTATCGACTAGTAGCGATGGAAAACGGTTTGATAGTGGGGAAACTATGTTGTCATTGGTAGCGTGTAAATCATTGGAATAAATATTATACAATAGAGGAAGCAGTAAACAACATACAACTACAATGTATTACATAAGAGAGATAAGATTAAAAACCAATCATCCTTCCATACAAAGATTATGAAAGATGTTCTCTGTTCTAAGAAAGAATCCAATATAGGTACACTATAGTAATACACAATATATGTATCAAAATCAGAAAAAATGGGACTAGAAAGAATCACAAGACATGGCTTGGTCCCATTATCTCCTACAACTAAGCAACACTTCCTGTACCTGTCATAGATCACATTCCCTTATCAACACCTACAATAATATAATCTCTTTGGAACAAAAGAATGACAAAAATTGGGAGTGAGACTAAATTCTTGTAGAGAACCAACCAAATAAAATGTTAATATATCATTGGATATTTATATATAATAGGAAGAGTATAATAGTGAATGTATTAAACTATGGGTATTCAAAATCAAGCTCAACAGATGTCTCAAACACACAATGTAAACAAGTATAAGTACATACCGAATCCGGGCATGATCTCTAACTTGGAAGACACATCATAGGTCATCCATTTCATTATTAAATTCTAGTTTATTATATATAGAAGTCTCAAGATCCATCATATGCCTGATGACCACCTGAATAAAGGTAACCATCAACTATTCAAATAATAGTCATTTAATCATTTTCCAATATAGATCAGCCTTGGAATCCCTCAATAGATCCTTGTTTTTTATGGAATATCAAAGAATACTCAATGAGCCTGACCACCCTATATGTGGATACCTCACGAACCTTACATAATTAACCTATTGAGCCCGTCCATTTTCTTTCAACTAATATAATGGTTCACCAAATGTATATATGGTGCAATTAGTCACATGATACATACCTTGTATTTTAACTAAGACTCTGGCTCACCCATTACTAATTACCTATTTTTATCATCTAATTCAATTACACATTCCATCTCAGAAGCTAACACACGAGAAATAAACTATCACATGATTTAACAAAATCAACTCACATGGGCTTAGTTTACATAATAACTCACATGGGGAAAATTTCTAATAAGCCTTTTAAACAATTTAAACAATTACAAATCATAACCCAATAAGTATCTCTCATGGTAATTTATATGATGAGAAATACATTTTTGACAACCCAAGAATGATAATTAAAGTTAATCCTCATAGGCATTCTTGGCCAAATGACCATCCAAGGGAAATAGACCCATGGGGTGGCCCTAAATCATTGTTCACAACACTAAAAATTATGTCAATTCATCTAATTATTTACCCAATCATCAACAGGCAATAACATGGTATATTATACAACCATGGGTCATCCTAAAATTGGGCGTGTGATAGTCCTACATATATAAAAAGCAAGACACTACATGAATGGAACAAGAACACCTTCCTAGTACTTGTACGACTCTCTTTATCCCGCATCAGACTCTAATTCGGCCCAAAATGGATTAGATATAGAAGATAGGTATAGAATCTCTATCTTAAATAACTAGATTTATAGAGGAAATCAGGAAGAAAGGCTCAAGTGGAATCAAGATCACGCTGTGGGGAATCCAATGCATTTGATAGTGTTCGAATCAGAGATTAGACGATGGAACGCGAGGTAAAATCCTGTTCAAATTTACTGGGCATGATATTCATCAAAAGGGGTCCATTTTTTTGTCTATAAAAATTATGTAATGCAAAACATAATAATTAATTAAAAAAAGTACATAGCCTGTATTTAAGACTTCCTGCTATGTCTATACGATTCATGGCCAGACCCATACATGGCCATGTACAGGGATTACATGGTGTGTAGTCCCCATTAACGTCATGTAATAGAACAAAACATATTCCTTAACGACATTTCCATAATTTTCTTAAATATAAACTGAAAATGAAGGATTCTAACTTTAATGTAAGAACTAGGTTCATACAAAAATTGAAACATGAAAAACATTAATTGAATTCCATATTTATTTATTTTACATTAACCATTTTATAATAATATTATTATTAGTTATCACGTATTTCATAACATTATTCATATACAAAACAATTTAAGGAAAAATATTTTGTGGTAATCATATTTAATTTAATTCTCACAAATAAATTGTGGTATATTAAATCATGAATTAAATTTTTGTATTTCCAAACCAAAACAATGAATAAATAATTTATTTATTTCAATATTCAATATTAGTTTTCCAATTCAATTAGTTACATGATGTTATTTTATTTTTTTGGTCAGTAGTTAACCTTTTCCAAAAAAATGAATGCTACAATCTCTGGGTGATTTTGGATACAGAAGTGATCACTTTTTTTATAATATTACTATCAAAAAATAATAATAACATAATTTTTATGTTATTAAAGAGATAAATCAAAATTGGGTTGATTTTTATGATGAAGATAAATTGAAAATAAATTTTCACTTGTAAATATATCGCTTTTCCACGTGTAATATTTATTTTAGTTCGTTATATTAATGATGATAGATTATTGCTAATATTACTTAAAGAATAAAAAATTTATATTCCCAAACTATATATAATTACATAATAAATATATATTGTTTGTAAACATAGTTGTATAAATAGCCATTAATGGTGGAGACGGAAAATGAAACTTGTGGTTCAATGTGGTGGTAGTCCATAAACACACTTGAGCAGCGTTTTCATTTTTTGATTGATTAGTGGGGGATTAGATAGTGGAGATACCATCAATATATTAAAATTTTAGTGTATTATTTATCTTACATTGAATATATACATATGGTTATAATGGTTTTTTGGGTGTGTATGATAAGGATAAATAAATGAAGTAAAATATTAAGTAATACTTCTATTTGAAATTCAGACACTCTCTTGTTGTCTCGTTTGGAAATGAAGAACTCAAGGAGCTCTGTTAAGGCTAGGGGATTCAAAAAATTTATATGGTTTGTATAATAATTAAATGTGGTACATTTTATATAGAATTTATAAATTGTTATATGGATTGATAATTATAGATGTTATGCCATTTTATTAGAAAAAAGGAGGGATAAATATTGGGAAAAGAATGTTAGGTAAAGGTTACGATTGGAATTAAATGATATTGATATGGTTTATGTGGGGAATGTTTGTGATACATATGGGAATGATTTTATAACAAAGAAATGGTATTCATAAAGGTATTATTATAAAATTGATTAAGAAAAATTCTCTAAACATTAGATTACCATTTTTAATACATATTATTATTTATTAAAATTTCACCATAGTAAATATTTTACCACTAAAAAGGTATGAAGATCCTTCTTACAAATTTTTTATGAAATAAATTTGAACATAAATATATTTAATCTAAATGCAATATATAAGTATATGAAAATTAAATTTTAATGCGTGACATAGAATATATCGAGAAACTATACTTGTATACAAATATTATTTTAATCATTTAGTGTCATTAATATTATTTAACAATGAGTAAAAATCTAATAGTGGTAATTCCATTATGAAAACGATTAAAAATCATTTTATGTTTTTTAAATAGATCAATTTAATTTAAATAGAAAATATTTATAATAGTATCATTCCTAGAAAAAATGTTTTATAGTAGTAAACATTCTTTATTAGGATAATTTAATTTTATACATAGATATTGAAATTTTTTCCATCAAATAATTAGATTATTCTAATTTTAAATATCAAAAACCAATTTATATGATTCAATTTCTATAAGTGATAAAAGTTAATTTTAATACAAGTGTGTATAAATCATAAAAAATTTAAGATACATGAATATTATATACAGAAAATAAATTCATTTCTTACCTAGTAATATCTATTTGATAGTAGTTAGATTATATTATAGTAAATATTATTATTACTTTCCTTTTAATTAATTATTTAATAATAATATTATAAGCTTCCTAACACATGAAAATTTAATTTTTTTTAGAAAATATCTTTTTATGCATAAGATGATCTTTTTCGTTATTTAGCTATACTAAATGATTTTTTTTCAATACATGAATATTAATAATGAGATATTTTGATTATAATTATATATATGTATATACTCTAATTTTTTACCTCTATGATTATCCAGAAATTCATTGATTATATTTTTATGATTATATTATATTCGTTTGTTCATTTTGTTTCGGTGTTTCTTGTGAAGTAAAATATAGATCACATTGAGTTTTAAAAGGAAAAATAAATTAGATATATGTATAATAAAATAATGTAAAATTAAAATTATTTTCCTTTGAATGTGATTTTATTGATTGGATAAATTTTTTAGGGTTATATTATCTATCAATGGGATAAATCTAATCCTTAGGTCCAAAAAAATTATTTTTGAGGTGTATTTACAAATAGATTACTTGATAAAGGCCCTTTGGGTTTAGAATCAGAAATAAATTATATTTATCATTTAGGGGATTTCATTTTATCAATATTTTTTTGGTTATTTTCTATATATTCACTATGATAAAGAAATGAAGTGAATAAATTTTGAGTTAGTGTATTTTCATAGACACAAATGTTGATATATTCTATGTGGTCGAGTACCTATCGTGATTTAATTTAGTGATCATAGGATGTGGAATCATTTCCAAATTGGTTGTGTACTTGTTCAATGATAACCCAATATATAATTTGATATGTTGTTTTTAGAATTCATTGTTTTAATTCAATTAGTAAATAAAGGTTCTTGTGTGATGATATGCACCCTCTAAAATCACCATATTAGTCCATCAGTGATAATTATTTGAGATTCAATAATGGGAGGTTGGTATTTTGTATCAAGAAATTTTGGGAAATTTTTTTCTTTATTAAATTTTAATATTATTAATTCATCAGACTTGGAAATTTATTAGAAAGATTTATGGTTCTCATTGATAGTTTGTGATACTATAATAGTAGTTGTTCTATTAGTGGTTGTAGGGTCATCTTCTAGTTAGACTATTGATATACGAGAGAGTTGGATTATTATAATGTTTGGTTGTTGTACCATGAATAAATGTTCAATTTTTCATATCAGGTAGGAAGTATAAAAATACAGTGAGGTTATTGTGGTTTTTACATTTTAGGGAGAAATTTTTAAGGAATTTATAATTTTCCAGAATAGTAGTTTGGATGTCATGATAGGAAAGATATATATATATACTTTACTCAATATTTTATGTTAGTATATGTGTGATTATTTTATTCATTTATTACAATGACCATTTTTTAGGTTGGTTTTTAATATCAAGATTTTGAGCTCAAAAATTGACTTTTTGATTATAGGTAATGGATGTTCCAGATTATCGATGGTTTGTTTGGGATGCGTGGTTTCAATAGTGAATGATAATTTTTATTGATATCTAACATTGATCTAAAAACAAAATTATGTTATTTATTGTATTTATTATACACATAGTCAATGTATTATATCAAATATTGTCAATGTAATGTTTTTTCTACCCTCAGCTTGAATAATTCCAATATATGTGGGGAATAATCATTTATCTAGATTTTTTTCACTTTTGCTAATATCATAATATATTTTTGATCTTTGATGAATTTTATAAGGAACCATGTTCATATAAATATTTTTAGTAGATATTTTATCGAAATATTCCTTAAGGTGGTTATTATATTACCTTTATAACATGATTTTTAGTTCACTATTGACGTAGAATCTAGTATTAAACCTTTCTTATAACATTTATATAGGATTTAATTAGCTAATAACAATTAGTTGGTGGATCTTATTGAATATTTTACGATAAAAGGTTTGATTCAGATCAATGTTTCATTAGGGGTATGTCTATTTTGTTTGATAAGATGGAAGAATTTTTTTTGAATATTTTTATTGATTATAATGTGATAATAATTGTGAAAATATTTACATCCTTTAGGGAGGATTAATAATCATTTTACTAACCTCTAGGTTGTGACCTCGTTTTCAAATATTTATTTGTATTTAAAATATAAAAAATATGTATTGGGGAAATGGATACACCAAAATTGTATATATATTATCAATTTGGGAATTATGAGAGTGTTATTGTTCTCCTTGTAATGGTCATGAAAATTGGTTCTTAAGAATTAACCATTAATAATTATGTGGATAATAAATTTATAGGTTAAACATTTTTATTGTAACCTTTTTTTCGAAAAAAATGATAAAATGATTAATAATAATGGTAATTATTTTTGGAAAAAAGGATGGTAAATATCCCAAGTTAATGCTATATCGGAATTGAAGGGAATCTGGAGCATGAAACATACTCCGGGCTAGTGAAAATCACTAAATTAAAGGTAGAACATGCACCCTAATCTAGTGGAAACATATAAAAAATATTCAAATGTCATATCACACTCCCCAATCCCAAGAATGTATTTACTTATAATCCCATAGAAGTAGAGAACTCCTAGAACTACTGTAATATTGGTGGACATTGATAATTTTGTCAAAAATATTATTTTCTTAGAGTGGGTTTCCAGTAAATAGGTTACCAAAGATTCTTATATAAATAAATATAGACACCTCAATTCATATAGAAGTAGAAGTACATGTTTGAAAACTCTTTTACTCCATAAAAACCAAGAAGTTATTTCCAAATCAAAACCCACTGGAAAGGAATAGAAAACCATTAATATTTAGTCATTATATGGATTCATACTTGTAGTCATTGTAAAAGACAACATAATATATTAATTATTCCTAAAATAATGTGAGAAAATTCCATGATTAATATTTTATTTATTGTATGGTGAATGATTGTAATGGACCAAACATTATTTAATGAAAATTTATCTTAATTTATTTTAATTTATTATTTTTTAAAATATTTATATAAAACATATCCTCTTCCATGGTTTTATGTTTTTGGATTTTAAAATACCATTATGAATTGTTACTATAGCTAATATATCAATTTTGCAATGATCAAATAATTAGTATAAATATAGGGATTTAACAAATCCAATTTACTTAGACAAAGGATGTGATGACGTCACCCAGTAGAATTGGTCCATACGTAGCCCTTTTTAGATTCATAAAGGAGGTTTCATCACAAGTCATTGATATTGACCAATACCAAGTCGAGTATCAACACTATAATATTGAATGGAATCTCCTAAGGGAGAAGTGGAAGTTAATAGAGATTGCCACCAGAGTGATGTTATCCGAGACTCCCCAAGAGTCTTTCACAATATCACATCATACCCTTAGGTTATGTGTGGGTGTTATTAGGGGATATGTAACAAGATCCTAGCACCATGATTGTGTGATTTATTATTATATAAATATTATACCTTTATTTTATTGTTACATTGTAAATGGGTTTTATGAAACTAATAATATTTTAAATATCCAACTAAGAAATATATTTTTTAGAATTATTGGATTTTAGAAATAAATAATATTTTAATTAAATATTATTTTTAAATTAGTTTTTATTATATATAAATGATTGTATAATTTTAATTAATACAATTGTAATTTTTATTAAGGTTTGAAAAATGTTTTTTGCAAAACCCATGAATTTTTAATAAAAATAGATTTTTATTTTAAAAGATAAAATAAACATATATATAAAATTATTTAGATAAAATGAATATTATTTTGGAATTAGGACATTGAAATTATCCAATAGTGAATTTTTCTCAATTTTTTGTGACAATTTAATTTTTGGGAAAAATTTAATAATTTTTAAATATATAATGTGTTTTTTGACATCATAATTACCCAATAGTGAAGTAATAAAATACTATAAATGGTATTTTGGGCCAATATATGTTTTATATTTAAAATAATTTGAATTTATATTTTTTTGATTAATTTTATGGTTCTTTAGTGGACCCTCTAAAACTTGTAAAAGAACGTAACTTTTAAAATGATTATTTGAGAGTATTACTCACCTTCGTAAAAGAAAGCCTAATATTTGAAGATATACGGCCATTGGCCTTATAAAATAATATTTTCCACTATCCTTTTGAAAAAATATCAGGCAAAACCAGGGGTTGGTTTGTGGTTTTGATTAGTTTAATGTGTTGTGTCCAAAACCTAAATAACAATGAATTCCCTCATTTTTCCTATAAAAACACAGCCATGCTCCCACTTATCTTCACTCAAAACCCTTGGATCTCATCCCTACCCTTCCCTCCTCTCTCTAAAATACACCCATAGAGCCCCGATCTCTAATGAAGCCTCTCTCAAGCCTCTCCCAAGCATTTGGGATTACAATTCCAAGTAAGGGATTTCTTCTTTTCTCAATTTTGTCCAAATTTCTTTAGGTTGATATACCCTTTTATTATCGATTAACAATGTTGGGGTACAATTTTGAACCTCCCCCATACTTCCCTACATTTTTTTTAATGATGATTGACCTCTTTGTCTTTCATTTATTCCACCCATGTACACCCTTTACCCTGCCGAATTTCCGTAAGTAACTTCTCTCTTCTCATTTACATTCAAGAATTAATTTTTATTGTGAATCTAAATTCCATTACATAGGTTGGGAAATGTATCAATATGAACCAATTACATTAAATTTAATGTACAATTGATTGGACAGTAGTTTATCTATCATCAACCATTTTTATTAATTCTTATGTCACGCCGTTATGCTGGTGAAATTTCACAATGATTTTCCAAGACAAAGTCATTATATAGTGAATATAATGCCCATTTATCAATCATGGTAATTCACCTTTGTGAAAATTTTCTTATTGATTATATATTTTCATGTATTTATTCCAAATTGCTTTATCATGGAATAAATGATTATGTTTAGTGAATGAATGTTATATGATCCATGTGGCACACTTATGCATGAAATTAAATGTTTAACAAGGGTTCACCCTGATAGCAGTCATCTCATTGGGTAAAGATTTTTATCATGACACATCAAGTACAATTAGGGTTTACTCATTATTATTCAAGATCAGTTATGGTTTATTAATGTTCCATGTGAAATGTGCCTCATATCATGCTAATATGAAGTTAAATGTTGATGCCACATTTTCCATGTTATGATAATCATGCTATATCACGACATTAGGTTCAAGTTTCTATTGTGATACATTGATATTACTATTGTATAAAATGTAATATATTCTTTATTTTATGCATTTTTTTACTCCCATACTGGGCTTTATAGCCCACCCTTTTCTTATGCATGTACTCAGGTTATCCCATGCAACGCTATGTAGGAAGGAATGTGTGTGGTCATTTAAAAGAAGTTTTCAACAAAGATGAATTTTCATGTTTTATGTTGTTACATAATGTTGCTAATCCCCAAAGAAACAATACCTATCAATCTTCTATGTTTTAATAAGTGGTGATTTGATTTATTATGTTATGTTTATGTGTGAAATAAATAGCATGGTCATTATAGTTGGTATTAAAGGATATGTTTTGTTATTTCTGGGGTTTTGATTAGAAATCCATAGTAAAATACATGGGGAAAATTCTAAGTATAATAAAAACATCCCAAAATTTTGTGAGTATTGATTGAGTGGTTTATTATGAAAAGAAATCCCCATCTTGATACATGTAGGTAGAGGCGGCTCTGGAACATATATATCTAGGGGTAAAACACGAAAACACCTCTTTGATCAAGACTCGAATGTGAACTATTGCACGGAAACAAGCATTGCTGCACTATTGGTTATGACACTCCTAGGGGATATTCCGTGGTAAATTCTTAAGCTTTGTATGATCCATTTTTAAGGGAATAAAAATATACCCTACGAATATATGTTGGGAAGTAGATCATGGATAATATATATTAAAGACTATAAATTCATAAGTTATGGAAATAAAATAAATTTATAAGTTATCCATTTTTTACATTGGATTCCCCTTTATTTTTTACCCATAACATTCCTTTTATTCCATCCAATGGTCAGTAATAGGATGACTCGAGCAATGAACTGATACGAAGATTTATGGGATGACTATACTAATAATATTCCCAATCTAATGGGGGCCATAATGATTAACTTTTCCATGATACTCTCTTATTTAACTCATATTTTAATTTTAAAAATTGGTCAAGAGGAATGTTTGACCCCCCCCACCCCAATAATGAAAAATCTGCACTCAATATCTTCTTGAGACAAAGGCCACCAACTTTTAATGGATCATCTAATCCCTCAGTCATCGAAAATTAGATCAACTTCATTGAGAAGTCTTTCACCATCCTTCAATGATCTAAAAAATAGAATGTACACTTATATGTTTATCATATGGAGGGTTAATCTAACGAATGGTGGACATTGATCATAAATACAATGCTTATGGAGGAGATCAAGGTGTTTTAATGGAAAAATTTTCAGAAAATGTTTTTTGATAAATATTTTCCTCACACACTTTGAATTAAGAGGGAAATGGAATTTCATTCCCTTAATAAAGAAGACGCTGAATCCAAAGGAGAGTATGAGGAAAACATCACGTCTATCACATGATATGCATCCATATTGTTTTTTACCCCTGAATTCAAGGTTGAACACATCTTTGGTGGGCTAAAACAGAACCTACAGAAATCTCTAGTGATCCATGACATTGAGAGCTATGAGGAAATTTACTGATGTTCCCTAAAAGTCAAAATAGAGATAGGTGAATCTCATGGGTATCATGGGGATAATAATCATAAGGTGGAAAATGAATTAGGTGGTCTGATGTATAAATCCAACAGTGAAAAAAAATTCTGCACCCCACTTGCCAAAATTGAAGAAAGAAGCACCCTAGAAATTGTCTAAAGGGGACAAGGAAATGCTTTATGTGTGGAAGAGAATGGCTCCACACCATTGAATACAGACAAGAAAAACTGGTAGCTACAAAATAGTATAGGAACTCTCTGTTGTACCTTGAACTCATTTTCCATTGCTTCAACTACAATAAACCATGTTACTTTTCAAGCCAGTCCCTTAAGACAAGGGGTTTCATAGGTAGCTAACAACCTCTAAGGAAATAAGGGAGAGACTTTTCCATCACTACCACTGAAGTGAAACCCAAAAATGATGTTTTGATATGCAAGCTAGTTATTCATTGAATAATAGGAAACATATGTTTAGATTTTGTTCTTACACATTATTTTATATCTTGAATGTTTAGTAGATCAATCCCAACACCACCACAAATCAGGGAAGTAAATATGTCAGTGAGAACTAAAAATGGGGAAATAATTGCAACCAATGAATATTACTCCTCCCCTATCACAGTTTGTGGTTTTCACATCCTGGATAACCTCATCATACACCATTTGGTGTAACTTGGTTCAATTATTGGCATGGATTGGATTTCTTTAGATAGAGTGAACATAAATTTCTATGAGAGGGAAATCACTATCCACATGGTGAATCGACCCCCGATTCTATACTAGTGCAAGGAGGGGTAAGAATATTATTTATCACCATCATCTAAAGAATTTATAATACTTCCCTATAATCACACTTATATTGATCAGATGATTGAGTCTAAAGAATTAACCATACTTGAATACATGACTATTTAAGGGAATTATGTTAAGTGTTTCTCAAGTATTTTCCTGAACGTCCTCTTAAAGAGATATGTTGAATTAATGATTTATCTTATACCTGTGCAGTTTCCAATATCCAAGACTCCATATAGATTTTTTTTTGTAAATCTTAAGGATCAGAATAAACATCTCAAAGAGATTCTAGATAAAGGGTTTATACACCCTAGTGCTTAACCATGGGGTGTACCAATTCTCTTCATCAAGAAAAGGGATGGGTATATGTGCCTTTTCGTTGATTATCGTGAGCTCAACAAAATCAAAATAAAGAACAAGTATCCTCTAGATTGAATTGAATACTTGTTCAATCAGATACATGGAGCACAATACTTATCCATGGTGGATTTGTAGTCGGGATATTATCAAGTAAGTGTGAAGAATAAGGATATCCCCAAGACTGATTTTCATACAAGGTACAAGCACTATGAATTCATTGTAATGCTTTTCGGACTCACTGATGATCCAAAAATATTCATGAAAAAATATAAATAGAGTCTTTAGATATTACCCTGAAATTTTTTTGTTATCCCTTGTAGATGATATTATAATATACTCCAAAACCAAGGAAGAGAATGAGGAGTATTTAGGCATTATACTAGAGACCTTTCAAAAGGATAAGATCTATGTTAAGTACTATAAGATTGAGTTGTGGTTGAAGGAAGCCTCATTCATGGATCATATAATCCCAAGAATTTAGATATATATGGATCCCTCCATAATAGTTTCAATTTAGGGATGGTTGAGGCCAAAATTGGTGACAGATATCTGTAGTTTCCTGTGGTTAGATGGAAGTTATCATCAATTTGTGAGAAATTTCTAACAATTTTCAAACCCTCTTACCAAGATAACTCAAAAAGGAGTCATGTTTTATTATAGTGACAAATCGGAAGAGATCTTCAAGGATGTGTAATGGAGTCATAACACTGCACCTGTCCTCACACTACCCACATGTAAGGAACTTTTTGTGGTATTTAGTGATGCTTCGAAAAAGGGCCTGGGTTGTGTGTTGATCAAAAATGACAATTTCATTGACTATTATTCATGGAAATTGAATATTCATGAGAAATACTATCCAACATATGATCTAGAGTTTATCATAGTAGTCTTTGAATTATAAATTGTGCAACATTATCTCTTTGGGAGATGTGTGAAATATATATGGATAACAAAATCCTCAAGTTTATATTCACATAGAAACAGTTGAACATGTGCCAACAAAGATGGATAGAGCTGATCAATGACTATGACTGCTCAATCCATTTCCACATTGGGAAAGAAAACAAGGTGGTTGATGATCTACTGAGAAATTACCATGAAATTCTATCATTGATGAGAATTTAAAAGTATCCAATCTTATAATATTTGATGAATAAGGACATGGTAATCATAAATAAGTGAACATCATCACTCCTTTATAAATGATTGAATAACAGTATCCTTCGGAAAGGATAACAGATACTCAAAAGGATAATGTCGGAATTCCAAAGAAAGTAGAAACTATTAGAAAACGTAAATCCTTGGAGTGTAATTTTAATGAAGAATGAATTGTGAGATTTGGGTCAAGACTATGTGTTCCATAAAATCCAAAATTAAAAATTGAACATTAGGATTATGCACATTGTTCAAATTTATCTATTCACCCATGAAACACAAAGATGTATCGAGATCTTTGAAAGCCTTATTCATGGGAAAACATGAAGAATGATATCACTGAGTATACATCAGAGTGCCTGGAATGTCAGAAAGTGAAGGATGAGAGACATAAGTGTAAGGGGATGATGTAGCTATTACCAATTCTAACATGAAAATGGGAGATCATTACCAGGGACTTTGTCACTGGTCTTCTGAAGATATCCAATGGAAACAATTCTACCTTGGTTGTTGTGGATTGTCATACAAATACTACACACTTCATTTAAATTTGATAGGATTTATCATAAGATCAACTGGAACAAATATATATCCGAGAACTGTTAAGGTGTCATGTAGTACCACTATCTATTGTATCTGATTGGGATGCATGATTTACCTCTGTGTTTTGGAAGATTCATCAACATTATCTGAATACTGAGATGAACTTTTGTATAGATTATCATCCTCAAAATGATGGCCAATATTAGCAGACTATCTAAAAATTTGATGAAATGTTGAGAGAATTATCAATTGACTTAAAAGGGGGATGTGATCAGTATCATCCTCTTGTGAGATTGTCATAAAATAACTATTTACACTCTCAAATCCAAATGGATCCTTATAAATACCTTTATCGGAAGAGGTGCCGAACACCGACATGTAGGGATTAAAATGGGGGGGGGGATCCTTTGTCTAGAAATGGTTGATGAAGTTTTGGATAAGGAGAAGACCTTCCAGTAGCACATTAATGCTGCTTAGAGTCAAAAAAGTGATATATTGATCATCCTCAATGTGACCTAGAGTTTGATGTTGGATACATGGAATTCCTCTGCATATCTCTATTGAATAGGTTTAGGAGATTTGGGAATAAGGGAATGCTCAATCCAAGGTACATCATCCCTTTTGAGATAATTAATCACAATGGAGAAGTGGCCTCTCGACTAGTAATCACATAGAACCTATCTAATGTACATGATGTATTCTATGTATAACACTTGAGGAAGTACATACCTGACCAATAAAATGTACTCAATCCAGTGGTGGTACCATTGGAGAATGACCTCTCGTATGAAGAGAAGCTGATTAAGATATTAGATCATAAGGAAAATTTTATACAAAGAAGACCATACCCCTTGTCGATGTGTTGTGGAGAAACAAAAAGTTTGAAAAATCAATGTGGAAATAAGTGGAAGTGATGAGGCAAGCATACCCACATCTGTTTTAGTGTGGAAAAAGTAAATTTCAAGGGTGATGTTTCTTAAGGGGGATGATTTTAATGACCGAAACTATTATTAATGAAAATTTCTCTTGACCTATTTAAATGTATTATTATATAAAATTGTTATATAAAACATATGAACTTCATTGGTTTTAATATTTTTGGAATTTAAAAAACAATTAAGAATTTTCACCGTTTCCATTATAAACATTGAATAGAGATCACCTGAGTAGTATTAATATAGGGATTTAACAAATCCAATTTACATAGAAAAAGGAAGTGATTTCCTCATCAAGTAGAATTGCATCATATGAAGACCATTTTTCGGAGTTCATACTGGAGGTGGCATCAATGGGGTTCTCTTTTAAACAATCCCAAGCCGAGCATAAACATGTCAAGCTTGAATGGAATCACCTATAAGAGAAGTGGAAGTTACTAGATATTATCACCTGAGTGATGTTATCCGAGCCACTGCATGAGTCTGTCACCATCGCACACCTTACCATTACATATTATGTGGGTGTTATAAGGGGATATGTATCAATACCCAAGAACCATGAATGTGTGCATTATTTTTGTATAAAGAATATAAAATTATATTATTGTTGCTTTTTAAATGGGTTTTAAAGCATAAATAGTATTTTTAATGTTCAATTAAGAATCCTATTTGGATGAATTAATGGTTTTTTTAAGTAAATGATATTTAAAAAAATATTATTATTAAATTAATTCTTATACAATAGAAATGATCGTATAATTTTAATGAATATAACTGAAATTTTTATTAAGGTTTGAAAAGTGTTTTTGTCAAAACCAATGAATTTTCAATAAATATCAGTTTTAATTTTAAAAGTGAATATTCATATATTTAGAAAATTATTTTGATAAAATGAATATATTTTTGGAATCATGATGTCTAAATTATCCAATGGTGAATTTTTCATAATTTTCTGAGACACTCGAATTGTTGGGTAAAAATTAAGTATCGTATATATATATAATGTGTTTTATGACATCATAATGACCCAATATAGGTGTAATAAAACACTATAAAATGTATTTTCGACCAATATATAATTTAACTTTAAAATAATTGGATTTTATATTTGTTTGATTAATTTTATTTTGCCTTAGAATAACCTTCTAGACTTGTAAAAGATTTTATCATTTAAAATGATTTCCTTGAGAGTATGACTCACCTCCACATAAGAAAGCCCAATATTTTAAGAATTTGGGCCACTGGCCTTATAAAATTATGTTTTACACCCCCCTTGAAAAAAAATGATAAAATCCAAGGGTTGGTTTGTCTTTTTGATTAGTTGAATATGTGGTGTCCAAAACCTAAATAATAGAGAATTTCATCTCTTTTTCAATATAAAACCAACCAAGATCCCAATTATATTCACTAAAAAAAATTAGAACGTCCCTATCCTTCCCTAATATCTCTAAAATCATCCCAAGGCACCCCAAGCTAACAAGAATACACTCTTATGCCTCTCTTAAGCATTTTGAATCTCATTTCTTAGTAATGGATTTCTTCTTTTCTCATTTTTGTCCAGATTTCATTATATTGGTATGATGTTTTATTTTTTTTAAATGTGGGGGTATGATTTTTCACATCCCACATACTAGACTAAATATGTTTAAATTATTATATACCTATTTATATCTCATTAATTCTTCCCATGTACACCTGTTAGCATCCCGAAATTCGAAAAGGAATTTATCTTTTCTCATTTACATTCAAGAAATTCATTTTTATTATAAATCTAAATTACATTAAATATGTTGGTACATTTATATATATGACATAATTATTTTCCACTTCATTTACATATGATGATATATCACTTTCTCTCTCACCATCAATTTTTATGAATTCTGATGTCACGACATTATGCTGCCAAAATTGCACCGCAATTTTCCAAGCCAAAGTCATTGTATAGTGAATACCATGCTCATCTATCTATCAGGGGTAATCTAAATTAGGAAAAATTAATTATATATTATAGAGTTTAATTTAAAAATTCCTCATTCCTTTATCATGTAATAAATGATGATGTTTAATTAATCCATGTTATATGATCTATGTGGAACACTTTTTTCTGAAATGAGACGATTAAGAACGGTGTTCCCTGACAGCAATCCAATGCATTGGGTAGATATTATTATCATGTTACATCCCATGAAATGAGTGTATAAAATTTTTAATTCATGTTAAATGTGGTCTTACTCATTCTTCAAGTGCAATTATCTTTGGATCAAGCTAGTATCCTGTTAAATGTTGATGTCGCATTTCATTGTTATGATAATCATGCTATATCATGCCTTTATGTTCATATTTCTCTAATTCTCCATTGATATGCCTATTTCCTAATATGTATTGTATTCTTTATATTATTAATTTTTTACTCCCTTACTGGGCTTTATATCTCACCCTTTTCTTATGCATTTCCATCAGTTATCCCATGCAATGCGAAGTATGAAGGAATGTGTGTGGTCATGTAAGATAAGTTTTCTATAAAGATGTGTTTTTCAATTTTTATGTTGTTTTGTAATGTTCCTAATCCCCAAAGACACTAGACCTATCAATATTATAAGTTGTAACAAGATAATATTTTACATAACAAGTTATTTTTATGTGTTAAATAATGATCATTGTTGTTATAATTATTTTGGTACCAATCCCCCTTTAGTCAATTATTGCATCGCCCATCTCTCAAGGTTTACATGGATCCCAATATAATCCTAGGACACCTAGCTAAGTGAAACACCCCTATTTATCCCAAGTGGATTCCATGAACATAGTAGCAATATTTTTCCCAAGTATATTATCAAAAAATCTATATCACCATTATGTATACTATTACAACCCAAATTCCACAACTATATAATTTTCTATATTCATATAGTAGCCTCCACTATCCATTTTTTCAATTTATTTATGAGGCCATTTTAACGAAATGTGGGAACCTACAAGAAAATTCATAACACCCTATCGATTTTAACATTCAAAATATAAACCATATCCATCAACATCATGCCACAATCATTCAAAACAAACCCTCATTAAAAATTCAATCAAGAGCCATCATTGTCGCAATGTACACCATGACACATATGCTTTTTAAATTTTCAAAAATAAGACCATCATCACCTCCTCTAGCCTACCGTCTCATGACACAACAATAATCAAAACCATCCTGCTGGAAAACAGCATGCCAGAATCTGTCCTCATCACCGAGAATAAGCACAACATCGTCTTGAACCACCATGAAGAAGAACACCATCATATACCACATAAGAAACAATTAGAATCTTCCCAAACAAAAAACAACTAGAACCAGCATCACCGAAAAAAATAAAATACCTATACTTGTGGACCAGGAAGAAACCCCTAACCAAATAGATAAATAGAATCATCGCATAGATGAAGGAAATATGACATGATCTATGAACCATCGTCAAAGGGACTTGTTCATAGAGCACCACCATCCACCGAACCACACACCCAAAACCCAGTCATTACCATCAATCCCAGTTCACCTGAGGAGGTGTAGAGGAACAAGAGATTAGAGTAGGTAATGGGTGGAAGAGGTCTCCAAAGTGCTTCATCGATGTGGATAAAATACCAAATCCAACTAAAAAAAATCAAGAAGACTCTTATTGTGAAAAAAATTCATCAAATACTAAACAACAATTCCCAAAACCTCATTGGATCACTTATTGATTATCTAACATGGAGAACCACCGATGATAATGAGGTTAGAGAAGAAAATGTGCAACCAAGGTCTTCAACACAACCTTAATCATGTAAAAAAACCCCCAAATAATTAATATGATGATGAAAAAACTAGAACACCAACACCCATGAAATAATAGAATCCACCATTTAAGATGAAACCAGATAGGAGAACAAGCAAGTTGTGGACATGCTACAAAGGATAAAAGGGGGAATAACTCAGGAAGAAGCTGCACGATGGGGAATAAAGAAGGTATGGTTGGGAAAAAAGGGGAATAAAAGAAGAAACAGATAAAATAATGACACAAATTCATGCTCCAGACCCATAGTGAAGGGTTTCAAGGGGAAACCCTGAGAGAATTATAGAAGCTAAGGCCGAAAGAGGGCATGAGAACCCTAGAGAAAATAGATCCATCCACTAGTGTATGTTAGTATATATGATTATTTATCATATATAAGATAGGAATCTTGAACATGATGCATATATCCCTCTTGATATTCCTCCCTATAATATTGATCCTCAAAGTATTGTAAATTATTTATAATTTTAATAATAGTGATTCTATGCCTTTAGAAATTAGTGATATTTTTTTTTATTGTATTCTTGAATTCATATTAGTTTTTCTAGAATCAACCCCAAGGTTTCCACCTTATCTTATCCAAATAGTTCTTACTTCCCATGGGTTCACTCATTATTCCCAATCTTTATCTTATAGAGATGAGCTACTTATATATTTTGAGAACATTCCATTATTTTCCCCATTCCTTAACCCAAACCATTTGTTGTATAAACCATTAAAATCCATACTAATAGTCCATGTTCTGGGTTACATGACCTTAAAATCCAAACCAATATACCTTGATTTATAAAATTAAATGAAACAAATTCGATCTTTTTCATATGAACCATCATGAATCGATAGAATCCAATTCCAAATAGACTTAGACTACATATTTTTATTTATTTTTCCAAAAACATTAATAACCCATTTAACAGTGTCTCACACCATATCAAATTCCTTTAAGAAAAGACATTGAATATGCATGTCTTAATTTCTATTTTAGGATACAAAAGAATCCCTCTATTTTCTCAATCCATCAACTACTATAGTATCCTCCTCCTCTTATGTAAAATTCCTTCCAAGAAAGTGGTTGATTATATATTTCCCTTCTATGTAGAATTAAAATATAGATTAGTTTGTAAATTGTCACAAATAAAGATCCAAAAAATATCTGCATCCAATATTAATTAAAATATATGGGTGTCAGTGAATTATATTTATTGAAAAGTTAACAATTCTTATTACTAGTAATGATTTTATGAACATCAATTAAATCATTAAGAGATTCTCAAGATATAAAATATGACCCTTGGAAAAATAATTTGTCCTCCCATCCCCTCAATGTGGACAAGCATACCAATGAAAACAAAAAATTTAGAAGCCTAATATGGTATTAATATATCCTAAAAATAAAAAATATTAGTGAAATGATAGAATATTTATCCATTGGAACATATTGGTTACACTTCTAGCTAAATTTATTTATTTAACCATATAATGAAAATGATATCCATTCTTAATGAAGATCATTTATTTAGTCTTTTAAACTATCTTGTTGTAAATTAGAATGAATTTCAGGATTCCATGAATTTATAATTGGTTGAAATACAAACATATACAGTCGTTGTTTCTATTGTATCAACCTTATCATTAAGGAACTAATTGAAATTATCAACTATACAATTATTGATATTATTATTAAATTGAATTGTTCCAAATTACCTCTATAATTACATAATACTAAACATGTAAAATTTATACAATACCCTAAAGAGGATACAGATATTGAATCCCGCACAATGTTGATGACCCAATACGGTGATACAATCTCCATTAAAAAAATTGATTAAGACAATCTCTCTAGAGTGTGATGATGGAATTATTACCTCTTTAGAGGAGGTTTAGTAGGGAATACACATCCATCATAATACCTTAGCGTAACCTATGAAGCATCCTTCCAACTATGGTAATTTTCACTTCCAAATAACCCAACCCAAATTGGATGTTTCTGAGGAAGTACTATCCCTATGCATTCGGGCTCGATACCCCAAAAAATTCACTTTTGTTGGAATGAATCTATATTATTCATGACTTTTTGAATTCCAACATATCTACAATAATCTAAAACAATTCACTATCAAATTCAATTGAAAAAATATAGTATATTCTAGTTCCATAATAGTTGGACGCCACAATTTGTTTGGGAAAAAATTGGTGACCTAAACCACAAAACCTGACCCCCTTTTGGGAAGTAACTGTTATTGTAGATGTCCTACATATAGGTAAATTTTTATTCACCATATATTTCATCAGTATAGAAATATTCTATATTGAAAAAGACATGTAGTTCCTCCTAGATATATGTGTAATAAAAAACTCTATCAATCCACTATAACAAATCCATCAAAGAGATACCCCCATGATGAAATTTGAATTTAATATAGATGTACTCTTATTAGACATTATAACTAAAACATTTATGACAGGGATAGTTGGAAATGAGAAGTTATTTAAGATAAAAGGGAATTAACTAGAATATTATTATACTAAAAAATGATGTTTTGAAGAAGTATTATTCACACAATATAAAGATTATGAACATTAAAAAATAATTCTAGATCATATAGTAAGAATTATTGGAAATGGATTAGTAGGTAGAGTATAAAATGAAGAGTGAAATTTACATTCTTACAGAAGTCAAGAAGCATATTTCTTCTAATAAGATGGCTAATTTTATCAAGATGTAAAAACCTTTACTTCAATAAATATTTAATTTAACTTATATATATCTATGTGTAACTTATTTAGTATTTTATTATAATATAATACTCATTGATAACACCATATAACATTAATTTATAACATCACATTTATAAAACTATTAAAACCAGTTAAATGGATGTTATATGATGGTAAAATAAATAGACCAAATAAAACAAAACTATAATAGGAAAATTTGATTCAACATTATCACTTGGGATTATCAATCTCCGAAGCCACACCATGAAGAAGAAAGTAAATATTAGTAACATAACAATCAATTGGAAAATGAGGATTATTTAACCTTGAGAGAAATTTAAGCGATATTAATTAATAAAATATGATGTTATTATGGGATGTTGAAAAAAATTATGTCCTTTGTTCATTATGACCATTTGGAATGATGACTATTGGAAAATCTAACATTAATATTTAACCATTAGAATTACTGTATATTATGAGAATTTAAGAAAATTAAATGGTGAATAAGGGTGTAAAATGAAATAAACTATTATAATCATACCTTATGATGATTATTTAATAGAGTTTTGGTGGGATTTCACATTGACCAGATTCACACATAAACAAGACCATGAGAAGATTCAAGAAGTGAGGCTCATCTAGATCCTCCTACAGTAATGTATCAAGAAAGTATAAATCACCCCTATATTGATGTTAACTGAGAAAACCCATGAATGTACCACCACCCCACATCTTACACTTAGGGTGTATTCCAGTGTAATGAGGGGTTATGTTTCTATTAATTAGTTTTCTAATTATGTTTGTTCTTTTTATAAATTTAATAGTGTTTTCATGAATAAAAAATTCATTATTGTTTTATTTAACAAAATACACATGAATAAAAGTTTAATATAATAAATATATCTCAAGATACAAAGAATATATAATAATATTTTTTGGAAAATTTATGAAATAAATTAAAATACACTATACGATAAATTCATGAATTTTAAATAAAATATATTTTATGAAATAATATTATAAAACAATATTTATTTAAATATAAATTATAATATAATTTTATAGTGTCGTGTATAATTTTTATAAGGGTCAGAATGTTGACTATGTTATGAGAACAATTTTTTTCAACAGATAATTATTTTTATTTAAAAGTTAAATTTATCAAAATTTTAATATATATTTGGATATAAATAATATTGTTTTTGAAATAATCACATCATAATTATCTAAGGATGATTTTTGATAATTTTTTCAGATAATTTATTTTTTGGTAAGAATTAAAAATTGTATGAATATATTGTTATCATTATGAAATCATAACAACATAAAAGTGATGTAATAAATTCTAAAAATTGTAGTGTAGAATAAAAAATATTATCTTTAATAATATAATTTATTTAATTCAATAATATTGTTTTTCAATTCATATAGTGATCCTTCAAAAACCCAAAAGGTATGTTATGATTTAAAAACAATTATTTTGGAACATGACTTACTTTGATAGTATAAATGATGTTATTCTATGGTGTTAAGTGCTAAAAATAATATAGAGTGAAAGTACTCATCCTTGTAAAATACATTGGGGAAAAATACATTAGAAGGCCATGGTATTTTTTTATCTTGGCATCCAATACAAATGATTGGAAGTTAATAAACTATCTCAATATTATTGTATTAATATCCCCCATTATCCCATTAATATTCACATTAAAAACATGAATTCAGATGTTCCCCTTATTTTAAATCTCCAAATATTCCCAATGATTTTATATGTTTCTAAAGAGCTCCTACCAAGCACTAAGAAGAAACCTCTCAAGGAAATGGTTCCCCCAATCTTCATTCCATTAAAGAACATTCATTATAATAATCAAATTTATTCATAATTGATTAATTTTTCAAATGTTAATGAATACTCCTTTACTATAATTTTTTTCCTATATAATGAGATTATAACCAACTCTCTCATTTATAACTTCAATGATCATTGTTTACACCCATGATTCTATGAAAATTATCCCTTTATTTTCCATGACATAACTTTGTATTGTGAATAAAAAACCATATTTCATTCATGTTATTTACATGGGTAAAACAATCATTCATTGATTAGTGACTTCAATGTATAGTTACCACATTCCAAAATAATGTTATTAAACGTATAAATACATTATTATGTTATATTATTGATGTGATACAAATAATGTTAGAGATATGATGGTAGTAACATAATTATTCTCCAATGAATTGAGTAATGTTATTATCTAATGAGATACAATGTATTGAATACAATTTGATAGGCTAGGAAAATAGTGATATGATTTATTACTAGTTAGGCTCAAATTATTCTTATTATGTAATACATTATGTTTTACACATTATAATGATACCATGATTTTATGATAACTTTTTCTAATCCCAAGATTCCTTGTGAATATATATTATTCTTATATATTTTTGTATTCCTGATATGAATCTTATTTCACATGTATTTTTTATCATCATACAATGATTTTATTATTCCTTTACTGGTATTTATTTATCACTTATTTTCTTATTTATTTTCTCAAGTTATCCTATGCAGTATTACAAGTTAATAGGAAACCTAGAAAAAATGTATGGATTTTTAAATTAATATGTTTAATAATATTTTAATTTAATGGTTATGTATCTAATTTAAAAAGAAAATAGGCCTTATTATAATCCAGAAATGTATTATATGGACCTTTGTATTAAAAATAATTAAATAAAATGTTTTATAATTATGGGTCGTTAAAATTGTTTTTAGAGAAAGGTCTAGTTATTTTTTGGGATCCTGAAAAATATACATTAGCCATAAAAACCATCGGGATAAGTATATATATATGAAGTAAAAATGAAATTTTATTTATTTATAGAGTTAATTATTTTCATGTAATGAAAACCCTTTCTAGATAAAATAAGTGAATGTGGATACAGAATAGATGTACCTAGGTGTAATAACCTAAAAATGGATTTTTGGTATTAACCAAACCCATACCTAGTGTATGACCATGAGGCCTTACTACATGACAGGTTTTTCACTCTCTAGGGTTATGATTTAGTAAATTACAAAATTTAACATGTGCCATTATAAAAGATATGAATATATTTTTATATTTTAAAACATAATATGAAAATTACCTTAGATATCCTAGACTAAAACCTAGAGACTCTTATGATAGGATAAACATTTAAATTAAATGTTATTACTTTTAATATCATTGTTTCATTTTTTATTTTCATATAATTTTTTCTATTATCATCGTTAATTTTTTTTTATAATGGAATTAAATAGGAGGATTTATACCTACACCATATGAAATAGGAAATGCGATGATTTCCCAAATGAAATTATTAAAATGATGGGAGTAGGAGCTAAGAACATCATGGTATTATGAACTCAATTGAAAAAAGTCACTAATTAGAACAAGAATAATACCAATCATACCCCTCTCATAAAAATAGAATGTTGGTAATGATTTATTTTTATGAAGAAGGACTTATACATTTCGTGGATCTTCATTCCACTGACTATGGAGGAAAAAATAGTTGTATTCAGAATATATTATCTACCCACAAATGATCGGAGCATGTGAATGTTTTAATATCTTTTTATCAACTAGAGGCAGAATATGATCCGTAGTTGTCATTTATAAATATACCATTCCAATTTAGTACATTTACTATATAGAACGTGATCGACAAAAGATGATATTATTAAATAAATTTATTCCCTACACTCTTCACCTTAAAATGGAGAATTTATTCATTAGACTCAAGAAATATTAGAGGAATAAATATTGGATTATGTATTATATGTCACAAATATTTCATTATTTTATTATGGCAATATTATGGATGCAGAAGGTAATGTTGACAACTTATTATGTGGTTTATCTCGAAATCATCAAAAAAAAATTATTCCATACATCGATAACTATGTTGATTTTTTTATGCTCCCTAAAAATTGAGATAGTAGTTGGTGTTTCATAGTGGTCTCATAGGACTAGATATAAGAATAGGAGAAGGTATTTTAACTCTATATGTTCGTATCAGAATACTCATGGATTAATGAGAATCAAACAACCCACATTTCAAATGTTTTTTAAGAAGAATATTGGAAACTTATGCAAGGTAATAATGAGAAGATTCATGTGTGTATAGGAAGATAATACAACTATTTAATTTCAGAAGAAGATATTGAATACCACTAATGTGATGGAGGAAAAGAAGGTTATGATCTATCCATAATCCATGGTCATATGTTTCAACCAAAGGGAACATGGAAAATATCTTAACCAATGACCTTAGCCATGGGTTTTCAATAACAATGGATGAAAAAACATATAAATCCAATTGAGTACGGTTTTTTAAATAGTTTCACAACTATATATTTGAGTATAGACTATAAATTTGTGGCAAGTACATTAGTTATTTATTCAAGGATATAAAAATCATTATTTTTTTGTTATATGAATTATTTTATATCCTGATGGTTTACTAAAACTATTCAAACACTTACTAAAAATATTGAAGATGATTTATGAGTGAAAATAAAAAAATTATAAATTAATACATATTAGGAACAAAACTCCTCTCCAATTAATATTTATCTAATGAATATCATTGAAAAACATATTTTACTCCATTTAGTGAAACATGTTGTTATATTAACCATGAAATTACTATCCATACATATTTATATATCCAATATCAATTTTTTGAAATGGATTTAACCTTCCAAATCCCAAATCAACCTCCGGTTCAATGTAATTGTAAGGAGGAGGATCAATAAACTTTATAAAATTATTCTCATGTTTGAAGGATATTTAGTTATGATAAATAATATATTGTATTAATGAATGATACAATGGAGTGTATCTCTCCTGAATAAATTCCCTTTGTAATAGAATATGAATATATACACCCTAAAGAGTTTATCGTCCTTCCCCCATATAGCATCCTACCTTGAATACCACTCAATAGTTCCCCAATATGGTGGGCCACAAGACAACAATCACACCTCCCTAAATTCCTGAGGCTTCTGACTAGCAGCGAGGGACTATGGTGTGTTAATGGGGATACTTTTACCTTAATGATTAGAGTATGAAAAAATTTAAAAAATAGATTATAAATATTGGAAGTGTAATTAATTAATTAAAATAGAGGAAATATGGAAAAAACATTGAAGTGAAAATGATAACTGGCTGAAGATGAATATAAACAATAAGTGAAAAATGAGGAGATCATGTGTCTATAAAAAATGTCTGTGCACATGTGTAGATGATAAATTCACATAATACATTATAGAAAAAATATACCCAATGTAAAAAAAATGTTATTATAATCATCTCAATCATAGGCTCAGTCCTCTACCCCGACCTTTATATAAATGGTGTATATCAAACATGAATTAAAATCAGAAAACATCCCATTATCCAAACATTTGATCATAAAATATACTCAGATGCCAAATAGTACCTAATAAGTCTTTGAGATATAATTTTTTTATGATGGAACACACAGTGTCGTGGACCATCCATTTAATGTAATAAATAAATGAAAGTGATCTATAATAATAAATTAAAAGTTGTAAATAAAAATATAAATAATGCCTCATCGAAAGTTCCTAAATGGACACCCGACTAATACTTATGCTTTTTCCTAAGTTGAATATATGAGAGGAGGTACATGTACAAGTCAAAAAAAATTATACAAGGGTCATTACAAAATAATCAACCTAAAACTAGAATACCCCAATCTTGTGCTTTAGTTTGGAAGTCACATTACAATTTATTTAAATAAGCATTCTCATACAAGAAATGAAATTAATCACATGTTCACAAGAAAGTAATATATAAATAAATTTCACATGTCGAGTCCCAAGACCATCAAAGGAAATCTAAATATAATCACAGGGGTAACTATAGATATCTTTTATATAACATATTCTCTAGAGTTCATCCAAGGCAACTCATATAGTGTCTGTTTTATCACTAAATGTATGGTTACTCAGAGTCTATACCAGGTATCATATATAGGGGACCGCGTATCACCTATAGCATGGAATACCCATAATACAAATGGATCCTTCATTAGTTTCTCCCATTGGTAAAAAATGTCACTCATGAGTGTGAATAAACATCTCAAATATCCTGTACTAGTAAATCCAAATTATCATTCCCAGCGCATCAAGTAGATCCAATCGAGCACGAAATGTCCAACCATAGAATCCTTAATGAAGGAACAATGTTCACTCTCATCCCATAGTTGGTGTTCCTTATCAAACATAGCATATCAAAAGGCATAATATATATATATATATCCACATATCATCAAAGGCATGGCATGGAATAATGTTGAAGATATATTCGAATTATGCAATTAAAACCATAAATCATGGTTTAAAACATTAATAAAAAATGTATTTTCAAGGATCCATGGAATTATAAATAGAAAATATACAATAAGTACTAGTATGTAATAGAAGTATAATTTCTAATAATTGGTATAACATATATGTAAATAAATGAAACATGGTCTGAAACAAGGCTTTTCAACAAACATTAAAAATAAATTAAATTTAAGGCACTTGGAATTCAGATTAAGAATCAACATAAGAATTTAAATATAATGTATGGGGAGAAATCTCATGGAACAATCTCATGGACAACCATTTATATTAAATTGAATTATAAATTGAGGTATTGAATTAGGATACATCACATACATGGTAATTTAACCATTTTAGGAATGGGAATTTGGCCAAAAAAGTGGGCAAACCCAAAGGGGTTTCCATTGACCAAGAGAATGAACCATGTTTGGGTTTCGTTACATGAAGATTTCACATTGGTCAAGAAATCCCATTTTAATTAAATTTTTATGAGAGAACATGGTACACCATATGGGTCTGGCATGATACATTACAACGTGTTATTTGAAATGAAACAAAACTAGTAGTAAGGAACTAAACACCTAACATCAAGTAATAGCACTCAATTCATCTATTAGTGATGCTTAATCCAAACTAGAATAAAGGAAATTAATGGATTTTTCATATTTCCCATAAATAGGGAAAAATAATTCACCCCAATATAAAAAAATGAACGGAAGAGAACCCATGAAATAGAAGGGTATAGAAGGAAGGGATTACTATATTGGACCGAAATGTTCTAATAGTGAGAAAAACAGACTTCATTTGAGGGAGACAAATCAAAACAACATTGAGTGGTAGGAGGATATCCACACACCAAGGGGAGGATTAAAACCAACTAGAGTGGTAGAGGATGAAGAATGTTGGAGTTAAATAATTCATTAAGGTTTGAATTGGAATTTCATCCACATAACACACTACATATGGAACGGAGAATCTATGTGCTAATTGTGCTCCATTCACTACTTAAAACAGAAAAATTTAACGGTTAGGCACACAGTTTGACAATATGTGTTAAAACCATTCAGAACCTCAATACAATAATCATGTAGCTGGTCAAAGGACCATGTGACCTGGGTTTTAAGGATATAGAAAAACCATAAAGCCCCTTGGTTCCCAATATCTTCTTCTGTATAGTTTAGGGAAACCATGAGGGATGGGAAGTGTAGTTTTATTAAATCATGAAACCCAGTTTTCTTTTTAATATCATAGGGATCCGAGATCCTTATGAGACCCATACTCCCCAAAGACACCTTTCGACCCTTTGAAATCATTATTATGTCACTTCAATGAAATTTAAAATCAAATTTTAAGAGTCTGTGCCTTTGTGAAAATCTATGGTGTTACAACGTCACCACCTTAATACAACTCAACTCCTAGTCTCCCTTCCAATGGTAGTGGAACATCGTCTAAGATGATTTCTGAACATGGTTCTTGTACATATGCCTCTCACTCCTAGAACTCATTTTATTCACATTTGTGCCTCCATAGAACATAGACCAAAAGTACTAACCTGCCTCAGAAAACCTTCATTCTATGTACAATTATATATATAGGATGATCATAGAAGGATGCATCTTCTTCTAGATCAATAACATCAAGGTCAAATAAATGATATTTTTTGAAATGATACTATTAATGATTATACACATGGAATATGTCATTCATGGAACAATACAAATGAAATATCTATAACTGATAGGCTACCAGCCCCATTATCTCTACTATCTCAAAATTCCTAGCATATTGGGGAGATAACATTAATGTTTGTTGATTTGTTTATAATAAAATATAGAAGATACCTATAGAAAGTCCCAATGTCCCAATAAAAACTCCAAATTTCTGTTGTGATGATCAGTGTAAAACTTCTACCTTGACTAAGTTGTAACCATACACTTCTAAATCAAACTAGAATTTAAAAAATTCTCCAGAAATAGAGGAGGAACCAAAAGAGATGCCTCACCAAACTTTAACCAAAATAGAGGTGAACAACATGGTCTAACCTAGAAGGAATCATATGGATCTATATAAATTTTTTCATGAATGATTTTTAGAAACAATTATCCACAAGAATGTAATTTTCCCTTGAACCTCTATTGTCAAGGATAAAATCTCTTAGAAAATCCTCTAACTCCTCGATAAATTTCTCGTATTTTTCATTTCACTAAGGGTGATATGAAAAAATCATGATCACCTATATAATTATATCCTCTATTACCCATACTAGAAAAATGAATTAAATAAGATGTCTTGGTCCAAAATTATAGAATGCGTAACACCATGAAGGTGAAATATCTCATTGATGTAAATACTCCCAAACTCATCAATAGGTAAGGTTTCCTAAATTTTAAGGAAGTGTGTGAACTTGGTCAACCTATCAATGATACACCATAATTAATTGATTCCTTATGGGTATAATGGATGTGCCATCCCAAAATCCATTGGGTGGTCATTCCATTTCCATTATGGGATCAAGATAGGCTATAAAAGTCCAACAGGTCACGATTTATCTTCATTAGTCTAATAAAATATTGATCGTCGTGTGATAAAACCTGCTATAGAGATTTTCATAAATAGCCACTAGTACTGATGAGATATATCCTAATCCATCTTGGTAATCCCTGGTGATATAACCAAACTAAGGCATGTGATTCCCTTATCAACTCTCATTGTACATCAACAGGAACCCATATATTACCACCGAAGAGTAGAGTATCACTCCCACCCACAACCCAACCAGGATGTGGGTAATCTCCCATGTTGCAATCCCTCAAGATTAGATCCTTATTATTAGAAATCTATCACATCCAAACATGTTCTATAAGAGAATATAAAGCTCATAAAACTACTTAAAGTGGATGACCATGTTGTTCTTGAACATCCAGCTACAACACAGAAAAAGTCCATCATATTCATCTCACTACTAGAATCCTAATGGATTGGGTATCCATATTCCTACTCAAGGTATTAGCCACATGATTACCCATAATTGTAGTGTAGGCATGATCAATGTCGAACTAGTATAGGTATTCTACCAACATGCGCTTCCTTATTTTCATGTATCAAAGTGTGGAGATATATTTTAGACATTTATGATCCTTGTAAAAAAACAATCATTCACCCAACAAGTAGTGCCGAGTACAACATAGATAATAAACCAATTTTTTTAGATTGACATCATTCATATGAAAATTCTACTCATGAGGCCTTATCTAGTAGTATTCATATTCAATGTCTACATCGAAATGAATTAGAACTTCGCCTATCCCGATCCATGAAGCATTTTGGGTGAATGTATAACTCTTTTTCTACACAGTAGAAATAAAAAATGGTTCTATGGTGATTGTTCCCTTTAACTACTAAAAATATTTCTCATAAGATTCAGTACATTAGAACTACAAACCCTTAATATTATGATATATAAGAGGTTATAATAAGCAGGATTAGTCCTAGATAAATATCATGTAATTTCTAGCTAGCACCAACATGATGTAATTTTCAACCACATTTTTGGGATGATCTAAAAAAACAATAGTTCACACCCACTCAAGGTCTATATATACACCTATATAAGATAATATTTGTCCAAATAAGTGAACATTGATATCCCAAAAAGTAAAATTTACTAATCCTTGAATAAAGATGGTTATCTCTCAATATTAATAGTATTATCATTGGTGTTGTGAGAGAGCACTATGATTTCATCTGTGAGTACAAGCACAAAATAATAAATATATGAGTGTAAAACCTGATTCATCAAATTAATTAAGGATTTCAGGGCATTCGTTCGACCGAATTACATAACCAAATAGTCATACATGATTTACCAACTGTAGAACATTATATGAGGTATATCTAATTGTCTCAAATGAACATGATGATAACAAAAACTCAATTAGATCAACGATAAAACAATTTATCATGTGGATGATTGAAGAGGTAATCTATATGAGTCAATGGATATTGTCTCTTCAATGTGAGATGGATCAAATGGCAACAATATATGCACAATATAAGGGTAACATAATCAATGTTAGATAAAAGGATGGCTGAATCCCCTGAGATGTTCTAGGTTTGATGAATCCCTTAGCCTTTAGATCTAAAATCTACTTCTTGATTTTCTATAGCACTATTGTTTCCATAATATATTGATGAATAGACACTGGTGATGCACTGAGTACAAGATCCATGTTTAAAAAAACTCTCACGTAAGATGTGTGTCGAATAAATTTCTAGGAATAAATCCTTGACATTGTCAACTATAGGAGGGAACTATGCTAACTTCATCACAAGATTTCTCATAAAGAGACTCTCCAACTGTGTTGTCATTCTATCAAGACCAGTTCACATGGGTCAAGCATGATTGACTTGGATATCCAATTCACCTAGTGTATGTATGAACTACACTCAAGTTATCTGATGGACACTCATTAGTGATAGAAATCCACTTGCCATGATAATTCGTGAGTTACTCCTTTTCGAGAATGATGCCAATGATGGTCAACTTGAGGATGCAGAAACTATAGAAGAAATGGAATCCACCAATATCATTGGGGAACTATTTATGTTGTTGTTTTCATTCTTTCCTGAACCTTAATGGTAGGTCAGGAGGCATATCACCAAAGAAGTACTCTATTGCAAGGCCAAGGATTTTTCCAATTGTAATAGATAAGAAAGAGTGTGATTCACCTGTACTGAAAAATGGAAAATATAAAGTTGAGGATAATATAATAGTACCAATTATAGTACATATCCCCAGACTATTCACATTGGGATTAGTCTGCACTACATAAATATGGCATGAACTACGACTCTAAGATGCTGCTTGGCAAGCATGAGCAGATCCACTCTACTCACATTGAGGCTTTGGGGCCTGACTACCTTAGAAATTTCCACTATTTACTCAACTTCAATGGATTCTATATTACTGTGTACTAACCTATCATGGATTTGAAGGAATTTTTCTGGATATAGGTGTTTGTACGGAGCCCCTTTAACATGATGGTCTTTGAATAGGCCGGAATAAGCACTGATGGTGTCCCATCTATCCACAAGTCCGCAACTAAATTTGGCGACTCATGAACAAGTGATTATTATTTCTTGTAAAAACATACCAATGACGTACAATGGATCTATCCTTTCATGTCACCTAGCTCGAATCTCCCCCATATGCACACTCAAGAAATTACTTTCGAATGCCAAAATAAATGTTTCCCTATCTCTGAACTGAACCATTCTACCTGAAATTTCTAGCCTCTCTAATATTCCTCTCCATAATTATAGTATATTTCACTATCTCTATAGTTGTAGTAATAAATATGTCATTCAACTACAAGTGAAAAAAATACCCACTCCCATCCTCAATGTAGCTCGTAGTGGTCAACTCATTACTGTTATGAGGTGCCAAAAAAATTCTAGAGCTCAGAGAAAAAAAGAATATTAATAATTTTTATTAGAGCCTTTATAAAGAGGAATGAACTCCCCAACTCGATCATTCCACATGGTTTTTGGAAATGAGTGTTCGTATAAATCCTTTAAGAAGTCTATACAGTCCATGAATCAGTGTCGGTCCGACTAAGATATAAAATCCCACCAACGCTTGGAGGAGTCACATAACATATAGATGGAATGCTTGTCCTCAACTCTCAAAGAATATCAAGATGATCAACGATAAATACCATGGCTACAAACCATTACAATGAATCTCAAGGACCACAATCCCTTATGAAGGTGGGATAATGCTGCTACTAGAAATTGTGAGTCAACTCTAGCATAGTTATGGTAGGAAAGGGAGAACATTTTACATAATACATAACCTAGAGGATTCTTTCATTAAATTAAGCATGGGTTCCCCCAAAAATTTATCAATTGGAGGATCCTCCGGTGGCACTTCCCATGGTATAACAGGTGGCTCTGGGCCCGC
Source organism: Viscum album (assembly GCA_963277665.1). Lineage (NCBI taxonomy): Eukaryota > Viridiplantae > Streptophyta > Magnoliopsida > Santalales > Viscaceae > Viscum > Viscum album. The sequence continues at coordinate 989,842,412 of OY728152.1, read as the reverse complement.
CACCCCCATTGAATGATCATCTCCACTCCCAATGTTTACTATAAGAGGATACCATGGTGTCATAACAGTAAAATGCCTAAGCCCACTCTTCATACAATATTTATAATTGATAAAACTAATAAATATAATGATTAAATGATATGTAAACATTTTTCCTATATGAAAAACACAACTGATATCATACTCTATGATGGATGATTAGGTAAAAAATTTCATAGGAGGGCCACAAGATGCATAGCGTATATCTCATAGCTAGGGTTGATTCATGTTCAAGGTCTCATATTGTTCATATCATGTTACCATTTCATTTTAATGGTGGTATTCATTTTTATTCACCTATGTAGTTAAATTCAATTTAAATGATTGAATTTGGGGAATCACTATTTCAAATTATAAGGCCTCATACACCTTACAAATTTATATTGGTCATCCAAAAAATTCAATTTATAATATTCTCTTATAGGGTGAATTGGAACATTTCAATAAATATTACAAGATTGAAATTGTAACGATCAATAACCAAGGCACAAATTGTAGTCACATGATAGAATGAAATGAGTGCTAGGAAGTAAATATTTCATCGAATAATGCATGATATTTAAAGTACTATTGTGCTTTATAAAAAGCATGATTTTAAAATTTTCACATCTCATAAACTAATTAATTAGAATAATAATTTCAATAGTACCAATATCAATATGATCATGGGACTTGTGTGTCACCCAACTATGAAGTCATATCAACCATAAACTACATAATCAATAACATAAATTTCTAGTCCTCGTTAACTTGGGTTTCCCATATACATGGCTTAGCTACATCCCAGAACATGGTAAATTCTAGTCTCATGTCTAAACATAATTAGTAAGAACAAATAGAAAAGCAGTATGATACAACTTGGTATAATCCATCCCTGAGTTCCACACATTATTGACATGAGATGGTAGGACATAGGACCTCAAGTACACCACCTCGAACACTATGGGAAGCTAACTCATAGTGAGGGACTAGGGTGTGGTGCTGGGGAGACTATTCCCTCATATATTAGAGTATGCATAGTGGTAAACCATAGAAAATTAATAGCAGAGTGTTATGTAATTATAGAAAAGTCTAGAAATATGGAAACAAACCAAGAAAGGGAAAAATAAAACTGTCAAAAGAGGAATATATAAAAAGTACAAAATAATGAGTTCATGTACCTAAAAAAATTTCATACATGGGAGAAGAGGATACATGAATATACTATATTCTAGAAAAAATATAATAAAAATGAAAAACTACTACTACAAGAATAGAAAAAATTGTATCAGTTCACTTCCCCAATCTCCATACAAATACTGTAAGTCAATCAAGAATCATAAGTTGAACACTTCCCATAATCCAAAAATCCAATTTTAAATATATTAAGGTACCAAATGATGCCTTCATAGGTGTTGGGATAAAATTTTAGTAGGCCGACACCCACAATTTCAAGTCAGATCCATTTCATGAAGTTAAAAAATTAGTGTGTTCAATATTATTAAATTAAGATAAGTAAATAAATATTTATGTAACACCTCAGGAAAAGTTCTTCAATAGAGACCAGAATGGTGCCTCCTCCCTTGGTCAAAGAAGGATGTGTGAAATGAGGTACCTGTGTAAGTAACAAAAATTATACAAGGGTCATTAAAAAATAATCCACCTAGTAGTAGATGACCGCAATTGTCTTCTTTAGAATGAATTTATTTTTGCGTTTTCCCCCTCTAACTGCTCCCCAATGGATTTCAGGTAAGTAGGATGATTTGGGTGAAGTATTGGTTATCTTGGATAGCCCACAGTGGGGTGATGACGTCATGACCATGGAAAATCCATGGTACCTTCTAATACACTCAGACGAATAGATTGTAGAGAAGGTTTTGATCATTAATGATTCCTAATAGGATGATGTAAGGATGAATGGAGAACCTATTCTAGTGGAAAATAATAGGTAGTAGGGTGACTGCATCATCATGAAACATTTTATCATGTCTACAAGATTCAACTGTAATAAGATAACAGTGGAAGCATTTGTGTAGTCATTGGACAAATTGACATACCAATATGAAGATAGTAAGAAAGATGTTCCCAATAAATAGGTAACTGAAATTACATGGATTTTATATAGAGAGTATGCATATAAATGTTGATTTTGGACATTAATGATTCTTCCATCTACTATAAGGTTCGATTTTCTTGCTTTTGGTTTATGGTTTCAAAACTTTTCCTAAAATTTTAGTTAATAATAATTCTAACTTTAGATGGAATACATCACATATGAACAAGGAATCAATCAATCCCTAAACTCCATGGGTGGAGTCCTGAGCCCATCCAAGCCAGTATATATAGATTCCTAAGGGACAATATAGATATATACGATATAGCTAATTCTTTTGAGTCAATCTATGGAAAACCATATGACATCCTTTGTATCACATTAGTTATGGTGACTCTGAGTCTGTATGATGTATCTCACATAGGGGATTAGGTGTTACCCATGGCATTTTCTATCCATCATGCTAATGGATCCATTCTCAATTTATCTTTGAGGGAACCAGTGTCACTAAAAAGTATGAATAAATTTTCCAATGAGAGCATACTTATAAATTCAATGCATCACTCCCATTACATCATATAGATCCAACCGAGGATGACATGTCCATCCATGACATCCATAAATTATGATCCATGATCTATCCTAACCTGATGTAGGATTTCCATATCAAATAAGGTACATCACAAGGCTTAATATTTATAAATAAATAAATATATATTTCTTTATATATCAATATTGCCACAAAATAATTTAAATAAGTCATTCAAAAAATATATATAAAAAATATAATTCAATCCAGAAATACTGAAATATTTCATTAACCACAAAAGTATTCTCATTCCTTTATGTCAAGATCACTAGATAATATTAAATAAGAAAATGGAATGGAATAAAAGTATAATCCCCATGAATTGGAATAGAATATATTTAAAACAATGAAATGTATCATGAAACATAGATATTCAAGAAACATGCATTTTATATTAAATGTAAGGAATATTAAGGTCAGTGTATGTGTCAAAATAAGAAGTTAAATATATGTTCTGAGGAAAAATGGTCACAGAAAAATATCTTGTCCTACCATTTAACTTAATTCAATCTATAAATTGAGGCATTGAATTAGGATGCATCAAAAACATTCAAATTTAAACATTTAAGGTATCGACATTTTTCTATTCAACTGGGAACACCCAAAGTGGTGGCTAAATACCAAAAAATGGCACACAAATGGGTTTCTATATAAGGATATTTCACATAGGTCATCTAAATCCATTTTAATTAATTTATTAAATAATAATGGGGTGTCTCTAGTAGGTTCCAAACCCAAAAATCATAAAAAATTATTTTAAATAAAATGAAATGAGCAGAAAGGTCCTATACCACCTACCTTGATGTTATATCACTCCACCCATCCATTATTGAGGGATGATTTGACATAAAATGGATGAAATTGATGTGTTTTTTAATGAAATTGAAAATGGAGAAAATACAATGACACTAAAATAGGGCCACACATGGAATCAGAACCCTAGGAAAGAATGGTGTTTTTAATAGGAGCTTATCAATAATGATCCAATGCTTTCGATGGTGACAAAAACAGACATTAGAAGTGGAGGATGTATCATTACCCCATAGAGTGGGAGGTGGATCTCAATGCACTAGGGGGGAGAAATCATGTTGGATACATATAAGAGGAAGAAGAAGGGAGTAAAAATCATTAATTAAGGGTATAATGGGTATTTCATGAAGAAAACTCACTATGCACTATTTTCCCCATCATGTAGTAAATGTTGGATATGAACTACATCAAAGGTTCACATTGCACAACTAGGTTTAGTGGTTGACTAAATCTGTTAAAACCATATAGTACCACATTTTAAAAAAATTTCATGTGGTCTCATGGTCATGTTCCTTGGGTCGTATGGTTTTATGAAAATAGTGTGGCCTATAGGTGCTCACTATATAATTCCACATGGTGAAGGTAATATGTGTGGGTTGGGATGCATGGTTTCGTTTGACATTGCAACAATGTTATCTCTTCAAAATATACGGGATATAGGCTTAGAAAAATCCCTCATACACCCTTTATCTCCCCTATAACCATTATGAAACATTATTAGCATTGTTTAAAGGAATTTAGAACCAAAATTTAATTATTTGAAAATTTTATAATATCTAGTAAATTACATGTCAAATTGAGTGGATGATTTATCAATTGAACATATACCTTAAGAACTAAAAATATCAAAGAATCACTATATAATAACTCACAATGCACTCGAGGATATAAAATATATTATTAAATTGAAGTAGTGAAATAGATTTATGGACCCATGATATTCACCATGGGGTGTTCTAGCTCACTTTTTCATGAAGAAGTATGGGTTAATGCAGATAAGAATTGATTACTGTGAGATAAAAAATATATTGATTTAGAACATGTATCCCCACGTATTAAATTTTTACATTTTTTAATAGCTACATAGGGCCAAACACTTCTCTATTATAGATCTTTTCCCGAGATATTATCAATAAAATATGAATAATGAGGATATTACCTATACAAAAATACATACAAGTTATTAATAGAATGAGTTCACATTGATTCCATTTAGAGTAACTGATACCTAAAAAATATTCATGGACTTAATGAATTGGGTCTTCATAGATTAGATCAATAAATTTGTGTTTCTCATTATATTTAATATTCTCATAAAATCCAAGAAAATTGGGAACAGAACAACCATTTATGTACTTTTCTATATACATTGGTAAACAAGAAATTATTTTCAACGTATAATAAATGTGATATTTTTTGTAGTGAAAGCATCATCCTGAATGTATGTTTTCTCAAGAAAGGGTATATCAATGGATCTTTCTATGATAATGTTGGTTTAGTAATATCATAGAAAAAAACTATAATAATATCCATAGTTTTATCATTTTATCTAGGTATTATGGGTGATTATTTTGAAAAATTTAATGATTTTAAAACCCACTAAGAATGAATAATTGGAAGGGATTGATGATTGATTTATAAGATGAATGTGAATATAGCTTCAATGTGTTAATGAATAGGTTAATCACTACACATATACCCTTTCTAGTAACCTACATGGAAGCATTTATGATCTAAAATGACGCGTAAAAAATTTCCTTAGATCATATAACAATGAAAAATCATATTGGGACTGCTTATTCCTCTAGAAAATTGATGGTTAATGTGAGAAATTATCCAATACATAATATGGAGTAAGTTGAAGTAATCTTATAACAGGGGATTTGGAAATAATAACTCGAGGGAATAAGGTGTGACATATATACAAATTATTTTCTTCTTGTATATTTTCACATAAAAAGAGGGAATCATGAACCAAATAAGATGATTATAGATGATAATTTATTAATAGTGTAAAATCCATTACCATCCTAAGAATTAGAATAACATGAAAAATTATTTGAGTCAAGATGAATTTTCAACCTTATATGTAATGAGTAATGATAGGGATACTATCTTCTTATACTTATAAAAAATGATCATGTGAATCATAATCAATGGAACATCACCTTACATTAATATATTTATTACTCTACTATATTATTTGGAGAAGAATAAATTGGATCAATTGGATGTGGTAGAGATATTATAGAAGGATAATGATTCTTGTAAGGGTATTTGCATTGAATAAAATTCATTTAAAGATAATGTAATGAGATTTGGGATATGACTATACATACCAATTGAGACATTGATAATGGAGATGTTTTTTAATGATTCTCACATCTCAGTATTTTCCATCCACTATTGGAGTAAAAATATATATAGATATCCCCAAGAGGAATTTTTTTAGGGTCTATATGATGTATGATATTACTGAATGTACATCAATTTTCCAGTTATATTATAAATAAATGGTAGAAATGAAAAATTATAATTTTATTATTCAAACATTATCCATACAGATGTGTTAATGGGGGAAATCCTTATAGATTTTTTCATGAGTGTTCCCAATAAAATTTAAGGAAAAAATTGTTTATGGTTACTAATAGACCATCACAATAATATTAATTATTTCATTTCTTTTCTAGGGAATATAAAACTCAATAAAATTTCAAGGATATATATTTTTTATGTGGTCTGGACTCATAGAACAACACTATTGATTATATTAGAACAAGACTCGAGATTCAATATAAAAGTATAGTAAAAAATCTAACAAGATTTTAATATACATTTGACATTTTATATAGATTATAATACTCATAATGACGACCAATATAAATTTGTTATTGAAAACCAGGACAATATATTTAGAGATTTATCTATATACATCATAGGAAGCTAGGACAACATTTTTTTTGATTGAGTTCTCATACAAAAAATAATTTCACTTTATCATTTTTGTGGATCACTGTAAATCCATATTTGAAAATATGCTCTTATATCCAAAATCATGGGACGATGTTGATGAAAAAAACTATTTGGACCCGTAATAGTAGAAAAAATGGCGGATAAATTCAATTCCATTGAAAAACTCCTTATAGAAGAAAAAATTTAGTAGATAATTTATATAATTAAATATTTAAGTGAACTATAGTTTGAGGCTGGAGATAAATTGTTCCATCATAAATATTCCTAGAAGAGATTTTTTTGGTTCAAATAGATAGAAAAGCTAATCCCTATGTATATTGGACCCTTTTAGATTTTTAAATGCATCGAATACCTAGCCTATATACTTATATACCCTCTGAACATGTTTAAAATTTCAAAAATACTATATATATATCTATTAATGGTATAGATACTATATCCCCCACAGATAAAAAATCCAAAAGTTATATTGTGGGAAAATGATAGCTCTATCATGGAGAAGTTAGGGATAATCATGTAAAATAAATATAATGTTTTTCTCAACATGAAGAATCACATAGTTAATGTTTATTTGTGGAACTATAAATTTGATGTGGAAACAAGGGAACCAAAAGAAGTTATGAAATAAAATCACCCAAATTTTGTTCCACTATATATGATATGAAATTTCTAGAGTGGAATTTCAATATTTTATCTAAATTTAGTTAACTATAAAATTATATATATCAATTAAGTTATATATATATATATGGATGATATATTTAGTAATTTAGTATAGTATAAAACACAGTGATGACACTTTATTTAATTAATTTAAAACATTTCATTTATTGAATAATTAAACCTATTGAACTCCAATCCTTTTTCACATATTATAAAATTATTTTCAATATAATCATCAACTCATTAGAAACCCATTATTGTGATTCCTAGTGTATTTGTAAGACAAGGATCGTAATATATCAAAGTAAGACTATTTTTTCTATAATGGGATCATAAATCATTGTTAGCTCCCAAAAAATCAGGATAACATTGTGAATTCCTAAACAAAATGGGTGAGATAAAAATAATAATATTGGAATAAATATTATAAGGAAACATAAATTTTTTATTAAAAATTATAACATAATATTAAATAATAGAATTCTCAAGAGTAATCACATTAGATCATTAAATTAATAACATGTTGTCATTGAATTATAACATCATAGGAAATATGGAGATAACATATAACATGACATGAACATGATTAAAGGATAACGATCTATAAAACATCAAATGTGGAACAAGTTACATGATGGATTATGTTTATTCCCAAATCCAAAATATGATATATCAGGAAGCTAATTATTTACCCAATGAATTGAAATTCTAGTGGGGAGTACCAAAAAAACAAGTTAATGATTAGATTTTCAATAAAATCGAAATCAATCCTAACACCAAAATATTTGAATTTCCCATGAATATAAAATGGTTTACATAATTCTATCTCCAATCCTAATCAATGAAAATTACATAATTAGAACATTTTAGAGATGAAAAAAATTCATGTATTAACCCATTAAATTAAGGGAGAACAAGATATGTGTATATGTTAGAGAAAATATAGATAATTTAGAAGTAATTTATAAAATAAATGGTTTTTTATTAATTATAATGTAATTATAATATTTCAGAGAAAATATTTTAAGAATAATAAATTTTATCTTTGAAATCACTTAATAAAAATATAAAAATATAAAAAATTTACTGGGAAAAATTTATTTTAAAAGTACCATGGTAAAATATAAATTATTCATAAAATTATTTATTGGTTATGAGGGTAGGTACATCCTTACTTTCTATATAAGTTGAAAATAATTCCATTCACACTATTTTAAAATGGTTAAAAATTAACTCATTTATAAAACAACCAGAAGATTCCATTCAAAAAATTTATAAAATGTAGAACATGGGTAAGAATACATTTAATATGTCATTTTTTAATTTTAAAATTATTAATGATAATAATTTTATAAATCATTGATATTAAATAAAATTTACTGTCTACCGAAGAGTGAAATAATGAAATCTTTTCATAAAATTATTTTCTCAATAATATTATGTTAAAAAGAATGTGGAATTCTATTATAAATTAAATATGTCCTCAATAACCATATACGATTAAAATTTAAGGGTTTTATGAGACAATGATCAAATAATTTCTTATAAATGAATGCCACCCGTAGATAGTTTTAATTAAATGGGGATTAAAACACACACCATTACTTCTTTGGTAGATTTTGAATCATAACTCCCATGAATTATGTAAATAAGTTATAAGTAAAAAATGTCATGAATTAGGAATAATAATGAAATAATATCTAAATGGTATGTATATAACACAATAAATATAATTTTTTTTGTATAAATGAATATATGTTTCAAAGAAGGATGTTTTTGTGATGTTCACTTCATAATTTCAAAATGAGATCAGTGTGTTGATTATAGTAAAATGGGGAATAATTCAATAATATACAGAATAATAAAAATGAAATAATTATAATTTTTACAGAAAAAATAATTATTTTAATCCCAATCTTGAAATATGGCGATAAAAATGATGTATGTTTCAATCATAGAGACGGTAGGCTATATTTATGCATGGATAATGTTTCCATTTTTCAATGATCATTATGGAAAGAATGAAAGTTTATTTTTTCTTTATATAATTATAATTATATCATAAAAATAATTTTATTTCATTTAATATACATACATATATCATCTATGTTATTCTTTAATAAAAAAAGAATCCCATCGGGTTTTGAGGCTGTAGTTCGTTGTACACTTGAATGATGTTATCATTTTTAAAAGGATTGTAAGGTATGGATGTATTGACCTTTCTAATAATATGGAAAAATTAATATTTATCTAATTTAATATATATAATATAATTTCATTAAAATTAAATTTCATTAGAGGTGATCATGGATAATGAATTACATCTGTTTGTGACACTATTTTCTATAGTACTCATGAATGATGGTTTAACTTCCCATTTTATGGATGGGGAGATAGATAAATATTATTCAATAAACCTTCTAAGGAATCATTATATTGGATATAATTGTGTTATTATATTATATTTTATATTATATAATAAATTTTTGGGAACAATATGTAAAAGGAGGTTCTTGGTGATGATGATTACCTTCACCTTAGAATATCATCCTTTGTATATCTTATTAAGGACCTAAGGATGATATTTTCAGAATACAAGAAGATATAGAATGTGGATAATGATTTTGGGGTGATATTTTGGTACGGTTAGGTTTGGAAAAATGTCATTATTGATGTAATGATGTTAGGTGAGGGTGTGTACTTTTATAATTAAGGAGTGAATGTTTTGTAAATAACAAAAACCATTCAATAGTGGGGAATCACTCCCATTCCATGTTTCTTGAAAATTGATATTTAATGTATTTTTTGGTGATATGGTCAATCCAATACTCCAAAATTCAAAAATAAATTTTTCAAAAACATGGTACTCCCTTTATTGATTTAGTTTAACCCTCAATAAACTAGTTTCAACGTTAACCATAATAATAGATTTTTTTTGGCTTTCTATTAATTATGATAAAAATATAAGTTGAACTTATTATATAATATTAATTATGATAAATGAAAAAATTGAGTTCGTTTTATGAAAATTAAATCATATATGTTCCAAAATATAAATTAAAAATAAACCATCAAAACTTGTCAAAAAATGATTTCTTAAGAAATGAATTTATCATGAAATAGATGATATTATGTCACTGTATGAGTATAAATAATTAGTATATTAATATAAATTTATATAAATAACATCATTAAATTATATTTTCTTTTAAAAATTTCTTACTAGAGTTAATTGTAATTAATTACTATAGAAATGTGTTTTAATTTAAAAATAGTTTACAAAGGAATTTATTTATAAGCATAAAAATAAAAATATATCAAAAAAATGATTTTTTATTAAAATTAAATTAATTATTCTTTTATATATAAAATTTTATATATATATATACCAAATTATGAACAAATACACCAAATAATGGAAATTTTAAATTACAATATTTATTGGGAAGAAATGATAGTATTTGAAAAAATTTTCATTTTCACAATTCACTAAAAAATAAAACATATTAGAAAAAACCCCATATTTTACCCTAATATAATTTTTATATTCTGATTTAAATTAGTATGTTCATTTTATAAGACAAAACTTTGAAATTTTTTATAAATTATTTACAATATTTTCCTACAAAAAGCAATAAAAATAATTTTTAAGTAAAAGTATTTTTTATAGTTTAGATCATCATTAATAAAAGATGAGTGATTATTTATAGGAAATTTATAAATAAATTTATATTGAATTTAAACTTTATATATATTTCATAATGCGGTTAACAATATTTAAAACCACCAATTTAATGGTATAGTAAAAATGGAAATAAATTCAATTTTCATTTATTCATGGTGTTTCCAATATAATATACTATTGATCATATTGTTTTCATTTAAAATATCCTTTTGCTAAATTATAATCCTCTTAAATAAATAATTTCCTGTCATTTATATCTTTTCATTTTTATTCAGGAGTTTTACAATAAATAATTCCATTGTGGAAAATCCACATCATAAAAGGGGGTTAATTAAACATCCTCTTCAAAAGTGGGAAAGAGATATAGAAAGGAAATTTTAAAAGAAATAAGATTCCACAAGAGGATAAAATTTGTGGAAAGTGAAAATATGGATCCTAAAAGAACATCTTTTTAGGATATAACATTATACAAATTTTTTAAGATAGAAAATACCATAGATTTGTCAAAAAATAGTAAAACTCTTTGTTTAAGATTATTTTAATAAATACGTGTTGTTGTTTTATAATCTATATTATGAACATAAGGAAATATACATACTTGGAATATTATATTTCATCATTTAACTTTTAACCAAAATCTCATCTGTTGTTCTGAATGATTAGTATTTACGATGAATTTTTTTTAGTAACTTAAATTAACCTTTGATGGATCATAATATTAATGAAATAATATCAATATATTTTTATTTTCATTAGATATTGAAAAAATAAGAAAGTCTTAGACTAATAAAATATAGTTCCAAAAATGAATAATCCTCCATAATAATCGATGAATCCAAATTTAAACATAAAATCATTCCATAAAAAAATAATCCAACATGCGAAATAACAAAAATATTCATGGATTGAATTATGTTCCTCCCAAAATAACCATTCATTTAAAATCACTCATTAAACATTGTGTTCAAATTTACCTCATCCTAATTAAAATTTACCAAAAATATCAATAAATCCCACAAAATCATAAATATTTTAAAAATATTTGATCCTAAGATATTTTCCCACAATATTAGTAAATATTTTTCTTTCAAGAATTCTATTATAGAAAATGACATAATAATTATCACCATCTATAACCTAGTTGTAGGAAATTCACCCTTGTCACACATCAATTATGGGTACTTCCCCACAACCTTATGATATGTGATAGGTTTTTTCCTGACATTTTTTATGTAATTTTTTCTAAAACTATACAAATTATCCATGATAATCATATCAATTATTCAAATTGATCCTATAATGATCTCATGCGTATGAAGAAAATCATAAAATAAAATATCAACCATTAAATAACTCTTTTAAAACACTAAATTTTTATATCTATCTCATTATTTCCCATAATATCATATGTTTTTAATTATCTATAATTACCCCAACCACAAGAAAATTTCAATGAATATGTTTTCCTAAATCATGTTTTGTTTCCAAAAATTTCACCTTCCAATTAAATCACCTTTCCTGTTTATTTTTACCATTAAACATATTCTTATAAATCCATTATGAAAAAATACTGAAAATGGTTTTTATAAGTTTTATTGATTCATTTAATGAGAATACCATTAATTAAAGGACTTGAGAAACATGTTTCTAAAACCCCACATCCTAAACACATCAATCATTCCACATAAATGATCTTAATTTAATAGTACCCTAGGTATTAATCCATTTATTTGGGAATTTACATATATAATGACCATTCACCCAATATCTATTCCATTAAATTATTAGTTATAACTTAGTTTTAACATTATTTCCCACAAATATTAATTTCACTCTTTATTTTTCCTGAAAAATTATCTAATTTGTTCAATCTTTTCCCATAGAAAAAGTATCATCCAATTACATTAAATCATTTTTAATATATCCTTTTCCCACATTTTTAAAATTTTGTAAATGTAATTTTCTTTTCCATATCATTTTTTACACATGAAATTTTATGAGACACCATCCTTCTCTTCCTCGATGTGATTAGAAATTTAACAATGTTACAATTATTCATAATAATTTGAGATAAATAAATTTTCATGATCATAAAATGTCTAGATAATATTATCATTAGGATTGGAATCACTTTATATAAATCATTACATTTCCCATAACATTCGTTTTTGGAATGCTTTCTCAAATTTATCAAAATTAAATAAAAATTATAATAAAAAGTTGAGATTGAATTTTCAATCAAAATGGAATCTTATAAACCATGAAGTAATAATAAAGAAATTATAACAATAAATCAATAAATGAGTCCCTAGGATTAAATATATTTTATCCATGGTAATGTTTTCTAATAGGATTTCCAAGCAATCAATTTAATCATGTCCTCTATAAAGGTTTATAGAGATAATGTGATTTTACAAATCAAACCCACCTAGAGTGTCCAAACAGGTGTGGATCATTGAAATTTATTGTGTACCATGTGGTGATCAAGTCAAATCCCAATGAACCCATTTTTGAGTAATTAATCCTACGTGTGATATCATGTTATTTTATTGATATGCACCTCTGTATGTTTTGTGTTAAGCATGGTTTTTTGGGTTTCCAACTTTTTAAAAACCATAGGTTGAGTCTTGTTCGAAGAAAGCATTTTTTTTTGGAAAATAACCTAATGTTCATGGATGTATGTATGTTTGAGATAATTTTGTTAGGTTATAAATGTGTTAAATGTGATTGTGATGTTTACCCATGAAATTATATGAATTCATAGGTGGTTTAGGATCCACTATAGATTTTGGTCTTAAAGCTTTAAATAATACATTTACAAACCCTATAAATGAATTACATATCATGTATAAGTCATTAGTCAGATGTTGTGAAATGAATAAAAGATGTAAACTAGTTTATGGGATGAACTAGTTACACAATTTGAATCATCATTCCATGAAATTTAATGTTATAAAAGTGTTAAATTCACCAGTGGGGATGTGAATTTCATCATTATAATTAAATAGAGAATAAACTATGTGAAAGGGGGTTACCCAGCATGTATTTATCAAGATGGATGGTTTTAAACCTAAAAAGTATATTTTTTATTTAGATATTTAAGGTATATCCTTTCGTGTCCCAACAAATGGTCATTTCAAGGTGATTTTGGAGTCCCTTCCATCATTATGGAAATCAATTTCCACATATAGATCCATAGAGATTAGTTCATTTAAGTTTTTCCAAGAAATTCTATTATAACCAAATTTTGGTGATGGAATTTCCTGACCACAATTGTTTTGGTTTTTATCTTGATCTGGTTTGATCTAGGGTTTTTTTGTGATATTATATGACTTTATTATTATTTTCATTTTCTATTGGAAGCATTGGGATGATCTCTAATTATAGGTTGTGGGTATAAAACCAAAATCTATGGTCAATTTAATTGTTATATATGTTAAATAATTTGAATTTTTCTATCATAATGATCTCATTAATAGACTGAATGAACAATTATGATAAACATTTAATTGGATTATTCCATGGATCAGTTTGGATTCAATTGTTGTCCAACCTGACTTGTGGTTACCCATTTGGTGAGTAAACCCTTGAATAACATTGAGTTGGGTAAAGAATTAAAGTGTGTTTTCCATTACAAGATAAATCAGGTGATTTTTTATATATAATCATTTCGGTAAGGGATTTTTTATAGATATATATAGATGGAGATAATTTGATTAATAAATTATTGAATAATTAAAATGAAAATTTTAATTTTCAAAATTAACCCTAGTGGCTTATGAAATGATTCTATGACATCCTTACTGTTATTAATTTGTTTTGAGTTTAATCATATTATTTATATATTAGTGACTTGACCAAGTTGATGATGAAATTCATATATAGTGGACATAGACAAATTTCATATTGTAATGATAATATAGTGGGGTTCGCTCAGTTTCATTATTTAAAGATTATATAGAGTTCTATACCTGGATGAGGAAATGATTATACAGTGGATTTTTCCCAATTGATGTTGAAATTCGTTTATATAGGGCTTTTCCCGAAGGATGAATAGAATATAAAGAGGGAATCTCTAAACTATATTATTTTTCTTTGTTTTTTGTTTATTTTCATCTATGATGTACTGCATGATCAATGATATTCTGATGTAATGTACCAGACCCAAAATCCACTCAACAGATCCCCATGACTGGTGGGTCAAAAGGCCTGAAGCAGATATCCCCAAATTCCAAATGCTTCCAACTAGTAGTGAGTGACTAGGAATGTCAATGAGGAGACTCTGACCCCATTTAATAGTATATTACATCTTATTTCAATAACATATAGATAAAATAAGCTGATACATATAAGGACCCAACTTTAAACCTTACATAATCTTGATTTATTACAAGATTACACATTGAGGATCTTTTCAGGTTTAGAGTTTTAGAGAATTAGATCATAAAACATGCATTTACATTCCACATATAAACAATGTGGTTACATAAATATAGTATTCTTCTTTCCCATCAATGGAAACATATTTAAAATAAAACATGGATTACTTCTTGACACTTCCTTGAAACTATCATCATATCATGTACCTTTCCCTTGACCTGTGAAAAACATTTCAAAAAAACATGGGATGAGCATAAAAAGCTCAGTAAGGGATATAAAAATATATGGAAAGGAAACATGGGTACATATATACATAAGAATGCAATCATACATTACCCATAAAACATAATCACTTTAACATACCTCATCAAATCATGAATAAATCATAGAAATCATAATACATAAAGGTAACTTGAGGCATTCATAACATTCTTACGTAGGGAGTAACCCTCTTGGTTACGTTTGGAATACCCATCACAGTATATTCCCTAAATCTTTTCAGAGAAACCTTAACGTTTAACTCCTTTGCGTAACCAAATTCATTGGAGAGCTATATCGGGCTCACCCGCCCTTAGTTTATCACGGAACCACCCGTCTTCATAATAATTCCGAAGAACCTCAACATAATCGTATCACATAAAACATGCATTAAGGAAACATAACATTTCCACCTTTCAATCACAAGATATCAATAAAGCACATTGATATAAAAACATTATGAAAACCATTTTCAATACCAAAATAAAAGAAAAGTAAAACATGGTATTTATTTTTCTTTAAAAAAAGGTATGGCTTGTAGAGGAAGCCGAAACTCAAATAATGGTCACGGCGGCGGAGAAGTCGTTGTTGCCGCATACGTATGAAAAAAACATTCCCTTTTGCCGTTTAATAAATTCTTCGTATAAAAAAGATTCCTTTTGAATAAACGTAAAAGTCAAAGGGGTTTATACACCATATAAAAGAAGGTTGTGTATAAAACAAAATATGCCTCAATGAAGAGAGATTGAGACGAAGTCCCATACCTCAGGTCCAACTTGACTCGGTCGTTCTTTAATCTACTGAATAATAAACTTGATTTAATTTCTACTTTTTAAGAACCTTTTTCAAGTTCATTATTCCTTTTATATCACTTATTTCCATGTCATGAACACTATGTAATTATTTAAGTTAATAACAGTCGTTTTAACGATCATTGGTACTTGAGTAAAAAATAAGCCCTTAATGATTACAAGTTGTTCATGTATCCATTATATCCAGAATGGTAATCATGATTCATATATCATATATATCCAGTATATACATGCATTTATAATATTACATAATCATTTATAGGTAAGAAATGAAATGCACCGTTCATGGAGACGGTAAGTCGTACGTACGCATGAACGCTACTTTCATTTCTATTTCATATTTTATAGAATGGAATAATAATGATATAAAGGTATATTATAATTCTAGTGTAATATAATATATAATATCATAACTCAATCCTTTATACGTCCCACATATGGAATTTAACGAATCAAATCACTTTGAGGGGGGGGGTAGTCCGCACTTCCTTAAATGAAGATATCGCGTTTACTCATAATGGGAATCATAAAGGTATGACCAAAATGAAAAATAAATAAGCTTAAGGAAAACATAAACATATTATATATCATATATAAATATAGTGACATCTTAATGGCCACCTTTGAAGGTGTTAAAAGAATGTTAAACAATTATTGTTTCAGGAGGCATAAATTCACCATCCACGAAAACAATATGTACTTTAACCATTAGATGTAGGTGTGTGTAAGTGTAGCTCGAATCCTTTTTATAAAAACATCCTAGTATATTGGAGATACTGTAGTTGTTACAAAAGAAATGAATAAAAAGAGTTTAGGGTGTTGGAGAACAAAATAAAACAAAAGGACTCAAGTGAAGACATTACCATAAATCGGGTAACTCCCTTTGGTTTGAGCTCAAAGGCTTCCTTGGGAAGACTTTTGACAAAAGTGAGGCTTCAAGGAGTAAGAGAGGGATGAGGAGAGAAAAAATGGGCTGGGTTTTGCCGAGACAAAGGCTTTGGGAGTGTGGGTAAAAAGGTAGAGGTGGGGGCCTTTTATAAGAGGAGAGGAGGGGCACTCTTGGAAAGTAAAGAAATGTTACTTTATTTGAAAATGATTTTCAGATTCAAAAGGTCCCATAGTAATATAACTCGAGGGTAAGGTGATAAGGGTTTGAAATCCACCCATCCAATAGGTTTTGGACATGTTTGGGTCATAGATTTTAAATTATCATTTCATTTTCTTTAAATCCATTATTAATGAGGTAATCATTGCATCATCATGATGTCATAAATAATTTTATTTATTTAAAGTCTAAAAATTATGAAAAAAATACTATGATGAAGGAACTCTTTTTATCTTTCCAATTAATATTTATAGTCTAAAATATCATCTATTTATAAAAAATCTAAAATGTTTTAATCAGGTGATACATTCTTGTTATATTTACTTTCTTTAAAAAAATAAAAAGATTACAAGTCACTTTCCACAAAAGTGATTCCATGGGGTTCCCAAGTTTGGAACAAGAAATACCATGGTCGGAAATGAGACAACCATTAGAATTAGGACACATGTTGGTGCCATTTTGTTATTATAATGATATTATTTTATTATCCTTAATTACCCTATTACTCATTAATCAAGACAATTAAAGATAATTGCCGTCGTTACTATTCATAATGTCCAAAAACAAAAGAGTCTTGATTAAATAATTTGGACCTTCTGACTCCAAATATGTAATCCATTTTACCAAATTCAAAAAACAGAAATTTCAATAATTGATTTAAAAATAATTCCCGTTGTCAAAACAAATAGCGGGTTTTTTTGAAACAATATCTATGAAAAGTTTTGCATTAGTTTATGCCCAATTCCCAAGTGAAATTAATCCTAATGACCACCATTGGATTAAATGGTAAATATATATTCAGATTACACTTTGAGACCAATTAAAAAGATAATATAACCATATAATTAATTTAAATGAAAATTCAGTTTTGATGTAAAATGCAGTAATTTTCACTATTCATTAAAAAATGAACATTGTCAGAAAAATACCAAAAATTCACCCAAAGTAAATTTTGATGTCCCAATCATAAAGAATAAGTTTATTTTGACAAATATAGATTATTAAATTGTCAAAAGTTTTATTTAAAAAGGGTTTTCCATCAAAAGGCAGTAAAACAATCTTTTAAGAATATTAGTGTATTCCATGCTTAAGGTTGGATTTATTTTCATTTTAAGCCTCTAAAACACTATCTAATTCATTAATAAACATAGATAAAAATATATATTATTCATTACTTACTTGGGATGTTACATCCTTCCCCCCTTTAGAAAATTGCATCCCCGTAATTTATTTACTTATCGAATAAATGGGGGTACTTATCCCTCATTGCATTTTCAGATTCCCATGTTGCCTCTTCCATCATGTAATTTTTCCAAAAAACCTTTACCTAACTAATCACCTTATTTCGTAACACTTGCTCCATGTGGTCAAGAATCTGGAACGGTTGTTCCTCATAAGATAGGTTCTCTTCCAGCTGAACTACCTTTGGAGTCAAAACATGAGATGTATCTGGCATATACTTCCTCATCATCGAAATATGAGAAACATTGTGTACCTGAGATAAACTCGGAGGTAAAGCCACTCGGTAAGAAACTGATCCAACTTTCTCTAGAATTTCATATGGTACAATGAACCTTGGACTCATCTTTCCTTTCTTACCAAATCGCATCACACTTTTCCATGGTGATACTTTGAGAAAAACATGATCACCTACCTCAAAAGTTAGATCCTTCCTCCTGTTGTATGCATAACACTTCTTCCTACTCTGAGCTGTTCTCTTGTGTTTCTGAATTAGCTGAACTTTTTCTGCCATCTCTTCTACCAATTCGTGTCCCATCAACTTCCTTTCACCCACTTCATCCCAAAAATATGGAGTTCGACACTGCTTCCCATATAATGCATGAAATGGTGCCATCTGTATACTAGAATGAAAACTGTTATTATATGAAAATTCAACCAAAGAAATATGTTGGTCCCAACATCCCTGATAATCCATCAAATAAGCTCGTAGAATATCCTCCAAGGTCTGAATTTTTTGTGCCGGCTGCCCATCTGATTGAGGATGAAAAGCTGTACTAAAATTTAATTCAGCACCCAACGACTTCTAAAGGCCTTTCCAAAAGTTAGAAGTGAACCTGGGATCACGATCAGATACAATGGAGAGGGGAACTCCATGTAACCTGACTATCTCTTTAAGATACAAACGGGAAAGTTGATCTAGGGAAAAAGTATCTCGTATAGCAAGGAAATGAGTAGATTTAGTCAAGCAATCAACAATAACCCAGATTGCATAATTACTTCGAGATGTCTTTGGTAATCCCAGAACAAAGTCCATGGATATATTCTCCCATTTCCACTCTGGCACTGGTAAAGGCTCAATCATCCCTTTCGGTAACTGCCACTCTTCTTTAACCTGCTGACAAGTCAAATACTTTACAGTAAAATCAGCAATATCTCTTTTCATTCCATCCCACCAGTAATACTCCCGAAGATCTCTATACATCTTAGTACTTCCTGGATGAACTGAAAACGGAGAACTATGAGCTTCACATAAAAACTCTCTCTTCAACTGTGAGTCACAAGGCACACACAATCTCTTCCCAAATTTCAAAACGCAATCATTATCAATGTTGAATTCAGGCAACTTACCTTTCTGAACTAGCTCTACATTTTTCTATAACTCATTGTCTTGCTTCTATGCTTTCTTAATTCTATCTGATAGAGATGATCTCACTGATACCTGAAACAAAAAAGAAGAAATTTCTGCACCAACAACTTCTATGCCAAATTTCATCAAATCCTTAACCAAAGGATCACGTTCCAATGCAACATTGCTAATGAAGCATTACTTTTTCGACTCAAAGCATCAGCCACTTTATTTGATTTTCCCAGATGGTAATGAATTGTACAATCATAATCCTTGATTAATTCCAGCCATCTCCTCTGTCTCATGTTTAACTCTTTCTGAGTGAATATATACTTTAAACTTTTCTGATCAGTATATATTTCACACTTTACTCCATACAAATGATTCCTCAAAATTTTAAAAGCGAAAACAATAGTAGCTAATTCCAAATCATGTGTAAGGTAACTTACATCATGAGTTTTCAACTGTCGTGAAGCATAAGCAATTACCTGATCATTCTTCATTAGGACAAAACCAAGTCCTTTCAATGAAGCATCACTGTATATAACAAACTCACCATTCCTGGAAGGTAGTGCCAAAACTGGAGCATTCAGCAATCTTCTTTTCAATTCCTGAAAACAATCATCGCATTCTTTTTC
Organism: Viscum album; assembly: GCA_963277665.1. NCBI lineage: Eukaryota > Viridiplantae > Streptophyta > Magnoliopsida > Santalales > Viscaceae > Viscum > Viscum album. The sequence continues at coordinate 989,821,841 of OY728152.1, read as the reverse complement.
CCAGATAAACTTAACAACCTTCCGAGTTAGCTTAGTCATTGGACTAGATAACCATGAAAAATTTCTAACAAACCTTCGGTAATAGCCTGCCAAACCAAGGAAACTACGAATCTCTGTTACATTTGTGGGTCTTGGCCATTCGTAAACAGCTTTTGTTTTTTCAGGATCAACGATTATCCCATCTTTAGAAACAATGTGACCAAGGAAAGAAATTTGTTGCAACCAAAATTCACACTTGCTGAATTTTCCATACAGTTTCTTTTCTTTTAAGGTTTGTAAGATAACCCTTAAATGTCTTTCATGCTCCACTTTACTTTTAGAAAACACCAAAATATCATCAATGAAAACCACCACAAACTTATCCAAGAACTCATGGAAAATTCTATTCATTATGTCCATGAATATAACAGGTGCATTGGTTAGCCCAAAAGGCATTACTACAAATTAATAATTGCCATATCTTGTACGGAACACGGTATTCAGGACATCTGCTTCCTTTACCTTCAGCTAATGGTACCCTGATCTCAATTCAATCTTTGAAAAATACTGTGCTCCCTGGAGCTGATCAAACAAATCATCGATATGAGGCAAAGGATATTTGTTCTTAATATTGATGTTATCCAAGGCTCTATAATCAATGAAAAGTCTCATAGAACCATATTTCTTTTTAACAAATAAAACAGGACCACCCCATGGTGATGTGCTAGGTCTAATTAAACCTTTCTCTAATAAATCTTGCAATTGCTCCTTCAAATCTAAAAGTTCAATTTGAGCCATTCGATAAGGGGGTTTTGAAATTGGCTTAGCATCAGGAACTAAGTCAACAGTAAACTCAACTTCCTGATCTGGTATTATTCCATGCAACTCATCAGGAAGAACATTAGGATACTCATTTACCACTGGCACATCATAAATCTAAATAGTTCCTTTATTTTCAATGATGTGTGCAAGGTATCATTCATTTCCATCTTTTACAAGTTTCTTGGCATCTTGATAAGATATCAACAGTAAGGGTTCATTCTTGTACACAAACTAAAAGTATTTCTGAAAAGAAACTTCTTTAGCTCTATATTCAATCTTAGAATAGTAAATAAAGATCCAATCCATACCCAGAATAACATCAAACTCCACTAGAGGTAGAACAATAAGGTTTGAAAGTAGGTTAATTCCACAGATAAGGATAGGAAGATTCTTATAAATTCTTTTTTCCTCAACATTTCCCCCTGGTGTTTTTACCACAATTTCAGGAGTCATTTCTTGAGATGGTATTCCCATTTTACGAGAAAATGTTTCAGAGATGAAAGAATGTGTAGACCCCGAATCAAACAACACACTGGAATAATCTGAAAAAAAAACAATGTACCTGATACAACTTCATTTGATGGCCCGACATCTACTGAAATAGTTGGAATGGATTTCACCACCTCTTTCTACTTATAGTCTAACTGCTTCCCATCACTTATTCTATTTTTCGGACACTCATTTTCATAGTGACCCATCTCATTGCACTTAAAACATTTCACTAACTGTAAATCAAATTTGGTCTTACCTTCACCTTGATATTTTTCAGTGCAATCACGAGCCTTATATCCCATCTTACCATGTCGGTAGCACTTTCCAGAATTCATAAGACATTCCCCAACATGCCTTTTGCCACATTTATCACAAACTAGAAACTTAGATTTCTTACCATCATACTTTTTTGATGAATTCTTACCTTTTTCCTTCCACCTCGGTCTCTTCTTCTGTTGGTTGTTATAGAACACTTGATCATCGGAAAACTCCATTTCCACCTTCTCAACACATCGAACAAGCTTTTCATAACTTTTAAACTCACGAGAAGCTAATGCCCTTCAATATTTTGGCTTTAATCCTGAGTAAAAATGATTGATTTTACTATCAAGGACTCGGATAAAATTTGGAGCATACCTTGCCAATCGAGTGAACCTTTCTTCATAGGTAGCCACTGAGTCTTCCTCTTGCCTCAATTCCAAGAATTGTTTTTCCATCCTAGGTCGAACAACCTTAGGAAAATACTTTTCAAGAAACATACCTTTGAATTCATCCCAATCGAGAGCATCAATCTCATCAGCATCCCTGATATTTTTAACCATCGACCACCACTGATCTGCTTCACCCTCCAAACGGTAAATAGCAAGACTGACATTTTGATTTTCTGAACACCCCATGACATCAAAAATATTCTCCAGTTCTTCAATCCACTCTTTAGATAACACAGGGTCAGATGATCCTCTGAATGATGGTGGATTTTGCCTCATGAAATGTTCCACCACTGACATGTTCCTCTGCGGTTGATCTGGCTGATCTCGTGTATAGATACCACTTCCATTTATCGCTTGAGTCAACTGCTCCATTACTGCAACAAACTATTCCGTTCCAATTCCGACCATCTCAGGATGCTGATTCGGAAGGTTATTTCCATCTCTATGACTTCCTAGCACTTCTTCCCTGTTTCCTCTGTAGAAAACCATTCTAAACAAACATGTCTTAGATGAAGCAACATGGTAATCTTCAAATGCTATATCATTTCAATTTGACCAAAAAAAAATATTTTTGGATAATCATTTAATAGAATTCTAACTCATAAAGTTATCTAAACCAACCTTTGATACCAACTATAAGTCCCCAGCCGTAAACCTTACATAATCTTGAGTTATTACATGATTACTAATTGAGGATATTTTCAGGTTTAGAGTTTTAGAGAATTAGATCATAAAACTTCCATTTACATTCCACATATAAACAATGTGGTTACATAAATATATTATTCTTCTTTCCCATCAATGGAAACATATTTAAAATAAAACATGGAATCTTTCTTGACACTTCCTTGACACTATCATCATATCATGTACCTTTCCCTTGACCTGTGAAAAACATTTCAAAAAAACATGGGATGAGCATAAAATGCTCAGTAAGGGATATAAAAATATATGGAAAGGAACCATGGGTACATATATACCTAAGAATGAAATCATTCTTTACCCATAAAACATAAGCACTTTAACATACCTCATCAAATCATGAATAAATCATAGAAATCATAAGACATAAAGGTAACTTGAGGCATTCATAACAAGCTTACGTAGGGAGTTACCCTCTTGGTTACGTTTGGAATACCCATCACTGTATATTCCCTAAATCTTTTTGGACAAACCTTAACGTTTCACTCCTTCATGTTACCCAATGCATTGGAGTGCTATATCAGGCTCACCTGCCATTAGTTTATCATGGAACCACCCATCTTCATAATAATTCTCAAGAACCTCAACATAATCGTATCACATAAAACATGAATAAAGAAAACATAACATTTCCACCTTTCAATCACAAGATACCAATACAACAAATTTATATAAAAACATTATGAAAACCATTTTCAATACCAAAATAAAACAAAAGTAAAACATGGTATTTTTTTTTCTTTTAAAAAAAGGGTATGACTAGTAGAGGAAGCTGAAACTCAAATAATGGTCACAGTGGCGGAGAAGTCATTGTCACCGCATACGTACGACAAAAACATTCCCTTTTGTCATTTAGTAAATGCTTCGTATAAAAAAGATTCCATTTGAATAAACGTAAAATTAAAAGGGTTTTATACACCATATAAAAGAAGGTTGTGTATAAAACAAAATATGTCTCAATGAAAGGAGGTTGAGACGAAGTCCCATACCTCGGGTCCGATTGACTCGGTCGTTCTTTAATCTCCTGAATAATAAACTTGAGTTAATTTCCACTTGTTTAAGAACATTTTTCAAGTTCATTATTTCTTTTATATCACTTATTTCCATGTCATGAACACTATGTAATTATTTAAGTTAATAACAGTCGTTTTAACGATCATTGGTACTTTAGTAAAAAATAAGCCCTTTATAATTACAAGTTGTTCATGTATCAATTATATCCAGAATGGTAATCATGATGTATATATCATATATATCCATTATATACATGCATTTATAATATTACATAATCATTTAGAGGTAAGAAATGAAATTCACTGTTCATGGGGATGGTAAGCCGTACGTACGCATGAACGCTACTTTCATTTCTATTTCATATTTTATAGAATGGAATCATAATGATATAAAGGTATATTATAATTACAGTGTAATATCATATATAATATCATAACTCCATCCTTTATACGTCCCACATATGGTATTTAATGAATCAAATCACTTTGAGGGGGCGGTAGTCCGCACTTTCTTAAATGAAGATATCGCGTTAACCCATAATGGGAACCATAAAGGTATGCCCAAAATGAAAAATACATAAGCTTAAGGAAAACATAAACATATTATATATCATATATAAACATATTGACTTCTTAATGGCCACCTTTGAAGGTGTTAAAATAATGTTGAACAATCATCGTTTCGGGAGGCATAAATTCACCATCCACGGAAACAGTATGTCCTTTAACCATTAGATGTAGGTGTGTGTAAGTGTAGCTAGAATACTTCTTATAACAACGTCATATTATATTGAAGATACTGGATTTGTCACAAATAAATGAATAAAAATAGTTTATTGGGTTGGAGAAGCAAAATAAAACAAAAGGACTCAAGTGAAGACATTACATTAAAATCGGGTAACTCCCATTGGTTTGAGCTCAAAGGCTTTCTTGGGAAGACTTCTGCCCAAAGTGAGGCTTCAAGGAGTAATAGAGGGATGTGGAGAGACAAAATGGTTAGGGTTTGGCCGAGCCAAAGGCTTTGGGAGTGTGGGTAAGGAGGTAGAGTTGGGGGCCTTTTATAAGAGGAGAGGAGGGGCACTCTTGGAATGTAAAGAAATGTTACTTTATTTGAAAATGATTTTCGCATTAAAAAGGTCACACATTGATATAATTCTAGGGTATGGTGATAAGGGTTCAAAATCCACCCATACAATAGGTTTTGGACATGTGTGGGTCATAGATTTTACATTATCATTTCATTTTATTTAAATCCTTTATTAATGAGGTAATCACTGCATCATGATGATGTCATAAATAATTTAATTTATTTAAAGTCTAAAAATTATGAAAAAAATACTATGATGTTGGAAATATTTTTATCTTACCAATGAATATTTACAGTCTAAAATATCATCTATGTAGGCAAAATTAAAAATGTTTCAATCAGGTGATACATTCTTGTTATATTTACTTTCTTTAAAAAAAATAAAAATATAACAAGTCACTTTCCTCAAAAGTGATTCCATGGGGTCCCCAAGTTTGGCACAAGACATACCATGGTCTACCATGAGACAACCAGTAGAGTTAGGACACATGTTGGTGTCATTTGTTTTATTATTATGATATTATTTTATTATCCTTAACTACCAAATTACTCATTAATCAAGACAATTAAAGATAATTACTGTCGTTACTATTCATAATTTCCAAAAACAAAAGAGTCTTGATTACATAATTTGGACCTTACGATTCCAAATATGTAATCCATTTTACCAAATTCTAAACAGTGAAATTGAAATAATTGATTTAAAAATAATTCCTGTTGTCAAATCAAATAGCGGGTTTTTTTGATACAATATCTTTGAAAAGATTGGAATTAGTTTATTCCCAATTACAAAGTGAAATTAATCCTAATGACCACCATTGGATTAAATGGTAAATATATATTCAGATTACACTTTAAGACCAATTAAAAAGATAATCTAACCATATAATTAATTTAAATGAAAAAGCAGTTTTGATGTAAAATGCAGTATTTTTCAGTATTCATTAAAAAATGAACATTGTCCAAAAAATACCAAAAATTCACAAAAAGTAAATTTTTATGTCCCAATCATAAAGAATAAGTTTATTTTGACAAATATAGATTATAAAATAGTCAAAAGTTTGATTTAAAAGGGGTTTTCCATCAAAATGCATTAAAACAATCTTTTAAGAATATTAGTGTATTCCATGCTTAAGATTAGATTTATTTTCATTTTAAGCCTCTAAAACAGTATCTAATTCATTAAAAGACATAGATAAAAATATATATTATTCATTACTTACTTGGGATGTCACAAAGAAGATAATTGAATGTCAAATATGACACGAATAAATAAAAAATTGAGCGACCTCTCATATATAATGATGTAGGGCATACATGTATATAGAAAACAACCAAAACATGTATATGGATGTACAATACAATTAAAGTACCCAAAATGAAAAAAGGCCCTAAAGTGTGCATTTAGCATCGTTGGCCTTAACTTGGTCCAGTGCTCCCATAATCAAAAAAAACAATAAAAAACATGTGTTAGGGTTATTTCCACTGTTATAACATACAACCAAATGGTTTTTTGGATACCAAAGGAGGACCAAATAGGTATTTAGTTAAACATTCCTGTAGGTAACAATCAATATGTCTATATAGTTATAAGAAGAAAAATGAAATAAATTGAACAATTTTAATAAAATCATAACGTCAGTGTGAATTCCCAAGGCTTGTACCCACATAAAACAAGTATTACCAAAAAGCCTCTCATGGATCCATGTACCAATAGTCTATTCCTAAAATTAAAGTTATAAGAAAGATAAACATGGAACACATCCTCTTTGTACATCCATCCAAATCCTACACACAATTCCTTTCCATATATTAAAGTGTATCATGTTTCCAAATAAATTCCATAATAACCAATGTGTCACATATCCCATATCCCACGACCATGTCATATAATCAAGTACATACCATGAAGGGTCACATCCATGTTGTCAAAGACCATGGCATCCTGATCGTTTCCCAGGATCATCTGTTTGGAAACTCAGTATATTCACTAGTTATATTCCTATGAGCACATTTACTAACATGTCCTTTGTTAGTATAGAAAATCCAGATCCACGGGGTAACAAGGCGCAAGGCATTCCACAAATTTTAGACCCAAGTTGTATCACTACTCAACGTGTCAACTACCATGTTCCATATATATTTAGATATTTTCATGGCATCTAATCAACCATTCATCTATTTTATTACATTTCAAAATTAAATTCCATATGAGTCTACCCCATCATATAATAATTTTTATTTAATTATATTCAATTCGTATAAAAACTAAATTGATACATTCCAAACAAATTAAATCACTTGATTATACAAATTCATGTATTAAATTCCCATATAATTACAATTGAGCTTCATTTAAATATGAAAACTCAGGAATAATCCCCTAAGTTGGTCCATCAAAGGTAAAATATAATGCAATGGAATAGAACACCCCATGGGTGGCCTTGGGTTGTGGAAACAACCACCAATGCATTTCTAGGAACCTATGTGTCATCCTAAATAGGTCCTATTTCATTTAAATGAATTAACTAGTTCAATTTATGGGTCACTATAGAAATTCCAACAGGATACATAATGGCTTATAGATCTATAAACACACAAAGATGAAAGAAAAGTATAAACCACCTACCTTATCTCGGTATTGGAGTGCTCATCCAGTATCAAGTCTTGATTTGACTTTTATTTGGAGAAATATATAAAATGGACGAAGAATGGGAAATTAGTGCATACAAACCTAAATGAAAATAGCTTTATAGATACCTATAATAATTGTGACAACTAAAAAGGAATATAGATCTTAAAGATGTAGATCTGATGAGTTAAACTGCACTTGAATCAGAGATCGTATGGAGAGTATATATAAAACTAAAGTTTGGTCTCTCAATAATGGCCTCAAAATCAACCTAATGTTTTTAATAAAAGATAATATAGGTTTTAGGTTTTTATAAAGAAATTAATTTTACTTAATGTTAATAAAAACCAAAAATACAAGGGATGCATGGTTTTGGTGCATGGTTTTGTGAACCATGTGCCAGCCATGCATGGATTTCAGTACAACAATTGTTTACCACAAGGTTTACTGTCATAGTTTTTAAACAATGTAGAAATCATATGATAACCCTCAATCAATGTATGATGTAAATTTATACTAGACCATAGAGTTTTGTGGGCCTTTCATCCCAGTTTGGCCAAACCATGTGGCTAGTACCACCCCTCGGTATGTTCTGTCGTGGTTTAGTAAAACCATGCGGCCCTCCCTAGATAGTTTTTACTAACAATGCACCAGTCTTAAAACACCCCAAAAACTGGTTCTATCTCTGAATAAGCTCTTAAATCATCAAAAACATATTTGTTCATGTTGGTAACCCACATAAGGACATATTTGATCATTCAAATCGAAAAAAGTGATCCATACCTCATAAGAAAAATCCAAGTTCTTATAATCTCCCCCTTATTACAATTCTTCCCTGAATTTATCTCTTAAGGGTGGTTGATATTCATCTAAGAACAACTCTTCCATCTAAGAATGTATGTTAGTTATTCTCTCCCTTATCTCATCCTATAAACATACGTGCTTCTGTATAACCAATTCTAGAGGAACTGACCAGCCATGGAGAACCTTCATGAGCAAGTCCACAACAACAAACACTAGATCATTACCTCAAGGTGACCTCGATAAACCGGTCATGATATCCATCAAGAAATCATCCCATTCCGACTCCAGAATAGGTAGCTTCTAAAAATTATCGACTGGTTGTTGATGTTCTTCCATCACTATCTAATTAGGGGAACACCTCAAAATTAAAATGGTTACCTCTCTTTTCTTACCAATCCACTAGTACTGACGGTGCAAGTCATGATACATCTTGCTGAATATAAGGTGTACCGCCCATGATGAAGGGTGAAAATCCATCATCATCTCCTCACACATGTCCTCTAAAACCCAAATAACACCAGTATATAGAGTATTTCATCCAATCCTATGGTCCCACTTGGATGTGGGTCCACACTTTCCACACTCTTCCATAGGACTAGACCCTCAAAATTGGACAATGTCCTCATCCTCACTCTGTCCATTAGAGTAGACGTCACAACTAAGGATGATTAATATGTTAGTACCATACAATTATGAATCTTTATGTGAATCTCATAGAATAATTCCATAAGATTCAAATTTACTCTGGCCTTTTCAACTTCATGTATTTGGGTCCTCTTTCTTAATGAATCAGCCACTACATTTCCATTACTAGGAATGATGACATCCTTAGAGTCAAAAGAATCTAGTTATTTCATCCACCATCACATCCTCATACTTAAATCACAAGGCGTTAAAATATATTTGATGATTTTGGGGTCTATGTAGACAAAACAATACTCTCTATGTATGTAATGTATTCAATAACATAATTCATGATAAACAACATCTTACTCAAGATCATGCACTAGGTAGTTTCTACTTTGTGAATTTATCATCTGAGACCCATAATCAATGAGTCTATGACTATGAATAATCAAAAACCCAAAATTATTACCCAGTATAACTTATAATAATTATGTTGTATTGGTGATCATGGATCAACTAAATAATTTATCACACTTCCTTTATATCATGGATACCATCAATTTTGAGGATACTGATAGACTCTATTTGCACTATATAGTTTAATTTCACAGTATTGCACTGATTATCGTTTTTGATAGAGATGAATATTACACATCACGATTATAGTAGGGTATTTGAAAGACTCAAGGGTCAAATGTTCCATTTATAAAATCTTATCATCCTTACATCAGTAGTCAATATGAGTGGACTATTCATGTCCATGATTATATGTTATGTGGATGTATTTTTTATTTAGGTTGTTGTATTGGAGATATATGTGGAACTCATGGAGTTTTCATATAATAAAATCATGTATGAATGAATCCAAAATGAACCATTTGGGGAATTTTATGGACATCAATATCATTCAATAATTTATTGATTGTAACACCCCAAGCTTCTACGGTACGCTTCTCTTTGAATAACGTGATAGCGTGTGTTGTACACAACACCGAGTTCTAACACACCTTAACCAATTAAACTAGCCGTTATGAATAGTAATACCTACTTTTTGAAATTATATATATTTTATATTTCAAAATAGACTTCATTTTTGGATTCTGAATATCGAATTTAGCCTAAGGTGAAATTTTGGTACATTTTGGATAACTTTCATATTTTGATGAATAGTGAAAATTACTAAATTTTAATTAAAAACAAATTTTTTAATCAAAATAATTAATAGTGATAAATTATGAATTTGAGTGGTTTTAAAGTATATTTATAATATATTTTTACCATTTAATATAATTTTGGTCATTGGACATAATTTTACAACTAAACCGAACATAAACAAGTGTCAATCTTTTGAAAGTTATTATCTCTTAAAAACACGCTTTTTGTTTTGATAGCGGGAATTAATTTTAAATTAATTTCTGCCACTTATGTGTTTTGAATTTAGGAAAATGGATTCCATATTTGAAATCAGGATGTTCAAATTATGTAAATAGGTAACTATTATTTTTAGACATTTTGAATAATTACTGCGGGAAATATTTTATTTACCATGGTTAAGGGTAAATCCGGTAAATAAGGGTTAAACAATAATATTATAATAATACTAAATTACCCTAAAACGTGTCTTAACCCTATTGGTTGATACATGGTCGACCATGGGCATCTTTGGGTCGATTTTGGGACCCCATGGATCCACTTGTAAGTGATAATGAAACTTTATTTTAATTAAGTTAAAATGAATACAAAAATGACACAAGCATATATCTTTTAGAAAAACAATTGTTACATAGGGTTATATATGTTGGATTTTATATTATAAATATAAATTAGAAAGATAAAAAGATTTCCTACATAATGATATTTTATTTATAATTTTTAGACATTAAATAATTTATTTTTTTTATGACACAATGATGATGCAGTAATTACTATAATAGTGAAAAATTAAAATAATTGATATTATAAATAACCAAATAAATATAATATGAAACTTTTAATGAATTAAACTAATTTTCAAGGATAATATTATCTATTAGGATTGATTTAATTGACTTTTTTTCGAATTAATCAATCTTTTATGAGTTTCACAAAAATCAACTATTGAATAGTGTCAAAATTGACATAAAAGAGTTATTAAAAACAATATTAAATTATTAATTGATATTAAATTCCTAAAAATCTAAGGTTCGGCCAAGAGACTTATATCATGATAGTTTCATCATTAATGGACCACTTGGGGGTCTCTTGGATTTATATAGTATGTTTATTAACCATATTTTATAAAAATACAAAGAGACATTGTAAAAGTGAAACTAATTAACTTAGAGTTAATACTTAAAGATATGGTTAATATATGTACCCAAACCTGTCTAAATTCTATTTGTTGAGTTTTTTTCGACCCATACACACATTAAACTTTTAATAATAAACTTTGGATCCATTAGAAACCGAATATGAATTTATTATAAATTAATATTTCTAGCTTTTCCAAAGGTTCCCCTCACCTCTCTTATAAAAGGGCACTCCTCCTTCTCATTTCATCACACCTTCAAAGCCTTTTGGTTCGGCCAAACTCTGCCCAAATACTCTCCCAACATCCCTCACTACAAACTAGAGGCCTTATTTTGATCAGAAAGCCATCCTAAGTATCCCTTTTGATCAAATCAAAAGGAAGAACCCGAAGAAGAGGTAATGATTTCAGCACCCTTTTCCAAGTTCATTTCTTCTTCCACTTCTTCTTCCTTTGTTGTTTCCATTCTAAAATAATAAATCCAGTATCATATATATACTGTGATGTTATTATAAATATGGTACAACCATATTCAGTATTCTATCCACCCTTTGAATAACATGTCACCATACGTGCGTACGTACGGCTTACCGTCTCCACGTCGTGGTGTAGTTGTTATTCAATATAATATTATTTGGATGGGTATAATAATGATGTGTAACTCATGTAAATAATAAATGTAACATGTTAATGATTCTGTATATATGATATACAATCCATTTATATATTATTTTAATATCAAAAGAATGATATTGTCGCTCGTGCGTACGTACGGACTACCGTCTCCACGAACGCGATGAGATTCATTCTCCATCATATCTATTCAAGTATAATTATCATTTGATGATTTAAAAAATGATGTTTAAGGACTTGATATCATTCTGGATATGAATAATATAAAACCTATCCTTTACAAACAAGTCTTACGTAACAAAACATATAAAAGAAAACAAGTAAGTTAACACCCGAAACGACGATAATTCTAAGATATTATTAACAAATCAATGTTAAAAGATCATATATGATATCATATTAATATATATGATTCTTGAATAATTTAATAACAATTATTTCACCATTATACAGGAGTTTAACCTACCCCAACCAAGGAAAAGTACAAGGTAAGGGTTATTTCAAAATCTCTTCATTATTCGAGGTTGTATATATGTAATAATCCACTGGGATCTCTTTATCATCCACATCCATGTTTTCATAAAAATGTATTTCAAAACATTTTTATTATTTACAAGAATATGGGTTAAATTCATTTATACCCTTGTTTGAATTTTTATAAGAGGAATCTTTCCGTCGTTTTCCAAACAAGGTTCTTTTTAACCTTTTTTACAGAATTAAGGTAAGAATGTTTTATTTAACTTATACGGTGGGTGCGTTTATTTTCCACCGTTATAAAATCGTCGAAGCTTCCCTTAAAAGATTACAAGAATATTTTCAAAAGAAAATGTTTTATTTTATATGTCTCTTAAATGATTTCAAAAGTTATATTTCTCTAAAATGAGTTTTGATTTCATCTATGTCAACATCCTTTGACTGATACATGTTCGACCATAGGCATCTTTGGGTCGATTTAGGGACCCCATGGTGCCACTTGTAGGTGATAGGGACATTTTATTTTAATTAAGTTAAAATGAATACAAAAATGACACAAGCATATATCTTATAGAAAAATAATTTTTACATAGGGTTTTATATGTTGGATTTTAGATTATAAATATTCATTAGAAAGATAAAAGGATTTAATACATAATGATAGTTTATTTATAATTTTTAGACATTAAATAATTTAATTTATTTATGACACAATGATGATGAATTAATTACTATAATGGTGAAAAATTAAAATAATTGATATTATAAATACCAAAATAAATATAATATGAAACTTTTAATGAATTAAACTAATTTTATAGGACAATATGATATATTAGGATTGATTTTATTTACTTTGTTCGAAGTAATCAATCTGTTATGAGTTTTACAAAAATAAACTATTGAATAGTGTCAAAATTGACATAAAAGAGTTCTTAAAACAAATATTATATTATTAATTAATATTCAATTTCTAAAAATCTAAGGTTCGCCCAAAAGACTTATATCATGTTAGTTTTATCATTAATGGACCACTTGGGGGTCGCTTGGATGTATAGAGTATGTTTATTAACCACATTATATAAAAATACAAAGAGACATTGTAAAAGTGAAACTAATTAACTTAGAGTTAATACTTAATGATAAGGTTAATATAAGTACCCAAACCTGTCTAAATTCTATTGGTTGAGTTGTTTTCGACCCATACCCACCTTAACATTTAAATAATCAACTTTGGAGCCATTATAAACCGAATATGAATTTATTATAAATTAATATTTCTAGCTTTTCCAAAGGTGTCCCTCACCCCTCTTATAAAAGGGCACTCCTCCTTCTCATTTCTTCACACCATCAAAGCTTTTTTGTTCGGCCAAAATCTGCCCAAATACTCTCCCAACTTCCCTCACTACAACCTAGAGGCATTATTTTGATCATAAATCCAACCTAAGGAGCCCTTTTGATCAAATCAAAAGGAAGAAACCGAAGAAGAGGTAATGATTTCACCACCCTTTTTCATGTTCCTATCTTCTTCCACTTCTTCTTCCTTTGTTGTTACCATTATAAAATAATAACTCCAGTATCATATATATACTGTGATGTTATTATAAATATGGTACAACCATATTCAGTATTCTATCCACCCTCTGAATAACATGTCACTATACGTGCGTACGTACGGCTTACCGTCTCCACGTCGTGGTGTATTGTTATTCAATATATTATTATTTGGATGGGTATAATAATGATGTGTAACTCATGTAAATAATAATTATAACATGTTAATGATTCTGTATATATGATATACCATCCATTTATATATTATTTTAATATCAAAAGAATGATATTGTCGCCTGTGCGTACGTATGGACTACCATCTCCACTAACGCGATGAGATTCATTCTCCATCGTATCCATTTAAATATAATTATCATTTGATGATTTAAAAAATTATGTTTAAGGACTTGATATCATTCTGGATATGAATAATATACAACCTATCCTTTACAAACATGTCTTACGTAACAAAACATATAAAATAAAACAAGTAAGTTAACACCCGAAACAACGATAATACTAAGATATTATTATCAAATCAAAATTAAAAGATCATATATGATATCATATTAATGTATATGATTCTTGTATAATTTTATAACAATTATTTAACCATTATACAGGAGGTTAACTTACCCCAAGCAAGGAAAAGTACAAGGTAAGGGTTATTTCACAATCTCTTCATTATCCGAGGTTGTTTATATGTAATAATATACTGGGATCTCTTTACCATCCACATCCATGTTTTCTTAAAAATGTATTTCAAAACATTTTTATTATTTACAGGAATATGGGTTAAAGTCATTTATACCCTTGTTTGACTTTTTATAAGAGGAATCCTTCCGTCGTTTCAAAACAAGGTCCTTTTTAACCTTTTCGATAGAATTAAGGTAAGAATGTTTTTTTAACTTATACGGCGGGTGCGGTTATTTTCCACCGTTATAAAATCTTCAAAGATTTCCTTACAAGATTATAAGAATATTTTCAAAGAAAATGTTTTATTTTATATGGATCTTAAATGATTTCAAAATAAAAGGATATATTTATTTAAAAAGAATTTTGATTTCATCTATGTCAACATCCTTTGATGGATTTTAAGATTATTTGAAGTTGATTTATTATGGTACAAAACTTCTATATTGTATTGAAGGTTTTGTGATATGTTTGACTGTGGATGTGCTATTTTTATACCATTCATAGTTTATGGTGAAAGTATTGACATTTCGTATGCTAGTTTTAATACGAATGTTTATGTTATGTTTAAACCTTTTCATATGGGAATGCATTGGACTTAATATGTGACGGGTGGAGCCCGCTATAGCTCCTCGATGCATCGGTAGGTCTCATGAGACAAAATAGTGTCTTGCCACAAGGCCTTGGAAAAATCTTATTTGTAGTCTTGGCACGAGGCCTTGGCTATGTGGTTATGATAGTATGGCATTATGCATTTCAACATTTTGAAAGTGGTTATTGATTTTGCATGTGATTATTCGATTAGTAGAATATCCATGTGAATAAGTAAATGGAATTATTTCATTTTATTTATGACATACTATGTTGAAAGTTCATGTTTGAAAGGCTTTTGTTTTAGTTATACATTGCCTTAAATGTTTATTCTTATTTATGAAAGTTTCCGCTATATTGTTATCCTTACTGGGCATTTGAGCTCACCCCTTTTCTATGTTTTATTTTTCCCAGGAAGTGAAGAAGTAAATTATGAATGACCTGCAGGGATATTATGTAGGGATATGAGTGTGGATTATGGAGACATTATGTTTTTGTAGTAGTTTTTCATTTTATGATGTAATGTAAAACTTATGAATATATCTAGTGTTTCCAAGGCTACTAAACCAATCAGTCTTTCGAGATTTGATCTTTCTAGTGATCATGCCAATGTTATGTAATAATGCACCGACTCTGGGTAACTAGGGTCGGGGTGTTACAGTTGGTATCAGAGTATGTTTAGTACAAACCTTGGAAACTAGATTTAGATAAACTCTGATTAGAGCACGTAGACCTAAGATGAAATTTGAGGATTAGTATAGAAGAACTTCCTAGAATTTTGGTATTGTAGAGATTTTGTGAGTTTTCCGAGCAATACATCCCTGTCTGGATACTAGCAGGTAGAGGAGGCTCTGGCACAGATGTACCTAGGGGTAAAACCCGAAAACACCGCTTTGAGCTAGACTCGAACGAGAACTGGTGCACGACAACGGGCCTTGTTGCACTCTTGGTTACGACACTCCTGGGGGATATGCTTAGGATAACTCTCATTTTCTTTAAAAATCATTTTTATGGGATTATGAGTATATACTTCCTCAAAGAAAACATTCTTCTGATTATGGATTATATCCATAAATAGTTCAATTTATGTTAAGTGTTTTATAAGTATTGAATTATGTATTTTGATTCATAAACTGCTCTAGTTTATGACATTGTTTAGAAATGGCGCATAGTGGAAGAAATGGAAACCGTATCAATGCACACACTCCATGTAGGGATTTCCCTCCTGCTCAAGATAATTATAGTGGGGATGGTGATGCAACTGGTGCTGATCAGCTAATCACCATACTGGGACAACTTACTCAGGTTATGAATAATAACCTTACCCGTATGGAGCACCCTGATCCGCAGCGTGGAGGATCAATGTTAGATCGATTCATGAGGAAACAACCACCAACGTTCAATGGGAGTATAAATACCTTAGTAGCTGAGAAATGGATATTTTCCCTAGAGAAAATATTTCAGGCTTTGGGGAGTAGTGAAAGGGAAAAAGTTGTCATGGCAGTTTACCGCCTCACTGGAGATGCTGATCAATGGTGGTCATTGATTCAAAATAAAAAGGAAGATGATGAAGTATCAAATATGGAATGGAGAGAGTTCAAAGATCTGTTTTTAGAAAAATACTTTCCTTGTGACCATCGAGCAGATATGGAAAGGCAATTTCTAAGTCTGAGACAGAAGGAGGATGAGAATGTCACAAAGTATGAGGCTAACTTTACAAGGTTAGCAAGGTACGCTGGTGATTATATACGTAACCAAGGAAGTAAGATTGATCGTTTCTTTGATGGGTTAAAACCATTTCTCCGTCGAGCATTAGTCTCACAATCCTTTTCGTCGTACGAAGACATTGTCTTATGTGCTATCAAGACCGAAAAGGAATTCTCTAAGTCTTATTACTTTAAAGCAAAGAATGAGAAGAAGAGGCCTGATGATCAATCTGGGAATGGAAAAAATGGGAATAAACGGAAAGGTTGAATATCTATCCTGTGGTAAATGTGGGAAGAAACACCCCGGTGCTTGCTTGAAGGGAATGGGAGTCTGTTAAAAGTATGGTGAAAAGGGACACCAAGCTCGTGATTGCAAAGGGAAGAAGGAAGCCACCAACGTTCAGTGCTACAATTGCAGGGAGATGGGACATTATGCGAATGAATGTCCTAAGCGTCAGGAGAACATACCTCAGAAAAGGCCAAGGGATCAAGGCCAAGCTTATGCTATCACTACTGCAGAGGTAGAAGATCCAAAAGATGTGGTGGCAGGTAATTTAATGGTTTCCTCAAGTTTAGTAAATGCATTATTTGACTCTGGATCGTCGCATTGTTTCATATCTTCCCAGTTTTCTAGGAAAATTAGATATTTCCAATTTGATTTAATAAGGGATTTGTCAGTTAAAACTCTTAAGGGAAGTATCATTACAACAAAGTTTTGTGAATCAGTCCCCATTAGAGCACATAAATTTTCTTTATCTGCTGATCTCATCGTCATACCTATGATTGAGTTTGATATAATCCTCGGTATGGACTGGCTTTCGGACTATGATGCGAAGATTTATTGTAATAAGAAAGAGGTTACAATTCTTGATGATAATGATAAGGAACACCTTATCTTTAGAGCAGAATCATCACCACCTAATTCTTATTTAGATCCACCCCCAGTAGCTCAACTTAATTCAATTATTGGGGAGGAAGAGAATGAAATAACTGTCGGTGAGGAAAGGAATGTTCAAATAGTGGATGTACCTGTTGTGAAAGAATTTGTAGATGTATTTCCGGAAGATTTACCTGGACATCCTCCAGAACGAAAAGTTGAGTTTTCCATTGATTTGATTCCTGGATCAAGGCCTATATCGAAGACCCCTTATAGAATGGGCACTGTAGAGTTAGTCTAACTAAAGAAACAACTAGAGGAATTGAGTAATAAGGGATTTATTCTCCCTAGTGTTTCTCCATGGGGAGCCCTTGTTCTTTTTGTTAAAAAGAAAGATGGATCTATGAGGTTATGTATCGACTACAGGGAGATCAATGCTATAACGATAAAGAACAAGTATGCCCTACCTCGTATTGATGATTTATTTGACCAACTGCATGGAGCTCAATACTTTTCAAAGATTGACCTTTGATCTGGATACCATCAGTTGTGTGTGAAGAAGGAAGACATTCCGAAGACAGCATTTCGAACCAGGTACGGGCATTACGAGTTTACCGTAATGCCGTTTGGATTGACTAATGCACCCTCTGTATTCATGGATCTTATCAATAGAGTTTTCAAGGAGTATCTCGATGAATTTGTGGTGGTATTTATTGATGATATCTTGGTATACTCCAAACCCTACGAAGATCATGAAAATCACTTGCGCATTATCTTGAAGACTCTGAGGAGGCATGAATTATATGGGAAGTTTAGCAAGTGTGAATTTTGGCTTCATGAGATTTCTTTTCTTGGCCATATTGTCTCTAAAGATGGAATCTCTGTTGATCCTTCTATGACCAAGGCAATACAAGAATGGCTAGCACAGATGAGTATAACTGAGGTACGCAGTTTTATTGGTTTGGCAGGTTATTATCGACGTTTCGTCCAGAATTTTGCCCGATTGGCTAACCCATTAACGAATCTCACACGTAAAGGGGTTAAATTTGTTTGGAAAAAAGAGTGTGAAGAATGTTTTGAAGAACTGAAGAAAATATTAGTCAGTGATCCTATATTGACTCTACCATCGGGGAATGATGGGTTAGTTATTTATAGTGATGCATCGAAGAAAGGACTTGGTTGTGTCCTTATGCAGAATGATAGAGTTATTTCCTATGCATCACGACAGTTGAAAATTCATGAACAAAACTATCCTACTCATGATCTCGAGTTAGCAGCTGTGATCTTTTCTTTGAAGATATGGATGCACTACCTCTATGGTGAAAAATGTGAGATTTATACTGATCACAAGAGTTTGAAGTATATTTTCTCACAAAAAGAACTCAAAATGAGCAAAGGATATGGCTTGAATTGCTCAAGGATTATGATTGCACGATACACTACCACCCGGGGAAAGCAAACAAGGTGGAAGATGCTTTGAGTAGAAAAGACCATGGAGTTTTGAAAAATATGAGAATTGAAAGGGATCCAATTTTCATGGATCTAGTGAAGATGGACATGGGAATAACCAGGGAAGGTGAAACATCATTTCTTTTTCAAATGGTTGCCAAACCATCTTTAATAGAAAGGATTAAGAGTACTCAGTCCGATGATGATGAATTTCAAAAGAAGATTAAAGCTGTGAATGGTGGGAGATTGAGAGACTTTGTGTATGAAGATGGAATTTTGAAATTCGGGAAGAGACTTTGTGTTCCTGATTTACCTGATCTAAAAAGGGAATTGTTGGATGATGCTCATAGTTCCAATTTCTCTATACACCCTGGGATAACCAAAATGTATAGAGATTTGAAGGAACTTTTTTGGTGGGACAACATGAAGAGGGAGATTGCTGATTTTGTGTCAAGATGTATGGTTTGTCAACAAGTGAAAGCTGGATGGCAACAGCCTGGAGGAGTCATGCAACCTCTTCCCATACCGGAGTGGAAATGGGACAATATTACGATGGACTTTTTCATGGGGCTACCAAAGAATCCTGGAAGGAACGATGCAATATGGGTTATTGTTGATCGTCTTACCAAGTCAGCACATTTTCTTGCTATAAGAGAGGATCTACCCCTAGAACGTCTAGAAAGTCTATATATTAATGATGATGTGAGACTTCATGGAGTACCCTTATCAATTGTTTCTGATCGTGATCCCCGTTTTAGTTCAAGATTTTGGAAAAGTATTCAGAAATCCCTGGATACTGAACTTCATTTGAGCACTGCTTACCACCCTCAGACAGATGGACAATCAGAACGGACAATTCAGACCTTAGAAGACATGTTGAGATCTTGCTCACTTGACTTTCAGGGTATGTGGGATCAATACTTACCTCTTGTAGAATTTTCCTATAACAATAGCTTCCATTCGAGTATTCAGATGACACCATATGAAGCGTTATACGGAAAGAGATGTCGTACACCAACATGTTGGGATGACGTTGGTGAAAGAAAACATGTAGGCCCAGAACTGGTGGAGGAAACGGTGGAAAAGGTAAAAGTAATCCAAAATCACATCAAAGCAGCTAAAAGTAGGCAGAAGAGCTATGCCGATAATCGAAGGAAGTATTTGGAATTTCAAGTCGGTGATCATGTTTTCCTGAAGGTATCTTCGTGGAAGGGAGTCATATGTTTTGGTAAGAAAGGTAAATTGAGTCCCAGGTACATCGGACCTTTCGAAATTCTAGAAAGAATTGGGGTTGTAGCTTACCGATTGGCAATGCCGCCAAGTCTCTCCAAATTTCACAATGTGTTCCACGTATCTCTGTTGAGGAAATACATGCCTGATCCAACGCATGTACTCACCTATGAGGAATTAGAACTGGAACCTGAACTATCTTATTGCGAAGAGCCCGTCAGGATTCTTGATACGAGAGAACAAGTACTGAGAAACCGGATGACGCGTCTGGTAAAAGTTTTGTGGAGAAACCATAAGATGGAAGAGGCAACGTGGGAACCCGAGGAACTTATGATGAAGAACCACCCGAGTCTTTTCATGTGATAATTATTCTAGAAATTTCGAGGATGAAATTATTTGATGGAGGGGAGAATGTAACACCCCAAGCTTCTACGGTACGCTTCTCTTTGAATAATGTGATAGTGTGTGTTGTACGCAACACCGAGTTCTAACACACCTTAACCAATCAAACTAGCCGTTATGAATAGTAATACCTACTTTTTGAAATTATATATATTTTATATTTCAAAATTGACTTCATTTTTGGATTCGGAATATCGAATTTAGCCTAAGGTGAAATTTTGGTACATTTCGGATAACTTTCATATTTTGATGAATAGTGAGAATTACTAAATTTTAATTAAAAACAACTTTTTTAATCAAAATAATTAATAGTGATAAATTATGAATTTGAGTGGTTTTAAAGTATATATAGAATATATTTTTACCATTTAATATAATTTTGGTCATTGGACATAATTTTTCAATTAAACCGAACATAAACAAGTGTCAATCTTTTGATAGTTATTATCTCTTAAAAACACGCTTTTTGTTTTGACAGAGGGAATTAATTTTAAATTAATTTCTGCCACTTCTGTGTTTTGAATTTAGGAAAATGGATTCCATATTTGGAATCAGTATGTTCAAATTGTGTAAATAGGTAACTTTTATTTTTAGACATTTTGAATAATTACTGCGGTAAATATTTTATTTACCATGGTTAAGGGTAAATCCGGTAAATAAGGGTTAAAAAATAATATTATAATATTACTAAATTACCCTGAAACGTGTCTTAACTCTATTGGTTGATACATGGTCGACCATGGGCATCTTTGGGTCGATTTTTTGACCCCATGGATCCACTTGTAAGTAATAATGACACTTTATTTTAATTAAGTTAAAATGAATACAAAAATGACACAAGCATATATCTTTTATCAAAAAAATTGGTACATAGTGTTATATATGTTGCATTTTAGATTATAAATATTAATTAGAAAGATAAAAAGATTTCCTACATAATTATATTTTATTTATAATTTTTAGACATTAAATAATTTATTTTATTTATGACACAATGATGATGCAGTAATTACTATAATAGTGAAAAATTAAAATAATTGATATTATAAATACCCAAATAAATATAATATGAAACTTTTAATGAATTAATCTAATTTTATAGGATAATATGATATATTAGTATTAATTTAATTGACTTTTTTCTAAGTAATCAATCTGTTATGTGTTTCACAAAAATCAACTATTGAATAGTGTCAAAATTGACATAACAGAGATCTTAAAACAAATATTATATTATTAATTGATATTAAATTCCTAAAAATCTAAGGTTCGGACAAGAGACTTATATCATGATAGGTTCATCATTAATGGACCACTTGGGGGGTCGCTTGGATGTATATAGTATGTTTATTAACCATATTATATAAAAATACAAAGAGACATTGTAAAAGTGAAACTAATTAACTTAGAGTTAATACTTAAAGATAAGGTTAATATAAGTACCCAAACCTGTCTAAATTCTATTGGTTGAGTTGTTATCGACCAATCCACACCTTAACCTTTGAATAATAAACTTTGGATCCATTAGAAACCGAATATGAATTTATTATAAATTAATATTTCAAGCTTTTCCAAAGGTGCCCCTCACCCCTCTTATAAAAGGGCACTCCTCCTTCTCATTTCTTCACACCTTCAAAGCCTTTTGGATCGGATAAACTCTGCCCAAATACTCTCCCAACATCCCTCAATACAACCTAGAGGCCTTAGTTTGATCAGAAAGCCAACCTAAGGAGCCCTTTTGATCAAATCAAAAGGAAGAACCCGAAGAAGAGGTAATGATTTCACCACCCTTTTCCAAGTTCATTTCTTCTTCCACTTCTTATTCCTTTGTTGTTACCATTCTAAAATAATAACTGAAGTATCATATATATACTGTGATGTTATTATAAATATGGTACAACCATATTCAGTATTCTATCCACCCTTTGAATAACATGTCACCATACGTGCGTACGTACAGCTTACCGTCTCCACGTCGTGGTGTAATTGTTATTCAATATAATATTATTTGGATGGGCATAATAACGATGTGTAACTCATGTAAATAATAAATGTAACATGTTAATGATTCTGTATATATGATATACCATCAATTTATATATTATTTTAATATCAAAATAATGATATTGTCGCTCGTGCGTACGTACGGACTACCGTCTCCACGAACGCGATGAGATTCATTCTCCATCGTATCTATTCAAGTATAATTATCATTTGATGATTTAAAAAATTATTTTTAAGGACTTGATATCATTCTGGATATGAATAATATAAAACCTATCTTTTACAAACATGTCTTACGTAACAAAACATATAAAAGAAAACAAGTAAGTTAACACCCGAAACGACGATAATTCTAAGATATTATTAACAAATCACTGTTAAAAGATCATATACGATATCATATTAATATATATGATTCATTTATAATTTAATAACAATTATTTCACCATTATAAAGGAGGTTAACCTACCCCAACCAAGGAAAATTACAAGGTAAGGGGTTTTCATCTCACTCCTTATTCCCGTGAGATTCATGCCATATTGCCACCATTACCTTTTGTGTGGTGTATGTACTACCCATAATTATATTCATTGTGAAATACACTCTAATTTATGTGTACTTACATATTCATTGTATGATACCTCTTTCATGGGTTGTATGTTTCATAAGTTACCAAATTGGTAAGGGTTATTTCACAATCTCTTCATTATCCGAGGTTGTTTATACGTAATAATCTACTGGGTTCTCTTTATCATCCACATCCATGTTTCTTAAAAATGTATTTCAAAACATTTTTACATTTTTACTAGAATATGAGTTAAAGTCATTTATACCCTTTTTGACTTTTATAAGTGGTTTATAAAGGAATATTTCGGTCATTTTCAAAACAAGGTCCTTCTTAACCTTTTCGACAGAATTAAGGTAAGAATGTTTTTTTAACTCATACGGCGGGTGCAGCTATTTTCCGCCGTTATAAAATATTGAAAGCTTCCCTTACAAGATTATAAGAATATTTTCAAAGAAAATGTTTTATTTTATATGGATCTTAAATTATTTCAAAATAAAAGGAGATATTTATTTAAAAATAATTTTGATTTCATCTATGTCAACATCCATTGATGGATTTTAAGATTATTTGAAGTTGATTTATTATGGTAAACAACTTCTATATTGTATTGAAGGTTTTGTGATATGTTTGACTGTGGATGTGAAATTTTTATACCATTCATAGTTTATGGTGAATGTATTGACATTTCGTATGCTAGTTTTAATACGAATGTTTATGTTATGTTTAAAACATTTCATATGGGAATGCATTGGACTTAATATGTGACGGGTGGAGCCCGCTATAGCTCCTCGATGCATCGGTAGGTATCATGAGACAAACTAGTGACTTGGCACAAGGCCTTGGAAAAATCTTATTTGTAGTCTTGGCACGAGGCCTTGGCTATGTTGTTATGATAGTCTGGCATTATGCATTCCAACATTATGAAAGTGGTAATT
Organism: Viscum album; assembly: GCA_963277665.1. NCBI lineage: Eukaryota > Viridiplantae > Streptophyta > Magnoliopsida > Santalales > Viscaceae > Viscum > Viscum album. The sequence continues at coordinate 989,797,570 of OY728152.1, read as the reverse complement.
GATTTTTCATGTGATTATTCAATTATTAGAATATCCATGTGAATAAGTAAATGGAATTATTTCATTTTATTTATGACATACTATGTTGAAAGTTCATGTTTGAAAGGCTTTTGTTTTAGTTATACATTGCCTTAAATGTTTATTCTTATTTATGAAAGTTTCCACTATATTGTTATCCTTACTGGGCATTTGAGCTCACCCCTTTTCTATGTTTTATTTTTCCCAGGAAGTGAAGAAGTAAATTATGAATGACCCGCAGGGATATTATGTGGGGATATGAGTGTGGATTATGGAGACATTATGTTGTTGTAGTAGTTTTTCATTTTATGATGTAATGTAAAACTTATGAATATATCTAGTGTTTCCAAGGATACTAAACCAATCGGTCTTTCGAGATTTGATCTTTCTTGTGATGATGCCAATGTTATGCAATAATGCACCGACTCTGGGTAACTAGGGTCTGGGCGTTACATTGATCGGATGTACACAATTCATATATTGATGGACCTAGTCCCATTTAATAGACATTAAAGTAGGTTCTAATGATTAGGAAGAATTTGGTGACTATAAAGGGTTTTCATAAATTATATGATAACTATTGGAGACCACCTCTAAATATTGGGGTTTATAATCTTGTTTTCCTTCAGTTGTAACCTAGGTTGGGGAAACACTATATCATGAAACATGTAAACATTACTCAATAGATTTGTGTTCAATTTGAGATAGTGTAAATGGGAAGTCTAGTAGAATACCAAATAGCCCTACCATACAACAACAATACCACGCACAAAATATTAAATGTGTCACTACTTGAGAAATATTATTCTCACCCTTTTAATGTGGTATATTTTAAGAAAAATTTGTTTTTTAGATAATTCCCTTAATAAGAATCATACACAGATTGTGGATCATAGTGAGAAGTATCTATAGTGTGGGATTATAACTCTAGTTTGTGTGTAGTGGCAACATGGGTTGTTCAATTATAGACATGGGAGAGGGGTTTTGACATTTCATAACAGTGGAAATGGTTTTTTCATCAAGACCCCACAGTGATTCTAATATATTCTTGGGTAGAAGATATTACATGTTGGGGAGATTGTAAGATCCCATATTTTTTAGGTATGGTCGTCTTTGAGTTTTACATTAAATGACTTCTGATCAAGTGTCCTCATCTATATACCTCATTTGATGATTCTGGATCATATATGATAAACATTTGTTGGAAAAAATTAATTATCATTTTTAGATATGTGTTTTTTAATTAATAGAGTCTAGGTGTAAAAGTGTTAAATGGGTCTATATTGTTTTTATCAGTTTTTTGATGGGTATAAACTATTTTCAGGATCATATTCTAATTTTGGCATGAAATATTTCAATTTTACATTTATAATCCATGTAAACTCATTAAATTCTATAGATCTATTTTTACAGAGATTAAGAAAAAGGAATACATGCCATGAAATGGATCAAAAATTGAACTAGTTACATTCCATGATTCCTTATTACATGATGAGGAATGTTCGAGGAGTGCTATAATCAACTGAGGGGACATGAATTTATATATAACTCATAAATTGAAAATAATTTATTTGAAAGGGTGTAACAAGCTATGTATTTAGATTTTAAAGCTACAATGTTTTTTTTAGTCATTCTTTTCATGTGAAACACTCAATCTCAAAAAAAGTTAGATTCCAAGAGATTTTGGAATTCCATCAATCATTTCATATGTCTTGTTCTAGAGATCAATCCCAATTATTTCATTCTAATAGTTTTCCCTTAAATTCCATTATTCTCTGGTTGTGGAAATGTAATATACTAACCATAATTAGTTTGGGTTTTGATATTGATTTGATTTTATCTAGGATTTTTCTATAATCTTTAATGCCTTCGTTTATATATGAGTTCTCCATTGGAAGTGTTATGTTGATCATAGATAAAAGAAAGGGGTCTAAAATATAACCCTACGTTCTATTTAATTTTTATATATGTGAACTATGATAAATTTCACTATAAAAATGTTCATTGAGAAATTGAATGATGAATTATGATAAATTATGGAATGAATTATTCATGGATATCTTTTGATTCATTGGTGTTGTGTGGTTTTTCATTGGGTGATTGAACCGAAAATTAAATTTGAATTTTCTAATGGTCCAAATAGTAGTTATCATGACCTGATAAATCATCTGATTTCATGATATAGTGTGAATTGGGAAATTTATTTTTTATATCAAAATGGCTAGAGATAAAATGATAAAAAAAGGATAAGAAATTTGAATAAAAATGTTAATTATTATAATTAACCATTGAGGATCATGAAATGATATTATGATATCCATGATATTATCACATGTGTTGAGATTTTCTACTATAAATATTTCATAGGAGGCATGTCCATGATTTATTTTAAAATGATTATATATCAATCATGACCCAGATTCATGCGGTAATGTTTATAAAGAGGGCTTGGCCTAATTTCATGCTATAGTGGTTATATAGAGGACTATTCCGGAATGATAAAATTATCTTATAGAGGGCTTGGACAACTTTATATTGAAATACTTATATATAAGACTTTTCATAGAGGATTAAATTATTATATAAGGGTATTTCCCTTATTTTGTGATTATTCCATGGATTGTGGTTATGGTTGGAATGGTTATGATACATGATCCTAAATATTCCGACATAGTTTCATAGAAGTTAGATTGTTGATTTATGTAATGTTTATTAATTAAAACACCTATTCATTTTTTTATTTCATGAACCAATTATCATATTAGATTTTTAGACATAGTGGTGTCGACCTATTGAGATTTACATCCACCATATTTGGGTTGTTGTTTGGTACTTGAGTAGATTTCATTGATGTAGGTTTAAATATTGGATGTGTACCTTGTTTTTGATTTTTTTTCATATAGTTTGTGTTGTATTTTGTGGATAAGTAGAACATGGGGTATAGGACTAGTGTGTTTTGAGTATCTTTGGGTCTTGTTTTTCTCTTATTAGTATCAATTTTATTTTTACATTTAGATGCACTTTATCTTTTCATTACATGGAACACTATTATCTAATTTACTAGTGCCTCCATTACTTATTAGTTGTTTGTTTTATTATTTATTATATTCTGTTAAATTTTTATATATTTGTTCTATATATTTATAATTAATTGTTACTCTATTATACGGGGTATAGGCTTCCCACAGTACTCATCACATCCTCGTTGCTAGTCGGTAGCCTCTAGTGTATGGGGAGGCATGCTTAAAGACATATAACCAAACAAATTTTTTCACAAGAGAGAGTTCTAGACCAGAGTATATTAACCTATGTATAAATTATATAGGGACACGTCTCCAATTATTATCTAGTAATGGATGTGAATGATTTGAACCCACTCTCCCTAAACTTCACCATAAATTGTATTATATTTTAATGTACATAGTAATATCATTATATTTTTCGTAGGGTTCTCTCTAATGTTTTATATTCACAATCCCATAAATTTACTAGCCCTTTCTTGGATACAAACAATTGAAACCCAAACATTTTACACATATAATTACATGATTTTAAAATAAAAATTCATTAATTAAACCCCTATGATACGGAGTCATAATTTATTATGAAGATTGTCATCAAAATATATTAATTTGAGGCTAAAATATTTTTTAATTTTTTTTCCATAACGAGCTACTAAATCCATTAGACTTCCAAAACTACATAGTTTAAACTAGTGAATATATAGAATTAAGTGGTGACCATAAAATCCTGGTAAAGAAACAATCATAATTAGGAAGCATAACATTCTAGTAAAAAGTATAACATGATATCATAAAATATATGGATGCAGAGTAGTCATGTGGGATCATAACATAAATAACATTGTATAATAATATCATGGAATCATAGGAAATGTTGAAAAATATATAAAATTATATAAACATAAATCACGGAAAATTTTACATACAATATAACAAGGTGGGATAATTCAACAAATGGATTTAGTTTACATTTTAATCCCATACATGACGCCTCATAAGACTGAAGGATTACCCAGTTAATTGGTGTTTTATCTTGGAAAAACCATCATGACATGTTTATGATTATGTGTTCCAAAAAATGGAAATCAATCATGATGAATATATATAATATTTACCCAATAAAAAAATGGGTTGCAAAATATTTTATCATATCATAATATAAAGGAATGTTTATAATGATGGCGTTGGAGAGATGAATATAAGGCATGTATTAACTAATAAAAGGGTGATTATTCTGGGTATATATTTTGAAATCAAATATACATAATTTCTATGAAATATATAACATCATCCATTGTCATCATTTATGATAATGTCATCAAAATATTATATAGAATATTTCTTGATAAAAATACACTTTCACCTTTGAAATCACTTATTCAAAATCAAAAAATTCCCAAAATATTAAAGAAAAATTTTTCTATATAAATAATCATGGAAAAATATAATGCAATCATCAATGAATTTATTTTTTATTCATGTGGTTAATTATGTACATTTTATATGTGTTAAAAAACATTCCTTTTATAATATTTTAAAAAGATTGAAAATACCTCATTCAGGAAATGATATGTAGATTACTTAAAAACATTTATTAAATGTTAAAAATAGATAAAATTATTGAATAAACCTTTTTTTGAATGTCAAAAATATCCCCAAAAATATCTTTTAAAACCATAGATATGAAAGATAAAATAATTTTGACCGAAAAGGGAAATGAAATTAACTTTTTTTAAAAAAAATTATCCACAAATTTATGTAAAAAATGGAGGAAAATGATAAAATTAATTTAAAATCTAATTTATAAAAATATGAAAATAGAATTAACTTTTTTTATTATAAAATTATCAATAAATATCCTAATAAAATTATTCATTCATTAATAATCTCGATTAAAATGAGATTGAAACATAAACCCTTTTCATATTTGTAACTGTTTGATCATAACAATCATAAATGATATAAATGAATTGTAACCTAAAATATAAAATATGTATTAGGGATTATGGATATTTTATTTGTAGTGGATTTATATAAAACATTTAAAATAATTTATTCAAAAAATAACACGTGTCTCAACGAATGACGTTTCGAGACGAGACCCTTACCACGAGTCCAAAATTTTTGTGTATTTTCTATATTTAGAACATATTAAAACTATTTCAAATTAATTACATAATAATCTATTAATTTTTAAATCCATTATAATTTAATAATTTACTTAATTTATTTTAATGAAATATTTAATTACATATTCTGTTTTTCCCACATCAGCTATTTTGTAGATGACCATTTCATAATTTCAAAATGAAATAAGTGTGTTGAATGTGGTCAATAAATTCATTGTTTCATCGTACCTATAAAAATAATAATAAAATAAATATAATTTTTCAACATCAATTGAAATTTTTAAAGCATCCATAAAATTGGAATATGAAAAATAATGTATGTTACAATCACAGAAATGGTATGTTGTACATACGCATGAATAACATTTCAATTTTTCAATGATCACGATGGAGTGACGGTAAATAATATTTTATATTTCTATAATTATTATTATATTTTATATTTCATATTATTTTATTAAATAAACATTAATATTCTATCCTTCTAGTTCGCTAAAAAAATGATACACATTTTTTTGTGAAGTAGTATTCCTCCATACACTTGAATTATGTGTTCATTTACCAATTAATGGTATGGAATGAATGTATATTATATGATAATTTTAAATATTGATTATTATTTAATGAGTTTCATATATTAATAATAAATGAATCTTCCTAAACATTCATTATTAGGGATTAGAGGAAATTAACTACATAAGTTCATGATATGGAAGCCTGTCTTTCACATGATCGATGCTTTCCCTTTCCACTTGGTGGAAAAGGATATTGATATATATTATGCCATTCATAAAATAAAATATCAATATATATTATATATAATTTCTATTATATATTATTCATTAATATGTAAATTATGGTGGAAATTAAGAAGTAAATATAATGTGGTCATTGAATACGTTTAAATTCACCATGATTAACGTCCTATGGATATCTTATTAATGAAAATAAGGTTGGTGTTTTGAAAAAAACGAAGCTCTAGAAGATGGATATGGATGTTTCAGATAGAATATTTTAGGGTTTGGTGGATATAAATGGATTTAGATTTGTTAATAAGTCAGGGTAGGGGTTTCCTATTTATAATTTAGGAGGAGTGGTATGTTTTATGTACAAAAAATTATTCAATAATTGGTGGTCACATTAAAAAATAGTTAATAAAAAATTAACAAATAATGAAGTTTATGGGTGATATATTCAATTAATGTATCCAAATTTCAAAAGGAAATATATTTTTAACATTTTACCCCAATTACCACTTTAGTTTAACCCCACAGTATACTAGTCTGGACAATAACCATATTATCTTATTTTTACTATTTTTAATATTAATTTTTGGTCAAATTATATTGAGACTATTATATAATAGTAATTATTTGGATTATTATTTTTTAAAAATATTAATAAATTAAAATCATAGACGTTTAAAATTATTATTTAAAATTATTCTGAAAAAACATGTCAAAAAATATATTTCAAATAATCTCATTCTTGAAGAAATAAATTATCATATATTAACTGTGTGATAAAAAAAATAATTATAATAAATTAAATTCAAATAAATAGATGTATAATATATTCATTTAATTTTACTATTTCCTTTCTAGGGTTTATTCTAAATATTTATAATTTATAATCACGATTAATTTAAAAATAGTTTGGTGATAACCATGTATTTTAGAATAAAAATAAACTTATAAAAAAATCATGAAAATTAATTATTTTAGTGAAATAAATTATTTTATTATAAATAAAATCGTTCATATTTATTTTTAATAGCATATCTAAAATATAAGTTTTATTAAAAAATTTTATTGAATTAATAGAAATTTCTATATTTGAAATATCTGAAATATTCACTATTTACTTATAAATAAACATTTCAGAAAATTATAAAAATTTCACCCCATGTTAATTTTAAAATTATAATTTTTAAATAAATTTTTATTTAATAAAAAAGAATTTTTATGTTCCATAAATTAATTAAAAATAATTTTTTTCACATCAGTAAATAGTAATAATTTTTGAAGGAATCAAATTTTTTATAGAACAAAATACATTTACTATAATGTGAGTGCTTATTTATCATGAATTTTTTAATAAATAATTATTGAGTATGAAATTTATATATATTTGATGATATATTTAATACTAGTCATGCCCATAAATTTTATATCTTGGTTATAACAATATTATATTCCCAAGGTATTTTATACTTGTTGTTGTATGTTATATGTTCTATTCAACATTATTTTATTATTTTAAAATAGTTTGGATAAGAAACCCAATAAAAGGAACAATATTACATTAATAAAATAAAAAAATTATAAAACAACTATAATAATAAGATATGTATTATCTAAATCTCATATGATTAAACGACTCTTAAAGGACACTGTAAAAATGAAACATAAAGTCAGTAATGTAATATTGAAATTAAAAATGTAGAATATTGTAACATGATAGAAGTTGAAGTAATATTATGGAATTATATATTATGTATTTATAGTAATTAAAAAATGATTATGACCATTGGAAATTATGAACATTGGGAATTTTGACTATTTGGAATTCTGATTGTTGGTAATATATCCATTATAATTTAATAATTAGAATTATTCTATATTAAAGGTAATAAAGTGATCTAATTTATTTATAAGTGAGAAATAATGGGCTCAACCAGATTAATCATGACTTCTAAAAATAATTTATCAGAGATTGGTTGGGAGGTAGCATCAACGGGGATCAAAATTAACCAAACCCAAAAATATCATCAACAAGCGAGCCTCGAGTGAATCTAGATATGGTAAAATTATATGTTAGTATAAATCACCTCTCTGACAATGATAACTGAGCTACCCCAATATAGAATCATAATAGAACATCATACCCTTCTAGTGTGTGCCAGTGTAATAAGTTATAATGTATCAAAACCGTAGTTTTATAAAGGCTTATTTTTATTTTTAGTAATGTAATATGGGATTCCTCGATCCCATTTCCATAATAATTTAATATAATAAAATATAAATTAATATGAGTTGAACATTATAAATAGTTTTCATGGATATAAAAATAAAATTATTTTATATTTAAGAAATATATAATTTCAGTTAAAATACCATTTTATTTTCAATTAAATAATTTAAAATAAAAAAAATTCATAAATTATTATTATATAATACTATTTATTTAAATTTATATTATTATATATTGTTAATAAGTACTATGTAATTTATGTAAGGGTAAAAAGTTGATAATTTCATAAAAACACATATTTTTCAATAAAGAAGATTTTTTATTTACATTTTAAAATTAATATACTTGGAAAATTATTATGATAAAATAAATATCATTTTTTTAATTAGCTCATTTAAATTATCAAAAATTAAATTTTTCAAAATTTATTGAGATAGAAGATTTTATTATATATAATTTTTATTTGGTATAAATTTAAGATAAGTATTATGATGTTATAATAAACCAAAGGTTATGTAATAAATGCTATAAAGTGTTGATATAAGGAAAACACCAACTGTAGTAGCTCTCTTGGGTGAGGTACATTGGAATGTGTAGTTTTATGTCGTGCAACGGACAATAACATTGAAAATTAATGTAATGTGGAAAAGACACATGGAATTCCATTTAAGGTCATCCATTCAGGACCTTGGTGATCATTTCAAAAATGGATATTCCAAGTTTGTGTCTGGAATACATTATAAAAAATTCAAATCCCACATGATATATGCTCATTTTGAGAAACAAGGATTGATAAGTGTTCCTATCACTATGAAGAGACAATTAAGAAAAACGATAGAGGCATTTTGTACCATGTGGTGGATCAACCAAGATATATGATAGAGGAGTCCTGATCTATCTCATTCTAAAAGATAATAAATCCATTCATAGTTCCAGGAAGCCCGTGAACATTAATGGCAAGCACATAGGTCATAATCTGAGTAGTGTAGTGTCATTCCATAATTATGTAGATTATCCATAATGATATAAAGGTAAAATTATAGAAATGTGAAGTTTGTTATCATGCAAAAATGTTATTTATATACCGTAGTGAATAAAGAATTATTTTATGTTCCCATGATGTTTTATCATCATGCAGTAAGTATGAGAGATGACATTTAGTTTATGGCATATCTTAAGGATGCTCCCATTCAACATAACATCATATAAACGGGATGACCTTTTAATGTTTAAAATTATTTAACCAAGACAAACTTTTATATTTTAATTTCATGTAACAAGGATGAATGGTTGGACTTACTCTAATGTGGATTCCCTAGGACATGACTATGTAGAGAATTTTTGGAAAAATATCACATTGGTGAGTGGTGTCACACTCTCCACATCCATTCTATCTAATAAATAATACTTTTTGTTGTAGGACTTATGCATTATATAAGGTAATTCTCATTTGGGTTCCATTTTTGGTCTCTTCTTTTCCTCTATCATTGGTATTATAAGAACCAAAACCAATTCCCCTTGGAGAAATGAAAATAGGAAGGCCTTTTTATTGAATATCATGCACTCTGGTTATGATGGTCCTCCAGGTTTTGAAATGTGTGCAACCTATTCTCATAAATCTGCTACAATTAATCCACCCACTTTTATGATTTATCATCTTATGATAGTTTCCTAATAATTTCTATTTGAAGTGATGGTAACTGGACTTCTATGGGTAGAAACATCCCATTAACATACACCAATGTGTTTGGTGTTTCATTCATGTAAGTATTTATGGAAGTACATTAGGTCAATAAATAATATAAGATTTTTTTCTAGCCAAGATTCCTATCATTGTTCACCATTTTTATCGATTATATTCAATTGAGTCATATAAAATTTCTATATCTGTCCATTTTCCACTACATGATATCAAGATAAGTGATTGGAGTAGATGTTGTAGTCTAGGTACTGTTACTTCAACTATGTTGAATAGATGTTGGTGTTTTTTTAAATATTATATGAGGGTCCTTGAATATGGTGATGATATATGAATTTTCAACGAAAATGTGTTTATTCATTCATAATTTATTTAGGGAAATTTCACAACCCATTTGGAAAATAATTATGTATGAGTAAGGATGTACTTGAACTGCTATGTTGTGGATAGGGGATATAGCCCCATGAAACTTGTCCCCCACATGAAAAACAAAAATGAATATTTACTTATATTTAGAACTTTTGGGGGTCGATGGAAAATGTATAATTGTATTAGGCATAAAAGAAATTTTTTGGTGAATTATAAGTTGTCATGTATCATGTTTGTTTAGTAATGTCTGAACCACTTGATTTGGTGGGAGATCTTGTTCTCAAACTGAGGCAGTCTTCCAGATCCTTCATAGACATCATCCAGGATAGTAAGAATCTCTCATCCTGCTATGTATTTGAGGAGGATTCCATCAAAAACACCCTTACACGAAGTTTTCATCTCATTAGGGCCATCATATTGGGAGAGATTCACTATATGACGTAGAATATGTTCCCTTATGGATTTATCCATTTGGGGGGTTACATTTTTCAGATAGATGATTATGGGATCCATCAATCATGGGGTGTTAATTGACTCAAAACTCATTGATTTAGTGCTGGATAGATTTATTTAATCAATATCACATATGATGACAAAAGAGACTATTATTCTATGTGTGATATATAAGATATTATTCTCCATTTCAGGGTCAGCAAGGATGGTGGATGCATTAGCTAGCTCATCGGTGTGAGAATTGTGTAATCAAGGAACATGATGTAATGTGGATGAAAATGGAACTCTTCCATAAGTCCCAAAATATAGCTAGTGAGAGGGATGTGTTCCTCCATTTTGATGGAATATTCTCCATTGACCTTATTTATCACTATTTATGAGTCCCAGTTGATATTCAGGTCGACTATGTGTAGTTATTGGGGTAGTTCAAACATAGTGAAGAGGGATTGATATTTGACCTCAATGTTTTTGTAGCCTTGGGATAATGAGAGAGAGTAGGGTAATTTTTTTTCTATAGAGAAAAATAAAATCCCCAGACCAACCAGATTGAGATTTGGTTTTTCCATCATTGTGCAGACATGACTCTATAAGGTTCCATAAAAGTACATCTCCCATGTCTAGGGAGGGTTATGGATGTAGAAGACCTCCTCTTTTAGAATCTTGGTGTACTCAGATGTATTTTCCAGCGCATGATCCACTGCATATAATTTATCTTGGATATTTCCTTTCACTAACTTCTGTGACATGAAATGAATGTCATATTATTGTATAATGACCAACCATTAAGATATGTTCCCTATTAAAATTTGAAGTTCAATGATTTACTCTAGCAGATCAATATGAGAGACCATATAGACTTCATAGTTCTGAATTTAATGCCTCATATCTTTCACTTTGAGGAATAGTATATGTCAGTTATTCTCAACATCAGATTATCGGGTCTCAGAACTAGAATCCTTTTTCTGAGGTAGTAGAGACTTTTCTCACTCCAACATCATTTTTCACTAGGAGGATTGCACCCAATGATCATTACTAAGTGTCCACATACAAGATGAATGGAGTCCATTCAACTAGATCCCTCGATATTTGTGGGTGCTATATGCACTTATTGATACATTCTAAGGAGATTTGGTATTCATCGTCCCATTGTTAGGTGATTCCATTTTTCATTAGCCTAGAGACGGGGAGAGAGCTTTGTACCAATTAGGCTATGAATATATGAATATAGGTGGGGTTCCCTTAGAGTCCCCTCATTAGGGGTTGACATCTCTAATATACCACTAGTATTTTCTATGTGATCCTCAATATTGAGGTGGAATACAACAAAGTAGAAGAACTTTTCTAATGTCAGTATAAAAAAATATTATATTAATTAAATTTTATACTTAGATACTAATTATTCTATATTTATATTATAAAGGAAAAACACCTCATGGACCAGTAATTTTTTGGTAAATATATCTTGTCTTTGTCATGTTAGAAGAAACATTAGGAAACACTATCGACTAATAAACATGAATATATTTCCATAGGATGTTGTTGGTCATTAGGGATTTGGATGAAAAACTCCTTAATGGATTTTTTATATAACTTCAATTGTGTTTCAATCAGATGTGATAACACTAGTTCTATCATCATCTCAAAAAAACAATTAAACCATTCATGAATAATGAAATTTTATTTAAGACCTAATTTCCTAAGAGATCATGAAAAATAATATGATATCTCATTAGAATTAGTTTTTATAGAAATATAATTAGTATAAAATTTTAAAAAACATCCACATGAGGATAGATTCGATTACATTAAAATTAAATTATGTTTGTTTAATTTTACTAAATAATACCCTATAATGTATTTCTCACATTAAAATTAAATATATTATTTTATATATTTAAATTTACATGTGTGCCACTATTTTTATGTAGTGGTCATAACATGTAGTCCATGTCACATAATATTAGTAATAATTAAACAATATATTAATGCACTACCCCAAAATTACCCCTAACAAAAAATATTGTTTTTCAACTCTCTATGTGAAATGAATAACAAAACCTATGAACCCTCTTTTACATTTCATGAAACCTTTTAACCTAGAAAAATTACCTTCCAATCCCTCAACCACATTGAAAACGGGGGAATAAAAAGGATCCAGTGGTGTTTCATCTAGTAGGATTAAACATCAATGGATATCAAGAAATTTTTTAAGTGGAATAACAATTGATTTTAAATGGATAGATAGAACATTCATAATGTGGAAGAATGTTGTCAACAATCAAGGTTGGGAGTTTTTTATGAGTATTAAACCCTTCTAGTTTCTAATAGTGATGTTTTTGATTTCTATGAAATATATTTTTTCGAATTCAGTGAGGATGAGGATATAGTCTTTGAAACCATAAATTGGAATGATCTATATCTAACACCAATCAAGATGGAAGAAGTGTTGAATGTTGTTAACAAATGATACTACATCTTCCATACTTATTTATCTTCTATGGATGGCGTTACACCCCCAGAGATTATGAAATAAATTTTCAAAATCATTATTATTAAGAAAACACAAGTGAATAACATAGAGGAAGAAAGAAAGGTGTTGTTCAAATTTATATAGTTGATATTCCTCAAAAGAATGGTGAGGGCCAAAAATTATTATTAAAGATGAATCATTGATTTATTTGTTTATTCTAGAAAATCCTATAAACATAGAATGATATATTATATGATATATATTCCATTCCCAAAATAATTGTTTGATCTTATAAGAAAATTGATGAATCTTAACTCTAGTTTTTTGAAATTAAGGAGTGGTTTTGGATGAAAACGACAAAAAACCATGTCATGGTTTAAAAAATGGAATGCACATATATTGAGGAAATTTTGGTTGCATTTGGACTCTTGAATAATAATATTGACTCACTTTTCTCAAATTCTTTATGCAGGCCCTACTCAGACATAGTAAAAGCATTCATTCTGGAATGAGACAACAATATTTGTGGAAGAATAATCTCATTGTTCTAATACTAGTAATTTTCTTAATGAAGAGGAAGAAACTCTTAATTTAAGAAGAGTTGTTCATATTTTTATTCAGTAAATATAGAAATATGTTTTTGTAGAGAACTTATGACATCCAATGTTTTTAAAAGAAAAACACCTATAAATATCATCCATGATATGTCACATCCAGGAAGACACTTCTCAAAGGATAAAAAAGTTTATTATCTTTGTAAGACAAGATTCATACATATGTTCAACATTACAAATTGAAATGAAACACATCATGAATTATTATTTAGAAACACTCATATTCTTTGGGATTATATTTTCATGTCATATATAAAATTCAACTTTGCATCCTGGGAAAAATAAACATAAGAAAGGGGTGAGTTCTGATGCTTAGTGATGGTATGAATTTTGATGATGTTAAAAATAAAACATACGACATGGTGAATGACAAAAAAAACATTTGAAGTATGAATAAAAATTCTGATCATAATATGTAACATCCAAAGTAAATAATGAATATAGAATTTTAATATTTAATAATATTTGTAAATTAGTTATTGATTTTACTTTAAAGAGATTGTTATGTTTGATGTCTTACACGATACGCAACAACATGTTTCTTTGAAATCTTACATTGCATACTAATAATATAATATTATTATTTTAAATGGTAGTTAAAACTTAGTCATTGTATTGTAAGGAATGAATAGAACTAACTACAATATTATTATACATGTTTTTTAAATGTCTTTACTTTTATCCAATAAATGTTAGTTGCTTAAAATTTGAATGAATATAAATTTAAGCATAAATACTGTAAAAGGTCGATTTACCACCTTTTAATGGTGAACCCGCTTTACATATTGTTTTGGTCACTTTTATATGTTCTATTTGGAAAAATAAATTTCTTCATTAAAATTGGGACATCAAAATTTACATTGGGTAAATTATTGGTTTTTTTCTAATAATTTCTTTTATGAATAGTGAAAATACTATTTTTTAATTCACTTTTTCTTTTTAATCTAATTTATTTATATGGTTACATTATCTTTTTAGTTGTTTTTAAAGTGTAACGAGAATATATTTTTACCATTTAATCCAATGTTGGTCATTGGAATTAATTTAACCATTAAATTTGACATAAACAAGTTTCAATATTTTGATAGTTATTGTTTATTAAAAACACGCTATTTGTTTTGATAGTGAGAATTAATTTTAAATTAATTAATGAAGCTACTATGTTTAGAATTTGGTAAAATAGATGTCATTTTTGTATTCAGGATTTCAAATATAACTTTGGCTGATGTTTTGTTGATTTTCTAAAAAACATGATTTTTTGTGGAATAGTGAAACCACTAAGTAGTAGTTAAAAACAGACATTTTCATTTAAATGAAATTTTACCACTTCCGTGGATTAGATTTCAAAATTATGACATAAATGGTTTTTATATGTATTTAATATTTAGTTCAATAAGAGGAAAATAATTATTGGTGAATAGTATCTTTTGACTTTTATTTACAATGGTTAAATGTAAATTGGGTAATTCAAGGAGAAAAGAATATCATAATAATACAAAATTATATTAACAGTTGTCATAAACTTATGGAATGAGTCTTGGCTGACCATGGGCATCATTGGGTCGATTTTCAGACCCCATTGATCCACTTAAGAGTGATAATGACACTTTATTTTAATTAATTTAATGTAAAGACCAAAATGACATAAATAAATATCGTTTAGTAAATTAATTTTAACATTGGGTTATATAATTTATATTTTCTACAATTCATATTCATTGGAATGAAAAAAAAATATTTACTACATCATGGTACTTCTTTAAATAATTTTTAGACATTGAATAATTTAAATTATTTATGACAGAATAATTATTAGTGTTTACCTCATTAATAAATGATTTAAATAAATAAGATTATAAATATTAAAATAACATGCAAAACCTATAAATTTCTTATTGTACTAATTTATTTCGACCAGTAGTGATCTTATATTCTACCTTAATGAGTTTTAGACCTTTAAAAACCGAATATCATTATATAATAAAAAAATATTATCACACTTTCCCATAGAGTCCCTCCTCCCCCTTAAGAAAAGCCCTCACTTCTATCCAATTCCCCACACCTGTAAAGTATTTTGGATCATCCAAAATCTACTCAATTAAGCTCCCTCTATACCTATCCTCCTTTTAGAATACTTATCTTAGGCAGAAGGCACTTCATGAAAACCTTTTGGTTCATACCAAAGGAAGTTACCCAAATTAAAGGTAAAAATTTATCGTAAATTATTTTGTTTTATTTTGATTTATTTTACTTCTACAACCTATAATATCTTTTTATTCCTTTAATTTTTTAAAAAACATTATCCTCAATATACTAGGATGTTTTTATGGAATTTATTCTAACTACACTTACACAGACCTCTATCTAATGGATAAAGAACATACAGTTTATGTGGATGGCGAACTGCTGTCTCACGAAATGATAATTGTTAAAATATCTCCTACTACCTCTCATGGTGGTCATTAGGATGAAAATTTATTTATATTTCATATATATTATGTTTATTTTTCCTTTATGCTTTTTTTATTTTTAATTTATTGCATACCTTTATAGTTTCCATTATGAGTAAACCTGATAATTTCTTTTGAGGAAGTGCGGACTACCACCCCCTCAAAGTGATATGACTCATTCATAAAATACATGGGACATAAAAAGGATGGAGTTATTGAAATTATAAATGATATTATACTTTAATTATAATATAACTATGTATCATAATGTTTTAATTAAACTAAAATACAACGTTGAAATGAAAGTAGCGTTCTTGCGTACGTACGGCTTACCATCTCCATGAATGGTGCATTTCATTTCTTATCTACAAATGTTATGTACTGTTATAAAAAAATATACATACTGGATATATATGATATATATGATATCCAAATCATGAATATAATTATGGAGATAATTTACTCTTGACCACATTGACAACCTGTAATTACAAGGTGTTCATTTTTTACTCAAGTACCAACTTTCAAAAAAACGACCATTATTAACATAAATGATTAAATATTGTTTATAACATGGTAATAAGTGATATAAAAGTAATAATAAACATGAAAAATGGTACATATTTAAGTATAAATTAACATAAGTTTATTATTGAGGAATAATAAGGAAGAATCAAGTCAAGTCGGACATGAGGTATGGGATTTCTTATCTCACTTTCAATTCTGTGAGGTTTTCTTTGTTTGCCACTTATTTATTGCATGTGGTGTATTGTGTACTGCCATTTGATATATATTATCATGATTATATTTAAATTCATTGTATTATGTGATTCATTTTGTGGTTATTATCTTTTGGTCATATGACTTGATTGATTACAACGAAGTAAGGGTTTTTTATCTAACTTTTCATTTTCATTACATTCATTCTATATTGTCCACTATTTCCTTTTGTGTGGAATATTTACTGTACATGATTGTATTCATTGAGTAATATAATATAAGTTTTGTGTATTTACATCCTCAATTAAAGATCCTTCTTTCATGTCTTGTATCTTTCGTATATTACCCAATTTGTAAGGGAACCTGTCACCCTCCTCTTTTTAAAAGACTTTCTTTTTTTATGTCTTTTAATTTACATCTTATTATGTTAGGATATGTTCTAATATATCCTTATTCATGAAAATTTATTTTCCAAGTTATTAGATAACCTTTTTATATCATCAACTCATTTTCTAAATTTTAATGCAATGCCGTTAGGTAGTTGAATTTTTGCAAAGGGAACTTCTTAACCCAATTTCAATTCTTTGGGATAAACATGTAATTCATGAATATATCGTCCTATGAATATGTGTGAATGAACTATGATTGTTTTACAAATAATTTCCATTTATATTTGGTGTATTTATAATTTTCACACATATTTATGTAATTGATTTATCCTTAATTTAAGGACGTTGTCTTTATAAGGGATTTCATCTCAATTTACATTTCCATTAGGACTTCATTGTTGTTATGCACCAATTCACTCTTATATGGTGTATCTAATATCTTTGGCCATATTATATCATGAATACATTTATTATATTGATATTATAAAGTAATTATTAAATGTTACTCCTCAATTATTTTTTATCTAGAGTTTCTCATTTTGCTAAAAACTCTTCAAATAAAATTCCGTTTTAATTGTTTTAAAGATTTATTATTCTAAATATTTATCTTTAATGTCCATGTTTTAAAAATAATTTTGAATAATTTATTATATGGAAATTAATGTTTTCAAAATTTTAAAATCATTAAACTGGTTTGTGACACTTTGATTCGGAAATCTCTTTAATAAATATTTTAAATGGTTTTGAAAATGGTTTAAAAAAACCTTGATTATGTCTATATCTTGAAATGATATATTGTGATTATAATGTGGAAATTTTATCTTTCAAATATTCTTGGTTTATGTGTTATGAATATTTCATGGTTATTAAACATTGGTTACATATACAAGTGGTTTCGTGATAAACCTTGGGTGGGTGAGCCCGAGATTTCTCTCCAATGCATTGTGTAACGTGACAGCGGTAAACGTTAATGGTTCTCCTAAAAGATTTAGGGAATATAATGTGATGGTTATTCCAAATGTGATCCCTATGTAGATACGATATATACAATGTAATTATGTTATTAATGCCATAATTTAGGTTTATGATTTATGATATCTTTATGTTATTCATAAATCTTATGATTTTATGAGGAATGTTTTGATTGAAAAGTATGGTTTCATAGATTTTTATTTATTGAGGGGATAATGTTTTCTTTTCATTATTTTATAACCCTCACTGGGCTTTTTATTCTGAACCCAAGTTTTGAAATGTTTTTCACAGGACATAAAGATGAATAGGGTGAAGGATGAGATCAAGGAAAAGTCATGTTGTCTAAAACATGGAACTAGACAAGCCTCTATTTTTATAGTAGTTTTTATTTTAAGAAAATGGATACTGAATAGTAGTGTCTACATGTAATTTTCAAGTTGTTATGTAATAGTTATGGCATATCTCTATAAAATTCTTAACATGAAAAGATACTCATTGTGAATTATTCATTTTATTCAAGATTATGTAATGTTTATGGACAGGTCCTTATAGTTTGTTTGAGAGTTCAGTTTAGATAACATTAGAGGTCAGGGTGTACTTTAAGCATAACTGACATTACCATAATGATTAGGATTTTATAAAGAGTCATAGTTATTTTAGATAATGTGAATGTATTTAAGATAACATGAAGAAGTAAATCCTTTTATATACCCTCCTAATAAGATATTATATGATGATTTTACTAATATACTCACACTTTTATTTATGGTCTTAGTAAATGGATGGATCTATCCTGCACCAAAATAGTAGTAGATGTGAGGTAAACTATGATTGTTTTCTGAATGATCAACTGAATAAAATGGGAGATACAATGAGAACTCTTGTTGTTATCCTTAACCAACTATCTAGAGTCATGATTGACCGCCTGAACCTTGGTGATTTTTATAAGGCATCATATATGATACGAATAAATCTCCATGGAAGTTTAGGTAATAATCATAAAGGCAAGAATATTCAAAAACCTATTTGTCAAGGATGTCGAAAGAAACACAGAATAAAATGTTTCAAAGGGACGGGAAGATGCTATAGATGTTGAAGTGAAGTTTATAAAGAAAGAACCTGTAATGGAAAAAAGGAAGCATCCAGTTGACACTGGGAAAGGGAAATAAGTTCTTTTAGAGGGATCAATGGAATGTTTTAAATGAGGTGTGCATGGTCATTATGCAAACTGTTGTCCTACAAAGAATTTTCGTGAATGGGATCACCAGGATTGTACAAATATATGTTTACCAATACCTAATGATATTCCAATTGAGGATGAAGAAAGTAACAATGACTAATGAAAGGCATGGATTATATCTTAACTAATGTTCAGACATTTTTGAAATCTAAGGATATGATTCATGATTTTGTTTATAGGAAAGAATTATATCATAATAAGTGTGTAAAGAATGGTTATTGGATCGTGAAGAATGTTGAATGAGTAATAAGTAAACATATAAGGTATACATGAGTTATGGTAGATTTTAGGATGGTGAAATGCTTAGAAGTATTAAGTCTCTTTTGATTATGGGATTACAATGGAAACCATTTATAGTATGTGTGACCCTTAAGTTAGATATATGAAAATGAAATTCAAGGAATAATTATATTTTACTCTAAAGAGTATTGGTGGAATTTTATTTTGGGAGAATCTATGTTTTTATTATGAACATATGGTGATTTGGGTTATTTATGGAAATGAGTAACCAATCATAAAGAATATGTGATTTTGTTAATTATACTTTATTATGAGGCATTAGGAGTAGTTTCTATTATTTTTAGATAAATGTTAATATTTACTGTGGAATACTATGTGAAAAATTCCATCAGAGTTTTGGGATTCGATCTTATTTTGTATTATTTTAAAAAATTATAAGGACAATTGTTTATTTAATGGTCCTTCTTGAACTTTGGGTAATTTTTGTTGAATTTTGGAGATTAAGAGTAGTACTTATTTTTATAAAGGATTATCCTTTTGGAGATTATCTAATCATGTACTAACCAATTTTGGTTTTAGTTAATTTAAAAAGATAGAGGAAACATATGGTTCATATTTTTTAGATCATGTTATTCTCTAGAAGTTGATTATAGTGCTTTTAATGTGACCAAGTCAATTTGAATACTCTTTATTTGTAGAAAAGATGAGTTTGTGGTAGAAATTTTGTAATGGATAAAATTCTACATCAAATGTAAGTATGTATCTGTATGTTTTTAGTCAATCTAACAAATAAATTCCTCATCTTTATGAAAAGTAACTTAAAAGAAACATTTTATATTAAATTTTCCTACTGGGTAATTAAGGACCGTTGAACCCATAATATGTTAGTGATTTTCTTGTGGTTAACTTTCTCATAATCATGTTTTCTATCACTCTCCATAAAAAACAGACCATTTTTTCTCTCTTCCATATCTATGTATTCCTACATGGAATCATAGTATGTGTTATCTCATGTTACCTTTTTACTTATCATCCTTTATTTTAATGTGATAGTTTTATTGACTCTTTTTCAGATGTCGGACTTTCAATGATGTTTCGGACTCCAATTTTAAAATTGCGAGGACGCAATTCCCAAAAGGGGGGAAGGATGTATCATCCCAGGTAAATAAAAAATATTAAAATTTCATATTTATTAATATTTTTAAATTAATTATTAATTTTAACTTTAATGGGGATTCTATGATTGATATCTTACCTGATACGTAACAACATGTTTCTTTGAAATCATACTTTTCACACTATTAATATAATATTATTATTTTAAATGGTAGATAATTCATAGAAATTATATTGGATATAATGAATTGAACTAAATACCATATGATTTTACAAGTTTGTTAAATGTTTTTACTTTTATCCAATACAAGTTAGTGGCTTAAAATGTGAATGAATCTAATTTTAAGCATAAACACTCTAAAAGGTCGATTCACCGCCTTTTAATGGAGAAACCTCTTTAAATATTGTTTTGGAAACTTTTATATGTTCTATTTAACAAAGTAAATTCTTATTTAGAATCAGGATATCAAAATTTACTTTGGGAAAATTTATGGTATTTTCTAATAAAATTCATTTTTTATAAATAGTGAAAAATATTGTATTTTAATTCACAAGTGCCTTTTAACCTTATCTATTTATATGGTTAGATTATCTTTTTAATTAATTTTAAATTGTAATAAGAATATATTTTTTACAATTTAATCCAACATTGGTCATTGAATTAATTTCACTTTTAAATTGGACATAAACAAGTACCGTTCTTTTGATAGTTATTGTTTCTTAAAAGCACACAATTTGATTTGATAACGGGAATTAATTTTAAATTAATTAATGCAACTTATATTTTTTTAATTTGGTAAAATTGATGTCATTTTTTAATATGGAATATCAAATATATCTTAGGCTGAATTTTTTGTGATTTTCTAAAATTCGTTAATTTTTTATGAATAGTGAAACCACTAAGTAGTAGTTAAAAACTAAAATTTTCATTTAAATGATGTTTTACCACTTCTGTGGATTGAATTTAGAAAATATAACATACATGGTCATTATTAGTTAGTAAAATTTGGTTCAATAAGATGAAAATAATTTTTGTTGAATAGTAACTTTTGACTTTTATTTACAGTGGTTAAAGGTAAATAGGGTGATTCAAGATAAAAAGAATATCATATTAATAAAAAATTACCTTAACACTTGTAAAAACCTTATTTTATGAGTATTGTCCAACCAAGATCATATTTGGGTCGATTTTGTGACCCCATGGAGCCACTTAAGATTGATAATGACAGTTTATTTTAATTAATTAAATTTAAAGACCAAAATGGCAGAAACAAATTACTTTTAGTAAATTCATATTAACATGGGGTTATATAATGTATAATCTCAACTATATATATTAAATGGAAACCTAAAAATATTTACTACATCATGGTATTTTCTTATAATTTATATACGTAAAAAAAATTAAAATATTTATGACACAATAATGATGCAGTGTTTACCTCGTTAATAAATTATTTAAATAAATAAGATTGTAAATATTAAAATGGCATCCGAACCATATACAATTTTTATTAGATGAATTTATTTCTACCGTTAGTCATCTTATATTCTACCGTAATGAGTTTTGGACCTTTATAAACTGAATGTCATTATATAAAAAAATAATATTATCACACTTTACTATAGAGCCCCTCCTCCCCCTTATAAAAACCTGTCACGACTGACCAATTCCTGACACCTGTCAAGCCTTTTAGATCGTCCAAAATCTACCCAATTAAGCTCCCTATATAAGTAACCTCCTCCTATAAGCCTTACCTTAGGCATAAGTCACTTCAAGGAACCCTTTTGGTTCATACCAAAGGGAGTTACCCAAATTAATGGTAACAATTTCTCTTAAACTCTTTTGTTTTATTTTGTTTAATTTTACTTATACAACCACTAAACTCTTTTTATTCCATTATTTTATAACAAAAACATTATGATAAATATACTATTATTTTTTTAGGATAATAATTCAAACAAAATTTACACACACCTTTATCTAATGGATAACAAACATACTGTTTCTGTGGACGGCGAACTACTGCCTCACGAAACGATGATTGTTCAAATATCTCCTACTGTCTCTCATGGTGGACATTATTATGAAAAGTTATTTATATATGATATATATTATGTTTATATTTTCTTAATTCTTCTTTATTTTGAATTTATATCATAGCTTTATAGTTTCCATTATGAGTAAACGTGATAATTTCATTTGAGGATGTGTGAACTACCGCCCCCTTTAAGTTATATGAATTGTTCATACTATACGTGGGACATATGAAGGATGGATTTATTGGAATTATAAATTATATTACACTGTAATTATAATATAACTATGTATCATTATGTTTTCATTCAATTAAAATACAAAATAGAAATGAAAGTAGCGTTCATGCGTACGTATGGCCTACCATCTCCATGAATGATGCATTTCATTTCTTAACTCCAAATGTTATCAAATATTATAAATACATATATATACTGGATATATATTATATATATGATATCTAGACCATTAATATCATTTTTTTTATAATGGGATCTTGACAACATGTACAACTTGTAATTATAAGGTGTTCATTTTTTTCTCAAGTACCAAATATCCACAAAATGACCATTATTAACGTAAAAGATTAAATATTGTTTATAACATGGTAATAAGTGATATAAAAGGAATAATATAATTTAAAAATTGTTCTTAATCATGTATAAATAAACATAATTTTATTATTAAGGAATAACAAGGAATAAACAAGTCAAGTCGGACAGGACGTAAGAGATTTCTTATCTCACTTTCAATTCCGTGAGATTTACATTATTCGCCACTTATTTATTTCATGTTTTTTATTGTGTGCTTCCATATGATATATATTATCATTATTATATTAATATTAATTCTATTCTGTTATTCATTTGGTGGTTATTAACTTTTGTTCATATGATTCGACTGATTACAATGAAGTAAGGGTTTTTCATCTCACATTTTATTTCCATGAGATTCATGCTATATTGGCTACTATTTCCCTTGGTGTGGCATATGTACTGTCCATTATTGTATTAATTTCTTATTATACTATTATTTTTTGATATTTACATATTCATTGAATGATACTTCATTCATGTGGGGTATCTTTCGTATGTTACCTAATCTATAAAGGAACCTTTCACCCTCCTCTTTTTAAAAGACTTCTTTTTGTTATACCTTTTAATTTATATATTATTATGTTAGTATATGTTATTATATATCCTAATTGATGTAAATTTTATGTTCAAGTGATTAGATGTGATTTTTATCTCATCAACTCATTTTCTGAATTTTAATGTGACGAAGTTAGGCTGTCGAATATTTGCAGGGGAACTTCTTACCCCAATTTCAATTCATTGGGTTAAACATGTACTTCTTGAATATGTCATCCTATCAATTTTTGTGAAAGAAATATGATTGTTTTACACTTATTATCCAATTATATTGGGTGTATTTATATTTTTCACACATAATTATGTAATTGATTTGTCATTAATTTATGGATACCATATTTATAGGGGATTTCTTCTCAATTTACATTTCCATTGGGACTTAATTGTTGTTATGCACCAATTCACTCTTATATGGTGCATATACTGTCCTTTGACATATTATATCATGAATATCTATATTCTCATGATATTATAATGTTCTGATTATATTTTATTCCTCAATTATTTATATTAAAGAGTCTCTTATTTTTCTAAAAACACTTTAACTAAAATATCATTTTAAATGTTTTAAAGATTTATTATTATAAATCTTTATCATTAATGTCCATGTTTTAAAAATGGTTTTGAATATTTATTTATATGGAAATTAATTCTTTAAAATTATTAAAATCATAAAAGTGTATGGGACACTTCGATTTAAAAATATCTTTATTAAATATTATAAATGGTTTTGAAAATGGTTTGATAAAGCCTTGATTATGTCAATATCTAGAAATGATATATTGTGATTGCAATGTGAAAATGTTATCTTTCCATTAAAGTTGGTTTATGTGTTATGAATATGTTATGGTTATTGAAAATTATTTACGTATATAGGGGGATCCGTGATAAACCTAGGGCCTGTGAGCCCGAGATAGCTCTCCAATGCATTGGGTAACGTGATAGAGGTAAATGTTAATTTTTCTCCTAAGAGATTTATGGAATATACTATGATGGGTATTCCAACTGTGACCCCCTATATATCTATGATAGCTAAAAATTAAGTATGTCATGAATTCCATAAAATCAATTTATGATTTATGATTTCTTTATGTTATTCATAAATCTTATTATTTTATAAGGAATGTTTTGATTGAAATGTATGGTTTTATAGATTTGTTTTTATTTATGGGATAATGTTTCTTTTCATTATTCTATACCCCTTAATGAGATTTTTATGACCATACCTAGTTTTGAAATGTTTTTCATATGACATAAAGATGAATAGGGTCAAGGATGAGATCATGGAAAAGTCAAGCTGTCTAAAACATGGAACTAGACATGTCTCTATTTTTATAAGAGTTTTGATTTTATGAAAATGAATACTAAGTAGTAGTGTCTACATGTACTTTTCAAGTTGTTATGTAATAGTTTTAGCCACATTATATTAAACTCTAAACCTGAAAAGATCCTCAATGTGAATGATTAATTTAATTCAAGATTATGTAATGTTAATGGCCGACTCCTTACATAATATCAACAAAATAAAATAAAATTAAATAAATCTATATAAGGGGTAGTATGTGAATGAATCAAAACTATTAATATTATAAAAGTATAATAATCACATGGAATATAAAATAATATCCCTATAATTAGGTAACTCATAATGTGGGACATCATAACAATACCATCATGGATTCAGCCAAGACACTATACATATATAATCGAGCTAAATGTCATCCCATACCTATACATGTATGTCTGATGATACCTAGTGATACCTTGTGGGGATATAGTGCGCCCCACATGACACATACTATGTCTAATTCCTTACTCAAATGAAATGGGTGAAATATAATCAATACATTAATTCATATTGCAACTAATATATTAAATGTAAATAAATTTCCTCAAATAGTAAACATAATCCCTAACCATTCAGATTAATATATTGAATGGTATGATGAATTAACATCCCTATTTAAATTAATTATAATCAATTCAGTAAAATTTGGTTAATGAATACATAAAAGATCAATAATAATGAAAAATTGTGTCTAAAATAGATGAAAATACTATTATATGGTCATAGAGGAATTGTTGAGAGAAAAACTGCTTTTACTTTTCAATGAAGAGTTATTTTGGAAAATTAATTGCATAAAACCAAAAATGAACTCATATTGTTTTTCATGAACAAAATTAGTGATTCATGAAAACTAATAGTTTCCTAAAATATATTATATATTATTCATGAAATTGTGTTTATAATCATGACATTTAATTTAATCGGGCTTGAATAACCAAAAGAATCGAGAATGATCTTTATAAAACATGTAAGTCTGTATAAAATGAAGAATGATTATGATTGGTACACATATATGGAAAATTTAAACAGAATATATTTTTTGTAAATAAAAATAACTATGTATATCATTGTGGGTAAATATAGGGTAAGAAGAATATCGAATGAAAATTATAGGTTTAGGAAGAAACCTGTACTATTTTTATGAATATGTTCTGCACTTGACATTAATGTCCTTGACAATAATTCATAATTAATTAATTAAAAACCATTTATATATGTATTTTATATGTAATATTTTAATTAATTATAATTATGGCCTTTTTATTGAGTTGTAAGATACAATTTTATCGCTCAAGAGCCTTCATTTTCTTGGGTTTCTTGACCAGTTTACTTGTATCTGAGTATAAATGTTCACATGGAATGGGTTTAATTATCAAAAATTGGAATTATATATTATTAATGTAAAAACTTATATTTTGTGTTTCTATATATCATTTTATTATATTTCATGAGGATTAATCTCTAAATAATTCATTTACTGATAATCATTTAGATCATTAAGGCGGTTATTATTCCAAACAAACTCATTCTGTTTTGTTGTTTTGTATTATGTAAATATGTTACATAAAGAACATAATAAAGTTTTTAATAAATATATTATATTATTTTTTAACCATATAAATGGTATAATTACCATCCATGAAGGTGACATTGAAGAAAAGTATTCGTCATCCATGAAGGTTGTAAATCGGCACATCATAGACGATGATTTTGTTTTTAAAGGAAAAGAGACTATGAAAGGTGTATACTGATAGATTATTCCATTAACATAACAAAAATGCCATTTATATAATCTATAATAGTTTTCATGTAATTTTTATGAGTGTAGGTGATGATATAATAATAAAATCAAAAACAAGGAATGAAACTAAAAGGAAAAGGAAGAGAATTTTACCTCTTGAATTCCCCCCATGAAAACATCTTTATGGAATTTAATTTTTCATTTTGATGATAAAAGGTGCCTCTAGATATGGTTAATAGTATTGGTAACTATATTTGGTTGAAATTTGACAATTTTTTAATCTTAAAAGGTATTAGGAGAAAGGGGGGCTTGGGTTGGTATTTATAGTGGAGAAGAGGGGTAATTTTTTAATATTTTAGTCATTTTTTATTTTTTTTTCTGAAGACTATGAATAGTATAAAACTTTTCATAAAATATATTCAAATAATGAATGTGAGTTAGAGATAATGGTACTTACATGAACAATGACTCACGAAACAGTGTATTTTACATTAAATTTACTTTTACTATAAATTATCATATTTGACTATTCACCAATAATTCATGTTTGTTAGAAAAATCCCAAAAATTTACCCAAATTTTTTTAAAATATATATTTAAAAAATGAACTCCATTTTGTGATTTATTTTTCAAATTATGATAAATTTATTTTTTAATTAAAATCAAAATTTACTCAAAATATATAGATTTTAAAATTATCTTTCATTTTATAACACTTTGAAAAATATAATAAAGCCGCATAAAAATTTCCTATAAATATAATAAAACAAAATAGTAATTTTACAAAAAATATCATGGAAATATATTTTCAATGAAAGAATTTTAATAATTATATACATATATATAAATATTTTTGACTTCCTAAATACCATCAATTTATTATTAATTTTTATAATATTCATTAACTTATACTATGATATAATTTAATCAAACCTTTATTTATAATATGCCTAAAATTTATTTATACACTAATGGGTGTGGTTATTGTTAATTTGTCTAATTTACTATTCATAAGGGTCATATTACTATTCATAAGGGTAATACTACCATTCTAAAGGGTTAAGTTACTATTCACCAAAAATTAAGTTGATCCTATAATAATCTAAATATCTTTATGAGTGAAACAATGTATGCTCATTTTGGAAAATTCAGTATATAGATGACACAAAATTAGGTTAAATGGTATCCTCGCAGTTGTGTCAAGATCGTGGGTTAAAAGGATTTTCCAAATTTCGATAAGTCTTTATATATAATTTCAATACAAAAAATGATTCCAATGAACATAATTATATTAATATAATTATAATTGGTCTATTCTGACATTTAAAATAAATAAAATGTTTCATAATTATTTAAACGGAAAACACGGTTTTAAAATAAATGCATTTTTTCACTTTTCATCAAACAAAAAAAGAAAACACCCCAAAAAAATACTAATAAACCATCATAAAATATTTTTTGACTTTGAAATTAAGAAATATTGTTTATTTTACAAAAAAATTTAATATTAAATTATAAATTTGTTTCATTTATTTAAAACCATTATAAATAACATTTAATAGTCGTTATTACTAATCATATTAAAATTTTCTATATGTAGGTTATATATCTCTCATTTAAATAATTATAATAATAATATGTTGTTTCCCAGAGAATTATTGTTGCAATAATTAAATTCTATATTAAATTTATTTTTTAAATCCTTGCGGTCTTACATTCTCATCTCCTTTAATAAATTTCATCATCACAATTTAATATTACACATTAAATGTAAATGTTTGATACATAAAAATTACTTTATGGGAAACCGTGATTAGAAATAGGGTTATTAAAATATCATCTTAAAAGTATTTTAAGGTAAATGAGGTTGTCACCAAAATATTATTCCTTCAAATTGGATGACATTAGTTCGAAGTGAAATCCTGGACATGGAAGAAAAATCAAACTATGATGCTCTGTTAGAAAGCGGTAGAGAACATATTCTGATGAAATATGATTATCCCAAAACAACGAGCTATAGTTATAAAAAATTGCATTATTATAATAAGAAATTAAAATAGGACAATACTTTTTTTTAATAGTATTTTCCTAGAACTGAAGAATTATTCAACTCTATAATATTATAAATATACATTTTTATTTCATAAATACAAACTTAACCTTTATTGTGCCTTGAACTACATATACTTCATCTCTTATCAAATTTTGAGTCATGAGGTGAAGTATTACCATAACATCTAAAACCTTATCCAATGACCAACTTAAAAAATTTCTTAAATGGTTACTTTTCCAAATATATCACGATCCAACACTTTAGAATCATTCCCATGGTAGTTAGTACTATCCAATTGAAATTATCCATATCAATAATATATTCATACAACATCATCATCTCACCACTGAGAACATTTTAATGTTTACGAATCATTTAACCATGTGTTTTCAAATTTTTAACATCCTACCATATCATTTTTATAATTAACATTCCATATACAACCTCAAATCCTTAATGAAATAGTACTTCAGTACAGTCCATATATATTCCATAATTCATATAACTAGTACATCATTGATAAAATACTCCATTGAAGAAATTACTTAATTAAATCATATGCTCATTATTTATTCCTCTTTGTATGTGGAAGTAGTATAATATTGACAATGATCCATTATATTTATTGGGGTTATATTCATTTGATGTTTGGGACATTGATTTGTGTAGTGTAATATCTCATGGTAGTTGAGGCATTTAATATAAGAAACATTTTTATTATCCTTTAAATGATGATCATGGAGTCATTTTCACCCACACTTGTAGCATATTCCTTTTCTTCTTAAGCATATACCTTGTTGTTTCATTCCAAAATTGTCATATGTTGGAAAATACTTTGTTCCTTTATTTAATTTATCTATATATCTTACATCCTATAATATTCTACTCATTCATCATTTAAAATATGTAATATATTGAAAAATATTTCTCCTTCTTGTTATAACATGATACTATCTCCTCATATGATGAAAACATTTGAGAGGATAGTTCCCTTCTAAAGAATATCTAAACCCCATCAAAGAGATGATAATTATTACAAATTGGTTTATGTTGAGTGATGTGAAACACATTCTTTCTACTAGGGACCATTTATAAACAATGGAATGCATTATATTAGGCTATGAATTATAATGATTGATTTTTATCAAGTAAAACAATTAACACATATTCAAAATTTTTGTATAACCAAACATAATGTCCAAAAAATGGCTTCTTTGTGGTGATATTTACTTTTAAATCCATCATAATTATTTGAAATGAAAATTTGAATTGTAGTAATATAATCCCTTGGTGGTTTCAACCCATGTGTGCAGTAAGTCCCATTTTCATATACCGTGTCACCCCATGTTTGGAACATGACACCTTGTCAGAGTTGTTACCTCTAGGTACATTTGTTCCAAAACAACGTCCATTTGTAGTATCCAGACCAAGGATTATTTCTATAAAGGCTCAAATAATCAGTAATTCATCCAAAAAATTATTATGTTAGTCTATTATTATCCTCAATTTATATCTTATGATTATATTCCCTAATTCATGTTTTCTAAATAATGTTTCACGGTTTATACTATACTCACTCTTATACGAAATGTAAGGACCCTGACGCCAGTTTCCTGGAGCCACTGCCTTAATCTATTATATTGGCATATAAAAAATGAAGATGCATCACAATGGACAAAATATATAATTATCTTTAGAAAACCTTATATATACATATGTTTTACATTAGTACTTGAAATGAAACATATCATTTATACTCCTTTTGAAACACTCTAATTGTTCAAGATTATCATTTCATGTCATTCAAAAAATTTATCTCAGCATCATAGGGAAAATAAACCTAAGAAAGGGGTGATATGTGATTCTCAGTGTGGGTAATAATATAGTGGAAGATAAAAATAAACCATAAGTTAAGGTGAATATCTAAAAATATTTTCTATTAAAAAACATCAACATGATATGGAAGGAATAAAAATTGATTAAATAATTCCATATAATGAATGATAGAAGAATGAAACATAACCATTTATATTATACTAGTATAATAATCACATGTTATATTAATTAATAATGTCATAATGAGAGAATGCAAAAGTCTAGACATTATAAACACACCATCATGGTTTCTGATAGGACACCGTATATAATTGGGTTAGACGTTAGCACATATATAATCTTGTTTGTCTGGTGAGAATGACTGATAAACCAAGGGGCTATAACAAGACCCACAAGACACTTACTATATCTAATGAATTCCTCATATGAAATGGGTGAAATAGAATAAACATATGAATTAAAATTTAAACTCACATACAAAATATTAATAACATTCCCCATTCAGTAAACTTAATCACAAACCATACAGAGTAATATGGTGAATGGTATCATCATAGCACAGCCAAAGTCAAACCAACTATAAAAAATTAAATGAAATATGGTAGATGATATCATAAAATATTAATAATAATCAAAATGGTGTCGATGATATATGAAAATACTCTTATAAAATCATCAAGGAATTCTTCAGATAAAATCTCTTTTTACATTGCATTGAAGTGTTATTTTGAAAAAATATGCCCATAATATAAAAAAAGAAATAAGATATGTTTTCATGAAAAATATATTAATTTTAGGAAAATAATATTTTCTTCAAATATTTTATCTATGATACTTGAAATTGGATAAGTAATCGAGATATTCTATTTAATTGTGCTGGTGTATCAGGAAGAATTGAGAAAGATCCTTATAAAACATGAAACTCCCCATAAAAACAGTTATTTTGATTGGTAAAAATATACAGTACACTAAACAAATATTTATTAATAGTAAATAATAATAAATTATAATTTTATTGGGGTAAATAGGGATAAAGTGTATTCATGAATGAAAATTGGGGGTTTAGGGATAAACACCTACATTATGTATGAATATGTTCTACCCATGACCTCAATGTCTTGGATAATAAAATTAAATATATCAATTAAATAATTAAAAATATTTTATACATGATTTTTTTGTTATAATTATATTAATCTCATTTATGGCCATTTTAATGAGTTATAAGATATAATTTTATCACTTGAGAGCATTCATTTACATGTTTTTCATGGTATGTATACTTGTATTTGAGTAAGGAAGATCATGTTGAAATTTAATAACTATCTAGAATTGGTATTATATGTTATTATTGAAAATAAATAATTTTATATGGTTATATATATTATTTTTTTATATTATATGAGTATGAATAATTAGATAATACATTTAGTGAAAATCATTTAGAGTCTTACGGTAGTTCCGGTTCATAGCGAACTCATTTTTTTGTTGTTTAGTATTATGTAATTTCATTACATAAAAATATAAAAATGGTTTTAATACATATATTATATTATTATTTAAACAATAATAATGGTTTCAGTACTATACTTTAAAGAGAAATTGATGAAATTAAATTTGTCATCCATAAAGGTTTTAAATCGGCATATCACAGACGATGATTTCATTTTCAAAATAAAGGAGAGTTAGAGAGGAATTTGATGGAGGATTATTCCATTATAAAAAAAACAAGTATATGTATGTTGTGTTAGTTTTCATTCTATTTGGATGATGGGAGGTCAGGAGAGAATAATAAAAGAAAATGAGCTTGGAATGAAATTTAAAGGAAAAGGAAGACGATTTAACCTCTTAAATTCTCAACCTTAAGAACCTCCTTCAGGGATTGATTCTGGACTTTTGATGGAAAAAATTGATTCTTCACATGGGGAAGATTATTGGGAATATTATTAGGTATAAATTAGACTTATCTCAAAATCTGGATGGTTTGAAGAGAAGGGGTGGTGATAGGTGGTATTTATAGTGGAGGAGAAGGGTGATTTGAGAATATTTTATTCATTTGCATATTATTTTGGCTCCTAACTATGAATAGATTGATAATTATCATAAAATATATTAAAATAATAAATTTTAGTTCGAGATAATTTTTCCTTCATCAACAATTATAGGAGTAATAGTGTTTTTGACTTATGAATTTTTATACCACAAATTACCCCATTTTACTATTCATTACAAATTCATGTATTCAAAAAAATTCCCAAAAAATCATAGTATCTATTTTTCAAGGTGTAGAATTAAAAAATGAACTCCATTTTATGAAAATATATTTCAATAAACATGAAACTTAATTATTAATTAAAATCATCAATTACATGAAAAATACTGATTTCAAAATTCTAACTGATTTTTTTACACATTGAGAAATTAACTAAGGTCTCAAATTTTTTTGATAAAATAAATATAAAAAATAATATTAATTTATAAATAAATTTTATGAAAAAAAATTTCCTTTTAAATAATTTTATTAATTATATAATTTGATTAAATATTTAAGACTTACAAAAATACCAACACTTAATTATATTTTTAAAAAAAATTCATATACGTATACTTTGATATAATTATATCATACCTTCATTTATAAAATGTATAAATTTTTTTGTACATTAATCAGTGAGGTTACTATTCATTTATCTATTGTACAATTTGTAAGGGTCATATTAATATTCAAAATGGTGACATTATTATTACCAAGGGTGAAGTTAAAATTTATAAAAAATTAAGTGTATCCTATCACACTCTAAATATTTCAATGATTACAATCGTGTATGCTATTTTTTCAAAATAAAATTAATAAAATCAGAAAACATATGTTTTATTATATTCATTATGTTGTGTCTAGTAGGTGTGTAAAACAAGCATTCCAAATTTCAATAAGTATTTATATATAATTTCAATATAAAATATGTTTCCAATGTTCTATATTTAATTAATATTTGTATTATTTATCTATTGATACATTAAAACTAAATTTAGAGTAAAAAAATTATTTAAATGTAAAAATAATTTTTAACTAAAACCTAGTTTTTTCACTATTCATACAAAATTAAACTTCTCATAAAATTAATAAAAATTCAAACTAAATTAATTTTGACAATGAAAATTCATAAATTGAAATTTATGTTAAACATAAAACTGATACATTTCATTATAAATATGTTTTATTTATGTGAAACCTTTATAAATAACATTTAATAGTAGTTATTAATATTTATATTATAATTTTATTGTTTGGGTTATACCTATGACATTCAAATTTTTATAATACAAAAATGCTATTTTCTAGAGACTCATTGTTTTATACATTAAATTATTTATTAAATTTATAGGTAAATCCTTTGGGTGTTACATTCTCCCCTATTTAAATAAATCGATTCATCACAATTTAAATTTTCACATTGAATATAAATGGTTGATACTTGAAAAGCCCATTATGGGAAACCCGTATAAAAAATAGGTTGAATAAAATATCCTCTTAAAATTAGTTTAACGGAAAGTGGTGGTCACAAAAAAATTATGATTTTGAATTAGACATCATTATCATGAAGTGAAAACCATTACATGGAATAAAAATGAAACTATGAAGATTTTATGGAATTTTATTGAGAATATGTTCATATAAATGTTGATTAACACAATACCATAAAATCATGTTATAAAAAATAACATTATTATCATCAAAATATTAGAAAATAGGGAAAAAAATTTAATACTCTTCCTCAAGTTGAGGAATTATTCCACTCAATAAAAGTATAAATATATGATTCTATTACATAAAGAAAATCTTTTCTTTTTATATTTCCTTGAACTATATAAACATAATCTCTTAGCACATGACACATCATGTGGTGAAGTAATAAATTATCCCCTTAAACATCATACAATATTCAACATAAACAATTTCATAAACGGTTAAACATTACAAAAGATCATGATCCAAGACTTTAGAATGATTCCCATGGTAGATAGTACTATTGGATTTACTTTATCCATTTCGATAATATCTGTTTCCAACATTATTATATCATCACCAAGAACATTTTAAGGATTATTATTCTTTTAAGAATTCCTTTCATAATGTTTAACTTACTACCATATCATTTTAATTATAACCATTCAACAAAAAACCATAAATACTTAATGAAATAATACTAAAATACAACCTTAATATATATTCCATAACTCATATAACCAATACATAATTGAGAAAATACTCAATTTACATAATTATTTATTCCAAACATAAGAACATAAGTCATTCATCTTTATCCATGGTAGTAGCATAATGTTGACTATGATCCATTGTATTCTTTTGGGTTATATTCCTTAGACACACATGACATCAATTTAAGTAGTGTCATATCTGTTTTTAGATGATGTATAGTATATTAGAAACATTTTCCTTATCCTTCCAATAATTATCATGATGTTATATTCCTCCACACTTAAGGCATAGACCTTTTCCTCTAAAGCATATACCCTTGTGATTCCTTCCAAAAGTATTATATGTGATAAAATAATTCATTTTCTTCTTCAATTAGACCAATATTTTCCCACTTTTCCAATTATTACCATGTTTCATTTATAATGTCTTATAATTAGAAACCTTATATACTTCTTGTTAGAAAATGGAACTCTTTATTCATATTACTGTAATGTTTGAGTGAAAATATCACACTAAAATAATGGATTAAACCCATCGAAGAAATGATCATTCTTACTCTTTGTATATTTCATATTGATGTGGTTCTCATTACTTACAAAATGCACCATTCAAAAACAATGGAATATATTACATTAGGATGTGAATCATATTGCATAATTTCTAAGTAGTAAAATATATAACATTAAAGGAGATTTTTTTAACGAAACACAATGTCATAAACATTTTTTCTTTGTGGACATATTTAATTTTAAATCCTTATAATGGGTTTTAAAGAAAATTTGAATTTTCCAATGAAATTATCCTGGGAGTGTCAAATAAGGTGTGCACTAAGGCCCGTTGTCATGTTCTAGGTTACCCTATGTTAGGCCTGAGACATCCTTTCCGAGTTGTTACCCAAAATAATATCTATTCCAGAACCACATCCACATGTAGTATCAAGAAATGGATATATATCTAGTAATACTGACATAATATATACATTAATAGAATTTCAGGATGATCATATATGATTATACTCACTTTTTAACACAGGTATATGTTCCCAAACCAATATTTTCGAAATATAGTTTATATAGTTACTACTAAACTTAATCTTATACTATCAGTATTAACCCTTACACCAGCAGCTCAGAGCCACTGCCATACATTATTATGGTGGCATATAAACAAGGAATAAAAGGTATAAATAGTTTATAAACATTGTAAAAAAAGATAGATTAATATGTTCAACATTAATACTTGAAATGAAACAAATCATAGAGACTCATTTAGAAACAATCTTATTTTATTTCATTATATTTTTATGTCATTCCTAATATTATTCATAGAATATTTCAGAAAATAAACACAAGAAAGGTGTGATATATGATTCTTAGTAAGTGAATGAATTAAGTCGTAGTAGATAATAAACCATAAGGAATGGTGAATAATAAAAAACACGCTATTAAAACAAAAACATGATCATTATATTGAAGGAATAAAAATAGATTTAATAAATCCATACAAGTGATCAATGGAGAATGATACAAAACCAATAATATTAAAATATTTGAATAATCAATTGGAATATAAAATACTAATCTCACAATTACGTAATGTATAATGTGGCACATCATAAACATACCATCATGACTACGACCAATAAAACATACACAATCGGGTTAGATGTTAGCCTATACACAGAATAGTTTGTCTCATGAGTCCTACCAATGCACCGAGGGGCAATAATAGGCCCACTAGAAAAATACTCTATTCAATTAAATCATCATATGTAATTGGAGAATCATAATAAAAATGTGAATTCATATTTAAACTAACATATGAAATGTATATAAGATTCTAAAATTAGTATACATAATCACTAAACATTCTGAGTAATATGGTGTATGGTATCAAGATATCACATGGAAAGTCAAAATAATTATAAATAATACAATAAAATATCGTAGATTATATCATAAATGATTCATAATAAACAATAACTATGTTAAAATAGGTGAAAATTCTATTATTAAATCATCGAGTAATTTTTGAGAGAATACACTTTTTACTTTTTAAAGAAGAGTTATTTTTCAAAAATCAATGCATAAAACCTGAAATTA
Organism: Viscum album; assembly: GCA_963277665.1. NCBI lineage: Eukaryota > Viridiplantae > Streptophyta > Magnoliopsida > Santalales > Viscaceae > Viscum > Viscum album. The sequence continues at coordinate 989,760,204 of OY728152.1, read as the reverse complement.
ACTAAGATAGTTATTAAAAAAATTAGATATTTTAGAAAAATAATACAGAATTAAAATATATTATTTATGCTACATGAAATTGGGTATGTGTTAGAGAAATTCCCCTTAACCGGGCTTTCATATTATGAATAATTGAGAAATATCCTTATAAAACATATATATACCCATAAAATAAAGAAGAATTATGATTGGTAAACATATATAAAAAAATTGACATCATTGATGAGGTGTATATAATAATTTTTAAGAATTTAATTGGAGTAATGGGAGATAAATTGTAATCATAAATGAAAAAATGAGGTTCGGGGAGAAACCCTTACCTTATGTACTAATGCGTTCATCCCTTGAAAATATAGGTATGGATAAAATAATTAAATAAATCAATTAATTAATTCAAAAATATTATAAATTAATCTGTTTTATTATAATATTATAATTTCTATTTAAGTATTTTTTTTATATGTCATATTATACATTTTTATTGCTTGGGAGCTTTCATTTCCAAGGTTTTCAAGATTTGTATACTTGTTTATGAGTATGGAAGATTATGTTGAATGGATATAATTATACACAATAGGATTTATATATAATTAATTGACATCTATAAGTGATGATTGTAATATAGATATCATTTTTTACATATTATAAAGATGAAACGTTATATAAGTGATTTAGTGATAACCATTTATATTATTACGAAAATTACTATTCATAAAAAACTCATTTTTATTTTCATATATTATTATGTAAAAATTTTACATCCATAACATATTAAATATTTTAATAAATATATTAATTTATGGTTTAAACATAAAAATTGTTTCATTACCATCCTCGAAAAAGAAATTGAATAAACAAAATCAATCGTCCATGAAAGTTTCAAATTGGCACCTCGTGGATGCTGATTTCATTTTTTAAACAAAAGAGAGTGAGAAATGGGTTTTATGATGGATTATTAAATTATCATAAAAAAATTCTTGTATATGTATGGTACTGCAGTTATCATTATATTTGGATGAGTGGTGGTGATGATGAATAATAACAGAAAAGAACATGGAAAGAAATTAAAAAGAAAAGGAAGTGGATTTTACCTCATAAATTCGCCTCCTTGGGAAGCTCATTGGGGAATTAATTTTTTATTTTTATAATACCAATATATTGTAAACTTTTGGAATTGTATTGTGAATAGTATTTGGTTGAAATCTGACCTGGCTGAAATCTTGAATGTTTTTAGGAGAATGGGTGGTATTTATATTGTTGGAGAGGGGTGAATTTTAAATATTTTATTCGTTTGTTTATTATTTTACCTCAATAAAATGGATAGTTTGAAAATTATCATCAAATAAAATTAAATAAATAATATTATTTTTAATAGATTATTCTTACATCATGTATGACTAAATGAATAGTGTATTTATCTGTTATTTTATTTATACTGTAATGAATCATATTTTTATATTCTCAAAGCTTCAAATATTATAGAAAAATATAAAAAAACACACCCAAACCATTTTTTAGGCATGTAATTCAAAAATAAACTGCATTTTATTGAAATATTTTTCTAATTATGATAGATATAAATTTTACATAAAATCATCATTTATTCTAAAAATATAGATTTCAAAATTATAACTCACATTATAACAGTTTGAATAATTTACTGAGGTCTCATAATCTTTTTCAATAATAATATTAACAATATCTATTAATTTATTAATAAATTTTATGAAATGAAATTTTCTATCACATCATTTTATAAATAATAAAAATTTAAATAAATATTTATGACTCACAAAAATACAAAGAATTAATTATTAATTTATAAAATATTCACCTACTTATACTATTATATAAGTATATCATAACATCATTTAAAATCTTTATAAACATTATTTATAAATTAATTGGTGGGTTATCATTCATTTGATTGATTTACTATTTATAAGGGCCATATTACTATTCATAAGGGTAACATTACTATTCTAAATATCCAAGTTTCAATTCACTAAAAATGAAGTTGATACTATTTGCATATAAATATATTACTAATCAAAAAATTTAATTCCCATTTTTCAGAATTCAATTAGCATAAGAATCGATATTTTTTTTTAAATTTTAATCTTGTATTTATGTCTTGAAGGTGGGTAAAAAGAATGATCAAAATTTCAAAAAATAATTATATATAATTTTCCTATAAAAATGATTCCAATGATCTACATTGGAAGAATATATGTATAATTGATCTAATGTGACATTAAAAAAATTAATGATTAATAATTATTTAAATCAAAAACATTTTAAACTAAAATGCAGTATTATTCACTATTCATCAACAAATAACCATCTCATAAAAATACAACAAATTGAACATTAAATAATTTTGACATTCCAAATTAAAAAATTGATGTTTATTTTCACAAATAAAAATTATACATTTTACATTAAATATGTTCCAATTAGGTGAAACCATTGTAAATAAAATTTAATATTATTTATTACTTCTCATATTGCTATTTTTAACATCACGAAATAACTATATCATTTAAATAATTTTAATAATAAATTTTTGTTTCACAGAGAGTCAGATTTGTGTTGATTACATTTTACATAAAATTAATTTTTAAATCCATGGGACGTTCCAAACTCCCCTCCTTCAATAAATTATATCCTATCAATTTAAAATATCACATAGAAAGTTAATGGTTGATACTAGAAAATTGAATTATGGGAAACCTGCATTGGAGAAAGGTTGATTAAAATATCCTCTAAAAAATATTTTAAGGGAAATGATGTGGTACTCACAAAATTATTCTTTTGGATAAGATAACATTAGTTGGAATTGAAATCCAATAAATTGATGAAAAATCAAACTATGAATTTCTAATGGAATGTGAAAGAAAATATGTTTATATGAAAGTTGATTACCATGAAAACATGAACTAATGTTATGAAAAAATTCATTAATATCATAAAAAATAATGATAACTGATAAAATTTGTTATTTAAGACACTTTTCATAGAGTTGAAGATTTATTCCACATTATAAGTGTATAAATATATATTTCTATTTCATAAACACAATCTCATAATTTTATTACACCATTAAAAATCTATACATTATCAATTAGCACATGTTGCTTCATGTGGTGATGTAATACATTAACCTCTAAAACAATATAAAATGATCAACAAAAACAATATCATAAATGGTTAAAGTTTTGAATAAATCATGATCCAAAACATTTGAATCATTCCCATGGTAGTTAGTACATTCCAATTTACTATATCAATATCAATATTATCTCTATACAATATCATTAACTCATTACCAATAAAATTTTATGGTTTATCATTCGCTTAACCATTTCGCATATAATGATTATTTTCATACAAAATCATTTTTTTGTACCATTCAACATATGACCACAAATCCTTAATGAAGTTATACTCTATAAAAATTCTTACGAATTACATATTTCATACAATGAGTACATCATTTATGAAACATTAATTTAACAAAATTATTTAATCCAAAAATCACATTAATCATTCATCTTTGTCCATTGTAGTAGAACTATCATGACAATGAACCATTAAATTCATATTGGGTATATTCCTCTGACACAAGGGGCATTTATTTGCATAGTGTAATGTCTCTTTTTATTTAAATCATTGTATATTGGAAACATTTTTCTTATCCATGGAATAATGAGTATCGTGTCATTTTCTTCCACACTTGAAGCATAATACTTTTCCTCTTAAGCATATACCATGGTGATTCTTTCCACAATTGTCAGATGTGGGAAAATAATTCATTTCTTTCCTCCATTTTTCATTATTTTTTTCTTCTATATTCTCCATCTGATTATTCATTTTGAATATGTAATACAGAGAGAAATCATTCCTAGAAATACAAGCCCAACAGTAAAGTACATGTACAATGGAAGCAAGTACAACTGAAAAAGGGACAACATCTAAAAAGGGCAGCTCCTGGAACGTCCTCTGTGTATCCTCCCTGAAGGGTAGGAAAAAATGTCGACCTCATCACTCCACATCTATCGTTACGCTCCATGTACCGTCTCGTCGTGTGGTCCACCTCCGAGAACCGTCTGTTCTGGCTCGCTCTCTGCCTCCATCAACGATGTCCTTCATCTGCATCCAACACAACAAGGTGCGGGCATATCCCGTCCAGGGGTGAGTATAATGATAATCAGTAGGGACCCTGAGACCCCAAAGGTCTCCCATAACCCACAAATAATATACCACAGTAGAAAGATACAACCACGAAGTATCAAACAAGCCTACTTAGGTATATTCCCGTACATATACCTATGCTATCAATCTCAGTTCGGTTCCAACTCTCACGCCCAAGCACAACCCAGTTCACGTAAGAAGGATGTCAATCACATTATTGATATTGATTGAAATTCAAGACTCATCTCACAAAGGTACACATCTTTCATATAGCGATAAAGATGATCAGATGTAGTCACTAATTCATCTATGTTGTCGGACCCACACATGACACAAGACCAGCTAAGCTGTCAGACCCACACAAGATACAAGACCTGCTACTCTATCAGACCCACATAGGATAGAAGTATAGAGGTCAAACTACCAGACCCACACAAGATACAAGAACATTAGTCATCACTATCAAACCCACAGATGATTCTAGTACAGTTGTCATCGATGTCGAACCCACAGAGGATTCCAGCACAGCTGTTGACGTAGTCACAGCTAGCTCTAGGGTTCCCTCACACAACACACTCGATTCCGGGAGGTACCTCTCCTCAAACAAAGGGGTCGATACAAAAAATTTTATGAAGTCCAGAGTTGATGTATCTCGATGTTCCGTCTCATCAAAAGGAACCCAGCACGACAGACGGCGTGTCAATCAGATGCCATGTCTGAGAGTTATTGGATTTTCCATTCCAGGGGATCGGTTGGAATTTCGTTCATTACAAACATGACTGTTTTCCAAATTTGTCCAAAACTCACTTAGATTATCTCAAAAGGGTCGTATCATCATGAAAATCATAGTGCCACAGACGGCGCATCAAACATATGCGCAGTCTGGAAGATATTCGCATTTAAGTGAAACATGCATGGCCTGTCAAGCCTTGGGGGCTGGTGGGTCAGGTCGTCCCGGCTCAGCGGTTCCGACACAGCTAAGGGGGCGGACCGGACCGTAGGCGGACGTGGCTCAATCGGCGCCCTCCCCCTCCCCCCCCACATATTTTCTGAAACGGCAGAGCCTCCGACCCAATCCGCCTACACAGGTGGGCCGTTGTTCTCCCATGCGGCACCTTCAAGTGATGCAGCCTTCTTCAACCTGGTCGGCCGCCTGCCGGCTAGGCGGCCCATGAAAGCGGGATGCAGTTATTCGCAGTGCGGTTCTCTCATGGCACAACGGTTCTTTCATCCTGGCCGTCTTTATCCGGCCGGTTCTTCATCAACCGAGCGGCCTAGTTGCGGGCCATGTTCTTCTAACGGGCCAACGTATGGACACTACTGCCGCTGCCACCTCGGTCTGTGCCACTCCTTCTATCTCCGCCTCCATCGAGAATAATAACAAGGATCAACGAAGGGTTGTCGGGTTGTTTTCATTCGGCCCGCACCCTCCGCTTTAGGCGATTACAGATGGTTGAAGACAAACCAAGGAATTAAACAATGAACAATATACAATTTATTCTCTTAAAATTATAAAAAAAACCCCTATCTCATATGTTACATTTTACATCGTCGAGCCGCGGAAGACGAGCGTCACGGAGGTCAGGCGCCGCGGAATACAGATGTCGATTCTGTTGATGTCGGGGTGCGTCAAATAGAAAGAGTTTTTGTTGAAGTTCATTGTGTTCTTCATCAGATATGTTCTTCATTGAAGAATGGTGTACTTCATCGAGAGAAGAACACTATTCATCTAATTCTCCAGAGCATTCCCAATCAAATATTTGGAAACTCAAATAAAATAAAAAGGCCTCTCAATATAATAATATTTCCAATTTCTTTAAAAATGTTTCAAACACTCAGAAATTAATTAGGTGATTCACATAATTATTTTTCCATGGGTTGGATAGAAATTAAAGGGTCTCAATACTTTAAACAAATGTGAGTTTTCACTATAATGGAGGGAGGTGGAGAGACTCTTCCATTATGTGGGAGTTCAAAATTTAAAAAGGGGTTTCATGGGAGTAAAATGGGAGATGAAGAATTAGGTGCTCATGTGGGCCCGACCACACATTATCCACTCATGGGAGGTTATATGGGGTGTGGTCCCCACCCAAACTCCCCTTTGGTGGAATTAACCACCTCTTAAATAAAATTTTACAATATAAAAATTTTATTTATTTTGTTATGAACCCCCAAAGAATAACATCCACTCTCGTCCAAACACAACTGCAGTAAAGTTCCCCTTAAGTGAATACTGGTGTTGTGAGCTCATTGGTGCCCATGTATTTTAATTTTGAGCACTGGTTTAAATGATAGGAAAACCCACACATACCTTTACTGAACATGCTTAATCAAAACATCAAAAAATTATTCTGGGCACACTGGGCGTCGGAATCAGGTGCTGTCAGAAACGACATACTCGTAAAATTCCAATGAATTAATGAAAAAAAATTCCTTGGAATTTCCGGTACTTTAAATTACCCCCTCTTTAGGGATTTATGTCCCCGTAAAGCTACAACACACACTAGGAAATCAAATGTTGGCACTGATCACACATATGATCCTCCCGCTCCCATGTGCTCTCCTAGAGGTTCACGTGCTGCCCGCGAATACGCACTAGAGGAATCGATCGTCAATGTAGGAACCACTCTTATCGATCCTCGATCTCTACCGAGACCTCCATGAATGTATCCCTTTCATCGATGTATAGCTCCCCATCGTCGATAATGTGGGAAATGTTGTGCACATATCTCCTCAGTTGAGATAAATGGAAGATGTCATGCACCTGATGCAACTGAGGTGTAAGGGACAGGTGGTAAGCCACCTCGCCTACTCTACTGAGGACCTGTAATGGCCCGATAAAACACAGAGATAACATTCCGACTTAGCCAAATCTCCATAGACCTCAACAAGGTGATACCTGTAAGAAGATGTGGTCACCATCCTCGAACTCAAGTGGTATTTGTATCCTATCAACATATGAATTTTGTCTTCTCTATGTTGTCTTCATCTGATCCTGGATGATCTGCACCTTCTCTATCATAGCATGAACCCTATATTGTCCTACAAGTGCTGACTCCCCTGGGTTAGTCCAGCACAGAGGTGATCTATAAGGTCGGTCATACAATGCCTCGTAAGGTTCCATCTCGATGGTGGAGTGGTAGATGTTATTGTATGCAAACTCCACCAAGGGTAAGTGATCCACCGAACTGCGACCAATGTATAGGACACATGCACAGAGCATGTCCTCAAGAAACTGAATGGTCCTCTCAGTCTTACAATGTTTCTGAGGATGGAAGGCGGTGCTCAAGCGAAGCTGTGTTCCAAAAGCCTCATGAAACCCCTTCCCTAGCTGGGAAGTGAAACGATAATCTCAATCAGAGACGATAGTTGATGGTACAACAAGAAGTCATACGATCACCTAAATGTAGAGGCGTCCCATGCTCTCTACTGAGCCCTGCTCTCTGATCGGTAGGAAGTGTCCCGACCTGGTGAGTCGGTCAACGATAACACAGATAGAGTCGTGTCCTCTAGATGTACATGGAAGCCCCATCACTAAATCCATAGATATTCCATCCCACTTCTACTCTGGTACCTCTAAGGGATGAACCAATCCTGCTGGAACCTGGTGCTCCGCCTTCACTTACTGAAAAGTGAGGCATCGTGAAACAAACTCTGCTACAGCCTTCTACATACCCAGCCAGCAGTGCTTTTATCTGAGGTCCTGATTCATCTTCGCCACTCCTAGATGTAACGATAGGGGGGAAGTGTGAAAATCCCTCATCACTTCCTCCTGTAGCACAACAGGTACCATGGTACGTCCCCTGGAGAGGATGACGTTCTCCCCAACTTCAGAAAATCTATCAGGTGCATGTCATGTGGATATCTGATCACATCGCGCCTCGCAGTCAACATCCCCACGTTTTTCCACTCTGACTCACTGAAATAGTAGAGGAGGGACTCTGGGAGACTGAATAAAGGCTGCTCTATCTCTATCAAAAAAGGATATATGCAACACGGCCAGCTGCTCTATCACCTCTCTTAGCAGCGGAATGCCCGATATCCTACTGAGAGCATCTGCGGCAACGTTCCTTTTCCCAGGGGTATAGTCTATCTCGAAGTCATAGTCCTGGAGGATCTCGATAAAAAATCTCTATCTTAGGTTTAGGTCCTTCTGTGAGAAGATATACCTGAGACATTGGTGGTCAGAGTAGACTGTAAAACACTTGCCCATCAGATAGTTCCACCACATCTTCAAGGCGAAGACCACTACGTCTAATTCTAGGTCATGGGTAGAGTTGTTCTGCTCATGCTATCTCAACTGATGTGAACTATACACGATCATTTCTCACTCATGCATCAAGACACACCCAAGTCCATGCCCTGATGTGTCGCAGAAAAATACATACACTACGCCTTCCTTCGGTAGCCTCATGGTGGGAACGCTGGTCAATCTCTACCTCAGCTCCTGAAAGCTCTGTTGGAATCTCTCTAACCACAAGAAGGATTTCCCCTTTTTTTCAAAGATGAAAGAGGTACTACAAATCGGGAAAAGTCTGGAACAAATATTCGATAGTATCCAGCTAGACCTAGAAAACTCCGAACCTCCATCACACTCCTGGGCGGCTCCCAAGCAAGCACTTCCTTGATCATCATTGGATCCGTTGCTACTCTAGCCTCTGAGATGACATGTCCCACGAAGTGAACCTCCCAAATCTATAACTGGAACTTTGAAAGCTTACCATAAAGCTGGTCCTCTCGGAGTTTGTCTAGTACTACTTACAAATGGTAGGTGTTCTCCTCCTTTTTATTCATGTAAATTAGTATATCATTGATGAAGACCATGAAAAAACGATCGAGGAAAGGCTGGAAGATCATGTTCATGAGACTCATGAACACTTCTGGTGCGCTGGTTACGCCAAAGGGCATAACCAAGAACTCATAGTGGCCACACCAACACCTGAAGGCCATATTTTTCCCATCCTCATCTTGAAATTTTAGCTGGTAATATCCTGACCTGAGCTCTATCTTTAAGAACCAGCATGCTACCTTGATATGATCAAAGAGGTCGTCAATCCTGGGATGTGGGTACTTTTCCTTCATGGTCACCTGATTCAGGCGATGGTAGTCGACACACTGTCGCAAGCTCCCATATACCTTCTTGGAAAACAAAATTGGAGAATCCCAGGGTCAAACACTGGGTTAGATAAATCCATTCCCCTACAAATCCTCCAGCTGTACTTGTAGCTCACAATGCTCAGTGGAAGCCATCTAATATGTTGGAGTAGATATCGGTATGGTCCCAGGGTATAGTTCTATGTAGATTTCTACCTCTCTATGAGGAGGTAGTCATGGAACATTTTCAGGAAAAACATCTGCATACTGAACCACCCCAACCGGAAAACTCAGACTCTGCACATCAACCACTCTGAGCATAAGACTAGCCAACTGATGTGTGATCGGCTGCCCTCTCCTCTTTGTAAGTCCATCCTATGCTACAAAGTCTCTCTTCTTGCTGGTGAAGGTGAACCTGGTCCCATCAGTGCGGACACACCACAATTTGAGCCTAATATAGTCGATTTGAACATGGATTGTAGATAACCAGTCCATACCCAAGATGACGTCGTATGGCCTTGACGCCGCTACAAGAAGATCACAGCTGAAGCTATCCCCTCCTAGGGTAATCTCACACTACCTGAACCATTTCGTAATCGTTGAGTCTACACCTGTAGAAGTATCTATACAAAAGGATCAAGCCAACGGCTCCGTTGGAATCTCTGAGCTCCAAACAAGGTCAGCGGTAATAAAATAATTACTCACACCTGGGACTATAAGTAGTGCATCAAGGGTGGAGTAGACACAGATAGTAACTAGAATCATCTCAGGTGAACCATGGTCGTAGGCCTCGACTTCCTGGATCTGAGCCAATATCTGTCCGCCAGCTCCCTGTGGTTGGGGTGGACCTTCTGGTTGTGCTGGAGGTAGAGTCTCGAAACCTCGTCCACCACCGCTGCTTGGCCAGCTCCTTTTCCACGTCCACCTGCTCTCGAAAGACAACCATGGTTGAACCTATTACTCTACCGGGGTGGTGCCACTACTGTCTGTTACTCGTCTGCATGGTGGTTTGGATAGTCACGAGCCATGTGGCCCTACCTGCCGCATTCATAGCAATGCTAGCTCCTCGTAAGGTTGGCTCTGTTTCATGTGCCCCGCATAACTGAACCTATATCCTGAGGTCGCCCACCTGGTGGCCTAGTCTACTTGGACCTCTGGGTCAACTATCTACTACAGGTTGTAGAATAATCATCTAAATGTCGTCCTATGGTGGGTCTCGCCATTGGTGACAGCTCATCTAGAAAACTCTCCACTAGAAGGGCTCTCTCCAGAACCCCCACCTGCGTCGGAATGCTGAGGGGAATTTTCGAAGCCCTGATCTCATGCATGAGTTCTTGCTCAAAGGTCTGGGCCCTAAAGAACTGGTCTTGTACCATATCTGTGGAGTACCAAGAGAGGTCGGTGAACCTTGCTGAGTACTGAGCTACAGTCATGCTGCCTTGATGCACAAGTAGTAACTCCTGAATCTACACCGCACAAAGGGTGGATGGAACAATCTCTGAGCGGAAAAGACTTTCGAAGTCCATCCATAGTAAATATGCCTTGTAATGCACCTGGAGCATTAGGCTCCACCATCTTCCTGCTACTGAGTTCCGGAGACTCACGACAAGGATCCCCATAAGGTATGCTGGTGTCCCTACCAATTGGAAAACTCTCACGATAGCCTCCAACCAATCCTCATCTACCTATGGGTCCATCTCTCCATGGAACCTGGTTGGCCTCTGTTACTAGAACTCATGAAACGCACTCAGGCGGCATGTACTCTCTGCTGCTAGGGCTGGTGGTATCGGTGGTGCCTCTGCTGTGATGGGGCCCTGCACCGAGGTCTCGTCACTCGGTGGGATACCATCTCGTACGTAACTCAGAACCCTAGCTGGCTACCTTTGTGGGGCCATCCTAAAATGAAAAAGGTGCACCAAGGTCAAATAGTATACCTAGTGAGCTAACTCAAAGTAATCATTATGAAAACTTTTGAAACAAACATGCAATTAGTGTTTTCCTGCACTGAGTTGGAAATCAGAGGTTTGGGTCCTGGTGTATGGATACGTCAGCCACCACACCAACTTTGGACACCCTAGAATGAAAAACACAATCAATACTCTTAAAATTATTTCTTCTTAGAAAATAATGATCAGAGTCCAATGTTATGCAGTAGAACCGGCACATATGACACCAATTTTTTACAACCCGTCCTCAGGGCCCGTGTTGTGACTACCCAAAGCCCACCTTCCATAGGCCAGGGGCTGGCGACTAGCACCAAAGGTGTACATCCCTAATCTGGGAAGGAATTTCCTTTATGAAATTAAACAAACACAATAGAGTACGTAATAGGAAGTAAACACTATGTAAAAATTGTTACAAAAAGTAGTTTTGAAAGTAAAGGGGGCGGAAATACATGCCCAACAGTAATGTACAAGTAAAATGGAAGCATGTACAAATGAAAAAGGGACAAAAGCTAAAAAGGAAGCTCCTGGAACGTTCTATGAGTATCCTAACTGAATGGTAGGTACAGATGTCCCCTCAGCACTCCACTTCTATCAGTCTCCTCCGTGTACCGTCTCACCATGTGGTCCACCTGCGGGAACCGTCCGGTCCTGTATCACTCTCTTCCTCCGTCAATGCTGTTCGTCGTCTGCATCCAACACAACGAGGTGTGGGCATAGACCATGTAGGGGCGAGTATAACGATACATAGGAGGGACCCTGAGACACAAAAGGTATCCTAGAACTCACAAATAATAAACCACAGAAGAAAGATACAACCACAATGTATCAAGCAATCCAACTTAGGTATATGCCCATACATATACCTAAGTTATCAATCTCAGTTCGGTTCCAACTCTTGATCCTAAGAACAAATCAGTCCACACATGAAGTAAGTCAATAACATCATTGATAATGATTGAAAGTCAAGGCTCCGCTCACACAGGTACACATCATTCGTATAGTGATAGAGATGATCAAATGTAGTCACTAATTCATCTAAGCTATCAGACCCACATAGGATACACGGCCAACTAAGCTGTTGGAGCCACACAAGATACAAGACCAACTACTCTATCACACCCACACAGGATACAAATACAGAGGTCAAAATGTCGGACCCACACATGATACAAGAACATTAGTCATCTCTGTCGAACCCACGGGGGATTAAAATAAAGTATTTGTTGATGTTGAACCCAAAGAGGATTCCTATACAGCAGTCGATGTAGTTGTAGCCTGCTCTAGGGTTCCCACACACAGCACGCTCGATTCTAGGAGGGTCCACTCCTTGATCAAAGGGTTCGATACATCAACTATCATGAAGTCCAGAGTGGATGTATCCCAAAGTTCCGTCCCATCAAAAGGAACCCAACGTGACAGATGGTGCGTCAATCGGACGTTTGGTCTGAGAGTTATTGGATTTTCTGTTCCAAAGGCCCAGTTGGAATTACGATCATTCCAAACCTTTATTTTTTCCAAATTTGTCCAAAAATCACTTAGATTATTGCAAAAGGACCGTCTCTTCATGAGGATCCCAGTGTCGCAGATGGCATGTCGAATGGATGCGCGGTCTAGATGATATTCGAATTTAATCGAAACGAGCCTAGCCAGTCAAGCCTTGTGGGCTGGCTAGTCGTCCCATCTTAGATCAACAGGTCCCACCCATCTAAGGAGGTGGCCCGACCTGGTGGGGCACGGCCTGGCCTAGCGGTAAATAGCCCGGCCTGCAGTGGGCTATGGCGCGGCCAGCTGGATGAGCGTATCGGGGGTGCCCCCCCGGTTTTCTGAAATTGTGGTGTCGAGCAGTGCCGCCCCTCCGGCCTAGCCGACCAAAGCTGGACTGTCATATCTGGTGAGAATGGCCCACACATGCAGCCCTCTATTCTCTCACGCGTCACCTTCGGGTGTCGGGGCCTTCTTCAACTTGTTCGGCCACCTGCCGACCGGTTCGTCTACCAAAGCGGCCACAGGAGCAGGTCGTAGTTCTCCGCAGCGTGGCAACCTCTTAGGGTCGCGATTCCTTCAGCTCGACCGGCTTTATCCAGTCGATTCTTCTTTGGCTATGTGGCCCTATTGCGGGTCATGTTCTTCTAACGGGACGATGCATTTCCACTATTGCCACCACCGCCTCGGTCGTCGCTGACTCTTCTATCTCTGCCTCAATCACGAATAAGAATGAGGATCAATGGAGGGTTGTCGAGCCATGTTCGTTTGGCCCGCGATCTCCGTGTTAGGCGATAAAAGAAGTCCAAAGACAAACCAAGTAATTCAAATGAGAACAAAATAAAATTTATTCACATAAAATTATACAAAACCCTTACCTTGTATATTACATTGAATGTCGTTGATCCGTAGAAGATGAGTGTCGTAGAATACGGACTTTGATTCCGTTGACGTCGGGGTGCGTCTGAAGAGAATACGTCGTTGGAGAATTTCTTTGTGTTCTTCTTCAGAGATGTTCTTCATTGAAGAATGGTGTTCTTCGTCGAGAGAAGAACACAATTCTTCTAATTCTCCAAATCTTTCCCAACCAAATATTTTCCAACGCAAATAAAATTAAAAGGCCTCTCAATATTATAATATTCCCATGCTATTAAAAATATTTCAAACACACAACAATTAATTAAGTGATTCAATTAATTAATTTCCCATGGGTTGGCAAAAAATTCAAGGGTCTCATAAAATTTAAACAATGGTGAGTTAGCACTTTAATTGAGGGAGGTGGAGAGGCTCCTCCATTAAGTGGGAGTTTAAAATATAAAAAGTGGTTTCTTTGGAGTTAAAGGGGAGATGAAGAGTTAGGTGCTCGTGTGGGACACACCACAAAATATCCTCTCATGGGAGGTTATGTGGGGTGTGGGCACCACCACAAATTCCCTTTGGTGGAAATAACCACCACTTAAATAAAGTTTTACAATATAACAATTTTATTTATTTTTCAATGAACCCCCAAATAATAACTTGTACTCTCAACCAAACACAACTGCTGTAAAGGTCCCCTAAAAAGAATACTGGCACTGCGAGTATGTTGGTGCCATAGGATTTCAATTTTGAGGAACTATTTAAAAGATAGGAAACCCCACATGTACATTTACTGAACGTACCTGAACAAAACTTCAGAAAATTATTACACGCACATAAGGCCTTGGAATCAGGTGCCATGAAAAACTGCGTACTCGTAAAATCCAAATGAATTTAAGAAAAAAAATTCCTTGAAATTTACAGGTCTTTAAAATACCCCCACCTTAGGTCTTTCCATCCTCGTAAAGATACAACACACACTAGGGAAAAAAATGACGGTACTGAGCATGCATCTTAGACTCCCACTCCCATGTGCTCTCTTGGAGGTTTCTGTGCTTCCAGTGAATGCGCACCAGAGGAATGAACTGTCCATGTAGGACCTTCTCCTATCGATCCTTGATCTCCACCAGGACCTCCGTGAATGTTTCCCCTCCATCGATGTCCATATCACCGTGGTCGATAATGTGGGATGGGGCGTGGACGTATCTCCTCATCTGAGATATGTGGAATACGTTATGCATCCAATGAAACAGAGGTGGAAGGGACAGTTGGTAAGACACCTCGCTTGCACTTCCAAGGACCTGTAATGGCCCGAAAAAACATGGAGATAACTTCCCACCTCGACCAAATCATTGTATACCTCGACGTGGTGAGACCCATAAGAAGATGTGGTCACCATCCTCGAACTCCAGTGGTCTCCATCTCTTATCAGCATAGGACTTCTATCTGCTCTGTGCAGTCTTCATCTGCTCATGGATAATCCGCACCTTCTCCGTCATAGCCTGAACCATCTCTGGTCCTACAAGTACTGACTCCCCTGGGTCAGTCTAGCATAGAGGTGATCTGCAAGGTCATCCATACAATGCCTCATAAAGTGCAATCCCGATGGTGGAGTGGTAGATGTTGTTGTATGCAAACTACACCAAGGGTAAGTGATCCTCCCAACTATGAACAAAGTCAAGGACACATGCACGGAGCATGTCCTCGAGAGTCTGAATGGTCCTCTCAGTCTGACCATCCGTCTGAGGATGGAAGGCAGTTCTCAAGTGAAGTTGTACCCGAAAAGCCTCCTATAACCCCATCCATAGCCGGGAAGTGAAACTAGAATCTCGATCGGAGATGATAGTCGATGGTACACCGTGAATCCATATGATCTCCTATATATAGAGGTGTCCCATGGTCTCAAATGATCCCTTCTCTCTGATTGGTAGGAAGTGGGCCAACATGAGGAGTCAGTCAATGATCACCCAGATAGAGTCGTGTCCTCTAGATGTACATGGAAGCCCTGTCATGAAATCCATAGATATTACATCCCACATCCACTCTAGGACCTCTAAGGGATAAACTAACCCTGCTGGAACCTGGTACTCTGCCTTCACTTGATGACAAGTCAGGCATTGTGAAATGAACTCTGCTACAGCCTTCTTCATACTTGGCCACTAGTGTTGTCATCTGAGGTACTGATACATATTCTACACTCCTGGATATACCGCTAGAGTGGAAGTGTGAAACTCCCTCAAGACTTCCTCCAGTAGTGAAACTGGTACCATGGTACATCCCCTGAAGAGGATGATGTGCTCCCCACCTATAAAAATCCATCAGGTGCATGTCATGTGGATATCTGAGCACGTCACACCTCACAGTCAATATCCCCACATTGTGCCTCTCTAACTCGCTAAAGGAGTGGAGGAGTGACTATGAGAGACTAAAGGAAGGCAACTCCATCTCTATTCACAAAGAATATATGAAACGTGGCTAGCTGCTCTGCCGCCTCTCCTATCAGCTGAGTTCTCGATCTCCTGCTAAGAGCATATGCTACAACGTTCCCCTTCCGTGGAGTATATACTTTCTCAAAGTCATAGTCATGGAGGAAATCGAGCCAAATTCGTTATCTCTGGTTCATGTCCTTCTGCGAGAAGATGTACATGAGAATCTGGTGGTTAGAGTAGACTCTAAAACACTCGCGCATCAGATTGGGCCACAACAACTTCAAGGTTATGACCACTTCTTCTAACTCTAGGATATGGGTATCTTAGTTCTTATCATGTTTTCTCAACTGATGTCAACCATACGCGATCACTGCTCGCACCTCCATCAGTACACACCCATGTCTTCTCCCTCATGAGTCGCAGTAAACTATGTACCCCATTCCCTTCTCTGGTAGCCTCAAGATGGTCACACAGGTCAATCACTACCTCATCTCTTAAAATCTCTACGGGCATATCTATGAACACACGAAGGGTTGCCCCTTCTTCGTTAAAGAGGAAAGCAGTGTTCCAACTCTAGAGAAGTCTGGCATAAATCTACAATAGTATCCAGTCATTCCTTGAAAACTCCAAACCTCTATCACACTCCTGGGCGGCACCCAAGGAAGGACTGCCTCGATCATCATTGGATCCACTGCTACCCCAGCCTCCAATATGATGTGTCCCAATAAGTGAACCTACTGAATCTAGAACTATCACTTCGAGAGCTTACCATAAAGATGGTGCTCTAGGAGTGAGTCTAGTACTACCCAAAAATGGTAGGCATGCTCCTCCTCAGTAGTTTAGTAAATCAGTATATCTTCGATGAAGACCACAACAAAAGTATTGGGGTAAGGCTTGAAGATCCTGTTCATGAGACTCATGAACATTTCTGGTGCATTGGTTACACCAAAGTTCATAACCAAGAACTCGTAGTGTCCATACAGACACATGAATGTCATCTTCTACACATCCTCATCTCAAACGTTGAGCTGGTGATAGCCTGACCTGAGGTCTATCTTCGAGAACCATTGTGCTCCCTTGAGATGATCAAAGAGGTCGTCAATCCTTGGAAGTGAGTACTTGTTCCTGACAGTCATTTGATTTAGGCAACGGTAGTTGACACATAGTCGAAATATCCCATCCACCTTCTTGAGATACAAAATCGGAGATGCCCCAGGTGAAACAGTAGGTCTGATAAATCTCTTCCTATGTAAGTCCTCCAGCTGTACCCGCAGCTCAAAAAGCTAAGAGGGATCCATCCGATATGCGGGAGTAGATATAAGTGTTGTCCTGGGGCACATGTCTATGTATAAGTATACCTCTCTGTGAGGAGTTAGTCCTGGAACATTGTCAGGAAAAACATCCGCATACTGATCCACCACAACAAGAAATCTCGGACACCGCACATCAACTGCTCCAAGGATGGGAATAGCCAAATGATGTGTGATAGGCTTCCCTATCCTCTGTGTAAGTCCATCTTTCACTGCAAAGGCTCCCTTCTTGCTAGTGAAGGTGAACCTGGTCCCATCTGTGCGGACACACCGCACATTGTGCCTAATATATTTAATCTGAGCATGGAATATAGATAACTAGTCCATACCCAAGATGACTTCATAAGGTCACAAAGCCACTATAAGAAGATCCCAGCCAAAACTCTCGCCTCCTAGAGTAAGTTCAAACTACCAGAACCAGTGCGTAATCGTCGAGTCTTCTCTTATAGGAGTATCTAGCCGTAAGAATCAAGCCAACAGCTCTGTCAGAATCTCTATGCTCTGAACAAGTTCAGGGACAATAAAAGAATGACTCACACCTGTGTCTATAAGTACTAAAACAAGGGTATAGTAGACACAGATAGTACTTCGAATCATCTCAGGTGCACCGTGGTTGTAGGACTCAACTGCCTGGAGCTATGCCCGTCTCTATCTGCCAGCTCCCTGTGGTCAGGGTGGAATTCATGGTGGTGGTGGAGGTATAGCCTCAAAATGTCATCCACCACCTGCTACTCGGCTATCTCCTCTGCCACGTCCCCCTGTTCTCAATGAACCACCACGGTCAAACCTCTGCCTCTTCCTGGGAGGACCCTCAATTATCTTCTACTCATCTGCATGGTGGGTCAGGTAGTCACGATCCAGGTGGCCCAGCCCGCCGCATGCATAGCACGGCCTACTCCTCATAATGCTTGCTCTGTTTCGTGTGCCCCACACAACCGAACTTGTATCCTGAGGTCTCCCACCTAATGGCCTACTCTTCTTGGACCTGTTCATCAATTGTTTACTTCCGGCTGTAGAAGACTCCACTACGTGTCGTCCTGTAGCGGGTCTCGCTGCTGGTGACTGCTCAATGAGAAAACACTCCACTAGAAGGGCTCACTCTATAACCCCCCTACATCGGATGCTTAGGGGAATCGTCGAAGCCCGGATCTCACGTATGAGTCCCTGCTCAATGTTCTGGGCCCTGAAGAATGAGACTCGTACCATATCCATGGAGTAGCGAGAGAGGTTGGTTAACCTCATTGAGTACTGAGCTACTGTCATGTTGTCCTGCTGCAGATGTAGTAACTTCTTAATCTGCACCAGACGAAGGGTGGATGGAACAAATTCCAAGTAGAAGAGACTCTCGAAGCCCTTCCATAGTAATGATGCGTGATCATGCACCTGGAGAATTAGGCTCCACCATCTGCTTGCTGTTACGTGTAGGAGGCTCATAGTAAGGATCACCATAAGGTCTGATGGTGTCCCTACCAATCTGAAATCTCTAACAATAGCCTCCAGCCAATCCTCAGCTTCCTGTGGGTCCATCTCTCTACGAAACCTGGGAATCCTCTGTCACTGGAACTTGGGAAACACACTCAGGTGGCGTGCACTCTCTGCTGCTGAGGACGGTGGTATCGGTGGTGCCTCTGCAGTGATGGGGCCTTGCACTGAGGCCTCGTCGCTTGGTGGGCTACCATCTCGTAAGTAAATAGGAACCCTAGATCGCTGCCTTCATGTTTCCATCCTGAAAATAAACTGGTGTGCCACAGTCAAACAATGTACCTAGTGAGCCGACACAAAGTAATCACAAAGAAAACTTTTGAATCACACATGAAATCCGTGTTTTCGTGCACTGAGTCGGAAATCAGAGGTCAGGGTCCTAGTGTATGGATACATTCGTCACTGCACCAAAACTGGACACCCTATATTGAAAACCACACTCAATACACTAACACTATTGTTTCTCCGAAAACAATGACCAGACTCCAGAGTTCTGCGGTAGAACTGACACCTCTGATACCAATTTGTCATGACCCGTCCTCAAGGCCCATGCCGCGACTACCCCAAGCCCGACCTTCATAAGATAGGGGCTGGATACTAGCACCAAATGCATAAATCCCGAAGATGGTAAGGCATTGAATTTATGAAAGTAAAAAAACACAAAAGAGTATGCAGCATGAAGTAAACACTAAGTGAAAACTATATACAAAATGTAGTGCTGCAAGTAAAGGGGCCGGAAATACAAGCCCAACAGTAAAGTACAGGTACAATCGAAGAAAGTACAATTGAAAAGGGGAAAAAACTAAAAAGGGAAGCTCCTAGAATGTTCGTCTAGTATCCTACATGAAGGGTATGTATAGATATCCACCTCAGAACTCCACGTCTATCGGTCACCTCCGTTTACCATCTCACTGTGTGGCCCACCTCTAAGAACCGTCTGGTCCTGGCTTGCTCTCTGCCTCTGTCAACACTGTTTGTCATCTTTATCCAACACAACGAGGTGAGGGCATAGCCCGTGTAGGGGTGAGTATATAGATACTAAGTAGGGGCCCCTGAGACCCCTATGGTCTCCCAAATATGAAAAATAATAAACCATAGAAGAAATATAAAACCATGAAGTATCAACCAACCCTACTTAAGTATATGGCCATACATATACTGATGTTATCAATCTCAGTTTGGTTCTAACTCTCGAGCCCAAGAATAACCCATCCCACACAGGAAGTAAGTCAATCACATCATAGAAAAAGATTCAAATTCAAGACTCAGCTCACTAATGTACACATCTTTAATATAACGATAGAGATGATCATATGTAGTCAATGATTTATCTAAGGTGTCAGACCCACATTGTATTCAAGACCAGCTATGCTGTCAGACCCACACTGGACACAAGACTATCTACTCGGTCAGACCCACATAGGATAAAAATGTGGAGGTAAAACTACTGGACTCACACCGAATACAAGAATTGTAGTCATCACTGTCAAACACACATAGGATTCTAGTACAGTAGGTGTCTCTATCGAACCCACAGAGGATTCCAGTATAGCAGTCGATGCAGTGCAGCCAGCTCTAGGGTTCCTGCACACTGCATGCCCGATTCCGGGAGGGTCCACTCCTCGAGCAAAGGGGTAGATAAATCAACTATCATGAAGTATAGAGTTGGTGTATAATGATGTCCGGTATCGTCAATAGGAACCCAGTGCGATAGAAGGCGTGTCAATCAGACGCCCCGTTTGAGAGTTATTGGTTTTTCCATTTCAGGGGCCCAGTTGGAATTACACTCGTTCCAAACCTGTCCATTTAACGAATTTTTCCAAACTAACTTAGAGTATTGAAATAGGACCGCCTCATAACGAGGATCCCAGTGCCGTAGATGGCGCATCGAACTGAGGCACGGTCTAGAAGATATTCACATTTAAGTGAAACGGGCCCAGCCCGTCAAGCCCGGTGGGCTGGAGGATCGGCCCGTCTTGGCTCAGCGGGTCTAACTCGGCTAATGGGAAGGCCCGAACTGATGGGGCGTTGCCCGGAATGGCGGGACATGGCCCTGCCCAGCGGGGTACAGCCCTACCCGCGGCGGGCCATGGCTCAGCCAGCTGGCCGAGCGTACCATGCCCCCCTAGTTTTGTGAAATGGTGGCGCAGAACGGCGCCCCCTCTCCTTCCCAGCATGCCGAAGCAGACTGGTCTTCTCCATCACAAGTGGCCCGCACAGGCAGGCTACAGTTCTCCCACGGGGCACCTTCAGGTGTTGCGGCCTTCTTCAACCCGGTCGGCCGCCTGCCAGCTGGTTTTCCCACTGAAGCAGCCCACAGAAGCGGGCTGCAGTTCTCTTCAGTGTGGTGCCCTCGTGGTGATGCAGTTCCTTCATCACGACATTCTTTAACTAGCCGGTTCTTCTTCGGTCGAGCAGCTCGGTTGTAGGCTGAAGACTTCTAACAGGCCGACGCATGGCCAATGTTGCCGCCGCGACCTCGGTCTTCACCACCTCTTATATCTCTACGTGCATCGCGAATAAGAACAAGGATCAACGGATGGTTGTCAGGTCATGTTTTGTCGGCATGATCCCTCCGCGTTAGGCGATAACAGAAGGCCGAAGACAAACCAAATAATTAAATGATGAACAAAATACAATTTTTTCACTTAAAATTTTACAAAAACCCTAACTTGTATATTATGTTGCACATTGTGAAGTTGCGAAAGATGCTCATCATGGAGGTTGGGATCGCGGAATACGGATGTCGATTCTGTTGACATTGGGGTGCGTCAGAAGAGAAAGCGTCGTTGGAGAAGTTCTTTGCGTTCATCCTTGGAGATGTTATTCGTTGAAGAATGGTGTTCTTCACCAATAGATGATCATTATTCTTTTGATTCTTAGATTTTTCCCAATCAAATATTTACCAATGAAAATAAAATAAAAATGCCCCTCAAAATAATAATATTTCCATGCCTTTCAAAATATTTCAAATGAAAAACAATTAATTAAGTGATTCACTAAATTAATTTTCCATGGGTTGGCAAGAAATTCAAGGGTCTCATAAATTTTAATCAAAGGTGAGCTGGCACTTTAGTGGAGGGAGGTGGAGAGGCTCCTCTATTAAGTGGGAATTCAAAAGTTAAAAACGGGTTTCTTGGGAGTTAAAGGGGAGATAAAGAGTTAGGTGCTCGTGTGGGCCCAACCACACATTATCCTCTCATGGGAGGTTAGGTGGGATGTGGGACCCACCCCAACTTCCCTTTGCTGGAAATAACCACCTCTAAAATAAAATTGTATAATATAAAATTTTATTTATTTTGCAATGAACCCCCAAATAATAAATTCTACTCTCGACCAAACGCAACTGCGGTAAAGGTCCCCTTAAGTGAATATCGATTCTATGAGTTCATCGGTGCCATCGGATTTCAATTCCGAGCATCACTTTAAAAGATAAAAAACCCGCACATATGTTTTCAGAACTTACCTGAAAAAAACATCAGAAAATTATTTTGGGCGCACCTGGCCTCAGAATCAGGTGCCGTGAGAAACT
This sequence comes from Viscum album, assembly GCA_963277665.1. NCBI lineage: Eukaryota > Viridiplantae > Streptophyta > Magnoliopsida > Santalales > Viscaceae > Viscum > Viscum album. The sequence goes on along the minus strand of OY728152.1, from coordinate 989,737,877 downwards.
GCGTACTCATAAAATTCCAAATAATTTAAGAAAAAAAATTTCCTTTAAATTTCCGGGTCTTTACATGTGAATCATAATGCATAATATCAAAATAGAAAAATAATTAATATATAATCAAAAAAATTTAAAAAAAAAACCTGATGTTATAAAAAATTTCTAATTGGAGACATATTTACTTTTAAATCATTCATAATGGTTTGTAATGAATATTTGAATTTTGTTAAGAATATCCCCTATGAGTGTCAAACCAAGTGTGTTGTGAGGCTCCCTATTGTGTACTAGGATACCCTATATCAGGCCAATGACACCTGGTCAGAGTTGTTACCACTAGGCACATCTGTACTCGATCCATGTCTACTTGTAGTGTCTAGAAAGGGATATGTCCCTATGAATACTCACATTATATGAAATTAACTAGAATTTCATGATGTTTTTATATCATTATCCACAAAATCTATCTCAACTATATTTTCCCTAATCAATGTTTTCAAAATCTAGTTTCCATTGTTTCTACCATCATTTGTTAGATGCCTATTGAAGGAACCCGAACCCAGTAGCCTAGTGTCGATGGCTTATTTTATTACATGATAATATAAACAAAGAAGATGGATCTAGAAGGACATAATAGTTTCGTGGAATTGGAAAACAAGATCCATACATAAGTTAAATATTACAACATTAAATGAAACACATCATAAAGACTCTTTTTGGAACACACTTATTCTTATAGATTATGTTTAAATTTGAATCAAAAAATTCATCCTACAATACTTGGGAAACAACAAATAAATAAGGGTTGAGATATGATTCTCATTAAGGGTAAGAATTCATAGAAATATAAAAATAAACCATAAGGAATGGTGAATAACTGGATGATCATTCACTTTTTATTAATAAAGCAGAAAAACCAAAAAATAACACTGTCTAAAAAAAGTGTATACCTTGAGAATCAACCTTAACAAAAAAAATCCTAAATTAATTAGGAAAAGATCCTACCCCATCATAAATGGTATACTTAACATCAATAATCCTTGGAAAATCAAGATAATCCACCATGTAACATCCTTCTCTCTATATTTGTTTGACGAGAATAATCTGATTAATAATCCTTCTATGGCTTCTAAAAATGTATGTATTACACCAAAGATTTTGAATTGTTCACCGAAAAAAACACACCAATAGAGAATAATTATAATCCACTACGGAGATATTAATATTTTGCTACCTGCATTTACTCAAGCTGAAGAGAATTTCCCTCATGTCAGCTTCAATAGAACTCTATATACCAAAAAACAAACTGAAACCCAGAATAAATGAGCCTCAAATATCTCTTACCAATCCTCCCCTACACATCTTCCTTGATGATAAGGATATTCCCACATTTATCTACAAAATAATATACGAGAATTACATCTAATACATGTCCCACAGATTTCATTCATGATATTACTTTAGAAGGAAATCCATGAAAGTAGAATTATATATTCCGGCACTGAGTTCCCCCTACCACAAGAGGGCCAACCTCTACCACCAAATATTTCACCCGCTCCAAAAAAATAAGTGAAAAATTGAACATACCTACTTCAATTGGCTCTTCCCTTCCCAAAAATTCCACTAGATTGCAGAAAAAATAGTATCTCAACACTTACATTCTGTTCCCCTTGAATCCTTTGATCAAATCCACTTGTAGATCTCCTCCTATAGTGAAGTAAAATTCATAGATTGAAAAACATTGGAACATAAAAAACACCAAAGATTCTTTTACCAATGACCATGTATGAAAATATGATTTTAGGTATCCTAATGGGGTTCTGAACAGCGCTGATATTGGAGGCCAAGTGAATTTCCTTTCTTTGGACAAATTCAAATGTTGGTAATACATTGATCTTTAGTCTGTAAGCCAAGAAATTTTTCTTTGTTTGAAATTTCATTACATCAAATATGTTATGCCCAGTTGTCCACCCCTCTCTCCAATGATTTAACATCCTGAAATATTTGGCATCAAAATTCCGTGAAGAAGATTTTGTAAAAACCCAAAAGTCTAGATCATCTGATAAACAAATTCCCTCATAAACATTTATTTCATCCTTATCCAGAAAGGCTTCGATAAATGATGGGTGAATTGTAGACTCTTGAATAAAGATATTTTGAGTAGTAAAAACCAAATATATAAGGTTGGGATAACACAATTATCTTTCAAGAAGTTAGTCTACCCATTACCAACAACACACCAAGACCTTTTTTTTCAATATCTCCATTTCATTGAACTTGCTGTGAGTAAGGCTAGAAATATTCTTGGGATAAATAAACAAATGGTCCCATACTCTGCCATATCTCACCCTCATAATTTTCCCCCACAATGAATCACCCATGATGATGTCCCAATTGATTTTATCATGCATTCCATTCCTGGCGTCGTCAATGCAACATAGACCCCCCCTCAACTGATCGTGACAACCATTTACAAGAGGCTCAATGACATGTACAATCCTTATGAGCATCCTAAATGACTTTTTTCATTATTTTTTCCATTTTTTGATGGTACCTATTAGTGTCTTAATAATAGAAAGGATGTAAATAGGGATCGAGGAGAGGGCATTGTTGATAAGGATAATATGACCACCAAATGAATGTAATGTATTTTTCAAACAACAAATACTCCCTAAAATATTATTGATGATACTCTCAAATAGAATATTTTTTATACTACCATTGTATATTAGAGCACCATGTTCTTCTATTGGAAGTTTCCATCTTTGAATCCCCATAATGTCTTAAATGTCCATGTTGTGCCTCTATGAACAATTGAAATAAATAAAAAAATGACTCTTCCATTTTCCTATACACATCCCACTAATACTTCCATATACTGCCATTATTTTGTGGAAGACCCCCACTGAAAAATCACTTCTATTAAGGAATAAATGTAAGTAATCAGTGTACATAAGGTGGCCCATCACACTACACCCAAAACTATTAATAAAAGGATTAACCTTTACATCCTACAGTCCTTTTTAATGTTCCCTGAAAGAGAATCTTGGTCCAATATAAAAAAGTTTAGTGAAATTGGGTCTCCATACCTCACTCCTCTAACTGATTGGAAAAAACAAAAACACTAACCCATGAATGAAATTGTTATCCACGGGGACACATAATTGTGAAAGAAAAATCCCAAAACCAATAAATGAATCAAAATATCTTCAGGACCCATAAAATGAAATCCCATTCAAACCTATAAAAAGATTTATCACAATCCACATTAATTATAATATACAAATCACTATCACTTTTATTAATATCCTCTAAAATATCAATTGATATGACAATAGATACCAAAATATTTCATCTTATCATGAAACCATGTTGTTTAAGGGAGAAAATACTTCGATTAAAATTACACAACCTCATGTTGATGAGATTAGCAAGGATCTTGTAGATGAAGTTACATAGGCAGACTAGTCTACATTGGTTTAGAGAATTTGGGTCCTTCATATTTGGTCCATAAAAAATAATTCATTAATGGGAGAGGCCATATGTGAAAAAATTATAAGATGGTATCCTTCACATGGATTTTGATAAAATCCCATGTGTCATCATAGAAAGATCCATGAATTCCATTGGGCCCTCGGGCACTATCTTGTATCATACTTAACAATAACTCTTTAATCACATCTTCTTTCAGCTTAGAAATCAACAACCCATTATCCTGATTTTTAATTCACAAGTAATGAAACATAACTATGAAAATTATACTAGTTGAATAATAACATGGAATATAAAATAATAATTTCATAATGAGGGAATGCATAATGTAGTACACAATAAATAAACGTTCATGGCATCATCCAGGATACCTTACATAACTAGGTAAAACATTATCTGATACCCAATCTTGATTTTCTAATGAGACCTACCAATGCACTGAGAGGCTATAGTGATCTCAACACAACACTTACTAATTCAAATGCATTCTTCATATGAAATGGGTGAAAAATAATCAATATATTCAATCATATTGAAACTAACATATGAAATGTAAATGTCTTTCCAAAATCCGTAAACATAGTCACTAACCATTTAGAGTAATATGGTTAATGAAATCAATATAGCACATAGAAAATTAAACTATTAAAAACTATTCAATATAATATGATTTTCGATATCATAAAAGGAATATAAAAATAAAAAGGTTTGTTGAAAATTGATGAAAATAATATTATAAAATTATTCATGATTTTTTGAGATAAATACACATTTTATGTTGAAAAGATGAGTTATTTGGGAAAAATAATTATATAAAACATGAAATTAAATATTGTAATTTTTCATGAAAAACTAGTGATTTTATAAAAATATTATTGTCTCAAAATTTATTGTTAATGATATAATAAATTTCGAATGTAATCACGATTCTCCCTTTAATCGAGCTTGTGTATCTGGAAGACTTGAGAATGATCCATATAAAACATATAAATACAAATTTATGAAATAAGAAATCAAATTGGTATAAATATGTAGAAAATTTAAAAAGAATTTATAAGAAATAATGAAGATCAATTTGGAATTTAATTGGAGTAAATAGAGAGAAAGAATAATCTCGAATGTAAAATGGTAGTTTAGGGAGAAACCCTTAACATATATCTGAATGTGTTATGAATTAGACCTTAATGTCATAGATGAAAAAAATTAAATTAGTTAATTAATTAATTGAGAATGTTTTATTCATGAATTTTATTTAATATATTATTATTATATTACATTACTGATTTTTGATGAGTTATAAGATACAATTTTATCTCTCATGAGTGTTCGTTTCCTAGGTTTTCATGATTGGTATACATGTATATGAGTATAGAAGTTCATGTGTAAAGGGTATACTGATTCAGAATTAGAATTATATTTTATTAATGGAAATTAATATGATTATATGGTTTTATATATAATTTGGTTATATAGTGATCAAGTGAATCATTATATAATACATTTACGGATAATCATTTAGATTATTACAACTGTTATAGTTCATAATGACCTCTTTTTGTTTGATCGTTTAGTATTATGTAAATATGTTACATACATTATGTAATAAAGATTGTAAAACTTATATTATAGTCAATTTTACCAATAAAAATAGTGTCATTACCAACCCTGAAGGATAAATTAATGAAAACAAAATTTCTTCCATGAATTTTGTAAATCATCACTTTACATATGAAAATTTCATTTTTTAAATAAAATAGATTGAGAAAGGAGTTTGATGATATATTATTACATTATAATATAAAAAATAAATTTTTATTTATTTACCGGAGTTATCAATCTATTTGGATGGTGGATGTGATGAGAGAATAATTAAAAAAAAGAACGTGGAACAAAATTAAAAGAAAAAGGAAGGGGATTTTATCTCTTGAATTATCCTAAATGAGAACCAATTTAGGGAATTTATTTTGGTATTTTGATTATAATAATACCTCATATACATGAGGGTGTGGTTTCGGATTAAATTTTGCAGGGGTATAATCTTGTAAGGTGTGAGGAGATGGGGTGTTATTTATAGTGGATGAGAGGGGTGATTTTTGAATATTTTATTCATTAGATTATTTTTTGGATAAAAAATATGAATATCTTGAGAATTTTCATCAAAAATATATAAATAAATAGGGTTATTTTTAGATACTATTATTTATAGTAGCTACTACTCAATGATTTTTATATTTAACGTATAATGTATTTATATTGTAAATAATAGTATTTTATTTTTCACAAAAAAATCACTTATTTTTGAAAAATAACAAAAATACACCCTAACTATTTTTCAATGTGTAGAATTCCAAAATGAACTCCATTTAAAATAATAATATTTTTTGAAATTTGGTAAATTTAATTATTAATTAAAATATTAATTTATGTTAAAAGTATAGGTTTTAAAATTATAACTGATTTTATAACACTCTGAAAAATCAACTAAGGTATCGTAAAGTTTTTCTAAAAACATAATTAAACATAATTATAATTTATTAATAAATTTTATAAAAATGAAATTTCATTAAAATAATGTTATAAATAATAATCATATAATTAAATATATAAAACTTTCAAAAATAAAGACCTTAAATTATTAAATTTCGAAATATTCACTAACTTAAACTATGATATAATTTTATCATACTATTATTTATAAGATTCCAAAATTTTATTTATACATTCACGGCTATGGGTACCATTCATTTGGTCGATTTACTATTCATAATAGTCATATTACTATTTATAAGGGTAACATTACTTTTTCAAATGGAGAAGTTACTATTCACAAAAAATTGTGTTGATCCTATCAGGCTCTAAATTTCCTACAAATCCCAAATGTGTTGGTCCATTTTTTGAAATTCTATTAATAGTACCAACAAAATTGTGGTTCATGGTAATCTCACAGCTATGCTCAGAAGGTGAATTAAAAGAAAATTCAAAAGGAAAATAAGACTTCATATCTAATTCTAATATAAAAATGATCCCAATGATTTAAATTGAATTAATATATGTATTATTGATCTATTTATATATTAAAAAACTATTTAATTTATAATAATTACTTAAAAGAAATAAAAATTTGTTACCAAAATGTAGTATTTTTCACTATTTATCTAAAAAAATGAAACACCTCAGAAAAATATTAAAAATTCACCATAAATTACATTTAAAATTCTTAATTCGAAAATGGTGTTTGATTTAAGAAAAAAATTATATATTTCATTGAAAATATATTTCATTTAGTTGAATCCATTATAATTAACACTTAACACTAGTTATTACTATTAAGAATATGTTTTTTTATCTTTGAGGATATAACAATATTATTTAAAAAAAATTAATAACCTTTTTTGTTTCATAGATACATGGTGTTTTGTGAATTAAATTCTCAATTAAATTTAATTTTAAATCCTTGGGATATGACATGGATGAATATAATGTATTAATAGTATTATATTCAATGAAAAGTCATTTTTTTAAAAAATTTAACAAGGAAATTATATTTAATATGGGGTTATATTTTGGGATATCTATGTCTATAAAAAGTATTTAAAAATATAAAATGAGTACCCACATCATGGTAATATATTTATAATTTTTTTAAAATAATTAATTAAAATAAATGTTGACAGAACGATGATGCAATAATGGCTTCATTAATGGAAGAGTGACATAAATGATGTTAATAATATTATAATAAATACAATTTGATATAATTTATGTCATACAATAATTTTATGGATTAATTTCACAAGTTAGTGATTATATCGATGAGTTGGTGTGATTATATTAAGATATTATGATATTTTTAAAATGTAATGAAATGAATAGTTTCAAAATTAACAATAATGGTATTTTGAAATATTAAATATTTTATTAAACAACATATAATTTATAATAATAAAAGAGTCATCCAACAAGTTGGGATATGTCAAAAAATATTATAAATGTATCTTTTATTAGCTCCTTGTCATGATATTATAATTATTTGTAACCTCAAATTGAAAATTTCGTAAGAAAATAGTTAGAGTTAAAATGGTTAAAAATGATAAGGATTAACAATATATTAAAAACATGTATAAAATTAATTTTATTATTATCTTTCAACCCATAATAATCCTATATTCAAGATAAATAACATTTATCCCAATTTTTAATAGAAAATTAATTTATATGAATTTAATATTTTGAATAATTAAATGAGTGCCCCTCCCATATTTAATAAAATGGAACTACAACCAATTATTTATTCACACTTAAAATCCATTTTGGTTTATAATATCTGTACTAAAATCCATTCATTTAATCCTTACACACATTCTTGAGGGCTTTTTTTTCTTATAACTACATCCATAGTGATTTTAAGGTGTTAATTTAACGTGATCGTCTAAAATAAAGGTATCATTTTATTCACGTATTTAAATTTTATTTATTCTTCCTCGTCAGTAAAATATTTTTTAACTATAATGTTATAATAAATTTAATATCCTAAATATAACTATACTTTATTAGGTCAATATCATCTCTTAAATCCATCTCCACTTCCATCAAATTGGAAAATAATTAATCTTTCATGTATATGTGTGAACTATCACCTCCACAAACCGATATAATTAGTTTCCATTACTAGATCTCAATATTGGTTATAATGTATGACTTAATGTTTTTATACAATATTAATGAATTTTTTATCATTATATGAATATAATATATCAATTATTATCTTACATTACATTCTTATAAAAATGATAACTTCATGAATAGGTTTGAACTATGACTTCCCCAAAGAGATGTGAATCGTTTTTGTTCACCAAATCATAAGTGTGATATATATATATATTTTAAAATTATTAATATTATATTTATGATATTTTAATCATTATTTATTCATAAAATATTAATTACCTTCTTTATATAATGATTAGTGAAAAAGGGGAACATTACTCATGTGTACGCATGTCCTACCGTCTCCTTGATAATAATGTAGTTCATCTTCCATTAAAATTAATAAATGGAATTAATTAAATTTAATATGATTTATTGAATATGATTCTTATTTCATTAATATAATTTTGGAAATGATATAATATCAAATACTTTTGGCTAAAGGCATCATATAGAGACATTTTGGATTCAGGTACATAATATCATCAAAACATTCAACTGGAACTTAAATAATTAATTAATTCATAAAAATATTGATATGTTATATAATATGTGATAAAAAAAGAAAATTGTTATAATAAATTTAAATAATTATCTTATGTTTATTATTCATGAAGATAATGAACATACTTGATGAAGTAGACTCAAGGTAGGGGACATCATCTCATTCATATTTCGTTCAGGCATTGTTTGACATTATTCGTCCAACTTATATTAGGAGGTGTATATACAATCCATTTTACATATCATATAATTAATTTTTTTATTATAATTTTATTTTTTTCTTTGAAAAAAATTATTCATTGAATGAATTTATTATTTAAATGTTTAGTGTGGTATGTGATGCTTAGAATATTTAGGAATTAATTCTATCTGTATATCAATATTCTTGTTATTTTCACATAATTAATTATATGGATAAAAAATTAATATAAATAATATGTTCTATCAATTTTTGATTTCATTAAAAGTTTTTCAAAAACTAATGATTTATTCCTTCTATTCAAAGCATTTGACTATCTTTATAAATAATAAAAGGATTTTTTAACGTTTATGGTGACAATGACTTCACCACTTCCATGACCATTATTTCAAATTTTATATCCTATAAAAGCCTTATTATTTTTAAAATAAAAATAAATTTATTATTCCTCATTCCTAATTGATTTAGTATTAAATTGTTTTGGTAAATGGAATTATAATTTTAATACATTGAAATTATTTCTTGTGATTAAAATAAATTTTCGTCGGTGAAATGTTGAAAAAAATATGTTTTTTATTATATTATGTTACTTAGAAATTTTATTGGTGGTAACATGATTATCCAAGGATGTGTGTTTTAGTGATAAACCCGGTGTGGGTGGTTATATTATATCCTCCAATTAATTGTGTATGGAATTTATCTGTATGGCTACTCCATTTGTAAGTGTTACAAGTGTGGAATTCAACCACATAGTTATTTAATTTATAATAGTGATGATTGTAATATTGTACCAAGGTAAATTTATTTATTTTCATTGATTTTTATGACATTTATGGTAATATTATAATTAATAAAATGATTTTAGATCAAAATATTTTCATTGGAAATTAATTACTACTTATTATGAGTGAAACATTTTAGATTATGATAATTTTTCAGGGGTTTTGATATTTCTCAATGGACTAGTAGTATCTATATTTTTATATTCCATAATAATATTTTTATTCTGATATTATTTTTTCAATGTTCTTTCACAGGTCTAATAATTGGTAAGGAAAAATACTTTTCCATGATGAAGTAATTGGTGATGTGTGAAGAAAAGATAATATGTTTTATTTTAAAAGGGATTCCTTTGGTGGAAAATGTATACTTTGTATTTGTGTCTAATTTTAATGTATTGTATCAATATGTAAGTGTTTTTTCAAATTCTCTAAATGACTAAACTTAAAATTTCCTCAAATGTTAATTCTAGATCAAAAAATAAATAAATTATGTAACATTTAAGTCATTGTCTTTATAAATGGTATCAGATGATGGTTTAAAAAACATTGTAGATTAGGATGTTTGATAAAGAGTTAGGGATATCATCTTCTGTTATTAAATGTATAGTTCATTATATCTTTAATGTCTTACAATATCCTATGAGGCTTTATGTCATGAAATTTTGAGTTGACTATAAGTATTTGAAGTGACATTCACTGTTGTGTAAATTATGGGTTATTACTTTTTGGGATGAAAAATGAAATGTATAAAATAAAAAATGAGCTTAAAACATGTTATGGTCATTTTAGATTACTTTATAATATTTTTAGAATTATTTAGTTTTAAAAAAAGGACAAGAAACAAGGTGAGTGACAACCTGTTGCGTCAGGCATGGCCAGGAGTTTGGAATCTAAAACTGAATGGTGACAAGGGCCAATCACCTAACACTAGTCTACATGAATTCATTGGGTAGTATGCATATTTTTGATTTTATGGAATAATAATAAGTTGATATAGATAAAAATATTTATATCATAATGGAAAAATGATTTGGGGATTCAGTGATTAATGTTATATCAAAAGACATTCACTATTTTTTGAAACCTATATATTCTATGTAAATACAGTACTATTTTATTTTATTGAGGAATAAATGTTTTTTATATTTCATAAATGTATATTTTTATATTGTTGACTTATGGCGATTCATGTTATTTTTGGAAATTAATGACTTTCTCAGAGAATATGTGGTAAGGATAATATTTTTTGAGATGAAAAATAAAGAGTAATTGATATTATTTGGATATAAATATTATAACTTATATTTGAAAGTTATGCGATTAAATCCTTCTAAGTTTTTGGTTTTATACTATGTTATTATATTCTTATATTATATTAATGATAGATATTTATTGAATGGTTTATGTTGAACTTATAGTAAACTATTGAATTTTTTAGATTAATGTTGATTTTAAACATCTAAAGGATTATTATTCTTGGGGGATTATCTTATATTTTACTAAAAATTTATGTTTTTTTAATTTCTATAGATATCTGATATATAAATATAATATTTCTTGGGTTAGGTGATTCTCAATATATTTATTTTAGTTATTCTAGTGTGAAATATTCATCATAAATAATCGCTATTAGTAGAAAAAGAAGAGTATTAGTTGGAAGTTGATTGTATGAAAATATATTTGTAATGTTTGTATGTTTCTTTATTTTATTAGTACAGGTCAGAAAATAAATCATCAAAATTACATAAATTATTTCCAAACAAAAATATTTTCCACTTAACTTTCCTTTAAATAATGCAATGACCTTTTAACCAATAAAAAATTAATGGACGTGTAATTGTTAAATTTATCTTGAAGATGTTCTCAATAAATATCCATCAGAATATGATAGTTAGTTGTTTCTTCAGTATACATGTTTTATTAAATGGAACCTTAATATGTGTTATCTCAGGTTACCATAGTATTTCAGTTTCATTCTTTTTAGGTGGATTTTTTATTGACCGTTCTTCCGATGTGGGATTTTGATAAAGGTGTTTTTAAAATTCAAACCTTGGTTCTTGATCCCATGTTCAAATTTAAGGGATGAAATTTATTTGGGGGTAGGGAATGTAACATCCCATTTTTTAAAAGGAATCATTACATTTAATAGCTTACAAGATATTCCACATCAAACATAAGAGAATAAGTAATTAAAATTTAAATGTTACTACTAAAACATAATCATCAGAATGGAGAGAATGAACCATATTAACTCAAAATAGTATAAAAATTAATATATAATTAATTATTTGGTTTAAATTTCATTATAAATGTATTTAAAATCATTTTCTAAAATAAAAGGATATGTTTTAATGAAAAATGATTTAAATGTGCACAAGTATGTTTTATAAAAATAAATAAAAACTCACTATTTGTTGGTTATTAATTATATATATTAATAAATAATATTTTAAATATAATATTTAACATTTTTATTATGTTTTTATATACATTTTATAATAATAAATTAAATTTTAAACATAAAAGATGTAATTTTCAAAAAAATTACTTTTTTACACCTTTTGATGGTGCACCTATTTTAAATTTTTGTTTTTAAATTTTATAAATTTTATTTGGTAAGATAAAATTATTATTTTGAGGTAGGAATCCAAAATTTACTTTGGAATTTTTTTTATTTTTTGATAAGTTTGATTTTTTGATAAATAGTGAAATATTATTGCATTTTAATTGAAAACTAATTTTTCATCAAATTTATAGATATTGATAAATAATATTGCATAATTTTTTTAAAGTTTAACGATAAAAATTATTTATTATTTAATCCAATATTAGTCATTATAGTAAATTTAAAATTTTTATTTGATATAAAATCTAAGTGAACTTTTGAACGTTTTTTACTTTAAAAACACATATTCTCATTCCGTCAATAGAAATAATTTTATTTTATTTCTTCCAATTCTATGTTTTGAATTTGAAAAATGTATAACATATTTTGAATTACAAGATAAAAATTATGTAAATATCTACCTTTTATTTGTTCACATTATGTAAATTAATTGTACTAATAAATTATATTACCATCGTGAAAGGTAAATTAGGTAATTAAAGGTAATAACTATTAAATAAAAATATAAAATAACACTAACAATTATCTTAATTTAACGGGATAAATTTTTTCCAACCAATAGTATCCTTGAGACTATTTTAAGATAACTTAGACCAAAATGTATGATATTAATTCATTAATAATATTATATTTAATGAAAATACATTTTTCAAAAAAAAATTTACAAGGATGGTGTTTTTAATATGATTTTATATAGAATAAACTGTCAAATATAAGTATTTTTTAAAATTTTAAAATTAGTTCCTATATAATAGTAATTATTATTTATTTCAAGAAATAAATAATTATATTATTTGGTGACACAATGATGATGCTGTAATTTCTTCATTAATGGAAGAATCCAAATAATGATATTACATATAATATAATAAATATGATTTGTAATAATTTATGTCAACTATGAATTTTCAGGATTTATTTTACATGTTATTAATGTTTTAAAATATTGTTTTTTTACTATATAATGAAGTCATAATTTTTTTAAAAGTCATGAAATGAATACTGTCAAAATTGACACTAATTTTGTTTTAAAATAGAAAATAATTTATTAAATGAAGGAAAATTTATAAAAATCCATGATTCTTCCAAATTGTTTGGATATGTCCAAAAATGTAATAAATGGAACTTTTATCTGTATTTTGGAATATTATGGTAATTATTATGAACCCCAAAGTGTAAATTACTAAATTAAATGGTAAGATTTAAACGAGTTAAAATAAACAAATAAGGATTAAAAAATATTTATAACTTGTCTAAATTTTGTTAGTTATATTTTTTTTCATAATCACCCTAGTTTCTATGTATATAAATTTGGAACAATTTTTAATTGAATGTTAATTTATAGTAATTTAACATTTTGAAAATTTTAAGAGTTCCCTTATCCAGCCTTATAAAAGGTCACTACTTCTTATCATTTATTCATACGTAAAACCTTTTTTGTTTGGAAATGATCTAATAATCTAACTTCATTGAATCCATAAAATCCTTATTGGGTCTATTTTTAGTAAGAACACTATTCATAAAGGTGTTAAGTTGTTTATCGAGGGTGATCATCCAAAGGAATAATATCATTTTAAATCAAGTAAATATGTTTCTTTCTTCCTCCAATTCATTCAAATATTATTAAACCATTACGATATAATAACTAATGTATCATAAATATTATGATATTTTGGAATTTTTAAAACACCACCTAAATCAATCTCCACTTCCATCAAATGGGAAAATAATTAATCATTTGTGTGTACATGGGTACTATCACTTCCACGAACCGATATAATTCCATTAACATCTCTAAGGACTAGTTATAATGATGTAATTAAGGATTATATATTATATTCATTTCATATTTATCATTATATTAAAATATTATATCAATTAAATTCATTCCTTCAATGTAAATAGAAACGATAACATCGTTCATGTGAATGTCTGAACTATCACCTCCATGAAGTAATGTGATTCATTTTCCTTCACCAAATTAGAAGAGTGATATATATTAGTATATATAAATTATAAATATTTTATTTATGATATTATAATTATTATTTAATGATAAATTAATAATTACCATCTTTTCATAACCATCAATGATAAATGCGAATTTTAATCATGTGTACATACAACCTACAATCCCCATTATTACAACAATTTTTATTTTTCATAACCATACATAAATGGATTGGTTTAAAAGTAAAAATAATTTTTAAAAGAGACTATTATGTAATGAATATTTTTTTGGATATGATTTACTAATTACCAATTTTTGAGAGAGACACCATACCAAGTCATTTTGGAATCATATACCGAATATCATCAAAACACCCGATGGGAAAATTAAAAATTATGTTGTTGTTATAAACTAGTGTTAACTGATATAAAAGCAATAATAAACTTGAAAAAGCATATAAATTTAGTAAATAATTAACTTATGTCTATTATTTAGGATGATGGAGAATATATCAGATGAATTAGAATCAATATAAGGGACTTCATCTCAATCCTCTTTCACTGAGGCATAATTGGATATTATACACCCATATTATTTTTTGAGGTCTTTATAAAACCCCATTGAAATATAAACTAATTAAATTAATTTTTATCATCTAATTTAATTTTTGATAAATATTAATATTTAATTAGTTTTATGATTTAAATGTTCAATGTGGTATGAGATTCTTTGATTTAAAAAAGAACTAATCCTTTCTCAATGTTAATATTCTTGATATTACATTACATATTTATTTATATATATATATAAAAGAATTTTAAAGAATATTATTTTTCTATTTTTAATTTCATTCGATATTTTTCAAAAAATAAATATTTTTATACATACTATATGAAGTGTTTGACTTTTTTTACTAATGAAAAATTGAATTTTTTAATATAAATCGTGAGAATGAAATCTCTATCGTTGTGACCATTTTTTGATATTTGAAATCCTATATATAACATAATTTTTTCAAATGAAAATGGAATATCTTATTCCCATTTTCAGCGTGTTTTGGTATTGAAAATTGTTTTTGAAATGGATTGATTATTTCAACACATTGAAATTCTTTATTATGATTGAAAATGATATTTTATGAGTGAAATGTTATTAAATTAAAATATTTCTTATGTTATGATAATATAATGGAACATGAAAATTTGATTGGTTGTTAGGTTATAAATATCATATGTGTGGTTCTTTGATAAAACATGGATGGGTGGTTATATTATAACCTACAATTCATTGGGTATGGATGATAGTTGTATGAAAATTCCATTTGTAAGAGTTATATACATAGAATTCGACTCCATGGTTATTTCATTTATAATTATGAAAAGTATAATTATGTACCCAGGTATATTTTTTTACTTTATATTCTTGTTATATGTTTTATGGTAATATTTTTATTTCATAAAAGGTATTAAATGATGTTATTTTCAAATTAAAATATTTATTTCTAATTTAGAATGAAAATATTAGATTACGATAATGTTTTCTAGCATTCTAGTGTTTATCAATGGGCTAATGGTTTTATTATTTTTCTATCCATTACATTGATTTTTATTCCCATCCAATGTTGTTTAATTTTTTTCAAAGGTATTATGATTTCTGGAAAATAAAATTTTATGATGAAATAATTGAAGAAATATCATGAAAATAAATAATATTTTATTTTAAAAGGATTTACTTTGATTAAAAAATATATACTAAATATATGGGTTTACTTGTAATGTATGGTTTTGATATGTAATTTTTTTAATAATTATATAAAACTCTAAAATGAAAAGCATCTATAATTTTAAATGTTTGTAAAAATAGTATATTATATAGATTTTAGGGACGAGTCCTTATATCACCCCTCTCGATCCTACCTATATACTAGTCTATATTATAATGTAATTGATATCCCATACTATCACTTCATTGGTCTAAATTATTCCAAATAATAAAATCTTTTTATGGTATGGAATCTCTCCACTTATAGTTATGTCTCATTCTCATGTGATGAGACAATAGATGATTTAATAATATGAGGATAAAATTTACAAGAATCATTTCTTGTTGAAAAAGTACACAATGTCATTGAGAATCAACCGGTTCTAGAAAAGGGTCCTAAATTTAAATAATAAAGGGTTTCTCCTATTCCTTAAGAATATTTGAATGATGAGTTTTAGAAATGAAAAATACTATTTCTGAAAGACCTTAGTATAGACTTTCAAATATTGAATTCTGAAGTTGATTCCCTAAAATATCACATATATGAATCAAATTGGAGAAGGTTGACGTTTGTTTGATCATATGGAACCAAAATAAAACATTCTAAAAGTAAGAATTTTTGTTCATTCTATATTATAGAAGTGTTAATAATAAACTCATGTTGGAACTACCTAATCATTCTATGTTCTATTAAGGATAATAGAGAAATCTCAATATGTCGATTCACTAATAATATAAGATGATTCTCTTCAATGAGAATTGTCACAAGAGAGATGTTCCAAAATATCTAAAAAACCATAATATATGATTTCAAGAGGAAACTAGTTACAAGAAAGGAAAATGATTATTATTTTCATAAATTAGAAAAATTGATATGTTCTATTCTTGACTAGAAGATGGTAGAAACTCAAGAAAACTATATTCATGTAATGAAGTATGTATGTTTCATCATCTATTTTCTCTTAATGTTTTCTGGATCTACATAAAATAAATATGGAGAAATAGACAGGAATGATGAATACATAGATGATATTGTGGTGAATAATCATATGTTGAAAATCTCGGTTGATGATGAAATACAATTTTATACATTTTCAAAATCATCATAGAGAATATATCACTCAATGAAAAAAGAATATGTTTCTTTCATAGGAATTGCATTTAATTTGATTGATGTTTTGAGGAATCTAATATCCAATTGTGTTATGAATTTAGCTCTTATTAAAATTCTTGGAAACTTTTCTCAAAGACATTGAAATGGATTTACAAGTATCCTAAATTATTGAAAATACAACATGATAAAAAATATTGATTCATTTTGAGATTAATTTTTCAAATTCATTAGAGAAGGCTTATGGGACCTCAGATTGATGACCGCTAAAAATACTTCTCTTATCATTTTAGTGATATTTTCTTTATATTGGAGATTCATCAACATGAACATCAACGGTTTTCAATAGATACAAATTAATCTCTACCCGTACTATCCTTTAAATTTCCATTTACTTGTGCAGATAACCATTATTTAGTGAGAGAAAAACAAGTGGCTTGAAACATTCAGCCGATAGTAGTTAGGTTTTCTCGTGGAGATATCTCTAGTCTTGAATAATCCTTTCTAACCATAAAAGATGTTGTTGGTACAATAGTAGACACCCGTCAAGAATTACCATGATTACCTCATGGAGAATCCCACTATTTCAAGAAACCACCTTCCAAAAGTTATTTTCATAAAATAAGTTGATACTCATCAGTTTCATGTTATTGAAATTGGTTTCTCAAGGGTTAAGAATTATAAAAACATTAGAATTATCAAACTGTTTTGGAATTTTTTGAACTTCATCTATTTATCTTAGCATCTCTTTTGGATGATCACTATATGTTACTTTATTCTTTTGAATGAAATATATTATTCCCTTAACACTATTAATACTATTAATACATTCTATGTGATGTTTATCATTATTATGTCTTTATTTAAGCATGTAAATATTTCTAAATCATAATTTCTTTTCAATCCTTAGTTATATTATCTTCTCCTAAGGATATTTCAGTGTTTCATTATGAAAAATAATTACAAACAAAAATGAATTTCTTTTAATGATATCTTTGTGAAAAATAGAGTTACCCCATTATAATACTTTTTGATATCACAAATAAGGGAAAAAGATAAGGAAAATAAAATTTTTTACTTGTCATTCAAAATATTTTCCTTTATCAAAAAATGGGGAGAATAAGAGTTAAAAAATCATAAGAAAAGACGAGTAAACATCCTTAATTCTCAAAAAGTAAAATTATAATATTGTAATTTTTTTACGACTCATGGGTTTTTTGATAATAAAAAGGGGATATATTAGTGTAAAGACTATATTATTACAATATTACTCTATTTTATGTTTTTTGATGATTAATAAAATTACGACATTTATTCAAAAAAGTTTATTAATAATTTAAAATTATATTTATCTTATATTTTGTGATAAAATACTTATCTCACTATATGAATGTACTTTATCTTATGAAGTATGAAAAACCAATTTATCTGTTTAAAATCATAAAATGTTATGTAATATCTTATTTTATGATGTACTATTGAGTCCGTCAAAGATGATCTTTTTTCCAGAATGACAATGTGAAAGTAATTTATACTTCTATGAAGAATATTCTTTGCTATAAGTAGTTGAAAAAATTAAACTATACATCGTTGTAACACATTATATTAATATGTATAATTTTATAATGTTTTATTGAAGACTGGTTATCTTATGAAGAAAGTATACATTATTATATGAATTATATCATTTGAGGAAAAATGTTCATCTAATATCCTATGTAGATTTGATATTAAAAAACATAATGATTACATTTATAATATATTGACAATACATTTCATACCTTTTTAGTACATCAATAATAAGATTATCCATTTATGAATAGATCATATTAAAGAAGACATACTGTGAATAAAAAAATTAGGGAAAGAGATGATATCTCACATCATGATTGGAAAAGAAATTATATATTTCGACATTGTAGTTGCATACTCTTATTAGACTATATTATCAGGATTGATTCATGACTCATTATACTATTATATTTATCCTAAGAATATGTTTAAAGAACATATAAAAGGAATAGTTATTAACAACACAAATAGTGAGAAACATTGACAACAAAAACAAGAATGAACATTTGTTTAACTTTGTCTAAAAACAGGGGACAATACATATTGAGAATCAATAATCCAAGTGCTAGAACTCTTAGTTATATCAATTTCACTAATTAATAACCCATTATGTACTGTAAAATCTATCATTTTATAAAATTGAAACATCATATACAGTCAGTTTCTACTTACAACTGTGAGTCAGAAAATATTTTTAAATCATTTATCTCATTCTATATTTATTTCTCTCTATATATGATTGTGTAAAACCATGGATTGGTCATGTAATGATAAAACATGGTTGAAATATCCTATACCATTTTACTATGGGAAAATTTCTTATACTTTTCCCGAATAATCCTCATTAAAAGGGATGCTAAGTGAAAATCTCCAAGATCAAAGAGTAGAGTGTTTGGAGGACTAGACTAGTGGATTTATATTCTTTAAACCATTATAAATCATGGTGTTAAATTTCCATTCATTATTATTTCTGGTTCTTCTAAATATACACTAATGTAAGAATATTTAACATTCATTCTTCGAAGAGGGTGGTCTAATTTTCAAGAATATTTTATGAACTCTATTCACCGCCCATCTTTATCTTTTTAGTAAGAAGTTATATTGAAAGAAATTACCAATGTTTTTTTTGGAATACTTATAATCATTAAAAAAATAATTTGAGTCTAGTTGTCTTAATTACTCATATTGTAGATAATCCACTCATTACGTATGTAACTGAACTCGAATGATTTTTGGTAGATTTTATTGCACAATATAATTATACCCAAAATGATTATAGTGTATATTATCATAGAAGAACCATTATTAATATAGATTCTTGATATTATGATATCGATAAGTGATGCAATGCATTAAAATTTATATTTGAAAAACTGAGGCACCACCTGATGCACCATGTGGACTACATGATCTCCCATTATGACCTATTAAGTTATACTATCATGTTTCTTATACAGAGTGTATTCATTTTGATACATTTTTACATTCAATTGATTCCAAAAAAGGAAATAAAATGGGATACTATAGTGGATAAAATCTTCCAAAGTCCTCGGGCGTACATTTTGGGAAAACCAAAGGAATATTTTGAATGAGTGTATAGGTCCGGGACTGGATAAATGGACTCATAAAAAATTGGAGAAATGCACATAAAGCCTCCCTAATGGCCCACATATTTATGCACCCAAAAGAATTTTTGTGTGTCATGTGGAATGTTCCGCATTCCGGATTGATGTGTTGGGTTTTTCTCTTGGGAAAAATTCCATGTGCACCTGTATCTCTCGATTTATTAAAAATAGAATGAAACTTTGGCCCTTATGATCTGAATAATTTATTTCATCTCCCGGATATGCAACACACCACTTCTGCACAAAACGTTGACTTTAAGGTACATGATTTTCTGCAAAAGGTCTCCAAGGGGTCCACCATCGCACGATACACCTAAAGATTGACCATTGCCAAATTTATTCATTAATTGGATAGTTTCATGAATATCCCATAACATTCATTCAATCCTTAGCATATTATGCTAAAATATCCTCTATTGTTCATAAAACTCCTCCAATAATGTACATGAGTCCTTTATCTATGCAACCTGGCTTTTGCGCGCACCAGTTCCCATTTGGGCACATTTTGCACGCAAACACTTTATTTAGTGTGAAATATTCACTCCTAGTGCACTCTACATGTCTTCCGTAAACTAAGGCAACATGTTTGAGCCCCTATTATACATGACACCTCTATCATGCACACGCTTCTCCCATACGGCCCTCTAGGTTTGTGTGAAGTGTTTTAATTTTCCATTGGGTGGTGCTTTACATTTCCTTTCTTATCATTTTTCTTCTTCGCATAGGCACACTAATGGCTAATTCTCCTTCACATATCC
The DNA here is from genome assembly GCA_963277665.1 of Viscum album. Classification (NCBI taxonomy): domain Eukaryota; kingdom Viridiplantae; phylum Streptophyta; class Magnoliopsida; order Santalales; family Viscaceae; genus Viscum; species Viscum album. The sequence goes on along the minus strand of OY728152.1, from coordinate 989,716,798 downwards.
ATACTAATGTGGGCCTTGTAATAACCCAAAGTTTCATTAATAGAAATCTCTCTTGATCTAATTAAATGTCTATTTATGTAAAATGTTTATATAAAATGCCAACTTCTTTTGTTTTATGTTATGAATTGTGACCATTACATTTAGAGCCGTTGAATAGTGATCACATGATTAGTATAAATATAAGGATTTAACAAACCCAATTTACTCAGAAAAAATAAGTGATGGCCTCATCCAGTAGAATTGCTCCATACGAAGCCCATTTGTTAGAGCACAGAAAAGAGGTGGCATCTTTGGGCTTCTCTCTTGACCAATCTCAAGCTAAGCTTCACCATGTCAAGCTCGAACTAGACCATCTACAGGAAAAGTGGAAGTTGATAGAGATTACCACTCGAGCGATGTTATCTAAGCCACCCCAAGAGTTGGTCACCATAACACACCATACCCTTAGGTCTTAGGTGGCTATTTTAAGGGGTCATGTAACAAATATGTAGTACTATGTTCATGTAAATTATTTTTTGTATATAATAATGAATATACATTCTTGTCATTATTGATACATTGTAAATAGTTTGTAAAGTGAAAATAGTGTTTTTAGTTATTATTTAATTAAGAATTCTATTTTATTAAATTAAGGGATTTTTGAATTAAATAATATTTTAATAAATTATTATTATTATTATTAAATTAATTTTATTATATATAAATGATCATATAATTTTATGAATGCAATTGTAATTTTTATTAAGATTTGAAATCCATTTTTTTCAAAACCCATGAATTTTCGATAAATGCCAGTTTTATTTTAAAAGTGAATATTAACATATTTAGAAAATTATTTTGATAAAATAAATGTTATTTCTGGAATCAGGATGCTGAAATTATCCAATGTTGAATTTTTCATAATTTTCTAAGACAGTAAAATTTTTGGGTAAAAATTAAATACCGTTTAAATATATAATGTGTTTTATGACCTCATAATGACCCAATAGTGATGTAATAAAATACTATAAGCTTTATGTTCGGTCAATATATGTTTTACCATTAAAATAATGTGATTTTGGGTTTGTTTGACTTAATTTGCAAAGCATTAATGGTCCCCTCAAGACATATTAAACATCTTGTCCTTTTAAATTATTTTCCATGGGAGTGTGACTCACCTCCACATAAGCAACCACATTATTTAAAGAATTTATGACTTTGGAATTATAAAATATATTTTTCCTCTCCCCTTTTCGAAAAACCATTGGAAAAAACCATGAGCTGATTTGTGGTTTGGATTAGTTTAATGTAAGGGGTCCCAAACCTAAATAATAAAGAATTCAATCACATTTCCTATATAAACCCACCCAAGATCCCACTTCCTCCTCACTCAATGACTTTGTAGTTCGTTAAACCTCTTCCCCACGCTCTCTAGAGTCCTCCCAATGTTACCCAAGCTCCCAGTAAGCCTCTCTCAAGCCTTTGGAAGCACACTTCCAAGTAAGGGTTTTTTCTTCCTTTCTCATTTTTGTCCAATTTTCTTCATATTGTTATACCCTTTTAATTTCATTTATAAATTCTGGGGTATTGTTTTTCACCACCCCCATACTTAAATATTATTTTTTTAATGATTGGAGATCCCTTTCTCTCTCATTAAATGCCTCCCATGTACACCCGTTACTAGGCCGAAATTCCCAAAGGAAATTCTCTCTCCTCTTTTACATTCAAGCAATACTTTTGTATCATGAATCTAAATTCCATTACAATTGTTTGGATATGTATCTATATAACCCCCTTAATTTCCATTTCATGTAAATATGATGAGACACCCCTTCCTCTCTCATCAACCATTTTTATGAATTCTTATGTCACGTCCTTACGCTGCAGAAATTGTACCGATTTTCTAAGCCAATGCCATTGTGTAGTGAATACCATGTACATTTCTCCATCAAGGGTATTCAAATTTATGCACATTTACTTATTGATTATAAATTTTCATGTATGAATTTCACATTCCATTATCGTGGAATAAATTATTATGTTTTAGGAATCAATGTTTTATGATCTATGTGGCACACTTATGCATGAAATGAAATGTTTAAGAAGGGTGCACCCTAATAGTGCTCCAATGCATTGGGTAAAGTATAGTATCATGATACATAATGTGCAATGAGTGTTTAATCATGATAATTCAAGTGCAATGAGGGTTTACTCATGCTTCTTGTGCAATGAGAATTTACTCATGCTCCATGTGCAACGAGCCTTGGCTCATGCTAATTCCATGTTAAGTGTTGTTGCCACATTTCCATGTTACGATTATCATGATTTATCATGCCTTTATGTTCATGTTTCTATTGTGCTCTATTGATATACCTATTTTATAACATGTATTGTACTCCTTGGTTATTCCATGTTTATTCCCTTTCTGGGCTTTATAGCTCACCCTTTTCTTATGCATGTCCTCAGGTTATCCCATGTAATGCTATGTATGGGGGAATGTAGTGGTCATGTAAAGGAAGTTTTCAATAAATATGTTGTGTTTCATGTTTTATGTTTTTATGTAATGATACTAAGCCCCAAAGACACTATACCTATCTATCATCCATGTTGTATCAAGTGAATAGTTTATGTAATAAATCATCTTTATGTTTGTAATAAATGCAGGGTTGTCATAGTTGGTATCAAAGGATATGTTTTTTTATTTTTGGGATTATGATTAGAAAACCCTAGTAAAGCCTTAGAGAAAAAACTAAGTATAATAAAAACATCCCTAATTTTTGGTAATTACTGAGTAAGTGGTTTATCAAGAAAATACATCCCTATCTGGATACGAGCACGTAGAGGCAGCTCTGGCACAAATGTATCCTAGGGGTAAAACCCGAAAACAACGCTTTCAGCTAGACTCGATTGGGAACTGGTGAACAACAATGGGCGTTGCTGCAATCTTGGTTACGAAAGTCCCAGGGGATATGTTTTGATAAATTAAAAAGCTTAGTATGAACCCTTATTAAGGGAATTAAAAAAAATTCCCCTATGAATTTATGTAATAAAGTATATCATGAAACGCCTAGATTGAAGCCTATAGACTCATGAGTTAAGGAAATAAAAGTTTATTTATAAGTCATAAACATTTGTCTTTGGATTACCCATTATTTTTTACACCTATGTTTTCATTTATTCCATCCAATGACCGGTAATAGGAGGACTCAGGCTAACAACAGATGTGAAGATCAGTGTGATGATTGTACTAATGAGATGACCAATCCAATGGAAGCGGGAATCACAAACTTTGTCACGATTCTCTCTCATCTAACTCAAGTTTTGAATAGAAAAATGGTTTAAAAGGAATGTTCAACCCCCCCCCCCTAAGAAAGAACGAGTCGCTATCGAGAGCTTCATGAAACAAAGGGCTCCTCCTTTTAGTGGATCATCTGATCCCACGATCGCTGAACAATGGATCAACTCCATTGAAATGTTCGTCTCCATCCTTCAATGATCTGAAAAGGAGAAGGTTCTCCTGGTGGATTATCGTATGGAGGGTGAATCTGATCAATGGTTGACGTTGGTCAAAAATAATAACCTGGAGGAGGAGATCAAGGTAATGGAATGGAAGGATTTCTGGAAGATGTTTTTAGATAAATATTTTCCGCGCACCCTCCATCTTATGATGGAAAGGAACATCGTTTCCCTCAAGAAAAAAGATGAAGAATCTGTTGGAGAGTATGAGGAAAACGTCACAACGATTTCACGATATGCTTCCGGCTTTGTCGTTACCCCCGAATGAAAAGTTGACCACTTCTTTGGTGGGCTGAAGCCTAGCCTGCAGAAAGCATTGGTGATCCGTGACTTCGATAGCTATGAGGAAATCTTCTGATGTGCCCTCAATGTTGAAATGGATATCAAAGAATCACAGGGTTATCAGGGGGATAAGAAGTGTAAGTTGGACTTCAATTATGGTGGTTCAATGGATAAATCCAACAGTGCTAAGAAGATCCAACACCCCACTTTCAAAATGTGTGGAAAGAATCACCCTGGAAATTTCCTCAAGGGGACAAGGAGATGCTTTAGGTGTGGAAGAGAAGGGCACCTAGCTATTAACTACAAGCAAGAATGACCTGCGGCTGCGACAGAGGAGAAGAATGCCCCGTTCAAACCTCGACGCATTGTTCAATTCTAAATCATCAATGAAATGGGGAATTTTCAAATCAGTACCCTAATCCAAGGGTTTTTGGAGGCAACCAACAACCTCCAAGGCAGCAAGGAAGATCTATTTCCATCACTTCTGCCAAATTGAACCCTGACAATGAAGTGGTGACAGGTACGCTAGTTATTCATTAAATAATAGAAGAAATACTTTTTGATTTAGGTTCTATGCATTATTTTATATCTATAATGTTTAGTAGAACAATCCCAGCACCACCACAAATATAGGAATTGAAGATGTCGGTGAGTACGGAAAATGGGTATATCGTTGCATCCCATGAATATAAGTCCTCCAATGTTATAATCTATGGATTGAATTTTCCAGTGAACCTCATCCTACTCCCTCTGGTGGAATTTGATGCAATTATTGGGATGGATTGGGTTTCCTTACATAGAGACAACATAAATTGTCGGGAAAGGGAAATCACACTCCGTATGGAGAATCGACCCCTGATTCTTTCCATGTGTAAGGAGGAAGATGAATCCCCTTTATCTCCCTCATCTAAAGCATGGATATTATTTCCATATAAGTATGGGTATCTGTCTCAAATGATTGATTCCAAGGAATAAACCACCCTTGAAGAAATGCCAATTGTGAGGGAATTCGTTGAAGTGTTTCCTGAGGAACGGCCCAGTCTTCCTCCTAGAAGAGATGTTGAATTATCAATTGAACATATACCCAGGGAATTAACAATATCCAAGAATCCATATTGAATTGCTATTTTAGTGATCAAAGATATGAAGAAACAACTACATGGGAATCTGGATAAAGGGTTTATACGCCCAAGTGCGTCACCATGGGGTGCACTAGTCCTCTTCGTCAAGAAGAAGGATGGGTCAATGCGTCTTTGCATCGATTATCGTGAAAGTAACAAATTCACGATAAAGAACAAGTATCATCTCCCACAAATTTATGAATTGTTCGATCAGATGCGTGGAGCACAATACTTCACTAAGGTGGACTTGCGGTCAGGATATTATCAAGTAAGGGTGAAGAAGGAAGATATCCCCAAGACTGCTTTTCGCACAAGATACGAGCATTATGAATTCATAGTAATTAATTTTGGACTCACTAATTCTCCAGAAATCTTCATGGTCTTAATGAATACAGTCTTTAGAGATTACGTTGACAAATTTGTGGTAGTCTTTATAGATGATATTCTAATATACTCCAAAACCAAGGAGGATTATGAGGAGCATTTAAGAACTGTAATTGAGACATTGTGCGAGGATAAGATCTATGAAAATTACAGTATGTGTGATTTCTTGTTGAAGGAGGTCTCATTCTTGGGCTATATCATCACAAGAAATGGGATATATGTGCATCCCTCCAAAACAGATGCAATTGAGAGATGGCCGAGGCCAACATCGGTAACAGATATCCGTAGATTCTTGGGGTTAGCTGGATATTATCGATGATTTGTGAGAAGTTTCTCATGATTTCCAAACCATCTTACCAAGCTAACTCTAAAGGGAGTAATGTTTTCTTGGAGTGATGAATGAGAAGAAAGATTCAAGGAGTTGAAAAGGAGGCTTATCACTATGCCCGTGCTCACTTTACCCACAAGTGGGGAAATTTCTGTGGTATTTAGTGATGCTTCAAAGAAGGGATTAGGCTGTGTGCAAATGCAGAATGATAAAGTGATATCCTATACCTTAAGGAAGTTGAAAATACATGAGCGAAACTATCCAACGCATGATCTGGAGTTCGCGGTGGTGATCATTGCCTTGAAAATATGGTGGCATTATCTCTATGGGGAGAAATGTGAGATATATACTGAACACAAGAGTCTTAAATATATATTCACATAGAAAGAGATTAATATGCACCAGAGAAGATGGATAGAGCTCATCATCGATTATGACTGTTCAATACATTACCACCCTGGGAAATAAAACAAGGTGGAAAATGCCCTATGTAGAAAGGACCCAGTGATTATATCAATGATGAGAATTGAGAAGGATCCAATCTTCTTAGACTTGATGAAGATGGAGATGGGAATCATAAATAAGGGAACATCATCAATCCTTTCACAAATTATTGCCCACCTGTCTCTTTTGGAAAGTTTAAAGGATTCTCAAAAGGATGATGTGGGAATTTCGGAAAAGGTGGAAGCTATCAAAAAAGGGGAATCCATAGAGTTTAATGTTAATGAAGAAGGAATTGTGTGGTTTTGGAAAATACTATGTGTTCCATCAAGCCCGGAGCTGATGAAGGAACTTTTGGATGACACACATTGTTTAAATTTCTCTATTCACCCAGGGAGAACAAAGATGTATCAATATCTCTGAGAAAACTTTTTGTGGGATAATATGAAGAAGGAGATCACTGAATATACATCAAAGTGCCTAGTGTGTCAGCAAGTGAAGGCAGATAGGTGGAAGTATAAGGGGATGATGCAACCATTTCCCATACCAGAATGGAAATGGGAGAACATCACCATGGACTTTGTCACCGATTATCCATGGACATCCAAAGGCAACAATGCAATCTGGGTTGTTGTGGATCGTCTTACAAAGACTGCACACTTTATTTCTATTCAGGAGGATTTCTATTTGGATCAACTAGCACCGATATATATCAGGGAAGTGGTAAGGATTTATGGAGTGCCACTGTCTATTGTTTCTGACCGAGATCCACGATTCACCTCTATGTTTTGGAAGAGTCTTCAAAAAGATCTTAATACTGAACTGATCTTCAGTACAGCCTATCATCCTCAAACTGATGGCCAATCCGATCGAACTATCTAAACACTTGAGGATATGCTGAGAGCATGCTCAATGGACTTTAAAGGAGTATGGGATCAACATCTTCTTATGATTGAGTTCTCTTATAGCAATAGTTTCCACTCGAGCATCCAAATGGATCCATATGAAGCACTGTATGGGAAAAGGTGAAGAACACCTGCATGTTGGTATGAGGTCGGTGAATGTAAGCTGCTTGGACCTGAAATGGATGAGGAAATGGTGGAGAAGGTGGAAACCATTCAGCAGCATATCAAGGTACTCCAGAGTGGACAGAAAATTTATGCAGATAATCGTTGACGAGACCTTGAGTTTAAAGTTGGAGACATGGTTTTTCTACACATATCTCCTTGGAAGATGGTCATGTGTTTTGAAATAATGGGAAGTTAACTCCAAGGTACATTGGCCCTTTCGAGATTCTTCATCGTGTCGGGGTTGTGGCCTATCATCTTCCAATTCCACCTACAATGGCCAAAGTACATGATGTCTTTCATGTATCCCTATTAAGGATGTACATACTGGACCCTTCACATGTTCTCTCTTTTGAGGTGGTACAGTTGGAGGATGATCTTTCATATGAGGAGAAACCAGTGAAGATCTTAGATCATAGAGAAAATGTTCTATGAAATAAGACAATGCCCCATATCAAGGTTTTCTGGAGAAACCACAAGTTTGAAGAAGAGACGTGGGAATCAGAGGAAATGATGAAGCTAGGTTACAAACAACTATTTTAGTATGGGAAAAAGAAATTTCGAGGGCGAAATTTCTTAAGGGTGGAATATTGTAATGACCCAAAGTTTCATTAATGGAAATCCCTCTTGATCTAATTAAATTTCCCTTTATGTAAAAAGTTTATATAAAATGTCAACTTCTTTGGTTTTATGTTAAGAATTGCAACCGTTTCTTTTCTAGACATTGAACAATGATCATATTATTAGTATAAATATAATGCTTTAACAAACCCAATTTACTCAGACAAAAGAAGCGATGGCCTCATCCAGTAGAATTTATCCATATGAAGCCCATTTGTCGGAGCTCGGAAAAGAGGTTGCGCCTTTGGGCTTTGCTCTTGACTAAGCCCAAGCTGAGCTTCATCATGTCAAGCTCGAACGAGATCGTCTATGGGAAAATTTGAAGTTGATAGAGATTACCACTCGAGTGATGTTATCCGAGCCACCCCAAGAGTCGGTCACCATCGCACACCCTACCCTTAGGTCTTATGCGGCTATTTTAAGGGGTCATGTAAACAATCGCTTGTACTATGTTCATGTACATTATTTTTTTATATAATAATGAATATACATTCTTGTCATTATTGATACATTGTAAATAGTTTTTAAAGTGCAAATAGTGTTTTTAGTTTTTATTTTATTAAGAATTATATTTTATTAAATTAAGGGATTTTTGAATTAAATAATATTTTAATAAAATATTATTATTATTATTATTAAATAAATTTTTTATATATAAATTATTATATAATTTTACAAATGCAATTTTAATTTTTATTAAAGTTTAAAAGCCATTTTGGTCAAAACCCGTGAATTTTCGATAAATGTCGGTTTTTATATTAAAAGTGAAAATTAACTTATTTTGAAAATTATTTAGATAAAATAAATGTTATTTTTGGAATCAGGATGTCGAAATTAACCAATGGTAAATTTTTCATAATTTTCTGAGATAGTCAACTTTTTGGGTAAAAATTAAATACCGTTTAAATATATAATGTGTTTTATGACATCATAATGACCCAATAGTGATATAATAAAATACTATAAGCTTTATGTTTGGACAATATATGTTTTAGAATTAAAATAATGTAATTTTGGGTTTGTTTGGCTTACTTTTCAAAGAATTAATGGACCCCTAAAGACTTATTAAACATCTTGTATTTTTAAATTATTTTCCATTAGAGTGTGACTCACCTCCACATAAGAAACCCCATTATTTTAAGAAGTTAGGACTTTCTCCTTATAAAATATTTATTTCCTCTCCCTTTTTTCAAAAACCATGCGCAAAAACCATGAGCTTATTTGTGGTATGGATTAGTTTAATTTAAGGGGTCCCAAAACTAAATAATAAAGAATTCACTCACCTTTCCTATATAATACCACCCAAGATCCAACTTCCTCCTCACTGAAAGCCTTTAGAGTTCGTCCATCCTATTCCCCACTCTCTCAATAATCCTCCCAAGGTGCCCCAAGTTCCCATGAAGACTCTCTCAAGCATCTCTCAAACCTTTGGAAGCACACTTCCAAGTAAGGGGTTTTTCTTCCTTTCTCATTTTTGTCCAATTTTCTACATATTGTTATGCCATTTTAATTTCAATTATAAATACTGGGGCATGTTTTATTACCTCCCCCATACTACCCTATTATTTTATTAATGATGGGAGACCCCTTTTTTCCTCATTAAATGCCTCCCATGTACACCCGTTACTATAATGAAATTCCAAAAGGAAGTTCTCTCTCCTCTTTTACATTCCAGCAATACTTTTGTATCATGAATCTAAATTCCATTACAATTTTTTGGAAATGTATCTATATAACCCCCTTACTATCCATTTCATGTAAATATGATGAGACACCCATTTCTCTCTCATAAACCATTTTTATGAATTCTTATGTCACGCCGTTACGCTGCCGAAATTGCACAGATTTTCTAAGCCAATGCCATTGTGTAGTGAATACCATGCCCATTTCTCCATCAAGGGTATTAAACTTTATGCAAATTTACTTATTGATTATATAGGTTTCATGTATGAATTCCACATGCCTTTATTTTGGAATAAAATATTATGTTTTATGAATCAATGTTTTATGATCCATGTGGCACACTTATGCACGAAATGAAATGTTTAAGATGGGTGCGCCCTTATAGAGCTCTAATGCATTGGGAAAAGTATAGTATCATGATACATTATTTTAAATGAGTTTTGAGTCATTCTAATTAAAGTGCAACGTGGGTTTAATCATGCATCATGTGAAATGAGAATTTACTCATTCTCCATGTGCAATGATCTTTAGCTCATGCTAATTCCATGTTAAGTGTTGTTTCCACATTTCAATGTTATAATTATCATGATTTATCATGCCTTTATGTTAATGTTTCTCTTGTTATCTATTGATATACCTATTGTATATCATATATTTTACTCCTCATTTATTCCATGTTTATTCCCTTACTTGTCTTTATAGCTCACCCTTTTCTTATGCATGTCCTCAGGTTATCCCATGCAATGCTATGTACGAGGGAATATAGTGGTCATGTAAAGGAAGTTTTAAATAATGATGTTGTATTTTATGTTTTAAGTTATTATGTAATTATCCTAATCCCCAAAGACAATAGTCCTCTCGATATCCCATGTTGTATCCAGTGAATAGTTTATGTAATAAATCATGTTTAAGTTTGTAATAAAAGCAGGTTGTTCATAGGCCCCTCAATGGACCACTCAACAACACCCCCACACCATGGCATTGCCAGTTACTTCCATAAGTATGCTAGTTATGTATGTCATAGGTGTGAGGAGTGAGCAAGCCTCGTCTGAACTGTAGGACGTTCAACTGCCAAGTACCATCATCCATAGCACAAGACATTAAACTGTGGCCTCACTCCGTGAAACTCATATGGGGAGGCCCCACCTCTGACATTATTCATGCCCGGTCGTATCCACAGGAGTGAGATCTTCCTCACATGGAATGAGATCGTCCTTAATAGAGCGGCGTCTTACCCCTAGGAATGGAAACCATCCTTGTGTAATCACCCAACCTTTCACGTGGGAGGTATAACCCTTTCTCCTCCTCTCTACATCCATTACATAGAACATACAAGAGATGTGAACATGGGTATTTTTCATCCCATCCCTCACCCTTTGGGCATTTTTGCCATCGGGCCTCAATCATAGAGTAAGTACCAATCTCCATCTCCCTAGGAAACTAACCCCAGGTAGGCCCCTATTTTTTATTTGGACCACTAATAATGTGTAAGACCCATTCCAATTCTCATGAACACACTTTTATTGACTTGATCAACAGGTCTTTCATGACTCTTATTTCTCACAACAATCATTACTCACGTGGGATTAGAGTAATCATTGACTGTGGAATCCTATGTGGTCTACCTCTATGTGTAATCCCCAAAACCTATCAAACTACATGGACTTTGATCCTTTTCTCCTAGACATGGTACATAGGCATCCTACATGAGGTTTATGCCCAACCCCTCTATTGGTTCCGACTACTTCACTTCAGTTAATCTTCTTACCACAAAATGTTAAAATGTATCCATTCGAACTATGTGTGATATGATCCTTGTCTCTTAGACAAGGTATGTGGGAAGCCTCCCAGAGGTCCAACCCCAATAATCAGTATGTAGTTCTATTCCCCAATCTATGGAAATCCATAGTGTTTGCTAATTGAAGGTATGCTATTGTGTTCCCCAATCCACTGTAAGTCATTGTATCCCAACCAGTTGTAAGCCATTGTATCACAACTAGTAGTAAGCCATTTTTCCTCTTCTACTGGTATGTCAATGTCTCCCATGTAGTGTTAATCCATTGGGACCCTGACCAATGGTATGTCGTTGTCAGCCCCATATGATAGTAAGCTGTTGTAAGATAAACTATGTGGGTTTGATCCTTTTTTCTTAGACATGGTACTTATGAATCCAACCTATGGTTCAACCCCAATGAATGGTAAACTTTCGTGTCCTAGATATTGGGACCCACATCTCTGGACCACCCCTGGAGTGTTAGACCAGTTCCAGGCTGCTAACCACATGTAATCCTCGGTACATCATCAGTTCATTGTCCTATGTAGGCACCCCGATTATATACCCCCATCCTGAACTATGTGGACATTGATTCCCTTCCACAGGGATATGTAGGAAGCCTCCCTTAGGTTCAAGCACATAACATATGTCACATCATGGCCTCTCTTCTTCAACCCTATGTGTTTTGGGAACTTCATGCCCCAGCCCAGTGGTTCTACTTCTTCTGGATTCTATCCACAAGTCCATTTCCCTGGGTCTCTTCCTCAGGTGCCCCATACAACTGCTAAACTACATGGATGTTGATCCCTTCCCATGGGGAAATGTAGGAAGTCTCTTCAAGGATCAACCCAACATCATCATCACCCTCGCGTTGTCTACATCTCACTCTATATCTACTCTCAATAATCCAAATCCATTTTATTTATTATCTAGTACTCCATGTCTCGATGATATCAAGTCACCCACTTTCTCGCTGCTTTTAGCAGTAATCGGGTAACTAACCACGCATTATCCCTAGTATCAGTGTTCCCTCCTGAGGTTACACCCATATGATCGACTAATATCAGCCTTTCGATCAGTTTGATCCATCACTACTAGACATTAAACTTGTTTCATACCCTATGTTAACCATGTGAAGCTAAAGAAAACCTAAGAGACATGCCTATGACATAAAATTCCCCACATTCGATGTGGGATGCTTGAGGATTATGCATCCACGAAAAGCCCTATAGTAAGGGGAAGAAACCCTGATGCATCAGTGTTCCAGCATCCAAACACTCCTACAATGTCCAACGTGACTTATCCCCTGACGGTAGGTTCTTGCCCAAATTGGACCCCTTGGAATGTCCAGGCATAAGCAGCATAATTAACCTGCATCCCAGAAGACATGGCACTAAGAAGCATTTCATGACCAATATATTATGTCTAGGAGGGAGACCCAGAGTAGGAAAATATTTATGAGGATAATTCCATGGAAGAAGTAACTGACATCCCATCATCTGTTTTCGATCATGGAGAAAACATACCTGAATAAGTGTCAAATTCCACCTGCATTTGGAAAGTAGGAATGCAGGAAACAGTTTCATGTCCTCAATAGATGGATGTGTGCCACGATGAAAGTGTCATTATAAAAAATCTCGAACCTGACATGAATTTCATCCCCAAGTGTTTAGATTAGTATAACTCAACAAATTAGTGGATTAGGGTGTCATTGGATCCAGTTATCTCTCATCAGGTCCAACTAAAAAATAGTGGGTTTGGCGTGAAACTCACAAGAAAATGGTTCAGTTGAATGTTGGACATCCCAGTCTATGATGTTATCAACACGGATCCTCCTTACCAACCATGGAAGATGGAATGGTGCTGGGGCACTGGACATCATTTTCCTTCTTTCAGCACTAATGGTTAAATCTACCTTCATTTTAGGACCGAAGACGTGATGATAGGAATCCAATCACCTCCCACCCACCGACGTAGGGGTAGGGGAAACGTCAATGCGAAAATCCCACACAACCTCATATTTCTCATTGCAAGAACCATTTCCATGGAAACTAGGTGCCCATTCCCCATCTCCCCATCTCCACATCTGAAATCATTCAAAGAAAGGTGATTAACAACCACGTTCGACAATACGAAGAGGAGGTGATTTTCACATCCCAAGCTATAACCCGTCAAAATATAGATGTTTCTACACCTCTTTACCAATGCTTCCCCCAATGGCTGCATAGGAAGACCCTTCCCCCTAATCAGATGTAAAATCGTTTTGGGAGCCTGCCCCCAAAACTCTTTGTTGTCTCTCTCCCCTACGCCAATGAGGTGAGTGGTTTCTAGTATAACCCTGCTGGAATCCCCCACCGGGGCTCCCATGGAGGGCTCCCACTAGTGTGCATCAGCACTGTGTACCAGCCACAAAAGATCAAGAGCAGGTAAGTTATGTGCTTGCACCACATTCCCTATTTCGGTTAACACAATTCTAGCATCAGGTGTAGGCTGAGGAGGACACCTACCATCGTTAGTCAACATAAACAACCACCATGTCATGTGCCTCTAATTTCACATACCATAAATACCTTTTTTATGCTTACTATGGGCACACATACACCCAACCCAGATCGACGCCCCAACCACCCATCGTCTATCTGGGGTGAACCTTCAGGTCATTGACAGATGTGGCTCTCGTCATGGGACAACCTGCAGAATTGACATCCAATGCAGAGGTCCTCCCCGTACCACCACTAATGAGAAAACGGGTCCTTCCTGCTCCCAATATCAGTGTAGAGGTCTTCTCCATGAATCTTTAAATCCAAATGAAGGTCCTCCATAATGCATTGACACCTAGTACATAAGCCTCTTCCACACCATTGACCTTATGATGGAGATGTTTCCCCCATCCCAGGTCACTGATGTGAAGATGAAACACTTACGATCAATCTTCTCCATGGGGACCTTACCCATATCCATAAAACATACAAAGAAGGTCATATTCATCCTCGTAATCATAGAAGTAGTGGTTTATCTCTCTTTATGGGCACCAAACATGGTGGTCCGACCTATGTTCATCTCAACCAGTATGAGGACCTACATCGAACCGACACTGCCAAATGAAATAATCTTGGAGGATGTACCCATGCTGCCACCATCTCCAGCAGAGGTCATACCCACTCCTTCACTTCCCATAGAGACTCCATTCATGTGTCAACAAGTGGAAATGGAGGTCCTCCCTATGTTCCCTTAGATATATTTCTAGGTGACCCTCACACCCCAGCTCACCCAGGTGGAAGTACTCTCCACCCCCGCCTCAAATCAACCGAACGTCCACCTCGAGACGAAAACCTACAATGTGCCAAAGAACCACACTAGGTAATGAGGGAAGGTAGTGGATTCCATAATAATAATAGTGGGATGATTTATACGGTAATTAAGCATGTCTTCCTTTTTGATTCCAAGGTGAAATGCGATTTGGAAATGGAACCCTCACCTTGATCCTCTGTGTCAAGGTTCGGGGTTAGAACAAGGCATATTACCATCGTCCTTTCAGAATGTGACATCATCTAGATTCTTGTATCCCTCCATAGATACATCTAGGAGGAAGAATATTTGGCCCTATTTGGGGGGTCGGGTTGTGCAATCCTCCATATCATTAATAGGTTCATTCTCTAACTCAACCGGAGATCATGAAGATAACTTCTAGGGACTGATAAAGGATGAACAATAGCACGTCCCACCATAAGTGACCACATCCCCTACGCATGAAGTCATGGTTTCTAGACAGTCTTATCGACATGTAGTGTCTTAGTCATTTCATTCATCATAGTCAAGTGTGAGATGTGGTGTCTTTTCTTCTCGTTCACTGTATTCTCCACTAACCAATCTACCATCTTAGAATTATTCTTCAGTTTGGCTACAAGTCCCCCCAGCTTCTCCTAGTTGATGAGTGGATATACGAAGGGCCAGAACTCTAGTCTGATCCCAGGAGAATTTGGGAAATCCTTCCAGTGGATAATTTCCCTGAGATGATATGGCTAGTTGCGAAATAAAAAATCAGTGTTCTAAGTCACTTACCTCGTAGGAAGTAACATGGTTTTTCCAAACCATATGGGAGATGCACTTCCATCTCCATTATCAGCGAGTTGTTTCTCTCATAATTTAGACACAAATTTAACTTATTGACTAGAATGGTTGAATGGTCAACATGGTTGTTCTCCCTGTGGCCCACACCTTGACTCACCCAGTTGCCACCGAACCCTCCAGCAATGATGAGTTCAGCTCACTATAGTTCTCCACAGAATTATGAAATAGGATTCCCCCCAAATTCAGGTCCATGGTAGGGGGATGTATGCTACCCTCCATTTCAGTTCTATCCATAACTATTCCAATGTTACAAAAAATATTGAAGAGATGACTACTGGTGGAGTCATAGTTAATGTGGCTGATCTATCAGAGGAAGAGATCGAGATAGATATACATGGATAGAAATTACCCCTGGGGGAGTGCCCCACCTATTGGTTCCACTGGGAAGGGTTACTCTCTAATAGATAAATCTATTGGGTCATTCCATGACCACTGAGGCATTAGTCCTCAACCAGAATCCTGATAAAGGAAAAGATCATCTTAGAACCGTCAAACCCTCTGACCCATCTGTCTCAATGAAGAAGATGGAGGATGATCCTGAAAACTCTGCATTGCGTCAAAAGCTCATGGAACACAAAAAGATAGTTGATGAACTCCTTACTGAAAATTTCATGGAGCGGTAAACAAAATATGGTGATCCTCATCCAGGATAGTGGGGGTAGGTAAAAAAGTCAACTGTCAAGATTCATTCGGGTCACCCGGACTATCCTGCCCACATAGAAAATATAGAGGCAGGAACATATTACAAGAGGGTGCGGTATGTGTCACAAAATTCATCTGAGAGGTTTGATAATCCCCAGGACCCATCTCAGGTTCACCTAGCCACTCTTCAGATCATCCCACCATCCGATCTATGATCTTTTGGGACTGCATATCATGTTGAAGAACCTGCCTACACACTAGTGGTCAGAGACCCTCATCAAGATAGGAATCCCCACCTAGATGACCCTATGTCAGAACTCATTGCTCTCCTTGAGTTGTTGGAAGCTCTACTGGTGGAAATTACACCTAATGGAAATCCATATATGGCATAGATCGATGATATTCATACACCCCCGGGTTTCGAAAACCCCACCTCCTCCCCCTTTAATAGGATATGCATCCCACTGCAGCATTTGGCCCAATTCATCTTGAGGTGTGGAACCATGTTGGGATATATAACAAAAAAAGATTCCTCCAATCTCCGATGTTTCATACAGACATTGTAAGGGCCTACGTTTGTCTGGTACAACCATCTACCCCTTAGGTTGGTCTCTAGCTGGGAAGGTATCTTTAGACAGTTTCTTTACCAGTTCATCTCAACCACCTAGAATATAAGTATTTAGGAACACTTCAATTGTAAGCAGTAACCTGAAGAGAATGTCACAGACTTTTTCACCGAGTGGAAAGGCCTCACTTCTCCTGGGATATTCCACTAACTTAGGAACAAGTGCAAACAATGTGTTCGGGAAATGTCAAAGCTGAACTGGTCACTTCAATCATTACAACAAATTACCCTGTGTTATACAAGGATTCTATAATAAGGCCCAACGTCTAGATTAAGCCTTGTAGCATGCCAAGAAGACATGTGGGATGCCTCCTATAGTTCCCCTGAGAAGAGCTGATAAGGCCTATCACACCTAGGTGGCCCCAATAGAGCACCCCTGGGTGGATAGAGTTATAACCAGTGGATCCAACTCCACAGCCTTATAGAGGTCCACCACCTCTAGCATAGCCTCCATCCTAGTAGCACCCACCTCAGAATTGGAAGGCACCCCATGTAACATACCACTGCCACCTTGGATAGATAACCAGATTCCCCCTCATCGACAGGCTCCCCTAGCCCCTCATCAGGTCCAGGCTCAGATCCCCCTTCTCAAAAATGAGAAACTAGACATACACATTCAATAAATCTCTAGTCCTCAATTATTTCCAATGTTCTTTGGAATAGAGACTTCTACAGTTTCACAAAAGCAAGAGGCCCGAAGAGTTGGATCTCACTAATCGCACTAATTAATAACCCTATCACCAGATCTGGGGGAACAACCTCAAACAATTCTATGTTGTTAAAGACTGGATTCAAGTCCAGGTTGATAAAAACTTATTCAGGTTAGGCCCAGATCTAGTAGAATTGGCATGTGTATTCAATAATACAGACAACGGTAGTGAAAGGGAAGGTGAGTGTCATCTAGTTCCTAATTTCCGGTCCTCAAGGTTTTACAATTGGATGGCTCGTAAGGCAGTCGCCCAGGCCCATGATATTATCCATGCATGTAAGAATTGACCTGAGTCTTCATATGAATCGGCAACACCCACAACCAGTACTTATTCATTAATGGCTCAACCATCCTCTTCCCATAAGAGCATACATCGATGATGTAATTGAAATCAAAGTTCCACATGGATTTCATGGTCAACTCACACTAAAAAATACTTCATGCCCTCAGAGATGGAAGTTACACACAGAATCTATCAAGTGGTGGATTATTCTTCAAGTTAAGATCAAGGGAACGATTCTGTTAACACTGTGGAGTTGGTAAAACCCTACATGATTTTTGAGATTAAGGAGTGCCAGATGGATCCTCCCAATGTCCCCAGTTGTCTCTATTGTCGACGGGGATATTGAAATATGGGTCATCAGAGTGCCTCAGTTTGTACATCCTACTAGGTTGTGCATGCCAAAAAACTAGACAGCATACCCAGCGTAGAGATCAGCATGTGGAGCCTTCTCATTTATTGTCATCAGGCCCACCATCAATGCCATTTGTATTACATGATCAGGCAGTGTCGCCTCGATCGCTCCACGATCATCCATGATCTATTACGGATAGCATCGATCATCTAGCCCACATCCAGTAGTCATTCCCCAAGATTTAAAGAGTGAAAAGTGGGACACTATAGAGCGTATGTGATCCCAGCTCTTCCTACTCTCATAAGGTATTGGGATGTCCACCCCATGGCAACGACAATACGACATACTTTATTGTTCCACTAGGCTGGGATAAACTAGTTCAAGAATATGCCCTACTATTAATTTAATATCATAAATCATGTTCCCTTAGGCCAATGACCAGATGGGATCATCTTGATAGTCTTTATCGCTATGATTTTGGCAATGTAGGAGTCCCCCGATGTAGTGTCTTTTATCACTATGGCTCGCACCAACGTCCCATCAGGATCTGTTGACTCAAAATAATCTCCTCCCATAGAGGATCCCTCCTCTATAAGTGAATATGAGGATTTGGAGGATGCACCTCCTTCATTCGAAGATGCTGTCTCCATTAAGGTAGATGAATTGGTACAGGTGAACCAAGGTAGCAAGATAGATCCAAAAATCACATTGAATAGTTCCACTATTCCTATTGAAGAACAGTAGAAATATGTGGACATCATGAAGAAACATAGAAATGTATTTTCCTAGAGTTATTATGAGAATCCAGAAATAGATCCTAAGGTTTCCATACACTACCTCGATCTTCAAAAAAACACCACGGGTTCAAAAAACATCCCAGAAAGATGAAACATATTCATGGTGCCATGGTCAAGGCTGAAGATGAAAAGATCATCAGGTACAGTTTCATCATGGAGTTCTAGTACCCATGATAGATAGCCAACATTGTGCCATTTAGAAAGAATACCAGACATATTAGAGTATTCATTGACATTCGTTATCTCTAACATCATTGTCTAAAGGACGATTTTCCTATTCCCATGATGGGGTTTTTGATTGATAACACTGTTGAGTTCCAGGCCCTCTCCTACATGGATGGTTATTCTAGGGTCTAATTAGATCAGAATGGCCCCTGTGGATGAACTGTATATAACCTTCAAGGCACCATAAGGTAATTTTTACTACTAGATAATTCCCTTATATCTAAAGAATGAAGGTGCCACCAATAAAAAATCCATGCTCCACAAATTTAAGCCAATCCTCAAGAAATTGGTGGAATGCTACATGGATGACCTGTTGGTCAGATATCTCCAGCATTAGGACCATCTCAATGATATGGATAAATTGTTCATCTTCCTCCGTTCTCACCAACTGATATTGAACCCATTCATGTGTGCCTTTAGGGTCACTCCATGAAAGATTATCAGCTTCCTTATTAGATATAGAGGCATAAAGCTTGATCTTGAGAAGATTAAGGCCATCAAACAGATGTATCATTTATGTAACATTTGGGAGCTACGAGGCATTCAAGGCTACTTGAAATACATACACTGATTCATTGCAAATTTAGCCTCTAAGTGTAACCCATTTTCTCGTCTCATAAAGAAAGGAACTATCTATTAGTGGGATGAAGAATGTTAGACAACTTTTGAGGAATTCAAGCAGTCTCTACTACATCCTTCATTCTTGATGCCTCCCATTTCCTAAAAACCACATGTCCTTTATGTGACCTCCCTGGAATGATCTCTTGGCACCCTTATTTCCCAGAAGAACAATGAAGGAAAGAATAACAATCTATACTATCTCAGCTGCATGCTACTCGATACGAAGACCAAATACCCCTCTATTGTGAAATGTTGCCTTGAACTGGTATTTGAAGTACCAAAATTGAGACATTAAAAGCATCTCCATGGGATACATTTAGTGTCCTGAGTGGATCCACAGAAGTACATCCAGAACTGCCCCATGTTGATAGGCCATCTAGCTCAGTGGTCAGTGATCCTCCTGTAGTTCAACATCGAGATTATCCCCCAGAAGGATTTTAAAGGGAATGCATTGGTAGACTTCCTAGATACCCATCCATCACCTATAGACCAATCTCGGAATCATAATTTTCTAGATGACACACACCTCTCAATAAACCAAGCATTTTGTGTTAGAAAATACATTTTGATGGTGCTTCCTGAAGTCCTATTGGTAGAATACTCAATGATCCCTGACTCAAAAGGTTGGGTTTGGTAATCTTCATCATCACAGCAACATAATCTATTCTTCCACAATCATTCATGTTGTCAGAAGGTTGATCCAACAATGAGACAGAGTACTAAGCTCTCTACACGGGCCTCAAACTGGCCCTCAAGATTGAAGTTCCCCACATTCATGTGAAAGGGGACTCTAAGCTAGATATCAAACATATCCATGGTGACAATGTCGTCAGAATTCTAGAGCTTGTACCACTATTGGAACATACCTGTGAGCTGATGGCCTAGTTCCATTATTGGCTAGAGGTTACCCATGTCCCTTAATCCCAGAATGGTCATGCTGACACCTTGGAATGCTTAGCTTCATCTCTTGTGGAGCCTGATCAGATTGATTTGATTATCCACATGTAAAACTGAAAATTGTCACCCCTTCACTTTAGATGAATATGATAGCTCTTAGGTAATCCATGTTACTACCATAGCCTACATGTCGAGACCCCAGGTCCCCCTGATGTTGTGATGGATGTGACTCTCGACTGGAGGACCCCCTTTATCGAGTACCACCATCATAGTAATCACACAGAAGATCGAGCAGAGCACGAGCAAATTAGGCATCGAGCATTACGGTTTACCCTCCAAAGATGTCTCATTCTTGAGAAGATCATCTACAAGTGTGGGTTTGATGGGGTTCTCCTCCACTGCCTTCAAGGAGGTGAAATATCTCAGGTCATGCTGGATGTTCAGGTCAATTCTGACGAGGCTGAATAGAATAGGCCCAAACAATCTCACCAGATCTAGAGGTTGGGGTATTTTTCTCCCTCTATGATCCGTGACTGTATTGAGCTTTCCAAGAGATTTCATGAATTCCAAATTCATGCTAAAATTGTGCCTCAGTATCCAGAGCCTCTCTACACTACCAAGTACTCTTGGCCCTTTGCAGTCTGGGGACTCGATGTCATGCGACCATATCCAACAGAGACAGCTCGTTAGTGCAATTTTATGCTGACTACTACTGATTTGTTTTCCATGCAGTCTGAAGAAGTAACACTCAAGGAAGTCAAGGAATATTAGTTCATTGAATTTGTGATCTCCAATATCATCCTTCTATTTTTAATCCCTTATGAAATCCACAACAATTAAAAAACCAACATTCAGGCTACCGAGTTGAAGAAACGGTACTCCATGTACAATATCTAATCTAACCATACCTCCCACTATCAAAGGAAAGAAAATGTTCAGATCAAGGCATTCAAAAAAACACAATCTAACATCCTGCAAAAAATTATTAGACAGATCAAGAATTGTAGGCCCAACAATCTTTCCAACACACTCTATTCTTATCATACGACGACTCTCAAATCCACCATGGTGGCCTCATACTCCGAGGTGTATGGAACGGAAGTCATCCTACACATTGAGATTCAATTTCCACCTTATGAACAACCGTCTATGAATATAAAGCACCAGATAAGGTATATGAAATCCATATAACTATAATGGAAGTGTTCGATGAGGATAGGCTTCGTGCCCTATAAAATCTTAAAAGGCATCAGAACTAGATAGCCAAAAATTTCCACAAGAAAGTTGACCTCCACTGTTTTTAGCGTTGTAACTATGTACTGGCTCTGAGAACACCAATGATACCTCGTAGGAACCCACCCAAGAAGTATTCCAAATGGTAGAGACCTTAAATCATTCACAAGGTTTACCCGAATGGTGCTTACTCCATTGTTACAGTGGATGGTGAGCGTATAACTCCTCCCCCCAATGCTAAAATTTACAAGAAGTAAGTAATCTTGGGTCCTACATGACCTTAGACTATTACGTCCGGCTTGACAGTAAGCTAGTTTCCACCCCACATGAAGATAAACTGCAAAACGGTTCGAGATCTATGACCATAAGCCAAAATATATATGGTCCAACATGACCATAAACTATTCCTTATTCTCTACATGATGCTAAAATGTGTGATTTGTCCACGTTTAAAGAAGTAAAACTACTCAACAGTCATCCTACATGATGTTAAACTACGAGCAGATGATATGTAGTTATGGTCTGAGCTCTATGACCCTAAACTAAGATCTCCCTATATCCTTTATTCCACAAGATGTTAAACTGCACCTTCAAGAACTACATATGGCTTGATCCCCATCCTTATGGGATACATAAGAATTCCTAGATGCCTCATCTTAGTGTCCATCCCCTAAATTAAACTCTTTGAATATCCCCTCTGGGAGTAGTTCTTTTGGAGGATCCTGCATGGTGTAGTGTGGCTTCTTTGGCCCACACTCATTAAGAGATTACAATGATCTCACCATGTTCCCTTCCTCATTCTCCAATCCTCCCAAATCCTCACTACATGATGTTAAACATCATAGTCCTTTCAGAACTATGTATGGCTTGATTCCCTTCCTCATGGGATATGTATGACCACCAATGAATTTCATCTTTAGGCCCAATCCCAAACTTTAGGATATCCCTTTGGGTCTAAATACATGGTGTGGTGCTGGCTTTTTCCCTCATTCACATCAAGTTCATCATGATCGTGCTATGTATCCCTCTCCCTGGAGAAATCCACCTTTTATGATGTCCTTTATGATGTTAAATTGCGCAAGAATATTCATGCTACACACATCCTCTTTATTTGTGTATTTACCATCATTCAAATCCAAAAGGACCCCCAAATGACCTAGATACTAGGACCCAGGGCTCTCCATCCATTTCGGGCCAACGTCCTCAAGGATCCTAAATGAAAAATGGATACATGTCCTACGTTTCAAATATGGTTAGAAGTTGACACTCATTTGTTGTTCAAATTCTAGGTCACACGATGTGGATGCTATATTTCAAACACAATAAATAGACATCCACCTTTATTTTCACCACCCCTATAGGTCCAAAATATTTGGTGTATTGATAAATTTTTTCCTCTATCCCATAAAACATCTATCTAACTCGGTTAGGCATATTTATTTGGTCAGTATCGACCGTGAAAGATCGTCGTCCCTCATTTTCATACCCTTATATGTTGGGGATTTTCTAATATTATTCCTTGTTTCCCACACTGAGCATTGCTCATGTTGTCTTAGGAGCTTTGGTAAGGCAATACCTAAATAAAGGGTCATGTATCTATGGTTTGAGCCCTCTAAACATAAACTAATACCACCATTTTCCTCATTTCAATATGTTAAACTATGAATTGGTTGGGGCTTCCCATATTTGATCCATCGATGATTCGGCCCCCCAGGCCCATGTCTTCATTTAGGATTGTACATTGTGGTGTAGAATCCATACGTCCTCATTCAAATCAGGTTACTCTCCATGCCATACGCATTCCTCATCAAGATATCTTACCCCAACCTACATCCTTTACACATGACATAAATCTATAAAGAATCCCCTACAACTACAAGTGACTTGATTCCTACCCTTATAGGATACATAGGACTACCTGAACATTTAGCTTTTTGGCTCGTCCTAAATTCATGGAATCCTTTTTATCTTCCTACCGCTGTCCTATATTATTCCAGTAGAGGGGTATATAGTTTGGTATGGGCTTTTTTCCTCATTCACATCGGGTTTGTAACAACCACTCCCCGTACCTCTATCTCCAAAGTTATCTTTTTCCCCTTCTCCAACACTCATCTTTTCGACTCGTCTACTCTTAAGATGGACCACTTGACCCTCTTTGGATGTTCATCAAAGTTCCTCGGATCACTCTAGTTTTGGGCCTAGAGTGTTGGATTATATATAGACATGTTATCATCCATCATAGTGTTTCATGTTACCCTTCATTTGGGATTACATCTTCTTTCACTTTCGAATGGACCCCTGAACAGCATGGATTCTCGGCCCCAGTGCCCTCCCACCATCTTGGGTTAATGTACTAGAGAATTTAGAATGAAAAATTGATAGAGGTCCCATGTTCCAAATATGGTCAGCAGTTGATACTCATTTTTTTGTTCCCATTTCAGGTCACATGATATGGAAGTGTGTTTCAAATATGATCAACGATTATCCTCTATCGTCACACCAACCCCATCAAGCCCAAAATGTTGGTTACACGATTCACATCATTTTCCAATCCATCACGTCCATGTGGAATTTCGACACTCTTGGTACTATCCCTCAGTGCGCAATGGTATGTTGTGAGGACAATGCCACGATGAGGTGTCATTTGGGGCTCCGCACCGATTTAACCTTTGCGTGTATTCCTTATATTTCCAGGACCATCTCCACCCTTTTTCCCACATCGAGCATAGCTCATGTGGGATTATGGATTTTGTCTTGGTTTACGCATGTTTGGAAGAGTCTCACTTCTCTATGGTCCGATCTCCATGACCTTAAACAATGATCTATCTATGTCTTTTCCCCAACGTGTAAGAAACAAATACTATAGAACTATGTATTAAAATACTTCCATCCACATGGAATACATAGGAATTGCTGGAAATCTAATATTTGGGTCAAGATCAGGATCTACTAATTACCTATTCTGTTCGGTCTTTGGGCCCTGATGTTCAAAGGATTCTGTGGTGTGGTGTGTATGGGAATATGTCCTCACTTGTGTCAGGTTTACAATAGTTTCACCACGTACTCCCCTTCTCGGAGCTAGTCTCTTCGACCTCTCGTATTGTATGATGTTAAAATGAACTAAAATAACTACATACAGCTTGATTCATCTCTTCATGGGATACATAGAAACGCCTAGACATTTCATCTTTGGGTCCAGCCCCATATTCTATGGCCATTTTAGGCCCCTCAACCCAGTGATTATTCTCTGGGATTGCAGGTTTTTTCATGTGGACCTCGTCCTCATTTTTTTCGGTCATGCTTTATCAAACCATGCAGATCACCCCCTAAAACCTGGTTTCTTCAATATGTGTCTAAGACACATGACTTTAAACTATGTTGCATTGTCCCAAATGACATTAACCTTTTACAACATTATAGAAAGACGTTCAAATAATTGAATTGGTACTATCATATAACCCTAAACTATGACATTATTGTCCTGGCCTCATGAGGAAAAACAACGCTGCATTGTGATGTCCACACTTAAGGGGACATCTTGTTTGGTAGGGGTATCCACCATAACATTTGTAAATGATTTCATGTGGATTGATTCCTACAGTGATGCCTGGATTCTCTGTCTAGGGTTTATCACATCACCAAAAAGACACACCAATCCAAAAGTACAAACAAGATCTATCAAATGCCACTACTTTTGGTGTGTGGTATAGATCGACACGACAGTCTTGTCCCTATAATTGGTATCCTATCATGTCATTTCTAAAACTATGTATGGATTGATCTCCATAATTATGGGGTACATAGGAACACCCACGCACATTGCCTCCGGCCCAACCCAATTTTCAATTTTGGTCCCTCGACCTAAAACCTTCTCAGGGAGCACATGATGCGATATGGACTCCTACAATCCTCATTCACATCAGGTTTTTCAATACCGCACCACAAGTCACCCTCTCTCCTTTATATCTATTGCCTAAGCTCTATGACCATTAAATTATGATCCAATTTTCCTTTTCATAGGACACCAAACTAGGCGACATTTTCCAGAACTATGTGTGGCTTGATTCCCATCTTCAATGGATACGTAGGAACGCCCAAACATTATGTCTACATGTTAAGACCCATTAATATTAAATCCTGCCCATTTTTCAAACCCTTGGTCCAAAATCCATTGGAAGCATGTGGCATAATGAGAACCTCTTGTGTTCTCATTCATGTCATGTTTTGTGATAACTGCACCATGTTTCTTCCTTGTCTCTTCCCCACCTGAACCGAATTCCAAGACCCAAAACTAGGATCCACCTATGGGAACTATGAATCAGGTGTGATCACTATGGAACCCTACAAGCATTTCATTAAACTAGTTCTCCTCTTAATGGTCCACTTTACGACCTTAAGCTAGGATTGTGCGACCCCATGACCCTTTTCCTAAGAAAAGGGATTTTACTCCCTTTATCAGATGATCCTTGTTGTCATACTAAAATGAATTTTGAAAAATAGTCCAAAATGTGAAATTTTCTCATGGAAATTCTCTCATTTCATGTCCAGGATTCATACGCCATTTATTTAGATCCTCGTTTTCTACCATGTCTGAATGGAACCCCTTTATGGCTTGGTCTCATGTCGCATTGGCTCACCTATAGTCTTGTGCCAATCCCCCTGAAGACCTCATATAACATTTTAGACATGTACTGTGTTTCAATCATGGTCAGAAATCAACCCGCATTTATTTTTCCCCATTTTTGTATACCACTAAATGGATGTAGTGTTTTGAATGAGGTTAACATTTATCCTTTATCATCACGCCACCATCAATATGATCTAGATCTTAGGAATAATGATTCACATCATTCCACTCCCTTATGTTCCAATTGATTCCAACACACTATTTTCTGTCACCCCAATGCATGTATGGGGATTAAAAAGGCGGATCTGAAATAGTAGAACTTCACTCACCAAGTCTCCCATAAATCCTAATGTGAGCCTCCCTGCACTAGTGAAATCCCATCGCTACTCATTTTTTCCCACATCAAGCACAACAAATGTGTGATTATTAGGTTTGGTGGGGCGTGTACTGGTGCAGCTGTGCCATGTAGGATTTTTGTTCTTCATGACGTTAAACTGTATTCTCAAAAATACATTTGAAATGATTATAATACGTATGGGGTATGTAGTGACATCTTGGCCTTTGGCCTCAGGCCCCGCCCTTGGGTCATTAACCCTTATGGACCCTCTACCCCAATCGTGGACTATGAAATATGAACTTAAAATTATAGGTATCACCTTCACCATACAATGATTAAACTACGTGTTTATCAACCTTATTGGTGTAAACAAAAACTAAAGAGAATCTAAAGTCCTTACCAGAGAGGTCCTATGTAGAAGTATGATTGATCCCTGATTAGACCAATGCATCCACCTAATGTATTTTCACTATGGTGGTGTAATTTCAAGAGTGTTGGACTCTATTCAAACAACCTATCACTCCACCCTTCATGCTTTGTGAGTTCACTATTTGGACCTTCATCATATTTCACATCTAAAGGAACCTCCCTAACGGTATGGATGATCAGCTTGTGGCCTACCTACTATTCTATTATAACATTCCGGAATACTAATGGATAAAATTTTTAGTCACACCATTTGTTTTGAACATGGTCAATAGTCGGCCCTCATTTTCCATCCCCATTTCCGGCTAACACAAATGGATAACGTGATTCGAACATGGTCAGCAGTTATCCTTCGTTTTCACACCCCCCCCCCCAAATAGTGTTCCAAATTTTGGGTATTGTAATTCTAAATTTACATAAACATATATTCAGATTGATTATAACACCCTCGAAATTACTTCGATCATTCACGAAAGGAGATTGGATAAACAACAACTCGACTTTTTTGAGATCTTTATTCTCCATTCAGGAATCCCTCTTTCTTCCTGAATGCCTGAACTTTTCATTCACACCCCAAATGATCATTGATTATTTGGAACTCTCGTATTCATATAATATAATAATGTGACCATCCCTTGCATATGACATTGGACAAGACCCATGAAAGATTAGGGATTGATTACTAGTTACTTCAGAGTTTTTATTGAGATGTGATAATCAAATTAAACAAGAAAGCAGCTAATCATTTAATGCATAAAGGTCAAGAAACGTAAAAAAGGGAGAAATTTATATAGGCTTGGACAAAAAATGACCCTTATAGATCAGCCCATTTGATAGATTTCTCCACTACTACCACCCTCTGGATTGTGGCCTCCAGGACTGCTTCTCGCTCCTTGAGCTCCCTCCCTTCATTAGTATATGTGAAGAAGTGATCCTTAGATATAATATAAATTATCTCCATCTCAACTTTGAATACAGCTATTTGATGGTTTACTTATGCTACCTTCTCTCGGGCTTCGGTTAGTTAGGCCTTCAACCGCTCGATGATCATGGATTTTTCTGCAATGAATATGGCTTGCTCATTTTCCTCTTCTTTAAAGAACCAAACTTCTTTCATAGCCTCAAAGAACTTCAACATGATCACATATCTATTCTGAAACAAGTCTAAGGTGAGACATTGGCCTTCCCCCCACACCTTCTTAGGCATATAATCCCAGATCAATTTGTGTATGTGATGAGTATACACCTCTCTGACGCAAAGAAGGTGCAACTAGGTGCGCAGTGATCCTATCCAGTGAACCATTTCCAACATCGTATGTTTTAGGAAGGGGATTATACACATCCGTACCTTGAGCCATGTCATACGACTTTCCTAGGCTGCTTCAGGATTAGAATCATCCATTCAATAGGGTCTTTAGGCTGATATGCAATGAAACCAGCAAGAAGATCAGCGATAGGGTCTCCCTCTGGCATTTCTTACCAAGGGGATAGGCTCTTCAATATGCGGGTTATCTTCTTTGATCATCTCTATTTCAGAAATTTTACCTTTTTTTCTCATACCCCATCTCGACAATGTCATCTCCTTTGTTCACAACCCATTGCTTTCCAGGTGCCAAGACCGACCTAGTTTGAGAAAAGGGTTCTAATTGGGTCAGTCTGGTTGCCATCAAATTATCTGTAGATGGTCAAGATTCTATTGCCTAACGAGCCTCCAATATTGTGATTACTACACAAAAAATGAATTCCCTAATCATCTGAGATCTCTGATGACAGATACAAGCATATGAGTAAATAATCATACACGAGCTTAGCACATCAGCTTCTAACGTTTCAGTCGTTGCAAGAGCTGTCACTATGGGAGACAATTCAGTACTTTTCAGTTAAATAATGGGTGTCATCTCCCCACCTTGTTATATCATTTCATCATCACCCCCTCAGATGAATCATCTTGACCAACGCCAATATGTATATAAATAGGATGAAAAATCAGATTGATGATTACAGATGATTAAATGTGGAATGTTTGGTGTAAGAATTGAGGCATACTTTGATTTTCTCAGCCATTTCCATTTCAGATCCAACAATCTCTCCAATCCCCCGATGACTCTTTTAGTTCGGCAAAACATGTGGCCCTTCAACTTTATGCTCCTCTTTAGCTTCTCTAATTTCTCCATTTTATTCTTCTTCATCCTCCTCTTTTTCTTCTGACTCATTTCCCTCTATCTCCTCATCATCTTCATCATCTTCATATGGAATTCTTTCTATATCATGCTCTTGGTTGAGCATTACCTTCACCAGGAGATGTAGTTCCTCGCGCCTCCCTCGCTAGAATGAATATACATCCATGTCCATAAAATAGGCATGTTGATGATGTAAGTTTACTTTGTCATAAATTCATATGAGCCCATTTACTGGAAGCTAGATCCAGTCTCACACCATTGTTTTCCAAAGGGCATCAGTTCTTATTGACTATGTATGTTCAACTAGAATAACCACAACGCATGGAAGAATGAGTCCTAAGAAGGATGAAGTAGATACCTTCTATTCATCACAAGAAGCTCTCTAGACACTCTGTGAGTTTCTTCATGAGCCCCTCTCCCATCAGATGAAAGTGGTATGGCCGTACCACAAGATATCCCCGCTATCGAAGCTCTGGCATGTACTGACTCGACTACATGAATTGTTCCCAACATTTTCTCCCTAGTGGAACCTTGTTCACTCTCTCACTGCACATGTTCCTCAATGACCACATTGAGCTGCCAAAATAGATTAAGTTGGAGCCCATTAGGATATGCCACCACCCAATGATCGATATATTTTGGTGAGAGGCCAACGTCAACTCCAGCGAGGGGAAAGGTAATTACTTCACTAGAGGCGTATGTTCTGAACATCAGCCACATTTGATGAAGAATGAAAGGATGTTTCTCACTACAGAAATCGTTATACAAATTCTTCTGAATGTTTTAGAGGCATCCAAACTATCTGGAAAACCTTTATGGCACATAGGGATATCAAAGAATCTTCCCATCAATCAAGGACCGAAGAACCCCACCTCAGATTCTATGCAAGTATTATTTTTTCTCAATTCATCCATTCCTATCTTATATCATATGGGAAGATGAGGTTTAGAATGGAGTAAAAGTAAAATTGAGTAGCATGACCATCAAAAATTTTAACAAGGAAGGTCTAAGGCCATTACCTGGGAGAAGAATGACATTCAGAAAGGTGCACCCACCACAATGAGCTATGATCCAATCATGAAGAA
The DNA here is from genome assembly GCA_963277665.1 of Viscum album. Taxonomy (NCBI): domain Eukaryota; kingdom Viridiplantae; phylum Streptophyta; class Magnoliopsida; order Santalales; family Viscaceae; genus Viscum; species Viscum album. The sequence goes on along the minus strand of OY728152.1, from coordinate 989,686,432 downwards.
TTTGGAAAGGGACACGTATCCTCCATATTAATCCCCATCTTGAAATATGCCCCAGAATGGATTAAGTAGGGCCAATACAAGGACCGACAGATTAAAACACTAATTAAATTCCATGATTTCTGCTATCACCAATGTTTCTAGGTGGACCATCATCCTTTTTTCCCATATTGGATGTTTCGACCCACTCATGAAAGTTTCATGAAATCTAGTATACTAGTCATTTGGGTCTCCCATTTCAACCACACAAAAGCCGAAGCCCCAGGATCAATATTATCCTACCTCTAAGATCCTCTAATATGACCCACTCTTTCTCCACTATGTTGTGGTTGAACATCACATCCCTTGCCCAAAAATCTTTATATTGGGGTATTTCTGCAGAAATAGTCTAAACCACATTGAATATGTGATTTCATTTAGAATGTTAGTGACACCAACCCTCTCTTGGTCCGTCTCTAACAAATTACATGTCAGGATGAGAGTCTGTGACCTGTCCCCCTAGATATTATCTATAGTAAGAAACTCATCATACAGATTCCTATCCAAAGGGATAACTCATATGTAGTGAAAATCCCAATGACTGACCCCAACCTCCCAATGGTTAAGATGAGAAGTTTTGGTATCAGGGGACCACTGGAATAATTACTCCGGACTGAGTTATTTCTGGCGGTAGAAATGGAACTGCGACATCCACAGTACCTTGAACACTCCGATGTGCCACAATTTTTCTCCAAATTGATCACATAATTGGTGTACACAATATTCCAAGGTCCATTAACATGTGAAATTTCATCCATACCTCATGTCCCATTCCTGTAGCCATCCCTTGGTATCATTGGTGACACTCTATTCGAAGGTACTTAAGTAATGGGATGGAGAATCCTTAGTGATCAGCTCACTTCATGAGATGGTTCTTGTCCTTGGATTCAGGACATAGATGTCTATGTGCCTAGTTTCACAAGAAGGATGGCCATTGTTTGAGATTTTGTATCATGGAAGACCAACCTCATGCATCAACCATGAACGTGGTGTATCGACGTCAAATCATGGCATGAGTACCTCCTCTTAAATACCAAAATCCCATATCGTTAGGTTTTTAGATAGCAGATAATCTTTCTAGGATTGGGTCAGCATGATGAAAAGATATTGGTTGTTGGATGAAACATTATTGGAACCATAAACCATATGGTTCACAGTCATTTAGGAACTCCGAGTGGCCTACAAAACTTCTACCCCAATGTCTCCCAAATCAACGACCATCTTTTTTGGTAATATCTAGAAAAAACGAAGATCCAGTGCATAATGATTAGAGTGTTCTGTGAAAAATTAAATGGTGGTGCTAAAAACCAAGGAAGCTCTGTGAAAAATGTATGTGGTGCACAAAATTGCATCCAATGTTTGGTAATTACATGAAAACAATGGTTAAATTCCATGAAAAGCTAGGAGATATTTACTTGAATGAGAGCATTAGAGCATATCATGAAAGAATTATATAAAGACCATGGGACCCCTGAGGGTTTAAATAAGCACGAATTACATGTTCTAGACATGCGAAAAATGATTATGCACCATATGTTCCAATTTTCATTCACCACCTCAAAGGAGCCACGCATCTAGGAATTTTCCTTACAATCCGACCTCATCAGCCCCTCATAGATCTGATTTTTATGGGGGAATTTATTTCTACTGAAAATATCCTAAGGCCTCGGGCCAACATTTTATGAAAACTGATGGCATATTTCAACTGAGAGAACTGGTCTAGGACTGGATGAATGGCTAGGAAGAAAATTGAAGAGGTGATTATAATGTCACCCCAATTGTGCACAAATTAACATTCCAAAGAATTTTTTTTGTGTGTCGTGTGGACAGTTCTGCTCGACTAACTAATTTGTCAGGTTTTCCTCACAGGATGAACTCTGCATGCATCTATAGCTTTTAATCACCTATAAATTGAAGGAAACCCCATCCCTTCTAGGTTGATAAATTTGAAATGTCTCCCATGTGTGCAATACACCTCTTCTATGTGAAAAAGGTTACTTTCAGGTATCATATTTTCCATGACTGGTATCCTAGGGGTCTGACTTTCAAAAAAACCCTAGGTTAGACCATTGTATTGTTCCATCATAGATTATCTAGTTGTGCACCAGATCCTTTACATGTGTGGAAACCTTAGACTCATCGGTTCAAACATCCTCTATTGTTCCTCAAACTATTACAATTATGTGCATTCCTCCTTTATCTGTGCAACCTATATTTTATGCGCACACCTATTCTAATTTGCATGCATATTGGTTTCAAAACCCTTCTTATGCATGGAATCCTCGCTCCTTGTGCACTCCTTGTTAATTTCTTACCCTAAGGCACCATTGTTGAGCCCCTATTAAATGTGAAACCTCAGTCATACACATGATTCTCTAATAAAACCCCCTAGGTTGTTGCTAAGTGATTTAAAGGTCCCTTGGGTGGTGCTTTACGTTGGGTTTCTTTGGAATATACTTCTTCGCATAGCCACACTGATGGATATTGCTTCTTTACATAGCCATGATAACGTGGACCCCTCAGTGGATCACTCCAAAACACCCCCATGCCATGACATTATTATTTCCTTACATTATCTTAGGGTTAATGTGTGCTAGTTATGTATGTCCTAGGGGTGCGGAGTGAAACTGACTCATCTGAGATGCAAAACGTTAAGCATCCAAGTACCATATTACCCATCATATTGAATGAAACTATGGCCTCTCAGCATGAAACACATGCGGGACACCCTGTTTCAGAAAATCTTGATGCTCGCTAATCTCATCGTGTCCTTTATCCCTCAAGGCTATGTGTTTCGGGAAGTTCATGCCCTAACCTGGATGTTATACTTCCTCTAGATCCAATCCACGCATCCATTTCCATAGGTCTCCTCCTTAGGATCCAAATCCCCCTACTGAATTACGTGAACATTGATTCCCATCAATGAGGATACATAGGAAGTCTCTTCAAGGATCAATTCCAACATCATTTTCACCCCCACATTGGCTCCATATCATACTCCATCCACTCTCAACAATCCATATCCATCACAATTCTTATTCGGGTCACCACATCCCAATGAGATCATGTTAACCACTTTCTCATTTCTCCTAGAAGTAATCGGGTAACTAACCATTCTTTTTACCCAGTAGTAGTGATCCTTCTTTGGGTTAAACCCATCTGATATACTCTTATCAGTTTTCTATTTAGTCTGATCCATGTCATCTTGGAGTTAAACTCACGACATACCCAATGTTAAACATGGGAGTCTGAGGAAAATCTAACAGACATGCTTATGGAATAAAAGTCCTCGCATTCAACGCGGGATGCCTCCAGCTTCCTCAACCATGAGAATACTTATCATACATGGTAGAATTCCATAAATAATAGTTTTCCAGCATCCAAACATTCCAGCGATGTCCAACAAGACTACTCACCTGACCAAAGGTCGCTACCTTGACTAGACCCCTTGGAATGTCCTGACCGAAGCAGTGTAATTAAATGGAATCCCTGAAGACATGGAACTAAGAAGAGTTTCATGAACAATTTCGTAAGTCTACGAGGTAGACCTAGACCTGGAAACAAACTCTGATGATAAATCCACTGAAGGAGGAACCGACATCCCATCATCCATTTTCAATCATGGAGAAAAATTCCTTAAATAAGTGACGAATGTCGCTCGCCTTTGGAAAGTTGCAATGTGGGGAACCATTTGTTCATACCTGAAAAATGGATGCACACCCAGATGGAAGTGTTGAAAATAGTGAAATTAGAATATTTTCATATACTGCAGTGTTTTGGAATTAAATAGTACTTGCATCTCTAATTTCATAATGAACAGGTATTCAACATCCAATAATATCCCCATACACGGGAGATGTACTTTGACGGTGCTTCCAGAATCCAAATTGGGGAAAGTAAGGAATAAAATAAACACCATAGAGTATGTTTAAGAGTCATTCTTACCTCTCATGAAAATTTAGTTCTACCTTATTTCCATCATGTTTTCTAAGTGTAGTACTAATAATGAGGTATAATATAACATCCTCATTGTAGTTTTAAAACTAGAATGGGAAAAACCGTATCCCACCTAAATGATAATGGAAATTATGATTTGGTAACCATTCATATTAAATATGATTTTTTAATTAGAAATGAAGAGTTTATTACCCTAATTTACTATCTAGGAGTCTTTATGGAGGAGTTCCCCTAAGATCCAACATCAATTAATGTGTTGTGCTCAAATAATTATCGATTAGTTACATTATCTAATGTGGAAAACATGGAATATATAGAATATAATGAAATTATCAACAACATTATGGAATAAAAAATGGCCTCTCTATTCCTTGATAACATCATAGAATAGATCAATGATTTTAATCTATTCACTAACCTTGATAATTCTATAAAGGGTTAGAAGACACCCATATTGGACTACCTCTAAAATGGGATTCAACCATTTGAATGAAAATGAAACATGATAATCCAATAGTGGTAAGTCTTCCATTCACTTTATATTAACCACAATCATCATATGGCCAAAAATTAACGATTCTTTGTTGGAGTCTTATATATTTTAGCTTTTTATGGAGAATCCAATTCTATTATATAAGAAGTCAACACTGGTGTCTGTGGTTTTCATAAGCTAGGCATCGAGAATTCTTATTAAATTATGTTGGATGGGTATTTCTTTCCATAAATGATATATTATTATATATTATTCTCTAAAATATGTCACTCATGTAAGAAATATTTGAAATTGATCATCAATCCATAGAGATCTTGATCCTGAAAAAATATTCCATGACATTTTCCATGTAGGGAATGAATGTTTTAGTGATGTATCCACCATCTATATTTAAGATGTGAAAGTACATAACTACTTCAACCATCTTATTCCCTAAATGGGAAGATTCTATACCCTTGAAGGAATTTGGGATGAAGAACATCATCAAATTCATGATTTCCAATATCAAAACAAGATTTTGGTTCCCTCACAAATTATTGATAGAAAATGATAATAATAACTATTATTATGAGTTGAAGATGTTGTATAAGGAGTATAAAACTTTTTCCAAAATTTTGTATCGTTATCAAGATATAGAAACTATATGATTTAGGCATCCAAGAAAGAACTTATTAACATACAATAATATATTCTAGAAAAAAAATTCTTATCCTATACTAGTTTTTCATGCCTTGTGATATTATCAAATCACAACACATATATGTACATAGGTAAACCCATATTAACTTGTATGAGGTATTGTTCTAGTTCAAACCATTGAAGTCCATTTACCTACCCTTTGTATTTACATTTTCATTCATCTATCCATATATTAGAAATAGTAGAAGTTATAACATGAATTTGAAAATCATGATGCAAAATTATTTCCCCTTGCACAGTTTAGAGTTTCACAAAAATAGAATACAATTAAATTTAGAAAATAATTTTTTTTCATAGTTTATTCCTTCTAGGGTAATTAGGTTACGATGTTAGAACAATTCTGATTCATAGGAATAATCCTCTAAAACTATAACTGAATTTTGATGGATGTTTTTATATCCATACCATCTAGTCCAAAGGGGAATATTAAAAAACAACCCTGGAAGTGGAGCATATCATGCACCTACCATTTTGATGTTCCTCAACAAACACATTGTGTAATTTAAATCACCATTTTCCTAGATACATGACTAGAATGTTAAAAAAATATTTAACGCTATATGACCCTAAACTGTATCAACCATTCTTCATCACAATATTATGTTAAACTATATGGTCAACCACTATTCCACACTGTATGACGTTTTATTGCATGATCAACCATTATTCTCCACTATTACTTATTAATCATTTTTCCAATGTACGTATTATATGATGTAAAACTGTATGGTTAAAAATCCATCCTTATTAAATGATGTAATAATATATTTCTCTATGGAACCCACCTTTGGTGACCTCCACTTCCCATATAGTTCCCTACAACACCAAATTTTTTTTGTAATTATGTGTGTCTTGATTCATATCAATATAGAATACATTGTGACACTATATATCACATCATAACACATCTAAATCCTCCCATCATGCTTTTAGAACATTTTTTTATATAATACAAATCTCATGTATTGAAAATCATGGATCCCCACAAACCATACCTTGATTTTAGTATAAAGAGAATATTATTCCAAAGGAAGCCTTTTCTTTTGATTATGAACATTACACCCCTGATATATCTCTAAATTTGTACTAGTGTTATGTAATTTTGACCAGAGGGATCTCTGTCCTGTGGAGATAAACACTTGTGTTCCAGACATCTTGAAAGAAGCACAATAGAAATCACCTTCCAAACATGGTTTATGACTATTACTTATATACCTATCGAATTCCATAACCCAAAAGTCGTGATTCCCAGGAATATGAATAATAATTTTTATACCCAACCATCAAATGGTGATGAATTATTATAGCCTAATAGACTCTATTTGAGTCAATGTTCCCTTTTCAATTGTCTATTCTCCATGACGTTAAACTGCACACACTTTTTTTGAGGGATTACTTCCAAATAAAATCTTACAACCATGAATTGATATTCCATACATTGTGATATGATCTCACTGAGAATTGAATTATTATTGTTTCTTATTATTCTTGATAACCCCACTTCATATCTCACTGGACAAAATTTACACCAGCCAATTCGTTGAGTGGATATACTAATCTTAGAATCCTGATGAACCTAAAGATTATATTTCCCCTTGGTATTATCTCCCATATAAAAAATTATAACATGACTGGATTGTGTAAATTAATGAATAGCCTACACACACTAGTTTCCATTAATTGAGTACATATATGTTTCCGATCACTTCTAGTGGTAATTCAATTCCTTCCAGTTCTCAATCCCAATGTATGTAAACACTAATAGATGATGATTTAAAAATTTCATTGTCTAATTTTGGAAACTATAAATAGTGTTATAGTGATTGTAAATATAACTATATCAATCCCAAAGGCAGTTCAATAAGGAAAACATCTTACCAATTTCTTGAGAATAATAGTTATCCTTAAAGGAAAAATTAAAATGAGGAAATAAACAACCAAAAACAACATTTTTTCCATTCAATATCAAAAATAAGAGGAAAACCCACAAGTTGGTGTATCTATTCATTAGAGTCAAGCATTACATTATTCCACAATTGATGCCAATAAATTAGGAAGAAGACAAAGATGAGGGAAACCCCCCAGGCTACCTTGCGTAGCCCTTTAGTGGATCCCCATGTCCCCACATCCACTGTAGAGCAAGGAGATGGTAAATCTCCACGAGACGTTTTGACGTATGATAGATGCTGTGGAGCAAGGAGGCGGTAACGCTCCTTGACTGAATTTGACATTCGTGACCTGCCGTAGAGCAAGGAGGCAGTAATGCTCTGTGACCACATTTGATGTTCGCGATTCGCTATGGAGGAAATCACTCTTCGTACCGAGCAAGCAATGTTTCACAACACCTCTTGCCTATAAATACAAGGCTCCCCTCGAGCCCAAAGGAGGGATGATCCGACCATTGACCTTCTGAGCTCCCAAATTTCGAATCACATCATGTTATGCGAACCATGAGCCACTAAAGGTACTTTTTCTCCACAAAGTACCTCCCCCTTGGCCTCAATTAAGACCCTCTTCTGAGAGGGCTGCCTTTCGCAAAGCCCATGTGCCTTCATGAATGAAAAAGATCCCCACGAGGAATTGGGTTATCATGAGACATTTATGCTTCGTGAAACACCCAAAACACCCACATGATAAATGTGTTAAGGCAAGGTCACTGTGCATAGGGAATCACACTGCTTCATGACACCCTACTTTGCAAGGAACCACTACTTCGTGAGGCATTTCATCGTGAATACCTTTCCACTTCATGAAGATCCTCCCATATGCACGTATTCTCTACAACTAGCTTAGGAAACTTCACATTATGAATAACACCCCTTCCTGAACCCCTCTACTTCATGGATCACCAGAGCATCACAAGGCTTCTACCTATAATCCCCTTTGCTCTGAAACCCCTTTTCTCATGTAGCCCTTCAAGTCTGCATGAAGCAACATCAATGTACTTTGGATGATACTACCCATTGCCTTTTTTTGCCTCATGCTTCTTTGGGTAGGCACACTAACGTCTATTCCTTCTTTTTATAGACCTTATTATGTGGACCCCCTAATGGTTCCCTCAATAACACCCCCTTTCCATGGAATTATCGATGAATTTCATCGCACAAGGTCAGGCGGGTATCAGTTATGTAAGTCCAAGGGGTGCGGAATGCACCCACATTGTCTGAGCTGCAAGACGTTAAACTGCGAAGCACCATCATCCTCAGCACAAGACATTAAAATGTGACCATGCCCAATGCATCATTCTTAGGGTACCCCAGATTGGATATTTTACACTCCCACATGTCTCCATGAGAGAGAGATCATTCCTCTCATGGAATGTGGTCCTCTTTATCGGAGCAACATTTTTCCGTGTGGAAAGGGAAACCACCCTGTTGTAAGCCCCCTAGAATTACATGTAGGTTGTAGCATCGATGCACCTACTCTCTTCTTGGGTGCCCAATCCCTCTCCCACTGGGCTTTGTCACTATTTGGGCCTCCATCATAGAGTAAGTCCCAATCTCTGTCACCCCGGGCTGCTAATCAGGCATAACACTACTAAAAAAATACCCTATAACAACGGTTTGGAACCATTGGTATAGGCCTCCAAACCATTGTTATTTCCTATACCAATGGTTTGGAGAATCATTGCCATGTAAACCGTGGGCATAGGTCTATACCGACAGTTTTGGGAAAACCATTTGTATATGTAGTCTGAAAATCTATACCAACGGTTACATAAAACTGTTGGTATATCAAATTCAAAAAATAAACATTCGGTGAGATTTGATCTCAGGACCTCTAGTTTAGTTTTGAATAACCTAACCACCAACCTAACATGAATTTTGTTAACATAATATCATAAATATATATATGTATTATCATAATTATTTTAAACATTTATTTATATAATGTTCTCAGTATAAAGATTTGATAAAAAATCCAAGAATCTATAACAACAGTTTTGAGTACCGTAGGTATAGATCCTTTGATTTTGGGATGTATACCAATAGTTTTGGACAAACCGTTGGTATAGGGGAGACCTATACCAACGGTTTGGCCAAACAGTTACAATAGGGTCTCTAAAATGGACCTATACCAACGGTTTGGCCAAACCATTGGTAAGGATCCCCCCTATTCCAATGGTTTGTCCAAAAATGTTGGTATAGGTCCATATAAGTGACCTATACCAACAGTTTTGGCAAAACCATTGGTATATGCCCAATTTAATGAACTATACCAACAGTTTGGTGAAAACTGTTGGTATAAGTCATATTTCAAGTAGTGTAAGCCCCTATTTCCTCTCGGGGCTGCGGACCACACGTAAGCCCCTGTTTTTTCTTTGGGATGCTAACTACGTGTAAGCCCCACTCCACTTCCCACAAATACACCTTTCACAATGTGATCATCATTTAATTGTTGTCTCTTATTTCTCTCACCGAGCATGACTCATGTGGTCTTAGAGCAAGCACCAACCATGACATCTACTTTGGGTAGGCTAGAGCGTATGCCCCACACCCATTCCGAACTATAAGGACTTTGATCCTTGCCAATGTAAGGTACGTAGGAAGCCTCCCTAATTTTCAAGCCCACCACCCATTGGTCACTCCAACCCCTTCACATCGATTCACCAACACCTTGAGCCACCTCAAAATGTAACCCCAAAATCCCCCATATCCTGAACTGCGTGGACTTTTATCCTTGCCAAGGAAAGGTATATAGGAAGCCTTCTTGAGGTTAATTCCCAACACCCTGTAGTTCCGACCCCCTTCACGTCGGTTTGTCCCCATCTGACATGATTTTAATCTTTGAATCATAATTAGCGGTAATCCATTATCTCCCCCGATCAACGGTAAACCGTAGTTTCTCTAAGTCAGCGGTAAGCCATTGAACCCACCTCAACAATGATGTATTTGATTCTTGTCTTATATACAAGGTACGTAGGAAGCATCAATGTTGTTCAACACTAAATGACGATAAGCCATCGGGACCCCATCCAACGGTATATTGTTGTGACCCATTCCAGTGTGAAGCCATTGTGACCCATTCCAGAGGTAAGCCATTGTGACCCATTCCACCAGTAAGCTGTTGTGCCCCAATTAAATTATAGGTTGTTGTGACCCTATCTGGCAGTAAGACGTTGAGACCGCATCCAGCGGTATGCCATTTTTACCCCATCTAGATTAATCCATTGTGACCCCATTCAGCGGTAAGCATTTTTCAACCCCATTCAATGGTTAGCCGTTGACAACCCTATCTGGTAGTAAGCTGTTGTGACCCCATCTCCTAGTAAGCCGTTGGGACCCCATTCAGTGGTAACCAGCTGTGACCTCGTTCTACGGTAATCCATTTTCAACCACATTCAATGGTATGCCATTGACATCCCTATCCAGTAGTAAGCCATTGTGACCCCATCCACCCGTAAGCCATTGAGACCCCCCATCGGCGGTAAGACATCATCAGATGAACTACGCGGAATTTGATTCCCGGGTACGGGGATATGTAGGAAGAATCATTGAGACTCAAGCCCAAAATCACCATCGTCCTTAAGATGACCCCATCTCATTCTCCATCCACATCATGAAACATTCCATCATACATCCCGATTCTTACACGGGCCACCACATCCCAGCGGGATCATGCCACCTCATTCCCCATTCCATCTAACAACAATCAAGAAGCCAACCACACATTACCCCCAACATCATTGCTCCCCCCAGAGGTTGCACCCATCTGGTCAACACTAGTCAGTGTTCTAATCAGTCTCATTCGTCTCTGCTGGATGTTAAACATGAGACATAACCTGTGTTAATCATGTGAAGCTAAGGAAAACCTCATATACATGACCATGGCATATGTTTCCCCGCATTCGATGTTGGATTCCTTGGGCTTCCATGCCCTTGAGAAGCCCTACAATAAGGGGAAGAAACCCAGATTCACCAATGTCCCAGTGTCAAGACACACCACTGATGTACAACATGATTACTCCCCTAACGGAAGGTTTCTGCCCTTACTGGACCATTTGTAATGTCTCAAAAAATCAGTGTAATTAACTGGTGTCTATGGAGATATGTCACTAGGATGAGTTTCATGAACAACATCATAAATCTATAAGGGATACCCAGACTACATGAAGAGTTCCAAGGAGGAATCCACATAAAGAAGAAATGACATCCCATCATTCTTTTTTGATCAAGGAGCTAACTTCCCTGAACAAGCGACGGGTGTCGCTTGCCATTGGAAAGTGGGAATGCGGGGAAACAAATATGCGTCCTCCACATATAGATGTGTGCTCCCCAGTGAAAGTGTCCGAAATAGAAATGGTTAACCCGATGTGAAATTATGCTAAATAGTATGGAGATTACTAGCCTTAGAGGCATCAATGGATTAAAGTGTCATCAGATCCAGTTATCTGGCACCGGGTCCCGCCAAACAAATAGCAAGACAAGTATGAAACTCACCAGATGTGGGGGTAATAGAACGTTGGGCATCCCGTAATGTGAAATTCTCAGCATGGACCCCTCTTAGTAGTAATGGAATATTGGATGGCACTGAAACATTGGTCCTTGATTCCTTTTTCTTTTAGCACTGATAAGTTAATCTCCCTGCTCTTTAGGAATCATGTTGCTGCACCTAGAATGTGATCAATGCCTTCCCACGAACATAGGGGTTGAGGAAGTGCCAATGCGGCAGTACCATGTAGCTTTGCGTCTTCCACAACAACCTCTACACCCACATCCATGGGGATCCTAGGCCCCACATCCCCATCTGAGGTCATCCAATGAACGGTGATCATTGACCTCATACACCGCTATGAGGAGGAGGGTATTATCCTGACTTAGGATATGGACTACCTAGATTTGGAGGCATCTGTTCCTTGTCATCAATGACGCCTCAAGGACCACACAACAAGTCGCTGCTCACCACACAAACATATAAATGTTTCGGGAACCTCCCCCTGGAACACTTCGATGAGTCCCTACACTAAGCCGATGAGGTAGGTGATGTCCGGGACAACCCGGTCAGAGTCCCATTCTAGGGGCTCCCTGCAAGGGATCCCACCACGCCGCATCCACAACACTGCATAGTCTAACTAGATGAGTAGCAAGTAAGGAACGTGCCTACACCACGGGCTCTTGTCCGTCTAACCCGACTCCAGCGTCAGGTGCAAGTTGAAGAGGACGCCTGCCAAGGGGCGTCACCATTAGTGGATACTTTGTCCTAAGCCACCTCTGATGCATATCACCAGATCCCTATATATGATGAGTAGGGACATTCATATGCATGACCTGTATTGAGGCCCCAACCGCCCCACGGGCAGGCCAAGTCGACTTTCTTCGTCGCCGACATAGGCAGTGGCGGCCGCAAACTAACCCACATCGATGCCACCCAGTACAGAGGTCCTCCTCGTACCTCTGTCATGGATAAAATAGGAATTCCCCTCTTCCTGGATCAGCAAGGAGGTCCACCCCAAGACACCTACAATCCAAATGAGGGTCCTCACTATGGTAGTGATGCTTATCAAATATGTCTCTCCCATGCCCACTACACCGGATACGAGGTCATTCCTCCCACCATAGACCGTTTGTATCAAGACGTATCAAACCAATTCACTCCTCAATGTGGGGACCCTCCATGTGTCCTCTTTGCAGCTAGCGAAGGTCCTCTTAACCACAATAACTAGAGGGGTGAAAGCCAACCTTTCTTCACCAGCACCCAGCACAGAGAACCTACATGTGTTTAACTAGGTTAGTACGAGTACCCTACTCATACTGATGTCACTAGGGAGAACATTCATGGAGGTCCTCCCCATGATCCTACCAATTATAGTAGAGATCTAGCCCACTCCAGTGCTACCCACGGAGGTCCTCCCCATTTCCTCATTGATATCTCTCTAGGTGCTCCACACACCCCAGCTTTCTTGGGTGGAGACCCCCTCCGCCGTAGCACCAGTATGTCCGAATGACCTCCTCATGCCGGAAAACTACCCAGTCCTAAAGAGGAATCTAGGGGAAGGAAGGTGGGTCATCATTTCCATAAGAAGAATTATGGGATGTACTAGAAATATATCAAACCAGTCAACTTCTCAGATTCTGAAGCAGATTACGACTCTATGTGGGAACCCGCCCCTCGCTCATCTAATTCAATGGCTGGGGTAAGAATGAGGCACATCAGCTTGGTACTCCTGGAATGCAAGGTCGATTGGATTTCTACCTCTATCAATAGGTATAACCATGAAGATGAAAATAGGGAAACCCCGCAAGTCACAATCATATAATCACCACCATGGTCCCCAGAAGAACACTTTATCTCGACTAGAGATTAGAAAGATCTATTCTGGGGACCAGTGGGGGGAAAGTATCAATGTGACCTATCTCTAGTAGTCCTAGCCCATGTGCACGGAACTATTTTCATTATCCATTCTTATTTCAATGTAGCAGCTGGGTCACTACATTCTTCTAAAAACAACATGAGATTCGACGGCTAGTCAGCCCGTTCACCATATTTTCCACCGCCCAACCTACCACCCCAAAAGTTTGCATCGGTACTATTGCTAGTTCATCAGCCGCCTCTAGTTAACAAGTGGGGAAATATAGGGCCATACCCTGAATCCGATCCAATGATCTTATGGAATATCCTCACAACAGACCACTTCCATGAGGTGTTTTGGCCCGTGGCAGTACAAAATTTCAGTGTCCTGGAATCCCTCACCCTAGAGGAAGTTGAGTGTTTCCATCAAACCCTATGGTTGAAACATTATCCTTCTTAATGAGTGAGTGGTTTATCCCTGGGGCCAAGAGTATTTTGATGAAATTGGTGAGAAATGTCATCTAGTGGATTTGTCTGTTCTCCCTGTGGCCCAACGCCCTAAATCACTAGGCCGCCATATGGATCTCCAATATCAATTCATTCAGAGTTTTAAGGTACTCCACAAGAGTATCAAGGAGGCTTCCCCTACGTGAATTTCCATGGATGGGGGCAGTATAATGCAATCCTATTCAGTCCTATCCGACGGTAGTCCGAATCGCTAGTTGATATTGACGATATGCCCCCAGAAAGGGTCATGGTCAATATGGACAACATATTGGATGAGGAGAATGAGATAGAGCTTCTCAACAAAGACTTAACCCCTGAGGGTTTTCCTCCACTACTGGATCCGTAGGGAAGAGTTACCCCCTAATAGAGGACTCTACTAGGGCTCCCTGCACCCACCGAGGCATTAGTCCTTATCCGAAATCAAGTTAAGGGAAAAGAGCACCTCAGATCTTCCAAACACTCAGAACCATCCACATTAGTGTAGAAAATGGTGGAGGACCCTAAGAAGGACACATTGAACTAATAGATTGCTGAAAAAAAATGTTGGTTGATGAACTCCTCACTGAACGCGCTGTAGAGTGACGGCCAGACTACGATAATCCTAGGCCAGGGAGGTAGGGGTAGGAACAAATTCATCTTAGTGAGTTTCCTCCAGGTGACCCTAATCATCTTGTCCCCACATACAGGGTTGAAGCTGGATCTTATGGCAATAGGGAACGGTTTGTCACCCCAAACCGTCTAGAATGGCGCGAAAATCCACGGAACCTTGCTCGGGTTCCCCAGCTACCCTGCAGGTCGCTCCACCAGCAGCTCCATGAGCCACTGTTTTACCTTATCATGTTGAAGAACCCGCCAATGCAATCGTGGTTAGGGATTCTCGTCAAGAAAAGGACCACCGTCCATATGATCCTATGGAGGCAATCATTGCCTGCCTTGAGGGATTCGAAACGCGACAGGTGGCACTCCCACCAAATGGAATGCCATATCCAGCATGGGTGGATGATATGTCGGCACCTCCAGAATTCATGAATTCCACCTTTTACCCCTTCAATGGGACAGGGGACCTGCCACATCATCATCCCCACTTCACCTTAAGTTGTGGGCCCATGTAAGGGACTCCAGCGTAGTAGGAGGTCGCCAAGCTTTGGTGTTTTTTTTAGACATTACATGGACCTATGTTTTTCTAGTATAGCCAACTCCCCGTCGGATCAGTTACCAGCTAGGAGGACTTCCTTAGGCAATTCCACATCCAGTTCAACTCCACCATGTGGAAGACGAGTATTGCGAGCCTCTTCAAGTGCAAGCAGAGGCCTGATGAGCACGTCGCTGACTTTGTCACCCGGTGAAGAGGGATTACATACTCCCATGACATGCCACTGACTTAGGATAAATTACTAATGATGTGCATAGGGAATGTCAAGATGGAACAGGTTCCCTCTCTGATCACCCATAAATAACCTAGAGGATTTCGGGACTTCTCTGAAAAGGCCCAACGCCTTGAGGAAGTCCTGCAACAGGCCATCCAGGAACGTCTGTTTCCCCTATAATTCCCAAAATCAGGGCTTCCCAAGATGATCATGCTATGGTGGACATAATAGTGGCCCCCCGGGCAACTGTAAATATTAATAGTGGAGTCGCCTCCACAATATCATAGAGGCCTGCCACCGCAGGTGGAACATCCAGCCCAGCAATGTCCCCCTCAGAACTAGCTGCTTCCCCCACTTAATGCACCGCCACCGCCTAGGCGGGACAATCAGGCTCAGCCTCTTCGACATGCAAGTCCTTTTTCTCATCAGGGAAAATCTCCAAGGCCCCCCTTTCTGGAAAGAAGAAACCAAACCTACTCGTTTAATGAGAATCAGGTTCCCGACTATTTTCGATGTGCTTTGGGATAGAGGATTGTGCATTTGTCAGTGTGTAGAAGGCCAGAATAGGAGAACCACACTAATCACCCCAACAACTGCCCCTATCGCCGGATCCTAGGGAAAATTATCATGAAATGATATGTATTCAAAGACTGGCTTCAAGACTAGGTCTATAAAAACATAGTCAGGTTGGTCCCGACCTCAGAACATGTTTCATGTGTCGTCATAAGTCCATACAATGGCAGTGATAGTGAGGGTGAGTGGCATTAGGTTCCCAACCACGAGTCCCATGAGTATGAAGATTGGCAGGCTGATAAAATGGTTTCCTATGGCCATAGTATCATCTGTGCACACCTGAATCAGTCAGATACTTTGGATGTAGTGGTCACCACTTCTGCATCATCATCTCAGCTGACCTCTTCACAGAAGGGAAAACACTAGCGATGCACGGGAAAGAAACCCCCCCGCAAATTCCATCATCGTCCCGTACTCTCAAGGACATCATGCCCCCAGATATGGAGATTTCTCACAGGATCCACCCAGTTGTGGATGACTCTTCGGGTGATAGTCAAGGGTACGCTTCGCTTATCACCGTATAGTTGGTAAACTCCAATATGACTCCCAAAAACAGAGAGCGCTTGGCGGATCTACCCAATGTCCTCAGCCAACACCAATGTCGGTGGAGTCACATCCATATGGGTCGTTGAAGAACATCATTTGGCACTTTCGGATAAGCTGTGTGTGCCACTGAGACTAGACAGTAGGACCGCATACAGCTCAGCATGCACAGCCTCCTCATTAGGTGTCATCTGGCCCGCCTCCACCGCCGTTTGTTCTATTGGATTGAGTAGAGCAACCTAGGCCTCACACTGATCTACCACGCTCCACCAAGGACTGGTTCTAGTTTTCCATCCCCAGTATGGCATGTACGCCAAATGCTTCAAATAGTGAGCAGTGGGACATTCCCAGCACCAGTGAGCCACCTGTCCACCTGACAGAGGCCACCGTACCTCTTTTAAGAATAAGTTCACTCCTAGTGCATAATTACGATGTTCATAAGAAATTTTCCAGAATTCCTGCAAGGCATTGCATCCATGAGGCCCTTTTCCTACCATCAGATATGCGTGAGGCCTTTTCTGAGGATTTAAGAAGCCCCCTCCAGTTTGAGATAGATTTAGCAGCCACCGAAGCCTTTCAAGCAGAGGTGATGGGGAATGATAAATGTCAGGCCATCTTCTCTTTCTCTGGAGAAGATCATGGTTCTCCCATATAGGGGCACATTCACCCACTATACATCACCACCCAATTCTATGGCATGAATGTTAACCACTGTATTTTTGACACAAGCTCCAGGATTAACCTTATCCTGAAATGAACACTATGGAAGCTGTTGTTATTCGAAGTTGACTTGACTATCTTTGACCTGAAAATCTATGTATACGATAGGATAAAGAATACCTCGGTCGGAGAGATCTATTTGAAGACCAAGTTCAGTGGCCTAGTTGCTAGTACTGAGTTTATGGTTGTATCCTAAGACACTGCATAAAATACATTGATGGGCAGCCCATGGCTGCACCTGTACACAACGGTTACCTCTTCGTATCACTAGTACCTCAAGTACTCCCTTGATGGTCGAGTGGGCGTGCTCCAAGGTGACACGTCTTCTTCTTCCTCTTTTAATGATTGATACCTAGATGCTGACTATTACAAGGGAAAGGACATGCAGATTTAGGACAATGATGTCGAGCATGCCGTGGTTGAAACCGACCCATAGGTAGGTCTGGATGACGCATATGTCTTTTTGATCCATCGATTGGGGGCCCCAACCCACGATATGGGGAAATGTTCTATTGTATCTGGTACAAGGGGAGACCATATTCCCGGGTTCAAGCTACGCCAGGATATCACTTCATATTATTATATGAATCAAGCCTCGGTGATCCCTGAGCCCCGTACTCCTATATGGTATTATAATGTTCACCCCATGGCAATGACAATACATCAAACATGCCTATTTCATCGGGCTGTAATAAACCAGCTAAATAAGATGCACCACTATTGCATTGATATCATCATGTGTGGAACCTTGGGCCAATAACTAGATGGGATCAGGTCGACAACCTTCATTGAAATGGTTTTTAAATCATTGGAATCTCACGATGCAGTGAACACTGCCCCTCAGGCTAGTACCAGCCTCTCCTCGAGGTCTATCGACTCAGAGATCTCATCCTGTTGGGGAACCCTCCTCCACAAGTGAAGAAGAGGATTTAGAGGGAACTCTCCACACCTTTGAGGAGAGAGTCTCTGCTACAGTCAATGAATTGGTATAGGTAAACCACAGTAGCGAGACATACTTGAGACACACATTGATCATTGCCGCCATTACACTCGAGGAGCAGCATCAGTACGTAGTCATCCTGAAACAACATCATGATGTATTATCCTGGAGCTAAGATGAGATTCCAGGACTAGATCCTCATGTAGCTGTCCACCGCTTCAGTCTCCCAGTAAATCGTTGCAGGTTCAAGCATCCTCCCAGAACAATGCACCCTTTTCACTATACCATGATAGAGGTGGAAGTTGATAAGGTCATAAGAGACAAGATCATCATGGATGTCCAGTACCCCAAATGGCGTGCCAATATTTTGTTATTTATGAAGAATAATGGACATATCAGAGTCTGCATCGACTTCCGGGATCACAACCCTCACTGTCCGAAGGATTATTTTCCCCTTCACATGAATGAGTTTCTAATCATGCAACGACTGGGTTCCATGCCCTCTCCTTCATAGATGGTTACTCCGGATACAACCATATCTAAATGTCCCCTGAGGAAGGGGATTCCACTGCTTTCAAGGTGCCACATGGTACGTTTTGTTACCATTTAATTACCTTTGGATTAATGAATGTAGGTGCCACAAATCAGCGGGCCATGAATCTCATATTCAAGCCAATCCTTGGGAAACTGATGGAATTTTATGTCGATGATCTAGTGGTCAAATATCACCATCTCCAGGGCCATCTCAAGGACCTTGAGAAAGTGTTTGGCTTCCTCCGTTCCTATCACCAGAAGATGAACCCATTAAGGTGTGCCTTTAGGGACACCTCTGGGATGTTCCACGACTTTGTTTTTAGGTACCGGGGAATCATGATCAACCCAAAGAAGATCAAGGACATTATCCAAGTACCTCCCCCGAGAAATATTTTGGATATTTGAGGTTTTCAAGCCCACTTAGCCTACATACGAAGATTCATTGTGAATCTGTCTGAAAAGTGTAAACCCATTTCTCATTTATTGAAGAAAGGCACCACCTATGAGTCGGACGAAGAGTGATAGACCGCATTCAAGGAAATAAAACAGTATCTAATCCAACCACCGATCTTGATTCCACCTATCTCTAGAACACCATTGGTCTTTTATGTGACCGTCCTGGAATGATCTCTCGGTGCCCTTCTCACCCATAATAACAATGAGGGGATGGAGAACATTATTTTTTACCTCAATCGCATACTCATCGATATGAAGAGTAGATACTCCCACATCGAATAGAGCTGCCTCACACTGGTATTCACAGTGTAGAAATTGCAGCATTACTTGCAGCACCACGAGGTAAAACTGGTGTCTCGGGTTGACCCGCTGAAGTACATTCTAAATTGCCCCGTGTTGATAGGACGTCTAGCACAGTGGGTAGAGATTCTTCAACTCTTCGACGTCAGGGTCTTCCCTCAGAAAGCTATTAAGGGGAAATCACTAGTATAATTTCTTGCTTCCAACCTAGATCTGGATGACTAGTCCTTAAATCTCAACATCCCCAATGATTTGATACTTTCGGTAGACCAAGCCATGCCGTGATGGCTGACTCACTATAATGGTGCTTCCTGAAGCCCCAACGGCAGGAATATCAATGATCCCAGGATCAACAGGATAGGCTTGGGTATCATCTTTTCTACCCCAACACATTCCATTCTTCCATACTCATTCCCACTATCAAAAGGTTGCACCAACAATGATGCAGAGTATCAGGCTCTTATCACTAACCTAGAGCTGGCCCTCGAGATTGATGTGCCCCATTTGTATGTGAAAGGGGATTCAAAACTAATCAAAGAAAAAATTCAAAAATGACTTCATCGTCAAAAATCCAAATCTCATACCATTTTTAGAGTACACACTCTAGCTATTGGCCTAGTTACCATCTCGGCCGAAAGTCACTTAGGTCCTTTGATCTCATAACGGTCGAGCTGACGCCAAGACCGACCTGGTTGCATCACGTGCAGAACATGAGTAGGATGATCTTATTATCCATGTGGAAGATCAGAGATTTATTTCCCCTTTCTCTTTAGATGATGATGATAGCCTACATGTGAGCCATCTTACTAACAATGCATCCACTTCAGGACCCGTAGGTCCCTCAGATGTAGTGGTTGAAGTGAATCCCAACTAGAGAGTGCCCCTAATCGAGTATATCCAAAATGGTTACCTCCCGGGTGACCGGGCCAAGCACGAGGGAATCCGACATCACGTGTAGCAGTTTACCATCCATAATGTTCCCACTCTAGATAAGATCCTCTAAAAATGTGGGTTATATGGTTTTCTCCTCCATTGAATCCAAGGATTTGATATTTCTCAGGTCATGTAGAAGGTTCACACCGGTTCCTGTGGGGCTCATCAGATTTGGCTGAAGCTGTCCCATCCGATCCAGAGACTGGGGTACATCTGGCCCTCCAAGATCCACGATTGCATCAAGTTCACCAAAATATTTCATTCGTGTCCAATTCATGCTTACATTATTCATCGACCGGAAGAGCCTCTACACTCTAGGATGTACTCTTGGCCGTTTCTGGTGTGGGGGCTTGATGTTGTGGGACCATATCCACCGGTGACAACTCTCTAGTGAAGGTTCATCCTGACTGCTATAGATTTATTCTCTATATGGGTAGAGGCAGTTTCACTTAAGGATGTCAAGGATCGTTCCATCATTGAATTCCTGAGATCCAATATCATCTACCAATTTTGAGTCCCTCACATTGTCCTCACCAATTATGGAACCATATTCCATGCAGATGAGTTGAAGAAGTTGTATGTGAAATACAACATTTGTTCTAACCATACCTCCCACTACGAAATGCAAGAAAATGGGAAGAAAGAGGTGTTCAACAAGACCCTCTCTATCATTTTCAATAAAATGGATGGTTAGGATAGGAAGAGTTGGTTGGAGAAGCTCCGCAACGCCCTTTGGGCTTGTCGGAAAACGACTCATAATTCCACCCCAATGACTGCATATTCCCTAGAATATGTAATAGAATTTTTCCTGCCAATCAAAATTCAAATTCCTTTATTACGTACATCGCTCTATGATCTGTAGGTGCTAGATAAAGTAGCTAAAATTTGGCTGGCCAAGTTAGAACCACATGATGAAAATAGGATGCATACCATGAACAAATTATAAAGGCATCAGAATAAGATAGATAGATACTTATACAAAAAGGTTCTCCTCAGATCATTCCTTCAAGGTTTTTTAGTCCTTTCTTTGAGTACACCAATGATACTTGACAAGAAACCACCAATGTTGGAGCCCAAATGGGAAGGACCTTTCGTTGTTCACAAGGTTTACCGCAATGGTGCATACTCACAGGTGACCATGGATAGTGATTATATAATTCCTCCCACCAATGCCAGGTTCCTCAAACAATAATTTGCTAGAGTTGAGGGGTCCCACATGACTATAAACTGTAGGGTCCCACATAACCATGAACTGTAGGGTCCTACATGACCCCAAACATTAGGGATTCACTTGACCATAAACTGTAGGGTCCCACATGACCCTAAACTATAGGGTCCCACATGAACATAAACTATAAGGTCCTGTAGGACCTTAAACTGGATGGTCCTATATGACCTGAAACTGTATGAAGGTCCTACATGAGCTTAAACTATACAATCCTACATGACCTTAAACTTTGTATCGTCCTGCATGAGGTTTAACAGGATCTTAATAACTATGTATGGCTTGATTCCCATCTTTATGGGATATGTAGGAACACTCAGATGCTCGGCCCTGAGTCCATCCCCTAGACATTTCTATTCAACTATTCCCCATGGGTATACTTATCTCAGAGGGTCCTTGTATGGTATAGTTTAGGCATATTTATCCCCACTCATGTCATCATTACAACGGTCACACCATGTGCCCCCTCCCGATTCTTCTATCCTCCCATGTACTCACCGTATGATGTTAAAATGCATGGCCTTCAAGAAGTATGCATGTCTTGATTCCCATCATCATGGGATATACAGGAACACCCAAAAAATTTATCTATTGGCCTAGAAAAAACTCTAGAATCTCCCCTCGGGTCAAAGAATATGGTGTGGTGTAGGCTTTTTCCCCAATTCACGTCGAGCTCATCTCGATCCCGCCTTATGTCCCACTCCCTAGAGATGTCCATCACATTCACCACGCAGCTTGACATTAAAATGCATGGGCGCAACTATGATCCACCCACACCTTTGATTGGGACTTCATCATCTTTCACATCTAGAAGGACCCAAGAATGGCCTGGATTCTCAGCCCAAGGCCTCTCCTACGACTTCGACCAATGCCCTCGAGGATGTTGAGCAACAAATTGATACATGTCCTGCAATCCGAATATGGTCAGTGATTTATGCTCATTTGTTGTTCCCATTCCAGGTCACTACAAGGATGCTATGTTTCAAACATGGTCAACAACAATCCTTGGTCGTTATAGCCACCCGAGATGTCCCAAACATTGAGTGTAGTGGTTTATTCTACCCTATTGTATCTCCATGCGATGAACTCCCTTCGAGCCATGATAGCTATCAGACCCCTATATGATTGAAAAATCATAATCTAACTACTTTTTTCCCACACTAAGCACTACTCACGTGGGCATAGGAGCTTTGATGAGATGGTAACCACACAAGAGGTCATATGGATATAGTTGGATGAGATGCCCATCTTCAGGTCCTTCGACCCCTTTGGCCCCCTGGCCCGAGTTGTCATTTAGGATTGTGTGGTACACTATGGAATCCCATCATAATTTATGTTGAACTATTTCTCCACACAACACATATCCCCCTTAGGCGTCCATCCCTTCATTTATGGTCCACCCCCCATGTATAGGACTATCCATGATTTTGTGTCCCATAATTTGGGCATCCTTCACATTCTATATCCAGAAGGTCTCTTGAATGGCATGGTTACTCGGCCCAAGGTCTATCCTACCATTACAGGATAATGTCCTCAAATATTTTTGGTGGAAAATTGATACAAGTAGCATTTTACGAATATGGTCAACAGTCGACGCTGAATTGATTTACCCAAACTCTGGTTATACAAGGGTGGATACAATGTTGCGAACCAAGACAATAGTTGTCCTCTATCATCATTGTTTCTTTGTGGCCTTCCATAACAAATATGCTTCAACCCCTCTATCCCATGATTATGACATTAAAGTAGGCATATACGGTCCGATCTCTATGACCATAAACTATAATCATCTCCATCCTCTATGCAAAAAGTTAAACTACAAACTGGCTGTGAAATTTAGTCTGAGGCCCAGCCTCAGGCCCCTCCACAATTTCAGGCCCCTGGTCTATTTTCTCACTTAGGGTAGTACGGTGTGCTGCGGTATTATGTCCACATTCACGTCGGGTTGCTCACAGTTCCGTACAAATCCCATGTTGAGATAACTTTCCCATACCTTCATCCTCACTGTAGGATGTTAAACATCAAACATCCCAGGACTTTCTATCTGAGGCCCAACCTCAGCCCCTTGGCCTTTTTAGTCCATTAGCCCAAGTTCTTAATTAGTGTTATTTAGTGTGGTATGAGATTATGTCCTCATTCACATCGGGTTACTCGCTGTGTCGTACACCTCCCCTGTTTGGTGTCTCTTACCCATTTTTGTCCTCACTGCATGATGATAAACTGCATGTAACCCTCTTCTAGAACTATGTGTGTCTTGATTTCCATCCTCATGGGATACGCAGGACCAACAAGACTTCTAGTCTTCAGTTCCAGCTTCGTCTCATAGAAATATCTCCTTCACCTTTCCCCCTTGGCCTGTACTTACCCAGAGGGGGTATATGGTGTGGTGCGTGATTTTCCCCCATCAACGTTGGGGTTTCAACGTCCATGCCATGTACATCATTCCACTAAGGGTTCTCTATACCCTTATTATATACTTATCTTTTCAAATCGTCCACTCTCATGTTGAGCTCCTCGACCTACTTTGGTGATTCACCAATGTGCCCAAGAGTACACTATTTTAGCATCTGGTGTATCAGATTTTACCTGTACATGTTCCCACCCACATTCCAGGGATCATGTTCCCCTTCATTTGGGATTCCATAATATTTCACACCCAAAGGGACCCCCAAATTCCATGGATGCTAGGCTTAAGGGATCTCCTACCATTACAAGCCAACTTCCTCAAGGGTTTCCGGAAACAAATTAATACAAGTCATGAGTTGTGAATATGGTCAGCGGTTGATGTTCATTTGTTTCTCCCCATTTCAAGATAACAAGATATGAATGCTATGTTTCAAACATTGTCAATAGTTATCCTCAATCATCATTCCATCCACTTTAATACTTGAATGTTGGTTACATGTTTGACATTATTTTCCACCCCATCATTTCTAAATGGAATTTTGACACTCCTAGCACTATCCCTTAGTGCGCATCTACATGTTAGGTGGACAAAAGCCGTGGTAAAGGCATCACTCAGGGCTCCACACATATCTACCATTGGTGTGCATTCAAGGTACCAAAAAAACCTCTTCTGTCCTTATTTACGACACCGAGTTTGACTCACACGGGAATATGTATTGGTTTGAGGTCCACACTTACTTGGAAGGATTCCGCTCTTCTATGGTCTGAGCTCTAATACAATAAACTAAGATCTCTTTTAGAACTACGTACAACATTATTTCCATTCCTATGGGATACATACGAAGTCCTAGACATCTTGTATTTGGGCCAATCTTGAGTTCCACTAATTTATCTCTTTTCTTTTGTCTTCGGGACTTTAACTCCCATGGGACTGCATGGAGGGTTAATGGATTTTTTCCTCATTCACATCAGTTTTTCAATAGCCACGCCACGTATGCCACTTTTTTGGAGTTATCCCGCCTTTACATCCTGTCCTCCATGACACTAAACTGTATATTGTACCACATGTCATTAAATGGAACCTTCAAGAATTGTGTGCGGCTTGATTCCCAGTCCCTTGGGATACGTAGGAACAACCAGACATCTCGTCTTTGGGTCCAGATCAAAAGGGAGCTAGTTTCTCCTTCCCTTTTTCCTCTAATCATTCCCAAATCCTCGGCCTGAGTTTTCCTCATTGAAATTTCACACAATAAGTCATGGACCATGTCCTCATTCATGGTGGGTATGATTTATCATGCCACACACATCATCTATGAAACCTAATCTCTCCTGTATACATCTGAGCCATATGAATTTAAACTATGATGTTTAGTCCCACATGACATTAAACTGGTGCGTATATCCTGTATGATGTTAAAAGTTCATGGTCGGTCCCATCACATGACCCTAAACTGTGACACTACAATCCTGGACTCACGATGAAAAAATGCACTGCATTGTGATGTCCTCACCCGAGGGGACGTCATATTTGGTATCAGTTACACACCATAACATTTTTCAATGCCTGCATATGTCTGGATTTTTTTGGCAATACCATGAACTTCCATCGTTGGTCTATCACTTCACAAAAAAAACCATTCATCCTAATGAACAGACAAGATATATTAAATACCACTCCTTTTGGTGTAAGTGCCAGACCCTTACAAACTTATCTTAGAACTATGTCTGGAAAGATCCCCGTCCTCATTAGGTATATAGGAACGTCAGTGCACCTTGTATCAGGCTCAGCCTAACATTATTTTTCTATCCCTAGACCTGAAACTTCCCCTAAGAAGCGTATGGTGATTCGGAATCCCAGTCCTCATTCACATCGAGTCTTGTTATTACATCATCATGTGTCTCTCATTTCCTACAATCTATGGTCTGAGATGTAAGACCATGAACTAAGATCTCTTACAAAACTATGTTTGGATTGATTTCCATCCTTATGGGATATGTATGATCGCCTAGGAATTTTTTTCTCCGGGTCCAGCCTCATGAATGTACAAATCCTCACCTATCATTTTCAGCCACTTGGCCCTAACTCATTTGGGAACATGTGGTCTGATGAGTACCTCTTATGTTCTCATTCACTTCAGGTTTATCAATAGCCACACAATGTGCTTCCCATATCATTTCACAGTGTTTTCTGAGTTCTATGACCAAAAACTATGATCTCATTATGGGTACTACACGTCACGTTGGGCTATTTAACCACCCTGCACACATTCCATTAAATAAATACCCCATAATAGTCCACCCTAGGACCTTAAGGTTAATGTGTGAGACCCCAGGACCCTTTTCCTAGGTAAGGGACTCAAATCCCTATTTCTAATACATCTTATAGTCATATTTAGATGTGTTCTGACAAAGATCCCGAATAATGGAATTTTCAAGGGGAAATTCCCCTTGTTCCATGTCCAAGATTCATGAGCCCATAATTTGGATCCTCATCCTCTTAAATATCTGAAAGGACCCACATTATGGCCATTTCTCCTTCCACACTGGCTTACCTACTACCCTGGGCCAATATCCCTGAAGGCCTTAGATGACATTTGCGACAGGTCCTGTGTTTTGCAGATGGTTAATCGTCAACCCTCATTTTTCTGTCCCCATTCTAGGATAACTCGATATAGATACTATGTTTCGAACATGGTAAATTTATATCCCCAATAGTCATTCCACCGTCATTGTGGCCCTGATCTCGATCATCATGATTCACATATTTCCACTTCCTTATGATCAAGTGTAATTCCAAAATACCTGGCATTACACTTCAGCACATCTATGTACGTTATATAGGAGGGTCAGCATTAGTTGGACATCATTCCACATGTGTCACATCATTCATAACATGTACCTCTCTGTTATAGGAATGTCCCATAACTAATCATTTTTTCCCACATCGAGCACAACTGATGTGGGCTTAGCAGTTCTGGTAGAATGTGTACTAGCACAACCATTCCAGACGTACCTTTCCACATCCCACATGATGTTAAACTATGCTCTAAAACTACATATGTATTGATTCCCATCCTCATGGGGTACTCAGGAACACCTAGCTACTTTGATTCGGGCCTAGCCAAATTTTCACTTTGGGTACCTTGACCCGAAGAGTTTCCTCAAGGGATACGCGGTGTGATCCGGACATCAAGTCCTCATTCACGTTAGGTTTATAGCTACCGCACCACAAACTCCCTTCCTGGGATCTTCCCTTTCACTACTCATCATATCATATGAGGTTAACCTGTACGAGTCCATATGTCCCCAATGAAAGACACTTACTGTGGTTTTACCCAGAACAATTTCGAAAAGAACTATGATAATCATGGGATGCGTCAGTTTCCTCTCCAAAGAGGATTCCCCCTACCAGTGTTTGTCCCTAACCACACCACGCTCTTAAAACTATGTTTGTCTTAATTCCCATTCCCATGGGATACATAGGATCCCCCAGACATCATGTATCTAGGACCAGCCCCCGGAATCTTAATTCCCATTTCCCCCTCTCTCTTTTTCAGTCCCTTGACCTGAGTTCATTTGGTGGACCATGATATTGCAGCTTTACCCTAAAAAAATTCGGGATGCCCCATGATAATGGTGGGAGGAATCAGTTTCCTCTTCAGAGAGGTCCTGTTTAGAAGTATGTTGGATCTCTGATTAGAACTATGTACCCAACTAATGTGTTTCCACCATGGTGGCATAATTTCAAGAGTGTTGGACTCCAGTCGAACAAACCCATTACTCCACTCTCCAGGATTTTCTTTCCCTTTATTTGAATCCTCTACCTCTTTCGCATCTAGAGTAACCCCTAACTATATGGATTCCTGACCAATGGATCACCTACTATCCTAGGATAATGTTATAGAAGACTAATGAATGATATTTTGAGTCAGGTCCAATGTTTCGAACACGGTCAATAGTCGACCCCAATTTTTTATCCCCATTTCTAGCTAAAGAAATAAGGATACTGTGTTTCTAACATTTTCAATAGTCATTGTTAATTGTCATGACATCACTATTGTGTTAGGAATCTTGGGTATTGTGATTCACACCATCCATTCCACCCTATTCGGATTAATTCCAATGCCCCTAGCATTACCATGTTCATGCACAAGAGAACACCAGGAAAATGGTAATTCGACTATTTTGAGAGCTACATTATCCAGTCAGGTATCCCCCTTCTCTTCCCAGAAATCCAGGATATTTTTTCAAATCTCGAATGCCCAAAAAATGGATAGAAATCTTATGTTCAGATTGAATATCATAGCAATTATCGCTTGTGTCTCACATTGGGCTTGACCCACATGAGCTTAGAGATTGATCACTGGGTGTTTCGAAAATATAACAGATATGTTTAAAACCAACACTAATAATGGGACTCATGCATGCGATGGAATCCATATAATCAAATAATGAAATTGATTTAGAGGGTTTGTGATCGTTACAGCACCCAAGGGTCTACCCCTACCATGAAAGGGTTAATTCCATCAATAAAAAGTTGCATCTCTACCAGCCTCTGGCTTGTGGTGTCCAGGATTTGCTACCGCCTATTCAGTTCTCTCCCCTCCTTGATAGAGATGGTGTCAAATTCATCATCTGCAATCTGGGCCCACTATACGTTAGTCCATATGATTGTCATCTCCTCAGAGGCTCACCTCAGTCCCTCTTTGGCCTCTTCCAGCTAGGCCTTTAATCACAGTATTTTCCCCGATTGCACATTAAGGGTGGATGAGTGCTCATCCACCCAAAACTATATCCACTGAACTTTATTTTCAACCTCGCATAGCATCTTGATGTTCACCACTTTCCTGCACTTCCAGGACACACTGAGGCCACCATCATACTCCCAAATCTTCTCCACCATAAGATCTCGGACGAGCATGTGAGGATGGTAGGTGTCCACTCCCTCAACACACAGTTCACTAAGCAACGAGTGAATTCTATCCATATCATCTAGCCATAGTCCTTGGAGGGTGTCCCCAATGAAGGTCTTGATCAGCATCCATGATCAGTGAGGGACTATTTTGTTTTCCTCTTCATCGGAGACAATCTCGTTCCGGCCAGCGTGGTTGGTAGGATCGTATGTGGGGAACTCCCTTAGTAACTCATCAGTAGGTTCTGCGTCTAGAGTTTGATCAGGCACGGTGGGACTCGAGATGTCTGATCGATCCTCATCAACAAATCCCACCTCAATAATCTTAGTCACATCCCTACTGGATATCCCACAAGTGATAGAGAGTTCCACAGTTCAGTTAGCCTTGATATTTGACTCCACGATTAATGAAATTCCTCTGGGAAACACCTCATCGGAAGCCCCGACCAACCTTGCTATGGTGACCCATTCCATTTGAAGAACTGTGTGAAACAAAAAGGGGATAGGGAATTAGATTATATGGTCAATTTTTGACGTCCGTGAAATTGGTAAAAGAAAATTACCAAGATCAAATTCCTTATATTGTTCTTGGATTGATGTCGTTTAGACCCTGAGGCATGGACCCCGTATATTGTCAGAAGATCTGAATGTTCCGAAGGGGGCACCTCAGGTTTCCTGGACCTTCTTGATTTAGCAATTGATGCAGCCACAGGTGTGGATCCCAAAGGCCCCACATCTACATCCACTAAGGGAAGAGAACAGCTTCTTGGTATGAGACTATCTTGCACAGTTCATGTGTTAGTAAGGAGTCCAAAACAACTTGGGAGCAGACCCTAAGGGAGGGGCTTGGGATTTTACCTCAAGGGCCTCTACAAATTCTTCATGGTCTGAGTCCTAATCGTTGACATCACCCTCCTCCAACTGACACCCTATACAGGCCTCATCTCCCTAGGAAGACTCATCCGATTCTTCCATCAGAGGGAAGTCCTCTCCCAGTTCAGTGGCCAATAATTTTGGAGGGACCGTATGATCCAGCAGTACATTGACACAGTCTTTAATTAGACGTGGAGCACCCTATGAATGAACAATGTCCTCTAGCTCTTCCAGGTATTACTCCACCTCCGCTCGGGTCCCCACAAAGACGACCCTGGTAGGGAATATCCCCGAAAAATATATCCCGAGACAGTTCAAGTGTTTCCATATCTTAGACTAGCCGAGGAATTTCTGGTTAACTTCCTAGATGTCCCAGTACTCCATGAAGACAAAAAATTTCAGCATGTCTATATGTCCCAGCCACTTCCCCGGAGCCTGGGTAGGTATCCTACAAAACCCTCTCGACAACCTCCCCACTCGATGAATTTGTTCTTTTAGAACTGCCAGGTCCGCTACCACGACAGGATCTATCACTGCCGCCTCACCCTCAACTAGTGTGGGTCTTACCGCCATGAATGCTCCACTACCTTGGGATGCCCATGCAACCTTTTGGCCCCATCCTCAATGTTGGGGAGAATCACTACCACCGGCCCGACTAGTTGGATACTTCAGCATCTCCCCCGGGTAGGCTGCCTCCCAACTTTGGGAATACTCTTTTACCAACCCAATGACAACAGTAAGAGGAGGTGGATCATTCCATATCTTCATTTCTTCCCATGTGAACATGTATCATATCTTCCTCATCAGGCAAGGATGTTCCTCATAGTGCACCACTAGATAGGCCCGCATGGTCAGTCACTGCATGCATCAAAATTGGTGGGAAAATAAGTGTGGGGTGTATGTTTAGAAGAGTGTCTCATGGTCCACCCTTACCCCCCAAGACAAGACCTCTAATGCCCAGAAGATAAGACCCACGCTCTTATTTCCCTTGGCCATCATCAGAAAAAGTACCTGTCGACGACAGAATTAGATTAATGTTGAATTCCTCCACCCTCCACATTCAGTTCAGTACCAACTTCATGGTCAGCATGGCTAGAATGCTTCCCATGACGTTCAGAATAGTGGTGCAGAAGTTTGACCCCAGAGGCAAGATGCGGGTTGTTTACTCATAAAATCCCATAACATGCACAGTTATCCACCCATACAAGAGCTAAAATGGCCCTTATATTCTCTATGGCCTCTTCCCCTCGCTGATGTGCCACACCATGTTGTATATCTGGGCGAGCATCAGGATCTCGAGGTTGATTCACCTTCCTATCACCATCATGGACGCCATGATAAATGTGTTGAATCACACGTCCATGTTTGTATACCACACTAGAAGAATACAACCGCAAATGAGAGACGCGATGAATGTCGCCAGCCTAACTATCGGCGGCTGCTCGGTGATGATGCCGAACACCCAGGTTTTCCACTTTCTGTCCTCCATGATTCAATAATATGAGTGCTAATTTCCTCATTGAGCCCCCTTTGGGAAATTAAGAGGTCTCACCAGAAACTTCCTGGATTCCTGGAAGTTCAGAAACGGCTTGAACCACAACCTGAAATAGAAATCCCTTATGGATTCTTTGTCCTCTCCCGGTACCATCTCCATCAACGCCATCAACAGCCGTGACATTTGCTCTGGATCCTCCCATGCACCCATTTCATGGATGAATTAATCATTCATCACCCCCAATATTGTGACCCCTAAGATATGGTGCATGTCCCACAAGCTGATACCAACCGCCCCATGGTGTAGGTGGAAGTAAATTGTCCTTGATGACCACCTACTCAGTAGCTCTGGAATTAGATGCTTCAGCTAATAGATGTGAAGTTGGGAGGCCCAAGCTACCTCATATAGGCCCACTCTCCTAAGATCATCCCAAACTCTTCACATGAAGCACCTACAAAGAAGGCCTAAGCCCAATCATCTGTGAAATTTCATTCCTCTAATAGGTCCCACTCCTCAGACCATCCCTTCATCGGGTTCTTCAAGGCTTCCTTAAAGATTGTCTGGTACAGGGGGGAATCTCTGGCTCTAATTCCTCCCCATCCACGTTGTTCAGGTGATTATACAGGCAATAAACATCAATGGTCATGGAGTCTACTCGGGCATGGTTGTCAACCACAAAAAACCATTGGTGTGGATGTGACGTACTCCCGAACCAGTAAGCTGGCTCGTCCATACTGGATTCAAGAATGAAGACATCATCCCTCATCCTGATGCCTTATAAAGGCATCCTCTTGAAAAGTGGACAGTTCCTCTGGCTCTCTGATAGCAGCTCCAACAATGAGCTGTGGTCGTAATGGCTCCGTATTAACTACCATAGGCTTAACATATTCACCATCTCCTCCTTTTGGGAAACGTCCTCAAGGAACCCCTAATAGAATCCTTTTGATGAGCCATTCAGTTTTAATTTTAGGCATTTCCTATGTCCAGTTCGTGAATCCCTTTCATGTAACAAAGTCATGGAGATCATTTGAAAAGAGGTTCACAGAGTCCAGCCCTGACCATCAAAAAAAAATATCACTAGGCACTGTCACGGAGTCCGATACTCGATGTGCACCACGAAGCAGAAGCTTTGATTTGTGGAGAGGAAGCATGGAGTACGCGGAGCTTCACAAATCGAGATTACTACGATCTAATGTCAGTGAGGATAAAAAGGACCAAGGATATGTTAGCTCCCATATTTATAGGTGACGACCTTAGGAGCTTCGTGGCACGCCTATGCCACATTGAGATTCATGGGGCACCCAATCCGCCCGTCACCTATCTGCTACGCAAGACCTCTTTGTGGAACAGCTTCGAAGATGACGAGACGTAATGCCAATTGACCCTCAGACATTGACCCTTGATTTATCCTCCACTCTATGTTTATGGGTGGAATTTTTTGTGGCCAAAAAATTAGGAAGAAGAAGAACAGGAGGCTGCCTCTTGTAGCCCTTTTACGGAGCCCCATGGCCTCGTGTTCGCTAGAGAGCATGGAGGCGGTAACGCTCCACGAGCCATTTTGACGTTATCGATCCACCTCAGATCAAAGAGGGGGGTAAATCATTGTGACCGTATTTGATGTTCGTGAGCTGCCACAGAGCAAGGAGGTGACAATGCTCCATGACTGCATTTGACATTCCTGATCCGCCATGGGGAAAATCTATCTTCGCACCGAGTGATCACTACTTCGTGGTGCCTATTGCCTATAAATACAGGGCCCCCTCGATCCCAAAGGAGGGATGATCTGGACTTTCACATTCAGAGCTCTCAAATCACAAAGTACTTCCTTCTCTACCAACCATGAGCTCCTCAAGGTACTTTTTCTCTAGAAAGTACCTCCCCCTTGGCCTTAATTGAGCCCTTCTTCTGAGAGGTATGCATTTCACGAAGCCTACGGGCCATTTCAAAGGAAAGAGATCTGAACGGGGACTTGGGTTATCGCAATTTTTTTATGCTTAATGAAACACCCACCACACCCACAAGATACACATGCTAAGGCATGGTCACTTTTCTTCGCGAAGCACATTGCATCATGACAAAATAATTCCCGAGGCATATCAGCTTCGTGAGGCTTTGATTCACGAATGCCTTTCAACTTCACGAAGCTCCTCCTATATTCACCTATTACCTATTCCAAGCATAGGAAACTCCACTCACTGAAGAACACCCCTTCATGAATATAACATCTCGCTTTTTTATCACATAAACATTCATTACATTTTACTAAACTGATGATCTTTAAGGCTTAGTGTCTTAGAAACCAGGAAATTAAAACATGAAAACATAAAACATTCTTCATAAACACTTGAAAGGCTTATACTTATGTTAATAATAGGTTCATTACTACATCTCATATCCTGGGGACATAACTCAAAAGAAAGGGTGAGAATAAGGCCCAGTAAGGGAAACAAGGCGAAACATTTAACATGTGAACTTGAGATACATCAATAAAGTCAGGAAAAAGAACTTTATGGTCTGAGAAATAAATCAGGAGGAATATCATAATAAAAATATCATATTTCCTAACATGAAGATGTGGATAAAACATTTAACTTAGGCAATCATGAACATATCACCAAGGTCCATCCACAAGTTGTCATTTGAAAATTTCCAAGGTTATTCACTAAGGCATCATTAAAATTGTATTCTCTAGTGGTTACATCATTACCCAATGCGTTGGAGCGCTATTAGGGCGCACCATTAAATTTTTATTTATCATCATGTGAACCACATATATCATCATCAAACCTTTCATAAATAACCCATAAAGAATAAAAGAAATGGGTTTCATTTTATAATCATAACGTTTTAAAAACTGCTTTAAAGACATGATATTTATGTCAATTTAAACCCAAGAAAAAGGAATGTGGGTCTCATGTATGTAAATCCAAGAATTTAAAATGGAAAATTTTAATATATATGTTAATACCCCTATTGAATAAATAGTTTTTAGTATTCACTTAACTAAATAAAATAATTTGAGAAAAATAGAAATACATTTTGAGATGAAAATTATGCAGCATAACGACTTTGTTATAGGGTGTTAGAAAACACTGAAAAGAGAGGGGACATGAGTCACCCACTCATAAATGATCCATAAAATTGTAGGGGAAAAAAATATAGAGGATATAATAACATGGTAATGAAATTTGAAATACATACCATATGAAATTAAAAATATTGAAGGAAGACAAAAAATAAGATTTCTCTTATGAAAATCCGGCAGCCTAATGGCGTCACATAAAACATAAATAAATGAATTGATAAGATAAAATAGGGACTCTAAACATATTATAATAAAATATCAGTATGATAAATATAGATATCATACCCCAACATAATAAAAATGAACTTGAAATACTTGACATTAAAATAGAACAAGAAAATGAGAAGGGTGAAAGAATCCCTTAAAACATCGGCAGCCTAACAGCGCCACTTAAACATTTTTAAAACAAATTGATGAGAGAAATAGGGGTTCTCTCATCTTATGATCATGAAGATGACAGTAGGATGAATATTAAAGAACATCCTCCAACATAAGAACATGGACCATAAAAGATATGACATAAAAGTGAGTACTTGGAAAGAAAGAGAGAGGTAGGATCCCTTACCTTAAAACGTAACTCTTAAAACTGAAAGGTAGGGACCTTGAGGGATTGGGGGAACCTTGGGAGGACACTTTGGGAGGTAATGAGACCAGAGATTCGTTGGGGGAGAGTTGAGAGTGAAAACTAAATGAGGAAAGGGTGGGTATTTATTGGGAAAGTGAGGGGACAAGGCATTAATGGCCAAGGGACACCTCATTGGTGGTTTTGGCAAAACCATGGGCTTGTCCATGGTATTTGCCCATGGTTTTAGCCACATGGGACCCCTCATACTATAATCATCCCCTTTAGTCAGCCATACCTTAAAATATCTCATCACATCATCATGATGCAGTTATGATGTTATTAAACACCTGTAACATAAAAACTGTATTTTCACTATTCATCGAAAATTCAACTTTCTCAGAAAAATCTCAAAACTTCACCTTAACCAAATATTTATGCTCTAATTTAAAAAAAATACATTTTATAAAAATAAATTTCTAAATATTTTTAATATAATTTTTAAATAAATCACTATTCACCGAAAATTCATTTTTTTAGAAAAATCCCCAAAAATTACCTTAACATAATATCGATGCTCTAAGTTCAAAAATAAAGCCCATTTTATAAAAATAATTCTCTAAATAATTTTAATTTCATTTTTAATTACAAAACACAATTCACCTAAATAAAACTAATACTTGAAAAATAATTTTTGAAACCATTATTTAACCATTTTATTGAATCACATTACTTAATCAAGGTGCATAAATTATATTAATACATTCTTTAATTGAGATTACTAATCCATTTGGTCATATTACTAATCCTAAGCATAAAATCACTATTCATAATTTACTATTCATCAAAAATTAAGTTGATATTATTAGACTCTAAATTTTGTACTGAACATAATTGTAGAAGACCATTTTTTGAAAATCATTACACATAATTAATTATCTAAGGTTTAAATAAATATTTTCAAATATCCTTTTTCTTAAATTCATCAAAAATATTCATACTATATTTATCCAGATATTTGAAAATTCACAAACTTCATCATAAGAAGAATCACAATTTTTATTTAAAACAAAGGATTACACAAGGCAGTTACGGTCTAGTTACATAGCCCCTTATAACACTAGCATAGGACCTAAGATTAAGGTGTGATAGGGTGATAGAATCTGAGGGTGGCACGACAAACATCACATGAGTAGTTATTTCTATTAGATTGAACATCTCGCGAAGGCGATTCTGTTCCAGCCACACACGATGAAGTTCAGTTTGTGTTTGGTCCAGAGCAAAGCCCAATGGTGCTACCTCCTTCCCATGTTCTATTAGATGGGCTTCGATTGGCCCGATACTACTGGATGAGGCCAACAAATCTTCTTTCTATATAAATTAACCAATATCACTTGTATTTAGTGACAACAATCAAAATATTTAGTTTCCAACGGTTATATTGACCAATGGTCATATAAAAGTCCAAACCCAACGGTCTCATTTTAATTATACTCATGTTATAAAATGAAACAATTTTGTTGAGTGTAAAATAAAATAACACACAAAATTAGGAAACAAGATTTATGCAAAATTTTGGGTCGTTACATTCTTCCCCCCTTAAAAAATTGCTCCCTCGCAATTTTTAAAATAGGGCTAGGAAATTTCATTTAAAGTCCCAAATTGGAAAATAAGTCAGTAAAACTATTACTTTAAAAGAATGAATAGTAAGTAAAAAGGTCACCCGAGTTAACCCACACTAAGATTCCATGAAGGAAAACTTGGACATGGAAGAGAAAACAAAGGGTCATGTTCTGAGGGAGGGTGATAGAAAACATGATTAGAATAAAGTTAACCACAATAAAATCACAAACATATGATGTGTGTAGACGGTCTTCGATTACCCAATAGGAAACCTAAAACAATAACAGTTTTGTTTTATGGTCCTTTTAGGAATTCATTTACTACATAGAATAAGAACACCGGGAAATATAATTACCTTAATTTAGAGTGTAATCCTTTAATAAGTTTCTACCAATAATAATCTTTTCTCCAAACGATGATAATTGAATACTATTTGGTCTCATCAATGCACAAGAATCATCTTCTATAGAGTCACATAATCCACAAAATATTAACTATCTATTTCATCTATCATTAAATTTTATCCCAAAAACAGAAAGGGTAAGATAAACAACTCTTCAAAAAGAAAGAACCCCATAGCTAGGGAAACTATTTTAAATGATCAAAATTACACTGAACTACCTAGAGTTCATCATAGACCATTCCATAAATAACTGTCCTTAAAATCCCTCATAATAAACCAAACTATGATTGAAACCCAAATAAAAGGAGGATTTGATAACATAGTCTCCCAAGATAAACATTATCGTTCATCTCCAAACAAAATCAACCACTCCTAACATCTGCTAACAAAAGTAACTAACCTAAACAAATTTTCCCCAATATTGGTTAATCATTTCCATAAGTAACCTAAATTACTATAAGTTCACCTCAAATTCATCGAATCTTCAAAATATAAGTCAACCATTACTCCTCAATGAAAATACTGTAGTAATCTATTTACCTCGATCATATAGGGTTCCTAAAATAGTGAATATCTTCCAAAATAATAACAATATTTTAATCCCCTAATCACCTTTGTAGAACAGCCTCACTACATCAACATGTGGTACATAACAACAGATGTTTTCCTTAATGATATTAAACCATATTAGGTAGTGACTCTATTTCCATATAAAACATTAAAGATATGCTCATAGGTAATGAACTAGAATACAACATGACATAGAAAATTATTGTGAAGAAGTTTCATGTACCTCAGTCATCATGATCCATCTCAGTATAGGACTTGCATTGTTCCCTTGTCCATGAAGATTATTGATGCTCATCATGCTTCTCATCCCTTCCAAGAGAGCATTTCGTTGAATAATGTCCAACTTCTCCACATTTACGTCATTGAAAAGTATAAGGTACATTATATCAGACCTTATATCTATTTATCACATTATCCATTTTTTGAAGCCATTGGCTTTTTTTATGCCCTATCACCCCACATATAAAACATATCCAGGTTCCTTTGTTACATTCTCCTTGGTGCCTTTTCCACACTTTTTTCAAAAACGAAATGGGGTCTTCTTTCCCTTATCTACTTTATCAGATGATCCTCCTTGAGACTTCATCTTATTCTTCAATAATGAATTTGGGAATTCAACTAGGTACCGGTTAATAATTGTGATTTTTGATAGCAGGTTTGGAATAATCACAATATGTTCAAATTGAACTCTCGTCATCTCTATCACATTAATAAGGAAATCGTCACATTTCCTATCACATTGGTTGTTGGGACATGTTCTTCTATTTCACACCATTAACTAAGAAAAGAATGTATAATTAGGGGCTTAAATACTTAGCCAATAATCATGAAATGGAAACTTTAAGCACAGAAGGATAAACTTGTAGAAGAAAAGTATATCCTAACTTGTGATCCCCTAGGTTCCAAACTAGGTTACCCATGATCATATATACTCATGTGAGTCCTTATTTTATTTTATCATTGTTCTTTAATATTGGTTCACACTAACCTTATGAATTTACCGAAGCATATCCCCTGGGAGTTTCATAACCAAGAGTGCAGCAAGGCCCGTTGTCGTGTAACAGTTCCCATTCAATTCTAGCTCAAAGCGTTGTTTTCGGGTTTTACCCTTATTTACATCTGTGCCAGAGCCACCTCTACCTGCTCGTATCCTGACACAGATGTGTTTGCATGGAAACCCCATACTCAATACTCACCAAAATACCAAGAATATTTCGTATATTTAAACTTTTTTATAGGGTTCATCCAAGAACATCCCGCCTTTTTATCACATAAACATTCATTACATTTTACAAAACCATGGATCTTTAAGGTTCAGTGTCATGGAAACCGGGAACTTAAAACATGAAAACATAAAACATTTTTCATAAACACTTGAAAGGCTTATACTTATGTTAATACTAGGTTCATTATTACATATCCGAACCTGGGGAAATACATCAAAATAAAGGGTGAGAAGAAGGTCCAGTAAGGGAAAAAGGGGAAACATTTAATATGTGAACTTGAGGTACATCAATAAAGTAATGAAAAAGAACTTTAAGGCATGTGAAATAAATCATGAGGCATATCATAATAAAAATAATATATTTCATAACTTGAAGATGTGGATACAACATTTAACATAGACAATCATGA
The DNA here is from genome assembly GCA_963277665.1 of Viscum album. Taxonomy (NCBI): domain Eukaryota; kingdom Viridiplantae; phylum Streptophyta; class Magnoliopsida; order Santalales; family Viscaceae; genus Viscum; species Viscum album. The sequence continues at coordinate 989,647,296 of OY728152.1, read as the reverse complement.
ACATATCACCAAGGTCCATCCCCAAGGTGTCATTTGAAAATTACCAAGGTTATTCACCAAGGTATTGTTAAAATTGTAATCTCTAGTGGTTACATCATTACCTAATGCATTGGAGAAATATCAGGGTGCACCCTTAAATTTTTCTTTATCATCATGTGATACACATATATAACCATCAAAAATTTCATAAATAACCAATATAGAATAAAATAAATGGGTTTCATTTCATAATCATAACGTTTTAAAAACTGCTTTAAAGACACGATCTTTATGTCACTTTAAACCCACGAAAAAGGACAGCGGGTCTCATGTATGTAAATCCCAGAATTTAAAATATAAAATTTTGATATATATGTGAATAAAACTGTAGAATAAATATTTTTGAGTTTTAACTTAATAAAATAAAGGAATATGAGTTAAATTGAAATACATTTTGAGATGAAAATTCTGCAGCATAACGTCTATGTTACAGGGTTTTAAAAAACATTGAAAAGAGAGGGGACATGGGTCACCCACTAATAAATGATCCATAAAATAGTAGGGGGACATAATATAGATGATATAATAACATGTTGATGAAATTTTAAATACATACCTAATGAAATGAAAAACATGGAAGGAAGACAAAAAATAAGATTTCTCTTATGAAAATCCGACAGCCTAACGACATCATTTAAAACATCAAAAAATGAATTGAAGAGATAAAATTGGGTCTCTCATAATATTATAATAAAAGATAATTATGATACATTTAGATATCATACCCCAACATAATAAAAAGTAACTTTAAAGACTTGACATTAAAATAGAACATGAAAATGAGAAGGGTGAACGAATCCCTTAAAAATTGGGCAGCCTAACGGCACCACTTAAACATTATTAAAATGAATTGATGAGGGAAAGAGGGGGTATATCATCATATGAAATTGAACAGTACATTAGGATGTTTATGAAAGAACATCCTACAACATAAGAACATGGAGCATAAAAGATATGACATAAAAGAGAGTACTTGGAAAGAAAGAGAGAGGTTGGATCCCTTACCTTAAAACGTAACTCTTAAAACTCAAAGGTTGGGACCTTGAGTTCTTGGGGGAACCTTGGGAGGGATAATTGAGAGGTAATGAGACCAGTGCTTTATTGGGGGAGTGTTGGGAGTGGTAACTAAATGAAAAAAGGGTGGGTATTTATAGGTAAAGTGGGGGGACAAGGCATTAATGACCAAGGGACACCTCATTGGTGGTTTTGGAAAAACCATGGAATTGACCATGGTATTTGCCCACGGGTTTAGCCACATGGGACCCCTCATACAATAATTTATCCGCTTTAGTCGGACATACCTTAAAATACTTCAACACATTATCATGATGCAGTTATGATGTCATTAAACACCCGTATCTTAAAAACCGAATTTTCACTATTCATCAAAAATTCTTCTTTCTCAGAAAACCCCCAAAATTTCAAAATAACCAAATATTGATGCTCTGATTTCAAAAATAAACTCCATTTTATAAAAATAATTTCATAAATAATTTAATTTAATTTGTAAATAAAAACACTTTTCACCGAAAATTCAATTTTTCAGAAAAATCCCCAAAAATTACCTTAACCTAATATCGATGCTATAAGTTCAAAAATAATGTCCATTTTATAAAAATAATTTTCTAAATATTTTTAATTTAATTTTTAATTAAAAACAGCAGTCACCCGAATAGACTAATAATTGACTAATAATTTATGAAACTGTTATTTAACCGTTTTATTGAATC